>CM038671.1:462615782-465015782 GCA_021605145.1 Aegilops bicornis
TGCGGCCATTTTTTTCTACCAATTTCCAAAATGGACATCAACTTTACAGTAAGACATGATCTATTGCACAAACAAAAGGTGGGTACCAAAGGGTTTAATTTTTTTGAAATTTTTTATTAATTTATAATGCCCTTCTAGACTACTCGTCAAAACATCTGGCCATTTATACACTCGGGGGGCATTGTAAAATATCTTTTTCCAAATTTTCATCAGCCATGATCGGGCACATGTGGGTCACTAAAGGTGGGTTCCAAAGGTTTTATATTTTTTGAATTGTTATTAATTTTATAATGCCCTCCGACTCGACCGGTCAAAATACCGGGTCTATACCTCGTGGGGGCATTATAAAATATTCTTTTTCTAAATTTTCTTTCATAGCTATGATTGGCACATGTGGGTCACCATGTTCAAGAAAGTTTAGTGATTTGAGGTGGTGGGAAAAAATCGCATTTTTGAAAAAAAAACTTACGAAGCAGACCAAATGGCCTCTCCTGAACGCGGTGAGTTCTTTTCTTCCACCACCTCCAAATGACCCCCAACTTTTTCGCATTACATGACTCTATCGTGCACAAACAAAGGTGGGTCTCCAAAGGTTTTATATTTTTTTAATTTTTATTAATTTCTAACGCCATCTAGACCGATCCGTCAAAACACCTGCCTATACCTGTGGGGGCATTGTAAAAATTCTTTCCAAATTTTCTTTCATAGCTATGATTGGTACATGTGGGTCACCATGTTCAAGAAAGTTTGTCAGATTTGAGGTGGTGGGAAAATCACATTTTTTCAAAAACCTGCTGAAGTTAGACCAAATGGTTCCGAATGCGGCCATTTTTTCGACCAATTCTCCAAATGACCTCAACTTCGTGCACACATGATCTTATTGCACAAACAAAGGTGGGTTCCAAAGGTTATATAATTTTTTGAATTTTTTATTAATTTGGCATGCCCTCTAGATTCGATCAACAAAACATCGGTCTATATACCTCAGGGGGCATACTAGAAAAATTCTTTTTCCAAATTTTTCTTTCATAGCTATGATTGGTACATGTGGGTCACCATGTTCAAGCCAAAAGTTTCAGGTGTGATTTTGAGGTGGTGGCAAAATCGCATTTTTTTCAAAACTGGCTTGAGTCATCAAATGGTCCCTTCCGAATGCGGCTCATTTTTTCTAATTACCCAAAAATGACCTCAACTTCTTTAACACAGCTGATCTGTTGCACAACAAAGTGTGGGGTTCCAAAGGTTTTATATTTTTTTTGAATTTTTTCTATTAATTTATAATGCCCTCAGGATTCCGACCCGGTCAAAACATCTGGGTCTTCATAACTCTGTGGGGCATTGTAAAAATTCTTTTGTCCAAATTTTCTTTCATATCCATGATTCGTACATGTGGGTCACCATGTTCTTTCGCAAGAAAGAGTTTGTGTGATTTGAGGT
This sequence comes from Aegilops bicornis, assembly GCA_021605145.1. Lineage (NCBI taxonomy): Eukaryota > Viridiplantae > Streptophyta > Magnoliopsida > Poales > Poaceae > Aegilops > Aegilops bicornis. Next base: position 462,617,220 of record CM038671.1, read on the forward strand.
AGTGGAAAAAATCACATTTTTTTGGAAAAAAACTCGCTTAAGTTAGACCAAAATGGCCTTTCCGGAATGCGGCCATTTTTTCGACCACCTCCAAATGAATTCCTCAACTCTTGCACACATTGCCTATTGTACAAAACAAAGGTGCGGTTCCAAAGGTTTTATATTTTTTTTTGAATTCTTTTATTGACTTATACATGCCATCTAGGATCGATCAGGGTCAAAACATCTATTTATACCTCGTGGGGGCATTGTAAAAAATTCTTTTTTCCAAATTCTTTCTTTCATAGCCATGATTAAGCATAAGTGGGTCACCATGTTCAAGAAAGTTTGTGTGGATTTGGAGGTGGTGGAAAAATCACAGATTTTTTCAAAACCTGGCTCAAGTTGAATTTAATGGTCTCCTTCCTAATGCGGCTATTTTTTTCCACTAATTTAAATGACCTCAACTTTTTCGTATACGCTATCTATCAGACAAACAAAGGTGGGTTCCAAAGGTTTATATATATTTTTGAATTTTTATTAATTGTGAGTAATGCCACTCTAGATCTCGACTCAGTCAAAAACATCTGCCTATACCCTCGTAGGGGGTATTGTAAAAAATTTTTTCCAAATTTTATTCTTCATAGCCATGATTGGTACATGTGGGTCACCATGTTCAAAGAAAGTTTGTGTGGATTTGGAGGTGGTGGGCAAAATCACATTTTTTCAAAAACATTGCTTAAGTTAGACCAAATGGTTCCCTCCTAATGCGTCATTTTTTCAATTAATTTCCAAATGACCGCTCAACTTTTGCAATACATGATCTATTGCACAAACAAAGGTGGGTTCCAAAGGTTTTATATTTTTTGAATTTGAATTTTTATTAATCTATAATGCCCTAGACCGATGACCGGTCAAAACATCTGGCCAGTTTATACCCTCTAGTGGGGGCATTGTAAAAAATTCTTTTTTCCAAAATTTTTCTTTCATAGCCACAATGATTGGCACACATGTGGAATGTCACTCATGTTCAAGAAAGTCAGTGTGGATTTGAGGTGGTGGGAAAAATCACATTTTTCAAAATCCATGGCTTAAGTTAGACCAAATGGCCCCTCTCCTAATGCGGCCATTTTTTTCGACTAATTCTTCCAAATGACCTCAACTTCTTTTGCACACACATTGGCTGGGATCTATTAACAAACAAAGGTAAGTTCCAAAATGTCGAGTTCTATCCTTTCTTTGAATTTTTATTACACTTATAATGCCCTTTAGACCTGACTGGTCAATAAACATCGGGTTCTATATACCTCAGTAAGCATTGTAAAAATTTTTTCCAAATTTTCTTCTTATAGCCATGATTGGCACATGTGGGCTCTACCATGTTCAACAAAGTTTGTGTGGATTTGAGGTGGTGGGAAAAATCAGATGTTTTCAAAACCTGCTTGGTTAGAATTAAATGGCCTATCCGAATGCTAGCCATTTTTTCAATTAACTCACCCTCCAATGATGACCTCAACTTTTGCAATACATGATCTATTGCACAAACAAAGGTGTGGGGTTCCAAAGGTTTTATATTTTTTGAATCTTTTTATTAATTTATAATGCCCTCTAGATCGACTGGTCAAAACATGATCTATGGCCTATACCTCTGTGGGGTATTGTAAAAAATTCTTTTTTCCAAATTTTCTTTCATAGCCATGATTGGCACATGTGGGGTCACCATGTTCAAGAAAGTTTGTGTGATTTGGAGGTAGGTGGAAAATCACATTTTTTCAAAAACTGTCATGGTTAAGCGGGACTAAATGGCTTCCTTCCGGAATGCGTGGGCCATTTTTTTTCGCACCAATCCTTCCAAATGACCTCCTCAAACTTTGCACACATGATCTATTGCACAAACAAAGGTGGGTCTCCAAAGTTTATATATATTTTTTGAATTTTTTATTAATTTATAATGCCTCTAGATCGATCGGTCAAAACACTCAATTCATACCTTCGTGGGGCATTATGGCAAAAAAATTCTTTTTTTCCAAATTTTCTTCATAGCCATGATTACACATGTGGGTCACCATGTTCAAGAAAGTTTGTGTGGATTTGGAGGTGGTGGGAAAAATCACATTTTTTCAAAAAATCTTGCTTAAGTTAGGACTTACAAATGGCCCCTCCCCGAACAATGCGGGTCATTTTTTCTTTGACCCACCTCCAAAATGACCTCAACTTCTTCTCGTGCACACATGATCTACTTTTAATAAACAAAGTGTGGGTCTCCAAAGGTTTCTAGGTATTTTTTTGAATTTTTTTATTAATTTATAATGCCCTCTAGACCGACTGTCAAAACATCGGTCTATAACTTCGTGGGGGGCATTGTAAAAATTCTTTGTCCAAAATTTCTTTCATAGCTCCATGATTGAAGGCTACATGTGGGTCAACCATGTTCAAGAAAGTTTGTGTGATTTGAGGTAGGGAAAATCACATTTTTTCAAAACTTGCTTAAGTTAGGGACCAAATGGGTTTCTTCCGCATCGCGGGTCATTTTTTTCGACCACCTCCAAATGACCTCAACTTTTTGCATATTACATCATCTATTGCGACAAACAAAGGTGGGTTCCAAAGGTTTTATATTTTTTTGAATTTTATTAATTTATAATGCCCTCTAGATCTGACCGGTCAAACATCGGTCTATACTCTCGGGGGGCATTAAAAAAAATTCTTTTTTCCAAATTTTCTTTTCATAGCCACAATTGGCACATATGGGTCACCATGTTCAACAAAGTTTGTGTAGATTTGAGGTGGTGGGAAAATCGTGATTTTCAGCCAAAACCGGTTGGTTAGACCAAATGGCTCTCCCCATCGCGGCCATTTTTTTTCGACCACCTCCAAATGAGACCTCAATCTCTTGCACATACATAAGGATCTATTGCACAACAACAAAGGTGGGTTCCAAAGGTTTTATATATTTTTTGAATTTTTTATTAATTTATAATGCCCTCTAGATCGACTGATCAAAACATCGGTCTATAACCCTCGTGGGGGCATTGTAAAAAAATTCTTTTTCCAAATTTTCTTTCATATCCATGTATTGGCACATGTGGGTCAACATGTTCAAGAAAGTTTGTAGTGATTTGGAGGTAGGAAAAAATCAGCATTTTTTTTCTGCAAAAACTTGGCTTGGTGTAGACTAAATGGCTCCTTCCGGAATGCGGTGGTCATACTTTTTCTAACCAATTCTCCAAAATGGACCCTCAACTTTTGCACACATGATCTATTGCACAAACAAAGGTGGGTTCCAAAGGTTTTATATTTTTTGAATTTTTATTAATTTTATAATGCCCTCTAGACTCGATTGGTCAAATAACATACTGGCTACTATACCTTCAGTAGGGGCATTGTAAAAATTCTTTTTTCCAAATTTTCTTCTCATAGCCATGATTGGAACATGTGGGTCACCATGTTAAACAGAGAAAGTTTGTGTGATTTGAGGTGGTGGGAAAAATCACATTTTTTTTCAAAAACTTGCTTAAGTTAGACCAAAATGGCTCTTCATCCTGATGCGGGGTCATTTTTTCAATTCACTCTCCATAAATGACCTCAACTTTTGCAGACACATGATCTATTGCACAAACAAAGGTGGGTTCCAAAGGTTTATATTTTTTGAATTTTTATTAATTTATAATGCCCTTTCTAGATCGACCGGTCAAAACATCGGTCTATACCTGTGGGGGCATTGTAAAAAATTTTTTGTCCAAATTTTCTTTTCATAGCCATGATTTTGGCAGCCATGTGGGTCTACCATAAATTCAAAGAAAGTTTGTGGCGGATTGAGGTGGTGGGGAAAAATCAGCATTTTTTCAAAAAAATCCGCTTAAGTTAGACCAAATGGCTCATTCCCTAATGCGTGTCATATTTTTCACCAATTCTCCAAATGACTCCTCAACTTTTGCACACAAGAGATCTATTGCAACAAACAGTAAAGGTGGGTTCCAAAGGATTTACTTATATTTTTTGAATTTTTTTATTAATTTATAATGCACCTCTCAGACTCCACTGACCGAAGTCAAACACATCTGGCCTGATAACTCTGTGGGGGCATTGTAAAAAATTCTTTTTCTATTTCCAAATTTTCTTTCATAGCCACAGGAGCTGATTACACATGGGGTCACCATGTTCAAGAAAGTTTGTGTGATTTGAGGTGGTGGAAAATCACATTTTTCAAAATGCTTGGTTAGGACTAAATGGTCTCTTCTTCCGTATCGTGCGGCCATTTTTTCGAACTACCTCCAAATGACCTCAACTTTTTGCATCACATGATCTATTGCACAAAACAAAGGTGGGTTCCAAAGGTTTTGTATATTTTTGAATTTTTTATTAATTTATAATGCCCTCTAGATCGATCGGGTCAAAACATCGGTCTATAACTGTGGGGGCATTGTAAAAATTCTTTTTCCAAATTTTCTTTCATAGCTTGCATGATTTTGGCACGATGTGGGTCACCATGGCGTTCAAGAAAGTTTGTAGTGATTTGGAGGTGGTGGGAAAATCACATTTTTTCAAAACTTGCTTTGTTAGACCTTAAATGGTTTCTTCCGGAATGTAAGCGGGTCATTTTTTTTCGACCACCTCCAAATGACTCTCAATCTTTTGCACACTTCTGATCTATTGCACAAACAAAGGTGGGTTCCAAAGGTTTTATATTTTTTTGAATTTTTATTAATTTATAATGCCCTCTAGATCGACCGGGTCAAAACATCGGGTTCCTATAACCTCGTAGGGGCATTAGTAAAAAAATTCTTTTATCCAAATTTTTCTTTTCATAGCCAATGATTGGCACATGTGGGTCACTCATGTTCAAGAAAGTTTGTGTGGATTCTGGAGGTGGTGGGAAATCACATTTTTTCAAAACTGCTTGCTTAGACCAAATGGCTTCTTCCTAATGCGGGCCATTTTTTCTAATTTAACCTCCAAATGACCTCAACTTTTGCACACATGATCTGTATTGCACAAACAAAGCTGTGGGAAGTTCCAAAGGTTTTATATTTTTTTGAATTTTTTATTAATTTATATAATGCCTCTCTAGACTCGAATACCGGTCAAAACATCGGGTCTATACCTTTTAGGGGGGCATTGTAAAAAATTCTTTTTTCCAAATTTTCTTTCATAGCCATGATTAGTGGCACATGTGGGTCACCATGTTCAACTGAAAGTGCTTGTGTGGATTTGAGTGTGGTGGAAAAGTCACATTTTTTCAAAAAACTGGCTTTTAAGTTAGACCAAATGGCTCCCTTCCGGAATCGCTACTATCATTTTTTCTCGACCACACTCCAAATGGACCTCAACTTTTGCACACATGATCTATTGCACAAACAAAGGTGGGTTCCTCCAAAGGTTTATATTTTTTGAATTTTTGATTAATTTATAATGCCCTCTCAGACTCGATCCGTCAAAAACACTCCGGTCTATAACTCAGGGGCATTGTAAAAAATTCTTTTTCCAAATTTTCTTCATCATATCCAATGATTGGTACATGTGGGTCACTTCACTGTTCAAGAAAAGTTTGTGTGATTTGAGGTGGTGGGAAAATCACATTTTTCAAAATCTTGTTTAAGTTAGACCAAATGGCCCTCCTAATGTGCGCCGTCATTTTTTTCGACCACCTCCAATGACTCTCCTTCAACTTCTTGCACTACATGATCTATTGCACAAACAAAAGGTGGGTTCCAAAGGTTTTATATTTTTTGAATTTTATTAATTTATAATGCCTTCCTAGACCGACCGGGTCAAAACATCGGCTCTATACCCTCAGGGGGCATTATAAAAAATTCTTTTTCCAAATTTTCTTTTCATAGCTGCATGATTACATGGGCTGGGTCACCATGTTCAAGAAAGTTTGTGTGATTTGGAGGTGGTGGGAAAATCACATTTTTCAAAAACTGGCTTAAGCTAGACCAAATGGCTCCTCCTGAATGTGTGGAAGGTCATTTTTTCCGTGCCAATTCTCCAAATGACCTCAATCAGTTTTACATGATCTATTGCACAAACAAAGGTGGGTTCCAAAGGTTTTATATTTTTTGAATTTTTTTATTAATTTATAATGCCCTCTATGACCTGACCGTCAAAACATCGGTCTCATAACCTCGTAGGGCATTGTAAAAAAATCTCCTTTTTGTCCAAATTTCTCTTTCTTTTATAGCCATGATTGGTACATGTGGGGTCACCATGTTCAAAAGAAAGTTTCAGTGTGGATTTGGAGGTGCAGTGGGAAAAATCACATTTTTCTCAAAAATCGGCTTAAGTTAGACCAATGGCCCTTCCTATCATCGCGGGTCATTTTTTTCTAATTCACCTCTCCAAAATGACCTTTCAACTTTTGCACACATGTGATCTATTGCACAAACAAAGGTGGGGTTCCAAAGGTTATATAATTTTTTTGAATTTTTTATTAATTTATAATGCCCTCCTAGATCTGACCGGTCAAAACATCTGGTTCATACCTCAGTAGGGGCATTGTAAAAAAATTCTTTTTCCAAATTTTCTTTTCTTATAGCTATGATTGGCACATGTGGGAATCACCATGTTCAAGAAAGTTTGTGTGTGGATTTGGAGGGTGGTGGGAAAATCACATTTTTTTCAAAAAACTCGGGCTTTTAAGTTAGACCAAATGGCTCTTCCCGAATGCGTGTCATTTTTCTCCGAATGCCACCTCCAAATGACCTCAACTTTGCAACACATGATCTATTGCACAAACAAAAGCGTGGGTTCCAAAGGTGTTTATATTTTTTGAATTTTTTATTATTTTATAATGCCCTCTAGACTGACTTCCTTGGTCAAAACATCTACTTTTACTACCTCAGGGGGCATTGTAAAAAATTCTTTTTTCCAAATTTTCTTTCTATAGCCATGATTGGTACATGTGGGGTCACCATGTTCAAGAAAGTTTGTAGTGATTTGGAGGTGGTGGAAAAATCACATTTTTTCAAAAAAAAAATCTGGGTCAAGTTAGACTAAATGGCTCTCTTCCGGAATGCGGGTCATTTTTTCCACCACCTCCAAATGACCTCAACTTTTGCACACATGATCTATTGCACAAACAAAGGTGGGTTCCAAAGGTGTTTATATTTTTGAATTTTTATTAATTTATAATGCCCTCTAGACCTGACCGGTCAAAAATACATCGGTCTATACCTCTGTGGGGGCATTGTAAAAATTCTTTTTCCAAATTTTCTTTCATAGCTGATTGGATTACACATGTGGGTCACCATGTTCTAAGAAAGTTTGTGGATTTGGAGGTGGTGGGAAAAATTCGATTTTTTGAAAAACTGCTTAAGTTAGACCAATTTTATGGCTCCTCCTAATGCGGTCATTTTTTCCACCACCTCCAAAATGACCTCAACTTTTGCAATACATGATCTATTGCACACAAACAAAGGTGTGGGTTCCAAAGGTTTTATATTTTTGAATTTTTTATTAATTTATAATGCCATCTAGACTCGACTGGTCAAAACATCGGCCTATAATTTCAGTGGTGGGGCATTGTAAAAAATTCTTTTCCAAATTTTCTTTCATAGCATGATTGGTACATGTGGGTCACCATGTTCAACAAAGTTTGTGTGATTTGAGGTGGTGGGAAAATCGATTTTTTCAAAAACTGCTTAAGTTAGACCAAATGGCTCTTCCGGAATGCGTGTCATTTTTTTCACCACCTCAAATGACCTCAACTTTGCACACATGATCTATTGCACAAACAAAGGTGGGGTTCCAAAGGTTTTATATTTTTTTGAATTTTTATTAATTTATAATGCCCTCTAGACCTGACCGTCAAAACATCGGCCTATACTGTGGGGCATTAAAAAATTCTTTTTCCAAATTTTTCATAGCCATGATTGGCACATGTGGGTCACCATGTTCAATAAAGTTTGTGTGATTTGGAGGTAGGGAAAAATCACATTTTTCAAAAACTTGCTTAAGTTAGACCAAATGGTTCTTCCTAATGCGGTCATTTTTTCGACCACTCTCCAAATGACCTCAACTTTTGCAACACATGATCTATTGCACAAACAAAGGTGGGTTCCAAAAGGTTTTATATTTTTTGAATTTTTATTAATTTATAATGCCCTCTAGATCTGACCGGTCAAAACATCGGTCTATACCTCGTGTGGGGCATTGTAAAAATTCTTTTTCCAAATTTTCTTTCATAGCCATGATTGGCACATGTGGGTCACCATGTTCAACAAAGTTTGTGATTTGAGGTGGTGGGAAAAATCGCATTTTTTCAAAACTGGCTTGTTAGACCAAATGGCCTCTCGAATGCGGTCATTTTTTCACCACCTCCAAATGACCCTGTCAACTTTTGCACACATGATCTATTGCACAAACAAAGGTGGGTTCCAAAGGTTTATATTTTTTGAATTTTTATTAATTTATAATGCCCTAGACTGACCGGGTCAAAACATCGGTCATACCTCAGGGGCATTGTAAAAATTTTTCCAAATTTTCTTTCATAGCCATGATTGGTACATGTGGGTCACCATGTTCAAGAAAGTTTGTGTGGATTTGGAGGTGGTGGCAAAAATCACACATTTTTTCAAAAACTGGCTTGGTTAGACCAAATGGTCTCCCTCCTGAATGCGGTCATTTTTTCGACTCACCTCCAAATGACCTCAACTTTCAGACACATGATCTATTGCACAAACAAAGGTGGGTTCCAAAGGTTTTATATTTTTTTGAATTTTATTAATTTATAATGCCCTCTAGATCGATCGGGTCAAAACATCGGTCTATACCTCGTGGGGGCATTGTAAAAAATTTTTTCCAAATTTTCTTTTCATAGCCATGATTGGTACATGTGGGTCACCATGTTCAAGAAAGTTTGTGTGATTTGGAGGTAGGGAAAAATCACATTTTTTTTCAAAAATCTGGCTTAAGTTAGGACCAATGGTCCTCCTCAATGCGGTCATTTTTTCACCACCTCCAATGACTCTCAACTTTGCACACATGATCTATTGCACAAAACAAAGGTGGGTTCCAAAGGTTTTATATTTTTGAATTTTTATTAATTTATAATGCCTCTAGACTGACCGGGTCAAAACATCTGCCTATACCTGTGGGGCATTGTAAAAAATTCTTTTTTCCAAATTTTCTTTCATAGCCATGATTGGCACATGGGTCACCATGTTCAAGAAAGTTTGTGTGATTTGAGGTGGTGGAAAATCACATTTTTTCAAAAAAACTCGGCTTAAGTTAGACCAAATGGTCTCTCCTAATGCGGTCATTTTTTCCACCACCTCCAAATGACCTCAACTTTCGCACACATGATCTATTGCACAAACAAAGGTGGGTTCCAAAGGTTTTATATTTTTTGAATTTTTATTAATTTATAATGCCCTCTAGACTGACCGCTTCAAAACATCTGGTTCATACCTGGGGGCATTGTAAAAATTCTTTTTCCAAATTTTCTTTCATAGCCTATGATTGGCACATACATGTGGGGTCACCATGTTCAACAAAGTTTGTGTGATTTGAGGTGGTGGGAAAAATCACATGTTTTCAAAAACTGCTTAAGTTAGACCAAATGGTCTATCCTAATGCGGTCATTTTTTTCAACCACCTCCAAATGACTCTCAACTTTGCACACATGATCTATTGCACAAACAAAGGTGGGTTCCAAAGGTTTTATATTTTGAATTTTTATTAACTTATAATGCCCTCTAGACTGACTGGTCAAAACATCGGTCTATACCTTAGGGGGGCATTATAAAAAATTCTTTTTCCAAATTTTTCTTTCATAGCCATGATTGGCACATGTGGGTCACCATGTTCAACAAAGTTTGTGTGATTTGGAGGTGGTGGGAAAAATCACATTTTTTCAAAAACTGGCTTAAGTTAGACCAAATGGTCTCTTCCCCATGCGGTCATTTTTCTCACCACCTCCAAATGACCTCAACTTTTTGCACACATGATCTATTGCACAAACAAAGGTGGGTTCCAAAGGATTTATATTTTTTAAATTTTATTAATTTATAATGCCTCTAGACCGACTGGTCAAAACATCTCCTATAACTCGTGGGGCATTGTAAAAAATTCTATTTCCAAATTTTCTTTCATAGCCATGATTGGTACATGTGGGTCACCATGTTCAACAAAGTTTGTGTGATTTGGAGGTGGTGGAAAAATCGCATTTTTTCAAAAAACTGGCTTAAGTTAGACCAAATGGCTCTTCCTAATGTGGTCATTTTTTCACTACACCTCCAAATGACCTCAACTTTGCACACATGATCTATTGCACAAACAAAAGTGGGTTCCAAAGGTTTTATATTTTTTTGAATTTTTTATTAATTTATAATGCCCTCTAGACTGACTGTCAAAAACATCTACCATAACTCGGGGGCATTGTAAAAAATTCTTTGTCCAAATTTTCTTTCATATCCATGATTGGTACATGTGGGTCACCATGTTCAAGAAAGTTTGTGTGATTTGAGGTGGTGGAAAATCACATTTTTCAAAAAACTGACCAAATGGTTCTCCTAATGCGGTCATTTTTTCGACCACCTCCAAATGACCTCAACTTTTCCCCACTTGATCTATTGCACAAAACAAAGGTGGGGTTCCAAAGGTTATATATTTTTGAATTTTCAATTAATTTATAATGCCCTCTAGACTGAATGGTCAAAACATCTGCCTATACCTCGTGGGGGCATTGTAAAAAATTTTTTCCAAATTTTCTTCATAGACATGATTGGCACATGTGGGTCACCATGTTCAAGAAAGTTTGTGTGATTTGGAGGTGGTAGGGAAAATCACATTTTTTCAAAACTGGCTTTGTTAGGACCAAATGGCCCTTCCTGAACAAGTGGCCATTTGTACGGCCACCTCCAAATGACCTCAACTTTGCACAAACAAAGGTGGGTTCCAAAGGTTTTATATTTTTTTTGAATTTTTTATTAATTTATAATGCCCTCTAGACTGACTAGTCAAACATCGGTTCATACCTTTTAGGGGCATTGTAAAAATTCTTTTTTCCAAATTTTCTTTCATAGCCATGATTGGTACATGTGGGTCACCATGTTCAAAAAAGTTTGTGTGATTTGGAGGTGGTGGGAAAAATCACATTTTTTCAAAACTGGCTGAAGTTAGACCAAATGGCCCTTCGAATGCGGTCATTTTTTCTCGACCACCTCCAAATGACCTCAACTTTTGCACACATGATCTATTGCACAAACAAAGGTGGGTTCCAAAGGTTTTATATTTTTTTTGAATTTTTTTTTATTTTGTAATGCCTCTAGATCTGACCGGGTCAAAACATCGGGCCTATACCTTAGGGGGGCATTGTAAAAAATTCTTTTTTCCAAATTTTCTTTCATAGCCATGATTGGCACATGTGGGTCACCATGTTCAAGAAAGTTTGTGTGATTTGGAGGTGGTTGGAAAAATCACATTTTTTTCAAAAAGTGGCTTGTTAGACCAAATGGTCTCTTCGGAATGCGGTCATTTTTTCGACCACCTCCAAAATGACCTCAACTTTTGCACACATGATCTATTGCACAAACAAAGGTGGGTTCCAAAGTTTATATATTTTTTGAATTTTTTATTAATTTATAATGCCCCTCTAGACTGACTGGTCAAACATCGGCCTCATACCTTAGGGCATTGTAAAAATTCTTTTTCCAAATTTTCTTTCATAGCCATGATTGGCACATGTGGGTCACCATGTTCAAAAAAGTTTGTGTGATTTGAGGTGGTGGGAAAATCACATTTTTTCAAAACTGGCTTGTTAGACCAAATGGCTCTTTCCTAATGCGGTCATTTTTTCGACCACCTCCAAATGACCTCAACTTTTGCACACATGATATATTGCACAAAACAAAGGTGGGTTCCAAAGGTTTTATATTTTTCTGAATTTTTTATTATTTTATAATGCCCTCTAGACCTGACCGGTCAAAATATCGGTTCATACCTCGTGGGGCATTATAAAAATTCTTTTTTCCAAATTTTCTTTCTATAGCTATGATTGGCACATGTGGGTCACCATATTCAAGAAAGTTTGTGTGATTTGGAGGTGGTGGGAAAATCGTATTTTTGAAAAAACTGCTTGGTTAGACCAAATGGCTCCTCCGAATGTGGTCATTTTTTCAATTAATTCCAAATGACCTCAACTTTTGCACACATGATCTATTGCACAAACAAAGGTGGGTTCCAAAGGTTTTATATTTTTTCAATTTTTATTAATTTATAATGCCCTCTAGATCGACCGGGTCAAAACATCGGTCTATAACTCGTGGGGCATTGTAAAAAATTCTATTTCCAAATTTTCTTTCATAGCCATGATTGGCACATGTGGGTCACCATGTTCAACAAAGTTTGTGTGATTTGAGGTGGTGGCAAAATCGCATTTTTTCAAAAATCACTTAAGTTAGACCAAATGGCTCCCTCCTAATGTGGTCATTTTTTCGACCACCTCCAAATGACCTCAACTTTTGCACACATGATCTATTGCACAAACAAAGGTGGGTTCCAAAGGTTTTATATTTTTTGAATTTTTATTAATTTGTAATGCCCTAGATCGATCGGTCAAAACATCTGCCTATACCTCGGGGCATTGTAAAAATTCTTTTTCCAAATTTTCTTTCATAGCCATGATTGGCACATGTGGGTCACCATGTTCAAGAAAGTTTGTGTGATTTGAGGTGGTAGGAAAAATCACATTTTTTTCAAAAATCGCTTAAGTTAGACCAAATGGCTCTTCCTAATGCGGTCATTTTTTTCGACCACCTCCAAATGACCTCAACTTTTGCACACATAATCTATTGCACAAACAAAGGTGGGTTCCAAAGGTTTTATATTTTTGAATTTTTTATTATTTTATAATGCCCTAGATCGACCGGGTCAAAACATCGGCCTATACCTCAGTAAGCATTGTAAAAAATTCTTTTTCCAAATTTTCTTTCATAGCTATGATTGGAACATGTGGGTCACCATGTTCAACAAAGTTTGTGTGGATTTGGAGGTGGTGGAAAATCGCATGTTTTCAAAACTGCTTAAGTTAGACCAAATGGCCCATCCGAACGCGGCCATTTTTTTCAACCACCTCCAAATGACCTCAACTTTTGCACACATGATCTATTGCACAAACAAAGGTGGGTTCCAAATGTTTTATATTTTTTTTGAATTTTTATTAACTTATAATGCCCTCTAGACCTGACCGTCAAAACACTCTGGCCTATACCTTAGGGGGCATTATAAAAAAATTCTTTTTCCAAATTTTCTTTCATAGCCATGATTGGTACATGTGGGTCACCATGTTCAACAAAGTTTGTGTGATTTTGGAGGTGGTGGAAAATCACATTTTTTCAAAAACTGCTTAAGTTAGACCAAATGGCTCTCTCCTAATGCGGTCATTTTTTCTCGACCACCTCCAAATGACCTCAACTTTTGCACACATGATCTATTGCACAAACAAAGGTGGGTTCCAAAGGATTTATATTTTTTTAAATTTTTATTAATTTATAATGCCCTCTAGACTGACCGGTCAAAACATCTGCCTATAACCTGTGGGGGCATTGTAAAAAATTCTATTTCCAAATTTTCTTTCATAGCCATGATTGGCACATGTGGGTCACCATGTTCAACAAAGTTTGTGTGATTTGGAGGTGGTGGGCAAAATCGCATTTTTTCAAAAACTGCTTAAGTTAGACCAAATGGCTCCTCCTAATGCTGGTCATTTTTTCACCACCTCCAAAATGACCTCAACTTTTGCACACATGATCTATTGCACAAACAAAGGTGGGTTCCAAAGGTTTTATATTTTTTGAATTTTTTTATTAATTTATAATGCCCTCTAGACTGACTGGTCAAAACATCTGGCCTATAACTCGTGGGGGGCATTGTAAAAAATTCTTTGTCCAAATTTTCTTTAATATCCATGATTGGCACATGTGGGTCACCATGTTCAAGAAAGTTTGTGTGATTCGGAGGTGGAAAAATCACATTTTTTCAAAAGACCAAATGGCCCTCCTAATGCGGTCATTTTTTCGGACTCACCTCCAAATGACCTCAACTTTTCCCCACTTGATCTATTGCACAAACAAAGGTGGGTTCCAAAGGTTATATATTTTTTTGAATTTTCAATTAATTTATAATGCCCTCTAGACTGAATATGGTCAAAACATCGGTCTATACCTCAGGGGGGCATTGTAAAAAATTCTTTTTCCAAATTTTCTTTCATAGCCATGATTGGCATATGTGGGTCACCATGTTCAAGAAAGTTTGTGTGATTTGGAGGTGGTGGGAAAAATCACATTTTTTCAAAACTGGCTTAAGTTAGACCAAATGGTCTCTTCCTAAGCGGCCATTTTTCACCACCTCCAAATGACCTCAACTTTTGCACAAACAAAGGTGGGTTCCAAAGGTTTTATATTTTTTGAATTTTTATTAATTTATAATGCCCTTCTAGACCACTAGTCAAAACACATCTGGCCTATACCTTAGGGGCATTGTAAAAATTCTTTTCCAAATTTTCTTTCATAGCCATGATTGGCACATGTGGGTCACCATGTTCAAAAAAGTTTGTGTGATTTGGAGGTGGTGGGAAAATCACATTTTTTCAAAAATCGGGCTGAAGTTAGACCAAATGGTTCTTCTCTAATGCGTCATTTTTCGACCACCTCCAAATGACCTCAACTTTTGCACACATGATCTATTGCACAAACAAAGGTGGGTTCCAAAGGTTTTATATTTTTTGAATTTTTATTAATTTATAATGCCCTCTAGACTGACCGGTCAAAACATCGGTCTATAACCTCGTGGGGGCATTGTAAAAAATTTTTGTCCAAATTTTCTTTCATATCCATGATTGGTACATGTGGGTCTACCATGTTCAAGAAAGTTTGTGTGATTCGAGGTGGTGGGAAAATCACATTTTTCAAAACTCCATTAAATGGCCCTCCGAATGCGGTCATTTTTTCACCACCTCCAAATGACCTCAACTTTCTTCCCCACATGATCTATTGCACAAACAAAGGTGGGTTCCAAAGGTTATATATTTTTGAATTTTCATTAATTTATAATGCCCTATAGACTGAATGGTCAAAACATCGGTCTATACCTCAGGGGGGCATTGTTAAAAATTATTTTTCCAAATTTTCTTTCATAGCCATGATTGGAACATGTGGGTCACCATGTTCAAGATAGTTTGTGTGATTTGTAGGTGGTGGGAAAAGTCACATTTTTTCAAAACTCGGCTTAAGTTAGACCAAATGGCTCCTCCGGAATGCGGTCATTTGTTTCACCTCCAAATGACCTCAACTTTTGCACAAACAAAGGTGGGTTCCAAAGGTTTTATATTTTTTGAATTTTTTATTAATTTATAATGCCTCTAGACTGACTAGTCAAAACATCGGTCTATACCTCGTGGGCATTGTAAAAAATTCTTTTTTCCAAATTTTCTTTCATAGCCATGATTGGCACATGTGGGTCACCATGTTCAAAAAAAGTTTGTGTGATTTGGAGGTGGTGGAAAAATCACATTTTTTCAAAAAATCGGCTTAAGTTAGACCAAATGGCTTCCTAATGCGGTCATTTTTTTCTCGACCACCTCCAAAATGACCTCAACTTTTGCACACATGATCTATTGCACAAACAAAGGTGGGTCTCCAAAGGTTTTATATTTTTTGAATTTTTTATTATTTTATAATGCCCTCTCGATCGACCGTCAAAACATCGTCTATACCTTAGGGGGCATTGTAAAAAATTCTTTTTCCAAATTTTCTTTTCATAGCCATGATTGGTACATGTGGGTCACCATGTTCAAAAAAGTTTGTGTGATTTGGAGGTGGTTGGAAAATCACATTTTTTCAAAAGTGGCTGAAGTTAGACCAAATGGCCTCTTCGAATGCGGTCATTTTTTCAACCACCTCCAAATGACCTCAACTTTGCACACATGATCTATTGCACAAACAAAGGTGGGTTCCAAAGGTTTTATATTTTTTGAATTTTTTATTATTTTATAATGCCCTGGACTGACTGGTCAAAACTCTGGTCTATACCTCGGGGGCATTCTAAAAAATTCTTTTTCCAAATTTTCTTTCATAGCCATGATTGGCACATGTGGGTCACCATGTTCAAGAAAGTTTGTGTGATTTGGAGGTGGTGGAAAAATCGCATTTTTTCAAAAAACGGGCTTAAGTTAGACCAAATGGCCCTCCGAATGCGGTCATTTTTTCCACCACCTCCAAATGACCTCAACTTTTGCACACATGATCTATTGCACAAAACAAAGGTGGGTTCCAAAGGTTTTATATTTTTTTGAATTTTTATTAATTTATAATGCCATCTAGACCGACCGGTCAAAACATCTGGCCTATACCTCAGGGGCATTCTAAAAAATTCTTTTTCCAAATTTTCTTTCATAGCTATGATTGGCACATGTGGGTCACCATGTTCAAGAAAGTTTGTGTGATTTGGAGGTGGTGGGAAAAATCGATTTTTGAAAAAACGGGCTTAAGTTAGACCAAATGGCCCCTCCGGAATGCGGTCATTTTTCCACCACCTCCAAATGACCTCAACTTTTGCACACATGATCTATTGCACAAACAAAGGTGGGGTTCCAAAGGTTTTATATTTTTTTGAATTTTTATTAATTTACAATGCCATCTAGACCGACTGGTCAAAACATCGGTCTATACCTCAGGGGGGCATTGTAAAAAATTCTTTTTCCAAATTTTCTTTCATAGCCATGATTGGCACATGTGGGTCACCATGTTCAACAAAGTTTGTGTGATTTGGAGGTGGTGGCAAAAATCGCATTTTTTCAAAAACTGGCTTAAGTTAGACCAAATGGCCCCTCCGGAATGCGGTCATTTTTTCGACCACCTACAAATGACCTCAACTTTTGCACACATGATCTCTTGCACAAACAAAGGTGGGTTCCAAAGGTTCTATATTTTTTTGAATTTTTATTATTTTATAATGCCCTCTAGACTGACTGGTCAAAACATCTGTCTATACCTCGTGGGGGCATTGTAAAAATTTTTTCCAAATTTTCTTTCATAGCCATGATTGGCACATGTGGGTCACCATGTTCAAGAATGTTTGTGTGATTTGGAGGTGGTGGGAAAAATCTCATTTTTTCAAAAGCTTTGGCTTAAGTTAGACCAAATGGCCCCTCCTTAATGCGGTCATTTTTCGACCACCTCCAAATGACCTCAACTTTGCACACATGATCTCTTGCACAAACAAAGGTGGGTTCCAAAGGTTCTATATTTTTTGAATTTTTATTAATTTATAATGCCCTCTAGACTGACTGTCAAAACATCGGTCTATACCTCGGGGGGCATTGTAAAAAATTACTTTTCCAAATTTTCTTTCATAGCCATGATTGGCACATGTGGGTCACCATGTTCAAGAAAGTTTGTGTGATTTGGAGGTGGTGGGAAAAATCACATTTTTTCAAAAACTGCTTGTTAGACCAAATGGCCCCTCCCTAATGCGGTCATTTTTTCGACCAATTTCCAAATGACCTCACCTTCACACATGATCTATTGCACAAACAAAGGTGGGTTCCAAAGGTTTTATATTTTTTTGAATTTTTATTAATTTACAATGCCATCTAGACCGACTCGGTCAAAACATCGGTCTATACCTCGTGGGGGCATTGTAAAAATTCTTTTTTCCAAATTTTCTTTCATAGCCATGATTGGCACATGTGGGTCACCATGTTCAACAAAGTTTGTGTGGATTTGGAGGTGGTGGCAAAATCGCATTTTTTCAAAAAAACTGGCTTAAGTTAGACCAAATGGCTCCCTTCCGAATGCGGTCATTTTTTTCGACCACCTACAAATGACCTCAACTTTTGCACACATGATCTCTTGCACAAACAAAGGTGGGTTCCAAAGGTTCTATATTTTTTTAATTTTTTATTATTTTATAATGCCCTCTAGACCGACTGGTCAAAATATCGGTCTATACCTCAGGGGCGCATTGTAAAAAATTCTTTTTCCAAATTTTATTTCATAGCCATGATTGGCACATGTGGGTCACCATGTTCAAGAATGTTTGTGTGTGATTTGGAGGTGGTGGGAAAATCTCATTTTTTCAAAATCGCTTAAGTTAGACCAAATGGCTCCCTCCCGAATGCGGGTCATTTTTTCGACCACCTCCAAATGACCTCAACTTTTGCACACATGATCTCTTGCACAAACAAAGGTGGGTTCCAAAGGTTCTATATTTTTGAATTTTTTATTAATTTATAATGCCCTCTAGACTGACCGGGTCAAACATCTGTCTATACCTCTGGGGGCATTGTAAAAAATTCTTTTTCCAAATTTTCTTTCATAGCCATGATTGGCACATGTGGGTCACCATGTTCAAGAAAGTTTGTGTGATTTGGAGGTGGTGGGAAAAATCACATTTTTTTTCAAAAACTGGCTTAAGTTAGACCAAATGGCCCCTCCGGAATGCGGTCATTTTTTCGACCACCTCCAAATGACCTCACCTTCTGCACACATGATCTATTGCACAAACAAAGGTGGGTTCCAAAGGTTTTATATTTTTTGAATTTTTATTAATTTATAATGCCCTCTAGATCGATCGGTCAAAACATCTGGTCTATACCTCAGGGGCATTGTAAAAATTCTTTTCCAAATTTTCTTTCATAGCCATGATTGGCACATGTGGGTCACCATGTTCAAGAAAGTTTGTGTGGATTTGGAGGTGGTGGGAAAATCACATTTTTTCAAAAACTGGCTTAAGTTAGACCTAATGGCACCTCCGGAATGCGGTCATTTTTTCGACCACCTCCAAATGACCTCAACTTCTGCACACATGATCTATTGCACAAACAAAGGCGGGTTCCAAAGGTTTAATATTTTTTTAATTTTTTATTAATTTATAATGCCCTCTAGACTGACTGGTCAAAACATCGGTCTATAACCTCGTGGGGGCATTGTAAAAAATTCTTTGTCCAAATTTTCTTTTTATATCCATGATTGGCACATGTGGGTCACCATGTTCAAGAAAGTTTGTGTGATTTGGAGGTGGTGGGAAAATCACATTTTTTCAAAAACTGGCTTAAGTTAGACCAAATGGCCCCTCCGGAATGCGGTCATTTTTTCGACCACCTCCAAATGACCTCAACTTTTCCCCACTTGATCTATTGCACAAACAAAGGTGGGTTCCAAAGGTTATATATTTTTTTGAATTTTCAATTAATTTATAATGCCCTCTAGACTGAATGGTCAAAACATCGGTCTATACCTCAGGGGGGCATTGTAAAAAATTCTTTTTCCAAATTTTCTTTCATAGCCATGATTGGCACATGTGGGTCACCATGTTCAAGAAAGTTTGTGTGATTTGGAGGTGGTGGGAAAAGTCACATTTTTTCAAAAACTGGCTTAAGTTAGACCAAATGGCCCTCCGAATGCGGTCATTTGTACTGGCCACCTCCAAATGACCTCAACTTTTGCACAAACAAAGGTGGGTTCCAAAGGTTTTATATTTTTGAATTTTTTATTATTTTATAATGCCCTCTGGATCGACTGGTCAAAACATCTGGTCTATACCTCAGGGGGCATTGTAAAAATTCTTTTTCCAAATTTTCTTTCATAGCCATGATTGGCACATGTGGGTCACCATGTTCAACAAAGTTTGTGTGGATTTGGAGGTGGTGGGCAAAATCGCATTTTTTCAAAAACTGGCTTAAGTTAGACCAAATGGCCCCTCCGGAATGCGGTCATTTTTTCGACCACCTACAAATGACCTCAACTTTTTCCCACTTGATCTATTGCACAAACAAAGGTGGGTTCCAAAGGTTCTATATTTTTTTGAATTTTTATTATTTTATAATGCCCTCTAGACCAACTGGTCAAAACATCGGTCTATACCTCAGGAGGGCATTGTAAACAATTCTTTTTCCAAATTTTCTTTCATAGCCATGATTGGCACATGTGGGTCACCATGTTCAAGAATGTTTGTGTGATTTGGAGGTGGTGGGAAAAATCTCATTTTTTCAAAAACTGGCTTAAGTTAGACCAAATGGCCCCTCCCGAATGCGGTCATTTTTTCGACCACCTCCAAATGACCTCAACTTTTGCACACATGATCTATTGCACAAACAAAGGTGGGTTCCAAAGGTTTTATATTTTTTTGAATTTTTTATTAATTTATAATGCCCTCTAGACTGATCGTCAAAACATCTGGCCTATACCTCAGGGGGGCATTGTAAAATATTCTTTTTTCAAATTTTCTTTCATAGCCATGATTGGCACATGTGGGTCACCATGTTCAAGAAAGTTTGTGTGATTTGGAGGTGGTGGGAAAATCACATTTTTTTCAAATACTGGCTTAAGTTAGACCAAATGGCCCCTCCGGAATGCGGTCATTTTTTCGACCACCTCCAAATGACCTCAACTTTTGCACACATGATCTATTGCACAAACAAAGGTGGGTTCCAAAGGTTATATAATTTTTTGAATTTTTTATTAATTTATAATGCCCTCTAGATCGATCAAAACATCGGTCTATACCTCAGGGGCGCATTGTAAAAAATTCTTTTTCCAAATTTTCTTTCATAGCCATGATTGGCACATGTGGGTCACCATGTTCAAGAAAGTTTGTGTGATTTGGAGGTGGTGGAAAAAATCACATTTTTTCAAAAACTGGCTTAAGTTAGACCAAATGGCCCCTCCGGAATGCTAGTCATTTTTCGACCACCTCCAAATGACCTCAACTTCTGCACACATGATCTATTGCACAAACAAAGGTGGGTTCCAAAGGTTTTATATTTTTTGAATTTTTATTAATTTATAATGCCCTCTAGATCGACCGGTCAAAACATCTGGCCTATACCTCAGGGCATTGTAAAAAATTTTTTCCAAATTTTCTTTCATAGCCATGATTGGCACATGTGGGTCACCATGTTCAAGAAAGTTTGTGTGTGATTTGGAGGTGGTGGGAAAAATCACATTTTTTCAAAACTTGCTTAAGTTAGACCAAATGGCCCCTCCCGAATGCGGTCATTTTTTTCTCGACCACCTCCAAATGACCTCAACTTTTGCACACATGATCTATTGCACAAACAAAGGTGGGTTCCAAAGGTTTTATATTTTTTTTGAATTTTTATTAATTTATAATGCCCTCTAGACTGACCGTCAAAACATCGGTCCTATACCTCACGGGGCATTGTAAAAATTCTTTTTCCAAATTTTCTTTCATAGCCATGATTGGCACATGTGGGTCACCATGTTCAAGAAAGTTTGTGTGATTTGGAGGTGGTGGGAAAAATCACATTTTTTCAAAAACTGGCTTAAGTTAAGACCAAATGGCCCCTCCGAATGCGGGTCATTTTTCTCGACCACCTCCAAATGACCTCAACTTTTGCACACATGATCTATTGCACAAACAAAGGTGGGTTCCAAAGGTTTTATATTTTTTGAATTTTTTATTAATTTATAATGCCCTCTAGACTGACTGGTCAAAACATCTGGTCTATACCTCAGGGGCATTGTAAAAATTCTTTTTTCCAAATTTTCTTTCATAGCCATGATTGGCACATGTGGGTCACCATGTTCAAGAAAGTTTGTGTGATTTGGAGGTGGTGGGAAAATCACATTTTTTCAAAACTTGCTTAAGTTAAGACCAAATGGCCCTTCCTAATGCGGTCATTTTTTCACCACCTCCAAATGACCTCAACTTTTCCCCACTTGATCTATTGCACAAACAAAGGTGGGTTCCAAAGGTTATATATTTTTTGAATTTTCAATTAATTTATAATGCCCTCTAGACCGATCGTCAAAACATCTGCCTATACCTCGTGGGGCATTGTAAAAATTCTTTTTCCAAATTTTCTTTCATAGCCATGATTGGCACATGTGGGTCACCATGTTCAAGAAAGTTTGTGTGATTTGGAGGTGGTGGGAAAATCACATTTTTTCAAAACTGGTGAAGTTAGACCAAATGGCCCCTCCGAATGCGGTCATTTTTTCGACCACCTCCAAATGACCTCAACTTTTTGCACACATGATCTATTGCACAAACAAAGGTGGGTTCCAAAGGTTTTATATATTTTTTGAATTTTTATTATTTTATAATGCCCTCTGGACTGACTGGTCAAAATATCGGTCTATACCTCAGGGGGGCATTATAAAAAATTCTTTTTCCAAATTTTCTTTCATAGCTATGATTGGCACATGTGGGTCACCATGTTCAAGAAAGTTTGTGTGATTTGGAGGTGGTGGGAAAAATCGCATTTTTTGAAAAACTGGCTTAAGTTAGACCAAATGGCCCCTCCGAATGCGGTCATTTTTTTCCACCACCTCCAAATGACCTCAACTTTTGCACACATGATCTATTGCACAAACAAAGGTGGGTTCCAAAGGTTTTATATTTTTTAATTTTTTATTAATTTACAATGCCATCTAGACCGACTGGTCAAAACATCGGTCTATACCTCAGGGGGGCATTGTAAAAAATTCTTTTTCCAAAATTTCTTTCATAGCCATGATTGGCACATGTGGGTCACCATGTTCAAGAAAGTTTGTGTGATTTGGAGGTGGTGGGAAAAATCACATTTTTCAAAAACTGCTTTAAGTTAGACCAAATGGCCCCTCCCTAATGCGGTCATTTTTTTCGACCACCTCCAAATGACCTCACCTTCTGCACACATGATCTATTGCACAAACAAAGGTGGGTTCCAAAGGTTTTATATTTTTGAATTTTTATTAATTTATAATGCCCTCTAGATCGACCGTCAAAACATCTGCCTATACCTCGGGGGGGGCATTGTAAAAAATTCTTTTTCCAAATTTTCTTTCATAGCCATGATTGGCACATGTGGGTCACCATGTTCAAGAAAGTTTGTGTGATTTGGAGCTGGTGGGAAAAATCACTTTTTTTCAAAAACTTGCTTAAGTTAGACCAAATGGCCCCTCCCAAATGCGGTCATTTTTTCGGCCACCTCCAAATGACCTCAACTTTTGTACACATGATCTATTGCACAAACAAAGGTGGGTTCCAAAGGTTTTATATTTTTTTGAATTTTTTATTAATTTATAATGCCCTCTAGACTGACTGGTCAAAACATCTGCCTATACCTCAGGGGGGCATTGTAAAAAATTCTTTTTCCAAATTTTCTTTCATAGCCATGATTGGCATATGTGGGTCACCATGTTCAAGAAAGTTTGTGTGATTTGGAGGTGGTGGGAAAAATCACATTTTTTTCAAAAACTGGCTTAAGTTAGACCAAATGGCCCCTCCGGAATGCGGTCATTTTTTCGACCACCTCCAAATGACCTCAACTTCTGCACACATGATCTATTGCACAAACAAAGGTGGGTTCCAAAGGTTTTATATTTTTTTGAATTTTTTATTAATTTATAATGCCCTCTAGATCGACCGGTCAAAACATCGGCCTATACCTCGGGGCATTGTAAAAAATTCTTTTTCCAAATTTTCTTTCATAGCCATGATTGGCATATGTGGGTCACCATGTTCAAGAAAGTTTGTGTGATTTGGAGGTGGTGGAAAAATCACATTTTTCAAAACTTGCTTAAGATTAGACCAAATGGCCCCTCCGAATGCGGTCATTTTTTTCGACCACCTCCAAATGACCTCAACTTCTGCACACATGATCTATTGCACAAACAAAGGTGGGTTCCAAAGGTTTTATATTTTTTGAATTTTTATTAATTTATAATGCCCTCTAGATCGACTGGTCAAAACATCGGCCTATACCTCGGGGGCATTGTAAAAAATTCTTTTTCCAAATTTTCTTTCATAGCCATGATTGGCACATGTGGGTCACCATGTTCAAGAAAGTTTGTGTGATTTGGAGGTTGTGGGAAAAATCACATTTTTTCAAAAACTTGCTTAAGTTAGACCAAATGGTTCTTCCTAACGCGGTCATTTTTTCGACCACCTCCAAATGACCTCAACTTTTGCACACATGATCTATTGCACAAACAAAGGTGGGTTCCAAAGGTTTTATATTTCTTTGAATTTTTTATTAATTTATAATGCCCTCTAGACTGACTGGTCAAAACATCGGTATATACCTCAGGGGGCATTGTAAAAAATTATTTTTCCAAATTTTCTTTCATAGCCATGATTGGCACATGTGGGTCACCATGTTCAAGAAAGTTTGTGTGATTTGGAGGTGGTGGGAAAAATCACATTTTTTTCAAAAACTGGCTGAAGTAGACCAAATGGCCCCTCCGGAATGCGGTCATTTTTTCCACCACCTCCAAATGACCTCAACTTTTGCACACATGATCTATTGCACAAACAAAGGTGGGTTCCAAAGGTTTTATATTTTTTTGAATTTTTTATTAATTTACAATGCCATCTAGACCGACTGGTCAAAACATCAGTCTATACCTCGGGGGCATTGTAAAAAATCTTTTTTCCAAATTTTCTTTCATAGCCATTATTGGCACATGTGGGTCACCATGTTCAAGAAAGTTTGTGTGATTTGGAGGTGGTGGGAAAATCACATTTTTTCAAAAAGCGGCTGAGATTAGACCAAATGGCCCCTCCGAATGCGGTCATTTTTTCGACCACCTCAAATGACCTCAACTTTTTGCACACATGATCTATTGCACAAACAAAGGTGGGTTCCAAAGGTTTTATATTTTTTTGAATTTTTTATTATTTTATAATGCCCTCTGGACTGACTGGTCAAAATATCGGTCTATACCTCAGGGGGGCATTATAAAAAATTCTTTTTCCAAATTTTCTTTCATAGCTATGATTGGCACATGTGGGTCACCATGTTCAAGAAAGTTTGTGTGATTTGGAGGTGGTGGGAAAAATCGCATTTTTGAAAAGCGGCTTAAGTTAGACCAAATGGCCCCTCCGAATGCGGTCATTTTTTCCACCACCTCCAAATGACCTCAACTTTTGCACACATGATCTATTGCACAAACAAAGGTGGGTTCCAAAGGTTTTATATTTTTTAATTTTTATTAATTTACAATGCCATCTAGACCGAGTCAAAAACATCGGCCTATACCTCTCAGGGGCATTGTAAAAATTCTTTTTCCAAAATTTCTTTCATAGCCATGATTGGCACATGTGGGTCACCATGTTCAAGAAAGTTTGTGTGATTTGGAGGTGGTGGGAAAATCACATTTTTTCAAAAAGCGGCTTAAGTTAGACCAAATGGCCCCTCCGGAATGCGGTCATTTTTTCGACCACCTCCAAATGACCTCACCTTCTGCACACATGATCTATTGCACAAACAAAGGTGGGTTCCAAAGGTTTTATATTTTTTGAATTTTTTATTAATTTATAATGCCCTCTAGACTGACTGGTCAAAACATCGGTCTATACCTCAGGGGGGCATTGTAAAAAATTCTTTTTCCAAATTTTCTTTCATAGCCATGATTGGCACATGTGGGTCACCATGTTCAAGAAAGTTTGTGTGATTTGGAGGTGGTGGGAAAATCGCATTTTTCCAAAAACTGGCTTAAGTTAGACCAAATGGCCCCTCCGGAATGCGGTCATTTTTTCGACCACCTCCAAATGACCTCAACTTTTGCACACATGATCTATTGCACAAACAAAGGTGGGTTCCAAAGGTTTTATATTTTTTTGAATTTTTATTAATTTATAACGCCCTCTAGACTGACTGGTCAAAACATCGGTCTATACCTCGGGGCATTGTAAAAAATTCTTTTTCCAAATTTTCTTTCATAGCCATGATTGGCACATGTGGGTCACCATGTTCAAGAAAGTTTGTGTGTGATTTGGAGGTGGTGGGAAAAGTCACATTTTTTTCAAAAAGCTGGCTGAAGTAGACCAAATGGCCCCTCCGGAATGCGGTCATTTTCCACCACCTCCAAATGACCTCAACTTTGCACACATGATCTATTGCACAAACAAAGGTGGGTTCCAAAGGTTTTATATTTTTGAATTTTTATTAATTTACAATGCCATCTAGACCGATTGGTCAAAACATCTGGTCTATACCTCTGGGGGCATTGTAAAAAATCTTTTTCAAATTTTTTTTCATAGCCATGATTGGCACATGTGGGTCACCATGTTCAAGAAAGTTTGTGTGATTTGGAGGTGGTGGGAAAATCACATTTGTTTCAAAAACTGGCTGAAGTTAGACCAAATGGCCCCTCCGAATGCGGTCATTTTTTCACCACCTCCAAATGACCTCAACTTTTGCACACATGATCTATTGCACAAACAAAGGTGGGTTCCAAAGGTTTTATATTTTTTGAATTTTTATTATTTTATAATGCCCTCTAAATCGACTGGTCAAAATATCGGTCTATACCTCAGGGGGGCATTATAAAAAATTCTTTTTCCAAATTTTCTTTCATAGCTATGATTGGCACATGTGGGTCACCATGTTCAAGAAAGTTTGTGTGATTTGGAGGTGGTGGGAAAAATCGCATTTTTTGAAAAACTGGCTTAAGTTAGACCAAATGGCCCCTCCGGAATGCGGTCATTTTTTCCACCACCTCCAAATGACCTCAACTTTTGCACACATGATCTATTGCACAAACAAAGGTGGGTTCCAAAGGTTTTATATTTTTTAATTTTTATTAATTTACAATGCCATCTAGACCGACCTGGTCAAAACATTGGTCTATACCTCAGGGGGGCATTGTAAAAAATTCTTTTTCCAAAATTTCTTTCATAGCCATGATTTGCACATGTGGGTCACCATGTTCAAGAAAGTTTGTGTGATTTGGAGGTGGTGTGAAAAATCACATTTTTTCAAAAACTGGCTTAAGTTAGACCAAATGGCCCCTCCTAATGCGGTCATTTTTTCGACCACCTCCAAATGACCTCACCTTCTGCACACATGATCTATTGCACAAACAAAGGTGGGTTCCAAAGGTTTTATATTTTTTTGAATTTTTTATTAATTTATAATGCCCTCTAGACTGACTGGTCAAAACATCGGTCTATACCTCAGGGGGGCATTGTAAAAAATTCTTTTTCCAAATTTTCTTTCATAGCCATGATTGGCACATGTGGGTCACCATGTTCAAGAAAGTTTGTGTGATTTGGAGCTGGTGGGAAAAATCACATTTTTTCAAAAACTTGCTTAAGTTAGACCAAATGGCCCCTCCCGAATGCGGTCATTTTTTCGACCACCTCAAAATGACCTCAACTTTTGCACACATGATCTATTGCACAAACAAAGGTGGGTTCCAAAGGTTTTATATTTTTTTGAATTTTTTATTAATTTATAATGCCCTCTAGACTGACTAGTCAAAACATCGGGTCTATACCTCGGGGCATTGTAAAAATTCTTTTTCCAAATTTTCTTTCATAGCCATGATTGGCACATGTGGGTCACCATGTTCAAGAAAGTTTGTGTGATTTGGAGGTGGTGGGAAAAATCACATTTTTTCAAAAATCTGGTCAAGTAGACCAAATGGCCCCTCCGAATGCGGTCATTTTTCCACCACCTCCAAATGACCTCAACTTTTGCACACATGATCTATTGCACAAACAAAGGTGGGTTCCAAAGGTTTTATATTTTTTGAATTTTTATTAATTTACAATGCCATCTAGACCGACTGGTCAAAACATCGGTCTATACCTCAGGGGGGGCATTGTAAAAAAATCTTTTTCCAAATTTTCTTTCATAGCCATGATTGGCACATGTGGGTCACCATGTTCAAGAAAGTTTGTGTGATTTGGAGGTGGTGGGGAAAATCACATTTTTTTCAAAATGGTGAAGTTAGACCAAATGGCCCTCCTGAATGCGGTCATTTTTTCACCACCTCCAAATGACCTCAACTTTTGCACACATGATCTATTGCACAAACAAAGGTGGGTTCCAAAGGTTTTATATTTTTTGAATTTTTTATTATTTTATAATGCCCTCTGGTGGACTGGTCAAAATATCGGTCCTATACCTCGGGGGCATTATAAAATTCTTTTCAAATTTTCTTTCATAGCTATGATTGGCACATGTGGGTCACCATGTTCAAGAAAGTTTTTGTGATTTGGAGGTGGTGGGAAAAATCGCATTTTTTGAAAAACTGGCTTAAGTTAGACCAAATGGCCCCTCCGGAATGCGGTCATTTTTTCCACCACCTCCAAATGACCTCAACTTTTGCACACATGATCTATTGCACAAACAAAGGTGGGTTCCAAAGGTTTTATATTTTTTTAATTTTTTATTAATTTACAATGCCATCTAGACCGACTGGTCAAAACATCGGTCTATACCTCAGGGGGGCATTGTAAAAAGTTCTTTTTCCAAAATTTCTTTCATAGCCATGATTGGCACATGTGGGTCACCATGTTCAAGAAAGTTTGTGTGATTTGGAGGTGGTGGGAAAATCACATTTTTTCAAAAATGGCTTAAGTTAGACCAAATGGCCCCTCCTGAATGCGGTCATTTTTCGACCACCTCCAAATGACCTCACCTTTCGCACACATGATCTATTGCACAAACAAAGGTGGGTTCCAAAGGTTTTATATTTTTTGAATTTTTATTAATTTATAATGCCCTCTAGATCGACTGTCAAAACATCTGGCCTATACCTCGGGGGCATTGTAAAATTCTTTTTCCAAATTTTTTTTCATAGCCATGATTGGCACATGTGGGTCACCATGTTCAAGAAAGTTTGTGTGATTTGGAGCTGGTGGGAAAAATCACATTTTTTCAAAAACTTGCTTAAGTTAGACCAAATGGCCCCTCCCGAATGCGGTCATTTTTTCGCCACCTCCAAATGACCTCAACTTTTGTACACATGATCTATTGCACAAACAAAGGTGGGTTCCAAAGGTTTTATATTTTTTGAATTTTTATTAATTTATAATGCCCTCTAGATCGACTGGTCAAAACATCGGTCTATACCTCAGGGGGGCATTGTAAAAAATTCTTTTTCCAAATTTTCTTTCATAGCCATGATTGGCATATGTGGGTCACCATGTTCAAGAAAGTTTGTGTGATTTGGAGGTGGTGGGAAAAATCACATTTTTTCAAAACTGCTTAAGTTAGACCAAATGGCCCCTCCTAATGCGGTCATTTTTCGACCACCTCCAAATGACCTCAACTTCTGCACACATGATCTATTGCACAAACAAAGGTGGGTTCCAAAGGTTTTATATTTTTGAATTTTTATTAATTTATAATGCCCTCTAGATCGACCGGTCAAAACATCGGTCTATACCTCGGGGGGCATTGTAAAAATTCTTTTCCAAATTTTCTTTCATAGCCATGATTGGCATATGTGGGTCACCATGTTCAAGAAAGTTTGTGTGATTTGGAGGTGGTGGGAAAAATCACATTTTTCAAAAACTTGCTTAAGTTAGACCAAATGGCCCCTCAGGAATGCGGTCATTTTTGACCACCTCCAAAATGACCTCAACTTTCGCACACATGATCTATTGCACAAACAAAGGTGGGTTCCAAAGGTTTTATATTTTTTGAATTTTTATTAATTTATAATGCCCTCTAGACTGACTGGTCAAAACATGGGGTCTATACCTCGGGGGCATTGTAAAAAATTCTTTTTCCAAATTTTCTTTCATAGCCATGATTGGCACATGTGGGTCACCATGTTCAAGAAAGTTTGTGTGATTTGGAGGTTGTGGGAAAAATCACATTTTTTCAAAAACTTGCTTAAGTTAGACCAAATGGCTCCTCCCGAATGCGGTCATTTTTTCGACCACCTCCAAATGACCTCAACTTTTGCACACATGATCTATTGCACAAACAAAGGTGGGTTCCAAAGGTTTTATATTTCTTTGAATTTTTATTAATTTATAATGCCCTCTAGACTGACTGGTCAAAACATCGGTATATACCTCAGGGGCATTGTAAAAATTATTTTTCCAAATTTTCTTTCATAGCCATGATTGGCACATGTGGGTCACCATGTTCAAGAAAGTTTGTGTGATTTGGAGGTGGTGGGAAAAATCACATTTTTTCAAAAAGCCATTTGAAGTAGACCAAATGGCCCCTCCGAATGCGGTCATTTTTCCACCACCTCCAAATGACCTCAACTTTTGCACACATGATCTATTGCACAAACAAAGGTGGGTTCCAAAGGTTTTATATTTTTTTGAATTTTTTATTAATTTACAATGCCATCTAGACCGACTGGTCAAAACATCGGTCTATACCTCAGGGGGGGCATTGTAAAAAAATCTTTTTCCAAATTTTCTTTCATAGCCATGATTGGCACATGTGGGTCACCATGTTCAAGAAAGTTTGTGTGATTTGGAGGTGGTGGGAAAAATCACATTTTTTCAAAAACTGGCTGAAGTTAGACCAAATGGCCCTCCGGAATGCGGTCATTTTTTCGACCACCTCCAAATGACCTCAACTTTTGCACACATGATCTATTGCACAAACAAAGGTGGGTTCCAAAGGTTTTTTTTTGAATTATTTATTATTTTATAATGCCCTCTGGGATCGACTGGTCAAAATATCGGTCTATACCTCGGGGCATTATAAAAATTCTTTTCAAATTTTCTTTCATAGCTATGATTGGCACATGTGGGTCACCATGTTCAAGAAAGTTTGTGTGATTTGGAGGTGGTGGGAAAATCGCATTTTTTGAAAAAACTGGCTTAAGTTAGACCAAATGGCTCCCTCCGAATGCGGTCATTTTTTCCACCACCTCAAATGACCTCAACTTTTGCACACATGATCTATTGCACAAACAAAGGTGGGTTCCAAAGGTTTTATATTTTTTAATTTTTATTAATTTACAATGCCATCTAGACCATTTGGTCAAAACATCGGTCTATACCTCGTGGGGCATTGTAAAAATTCTTTTCAAAATTTCTTTCATAGCCATGATTGGCACATGTGGGTCACCATGTTCAAGAAAGTTTGTGTGATTTGGAGGTGGTGGGAAAAATCACATTTTTTAAAAAACTGGCTTAAGTTAGACCAAATGGCCCCTCCGGAATGCGGTCATTTTTTCGACCACCTCCAAATGACCTCACCTTCTGCACACATGATCTATTGCACAAACAAAGGTGGGTTCCAAAGGTTTTATATTTTTTGAATTTTTATTAATTTATAATGCCCTCTAGATCGATCGGGTCAAAACATCGGTCTATACCTCAGGGGGGGCATTGTAAAAATTCTTTTTTCCAAATTTTCTTTCATAGCCATGATTGGCACATGTGGGTCACCATGTTCAAGAAAGTTTGTGTGATTTGGAGCTGGTGGGAAAAATCACATTTTTCAAAACTTGCTTAAGTTAGACCAAATGGCCCCTCCCGAATGCGGTCATTTTTTTCGACCACCTCCAAATGACCTCAACTTTTGCACACATGATCTATTGCACAAACAAAGGTGGGTTCCAAAGGTTTTATATTTTTTGAATTTTTATTAATTTATAATGCCCTCTAGACTGACTGGTCAAAACATCGGTCTATACCTCGAGGGCATTGTAAAAATTCTTTTTCCAAATTTTCTTTCATAGCCATGATTGGCACATGTGGGTCACCATGTTCAAGAAAGTTTGTGTGATTTGGAGGTGGTGGGAAAAGTCACATTTTTTTCAAAAACTGGCTGAAGTAGACCAAATGGCCCCTCCGGAATGCGGTCATTTTTTCCACCACCTCCAAATGACCTCAACTTTTGCACACATGATCTATTGCACAAACAAAGGTGGGTTCCAAAGGTTTTATATTTTTTTGAATTTTATTAATTTACAATGCCATCTAGACCGATTGGTCAAAACATCCAGTCTATACCTCGAGGGGCATTGTAAAAAATCTTTTTCCAAATTTTTTTCATAGCCATGATTGGCACATGTGGGTCACCATGTTCAAGAAAGTTTGTGTGATTTGGAGGTGGTGGGGAAAATCACATTTTTTCAAAAAGCTGGTGAAGTTAGACCAAATGGCCCCTCTAGGAATGCGGTCATTTTTCGACCACCTCCAAATGACCTCAACTTTGCACACATGATCTATTGCACAAACAAAGGTGGGTTCCAAAGGTTTTATATTTTTTGAATTTTTTATTATTTTATAATGCCCTCTGGTGTTGGTCAAAATATCGGTCTATACCTCGTGGGGCATTATAAAAATTCTTTTTCCAAATTTTCTTTCATAGCTATGATTGGCACATGTGGGTCACCATGTTCAAGAAAGTTTGTGTGATTTGGAGGTGGTGGGAAAAATCGCATTTTTGAAAAAGCTTGGCTTAAGTTAGACCAAATGGCCCCTCAGGAATGCGGTCATTTTTCCACCACCTCCAAATGACCTCAACTTTTGCACACATGATCTATTGCACAAACAAAGGTGGGTTCCAAAGGTTTTATATTTTTTAATTTTTATTAATTTACAATGCCATCTAGACCGACCGGTCAAAACATCTGGTCTATATACCTCGTGGGGGGCATTGTAAAAATTCTTTTTCCAAAATTTCTTTCATAGCCATGATTGGCACATGTGGGTCACCATGTTCAAGAAAGTTTGTGTGATTTGGAGGTGGTGGGAAAAATCACATTTTTTCAAAACTGGCTTAAGTTAGACCAAATGGCCCCTCCGGAATGCGGTCATTTTTCGACCACCTCCAAATGACCTCACCTTCTGCACACATGATCTATTGCACAAACAAAGGTGGGTTCCAAGGTTTTATATTTTTTTGAATTTTTATTAATTTATAATGCCCTCTAGACTGACTGGTCAAAAACAGCCCTACATACCTCGGGGGCATTGTAAAAAATTCTTTTTCCAAATTTTCTTTCATAGCCATGATTGGCACATGTGGGTCACCATGTTCAAGAAAGTTTGTGTGATTTGGAGCTGGTGGGAAAAATCACATTTTTTCAAAAACTTGCTTAAGTTAGACCAAATGGCCCCTCCGGAATGCGGTCATTTTTTGACCACCTCCAAATGACCTCAACTTTTGCACACATGATCTATTGCACAAACAAAGGTGGGTTCCAAAGGTTTTATATTTTTTGAATTTTTATTAATTTATAATGCCCTCTAGACTGACTAGTCAAAACATGGTCTATACCTCGGGGCATTGTAAAAATTCTTTTTCCAAATTTTCTTTCATAGACATGATTGGCACATGTGGGTCACCATGTTCAAGAAAGTTTGTGTGATTTGGAGGTGGTGGGAAAAATCACATTTTTTCAAAAAGCTGGTGAAGTAGACCAAATGGCCCCTCCGGAATGCGGTCATTTTTTCCACCACCTCCAAATGACCTCAACTTTTGCACACATGATCTATTGCACAAACAAAGGTGGGTTCCAAAGGTTTTATATTTTTTTAATTTTTATTAATTTACAATGCCATCTAGACCGATTTGGTCAAAACATCGGTCTATACCTCGAGAGGGCATTGTAAAAAATCTTTTTCCAAATTTTCTTTCATAGCCATGATTGGCACATGTGGGTCACCATGTTCAAGAAAGTTTGTGTGATTTGGAGGTGGTGGGAAAATCACATTTTTTCAAAAAGCTGGCTGAGATTAGACCAAATGGCCCCTCCATGCGGTCATTTTTCGACCACCTCCAAATGACCTCAACTTTTGCACACATGATCTATTGCACAAACAAAGGTGGGTTCCAAAGGTTTTATATTTTTTTGAATTTTTATTATTTTATAATGCCCTCTGGGTCGACTGGTCAAAATATCGGTCTATACCTCAGGGGGGCATTATAAAAAATTCTTTTTCCAAATTTTCTTTCATAGCTATGATTGGCACATGTGGGTCACCATGTTCAAGAAAGTTTTTGTGATTTGGAGGTGGTGGGAAAAATCGCATTTTTGAAAAAGCGGCTTAAGTTAGACCAAATGGCCCCTCCGAATGCGGTCATTTTTCCACCACCTCCAAATGACCTCAACTTTTGCACACATGATCTATTGCACAAACAAAGGTGGGTTCCAAAGGTTTTATATTTTTTAATTTTTATTAATTTACAATGCCATCTAGACCGATTTGGTCAAAACATCAGTCTATACCTCAGGGGCATTGTAAAAGTTCTTTTTCCAAAATTTCTTTCATAGCCATGATTGGCACATGTGGGTCACCATGTTCAAGAAAGTTTGTGTGATTTGGAGGTGGTGGGAAAAATCACATTTTTCAAAAAGCGGCTTAAGTTAGACCAAATGGCCCCTCAGGAATGCGGTCATTTTTTCGACCACCTCAAATGACCTCACCTTCTGCACACATGATCTATTGCACAAACAAAGGTGGGTTCCAAAGGTTTTATATTTTTTGAATTTTTATTAATTTATAATGCCCTCTAGACTGTTGGTCAAAACATCGGTCTATACCTCGGGGGCATTGTAAAAATTCTTTCAAATTTTCTTTCATATCCATGATTGGCACATGTGGGTCACCATGTTCAAGAAAGTTTGTGTCATTTGGAGCTGGTGGGAAAAATCACATTTTTTCAAAAACTTGCTTAAGTTAGACCAAATGGCCCCTCCCAAATGCGGTCATTTTTTCGGCCACCTCCAAATGACCTCAACTTTTGCACACATGATCTATTGCACAAACAAAGGTGGGTTCCAAAGGTTTTATATTTTTTTGAATTTTTTATTAATTTATAATGCCCTCTAGACTGACTGGTCAAAACATCGGTCTATACCTCAGGGGGGCATTGTAAAAAATTTTTTTTTCCAAATTTTCTTTCATAGCCATGATTGGCACATGTGGGTCACCATGTTCAAGAAAGTTTGTGTGATTTGGAGGTGGTGGGAAAAATCACATTTTTTCAAAAACGGCTTAAGTTAGACCAAATGGCCCCTCAGGAATGCGGTCATTTTTCGACCACCTCAAATGACCTCAACTTCTGCACACATGATCTATTGCACAAACAAAGGTGGGTTCCAAAGGTTTTATATTTTTTGAATTTTTATTAATTTACAATGCCATCTAGACCATTTGGTCAAAACATCCAGTCTATACCTCGGGGGGCATTGTAAAAAAATCTTTTCAAATTTTCTTTCATAGCCATGATTGGCACATGTGGGTCACCATGTTCAAGAAAGTTTGTGTGATTTGGACGTGGTGGGGAAAATCACATTTTTTTCAAAAACTGGCTGAAGTTAGACCAAATGGCCCCTCCGGAATGCGGTCATTTTTTCGACCACCTCAAATGACCTCAACTTTTGCACACATGATCTATTGCACAAACAAAGGTGGGTTCCAAAGGTTTTATATTATTTTGAATTTTTTATTATTTTATAATGCCCCTCTGGTGACTGGTCAAAATATCGGTCTATACCTCGGGGCATTATAAAAATTCTTTCAAATTTTCTTTCATAGCTATGATTGGCACATGTGGGTCACCATGTTCAAGAAAGTTTTTTGTGATTTGGAGGTGGTGGGAAAATCGCATTTTTGAAAAAGCAGCTTAAGTTAGACCAAATGGCCCCTCAGGAATGCGGTCATTTTTTCCACCACCTCCAAATGACCTCAACTTTTGCACACATGATCTATTGCACAAACAAAGGTGGGTTCCAAAGGTTTTATATTTTTAATTTTTATTAATTTACAATGCCATCTAGACCGATTGGTCAAAACATCTAGTCTATACCTCGGGGGCATTGTAAAAGTTCTTTTTCCAAAATTTCTTTCATAGCCATGATTGGCACATGTGGGTCACCATGTTCAAGAAAGTTTGTGTGATTTGGAGGTGGTGGGAAAAATCACATTTTTTCAAAAAGCAGCTTAAGTTAGACCAAATGGCCCCTCCGGAATGCGGTCATTTTTCGACCACCTCCAAATGACCTCACCTTCTGCACACATGATCTATTGCACAAACAAAGGTGGGTTTCAAAGGTTTTATATTTTTTGAATTTTTATTAATTTATAATGCCCTCTAGGTGGTGGTCAAAACATCGGTCCTATACCTCGTGGGGGCATTGTAAAAAATTCTTTTTCCAAATTTTCTTTCATAGCCATGATTGGCACATGTGGGTCACCATGTTCAAGAAAGTTTGTGTCATTTGGAGCTGGTGGGAAAAATCACATTTTTTCAAAAACTTGCTTAAGTTAGACCAAATGGCCCCTCCCAAATGCGGTCATTTTTTCGCCACCTCAAATGACCTCAACTTTTGCACACATGATCTATTGCACAAACAAAGGTGGGTTCCAAAGGTTTTATATTTTTTGAATTTTTTATTAATTTATAATGCCCTCTAGGCATTTGGTCAAAACAGCCGGTCTATACCTCGAGAGGGCATTGTAAAAATTCTTTTCAAATTTTCTTTCGTAGCCATGATTGGCACATGTGGGTCACCATGTTCAAGAAAGTTTGTGTGATTTGGAGGTGGTGGGAAAAATCACATTTTTTCAAAAAATGGCTTAAGTTAGACCAAATGGCCCCTTCGGAATGCGGTCATTTTTTCGACCACCTCAAATGACCTCAACTTCGCACACATGATCTATTGCACAAACAAAGGTGGGTTCCAAAGGTTTTATATTTTTTGAATTTTTATTAATTTATAATGCCCTCTAGGTAGTGGTCAAAACATCGGTCTATACCTCAGGGGGGCATTGTAAAAAATTCTTTTTCCAAATTTTCTTTCATAGCCATGATTGGCACATGTGGGTCACCATGTTCAAGAAAGTTTGTGTGATTTGGACGTGGTGGGAAAAATCACATTTTTTTCAAAAACTGGCTTAAGTTACACCAAATGGCCCCTCAGGAATGCGGTCATTTTTCGACCACCTCCAAAATGACCTCAACTTCTGCACACATGATCTATTGCACAAACAAAGGTGGGTTCCAAAGGTTTTATATTTTTTGAATTTTTATTAATTTATAATGCCCTCTAGGCTGACTGGTCAAAACATCGGCCTATACCTCGGGGGCATTGTAAAAATTCTTTCCAAATTTTCTTTCATAGCCATGATTGGCACATGTGGGTCACCATGTTCAACAAAGTTTGTGTGATTTGGAGGTGGTGGGAAAAATCACATTTTTTCAAAACTTGCTTAAGTTAGACCAAATGGCCCCTCCAGAATGCGGTCATTTTTTCGACCACCTCAAATGACCTCAACTTTTGCACACATGATCTATTGCACAAACAAAGGTGGGTTCCAAAGGTTTTAAATTATAATGAATTTTTTATAAATAAATAATGCCCTCTAGACTCAATGGTCAAAACATCGGTCTATACCTAAGGGGGGCAATGTAAAAAATTCTTATTCCAAATTTACTTTCATAGCCATGATTGGCACATGTGGGTCACCATGTTCAAGAAAGTTTGTGTGATTTGGAGGTGGTGGGGAAAATCACATTTTTTTCAAAAAGCTGGTGAAGTTAGACCAAATGGCCCCCTCAGGAATGCGGTCATTTTTCCACCACCTCCAAATGACCTCAACTTTTGCACACATGATCTATTGCACAAACAAAGGTGGGTTCCAAAGGTTTTATATTTTTTTGAATTTTTATTAATTTACAATGCCATCTAGACCGATTGAGTCAAAACATGAGTCTATACCTCAGGGGGGCATTGTAAAAAAATCTTTTTCCAAATTTTCTTTCATAGCCATGATTGGCACATGTGGGTCACCATGTTCAAGAAAGTTTGTGTGATTTGGAGGTGGTGGGGAAAATCACATTTTTTTCAAAAACTGGCTGAAGTTAGACCAAATGGCCCCTCCGGAATGCGGTCATTTTTTCCACCACCTCCAAATGACCTCAACTTTTGCACACATGATCTATTGCACAAACAAAGGTGGGTTCCAAAGGTTTTATAATTTTTTGAATTTTTATTAATTTATAATGCCCTCTAGATCGATGGTCAAAACATGGGTCTATACCTCAGGGGCATTGTAAAAAATTCTTTTTCCAAATTTTCTTTCATAGCCATGATTGGCACATGTGGGTCACCATGTTCAACAAAGTTTGTGTGATTTGGAGGTGGTGGGAAAAATCGCATTTTTTCAAAAACTGGCCAAATGTCCCCTTCGGAATGCGGTCATTTTTTCGACCACCTCCAAATGACCTCAACTTTTTCCCACTTGATCTATTGCACAAACAAAGGTGGGTTCCAAAGGTTATATATTTTTTTGAATTTTTTATTAATTTACAATGCCATCTAGACCGACTGGTCAAAACATCGGTCTATACATCAGGAGGGCATTGTAAAAAATTCTTTTTCCAAATTTTCTTTCATAGCCATGATTGGCACATGTGGGTCACCATGTTCAACAAAGTTTGTGTGATTTGGAGGTGGTGGCAAAAATCGCATTTTTCAAAAAGCTGGCTTAAGTTAGACCAAATGGCCCCTCAGGAATGCGGTCATTTTTCGACCACCTCCAAATGACCTCAACTTTTGCACACATGATCTATTGCACAAACAAAGGTGGGTTCCAAAGGTTTTATATTTTTTGAATTTTTTATTAATTTATAATGCCCTCTAGATCGATGGCCCGGTGAAACATCGGTCTATACCTCGGGGGCATTGTAAAAATTCTTTTTCCAAATTTTCTTTCATAGCCATGATTGGCACATGTGGGTCACCATGTTCAAGAAAGTTTGTGTGATTTGAGGTGGTGGGAAAAATCACATTTTTTCAAAAGCGGCTTAAGTTAGACCAAATGGCCCCTCTAGGAATGCGGTCATTTTTTCGACCACCTCCAAATGACCTCAACTTCTGCACACATGATCTATTGCACAAACAAAGGTGGGTTCCAAAGGTTTTATATTTTTTGAATTTTTATTAATTTATAATGCCCTCTAGATCGACTGGTCAAAACATCGGTCTATACCTCGGGGGCATTGTAAAAATTCTTTTTCCAAATTTTCTTTCATAGCCATGATTGGCACATGTGGGTCACCATGTTCAAGAAAGTTTGTGTGATTTGGACGTGGTGGGAAAAATCACATTTTTTCAAAACTGGCTTAAGTTACACCAAATGGCCCCTCAGGAATGCGGTCATTTTTCGACCACCTCCAAATGACCTCAACTTCTGCACACATGATCTATTGCACAAACAAAGGTGGGTTCCAAAGGTTTTATATTTTTTGAATTTTTTATTAATTTATAATGCCCTCTAGATCGACTGGTCAAAACATCGGCCTATACCTCAGGGGGCATTGTAAAAAATACTTTTTCCAAATTTTCTTTCATAGCCATGATTGGCACATGTGGGTCACCATGTTCAAGAAAGTTTGTGTGATTTGGAGGTGGTGGGAAAAATCACATTTTTTCAAAAACTTGCTTAAGTTAGACCAAATGGCCCCTCCCGAATGCGGTCATTTTTTCGACCACCTCCAAATGACCTCAACTTTTGCACACATGATCTATTGCACAAACAAAGGTGGGTTCCAAAGGTTTTATATTTTTTTGAATTTTTTATTAATTTATAATGCCCTCTAGGCGATCGTCAAAACATCGGTCTATACCTCGAGGGGCATTGTAAAAATTCTTTTCCAAATTTTCTTTCATAGCCATGATTGGCACATGTGGGTCACCATGTTCAAGAAAGTTTGTGTGATTTGGAGGTGGTGGGGAAAATCACATTTTTTCAAAACTGGCTGAAGTTAGACCAAATGGCCCCTCAGGAATGCGGTCATTTTTCCACCACCTCCAAATGACCTCAACTTTTGCACACATGATCTATTGCACAAACAAAGGTGGGTTCCAAAGGTTTTATATTTTTTGAATTTTTATTAATTTACAATGCCATCTAGGACCATTGGTCAAAACATCGGTCTATACCTCGAGGGGCATTGTAAAAAATCTTTTCAAATTTTCTTTCATAGCCATGATTGGCACATGTGGGTCACCATGTTCAAGAAAGTTTGTGTGATTTGGAGGTGGTGGGGAAAATCACATTTTTTTCAAAAACTGGCTGAAGTTAGACCAAATGGCCCCTCCGGAATGCGGTCATTTTTTCGACCACCTCCAAATGACCTCAACTTTTGCACACATGATCTATTGCACAAACAAAGGTGGGTTCCAAAGGTTATATATATTTTTTGAATTTTTTATTAATTTATAATGCCCTCTAGGTATTGGTCAAAACATCGGTCTATACCTCAGGGGGGCATTGTAAAAAATTCTTTTTCCAAATTTTCTTTCATAGCCATGATTGGCACATGTTGGTTACCATGTTCAACAAAGTTTGTGTGATTTGGAGGTGGTGGAAAAAATCGCATTTTTCAAAAGCGGCCAAATGTCCCCTTCGGAATGCGGTCATTTTTTCGACCACCTCCAAATGACCTCAACTTTTTCCCACTTGATCTATTGCACAAACAAAGGTGGGTTCCAAAGGTTATATTTTTTTTTGAATTTTTTATTAATTTACAATGCCATCTAGACCCATTGGTCAAAACAGCCAGTCTATACATCGGAGGGCATTGTAAAAATTCTTTTCAAATTTTCTTTCATAGCCATGATTGGCACATGTGGGTCACCATGTTCAACAAAGTTTGTGTGATTTGGAGGTGGTGGCAAAATCGCATTTTTCAAAAAGCTGGCTTAAGTTAGACCAAATGGCCCCTCCGAATGCGGTCATTTTTTCGACCACCTCCAAATGACCTCAACTTTTGCACACATGATCTATTGCACAAACAAAGGTGGGTTCCAAAGGTTTTATATTTTTTGAATTTTTATTAATTTATAATGCCCTCTAGACTGATTGGTCAAAACATCGGTCTATACCTCGGGGGCATTGTAAAAAATTCTTTCCAAATTTTCTTTCATAGCCATGATTGGCACATGTGGGTCACCATGTTCAAGAAAGTTTGTGTGATTTGGAGCTGGTGGGAAAAATCACATTTTTTAAAAAACTTGCTTAAGTTAGACCAAATGGCCCCTCCGGAATGCGGTCATTTTTTCCACCACCTCCAAATGACCTCAACTTTACTTTTACATGATCTATTGCACAAACAAAGGTGGGTTCCAAAGGTTTTATATTTTTTTGAATTTTTTATTAATTTACAATGCCATCTAGACCCATTGGTCAAAACATCAGTCTATACCTCGAGGGGGCATTGTAAAAAATCTTTCAAATTTTCTTTCATAGCCATGATTGGCACATGTGGGTCACCATGTTCAAGAAAGTTTGTGTGATTTGGAGGTGGTGGGAAAATCACATTTTTTCAAAAGCTGGCTGAAGTTAGACCAAATGGCCCCTCAGGAATGCGGTCATTTTTGACCACCTCCAAATGACCTCAACTTTTGCACACATGATCTATTGCACAAACAAAGGTTGGTTCCAAAGGTTATATAATTTTTTGAATTTTTATTAATTTATAATGCCCTCTAGACTGACCGGTCAAAACATCGGTCTATACCTCGAGGGGGCATTGTAAAAAATTCTTTTCAAATTTTCTTTCATAGCCATGATTGGCACATGTGGGTCACCATGTTCAACAAAGTTTTTGTGATTTGGAGGTGGTGGGAAAAATCGCATTTTTCAAAAGCGGCCAAATGTCCCCTTGAATGCGGTCATTTTTTGACCACCTCCAAATGACCTCAACTTTCCCACTTGATCTATTGCACAAACAAAGGTGGGTTCCAAAGGTTATATATTTTTTGAATTTTTTATTCATTTACAATGCCATCTAGACCATTGGTCAAAACATCGGTCTATACCTCGGGAGG
This sequence comes from Aegilops bicornis, assembly GCA_021605145.1. Taxonomy (NCBI): domain Eukaryota; kingdom Viridiplantae; phylum Streptophyta; class Magnoliopsida; order Poales; family Poaceae; genus Aegilops; species Aegilops bicornis. The sequence continues at coordinate 462,658,709 of CM038671.1, forward strand.
GCATTGTAAAAATTCTTTCCAAATTTTCTTTCATAGCCATGATTGGCACATGTGGGTCACCTTGTTCAACAAAGTTTGTGTGATTTGGAGGTGGTGGCAAAAATCGCATTTTTCAAAACTGGCTTAAGTTAGACCAAATGGCCCCTCCGAATGCGGTCATTTTTCGACCACCTCCAAATGACCTCAACTTTTGCACACATGATCTATTGCACAAACAAAGGTGGGTTCCAAAGGTTTTATATTTTTTGAATTTTTATTAATTTATAATGCCCTCTAGACTGGTGGTCAAAACATCGGTCTATAACTCGGGGCATTGTAAAAATTCTTTGTCCAAATTTTCTTTCATATCCATGATTGGCACATGTGGGTCACCATGTTCAAGAAAGTTTGTGTGATTTGGAGGTGGTGGGAAAAATCACATTTTTTCAAAAGCGGCTTAAGTTAGACCAAATGGCCCCTCGGAATGCGGTCATTTTTCGACCACCTCCAAATGACCTCACCTTCTGCACACATGATCTATTGCACAAACAAAGGTGGGTTCCAAAGGTTTTATATTTTTTGAATTTTTATTAATTTATAATGCCCTCTAGGTATTTGGTCAAAACATCGGTCTATACCTCGGGGGCATTGTAAAAAATTCTTTTTCCAAATTTTCTTTCATAGCCATGATTGGCACATGTGGGTCACCATGTTCAAGAAAGTTTGTGTGATTTGGAGCTGGTGGGAAAAATCACATTTTTTCAAAAACTTGCTTAAGTTAGGCCAAATGGCCCCTCCCAAATGCGGTCATTTTTTCGGCCACCTCCAAATGACCTCAACTTTTGCACACATGATCTATTGCACAAACAAAGGTGGGTTCCAAAGGTTTTATATTTTTTTGAATTTTTATTAATTTATAATGCCCTCTAGGCCCGACTGGTCAAAACATCGGTCTATACCTCGGGGGCATTGTAAAAAATTCTTTCAAATTTTCTTTCATAGACATGATTGGCACATGTGGGTCACCATGTTCAAGAAAGTTTGTGTGATTTGGAGGTGGTGGGAAAAATCACATTTTTTCAAAAAGCTGGCTTAAGTTAGACCAAATGGCCCCTCAGGAATGCGGTCATTTTTCCACCACCTCCAAATGACCTCAACTTTTGCACACATGATCTATTGCACAAACAAAGGTGGGTTCCAAAGGTTTTATATTTTTTGAATTTTATTAATTTACAATGCCATCTAGACCGATGGTCAAAACATCGGTCTATACCTCGGGGGGCATTGTAAAAATTCTTTTCAAATTTTCTTTCATAGCCATGATTGGCACATGTGGGTCACCATGTTCAAGAAAGTTTGTGTGATTTGGAGGTGGTGGGGAAAATCACATTTTTCAAAAACTGGCTGAAGTTAGACCAAATGGCCCCTCCGGAATGCGGTCATTTTTTCGACCACCTCCAAATGACCTCAACTTTTGCACACATGATCTATTGCACAAACAAAGGTGGGTTCCAAAGGTTATATAATTTTTTTGAATTTTTTATTAATTTATAATGCCCTCTAGGCTGACCGGGTCAAAACACCGGTCTATACCTCGAGGGGGCATTGTAAAAATTCTTTCAAATTTTCTTTCATAGCCATGATTGGCACATGTGGGTCACCATGTTCAACAAAGTTTGTGTGATTTGGAGGTGGTGGGAAAATCGCATTTTTCAAAAACTCGCCAAATGGCCCCTTGAATCACGGTCATTTTTTCGACCACCTCCAAATGACCTCAACTTTTGCACACATGATCTATTGCACAAACAAAGGTGGGTTCCAAAGGTTTTATATTTTTTGAATTTTTATTAATTTATAATGCCCTCTAGGTGACCGGTCAAAACATCGGTCTATACCTCGAGGGGGCATTGTAAAAATTCTTTTCAAATTTTCTTTCATAGCCATGATTGGCACATGTGGGTCACCATGTTCAACAAAGTTTGTGTGATTTGGAGGTGGTGGGAAAAATCGCATTTTTTCAAAAACTGGCTTAAGTTATAGACCAAATGTCCCCTCCGGAATGCGGTCATTTTTTCGACCACCTCCAAATGACCTCAACTTTATCCCACTTGATCTATTGCACAAACAAAGGTGGGTTCCAAAGGTTATATATTTTTTTGAATTTTTTATTAATTTACAATGCCATCTAGACCGACTGGTCAAAACATCGGTCTATACCTCAGGGGGCAATTGTAAAAAATTCTTTTTCCAAATTTTCTTTCATAGCCATGATTGGCACATGTGGGTCACCATGTTCAACAAAGTTTGTGTGATTTGGAGGTGGTGGCAAAAATCGCATTTTTCAAAAAGCTGGCTTAAGTTAGACCAAATGGCCCCTCCGGAATGCGGTCATTTTTCGACCACCTCCAAATGACCTCAACTTTTGCACACATGATCTATTGCACAAACAAAGGTGGGTTCCAAAGGTTTTATATTTTTTCAATTTTTATTAATTTATAATGCCCTCTAGACTGATTGGTCAAAACATCGGGTCTATACCTCGGGGGCATTGTAAAAAATTCTTTTTCCAAATTTTCTTTCATAGCCATGATTGGCACATGTGGGTCACCATGTTCAAGAAAGTTTGTGTCATTTGGAGGTGGTGGGAAAAGTCACATTTTTTCAAAAACTGGCTTAAGTTAGACCAAATGGCCCCTCCGGAATGCGGTCATTTGTACGGCCACCTCCAAATGACCTCAACTTTTGCACAAACAAAGGTGGGTTCCAAAGGTTTTATATTTTTTTGAATTTTTTATTAATTTATAATGCCCTCTAGGTACCGGTCAAAACATCGGTCTATACCTTAGGGGGGCATTGTAAAAAATTCTTTTTCCAAAATTTTCTTTCATAACCATGATTGGCACATGTGGGTCACCATGTTCAAGAAAGTTTGTGTGATTTGGAGGTGGTGGGAAAAATCACATTTTTTCAAAAACTGGCTGAAGTTAGACCAAATGGCCCCTCCCGAATGCGGTCATTTTTCGACCACCTCCAAATGACCTCAACTTTTGCACACATGATCTATTGCACAAACAAAGGTGGGTTCCAAAGGTTGTATATATTTTTGAATTTTTATTAATTTATAATGCCCTCTAGATCGACTGGTCAAAACATCGGTCTATACCTCAGGGGCATTGTAAAAAATTCTTTTTCCAAATTTTCTTTCATAGCCATGATTGGCACATGTGGGTCACCATGTTCAACAAAGTTTGTATGATTTGGAGGTGGTGGGAAAAATCGCATTTTTTCAAAAACTGGCCAAATGGCCCCTCCGGAATGCGGTCATTTTTTCGACCACCTCCAAATGACCTCAACTTTTGCACACATGATCTATTGCACAAACAAAGGTGGGTTCCAAAGGTTTTATATTTTTTGAATTTTTTATTAATTTATAATGCCGTCTAGGTACCGGTAGTCAAAACATCGGTCTATACCTCGGGGGCATTGTAAAAAATTCTTTTTCCAAATTTTCTTTCATAGCCATGATTGGCACATGTGGGTCACCATGTTCAACAAAGTTTGTGTGATTTGGAGGTGGTGGGAAAAATCGCATTTTTTCAAAAACTGGCTTAAGTTATAGACCAAATGTCCCCTCCGGAATGCGGTCATTTTTTCGACCACCTCCAAATGACCTCATCTTTTGCCCACTTGATCTATTGCACAAACAAAGGTGGGTTCCAAAGGTTTTATATTTTTTTTGAATTTTTTATTAATTTATAATGCCCTCTAGACTGATTGGTCAAAACATCGGTCTATACCTCAGAGGGCATTGTAAAAATTCTTTTTCCAAATTTTCTTTCATAGCCATGATTGGCACATGTGGGTCACCATGTTCAAGAAAGTTTGTGTGATTTGGAGGTGGTGGGAAAAGTCACATTTTTTCAAAAACTGGCTTAAGTTAGACCAAATGGCCCCTCCGGAATGCGGTCATTTGTACGGCCACCTCCAAATGACCTCAACTTTTGCACAAACAAAGGTGGGTTCCAAAGGTTTTATATTTTTTTGAATTTTTTATTAATTTATAATGCCCTCTAGACTGACTGGTCAAAACATCGGTCTATACCTCAGGGGGGCATTGTAAAAAATTCTTTTTACAAATTTTCTTTCATAGCCATGATTGGCACATGTGGGTCACCATGTTCAAGAAAGTTTGTGTGATTTGGAGGTGGTGGGAAAAATCGCATTTTTTGAAAAACTGGCTTAAGTTAGACCAAATGGCCCCTCTGGAATGCGGTCATTTTTTCGACCACCTCCAAATGACCTCAACTTTTGCACACATGATCTATTGCACAAACAAAGGTGGGTTCCGAAGGTTTTATATTTTTTTGAATTTTTTATTAATTTATAATGCCCTCTACACTGACTGGTCAAAACATCGTTCTATACCTCAGGGGGGCATTGTAAAAAATTCTTTGTCCAAATTTTCTTTCATAGCCATGATTGGCACATGTGGGTCACCATGTTCAAGAAAGTTTGTGTGATTTGGAGTTGGTGGGAAAAATCACATTTTTTCAAAAACTGGCTTAAGTTAAGACCAAATGGCCCCTCCGGAATGCGGTCATCTTTTCGACCACCTCCAAATGACCTCAACTTTTGCACACATGATCTATTGCACAAACAAAGGTGGGTTCCAAAGGTTTTATATTTTTTTGAATTTTTTAGTAATTTATAATGCCCTCTAGACTGACTGGTCAAAACATCGGTCTATACCTCAAGGGGGCATTGTAAAAAATTCTTTTTCCAAATTTTCTTTCATAGCCATGATTGGCACATGTGGGTCACCATGTTCAAGAAAGTTTGTTTGATTTGGAGGTGGTGGGAAAAATCACATTTTTTCAAAAACTGGCTGAAGTTAGACCAAATGGCCCCTCCGGAATGCGGTCATTTTTTCGACCACCTACAAATGACCTCAACTTTGGCACACATGATCTATTGCACAAACAAAGGTGGGTTCCAAAGGTTATATATTTTTTTGAATTTTTTATTAATTTATAATGCCCTCTAGACTAACTGGTCAAAACATCGGTCTATACCTCAGGGGGGCATTGTAAAAAATTCTTTTTCCAAATTTTCTTTCATAGCCATGATTGGCACATGTGGGTCACCATGTTCAAGAAAGTTTGTGTGATTTGGAGGTGGTGCGAAAAATCACATTTTTTAAAAAACTTGCTTAAGTTAGACCAAATGGCCCCTCCGGAATGCGGTCATTTTTTCGACCACCTCCAAATGACCTCAACTTTTGCACACATGATCTATTGCACAAACAAAGGTGGGTTCCAAAGGTTTTATATTTTTTTGAATTTTTTATTAATTTATAATGCCCTCTACACTGACTGGTCAAAACATCGTTCTATACCTCAGGGGGGCATTGTAAAAAATTCTTTATACAAATTTTCTTTCATAGCCATGATTGGCACATGTGGGTCACCATGTTCAAGAAAGTTTGTGTGATTTGGAGGTGGTGGGAAAAATCACATTTTTTCAAAAACTGGCTTAAGTTAGACCAAATGGCCCCTCCGAAATGCGGTCATTTTTTCGACCACCTCCAAATGACCTCAACTATTGCACACATGATCTATTCCACAAACACAGGTGGGTTCCAAAAGTTATATATTTTTGAATTTTTATTAATTTATAATGCCCTCTAGATTGACTGGTCAAAACATCGGTCTATACCTCGGGGGCATTGTAAAAATTCTTTTCCAAATTTTCTTTCATAGCCATGATTGGCACATGTGGGTCACCATGTTCAAGAAAGTTTGTGTGAGGTGGTGGGAAAAATCACATTTTTTTCAAAAACTGGCTTAAGTTAGACCAAATGGCCCCTCCGGAATGCGGTCATTTTTTCGACCACCTCCAAATGACCTCAACTTCTGCACACATGATCTATTGCACAAACAAAGGTGGGTTCCAAAGGTTTTATATATTTTTTGAATTTTTTATTAATTTATAATGCCCTCTAGACTGACTGGTCAAAACATCGGTCTATACCTCAGGGGGGCATTGTAAAAAATTCTTTTTCCAAATTTTCTTTCATAGCCATGATTGGCAAATGTGGGTCACCATGTTCAACAAAGTTTGTGTGATTTGGAGGTGGTGGGAAAATCACATTTTTCAAAAACTTGCTTAAGTTAGACCAAATGGCCCCTCCGAATGCGGTCATTTTTTCGACCACCTCCAAATGACCTCAACTTTTGCACACATGATCTATTGCACAAACAAAGGTGGGTTCCAAAGGTTTTATATTTTTTGAATTTTTATTAATTTATAATGCCCTCTAGATCGATTGGTCAAAACATCTGGTCTATACCTCAGGGGCATTGTAAAAATTCTTTTTCCAAATTTTATTTCATAGCCATGATTGGCACATGTGGGTCACCATGTTCAAGAAAGTTTGTGTGATTTGGAGGTGGTGCGAAAAATCACATTTTTAAAAACTTGCTTAAGTTAGACCAAATGGCCCCTCCGAATGCGGTCATTTTTCGACCACCTCCAAATGACCTCAACTTTTGCACACATGATCTATTGCACAAACAAAGGTGGGTTCCAAAGGTTTTATATTTTTTGAATTTTTATTAATTTATAATGCCCTCTAGACTCGACCGGGTCAAAACATCGGTCTATACCTCGGGGGCATTGTAAAAAATTCTTTTTTCAAATTTTCTTTCATAGCCATGATTGGCACATGTGGGTCACCATGTTCAACAAAGTTTGTGTGATTTGGAGGTGGTGGGAAAAATCGCATTTTTTCAAAAACTGGCCAAATGGCCCCTCCGGAATGCGGTCATTTTTTCCACCACCTCCAAATGACCTCAACTTCTGCACACATGATCTATTGCACAAACAAAGGTGGGTTCCAAAGGTTTTATATTTTTTGAATTTTTTATTAATTTATAATGCCCTCTAGACTGACTGGTCAAAACATCGGTCTATACCTCAGGGGGGCATTGTAAAAAATTCTTTTTCCAAATTTTCTTTCATAGCCATGATTGGCACATGTGGGTCACCATGTTCAAGAAAGTTTGTGTGATTTGGAGGTGGTGGGAAAAATCACATTTTTTCAAAAACTTGCTTAAGTTAGACCAAATGGCCCCTCCGGAATGCGGTCATTTTTTCGACCACCTCCAAATGACCTCAACTTCTGCACACATGATCTATTGCACAAACAAAGGTGGGTTCCAAAGGTTTTATATTTTTTTGAATTTTGTATTAATTTATAATGCCCTCTAGACTGACTGGTCAAAACATTGGTCTATACCTCAGGGGGGCATTGTAAAAAATTCTTTTTCCAAAATTTCTTTCATAGCCATGATTTGCACATGTGGGTCACCATGTTCAAGAAAGTTTGTGTGATTTGGAGGTGGTGGGAAAATCACAATTTTTCAAAAACTTGCATAAGTAGACCAAATGGCCCCTCCGGAATGCGGTCATTTTTTCGACCACCTCCCAATGACCTCAACTTTTGCACACATGATCTATTGCACACCCACAGGTGGGTTCCAAAGGGTTTATATTTTTTTGAATTTTTATTAATTTATAATGCCCTCTAGACTAACTGGTCAAAACATCGGTCTATACCTCGGGGGCATTGTAAAAATTCTTTTCCAAATTTTCTTTCATAGCCATGATTGGCACATGTGGGTCACCATGTTCAAGAAAGTTTGTGTGATTTGGAGGTGGTGCGAAAAATCACATTTTTCAAAAACTTGCTTAAGTTAGACCAAATGGCCCCTTCCGAATGCGGTCATTTTTTCGACCACCTCCAAATGACCTCAACTTTTGCACACATGATCTATTGCATGACAAAGGTGGGTTCCAAAGGTTTTATATTTTTTTGAATTTTTTATTAATTTATAATGCCCTCTAGACTGACTGGTCAAAACATCGGTCTATAGCTCAGGGGGGCATTGTAAAAGATTCTTTTTCCAAAAAATTTATTAATTTATAATGCCCTCTAGATAACAGCATCCACACAGCACACTTGCTGATGCAGACCACTACCATATTAGATATGTTTCGACCGCACATCACAGTACTGCACTTAGATAAAGTTCATACTAAATTACCACCACAAGTTTCCACCATCAGAACACCACACAAAGTTCACCAAAAGGACTGAGCCTTCCTACATCATACTAATAACGAGGGTCTAGGACAACTACACGTCGTGGTTTCTGAGGACCTTGTGGAGGGCAGAATCTTGAGCCACGATCTTGTAGTCATGATCGCGATGGATGTAGCCCGACAATGCTCCATCAGATGCTCCAGAACCTGGACACTGGGCTTGGGCCTGCTGCAGATGAGGGTACCGGTACTTGTCAGACCTCCAATTGTAGTACATAGCAGCTCCTTGGGCCCTGATCTTCAGCACCTCCTTCTCTTCAAAGGACTCGACATTCCCCTCGACCACATCATCTCCAGATTGATACTGCACACATTAATGACTGACATTAATACATTATGTATTCAAATACTATAAACATCTAACACTAAGTCAATGCACAAATAACATTTCAGCTAGGCCTTACCTCGTACGGCTCATCCTCATCACTGTCATAAGGGTAGTAGCCAGATGAGTCCCACTTCCTCTTCTGGCCAACAAGATCCTCCTTCTGCTATATTGTCAACCAAGCAAGTCATTTACAAGGAATTGAATTGCAGTTCAAATAATGTCATTACAAACAAAATTGTGAATGTGAACCACATTGGTATGTTGCAAGTGACCAATATTGTCAATATATTTTCCAATGCAAAATATTTTAATATGAAACCTACGTATAAACAAATAAAGCTACCTCAACAATTTGTTTTTGCATAATGATGGAAAGCTCCAATCTATATTGGACAACATAGCTAATATAAATACATATTCTGGAAAACTTTCTAATTACGAAACCTACACAAAGAATAATTCAGATGTACCTAAGCATTTTTGGGATAATACAGCACAACTCCTACACATATTAACATAATGCAGTAGTTAATTAGGTACAACTTCAACTATAAATGCATACATCTTCAACAAACAACTAAAATTTCATTACTTACCTAAACAACAACAAATTATACTATAGATGTATCTTGTATCATCTAAATCAATTCATTGCCACATCATAATTAATGCATTCCAAATCAAATATGTTTCCATCCAATATCATTGAATCACAGATCAAATCAAATAATCATATATGTCTCGCAGCATTGAACTACAGATCTAATAATCATATATGGTCTATCTGACCTTAAATTCCCCCTTAAATAAGGTATTCAACCTCATACTAATTAAAATCTAACAAGCAAAAATTCCAGGACTAATCTAATAAGCATCTGAAAAAACCCCAAGATGCTTTTATCTCTGAATCAACGGCTTTGGAGAAGATGTTCAATGTTGTAAATATCTCTGAAGCAATTGCAAAATTCCACTGCTAACCCAAACTAAATAAGCATAGACTGCCCCTTACCCTCTCCTTCAGAAGCCCCATTCCAACACAAACAAAATCCAGCCATTGAGAAGCTCTTTTTGATTAACATGACAACACCCATTACATGAGCACATCCTTCACTATATTTACAACCAAACTAATGCACCATCTAATCACATCAAAGAACTGCAACTATGACAACATGCATCAATCAAGTATCTAAGAATTGCAACTATGACAGGCATAATCCCTAGAACTAAGCATCCATTTAATTAATCATCAATAGAGAAGTATATATTTGACTAATCCATCATCTAATCCTCAAGCCAAACACCCTCTGAATTGCACTAATTCCACTACTAATCTAATAAGCATCTGAAAAATCCCCATCCCTCAATCCGGCTACTTCTAACCTAATCTAATAATCATATGAGGTCCACCATTCTTGCACGAATCAAATACACAAAAACCCTAATGCAGAGAAAACCCCACATCCAACAAATCTAACCAAAGAACCTTTCCGCCACAAACCCTACAATCTAAAACTACCACATTAAAGTGATAAGCACATACCTTCTGCTCCGCCTGCTCCTCGCCAGAGCCGGCCTCCACCTTATCCACCTTCTCCACCTCGTGCGCCTCGCCGAGCCCGCCTCCACCTTCTGCGCCTCGCTGTAGCCCGCCTCCACCTTCTGCCTCGCCGAGATCGCCCAGGCGGGAGCATCTGGCTGGACTACCGCTGCATCCCACCCCGCCTTCTCCAGATCTGCAGCGGAGGGAGCACCGCTTGACGCCGGCACGTCCCCTCACAAAGGTGCCCTTGGCGACCGCGCCTGCTCCACCAGATCTGCGCCCCAATCCGGGCGCTCACCTCCTGCGTCCGCCATGGCGATGGAGAGGATGCGGTGAGGGAGACGAGGAGGTTGGAGAGGAGAGGGAGTGGGGCTCGTGGGGAGTGGGGAGTGGAGAGAGGGAGACGATGCGGCGGGGGAAATGGTGGGCGATGCGGCCGGAGGTGGTTGCCGTCCACATTTATATGATGGGATAGTTTTGGCAACTACTCGTGACACGTGCTGCCCCACGCGCGGGCGGCTGCAGGCGTGCACGAAACGCCGCCGATACGAATACGAGCATATGGCCGGGCATACGATCTAACCGGGCCCGTACGGGCCTCCCAGGGCTCCTCGACGGCTATACGCGGGGGCAACAAAGACGATCGTGCCCCTCGTTATGAACCGTTTTTGGTTCATCCTGGCCGTCGATGTGTTTTTCCACCTCGCGTTCAGCCCAGGGGGGGAGCACCGGAGCAGAAACGAAGCTCGAGTGCTGGACTACTGACCAGCAGAAGATGCCTGCGTCATCTGCCCAGAGGCATTATATGGTGTCGCAGATGCATAGTTCTGTAGTCTAGGCATATCATCTTTAGTACTCCCCGCTGCATGGCAAATCAGAAGATATGATACCCAACATTTAATTGGTTAATGAATGGATTAGGATAGTATACTCGAATGAGCAATTGAAACCGGCCGGCAGTAACCACCAGCTCTATGCGATGCTGTGGAGACATGCTGTGTTGGAACATACGGTGGATGGTCATCTGTTTTAGTTTTCTGTGGAGGCACTGCATATATATGGCGTGTCAGAAGATATAAATAGAGTGAGTGTGCATGCACGCAATATACTACTCCCTCCGTTCCTAAATATTTGTCTTTCTAGCCATCTCAAATGGACTACAACATACGGATGTATGTAGACATGTTTTAAAGTATAGATTCACTCATTTTTCTCTGTATGTAGTCAGTTGTTGAAATCTCTAGAAAAACAATTATTTAGGAACAGAGGGAGTATTATGATAACTGGAGGTTAATTAGCTAACCGTCCGGCTTGGTGTCCATGTTGTTTGGACTTGGAGATCCCTTGATTCTTAACTGGGCGTCTGCAGAAGGTTTGAGCTGCCGATGGCCAAATGCTTGGGAAAAGTTCTCCTTTGATAGGCTTATAGGGTCGCGAAATCGTAGAAATTGCATGTAATTAATTAGGATGATCATGACTTCTCTCGAGGAAAATTTGTATATTCCACTCTATTTGCAGAACTAATTAATTCCGCTGATGTATACATTCTGATGGGTGGCAATGTCATTGAATCTTGAATTTGACCCAGTTAGATTTGCTCAGTCAAGAAAATTTATATTGCGTATGCAGCCAGAAATTAAACAGAATAAAACGGATAATTATTTGAAAGTGTATTGACAGTTTTTTTACCTTCCAATAATGTGCCTTATATAGTTCAGTTCCGTGACAAACCAAGAGGGAAATGTACTATTTTCCGTCACATGTGGATGTGATCCTCGTGTCCATGGTTCAGGATGGCAAATGTCCACCATATTTAACCTAAAAAGCAGATACCTTTCCAAACTGAAGAAAAATGTACTACTCCTTATAGGCATGGACAAGAGGAAAAACAGATACCATGGTATTGGCTTTTTATAGTTTAACAAAACATAGTAGAAACTGCGGGTTCATTATTTAGGAAAACCATGTATTTCTCATGGTGTGAACATAATATCCTGCCATAAGGGTCTGGTCGTGTGTAATTTCCTTGATCTTGCCATTCAAATTAGCAGAAGTCTTAATGTAATAGCTCTCTGGCTAGCTAGGTCTTGATATTCTTCATAGACAGCTATTGGTATGCAGATGGTATAGATAACTGTCATGGCGCAATTTTTCTTGATTGGCTAGATGATGTGTATATATATGGATGATGTTTCCTTGGTCGTTGCAGATCAGAGTAAAAATTTAATTTCTCAATACATCAAGTCAAGTCTTTTACATGTAGAATTTGGACGGTATACGTTCATGATCATTAATTGGTCACTTAGGGTTTGTCAATGTCACTATCTTAGCAATGCCCCACAGGATAATTATTGAGTTGGATGAGAGAGAAATGAGAAAAGAGCTCGCCTTCTCTTAGCTAAGAGATGATCTCTCACTAAGAAAGATAAGATAGTTCTATCTGTTGTAAAAGATGGCATTTTTAGCTATATATATTTCTAGTTCAGTTTTAATCATTCCACAATTTTAGGAGCATGTAATCATGGACTGCCAGATATAATACTAAGAGATAATTCATTGTATAATATGTTTATATATCTAAATGAGATACATGACATAAGATAAGACAAGCGGTGACCTACCTAATGCCCCAAGATGAGTGTAATTAGTACTTGCACCGGCAGATTGCGACCTTCTTGAACACACCCACGGACGGAGCTGGCGGAGTAGTAGATAGTCTAATATGGGTATCACGATATCCCGTCTTTGTTCTTCCACTCAGAAATTGTATGCAAAGTACACACCATGTCTTTAGATACACATGACATGATAGTGTCTGGTGCAACGAAGCCCCCCCCCACCCCCCTCCACCCCAAAAAAACTTGTTGGACTGAAACGTTGACATTTTGATTAATAATGCGAGAACTGAAACTCTAAATATATATGATTTACTACATGTCTATAATATATTTATTCAATGAATGATGGCATATTGAGGTGCCATGTTTAGCGTTAGTATTAAGGATCACCTACTTTAGTATTGAGTAAAATAAATTACGAATGATAATAATTTAGGCTTATAGCTGCTGTCCCATTTGCATCGTGGGTTCTGATCTAGTGGGCTTTCGCCTTTTTGTTTCACCACTTCCTCCAATATCGGCCCCTTCCTTGAAACACATGTACTTCCCGCGCATCCACATCATCGATGTCCCCAACAACAAATTGCCCGCTCGGCTTTGTCTCCCACCATAGCACACAATGTTGACGACGCATGCAATACCGGATTAAAGCAAGAGGCAGCACGGCTGCAAGAAGAAGGTGATTGCAACTCTGCACCGGCATCGCCGCCTACCTGGCCGACCGCCTCACCAAAATCACCCTCAACGTCTTCTTCTAGATTGCGCGTACCTAGCTCATAGGCCTCTCCACCGCTTTTACATAGGTCAGTAACCTTTGCACGTTTCCATTCGTGCTTGCTGCTATATGTGTGTCAGGTTGGTGTACCCATCACATCACCCTCCCCCAAGTTCCACCTTCCATCTCTATTTCTCCTCCTATCCATGGCATGTAATACATTACAAGGGTGTCCCAATCTTTCGAAGAGAAATACATGTCGATTTGGGTGGAGTTGATTTTAAAGATCCGACTACAATGTGAGACGATGTTGCGCCTATGCAATCGCTAAAATAACTCCGTAGTTTCTATTGATTGGGCCGGAGCACGATCAACATCTCCATGAAGGTCTAATTTCTTGAAGCTATCGAACTATACTATTTAATCTGGATATAGTGAATATAGATAAAAGTTGGGGTCCCATAAGTCACTAGTAGAAAAGGGGGCAATGGCCCAGGCCGGGTCAGCCCATTAGTCCCGGTTCTGCCACGAACCGGGACCAATGGAGGTATTTGTCCCGGTTTGTGATCCCAGGGGGCCGGCCGGGGCCTCGTGGGCATTGGTCCCGGTTCGTCTGGCCCTATTGGTCCCGGTTGGTGCGACGAACCGGGACCAATGGCCTCGCTCCTGGCCCACAACCATTGGTCCCGGTTGGTGGCTTTAACCGGGACCAAAGGCTCCCCTTTAGTCCCGGTTCATGCCACCAACCGGGACCAATGAGGTGCCTATATATACCCCCTCGCGTAAGAGTAGAGCACACTGCTCTGTTTTTTCTGGCCGGGAAAGGGCTTGGTGGTGCTCTAGCTCACCTCCTATGCACACAAGGTGTTCGATGGAATGCCCGAGCCACACTACTTAAGCTTTCTCCTCTCCAAACTCGACCTCCAAGCTCCATTTTCCTCAATATTTGTCTAGGTTTAGCGGTCCGTCACGCCCCGTCCCCGTCTTCACCGCCGTCAATCACCGCCGATCTCATCGCCCGGCACCACCGTGGTGAGCCTCTTGTTCTTATCTTCTTTACGAAAGGAAAAATATTCTTACTTGTATGTTTAGATAGATACTTGTATTATTTTCTTACTTTTATTATTGCATCTTATATAGTGCGATGGTTTTGGTATCCGCCCGTCTGCCTCGTCACGTATATGATTCGGATGTGGTATATATTATCTTTTCATAACTATTGGTTCATTTATTGATTATGAAAATTATGCCGACCAACGTGACATAGATTTTATTTATCTAGGAGGTTGTTGAACCAGAAATTCCAACTGACCCTATTGTCGAGAGGTTAAATTTAGTTGAAGAACAAAACAATTTCTTGAAGGAAAAATAAAAAAACTTGAGGAGGAGAAGATGATATTGGAGTTGCATGTTGCGGATGTAAATCGATGATCACAAGATCAAGATGGATGCAATGCGCTTGAAGATTAGAAAGATTAGAAAATATGCCATTCATACCGAGGCTTGATATCATTATGCCGTTGGATCAGTTGTTACCTTGGTTGCGATTATGATCGCATTTGTTTTCGCATTGAAATGTTTTACATATAGTTTCAATGTATGGTTTAATTAATTTAGATGCTCTGCAAAGCTTTATGTTGTTAGATGAGAACTATGTATGTACTTTGGTTTTTATGTGATGATGAACTTCTATTAATTTGGTCACTTAATTATCTATTCATAATGTTACAGAATGATTTTTGACACACTTAATTATATATAATGCACGCAGATGAACCGCAATGAATGTACGGTGACAGACACACCTCCGAGTACATTAAGGGCGTGCATGATTTTCTCGAAGTGGCTGAGGCAAACAAGCGAGAATGGTTTTATGTGTTGTCGATGCCCTATATGTGGGAATCTGAAGTCTTACTCGACCGGAAAATCCTTCACACCCACCTACTTTACAAGGGTTTCATGCACACTATAATGTTTGGACGAGGCACGGAGAAATAGGGGTTATGATGGAAGACGATGAAGAAGAAGAGTACGATGACAACTATGTGCCCCCTGAATACGGTGATGCTACGAACATCAAGAGGAACCAGACGATGTGCACGATGATGCAAGAACGGGCTAAGCTGAAGATCAAGAGGAACCAGACGATGTGCCCGATGATGATGATCTCCGTCGGGTCATTGTCGATGCAAGGACGCAATGCGAAAGTCAAAAGGAGAAGCTGAAGTTCGATCGAATGTTAGAGGATCACAAAAAAGGGTTGTATACCAATTTCGAAGATTGCAACACAAAGCTCGGCATCAGACCGAATTGCTGTAGTGGAAGGCGTAGAATGCTGTGCTCGATAAAGGATTTGAGAAGCTACTGAAAATATTGAAGAAGAAGCTTCCAAGGATAACGAATTGCCCGACAAGACATACACAAAGAAAGAAGGTCGTATGCCCTCTAGGATTGGAGGTGCGTAAGATACATGCATGCCCTAATGATTTGCATCCTCTACCGCGGTGCATACAAGGATCTGAACGCATGCCCGGTATGCGGTGCATTGCGGTATAAGATCAGATGAGATGACCCTGGTGATGTTGACGGCGAGCCTCCCAGGAAGAGGGTTCCTGCGAAGGTGATTTTGTATGCTCCTACAATACCACGATTGAAACGTCTGTTCAGAAACGGAGAGCATGCCAAGTTGATGCGATGGCGCGTTGAGGACCGTAAGAAAGACGGAAGTTGAGAGCACCACGACGGGTCGCAATGGAGAAAAATCAAGAGAAAGTACCGGGATGAGTTTGCAAAGGACCCAAGGAACGTATGGTTTGCTTTAAGCGCGGATGGCATTAATCCTTTTCGGGAAGCGGAAAGCAGCAATCACAAAGACTCTGGCCCGTGACTCTATGTATGTATAACCTTCCTCCTTGGATGTGCATGAAGCGGAAGTTCATTATGATGCCAGTTCTCATCCAAGGCCCTAAGCAACCCGGCAACGACATTGATGTGTACCTAAGGCCATTAGTTGAAGAACTTTTACAGTTGTTGAATGGAAACAGTGTACGTATGTGGGATGAGCACAAAAAGGAGGAATTTGACCTAAAGGCGTTGCTGTTCGTGACCATCAATGATTGGCCCGCTCTCAGTAACCTTTCAGGATAGACAAACAAGGGATACCACGCATGCACGCACTGCTTACTTGACACCGATAGTATATACCGGAAGCTGCAGGAAGAATGTGTACCGCCATCGCCGATTTCTTCCGACCAACCATCAATGTAGAAAGAAAGGCAAGCATTTCAAAAGCGAGGCAGATCACCGGAAGAAGCCCGCCATGCGCATCGGGTGATCACGTACTTGCTATGGTCAATAATTTACACGTAATCATTGGAAAGGGTCCCGCGGACTAGCTGTTCGAATGACGCCGAGAATCACGCACCCATGTGGAAGAAGAAATCTATATTTTGGGACCTACCCTCTTTGGAAAGCCTAGAGGTCCGCTCTTCGATTGACGTGATGCACGTGACGAAGAACCTTTGCGTGAACTCTGCTAGGCTTCTTGGGCGTGTATGGGAAGACAAAAGATACACACGAGGCACGGGAGGACCTGCAACGCTTGCACGAAAAAAGAGGGCATGCCTCAAGCGAGATGAAGGTCTCTGCCAGCTCGCTCTTACGAAGAAGAGAAAGAAATCTTCTTTGAATGCCTGCTCAAGATGAAGGTCCCGACCGGCTTCTCGTCGAATATAAAGGGAATAATAAATATGCCAGAGAAAAGTTCCGTAACCTAAAGTCTCATGACTGCCACGTGATTATGACGCAATCGCTTCGTTGCATTGAGGGGGCTTCTACCGAAAACGTCCGATTAGCCATTGTGAAGCTATGTGCATTCCTCACTGCAATATCTCAGAAGGTGATCGATCCAGAAATCGTACCAACGCTAGGGAGTGATGTGGTGCAATGTCTTGTCAGTTTCGAGATGGTGTTCCCACCATCCTTCTTCAACATCATAACGCACGTCCTAGTTCATCTAGTCGGCGAGATTGTCATTCTGGGGCCCGTATTTCTACACAATATGTTCTCCTTTGAGAGGTTCATGGGAGTCCTAAAGAAATATGTCCGTAACCGCGCTTAGGCCGTAAGGAAGCATCTCCATGGGCCATCAAACAGAGGATGTCATCGGGTTTTGTGTTGACTTCATTCTGCCTTAAGAAGATAGGTCTCCCTAAATCATGCGGTATGAGGGAGACCGACCGAAAAGGCATGCTTGGAAGGGACTCAATAATATGCAGGGATGAACATTCTTGGTCTCAAGGACACTACACAGTCCTACAGAACTCTACCTTGGTGACCCCGTATGTCGATGAACATAAGAACAGTCTGCGCTCCAAACACCCGGAGCAGTGCGACGACTGGATTACATGTGAACACATCAGGACTTTCAGCAGTTGGATGGAAACACGTCTCAGAGGTGACAGCACTGTTTGTGATGAGCTGTACTTGTTGTCCAGGGGACCATCTTCGACTGTAATGATTTAGAAAGGATACGAGATAAATGGGAATACATTTTACACGATTGACCAAGATCAAAAGAGCACCAACAAAAACAGCGGTGTCCGCTTTGATGCAACAACCGAGAGGGGAAAGGACACATATTATGGTTACATAGTGGACATATGGTAACTTGACTACGGAGTAGATTTTAAGGTCCCTTTGTTTAAGTGCAAATGGGTCAATCTGTCAGGAGGCGGGTACAGGTAGACCCACAAGACGGAATGACAACAAGGATCTGAAAAATCTTGGGTAAAATGACGAACCGTTCGTCCTAGCCAATGATGTGGCACAGGTTATCTATGTGAAGGACATGTCTACAAGACCGAGAAAAAAAAAAGACAAGGAAGCGAATACATCATACGATGAGCCAAAGCGCCACATAGTTCTTTTCTGTGAAAAGGGACATCCCGGGAGTGGAGGGCAAGATGTATATGTCTCAAGAGTATGAAAAGTTCCATGAAATTCCTCCTTCAAAGTCAAGGCTGACCCAAGCATCCTGATAAACGATGAAGATTATCCATGGTTACTGGCGCAATAAGCAAATGCCACAAGCGAAGAAAAAGTGAAGACTTTCTCCCAAGAACTATTATGATGATACCATGCCAACTTTGTAATGCATTTAGTATGATACCATTGTCCATTTTGTACATGCACATGCTATGCCAACTTTTTTCGTAGTTCATTTGAAAACTATGAATTTAGGTCAATTTTGCCTATAGGTGCATCTATGTTCATTAGTCCTCGCCCATGCGGCTCGCCTCGACCATGACCATTAGTCCTGCTTGTGCCACAAACCGACTAAATGGTTGGTCCTCGTTGCCTGTAGTTTAGTCCCACCTCGCCAACCGAATTGGCGCTCACACCGGTTTATAAGTCCGTCCCTCTCTGCCTTTGTTGAGCTCCTCTCAAAGTGAAAATAGATGCCCCTATACGAATTTGACCTAAATTCATAGTGAATTTCTCTGAAATTCATAGAAATTGATTATGAATTTAGGCCTAATTTTATCTATAGGTGCATCGATGTTCATTTTTTAGTAAAGTTAATCACAAACTTGTGATTCACACAATTTCAAAGAATTCAAATTTTAACTATTCAAATTTGAAAACTAATGGCACAAACAGAAAGTCTACAATTTTTCTAAAACTAATGGCACTAACAGAAAGTTTATAATTTTGCTGACCTAAAAGCAAAAAGAATTAAAAAATAAAGCAAAAAACCAAAAGAAAACAAATAATGCAGAAAACAAAACAAAAAACTGGAAAAAAAATAAAAATAGCAACAATAAGTATTTTGTTGTAAGTAGAAACAAAATAAAATAAATAAAGCAACAAAGAAAACAAAAAAGTCTTTTCAAATTTGAAAACTAATGGCACTAACAGAAAGTTTATAATTTTTCTAAAACTAAAAGTAAAAAGAACTAAAAAATAAAGCAAAAAAACAACAAAAAATAAATAATGCAGAAAACAAAACAAAAAAACTAGAAAAATAATTAAAAATAGCAACAATAAGTATTTTTTTGTAAGTAGAAACAAAATAAAATAAATAAAGCAACAAAGAAAACAAAAAAAGTGTTTTCAAATTTGAAAACTAATGGCACTAACAGAAAGTTTATAATTTTTCTAAAACTAAAAGCAAAAAGAATTAAAAAATAAAGCAAAAAACAATAAAAAATAAATATTGCAGAAAACAAAACAAAAAACTGGAAAAAATAAAATAAAAATAGTGCCGCCTACTGGGCCCCCATGGGCCAGGATTCAGGCCCGCAGGAGGCCAAGTAGGCCCACAGGCACATAGTGACAGATTAGGCCCGAAAGCCTGCAGTTGAGAGGAGCTCGAGAGGGTGGCAGCAGCTTATAAACCACTCTCAACCCTCTCAACTAGCAAGGTGGGACTAAACTTTTTGGGCGTGAGGCAGCACAAGGCCTTTGGTCCCGGTTGGTGGCACCAGCCGGGACTAAAGACATTAGTCGGTTCGTGGCACAACCGGGACCAATGCCCTTTAGTCCCGGTTGGTGCCACCAACCAAAGGCTGCCGCTTCCCGCTTTGGGCCTGAAAAGAGGCCTTTGGTCCCGGTTGGTGGCACCAACCGGGACTAAAGGCATTAGTCCCAGCTTGTGCCACGAACCGGGACCAATGTCTCGCCTATATATACAAAGACTTGTAAAATTTTTGTTCAATTCTTGATCCACGATGATAGCGCCGCCAGCTGCCCTCTGCGCCTGCTCGCCGTCGTCGCCCTGCCTCCGACGCCGCCCAGACGCGCCGCCACCTCACACGCCTGACGCCAGTATGCCACCCCTCAAGGCCGTCGCGGTCTCCCACGCCCAAGCCTGTCGCCGCCCGCCTCGCCTCGCCGTCGCCTCTGCCTGCGGCGCCCCACTGCCCAGCGCCACCGTCGCATCTGCCTCGCTTTGGTCAGGCTGCACCGCCCCCTCTTCCCTCTGGTTTTGCAAATATATATATATATATATATATATATATATATATTTCCTGATTATATGTATATGTATGAGTATATGTATGTGTGTATATCTGTTTATATGTCTTTTTTTTAGATTTTTTGTTTTTTGCATTTTTATAAAAATGTATATATGTATGTATATATGTTCTCTGTGTATATATATGTTGATGTATATATGCAAAAGATAGAATTTTAGAAAAAATAGTATTTTTTCTGTTCATAGATTTTTATTTGAACATTATTTAAAAGAAACAAGCAATACTACTTCATGTATTTTTAAGAAGGAAGAAGAAGAAAAGAATGAGAGGAAAAAGGAAATAAGAAGAGGAAGAAGAGGAAACCAATACTACTTCATGCAAATGTTTGTTCATATATAATGTAGATGTCCATGTATGTATGGAATGATATCGATGGATGTATGTATATAGAACATTCGAACAAAATATGACGAATCCGATATGACCAATGTCCCCCTCCGGTTAACTCGGGAACACTAACTCTCTCAGAGAAAAAAATGTTATCGGGGAAAAAAATGTTATCGGGGTCGAGGGTCGTCAAACATGAGAGGAAGAAGAGGATAAAAAAAGAAGAGGAAGAAGAAAAAAAAGAGGAGAAGAAAGAATAGATCTTCTCCTCTATTCTTTCTTCTCCTCTTTTTTTTCTTCTTCTTCCTCTTTTTTTTATCGGGAACGAGGGTCGTCGAGGGTCGCCGAGCGGTAGAGGAAACCCTAATTAAATAACAAGTATCGCCGGTGTGAGATACATGTGGTTGTCGGTGTCGGACACTACATCCACGTTCCAAAAGTGACGCGCGTCGATGCCCACGCCACTTGTGGGACATAGATGTAATGTCGTCGTTGTTGTTGTCGATATACCCCTCCGATAGCTTCATGTATTTTTAAGAAGGAAAAAACAAGCATATTATTTTTCCATGTACGTATGTCGTCGTTGTTTATATACCCCTCCGATAAGCTTCAACACGTGGGGAGGGGGTCGATATTACCCTCCTTGAAGCGTTCTCGAGGCCACCCCTAACCCTTGAAGCGTTGTCGAGGCCACCGAAACTCTAGAGAAGCAGCGTCGAGGCCACTAATTAATATGATTCCTTATTGTGATTACCTAGCTAGTTCTCGTTTGCCACTAATATATCCATATCTGTCATGTTTGAATAATAATTGCCATGTTGTAAATATTTGTAGAAACTATGGACACCCCCCGAGACGAAGCACAAGAAGCGTTGTTGAGGGACATAATCGCAGAAGGAAGTGATGCCGTCTGCTCGTTGATGTTTCTCAATGACACCGATGGTCTGGAAGGAGAGGGTGAAGAAGCAGCTGGCTATGATTATGATGGCTCCGCTGGCCCAATGCCGGTGCAAGAAGAAGTAGACCATGAGGACGGCTCCGGTGACCGAACCGAGTCCGGCCAGGTATATATATTAGTTAAGCCTGTGCTGACTAGCTAATTGATGCATTCATTGTTTTGGTATCTACACATATTAATTAGCTCTCGTCTTTGTTCTTTTTTCTAGCCCTCCGGATCGGGCACAACTTCGGTAAAGAGACGAGGCCCGAAGAAAAAGTTGAGCTCGGATGAAAGGTTTGAGATCATAGCAATCGCGCGCGACGGCCAACCGATTGAACCCATCCGGACAAAGCAGGCATTTGTTGCTCAGTGCGGGGTTCTGGTTAGGGACAAGATCCCGATTAGCATCCAGCAATGGTATAAGCCTAAGAACGAAGACCCTGAGGTGTCTTATGTCAATGATATGCAGAAAAATGATCTTTGGACTGAGCTGAAGTCAAATTTCACCCTACCGCCAGAGGATGATCCAGAGAAGCCAGTTGAGCAATTAATCAAGTCTTTTGCTCTTAAGAAGATGGCAGACCTATTCAGGAGTTGGAAGAAAGACCTGAATAAGTTTGTCGATAAAAAAGAGACCCCAGAATTCAAGGGCAAATATGAGAAGATCAGATGATCGCCCGCATTTGTAGCCCACAAGACATCGCAAAAGAGTAAAAAGATGTCGGTGACAAACAAGCAAATGCTACGAAGAAGAAGCTTCACCATCGCGACGGGTCGTGGCTACTTCATAGCCCGCCTAAGTGGGCCAAGGTTGAGAATGATCTGCTTGATAAAGGGATCGAACCGTAGACAATGAATGGCTGCGAGACCATTGCCAGACTTGGTTCTTCGGGGCTAGCAGAACCTTGGACCCTGTATCAGGGTAGTGCATTTGGACGGACGATCAATTGGACATACCAGTCAACAGGCTTCAGCAATATATCGAAGCATCGCAGCAAGGGACGTTCTTTCCAGACAGAGAGAACGACGAGCTCACAATGGCCCTCGGGAATCCTTCCGAGCACCACGGACGGACACGAGGCACGCCAGCTCCATTTTGTGGAAGGCTGGGTTTTAGGACGTGGCGGTTACAAATGCCGGGAGAGGAGGAAGAAAGTGCAGTAGACCGAACTGCAGGCGCCGCATGCAAGGGTACAAGCGATAGAGGAACGAGAAGCAAATCGCAGCAAACGACCCGCCGAAGCTTCCCCCGAAGCTACCCCCCCATCTCAGCGGAGAAGCAGCCTGTCTTCCACCGAGCTGCTTCAGCCGGAGCATGCCTTGACGGCTCCTGCCAGCTATCCCGTGGATGCTATCACGGAGGCTCAAAATTGCCACCTTATGGCGCAATGGATGAATTTGAAGGTCAAGGCGGCTGTTGGCTCTGTCTATCCTACTGAATCCGGCGCAACTTTTCAATGCCGGCCGAATCCAGAAGGATATGCTAGGGTGATGGTGGATGAAATAACGGAGGGATTTGAGGACCTCCGGCTTGACCACCCTACCGGTGAAGGGGAGACTCGGCTGGGTTACGCTCAAGACTCCATGCCTATGGCGGAAGGATCTCATCAACCTTCCGAACTGGACGCCTCCGCCTCCTCCTCCTCCTCCGCGAGTCAGGCACTCCGCCTCCTCCACCGCCTCCTCCTCCCGGCAAGTGACGATCGGGGCACTCGGCCGGCTCCTTCTCTGCTGCTGGCGTGGCGGCACTCCGCCTCCTTCTCCGCCTGGCGCGCCCGAGCAGCCAGCCTCCTCCTTCTCCGCCTCGTCAGCAAGGGCGGAAGAGACCCGCCGCCGTTCCGGCTGCTCCAGAGCGTCGTAGTCCTTCTCCTCCGCCTCGTAAGCAACGAAAGAAGACATCCGCCTCTCGCTTCTGCCGGCGTCTAGCAAGATAGCCAAAGGCGGAGGACATACAGATTCGACCCTTCTCTCAAGACTGCAGAAGTTACCATACGAGATGACCTCGAGGAGAACGCGAAGATCGCGCGAATCAAGTGAAGGACTGGTTTCAAGGCTTGAAAGCAAAGAGACATCCACCTCCGGAGGAGAAGGTAGATACGGTGAAAGCGGAAGCGCTCTGGCTGCCCTGACAAAACCACCCAAGTCTCCGCCGAAGGCAACTATGAGTGCATTATTGGAAAGGCATTTGCCAAAGCGGAGAGGTCGGGAAATCTTGCGATGATCAAAGGATGAAAGAACGACGAGCTGCGAAACAAATTGCCCAGCTCGGCGAACAAGCCGGCGCAATCGTGCCCCCGCTCAAGGTGCTCGCTAGCGACATCGTCGATCCGAGGATGGTGCCCGGTGATAGCAATCCTGGAGATTACCTGTCCGACGATGTACATTATGATTTCTTGGAGGTGCAGATACAAAGATACGAGTACGGGAAGCCTCTCGTCAAAGATGAAAGATCACTATCAACGATGATGCGAAGATTGCATGATTGGTACATGAAAACCTGCAGAGAGTCTGACGGAAGGAGTACTTTGTATGTGAGAGTTAAAAAGGAGCATGACCTCGTTGGAATTGAACTGTTGCCTATTCCATTTGAGGAGTTCTATCGCTTTTTCAATCAATTGGCCCTCGATAAAGCAACGGTCACCTGCTACATCGTCTGTAAGTAGTACTACTTCCGTCATTAAGTCTCTCTATATAACTCAGCTCTTTCATTGCACATATTTATAATTATCCTCACTATATTATGCATTGAAGATGGCGAATTGAAGAAAAGACAAGTGGGTGATATTGGGTTCATTAACACAAATCTCATAGATGCAACTGAGGTTAAATATCATGCCAAAATACCGAGGCCAACTTGCTACAATCGTTGGTAATAAATGAACACAAAGATATAATACTCTTTCCTTACAACTTCGGTGAGTGTTATGTCTTGTGGCATATTCGGTTTCCTTCTTAGTCCAGGTTATAGTAATGTAATATTGATGAGCTATGCATGCGCAAGCAGCTACCACTATATTCTCCTAGAGATTAAGCTTGAGCAGGAGTAGTAACTGCCTTAGACTCCAAACGAAAAAAATCCGGAGGAGTATGCGGACATGACCGAAATGCCCGAGAAGTAAGTTAAATCGATCATTATCCACCATATCAGCAACTTTGTTCATTTCTGATATCAAGTAATTGTTTTCTTTGTATGGCAGGGTTTGGAGAAAATTCACCAAAAAGCTCCGGACTGCGCCAAGAAGCTGCAATTTAGACACCAGAAAGTAAGTACTATAGTAGCATATTCCACGCATCTCCTAGTGATTCAAGCGCTAGTTTCATCAATACCATTTGGCATTCTTGCTTATTAGTTTGGTTGACCTCTATTTCTTGTAAAGTGGTTGTGGCAGGAACAAGGGAATGATTTCGTGGATACTACATTTGCAGTCCATCCTCCACACGACACGTGAGCGGGCTACTCGACAAACAATATGAAGTGCGTAAATAACAATATTCACAATTTTATTTTATTACCATCATTTGTGTTGAGTTTCATTCATTCATATATATATGTATTGACCCCTTCTTAAAATTAGATGTTTCGGATGCGGGATGAACTCCTAGCACCAGATCGCATGCGAGCAATTCAAGAAGAATTGGCGGCATTCTTTCTTGACCACGTGATCGCTGAAGGCGGAGAATACTATGTGGACCACGCGTCCGTATGTTAGGAGATTATATTTGTAAAAGATAATTATTGTATATATGTAGCCGGTAGTGTCGGATAGATATACGAGAACTTGTTGTTTGACTAATCTCTCGGAGAAGGAGAGGTGGTCAATATCACTTCTCTCTGTATGAATATATGTTCATGACGATCTTCTGTTTCCTTCGTTTGCTTACTAGCTAGCTAGCGTGTCTAGCTAGTCCTCTCTATAATGCATGTATAGTACGTAGCGCCGACCACCTGACAAAAGAGAGGACACTTCTCTCTATTAATTAGCTAGTTAACACAATATATGAAACACCTAAATTAAACCCCCAAAACCCCAACCCCCCCACCTTTTCAAAAAAACTAAAACCCAAGCTACGTAAATGTTGACGCGTGGATGCCTATTGGTCCCTGCTGGTGCCACCAACCGGGACCAAAGGCCTCTTACTGGGCTCGGCGCACAGGCCACGTGGAGGCCCATCTGTTCCGGTTCTGGACTGAACCAGGACTAAAGGGCCAGGGCATTAGTATCGACCCTTTAGTCCCGGTTCAGGAACCGGGACTAAAGGCCCTTACCAACCGGGACAATAGGCCCTTTTTCTACCAGTGAGTGGTCTTGGTTTGTGTTAGGCACAAACAAAGTACATGTAGTTGCAGTTGTGTTGAGTCTTAAATACACAAAACCAATCTAAACGAACGCTTGCGACAATATTTATGGTGAGGCAGGGGACATTCGGCTAGTCCTAAGAGCATGCCGAATCCCACCCGAGGTAGGGTTTCTTCATTAATAAGGACTCTAGAAACTGCCTATGGTCATGTATTTCAACGAGGGTCTAGTTCAAGTGTAAGGTGATGCAATACCTACAGAAACATCATTTGACAACGAATCTAAATGTATTTTTCTTGGCATATGGCATATCTTTCGTTAGTCAAAATGAAGAGAAAATCCCTCATTCGACTTATAAACCCGAATGGAGACAGCATAATTGTGCGAATATTTTTCAGATTTTTTGACGCACCATATATAAATATGGAACATAACCTACTGCCACAACCTCTATATCCATCAACTCTATGTAGTATTTGGTGTCTTAAAAGGCGAGATGGAATAGTATGCTCGGCAGAATGTTCCCTACAATGCGATGTTGGGGAACACAGTATTTCAAAAAATTTCCTACGATCATGCAAGATTTATCTAGGAGATGCATATCAACAAGCAAGGAGAGTGTGTCCACGTACCCTCGTAGACCGAAAGTGGAAGCGTTAAGTAACGCGGTTGATGTAGTCGAACATCTTCGCGATCCAACGGATCAAGTACGGAACGCACGACACCTCCGCGATCTGCACACGTTCAGCTCGGTGACGTCCCTCGAACTCTAGATCCAGCTGAGGCCGAGGGAGAGTTTCGTTAGCACAACGGCGTGGTGACGGTGATGTTGAAGTTACCGGCGCAGGGCTTCGCCTAAGCACTACGACGATATGACCGAGGTGTGTAACTGTGGAGGGGGGCACCGCACACGGCTAAGACAAATCTTGAGTGCCTTTGGGGTGCTCCCCTCACCCGTATATAAAGGAGGGAGGGAGGAGGCGGCCGGCCTAGGGGGCGCGCCAAGCATAGGGAGTCCTACTAGGACTCCCAAGTCCTAGTAGGATTCCATTTCCTATTCGGAGTAGGAGAGAAGGAAAGAGAGGGAGAGGGAGCAGGAAAGGGGGGCCGCGCCCCACCCCTTGTCCAATTCGGTTTGGGTAGGGGGGAGGCGCGTGCCACCTCTTGGCCCTTCTCCCCTCTCTCCACTAAAGCCCAATAAGGCCCATTACTTCTCCTGGCTAACTCCCGTAACTCCTTGGTACTCCGAAAAATACCCGAATCACTCGGAACCTTTCCGATGTCCGAATATAGCCTTCCAATATATGAATCTTTACCTCTCAACCATTTAGGGACTCCTCGTCATGTCCGTGATCTCATCCGGGACTCCGAACAAACTTCAGTCATCAAATCACATAACTCATAATACAAATCGTCATCGAACGTTAAGCGTGCGGACCCTAAGGGTTCGAGAACTATGTAGACATGACCGAGACACACATCTGGTCAATAACCAATAGCGGAAGCTGGATGCTCATATTGGCTCCTAAGTATTCTATGAAGATCTTTATAGGTCAAACCGCATAACAACATACGTTGTTCCCTTTGTCTTTGGTATGTTACTTGCCCGAGATTCGATCGTCGGTATCCTCATACCTAGTTCAATCTCGCTATCGCAAGTCTCTTTACTCGTTCCGTAATGCATCATCCCATAACTAACTCATTAGTCACATTGCTTGCAAGGCTTATAGTGATGTGCATTACCGAGAGGACCCATAGATACCTCTCCGATTCACGGAGTGACAAATCCTAATCTTGATCTATGCCAACCCAACAAGCACCTTCGGAGACACCTGTAGAGCATCTTTATGATCACCCAGTTACGTTGTGACATTTGATAGCATACAAGGTGTTCCTCCGGTATTCGGGAGTTGCATAATCTCATAGTCAGAGGAACATGTATAAGTCATGAAGAAAGCAATAGCAATAAAATTAAACGATCATTTATGCTAAGCTAACGGATGGGTCTTGTCCATCACTTCATTCTCCTAATGATGTGACCCCGTTCATCAAATGCCAACACATGTCTATGGTCAGGAAACTTAACCATCTTTGATTAACGAGCTAGTTTAGTAGAGGCATACTAGGGACACTTTGTTTTGTCTATGTATTCACACATGTATCAAGTTTCCGGTTAATACAATTCTAGCATGAATAATAAACATTTATCATGATAGAAGGAAATAAAATAATAAATTTATTATTGCCTCTAGGCCATATTTCCTTCAGTCTCCCACTTGCACTAGAGTCAATAATCTAGTTCACATCGTCATGTGATTTAACACCAATAGTTCACATCACCATGTGATTAACACCCATAGTTTACATCACCATGTGACCAACACTCAAAGGGTTTACTAGAGTCAATAATCTAGTTCACATCGCTATGTGATTAACACCCAAGAGCACTAAGGTTTGATCATGTTTTGGTTGTGAGATAAATTTAGTCAACGGATCTGCCACATTCAGAGCCGTATGTATTTTGCAAGTTTCTATGTTTACAATTCTCTGCACGAAGCTACTCTAGCTAATTGCTCCCACTTTCATTATGTATCTAGATCGAGACTTAGAGTCATCCAGATCAGTGTCAAAGTTTGCATCGATGTAACTCTTTACGACGAACTATTTGTCACTTCACCGAGAAACATTTCCTAATTCCACTAAGGATAATTTTGACCGCTGTCCAGTGATCCACTCCTGGATCACTATTGTACCCTCTTGCCAAAATCATTGTGAGGTACACAATAGGTCTGGTACACATCATAGCATACTTTATAGAACCTATGACTGAGGCATAGGGAATGACTTTTTATTCTCTTTCTATTTTCTGCCGTGGTCGGGTTTTTGAGTCTTTACTCAACTTTATACCTTGCAACACAGGCAAGAACTCCTTCTTTGACTGTTCCATTTTGAACTACTTCAAAAACTCGTCATGGTATGTACTCATTGAAAAATTTATCAAGCGTCTTGATCTATCTCTATAGATCTTGATGCTCAATATGTAAGCAGCTTCACCAAGGTCTTTCTTTGAAAAACTCCTTTCAAACACTCCTTTATGCTTTCCAGAAAATTCTACATTATTACCGATCAACAATTTTTCATTCACATATACTTATCAGAAATGTTGTAGTGCTCCCACTCACTTTCTTGTAAATACAGGCTTCACCACAAGTCTCAGATAAAACTATATGCTTTGATCAACTCATCAAAGCGTATATTCCAACTCCGAGATGCTTGCACCAAGTCCATATATGGATCACTGGATCTTACACATTTTATTAGCACCTTTAGGATTGACAAAACCTTCTGGTTGCATCATATACAACTCTTCTTTAAGAAATCCATTAAGGAATGCAGTTTTGATATCATTTTGCCAGATTTCATAAAATGTGGCAATTGCTAACATGATTCGGACATACTTAAGCATCGCTATGAGTGAGAAAATTGTTGGGGAACGCAGTAATTTCAAAAAAAATCCTACGCACACGCAAGATCTATCATGGTGATGCATAGCAACGAGAGGGGAGAGTGTAGTCCACGTGCACACGGCAAAGAGATCAACTTGTGTGTCTATGGGGTGCCCCCTCCCCCGTATATAAAGGAGTGGAGGAGGGGGAGGGCCGACCCTCTATGGCGCGCCCTGGGA
Organism: Aegilops bicornis; assembly: GCA_021605145.1. Taxonomy (NCBI): domain Eukaryota; kingdom Viridiplantae; phylum Streptophyta; class Magnoliopsida; order Poales; family Poaceae; genus Aegilops; species Aegilops bicornis. Next base: position 462,688,345 of record CM038671.1, read on the forward strand.
GAAGTCCTACTCCCACCGGGAGTAGGATTCCCCCTTTCCCTAGCTGGAGTAGGAGAGAAGGAAGGAGGAGAGAGGGAGAAGGAAACGGGGGTGCCGCCCCCCTTTGCTAGTCCAATTCGGACCCAAGGGGGAGGGGGCGCGGGGCCTGCCCTGGCCGGCCCACTCTCTCTCTCTCCACTAAAGCCCATTAGGGCCCATATACTCCCCGAGGGGTTCCGGTAACCCCCCGATACTCCGGTAAATGCCCGAACTCACTCGGAACCATTCCGGTGTCCAAACACAGTAATCCAATATGTCGATTTATGTCTCCACCATTTCGAGACTCCTCATCATTCCGTGATCATATCTGGGACTCCGAACAACCTTCGGTACATCAAAACACATAAACTCATAATACCGATCGTCACCAAACGTTGTTGCAAGGGACCCTACGGGTTCGAGAACTATGTAGACATGACTGAGACTCATCTCTGGTTAATAACCAATAGCGGAACCTGGATGCTCATATTGGTTCCTACATATTCTTTGAATATCTTTATCGGTCAAACGGCATAACAACATACGTCGTTCCCATCAGTATGTTACTTGCCCGAGATTCGATCGTCGGTATCTCAATACCTAGTTCAATCTCGTTACCGGCAAGTCTCTTTACTCGTTCCGTAATGCATCATCCCGCAACTAACTCATTAGTCACAATGCTTGCAAGGCTTATAGTGAATTGCATTACCGAGAGGGCCCAGAGATACCTCTCCGATACTCGGAGTGACAAATCCTAATCTCGATCTATGCCAACTCAACAAACACCATCGGAGGTGTGGCACCCCGGCTCAGAGCGACCGGTTTACCATGCATTGCTAGCCCAGAGATCATGTCTTCTGGCAACACACAACATCTTGGTATAGAAAACAACCGCTTTATTGATGCTAGCGGATCATAGTTCATATTACAACAGGTGGCGAGGCCAAGCGGCACACACGGTGCGGCTGAACAACATGTACATTATTTAGTGAACATAAAGGGGGCCTCGAACATAACAACTACGCGGCAGCGGAACGACGTCATAGCGGAACTCCATAGCACAGGGACACCAACGTGGACACGATCTAGACTCGTACAACACTCCTTTCCAACGAGACTTTCCTGAAAGCTGGCATGACACGCTAGGTCAGTACATTGAATGTACTTGCAAGCTCACAACAAACATAAACATAATGACAAGCAATATCATGATATTTAACCAATTGCTTTATTGATGCAACATCATATCATACATGCAGTGTTCATGATCTTGTGATATAAGTCCCTCGGACTTGCTTACCAATCGGCGATCGCTCTCGGATCACAAATGGACCAACCTCGTGGTCTTTGATCGGGTTACCTCGTAACCAAACGGTGATCTTACCGAGATCACAACCGGACCACCAACTTGGTCTCCATCAACACAATGTTTTCCCAAACATCATCTTCCCAACGGTGCAAAGTTCATATCTTAGTGTGCAAAATAAATTAAACATTGACCCATGGTGTGACCTACTTTCGAGCGTGTCCAGAATCGTGGACTCGGCTATCGATAGATTTAATACACTCTGCAGAGCTAGAGCACTGTACCCACACCACGGAACCCATGGCCTCGCACTCCCATTCGGTGGACCAACGATGTTTCGACGAAACCCTCCATTGCCATGACACTCTCCCGCCACTCCGACTCACTCCCCACTGGCTAGTCCTGGGTGGCCCTGTGTCACCAAAGACACCAACAGCCACAATGTGGAAAAACATAAACGGTCCCAAACGGGACAAGGTACCATAACAAAACAACGGGCACACAAGGTTATGTCTGCCACCGCCAGGTACCGCACACCCATAACCTTCCCTCGTTGGAGGCACCGACCAAGGCATGACAACGAACCGAATAAAGGCCTTCCCATAAAGGCAAATGTGGTTGCGCTGGGAAAACTCGATTTAGTGGCACCATGACCCGATCAATGATATGTTCAAGTTGAGTTATTATTAGGTTCAACTTAAGGTGAAAGTAACCGGTGTCATGATATGCCATGAAAATGCGTCACAAACATATACAACATATATCAACAGAAATAACTGGGTCGACCATATCCACACTAAGCATAGACATCAACAGCTCATAACACCTCTCTGGTTATGATTTATCATCACTTTAAACAGAATCTTTACTTAGCAAATTTATCATTTATCTCATTTAAGAAAATAACTCAAAAATAATTACTTATATCAATAACCATATTACTTCTTCATAACAAATATTACTTCTAGTTACTTAACCAACTAAATTAGCTTCAAACTTCAGAACTAAGCATATCAACTCAAACAAGCAACCAAAGCGTAATATAAATATTATTCCAAAGGATTTAAATGCATGGATTAAACCATTAATTCAAGTTGAAAATCACAAATATTGTAATGGGACCATGAAAATGTTGATGTGGCTTGCCTTAGTGCAGATGAGGTTCACAATCCTCCTGGTGATCCTCAAGACAAGCTTCACTTTCTGAAAACAATTATAAACACAAAAAGAAAATATCAAGAACCCTTCTGAAATTCACCAGAAAATCTAGACAACAGAGAAAGATCTCATTTTTGGTGAGCTGCTAGATTTCTGCATAAAGAACACAATGCAAAAAAGAATCAATTCATTTGGACTTATGGTTAAAGAGTTTTGGCTATTTGAAGCTCACTGGATAAAATTGAATTTTGAATTTAAATAAGCAGAACTGGGGGGTGACGTCGAAGGTGTAAACCTCGCGGGCGCCACCACTTGTACCGCTCAAGCGCCAGATAGTGGCTGACTAGCGGCCCCGCTAGTCGTGTGAGAGGAGGAGAGGGAAACAGGGCGGCGAGGCTCACGAGCACACGCCGGCGAGGAGAGCTCCTTGGCCAGAACTAGAGGGAGGGATCGAAAGAGGAGACGGAGGCGCACCTGCACGTACCCGTAGGTTAGCTAGGGGCAGTCGAACGGCGTCGAAAACAGCCTCTCCAGCGGCGACAGAAAGCAGAGGTCGCCGGAGTTGGAGACGACAGCGACTATAGTCAGCACCAGGGGCTCCAACCAGGCGGAACGGCACCACCGAGGCACGGCGGAGGCCCTGGAAGGGTGGCCCGAGCCTGGGAGGGGCTGAGTCATGGAGACGACTGTAAGGATCGCCATGAGCTCGAGCTCGGGGACGGCGGCCCGCGGCCTGCCCGGCCGGGCTACGGCTTTCTACGGTTTGTGGAGTGTGTGTGAGGAGTGGATGATGCTCGAGGAGGCTGGGGAGAGCTCTATTTATAGCCGAGCGATGAGAGGGGCTCGGTCTCCGCCGGAGGACACCTAGACACGGCGCCCGGTGACGAACGGTGCCAGTGAGCGAGGGGAAGGCGACGTAGCTCACGCGGGCACTGTGGGCGAGCAGAGACGAGCATAGGAGCGAGGGGGTGGCGACGAACACATTGTGCGGTGCACTGTTGGGTTGGCCGGACCGCGCCCGTGCTTGCTGCGGCGAAGCCCGCGCCGGGCGTCAGCGCCAGAGAGAGTTATGAGGGTGGGGACGGTGATCGTATGGCGATGTGTTGGCAAGGTTTGGCAAGGGAAGCGATCACGCCGAAAGCAACCGAGGCTGGTGCGACGCAGAAAGCGCTGGCCGTCAGATGCCAAGACGCTGGATGAACGCGGTCACCGCGTGAACTCTGACCTCCGGCCGAGCTAAGCCTAAACTTCATGTCTGGCGTGTAGTCCGTGGAAGATTGAGAGGTTACCGCACTTTGGTTGTAGCTCAAGCACAGTAACATGGATTTCAACTTCCTGGTAAGTTTCTGTACAGTAACTTTGAGAGCTTACTGTGGTCAAAATACGGAGAGTTGGGAGCTGGGCTTTGGAGGTTAGCAATCATCTACTAAGGTGATGATGCACAAGAAAATTCAGCCACAATTGAGCAACTAAAATGGTAGTTGCTGTAGAAACTACCATTTCTGTCCAGAACAGAAAATATTTTCTGTAGCAAAAATATTCCAAAAAGTGATGAAATAGTTTTGCTCAGGAAGGCGCCTCGGGGTTCAAAGAATATTTGAGAATTTTCTCAGATTTTTGTGGGCAAGAAAAATTGGTGTTGCTCTGGAACACAAGGGGCTAGTTAGGGTTTTACAGAGAAAATGAATATTTTTCATTAGAGAAAAATATTCATAAAATTATTTTTGAGATGGATCAGAGAAGAAATGATGGCTTAGGGAGGGAAATAAGTCACTTGGGTGAAAGTCAAGGGGGTACCCAAGTGTTTAAGTCCATCTAAATGATTCAAAAAATTTCAAATTCAAATCCAAACCAATTGAAAATCAGGCAAAGAGAAGAGGGTAAAAACCAGGCTGTCACAAAGCTCCCCCACTTAGGATGAATCTCTTCCTCGAGATTCGGTTGCTTGGGAAAACCATTCTGGATACTGTGTCTTTAGAAATTCTTCTCGTTCCCAAGTCGATTCTGCCTCTGTGTGATGCTCCCACTGAACTTTGTAAAACTTCCTTGCTTTACTACGAGTGACCCTTTCCATCTGATCCAAAATTTGACCGATCTCTCTTCATACGTAAAATCCTTTGCCAACTCTATTTCTGTCATAGCAGTCTTTTTCTCAGGCGGCTATATGCATCGCCTCAACTGTGAAACATGAAACACATTGTGCACTTCCGAGAATTCTAGGGGTAGTTCCAACTGATATGCAACAGTACCCACTCTGGACATAACTGGGAATGGACCAATAAATCTGGGTGCCAACTTTCCACGAGTCTGGAATCTCTTGACTCCTTTCATAGGAGTGACTCGGAGGTATACGTGTTCTCCGGGTTCAAAACTGATATGTCGGTGCTTTGCATCATAATAACTCTTCTGTCGAGATTTGGCAAATTGCAATCTGTCTCGGATTTCCTTGACTTGCTTCTCAGCTTCCATCATGAGATCCATTCCAAAAATACGGCTATCTCCAGTTTGAGACCAATTTGAAGGAGTGAGGCACTTACGACCATACAAAGCTTCATACGGTGACATCTTTAGACTGGCCTGGAAGCTGTTGTTGTATGAGGACTCGACATACGGCAGGCAGTCTTCCCATTTAGGTCCTTGGGCCAAAGCGCAGGCTCATAGCATATCTTCGAGTATTTGGTTTACCCGCTCAGTCTGTCCATCAGTCTGAGGATGATAAGCGGTACTATATTTTAGCGCTGTCCCCAAAGCTTGGTGGAGACGTGACCAGAAAGCGGAGGTAAAAAGTGACCCCCGGTCAGAAGTGATTGTTCGAGGCACTCCATGCAGACTGACTATTCTGGATACATACAGTTGTGCGAGTTGATCGGCTCGATATGTGGTTATGATAGGGATAAAGCGAGCAACCTTGGTTAAGGTGTCCACTATGACCCAAACCGCATCGTTGCCTCGCTGAGTTTTAGGTAGCCCTGTGACAAAATCCATGCAGACATCATCCCATTTCCATTGTGAAACTGGCAATGATTGTAGAAGTCCGGCTGGCTTCTGATGTTCTGCCTTCACCTTGTTGCATATGTCGCGACAGGCCACAAAATAGGCAATGTCTTTCTTCATTCCATCGCACCAGAATATTTGCCGAAGCTCTTCATACATTTTAGTACCTCCAGGATGAATAGAATACGAAGATTCGTGTGCTTCCGACAGGATTTTCTTCCTTAAATCCGCCTGACTGGGTACACAAATCCTTCCACGGAATCGGAGGGTACCATGTTGATCCTTAGAAAAGTCTGAAGTTTGTCCTGCTAACATACTCTTTGCACGTTTCTGCAGGACGGTGTCACCTGGCTGGGCCTTGCGGATCTCTTCCTCGAGTGTAGGTACAACTTCCATAATATTAGCAAGACCAGCATCAACTATGACCAGGTTGAGCTGAGTAATCTCCTCTTGAAGTTCAGGAGGCAATGATTCCATTATGGTATTCAGCCGATAGGCTTTTCGGCTGAAAGTGCATCGGCAACCACGTTGGCCTTACCCGGGTGGTAATTTATTCCAAGATCATAGTCCTTGACTAACTCAAGCCATCTTCGTTGACGGAGATTTAAATCTAGCTGAGAAAATATATACTTGAGACTTTTGTGGTCGGTAAAAATTTGGCACCTCTTCCCAATGAGCTAGTGTCTCCAAATATTTAGAGCATGAACCACCGCGGCCAATTCCAGATCATGAGTAGGGTAATTTCCCTCATGGGGTCGTAGCTGTCGCGATGCATATGCTACCACCTTGCCGTCTTGCATAAGTACGCACCCGAGACCCTGTCTGGAGGCGTCGCAGTACACATAAAAACTGCGGTAGATGTCTGGAAGAGTCAACACAGGTGCTGTCGTCAGCCGGATTTTTAGCTCATTGAAACTTTTCTCAACAGTCCTCAGCCCATTCAAACTTCTTATGTTTCTTGAGCAGCTCCGTCATGGGTTTAGCAATCTTGGCAAACCCTTCAATGAAACGACGCTAGTAGCCAGCTAATCCAAGAAAACTCCAGATTTGTGATACAGTTGTGGGTGCCAACCAATCGAGCACATCCTTTACTTTGCTCGGGTCGACGGCTATACCTTCTGCGGACAACACATGTCCAAGAAATCCAACTCGCTTGAGCCAAAACTCGCATTTACTGAATTTGGGGTATAGCTGATGGTCACGGAGTCGTTGTAACACAGCTCTGAGGTGTTTTTTGTGCTCTTCTTCACTTTTTGAGTATATAAGTATGTCATCGATGAAGACCACCACGAATTTATCGAGGAAGTCCATGAATACTTTATTCATCATATGCATGAAGAAGGCAGGGGCATTGGTGAGACCAAAGGACATAACCGTATATTCATAAAGACCGTAATTCGAGTAGTGAATGTGGTCTTAGGAATATCTTCCTTCTTGAGTTGATGATATCATGTCCTTAAATCAATTTTGGAGAATACCTTGGCCCCACTGAGCTGATCAAACAAGTCATCAATCCTGGGCAGTGGATATTTATTTTTGATGGTGACATCATTCAGCTGACGGTAATCCACACACATGCGGAGGCTGCCATCCTTCTTATCCACGAAGATAGCAGGTGATCCCCATGGTGAAGAGCTGGGACGGATATATCCTTTCTGGAGCATTTCATCAAGCTGTTTCTTTAGCTCCACTAATTCTGATGAAGGCATCTGGTAATACTTCTTGTATAATGGTGCGGTTCCAGGCACAAGATCTATTGCAAACTCAAGCTCTTGATTGGGCGGCATGCCTGGCAGTTCTTCTAGAAATACATCAGGAAACTCACTGACCACAGGAATTAATTCCAACTCACCAGCCACAGCGGTGAAGACCATTTCTCTTGGGTATGCTTTGGTAGTCCGCCTCTTGACCGGGTCAAAGTGACTTCTCGGTCGCGCAATTTATGCATACTTGATATTGGGTCAACCAATTCATTCCGAAAATAATGTCCAGGTTTTACAGACTCAATGATTATCAAGGAAGTTGGAAAACGGGTCTGCTGATATTGATTTCTAGATTATGGCAGACCAGATTGCTCCTGATCAAAGATCCCGGGGATTGTACCAGCATATTCCTGCCCAAAAGCTAACAAGGAAATTTGTTTTGGGCAACAAAACTCCACGAAATAAAAGAGTGGGAAGCCCCAGAGTCAAATAAAATTACGGCAAGTATGTTATTAACAGAAAACATACCAATGACGACTTCGGGGTTCTCTTGGGCTTCGTCTACGGAGAGATGATGAACATGCCCAGTGACGTTTTGCCTGAATAGAGCATTTGCCTTGCCGTTCTTGGGACACCGTCTGGCATAATGTCCGGTTTGCCCACAACTGAAGCAAGAATTGTTGCGCTGACACTCTTCTCGCACCGGGTTGGTCACGACATTCTTGACTTGTGTGGTGGTTTTGTTAACATTCTGCTACAAAATGGGCTTGTACTCCACCTGAGTATGCTGCCAGGTACGAGCCTTTTGCACCGATCGCACTTCCTTCCTTGGCTCGAACTTGCGCCAGTGATCGTTATTCGCAGCCTATTGTCCGACACGAGATTGTGCTCCCTTTCAGCAATGAAAGCCTTGTTTACCGTGAGTTTGGTAATCTGGGAAATCAAACATACTGAGGGTACATCAGAGTTGCGGGTTTAATCCCCCAAGAAACCTGTCAATCTTTCTTTCTTCGGTGGCCACGTCATAAAGGGAGTAACGGGCCAAATGATTGAACTTTTGCAAATATTCAGCCATAGACAGACTTCCTTGGAGGAGAGCGAGAAATTCACGCTGCTTAACCTTCATAATTCCGGTAGGAATATGATATTCGCAGAACTGATCCTTGAATTTTGCCCAGGTGATTTCTTCATCGGCAGACCACATGGCTTTTGCATTTTCCCACCATATGGCGGCAGTGCCTTCAAGATAATGAGTTGCAAACAGAACTTTATCATCTTCTTCAGTACGAGCAATCTCAAGCTTCCTCTCCATGGTTCACAACCAATCGTCTGCATCCAATGGATCAATAACCTGACTGAAACTGGGAGGCTTGGTTCTCTGAAAATCTGACAGCTTGGAGTGATGACCATTTTGATTTCCATTCTGTCCATCCACAGCTTGCACACTCATTAATATTTCAATCAGATCATTATTCCTCTTTTCCTCAAACATACGCATAATTTGCTCGGTGGAGGGCGGATTTCGCGGTGGAGGCGGTGGTGGAACGTACGGCTCGAGGGAGTGTCCTTCCTGTCGTGTGGAACGACGAACAGGAGCATCCTCATGAACGTCGCTACTGTTGCCTCCCCGCATCATCCTATTGTGGATTTTTCCCAAGACAACGCAACCGAGATGAGAAACATCCAAACTAAATTGGGGAAAATCCAGCAACAAAACCCGAGAGAAAGCGAAATAACGAAGAAAATACGAGAATAAAATTGAGTTCCAACATAATTATACATAGATTCATACATGAAAGATAAACAACATGCCAAGTTCAACTACTCTCATCATCAAACGGAGCATCATGACTCGTACGACTACATCCGTACATCATCCTGACGACTGCGGATACTCAAACGCTCTACTGCTCTGCTGGTGCTGCGGGGTCCTCTCCTGAAGCGGACTCGGATCCTGAACTGACGACGTTAACTGAAACCTCCGGGTTAAAGGTAGCATGACGACGCTGCCTCGAGGGCTCTCCCTCTGGGGAAGGTTCAGAGTGAAGCATCGGGGCTACGGGAGTAGTGAGAAGTGAAACCCACTCAGCAGGAGCACTGAGAGGATTCACGGTCGAGGTGCCCGAGCTACTCGGAGGAGTAACCGGTGAAATATGTGAACTAGAACTGGATGGAATATAAGGGTTAAAACCCGTAGAGGATGGAGTAGTGAAAGATCTAGTGGTGGCTAAAGTAGTACGAGGACGAGTCAGCTCTCGAGCGAGCTCTCGAGCCAGCTCGTGGATCATAAGGTAGCTAGCAGTGATATAACGAGAAAGGTGGCTACCAACACTATCAGACTCCGGATCAATGATAGGAAAGCGGACACGACCATTGTCGTGCAGAGAGGGATAGTAGTGGAAACCTGGATGGTTCTACATCCGGACCTTGTTATAACGAAGCTTGACAAAGACCTCGAATGCAGCAAACTGGATGGCCTGGGAAGCGGTAGAAGTAAAACTGCTCCGAGAGGTACGAGTGTAAGTGCTGGAATCGGAACTGGTGCGCAGAGTAACCACTGTGTGATACTCATACGCAGAGTCTGCTAGACGCTCCCGGTACACACGATAGACTGGGTCGTCACCAAGGGGGTACAGCCAACACCACACGTTACGAAGGAGATGCGGCAATGTGTACGGCATCAGCTGCAACTGGCAGGGATACGACACCAGAGCCATCTACACTCACAACCATTAGTAGGTTAGCATAAAACTAAACGAGTGCATACAATGCAACAACCAGCTACAAATGCTACCGACACTCAACTTAAACTCGTAACTAATGTCCAGCTAACACGCCGTAGTCTAGCGTGGCCTACGATCAACATGGCTCGATACTCAAGCTGCCAGGCACCTCGCTCGTGAGCGACTGTTTACCATGCATTGCCAGCCGAGACCATGTCTTCACACAACACACAACATCTTGGTACAGAAAACAACCACTTTATTGATGCTAGAGGATCATAGTTCATATTACAACAGGTGGCGAGGCCAAGTGGCACACACGGTGCGGCTGAACAACATGTACATTAATTAGTGAACATAAAGGGGGCCTCGATCATAACAACTACGCGGCAGCGGAACAACGTCGTAGCGGAACTCCATAGCACAGGGACACCGATGTGGACACGATCTAGACTTGGACAACACTCCTTTCCAACGAGACTTTCCTGAAAGCTGGCATGACACGCCAGTGTCAAGACATTGAATGTACTTGCAAGCTCACAACAAACATAAACATAATGACAAGCAATATCATGATATTTAACCAATTGCTTTAGTAATGCAACATCATATCATACATGCAGTGATCATGATCTTGTGATATAAGTCCCTCGGACTAGCTTACCAAACGGTGATCGATCTCGGATCACAAACGGACCAACCTCGTGGTCTTTGATCGGGTTACCTCGTAACCAAACGGTGATCTTACCGAGATCACAAACGGACCACCAACTTGGTCTCCATCACCACAATGTTTTCCCAAACATCATCTTCCCAACGGTGCAAAGTTCATATCTTAGTGTGCAAATTTAATTAAACGTTCAGCCATGGTGTGACCTACTTTCGAGCGTGTCCGTAACTGTGGACTCGGCTATCGATAGATTTAATACACTCTTCAGAGGTAGCGCACTGTACCCACACCACAGAACACATGGCCTCGCACTACCATTCGGGTGGACCAACGGCGTTCCGACGAAACCCCTCCATTGCCATGACAATCTCCCGGCCACTCCGACTCACTCCCCACTGGGCTAGTCCTGGGTGGCCCTGTGTCTACCAAAGACACCAATGGCCACCGTCGTGGCAAAACATAAACGGTCCTAAACGGGGACAAGGTACCATAACAAAAACAACAGGCACACAAGGTTATGTTTTCTTACCCGGCCAGGGTACCGCAAGCCCATAACCTTCCCTCGTTGGAGGCACCGACCAGAGGCATGACAACGGACCGAATAAAGGCCTTCCCATAAAGGCAAATGTGGTTGCACTGGGAAAACTCGATTTAGTGGCACCATGGCCCGATCAACAACATGTTCAAGTTGAGTTATTATCAGGTTCAACTTAAGGTGAAAGTAACCGGTGTCATGATATGCCACGAAAATGCATCACAAACATATGCAGCATATATCAACGAAAATAACTGCGTCAACCATATCCACACTAAGCATAGACATCAACAGCTCATAACACCTCTCTGGTTATGATTTATCATCACTTTAAACAGAATCTTTACTTCGCAAATTTATCATTTATCTCATTTAAGAAAATAACTAAAAATTATTACTTATATCCATAACCGTATTACTTCTTAATAACAAATATTATTTCTAGTTACTTGACCAACTAAATTAGCTTCAAACTTCTGTAAACTAAGCATATCAACTCAAACAAGCAACCAACAGAATATAAATATTATTCTAGTGATTTAAATGCACGGATTAAACCATTAATTCAAGTTGAAAATCACAAATATTGTAATGGCACCATGAAAATGTTGCTGTGGCTGCCTTAGTGCAGATGAGGTTCACAATCCTCCTGGTGATCCTCAAGACGAGCTTCACTTTCTGAAAACAATTATAAACACAAAAAGAAAATATCAAGGACCCTTCTAAAATTCACCAGAAAATCTAGACAGCAGAGAAAAATCTCATTTTTGGTGAGGTGCTAGATTTCTACATAAAGAACACAATGCAAAAAGAATCAATTCATTTGGACTTATGGTTAAAAAGTTTTGGCTGTTTGAAGCTCTCGGGATAAATTTGAATTATGATTTTAAATAAATGTAACTTGGGGGGTGACGTCAAGGCGTAAACCTCGCAGCGCCACCACTGCACTGCTTCGGGCGACATGCAGAGTGGCTGACTAGCGAGGCCCCGCTAGTCAGGTGAGAGGGAGGAGAGGGAAGCAGAGGCGGCGAGGCTCATGGGAGCACACGCCAAATGGTGAGAGCTCCTTGGCCAGAACTAGAGGGAGGGATCAAAAGAGGAGACGGTGGGACACCTGCCCGTACCCGTAGGTTAGCTAGGGGTGGTCGGACGGCGTCCGAAGCGGCCTCTCTAGTGGCAACAGAAAGCAGAGGTCGCCGCAGTTGGAGACGACGGCGACTAGAGGCAGCACTAGGGGCTCCAACCGGGCGGAACGACACCACCGAGGCATGGCGGAGGCCCGGGAAGGGTGGCCTGAGCCTAGGAGGGGCCGGAGCTGCGGAAACGACCCGAGGGGATCGCTGGCGAGCTTGATCTCGGGGACGGCGGTCCGTGGCCTGCCCGGCCGGGCTACGGCTTTCTACGAGTTTGTGGAGTGTGTGAGGAGTGGATGATGCTCGAGAAGGCTGGGGAGAGATCTATTTATTGCCGAGCGATGAGAGGGGCTCGGGCTGCGCCAGAGGACACCTGGACACGGCGCCCGACGACGAACGGCGCCAGTGAGCGAGGGGGAAGGCGACGCAGCTCACACGGGCACTGTGGGCGAGCGGAGACGAGCACATGAGCGAGGGGGTGGCGACGAACACAGAGCGCGGTGCACTGTTGGGTTGGCCGGACCGCGCCATTGCTTGCTGCGGCAAGCTCCGGGGTCAGCGAGCGCCGGGAGAGAGTTATGAGGGTCGGGACGATGATCGGGGCAAAGTTTGGCAAGGTTTGGCAGGCTGGGAAGCGATCACATGAGCAACAGAGGCGCGGGCGCGACGCAGAGCGCGTCGGCCATATGCCAGAACGCCTGGACGAATGCGGTCACCGCGTGAACTCAGACCTCGGGCCGAGCTAAGCCTAAACTTCATGTCTGGCGTGTATTCCGTGGTAGATTGAGAGGTTACGACACTTTGGTTTGAGCTCAGGGTCAGTAACATGGATTTCAACTTCCTGGTAAGTTTCTGGACAGTAACTTTGAGAGCTTACTGTGGTCAAAATACTGAGAGTTGGGAGCTGGGCTTTGGAGGTTAGCAATCATCTACTAAGGTGATGATGCACAAGAAAATTCAGCCACAATTGAGCAAGTAAAATGGTAGTTGTCAGAAACTACCATTTCTGTCCAGGACATAGAATATTTTTCTGTAGCAAAAAATATTCCAAAAAGTGATGAAATATTTTTGCTCAGAAGGTGCCCTAGGGTTCAAAAGAATATTTGAGAATTTTCTCAGATTTTTGTGGGCAAGAAAAATTGGGGTTGCTTTGGAACACAAGGGGCTAGTTAGGGTTTTAGAGAGAAAATGAATATTTTTCATTAGAGAAAAATATTCATAAAATTATTTTTGAGATGGATCAGAAATGATGGCTTAGGGAGAGAAATAAGTCACTTGGGTGAAAGTCAAGGGGGTACCCAAGTGTTTAAGTCCATCTGAAGTGATTCAAAAAATTTCAAAATCAAATCCAAACCAACTGAAAATAAGGCAAAGAGAAGAGGGCAAAAACCAGGCTGTAATAGGAGACACCTGTAGAGCATCTTTATAATCACCTAGTTACGTTGTGACGTTTGATAGCACACTAAGTGTTCCTCCGGTATTCGGGAGTTGCATAATCTCATAGTCATAGGAACATGTATAATTTATGAAGAAAGCAATAGCAACAAACTAAACGATCATCGTGCTAAGCTAATGGATGGGTCAATTCAATCACATCATTCTCTAATGATGTGATCCTGTTTATCAAAGGACAACTCTTTGTCCATGGCTAGGAAATTTAACCATCTTTGATTAACGAGCTAGTCAAGTAGAGGCATACTAGTGACACTCTGTTTATCTATGTATTCACACATGTACTAAGTTTCCGGTTAATACAATTCTAGCATGAATAATAAACATTTATATGATATAAGGAAATACAAATAACAACTTTATTATTGCCTCTAGGGCATATTTTCTTCAGTCTCCCACTTGCACTAGAGTCAATAATCTAGATTACATTGTAATGATTGTAAGACCCATGGAGTCTTGGTGCTGATCATGTTTTGCTCGTGAGAGAGGCTTAGTCAACGGGTCTGCAACATTCAGATCCGTATGTATCTTGCAAATATCTATGTCTCCCTCCTTGACTTGATCGCGGATGGAATTGAAGAGTCTCTTGATGTTCTTGGTTCTCTTGTGAAATCTGGATTCCTTTGCCAAGGCAATTGCACCCGTATTGTCACAAAAGATTTTCATTGGACCCGATGCACTTCGTATAACACCTAGATTGGATATGAACTCCTTCATTCGCTGCTTCCGAAGCAGCTATGTGCTCCGCTTCACACGTAGATCCCGCCACGACGCTCTCCTTGGAACTGCACCAACTGACAGCTCCACCATTCAATAAAAATACGTATCCAGTTTGTGACTTAGAGTCATCCGGATTAGTGTCAAAGCTTGCATCGACGTAACCGTTTACGACGAGCTCTTTGTCACCTCCATAAACAAGAAACATATCCTTAGTCCTTTTCAGGTATTTCAGGATATTCTTGACCGTTGTCCAGTGATCCACTCCTGGATTACTTTGGTACCTCCCTGCTAAACTAATAGCAAGGCACACATCAGGTTTGGTACACAGCATTGCATACATGATAGAACCTATGGCTGAAGCAGAGGGAATGACTTTCATTTTCTCTCTATCTTCTGCAGTGGTCGGGCATTGAGTCTGACTCAACTTCACACCTTCTAACACAAGCAAGAACCATTTCTTTGCTAGATCCATTTTGAACTTCTTCAAAACTTTACCAAGGTATGTGCTTTGTGAAAGTCCAATTAAGCGTCTTGATCCATCTCTATAGATCTTGATACCCAATATATAAGCAGCTTCACCGAGGTCTTTCATTGAAAAATTCTTATTGAAGTATCCTTTTATGCTATTCAAAATTCAAGATCATTTCCGATCAACAATATGTCATCCACATATAATATCGAAATGCTCTGAGCTCCCACTCACTTTCTTGTAAATACAGGCTTCTCCAAAAGTCTGTATAAATCCATATGCTTTGATCACATTATCAAAGCATATATTCCAACTCCGAGAGGCTTGCACCTGTCCATAAATGGATCACATTGTCAAAGCATATATTCCAACGGCGGATTCATTTATTCTCTATGGCTTGCCGATCATCAGGCAAGTCAAACCAAAGTCCATACTTTGTTCTCATACATGGATCCCATCTCAGATTTCATCGCCTCAAGCCATTTTGCGGAATCTAGCACTACTAGGGAAAAGCTTATAGACAGACGCTTACTAGTAGCGCGGGTTTATACCCCTTGCTACTGCTACTTACTAGTAGCGCGGGTTTTTACCCCTCGCTACTACTAAGTTGATAGTAGTAGCGCGGGTTTTTACCCTCGCTACTACTAAGCGGTCTCTATCATGCCTTCCTGAGACAAGCCATAGTAGTAACGAGGGATATAAACCCGCGCTACTACTAAGTGAATAGCTATAGCGCAGGTAAAATACCCATGCTACTACTGAGCGTATCCCTCCCTTGCCGCACCACTAAAAAATTCCACTCCCACCCCACCAAACTCTCTCTCTCCAACCTCACCCCACCCCTCAGTTGACTCATCTCCCCATGACCTCCTTGCCGCCGCCAGCTCCCACGCCGGCCGGTTCCGGCGAGCTCCGGCCGAGCGGAATACGCCCCCAAGCACCCCAAGCTCCGCCCCTCCCTCCCCTCCTCCCAGATCCGTGCCTCAAGGCCTGCACCCTTGCCTTGAGGCGGCGAGGGGGAAGGCGGCGGCGGAGAGACAAATGGCGAGGAGGAGCAGCACGCGACTCTGCCACCCAACGGCCGCGGAGTCATCGGTGCGGGCCGTCAGCCTCACCGAGAAGAGGAGCAGCATGGCGGCAAGGACGACGAGGGAGAGGAGGTCGTGGCTGAGGACGAGGCGCGCATACAGGTCCCTCCCGCAGGCGCTGTCGGGGCGGAAGGCGTTTCTGATGACGAAGAAAGTGGTGAGATTAATCCTGAGCTGTTCCCTAGTAGCGGTGAGAATCCTGAGCCGTTTAAGAAATTTAGATCTCCAATCATCTCACTATCCCTCAGTTTAATATATTCTTTTTCAATCGAGGATATGCAATTTTTCTTGAGTTGCCGAAGACATTGGGGTATGCCTCCGGTTAATTAGCCTGAGCATAAGGGAAAATGTTTAGCCTGTGAACTTAACATATGTGCAGTATGCATGTGCCCTCCATGGCAGAAACTGCCATTTTTTGTTAAACAAGAGTCCATGTTGGCTGAGTCGTGGATCATTTAGAACCGTGTAGTTCAGTCCCTGCCTGTTTATGAGCTTCACATGGCCTCCCATGGTAGTTTCTGAAGGCAGGACAAACCATGTGAAAATCAGAACAGATGTACGGGCATGGTTCTGTAGAGGTGTTAGGTAAGTGTTTTTGTTGATTGTGTGAAATTTTGCAGGTACTGGTAGCATGCCATATTAATGCTTTGGACGAAATTACATTATTCGTCACCCCTGCTCAGCTCAGAGAGGTACCTCATCCCGTCATCCCCTGTTCTCTGAATCTCAATGCTTTGGACGAAATTACATTATGAAACTTATATGCAGTAAGGCCTAGATTGGCAGTGTAATATTTTAAAATACCGCAGTATTCGAAAAATTCGGCATCATGTTTAACTAGTGTGGAGCATGCTATGCAGAGGCCTAGTTTGCCATGTTGATAATTGTGAGTTACAAACCAAGCTTTCAGTTTGAGAAAAAAGAGGTCTGGACCTCTTTTCTAGAAGTTAGAAAAAAACATTGTATCAGGAATACAAGTGAATAAGAAACTACTGTTGTTGGTTTAGCCAAACACCTCACAGTTTTCAAAACTACAGTTTTATAGAAACCATAGTATTCTGATTGAGCTAAGCTAGCAGTGTATCTTCACCTGTGGGAATCAAGGTGCATATGCTCCTTGTCTTTTTTCACATTCTAGACTAGATTGAATAACAGGAATTGCCAATCAACTGTAAAAAAATAAATTTAATTACCAATCTGCACGCACAAGACATATATCTTTCTCATCATTTTAAACAGTAACCATTGATACTCCACGTATACATTTTCTAAGAATTACTTCATATATGTAGGCTGGCAGCGGTGTTCACAAATCACCACGGAGAAAGTAAAGATCTCGAGAGGATTCCGCTTTGTTTGTTCTATGTATTGTCTTTTCGAGCGCAGGAGGAAAAAACACACAAAAAATGCTAGTTCATTTTACTGCCTTTTGTAGCAAAAGAAAATGAAAAACACAAAAAATGTTTGTTTCTCTGCCTTTTGTAGTAATGGAGAATGAAAGTCACAAAAAATGTTTGGAGGAGTGGTCTCTGTGATTTGGGGGTAGTGGCCCGGGTGTGGTCGGGCTCGAATTCTCTGCTATGGGTTTGGAGGAGTAATTTTTCTGGTTCTGCAGATATTCAAGCTCTGGCAGACGGAGTGTCTGTGCGTGAGCAGCGAGACGGCGGCTAAGGCTAGCGTGGAAGAGGTACTCTTCAGTTGCTTCATTCGGTTATACTTAGTTTTGTGTCCTTGTTGGATGTACATGTACCCCAGTTAAACATGTGTGGTGCTCGCTTTGCCCAATTTTCTGTTTAAGGATTAGCTATTGTAGGGAAGATGCTATGTAGAGAATCAATTAATTTCCTCTAGAAATGCTCGAGTGGTGATTTGGCGAAATTTGGAAATACTAGTTCTGCATCATGGCATGGATACTGTTTAGGGAGATATCATCTATTTATCCGGCCAAAGCGCATATGTGAAGCCTTTGATTCGAGGTAAAAATGGTGCATCGCCTCTCCCTACAAGGTGTTAGTTTTAGCATCTAGTTCTGCATCATGGCTGTAAACTGAACTTGGTTCAGTTAAAAACTGCACTGTCCAATTTGGACAGCAAGCTTATATCTGAAATATGAGTTAGCTAGGCTTAGAATTTTGAGTTGGCCCCTTTACATAAGTTTTAGATAAAGTTCCAAGGTTTCTTTAGAGTATTTATTTGTGTCGTTTGGATGTACGGTTTGAGAGCAGCCACCAGTTTAGTTTGCTGTCCCGAAATATATGTTCCTGGATACAGTATTTTGATATGGGATATTAGGCCCTGTAGGTGGTATTAAAATAAAGTTACAACATGAAAATTTTAGAGGCTGTTCTGTAGATACTTAAACACATATCACTTGTCAGGTTTCGTTCGGTATATTAAATACTATGAAATTATCAAAGTGGGCTGTACTATGTTGGACAGAATTTTATGTTTGGACTTGGATGAATGTAACCAGACTTATACTCTCAGATTTTGTCATAGTTGATGGTGTGAGGACTTATAATGTGATAAATTTTGTACATTGTTGCAACACCAAAATCAGTGAAATATATTTCCTTTTTTTGCTGCCGATGACATCTCCATAAAGTAAGGATTTAGATAACATCATATGTTCAGAGTTCAGTTCTTTTTTTATCTGAAACTAACATATTTTACAATGGGCATGATGGTTGTTGCAGGGTCATTGATGACAGCAAAGGGTTCATGCTCGGAAACGACTACATCTTGCTCCATGTTGTCGGCTCAGCTAGAGTCCTTAATCATGAGGAGATGGGACACGTCGATTGTTAGAGTACACTTGACAGGTGCATTTTGTGAAATTCTAGCGGAAGATTGATAGCATGCTTGCCTGCTGTTCTTTTCAGTTCAAATAAATGTTCCTTTTCTTGTTGAAACCAAAGTAGCTAGCGGAGATCAAGTGAAAAGGTTGTTGATTGTCCCAAAGTTCTTGGACCATTTAGTTTGAATAGCCAGTGAGGAATTAAGCATATATTTTCGGCATGAGCCCCTTTAAATTGCTAGATGAGAAAGAATCTTAACTTAATTAATGGGTCTTGTGAATTGGAATATACCATTTAGTTGAACTGATGCAATTTATGCGTACTAACAAGTTTTCACTTTCTCGACATGGGCGTTAGGGCTGATCGACGCCACTAGCGCAGCCGGTGGGCGCCTGTGCTCTTCAACCACTCTGCAGGCGGACTTCTCCGTGAAGTGGTGGCCATGTCGGCCAGTAGATGATTGTCCAGGTGATTTCGACGCCGAAGGTCGCCGAGGTGGAGGACCTCGACACCACCGTCCGGGGGGAGGGAGGATTCGGGTCCACCAGCGTCTAAGCTCCGAGCCTTGGAAGATACATCTAGGGAAGTTGTCTGTTTAGTTTGGTGGTGGAACACCAGGGAAGGTACCCACCTTTCGATGATCATTGTATGTGTCTGATGTTAATTGGAATCTTGAGAGTGTTATGTGACGTTGGTTTGGTTTGCACTGGACGTATTGCCATCCATGAATACTACATCTAATTTTTATTATTTTTAATTCCTAAATTATTAGTAGTAGCGTGGGAAACAAATGAGCGCTACTAGTAGTTAGGTTAGTAGTAGCGTGGGAAATAAGAAATGAGCGCTACTAGTAGTTACGTTAGTAGTAGCGTGGTTTATAAGTGAGCGCTACTAGTTAGGTTAGTAGTAGCGTGGGTGCACCCGCGCTGCTACTAACTTTTAGCTGTAGCGCGATACTAGTAGCGCGAGTACCCGCGCTACTAGTAGGATTTTACCCGCGCAGCTAGTAGCCTTTTTCCTAGTAGTGTAGGCTCATCATCGCTTCCTCATAGTTCGTCTGTTCGTCATGGTCAAGTAATATGACCTCCAGAACAGGATTACCATACCACTCTAGTGAGGATCTTACTCCGTCGACCCTACGAGGTTCGGTAGTAACTTGATCGGAAGTTACATGATCATCATCATTAGCTTCCTCACTTCATCGTGTAGGAATCAATTTGGGAACTGATTGTGATGAACTACTTTCCAATAAGGGAGCAGTACTGTTACCTCATCAAGTTATACTTTCCTCCCACTCACTTCTTTCGAGAGAATCTCCTTCTCTAGAAATGATCCATTCTTAGCAACGAATATCTTGCCTTAGGATCTGTGATAGAAGGTGTACCCAATGCCTTCCTTTGGGTATCCTATAAAGACACATTTCTCCGATTTGGGTTCGAGCTTATCAGGTTGAAGCTTTTTCACATTAGCATCGCAGGCCCAAACTTTAAGAAACAACAATTTGGGTTTCTTGCCAAACCACAGTTCATAAGGTGTCATCTCAACGGATTTAGATGGTGCCCTACTTAACGTGAATGCAGCCGTCTCTAAAGCATAACCCTAGAACGATAGCGGTAAATCAGTGAGAGACATCATAGATCGCACCATATGTAGTAAAGCACGATTATGACATTCGGACACACCATTAATACCGTGGTGTTCTGTGGCTTGAGTTGCGAAACTATTCCGCATTGTTTCAAATGAAGACCAAACTCGTAACTCAAATATTCGCCTCCATGATCAGATCGTAGGTGTCGGTGTCAAAACCGGCGGATCGCGGGTAGGGGGTCCCAAACTGTGCATCTAAGGTCAATGGTAACAGGAGACGGGGGACACGATGTTTACCCAGGTTCGGGCCCTCTCTACGGTGGTAATACCCTACTTCCTGCTTGATTGATCTTGATGAATATGAGTGTTACAAGAGTTGATCTACCACGAGATCGTAATGGCTAAACCCTAGAACCCTAGCCTGTATGACTATGGTAATGAGTATCTGTCCTCTCCGGACTACGCCCTCCGGTTTATATAGACACCGGAGGGATCTAGGTTTACATAGAGTCGGTTACATAAGAAGGAATCTCCATAGTTGGTCGCCAAGCTTGCCTTCCACGCCAAGGAGAGTCCAATCCGGACACGGGTACAGTCTTTGGCCTTCACGTCTTCACAGCCCATCAGTCCGGCCCATGGATAGCAGGCCGGACACCCGAGGACCCCTTAGTCCAGGACTCCCACAGTAGCCCCTGAACCTGGCTTCAATGATGAGAAGTCCGGCGCGCAGATTGTCTTCGGCATTGCAAGGCGTGTTCCCCTTTCCGTACTCCAAGATAATCTTCGGTCATAATGATTGTATCCGTACTTGTATACACAACTGTAGAGGATATAATGTTTCACGAGTCCAATCCGCTGACAACTTTTTGGTAATATGACATCATGCCCGCTCGTCCATTTTTGAACCGTTAGCTGGTTTGTCACCCACGTCTCGAGACGTGGTTTTATTGGCATGTCTTATCCAAGCGGAGATTGTGTCTCCCTTTTTTAAGGGATTCTTATCAACCCGGACGTGGGTAACCCAACCGCCGCTTGGGTACAACTCCTTGGGAACAGGCAGGTTTTGAGGCCCAGGAGGGGACGTTCGATATTCGTGGCCTTTATATAGGGGTTCGTGACTGCCTTTTTTTCTTTCACGCTTGCTTCTTCCTCAACCCTTGCCACCCCGAGTTCCAACACCTGTGGTCCAAGCGCCACAAGCTCCAAATATGTCCGGATCTAGCCGCCAAGGCCGGGTGGGTGGCTTCTTCCGTCACTGAGGGAGATATTGCAAAGCTTCGGCGGCGAGATATCGACCGCAGAAATCCTTCATCGCCTTCTCCCCGCCGAGAGGCGTGTTATTCACCCTAGATCTGGAGAGAGGGTCTTGTTCGTGTCCCACTTCCTCCGCGGGTTAGGGTTTGCACTTAATCCCTTCGTTCGAGGGCTCGTGTTCTATTACGGGCTAGATTTTCGCGATCTGGCCCCGGACTCTATTCTTCTTATCTCAGCGTTTATCGTCACGTGCGAAGCCTTCCTCCGAACTCCTCCGCACTTCGGCTTGTGGCTCAACACCTTCGATGTGAAGCCGCATGTGATAAAGGGGGAACAGGCAGAGTGCGGTGGTGCCGTAGTGAGCAAGCTTGCTAGCGCTATTTGGCTAGAGGGATCCTTTGCCAAATCTTCCAATTTATGGCAGCAAGGGTGGTTCTATATCACCGAGCCCCGTGGCTCCAAGTGGGCAGCTGCGCCCGCATTTCGATCCAGCCCTCCACGTCAGCTTGCATCGCGGATTAATAAGGGTCTGGATTGGGGATCAACGGACGAGGTGCGAGCTTTGCAAAGTAGCATCCGAAGCCTCATTGAGAGGGACATCAATATCGTCAACGTTGTTCAGGTGATGCTAGTCCGCCGGACCCTGCCGTGCCAGAGACGGCCTCTCCGCATGTGGGAGTTCAATCCAGAAGGGCCGCGGACTCTTCAGCATTTCTTCGGCACTACGCACGAAGGAATGTGGAAATTATTTTTCAGGAAATGAAATCAATGGCTGTACACCACCGAAGATATTGGCTTAGACTGCAACCATCCGGACACCCCGGTAAGTACTCGTTCGCCGAACACCTCATAATCAGACACTCAGTGGTACTAACCAAATAATCCTTTTTTAGGGTTGGATAAAGAACTGGAACGAATTAGGTGTACGGCTCCCCTTCCCGAAGACTCAGCTAGTCCTTTGTTAACAAGGATGCTGGCCTCGGCACCATACTAGGCGCCGGCAAGGGAGGGCAAAGAGGAGAGCAAGAAGACCCGAGAGGACCTTTCTTCCGAAGGTAAGTCGGATACTGAGTCCGGAGAAGTCGACATTTCCTCGCCTGAAGACAGAGGCGAAAGAGGGCCGAACATCCCTTCTCCAAGCAGGAGGAAAAGGGCCGCCTCCGAAGGTGGGGAGGGGCGGTCTCCCAAGAGGGGCAAGATGCCACTGTTGAGCGGCTTGGGTTTGGAAAGAGACGCCGTTGAACAGCTCCAACATGAGGACAAGCCTTCAACCAAACCGTAAGTGAATCCGGGGCACTTTAATAGCGTCCCCTGCTTTCATTGCCCGTTATCAAGATATACGTGTACGCGTCCATGCATTTTTATAGGTCACACGAAGTTTTTTCTGGGCAATCCTCTTCTTCGGGAGGTCTCCCCCCAGAGATGATGGAGAGCGAGACGCCTCCCCCAACCTCCTCGCCCAATAAGGCGGACGACTCCGAAGTGTCATCACGGAGGGTTTTTCTTGATCAACAAGCCTCGCTGGGGATAAAAGAGGTGGTACCCGAAGGTGGATCTCCGCCCGCCTGGGATGCCGATAATAAAGGCCCCGGACTGTCTAGCTCGCGGCCGACGGTGAGTCTGGAGACAGGAGAACGGAATCCTCAAAAGGATGGTTGTGCTCTTAGAGCGGTGTCGGTGTCAAAACCGGCGGATCTCGTGTAGGGGGTCCCGAACTGTGCGTCTAGGCGGATGGTAACAGGAGACAAGGGACACGATGTTTTTACCCAGGTTCGGGCCCTCTCGATGGAGGTAAAACCCTACTCCAACTTGATTAATATTGATGATATGGGTAGTACAAGAGTAGATCTACCATGAGATCAGAGAGGCTAAACCCTAGAAGCTAGCCTATGGTATGATTGTTGTTCATATATCGACTAGCCTGGCCTCGGTTTATATAATGCACCAGAGGCCTAGGATAACAAGAGTCCTAGCCGAATACGCCGGTGGGGGAGGAGTCCTTGTCTTGATCGCCAAGTCTTGTGGAATCTTCCTTGTATGCGGCAACTGGCCCGTGACCGGCCCATGAGTATACGGCCATGGGGATCCTCGGCCCAATCCAACCGATCGGAGACGATGTGGTGAGTACCCCCTAATCCAGATAATCGGCCGAGCCCCTTGAACCGGTCTTCAAGTTGGGGACGCTCCTCGATTCTTCTGAACTGTTCTTCATCTTCGGTCGTCGGTCTTGAAAACTGGTTCAACAAATCTTCTCGTCTTCGATCTTGAGGATCGCCGAAGTGCATCCGAAGAGTTTACACGCTAGTATCCGAGGAGCCCCTTTAAGTTTCCGGCCTTTATCAATGCCTCGTTATTTTTATGCCACGCCTCGGGTTTGAAGTTGTTCCCGGGAGGCAGTGTCCTCTTGCGTCCGAGCTCTAACGCCGGACTGCATTCGAGGTATCTTTTGCAGCCGAGCACCAATGCCGGACTGCTTCCGAGCTCCAATGCCGAAATGTATCTGAGCTCCAACGCCAGATCAGGCCCAAGCTCCAACGCCGGACTATACCCGAGCTCCAACGCCGGACTACATCCAAGATGTCATAGATCATCTTGGTTCAAAAAAGTTGAAAGAGTTTAGCTAAGCTTAATACCGGAAATGCCCTCTATGGAGCCAGCCACTGGCGCCCGAGCTTTATGCCGGACTGCTTCCGAGGTGGTGCACCACCTTGGCCATGGGACTGATTTTTATGAATTTAATTCCGAATTGCGCAATGTAATATCTGACAAGATGTATAGCCAGGATCTCTCAAGGTGCGTGTTGGCCTAATATCCGAGATGCACCTGAAGGAAAACATGAAACCGCTGATCCTAGTAGCCTCGAGACTCGTGCCGATGCGCCGAAATCGCCCGAGGATCAACTCCTAGCTCGGCAAAGATATATAGGAATAAAACGCGGTATAATATATTAGGGAAAATAGTGATTGCTTAACATGCCCTTAATAGAGGGTCTCGAGAAGTCGCCGTAATATATTAGCTTGACGCCAGATAGGTCCGTATGGTGCCCATTGTTGTCCGAAGGCTGCTTTTGCCCATAGTCCCGGTCAAGCCGAACACTTGGCGGTTGGAATTTTCTGCATTGAAATAGGCAATGCAAGAGCCCCGAGACACCGGGTCGGGTGGCAACACCGCATCGAGGATCGATGTGCCCTTTAATATTTTTAAATAATGAGCGAAGTTCAAGAGCTCCCGAGCCTTAATGTGGGCACGGGTGGTCAATTATGGATCGATATCCGCAGAAAAATCACAGATTATGTGTAATGATTCTATGTATCCAAGTACTTTACATCATTATTTTGACACCATTGTGACTGCTTATCAGCTTGAAAGTGGCCCATCATCGGCTTCTACCCCTTGGTAGATATCTTGTGGTATTTCCGTACTAACAAAACAACCCTTAGCGGACGTCTCGGTGCCCGAAGGCGGTTGTGTTAGCAGAAACGAGGCAATCAGATATACGGGCTTTAAAAATTTCGCTTAGTCATAGGAGCTTTATACTGGGGAAGCTATCTATGAGCCCCCGGTTAGTGTTCGGCGACAGCCGAGGTCAAGCCGTAAACACTTCGGCCAATGTTATGAACGGCCCGTCATTTAACACAGTCATCGGATCGCCGACTAGTTTACACTTATTGTGACAAATGGCTGCTTTCCACCGAGGTGCTTAACCATGCGAGCTGGAAGCACAATCGCAGTTGGTTCTCCTTTGCACACCTAGCGTAACAAAGCGGAATGTAGGAGGCAAGCACAGGAGCCGGGCAACCCAACTATTGACCGAAGACACAATTCAAAACCGATGCATATCGAAATATCCGAGGATGTTTTTGCCTAATCCCTAAAGGTGTCCGGTGTTGCACTGCGAGACTAATGCTGGAAACGCACAAATAGTTTAAAAGTGCCATAGGCTCGAAAAGCCAAAAAACTTAATCAAAAGTTTAATGTCCGAACTAGATCAAGTGTTCGGTGCCAATCCGAAAATTGGACTTTTTTATAAAAAAAAAGGTGCTTCTGTCGTGCATTAACATGACACATCCTATCTCAAGAATCCAAGCGGGTCAGCCTGTGGCCTCAACCTCCTTATCCCGAAGGCGGCGTGCTTCTCCGAGGCTAGTTTAGCAAACTGCACTCGAGCGGATTTAGAGAGAAGCAAGGCTATCCGCTATTGACCACACTTGCATCGAGAAAGGAGTGATAGAAAAGACTTTGCAACGACTAATAAGAAGAACACTTATTATAAAACAGCTCAAATAAACTTAAGAGCCCCCAAGTGACTTGGGTAAAAGAATGATTGTATGTACCAAGTACTTATATCATATCTATGTTCACTCCGAACTTTAAACGCAGCCTTAACCGGACCGTCGGCTTTCTCCCTCTTGATTAGAGACCAAAAAGTGTTATGTACTCCACCTGTCGAGAATATCGACGGTGTTTCCAATAACCGTGCAATCAGGTCATAAAGTCAGAATGACATAAAGCGGCTCAGGAACTTATGTTGTATTATCGATAAAGTGTAAGAAGCATCTTCAAAGAAAATAGTACCCCACCGATACCTTTCTTCGGTGCTCATTGTTAATATGAGACTTGTGCAATAGATTTTTTGTACTCATGAGTTCCGTTGTGTGCCGACCATTATTGAAAACAGTAAGAGCGCTAGCTTTGGCTTCACCCACCGAGGTCCGCTCGGAGTGACCCGATCGTGACAATCGCAGAGGTGCTCCCTTTACTCCCTAGCCGAACAATCGGGAACGTTGGGGTAAACACAGGAGCAAGGCAACCCAGCCTGCAAATCACTTAGGTCAATATGGTGCATATTGTGGCATAATACACGAACAAGGAACGAAGCCGTACAAGTATAATCATATGCAAGAGGAAAAGCTCCAGCAAGGGAGCCCCCAAGTAAGCTGGTATTTGAATTTGTGCGTCACAAACAAAGTTTGGACAAGGAAATTTTTACAAGCAACTTTTTCCAAAAGAAAAAGTATAATGCTTGGTCGAACCGAATATAAATTAAAAATTTACAACTTTGAACATGAAGGCAACTTAGCTGGTTAATGTGTTCGATAATGATGACGCGGTCCGAGCTTGATGCGGGACAAGGTTCCATCCCCCAAGCCGGTCCCGAGGTGGCGGAGCAAAGAGCTCGGCAATCCGAAGTAGTGACATAGCACGGTCAATGTAGGCCGGCAGAGTGATGCTGAGGTCACCGGCATGGGGTAATGAAGTGTTGACGAAGCCCCCCGTCTAGCCGAGCTGACGCCAAAGGATATAGTCCGGCTGGATCATTTTCCTGTGCACAAAAAATAGTGCAAACCGGGGATAATAGTAATAATTAAAAAAATGTTGCATAATAAATAATTTATGCAAAGTGAAGAAATAAAAGATATGGCCTGGCGCCAAAGTCAATGTCGATGCAGGTCGTCAGCGTAATGCAATAAAGGCGTGGCCAAGCCTGGATTCACAGGTCGGTCCGAGTTCCGGATGCGGCGTTCGCCGGACTATGTACAGGAACTGACCGAACCATCATGCGACCGTCGATAATGCGGCCGCCATTTGATAGACCTGTGTACATATGATGGAGAAACCAGAGTAATAATTCCTTGGGAAAAATTAACCCAAACAAGCTAAAAGAAATACTAGGATTAATAGCACCGGTTTATTTGTTGTAGCAATCCGAAGGAAGGTGATTCCCAAAATTGGGACTCGATCCGGACACCCATTGCCTCGATGGGCGATAAAGCGGCATGGCAATCTTTGGCAAGCAAAGTTTGGTTTGCCGAGGCAAAGCCCTCGGTCGACTAATTTAATCGTGATGAAGCTGGTTTGACCGGTGACGCCAAAGTCACCGGAGTAGGATGATGAAGAGATGGCGAAGCCCCCGGTCCAGCCGAGATGTCTGAGCCTCGATGTCAGCCGATGAGTCGAAGTAGGTCGGCGTGATGGACACCATTTCGAAGGAGCAATGGTGCGCCCGCCGATGCGGTGTCGTGACGTGGTCAATGCCGGGCTTGATGAAGTGACCGTATGGGCGATGCCGGGGTGCCTGCCTCGCGTACTCCACGGGGCGGCGATGTTGGTGATGATTTATCCTTTCCGATGCCGAACTCTTGTTCGGCTTGCCGAGATGATGATCCGAAGAAGTTGAGCTCGGCTCAACAAAGTGACGACGTGTTTAGCGCAGGTCGGCGGCCGTGGAGCAATATTGCCGACTGGTTTGACACCAAGATGATGTTGAAGATCATGTTCAAAGGATTTTAAAGTTAGTGGGATGTGTTCGGAACAAAACACAATACCCCATACAAAACTTTCTTCAAAAGGATGTCCAAATCCCGTTCATAAAAAGATTTAACTCGGGTCGGATTCGTTTCGCAGAAAACAGATCCGAAAAGTGATACACTAATCGGAAGGTTCCCGGAGTTCGGACGGTCGGATCGAGCTGAAATTTTGAGGGGTGGTAGATATAGGAATTCTGCAGCCAATCAACGGTTGGATCTTCCAAAGGATGTTCGAGCTAGAAGCTGGACACCACGCCCTAAACTCGTCCAGATTCCCGTCCAGATTTGCCATGGCTCCGGTATATCATGGATTGCCAGAGATTCCTCCATCGGAATTCGACGAAATTTTCCAGGGTTGTTATAGACTCAATTCCGCGCAATTCCACCGAAGCAATCGTTAAAACGCTCACTTGAGGAGGCGGTGGCGGCAGACACAAGTCCACTGTCCAGAAAAACAGTACGGTCGCCCGAGGGCAATGTTGACGTTGAGCCCCTGCTCCTCGGATGATTCCTCCATGATCTTGATAGAGATCGGAGTTGATGCCGATGAAGGCTCTCATCCCAACAGAGACGATCGGAGGTAGGGCGCAGTCCTTGGTCGAACCAAGGTGACCAACAGCTGGAGACGAAGATGCCGAAGTCGCATGCTTGATCTGCAGCGAAGCCATCGACCTTTTGCCAACACACGGCAGTAACTATCAATGAAAGCACCAATGTCGGTGTCAAAACCGGCGGATCTCGGGTAGGGGGTCCCGAATCGTGCGTCTAGGCGGATGGTAACAGGAGACAAGGGACACGATGTTTTTACCTGTGTTCGGGCCCTCTCGATGGAGGTAAAACCCTACTCCTGCTTGATTAATATTGATGATATGGGTAGTACAAGAGTAGATCTACCACGAGATCGTAGAGGCTAAACCCTAGAAGCTAGCCTATGGTATGATTGTTGTTCATATATCGACTCAGCCTGGCCTCGGTTTATATAATGCACCGTAGGCCTAGGATAACAAGAGTCCTAAGCCGAATACGCGGTGGGGAGGTTTTTAAAACTATGATGATTTTTATAGCAAATTCAAAACTATACTGACCTAATGCATAAAATTCAAACTATAATCCCGTCGGCCTTCTATTGGCGAAGAGGGACTTCGCCTACCGTTGGTCAAGTGGGCTCTTCAGCCTCCCGTTGGCGAAGAGTGCTCACCGTGGGCGAGAGCACTTTTCGGCTTCCCGTTACGAAAAGTGTCGAGGTACAAAACGTAATTAAGATGGCCTCAAATGAAAAAGTTATCAACATGAAAAATCTTACGTCTCGTTGAAGCGGTTGATTTTGATATAAAAATTGTCTTAATCCGACGTCAGATGCAACCTGTAGAGGCAAAATAAGGTCAGGGCAGAAATCGCAGAAGTTACTTCGACGGACCAAATGGATGTCGGAAAATTTATCACAGAAAACCCGGTGCACTTGGTGAGACCGTGTGGAATATAGAAGAGTACACAAGTTTGGTCACGTTCACTCTGTGAGACCGAACCAAACCACTCGGAGGCTCTAATGGATCCGAAAAATTACCAAAGATTCCTGTCTGAAGTTAAAGTTAGGATTTTTGATCCGAAAAATTGTTCGTCTGCACCGGAAGACTGCTTGCTTACCGCGCTCTTCCTGGGTCTCCTTCGACGAGAGCTACGGCATCACCCCAGCGCCGAGGGTACACGGTGACGCTTTTGTGTGCATCACCCCCGCCGACGGTGCACGGTGACGGCCCGAGAGGTGACCATTGCCTCTACTTTGCATGGTGGATGACGCCACCACCGAAAGTTTTCATCTCAATTCCTGCCATCGCAATGTAGACATTTCTTCAATTCCGGCATGTGTCTTCCTCGGTGCGCATTTAACAATGCCCACGCCGATTTATGAGGCGCTGGACTTCCTGCATAACAAAAGGACTAAAAATTCTATCCAAAAATCTTTGGCAATTTTTCGAGCCTCGAGTGGTTTGGTTCGGCCTCACCGAAAGTGAACGTGACCAAACTTGTGTACTATTCTGTATTCCACACGGTCTCACCAAGTGCACCGGTGTCCTCATGACAAATTTTCCGACATCCATTCGGTCTGTCCGAAGTAACTCGCAGCCTTCTGCCCCGACCTTGTTTTGCCTCTACAGGTTGCATACGTATGTCGGATTAAGACAAATTTTATATCAAAATCAACCGCTTCGACGAGACGAAGATTTTTCGCTGATAACTTTTTTCATTTGAGGCCATCGTAATTCACGCTTTTGTGCCCTCGACACTTTTCGGCCAACAGAAGTTTAAAGTGCTCTTCGCCCCAGTGGGCACTCTTCGCCAACGGGAGGCTGAAGAGCCCATTCGCCAATCGGTGAGGCGAAGTCCTCTTCGCCAATAGAAGGCCGATGGGGTCATAGTTTCGATTTTTATGCATTAGGGCGATAGTTTTTGAATTTGCTATAAAAATCATCATAGTTTCAAAAAAAATCGGGGTAGGAGTCCTTGTCTTGATCGCCAAGTCTTGTGGAATCTTCCTTGTATGCGGCAACTGTCCGGACTAGCCCATGAGTATACGGCCATGGGGATCCTCGGCCCAATCCAACTGATCGGGATATGACATGGTGAGTAGGCCCTAGTCCAGACACCACAGCTGCTTAAGCCCAAGACCCAGAGGCTCGGATATATTAAGTAGACCTGTAAGTAAAAGCATCCGCTCTCTCGGGGAACAACGTACCTTAATGGGTAGAGTGGTTGAGAAGGTTTTGTCCGCGAAGAGCGGATTGAATGAAGCATTCATGAGCCTGCTAAAAGGCTTCGAGGTTCGTGATATAATGTTTTCCGCTATGTTTTATTTGCAATGACGCACCTGTGTATAGGTAGTAGCCCCTGAGACTCGGGTCGGCTTCCACTGGGAAGCGAACGGAGGATCAAAAAGAATTACTCAAGGACTAATCTGATGAACTTGAACACATGCTGCTTCCCCCTTGGCTACTTCCCGGACTATGGATATTGCCGAGCTGCAGCGGAAGCTTGATGTAGCAGGGGATGACCTTGGGTTAATAAATATGCGTCTTGACGAGTCGCAAGGTATGTATTTCGGGGCAATCCCCATACATTTTTATGGTATAAGCATGATGCCAAGATTTATATGCTGGAATATGCATGGCTTCAGATGGTGCTGCAGCCATTGAAGTTTTTCGAGCAGAGCCGGCCCGAGCCAAGGAGCAGGCTCGGTGTAGCAATGCGGCTGCCGAAAAGGCATCGGTTGAGTTAAAAGCCGAACAAGCTGCACGACGCTAAGACGAGGAGAAGATATCCCTGATGGCGCTTGAACTCAAAAATGCTACTGGCCGCTGCGAAATTCTGGAAAAGGAGAATAAAGCCAAAATGGCTGAACTGGACAAGGCCTTACAAGAGGCGAGAGAAGCGCAATCGGAATCCGTGAGCAGCCCGTGAGGAGATCCGCAAGCCGGGAGATTGCGGCTGGTAGACCCTTTCTGCTACAGAGTATGTTCGGCGATCCGAACTATGCTCAGCTGGACCGAGTGTGGAGTTCTCCGGACGAGTTTTTAGACTTGCCGAAGAGTTCTTCCGATGCGGCGCAGTATTATCAAGCGCAAGAGGGGTACGCAATGGAGAAGCTTTTCTGGTCATAGTTTGGCGCGATCGGGCGCCTCTCGCTGCTGAATGAACAGATGTCCCAATGGGCCGAGCTTCATAGGATATCCGGCGCTGCCATGAAGAACGCCATAATCCGGCCAGGCTAACCGTGCACATCTCGAATAGCTACTTCGGTTTGGTGCAAAGGCTTGTTGACACGGTGCCGCGTATTGACGCTGTGAAGCGGTCGACATGCATTGAGGGTGCACGGATGGCTTTTGCCCGAGTCAAGACATTCTGGGGAAAGATGAAGGCCATCGATGTTATGCTAAGAGTCCACCCAAGGGCAAGGACCGTCCTGAACCGGAGCATTATTTTGAAGACGTCCTAGAGGCCGCCCGCTTGATAGAGGGTCAGTGCTCGAAAGACATAATGTTCGAGTGAGGTCTATGAGAATTGTAAAAGACAATTTGATGGTTAATCTATTTTTATGTTTTTCTTGAAAGCTTGCATTCCTCCTGTGCGGCCGTTTTAATATAATCTGAAAGTTTTCCAGTCGTCGGCTTCAGCCCCCTCGAAGGAAGTACGGGGGTGTTCGGAAAAGCATGTAATCACTCTTTATCCAACGTCTTGGTCCATGAAGGAGGTGATAATGCGGTGAACCAGGCAATCAGACTATAGGGCGTTAACACTTTCACTTAGCCATAGGAGTTTTATGGTGGGGCTACAACATAGCCCCTGGTATGTATGTGGCGTACTATAGTATGGTGCCTTACATATTTGATCTGAAAAAAGATCCCTCGTGTGACACGGAGAATCGCTAAAGATTCCAATAAGTCGTCAAGTGGTTGACTAGCTCTCGCCGCATCATGACAGTCAGTTTTCGACTTTCTCTACTAAGGTGCTCATCCGGTTTAGACCAGGGCACAATCGCAGTAGTTCTCCCTTTACTACCCTAGCCGATGGAGCGGAATGTAGGGTAGCAAGCACAGGAGCCGAGCAACCCAACTATTGACCCAAGATAATGATTCGGAGCTGATGCATATAAGGCCAAACTTGCGCCGCCGAAGTATGCTATAGAGTTGTTCGGACTTTTGCTGGCAACTCATTTGTTCCCATACCGAGCCCCTAGCAGGTTATGCCAAGGTATATTTGTGAAATAACCATAGGGGCCATATTCATCGGCGAAACAACACGAATGATTAATTCAGATTTTTTTTACTGGGACCTGAGCGATATGCCAATGATTACTTTATATATATATATATATATATATATATATATATATATATATATATATATATATATATATATAAATATATATAAGACTACGCACCACGACCTGACTATTTGACATGCTCGGTCGGAGGCGGAGGAAGAGGCATAGTACAAAGGCTCGAAATAAAGAGTGCGGTCTACAAAAAGTTATTTTGGACCTCCTGTCACATCGCCCACGCGCCGCCTCGCCCTCGGCGAGGGGAATCCTTGATGGAAGTAGCCCCCTAGGTGAGTGTACGGGTCCGAACTCCGATAGAGTCAGTTTTAAATGTTTGCCCTATTCGTCACCTGTTTTTAAGAGATAGTGAAGGAATAAATGAAAAGAAAATAGATAAAAAGTATTAGAAGAATGCTTGCAGGCTTGCCTGTAGTATGCTTCCGCCGAGGCCCATGGTATCTTGAGTGCATAGTGATGTATGCGCGTTACACATTTTGCGGGTGTACGGAGTGGCGGAAGCCGGACTGCTATTTCCGCTCCAGGAGTAGTCGATCCGCGGGTGGAAATTGCTTCTGACCCCTGGTATTTCGTTGGTGAACTTCTTCGTCGTCCCTGTCGCCTGCCGGCCTCCTCCCCTTGTGTTCGGCTGTGATCTTGCCGGCCTGCTTAAAGACCCAGGAGTTTCTGTTGGTATGATTAGCTGGTTTATCGGGGTGTCCGTGAATCTGGCAGGGTCGGTCCAATATCCTGTCTAAGTTGGATGGATCATCTCGGTTCGCCTTAAATGGCTTCTTCCGTTGACCAGACTTGGGAGTGCTGAATCCGGCTTTGACCGCTGTGTCGCGTGATCATTCGCTATCATTGCTACTGTTGTGGTTGCTTCGTCGTGGCTTGCCGTTGCCGTCTCGGATTTCGGAAGTGCTCGGGTCGCTGGCGTTGTTGCTTGTACGAGCGAGCCAGCTGTCTTCTCCCGCACAAAAGCGGGTCACTAGAGCAATAAGGGCTGTCATGGATTTAGGTCCTTCTTGACCGAGGTGGCGTGCAAGCCATTCGTCCCGGACGCTGTGCCTGAAGGCTGCAAGGGCTTCCGCATCCGGACAGTAGACGACTTGGTTCTTTTTGACTAAGAACCGAATCCAGAGCTTCCTGGCTGACTCTCCGTGTTGCTGGACAATGTGACTTAGGTCATCGGCATCCGGTGGCTGGGCATATGTCCCTTGGAAGTTGTCAAGGAAGGCTTCTTCCAAGTTTTCCCAACTGCCTATGGAATTTTCAGGCAGGCTGTTTAACCAGTGCCGCGCTGGCTCTCTTAGTTTTAGTGGGAGGTATTTAATGGCGTTGAGGTCGTCTCCACGGGCCATATGGATGTGGAGGATAAAATCCTCTATCCATACTGCGGGATCGGTTGTTCCGTCATATGATTCAATATTGACGGGTTTGAATCTTTCAGGGAATCCATGATCCATTACTTCATCAGTGGAGCAAAGAGGGTGAGCGGCGCCTTTGTGTCGGGCCACACTACGACGTAACTCCGAAGGAGTCCGTGTGCGTTTTTCGGCTCGGGTGTGGCTAGGTTTGTCACGTCCGAATAGGTAGTCATCGTCGCGTATCCAGGCATGCCCTCGCGATCCGTAGATCGATCTTGCGTGTCCTGCTCTACTGTTCAAGTCCCGTCAAAGGTCGTCTGTACAACCATGAGCTGTGTTATTCTTGCGTTTACAGCGACGTGGGGCGGCTTGGTGTTTGGCTTGAGTTGCCTCTTTATCTGGACGGAGGTGCCGACGACCTGCCGCCTTGTGTGATGATGGTATGGGCTCCAATGCCTTGTCATCGAACTGAGGTAGCAATCTATGCTTCGGGTAGCTTTTGTCTGGGCCAGTAAGGCTGTATTCTTCGGCGGCCAGGAC
The DNA here is from genome assembly GCA_021605145.1 of Aegilops bicornis. Taxonomy (NCBI): domain Eukaryota; kingdom Viridiplantae; phylum Streptophyta; class Magnoliopsida; order Poales; family Poaceae; genus Aegilops; species Aegilops bicornis. The sequence goes on from CM038671.1 coordinate 462,722,984, forward strand.
TTCCGTCCATCTATCGTTGAGTAGGTCTTGGTTAGCTTGAAGCTGTTGCTGCTTCTTTTTCAGGCTCCTTGCAGTGGCTATTAGCCTACGCTTGAAGCGCTCCTGCTCAAGGGGTTCTTCGGGTACGATGAAGTCTTCGTCGCCGAGGCTTACCCCATCTTCTGAGAGCGGAAGGTAGTTTTCGTCCTCCGAATTGTCGCTGGGCAGGGCCTGTTCATTGGGGATGGCTTGCCCATTTTCTTGTTCCTCCTGTTCGAATCTTACTCCAACAGGGACTTTATTGTTTTTGGCGTCGTCCGGAGTACTATTTTCTCCGGTGCCAGTGTTGCTGCAATGTGACTTAGAGCGGCGTTTAGGGCGTCGGTGCTTAGACTGTGTCTGAGGAGGTGTATTCTCGACTTGATCTTCTTTGTCATCATCGCTAGCTTTGTTAGTTGTATTGACCATGTACACGTCGTGCGAAGAGGTGGCCGTCCCACGTCCCGTGAGTGGCGGGTCTTGGCCTTGTTTCGTCGCAAGATCGTCTATACCGTCGATGTCTTCGGAGCCATAATTAAGCATATCGGTTGAATCCTCGATAGTGGCTATGAAGTGGGTGGCGGGTGGGAGGCGAAATTCTCCATTTTCAGCCTCTAGCTCAAACCGGATGTCGGGGGTTGGGTGCGACATATGCCAAAGGATGGCTTATCATGGTGGGAGCGAGTAGAACGTCGCCGGTGCCCGAAAGCGGGATGAGGCGTAGACACGAACGCCGGCCAGTATTTTACCTGTGTTCGGGCTCTCCTAGGAGATAACACCCTAGTCCTGCTCTGCCGGGGTCTCCGTGATGATCACTAAGGCACAAGTGAATACACCGGTGCTCCTTGAGTTGTATGCTAGAGGTAGGAGAAGGCAAGGCTAGCTCTCTCCTTCCTCTATGATCTGGTCTAGTTCTAACAGGTTGGGAACCCTTTGCATGGGTGCCACAGGGGTTTATATAGGCCCTACCCCGGGGTATATTGGTAATCCCGGCCGGGTGTAGGCCCGGCCGTCACTGCTCGCCGGCTTCTCCGCTGGATCATTGGGCCCGGCCACCTGGTGGGCCCTCACTGACCGGTTGGGTACGGGCCGACAGTTCTACCCGCCGCTCCCGGGTCTTGTCGGCGGTGATCATGTTGTCGTGGTTCTAATGACGCATGCTTGGTCAGGTCATGGCTCATACGCCACCGGGCCAAGGCGACATCTGTAGCCACTCCCTGTCTCGTATGGTTAATGGCGCGTGGTCCCGAGGAAGGGGCGGTCAATTCTAGGGCCGACCTCCCTCGGTCCGATCGTAGGGCTCTTGCCGTCTTCTGTACTCTCGCTGACTGGTGGGGCCCATCGTCCTTGGGTCATACAGACACGCCGTCGTGGGAGCAGGACTCCTCCTACTTGTGATGATGTCAGGGATGGCATGACAACAGTGCCGCGCCGGGTGGAGATCTCCGCCGGTATAGCGCACTATGGCCACGCCACTCGGAAAGGGGAGGGATGGGCTACATCAGAGCTATTCCATGTCCCGACCCCCTTGATGAGGGCACGGGCTTCACAGGTGCCGCAGTCGAGTCCTCGGGGCCGCTTCTAGAAGCCGCCTGACAGGAGTCGGCTTGACTCTGTCCTTGCCTCCAGTGACTCGGCGGTTTATGGGCAGCCGGCTATTCCTCCAGTTGGCCTCCAGGAGGCGGCTCTTCATCTTGTCGTCTTGAGTGGCGCAGTCAGCCCCGATGTCTTGAAAGGTTCTAGGCTTCGGGTTAGCCTACCCGTGGCCCATTACTCCGACAGTAGTCCCCGAAGCTGGGGAGGTGCCGTGGGCGATTGGTCGAGGAGCCTCACAGCTTCCTTTTTCCCAACGCTTGAGGTAGAGCCTCTTCCGTCTTCGCCAGGCCGATCGGTAGGAGTCGGACTTGCCCAATCTGACTTGTCCAAAATTCGAACGCCAAGGGATCCAAGTGGCGTGCTAGCTAAGCTTCCGTGCCGGGCCGCTTTGGGCCTGCACACGTGGCGAGCCAGGCCAAAGGTCTGCCCACCCACGCTACATGTGACAGACACACCGCCCTCTTCCAGCCAGATCGACGTCGTCTTGTCATGCTTCTTCCGGCCTCTTCTTGGTACATGGTGACTCGAGGGGAGTCGAATTCTATGTCCGTCATGGTGATGACGGCTTCGCAATCAGAGACAAGGAAGAAATGTGTGAAGCGGGTTGACTTGTTTGGAGTTGTGTGCAGGTTCCTAGAGGATTGGCCGCAGCTCGTCGAGCCAGCAACCCGGCCGAACGCTTCCGTAGGCTCGACCAGTCGGGGCTTGATGCCGACAAGATGAGGCCGTTAGCTCGCTTCCACCGCCGCTTTGATCATGGATGGGCAACGGACGCTAAGTCCAGTCGGATGCCCTGCGTCGCGCAAAAACGGGCCAAGGAGCCTTTGGCAAAGTTTGTGCCATTGTCGGTGATGATGCTATGCGGTATGCCATACCGGATGGTGATGTCGGAGATGAACGTCACCGCAGATGGACCGTTCAACTTCTTGATTTGTTTGGCTTCTATCCACTTGGTGAACTTGTCCATCGCGACAAGCAGATGAGTCATGCCACCTCGCGCTATTTTGAATGGTCCCACCATGTCCAGGCCCCAAACGGCAAAGGGCCAGGCAATGGGAATAGTCTTGAGTGCAGAAGCCGGCTGATGTGGCTTGGAACGGAACTTCTGGCACCCTTTGCACTTTTGGACCAAGTCCTTGGCGTCTTCTAGAGCGGTCAACCAGAAAAAACCATGGCGGAAGGCTTTGGCGACAAGTGCCCTTGAAGCCGCGTGGTGGCCACACTCGCCTTGATGGATATCTTTGAGAATCGCTTGGCCTTGCTCGGCTCCACGCAGCCGGTAGACACCAAAGTGACACCGCGCCTCACAAGCTCTCTGCTGACTATGGTGTAGGCTATCGCCAGCCGCTGCACTTGCCGGGCCGAGATCTCATCACCGGCCGCAACTCTTGTTCACCAGAAAATTGAGGATGGCTGGGCCCGCATGAAGGTGCTGCGATTTCTTCGATCGTCAGACTGCAACTTGGACGAGGGCGTTGGGTCGGGAGGCGGCGGGTTGGAGTCGGCAGCCGCTGTCGGGTCGATGAAGTCCCGGTCGATTGGTGCAGTTCCAGGCCGAGCTCAAGTCCCTCGGGCTGGCTGCTTTGCAGTCCTCGGGCAGGTGCGACCGCTGCTGACCCCAGGCCGCCGCTGTAATTCCTCGCCGCACCGGAGCTCTCAAGTCGGATTCGATCGCTTCAGGAGGAGCCGCGACGAAGATAGAATCTGACTCATGGCGGCTTGACAGACGCTTGAGGAGGCGCGAAGGGTGACGCCTTGGTCGGTAATGCTTGACGGTGGAGCCGATTCGCGCTGTGGCATCCGCTTGCTCATTGTCGCTTTGGGACATGGAGAAACTCGCACCCTTCAAAATATCCACTGAGTTGCTGTATGAGGAAGCGGTAGCTCGCCATGTTTGCATATTTACGCCCCACGTCGACGCATCGTTGGACCACCAAGTCGAGTCACCATAGCACATGATCCGTGATTGCCGAGTTTTTGGCAAGCCGGAGCCCGTGAATGAGTGCCTCGTGTGATTTGGCGACGTTGTTGGAGGCGGCAAAATGGATTTGGCAAAGCACATATTTGAGCTTGTTTCCTTTGGGAGAGGTGAGGACGATGCCGCTCCCAAACGGAAGCAGATCTTGGAACCATCAAATTGCATCCGCCAATGGGTGGAGTCGGGCGCTGATGGCAGTGTAATCGGTCTCTACCAAAGGGACGAGGAAGTCGGCCAGTGCTTGTGACTTGATGGCGGTGCGAGGCTGGTAGTAGATGGTGTAGGGTGCCAAAACTATGGCCCATTTGGCCACTCGACCCGAAGCATCTCGGCTTCCAATGATCCCGGCCAGTGGAGCAGTGCATACCATGGTGATTGGGTGCTCTTGAAAATACGGTTTCAATTTTCAAGGCCAAAGTGCACGCCGAGCACATCTTCTCGGTAGTGGGGGGTAGTTTTTCTTGGAGGTCATCAAAGATTTCACTCAAATAATATACCTGTCTCTTGACCGGTAGTGCCTTGCCTTCCTCCTTATGGCGCTCTACCACGAGCGATCGACTGTGGCCGACCACTCCTACCGGTGGTGCGATGGCGTAGAGGAGCATGGGCTCCTTAGGAGTCGAGAGCCGCCAGATAGGTGGAGTAGTCAACATCTTCTTGAGCTGGAGAAAAGCTTCCCGCTTTGTCGCTCCACTCGAAAAAAGTGGTTTTCTTCATGAGCTGAGTGCACAGGAAGAGCCTTCTCACCCGGCCGATCGATGAATCGGCCGATGGATGCCAAGCAAATTAAGTGAACTTCACATCCAGCATATTTTCGGTGGGTATTTCCATCCTCTCGATGGCCTTGATCTTCATAGGGTTGCACTCTATGCCGCTTCTCGAAACCAGAATCCAAGAAGATGGCCTACCGGTACTCCAAGACGCACTTCTCCGGTTAAGCTTGATTTGAAACCGCATAGGTTCTCAAAGGTCTCCTTGAGGTCTTCTAGCAGCGTTCCATGCTTCTCCGCTCTTCACCACCACATTGTCCACGATACGTGTTTCTTGCCGAGTTAGCTTGAGGAGGCACTTCGCATGCAACACTGAAACGTGGGCGCCGCATTCCTCAAGCCGAATGTCATGGTTAGGTAGCGTATGGCTCCAAATGGCGAATGAAGGCGATCTTCACCGTCGGCCGGGTTCAAATTTTGATCCGGTGGTATCCTGAATATGTGTCCAAAAAACTCAACAGCTCGCATCCGGCTGTGGAGTCTATCACTTGGTCAATCCTCGGCAAAGCAAACGGGTCCTCGGGGCATGCTTTGTTGAGGCTGGTGTAATCAATACACATACGCCATTGCTTGTTTTTCTTTAGCACAAGGACCGGGTTGGCCAGCCACTCTGGAAAGAACACCTCCATGATGAAGAAGGCCGCCAGCAGCCGGGCTATCTCTTCTCCGGCGACTCTTCTCTTCTCTTTTGACAGGCGGCGCAAGGGCTGCCTGACAGGTTTGGCATCAGGCCGGACATGTAACTTGTGCTCGACGAAACTGGCCGGACACCAAGATGTCTTTGGGGGACCATGCAAAGATGTCCCGATTCTTACGGAGGAAATCGACGAGCTCGCCTTCCTATTTGCTGTCAAGGTTTGTACCTCTACGACAAAGCATACATCTCCTCGGGTGCTCCGGTCCAAGGGTATCTTCTTTGTCTCTTTGGCCGGGCTTGAACTAGCTCCTCGTGTTCCGACTTCTTGGATCGGGTGACATCTCCGGCTGCTTGCCCGCCATTGCCACGACCTGGTCAAGGAGCAGCTTATCACCGCGATCACAAGGGACTCGCCAACCGATCGCTCTTAGGCATGCGGGCAGCGCGGACGACTTCTTGTAGTCACCGCTATGGTCGAGAATCCCTTGAACTCGGGCATCTTCATTTTAAGGTAGGCATAGTGGGGGACCGCCATGAACTTGGCCAAAGCAGGCCGGCGAAGTAGTGCATGGTATGGGCTCTCAAGGTCCACCATTTCAAACCAGACTGGCTCTCGGCGGAAGTGATATTTGTCCCCAAAGAGGACGTCTATCTGGATCTTGCCGATTGGTGAGCAGGAAAGGCCAGGAACTATGCCATGGAAAACAGTCCTACCGGATCAAGCTGCCTTTGTTTGATTCCTAACTTCTCCATGGTGTCTTTTGTACAGATATTGATGCTGCCGCCATCTATCGTAACTCGGGAGAAACGAAGCTACTTATCTGCGGGCTAAGGTGGCATCCGAAACCAGAGCGAGAGCCGGATTGGGCATCACTGGGTGGTCGGCCTCGCTCCAGGTGATGGGCTTCTCGACCAATGCATGAACTCTGGGGTCTCGATGCTACCGCATTCACTTCTTGTTGCCGAGCACGCTTGCCGATCATCGACTCACGCTGGTGAACACGACATAGGCTCCATGCTCTTCTGGATACTCATCTTGTATGGCTCGGATCGGTCTCGACCGCCGTGCCGAGGCGGAGGAGGCGGCTGCCCAAAGAAGGCGGGGAGGCAAGAGGCCGCTCTCCTTGGCGATCCCGGGTGAGCCAATGGAACTTCCGAGTGGTGTGGTTGGATGGCTTCGCACCACTATGGAATTTGGAAGGGTGCATCCGTAGTTCCGCCATATGAGAAAGCCGGCAGCCACTGGGCTTGCCGCCTTCCGCGCGTTTAGCGGAGCTGCCGCTTTGCCGGGTCTTCGATCGCCGCCACCCGGCCACCGGGTGGAAGTCGGCTGTGTAGCCTTGCGCTTGTGGTCGTTCTGCTGTTGACGCCAACTGGTGTAACCAGCCAGGGTTCGAGGAGCCTGAGGGGCCACTTTGCCAGATGCATCAACTTGGATCTCTACCTTCATGGAGGAGTCGGCCGTGGCGTATTTGTCCGCTAGGATCAGCAGCTCGTCGAGGGTCGCCGGCTCGTCACAGAGGAGTCGGTGCTGGAGGAGGGTGCCTTCTCTGCACCCGGCGGTGAAGTACTCGATGGCCTACACCTAGTGCATGCCTTCGCAAGAGTTGCGGAGCTCGGCCCAGCGCGTGAGGTAGTCGCGAGTCGACTCGTTGGGGCCTTGCACGCACAAGGAGAGCCGGGCAGGCTTGGGCGGCTGCCAGGCATGCGTCTTTGGTGAAGTTGCGGACGAAGGCGCCGGTGAAGTCGACTCCAGCTGTTGATGCCGCGGGGCTTCAGATCGCTCAGCCATGTCTCGAAGCCAGCCTTGGAGCATGAGCGAACGTATTTCACAAAGAACGCCGCTTGTTGCCGTTACTGGTGTTGACGGTTGTGGAGTAGTCGACCAGCCAGTCCTCCGGCTTCATGGAGCCGGTGTATTTGGGCGTGTCTGTTGGGAACGTGAACCCTTTGGGGAAGGGCTGGTCTCGAATGCGGGGGCCGAAACACGGCGGACCCAACTCATCATCTTCTTCTAGCGCTAGGGACCGATGGAGACGGTCGATCCGGTGGCGGGCATCATTCTCTCCGACTCCCTCTCGGCGGCCAAGGCGGTCGCCGAGTGTCGGGTGATCAACAAGCGGCAGGGAGATGCACCTTTCCCTGCGAGGGGGAGGAGACGGACAGTCATCCCGCCGTTCCACTGCTCTTGGGCGGACGTCTTGGTCGCGCTCTATGGTGACACGAAGTCCGATCATGGCCGGCAGCCGCTCCTTGTCTCTTCTTCATGGACGCCACCACCGGGCGTCTGAGAGGTCGCGCTTTGATCGGGCGGGAGGCGATCGTTGCTTTTGCGGTGTGGCGCCTGCGGGCAAGCTGCCTCGTTGCTCGGTAGTCGCTGAGGAGCCGCTAGACGCGCTCTGCCATCCGGCGACGTTCTCACCAATTTGTCCAAATTTCTTTCTGCCGCCGCCTGGGTAGCGGATGTTTTCCGCATGGCGTGGTACGGGCGATTCGCCTTAACATGTTGGCGATGGTCACGCCGCTGCTGGACCGTACAAGGCGGCCGGGCCCATCTGGTGCCGGGCGCATTACCCACAGCGTGGTCCATCTCGCGCTAATAGGCTTCCGACAGGCGCCTCATGCCGGCAAGGCCTCTTGGCGCCCTCGATGAGCTGGATGCGGCGTGCTTCCAAAGATCTCAGCGCTCGCGCTTTCCGATGGGCGCCCGTCGGGGTCTTGATGCAGCGTCCCGAGTGGGTCGCGAGCACCTCCGCCGGGGTGCTCGCCGTGACCGATGACAAGCACCTCCGTGACGATGCTTCCGCCGCTCTCTGCGCGAGGGAGTGGCTCGTCGTAGACCACCATGTTGGCGGGGAACGCGTCAAGCGACACAGTGTCGGAGTCGACCAGGTCCACAGCTGGCTCGCTGGTGACGTGAAGTTGATCGAGGAGGCCCGCGAGGCTGCTCTCGGGGACGTCTGTGCCCGTGTCAGACACGGGCTCGCCGGAGAGGTGGACCTTGCCAATGAGATCAGCGAGGCAACTTGCCGCGCAGGCGACTTCCGTGCCATGTAGCGCGTCGGCGTAGACTCCGTATGGCGTGCCGGGCTGGCTGCGCTCGCCATGGAGGAAAAGGGTTCCCGTCCAGAGCAGGTCTCCGGACGAAGGAGCACCTTGCCCCACGGTGGGCGCCAAATGTCGGGGGTTGGGTGTGACATATGCCAAATGATGGCTTATCATGGTGGGAGCGAGTAGAACGTCGCCAGTGCCCGGAAGCGGGATGAGGCGTAGACATGAACGCCGGCGTACTTTACCCAGTGAGGGAGTCCTGGACTAGGTGGTGTCCGGATAGCCGAACTATCATCTTTGGCCGGACTCCTGGACTATGAAGATACAAGATTGAAGACTTCGTCCCGTGTCCGGATGGGACTTTCCTTGGCGTGGAAGGGAAGCTTGGCGATACGGATATGTAGGTCTCGTACCGATGTAACCGACTCTGTGTAACCCTAACCCTATTCGGTGTCTATATAAACCGAAGGGTTTTAGTCCGTAGGACGAACGACAATCATACCATAGGCTAGCTTCTAGGGTTTAGCCTCTTCCGTCTCGTGGTAGATCTACTCTTGTACTACCCATATCATCAATATTAATCAAGCAGAGTAGGGTATTACCTCCATCGAGAGGGCCCGAACCTGGGTAAAAACATCGTGTCCCTTGTCTCCTCGTTACCATCCGCCTAGACGCACAGTTCGGGACCCCTACCCGAGATCCGGGCCGGTTTTGACACCAACATTGGTGCTTTCATTGAGAGTTCCTCTCCGCCATCACCTATAGGCCCGATGGCTCCTTCAATCATCGCGAACGACGCAGCCTTGATCGGTGAGATTTTTCTCCCCGGACAGATCTTCGATTCGGGCGGCTTTGCACCGTGGGCCAATTCGTTAGGCCATCTGGAGCAGATTGAAAGCTTCGCCCCGCCATCGTGTTAGATTTGGAAAGCTTGAACTACACGGCCGATGTCCGCGGAGACTTGATCTTCGACGGATTCGAGCCACGCCGAGCGTGCGTGACTGTCTCGATGGGTACGATCTAGCTCGCCGCCCGAATTAGTGCTCGAGGCCGCAAGATGTCTGGGCTCCGACCCTTAATCCGGAGCCGGTTTCATGGGACCGAGGGACGGTTGGTTGACACCGCCTCGGGGGCGCCGTCTCTACGGCGATTGAGCCGAACACCATCCCTGTCCTTATGCGAACCTCGTGACTCCTGTGTACCGGACTCCTTTCCGGATTCCGAACCTCCCCGCTACCTGCCAAATTAACTGACCGGGCGCCCTATGGAGTTCACCATCAGCGGACGTCTTTCGGACTCGCCCTTTGGCGATATCTGAACTCATTAAAGTCTCTCTCTTTGTCGAGAGCCCCGCCCAAACCACGGTCGGGAAGGTTGGGATTCGGACGACGAAGAAATTCAACGCCCACCCACCACCCAGTTTGTAGCCACCGTCGATGATTTAACCGAGCATGCTCGACTTCGACTCAAGACATCGACGGTATGGACTGACGGTCTTGGGAGGCGATCAAGAGCCAGCGCCCACGGGGCACTGGAAGGCCACCTCGTCATATGACATATACATGGTGGACATCCCAAAAGATGGGAATGGCGATGGAAACAGCGGAGGATGACCCCTCCAAGAAACAACCCAAGAACCAACGCTCCAAGCGCCTTCTAAATCCCGCCACAGCAAAAATAGTGATTCCGCACGGAGATAATAACACCCCGGACAAGGTGCCGAAGACAACCCCCTCCAGCAGATTCAGCGCAGAGGAGGGAGAAGCCAGCCCTCATGATAGAGCGGCGCATGCAGAGGTAGAGGACGATAATTATATGCCTCCCTCCGAAGATGAGGCAAGCTCGACGACGCACGTAATTTGTCGCACTGAGGATCCCTTGAACAGAGCTGCTTTCAAACGCAGGCTTGTGGCCACGGCAAGCAGCCTCAAGAAAAAGCAGCAGCAGCAACTTAGAGCTGACCTGCACTTGCTAGTTAGCACGGATGGACCAAGTCCTTGCAGCCAAGAGTACGAACTCGAACGCCTCCAAAAGCTACCCCAAACGCAGGCCGTTGCCTCGACTCAGCCCAGCGACATGGCAGATCGGCCACCCCGTGGCCACAGAGAAGCCTCTCGGCCCTCCGCTCAAGCCACGCCCGACGCCGCTCAAAAAGTACCAAGGCACGGGAGAACGTGCCGGACTTGCGTAGATATCTTTGGAGGATAAGGCAAAGCAAACAAGATCGATCTAGAGATCGCGTGGGCGTAACGACTCGATGATTACCGTCACGCCGGATCATACAAGAATCCCCGGCCGGGCCGAACATGAGACAAAGCTCATATGAGCTACGTCAGTGACATGGCCTAACATGCAGGCGCGCCAAGACACCCACTATGCTTCCACAGATGAAGTAATGGATCATCAAATCCCCGAGGGCTTCAAACCCGTAAACATCAATCATACGATGGTACCACAGATCCTCGCGATGCGGATCGAGGACTATGTCCTCCATATCCACATGGCCCGCGGTGATGATCTACATGCCATCAAATACCTCCCACTCAAGCTTAAAGGACCAGCTCGGCATTGGCTCAACAGCTTGCCGCCAGAGTCAATCGGTTGTTGGGAGGACACAGAAGCCGCATTCCTCGATAATTCCAGGGCACATATGTGCGACTCACCAGACGCCGATGACCTTAGCCATATAATTCAGCAGCCTGTAAGAATCGGCCGCACAATTCTGGACGCGGTTCCTAACAAAGAAAAAATCAGATCGCCGGTTGTCCGGATGCGTAGGGCGCTTAGCGGCCTTCAAACACAACATCCGCGACGAGTGGCTAACCCGCACCTAGGACAGGAAAAGCCGAATCCATGGCAGCCCTCACCACACTCATGACCCGCTTTTGCGGGAGAGGACAGCTGGCTAGCTCGAAGCAACAACTTGGCCAAACACCCCGGTAGTTCGGATACCAAGGACAAGAATGGCAGGTCGCATTGCAACAAGCATAAACGCCGTGATTAACGGTGACAATGCTGAAGATACGACGATAAATGCCGGATTCGTGAGGCTCTAAACCCGGTCAATGGAAGAAGCCATTCAAAAGAAATACCCAGGCCTGGCCATTAACTTGGACCGAATACCGATCGCTTGCCAGCGATACATGGCACCAGAAAATCCAGCCAACCACACCAACAGGGATTGTTGGGTGTTCAAGCAGCGAGCAAGTTAAATGTCGAACTCAATGACAAGGGCTGCATAGCGATGACGAGGAGGAGCCCGGCCGGCCGAACAATAGAGGACGTAAGGGCTTTCCCCACAAGTGCGGACGGTGAATATGATATACGCAACCCACATACCCAAAAAGGGAGCGGAAGCGTGCACTAAAGGGGACGTATATGCGATGGAGCCAGTCGCCCAAGTTCAACCCATGGTCTTCCTGCGCCATCACCTTTGATCGAAGGACCACCCACTAGCATCCGTCACGGCCCGGTTTCGGCCGCATTGGTTTTGACCCAATTATTGACGGATTTCACCTTACCAGAGTCCTCGATGGACGGCGGCAGCAGCGAACCTGATTTATCGTAATACAAGCGCAAAATGGGCATAGACCCGTCAAGAATCAAACCCACAAAGGCGACCTTTAAAGGCGTCATTCCAGGTGTAGAGGCCAATCAGACAGGCTCCGCTACACTTGAAGTGGTCTTCGGATCCCCGGATAACCTCCGGAAGGAGTTAATCTTCAACATAGTCCCTGCTCAGCGGGCTATCACACCTTTTCGCCGAGCGAACCGCGTTCGCCAAAATTCAATGCGGTGCCGCACTACGCGTTCCTCAAGCTCAAGATGCCAGCCGCCGAGGCGTAATCACGGTCAATGGAACACCGAACGCCCCTCCGAACGGAGGAGCATACGGCCGCCCTTCTGGCGCGAAATCGAGAACAGCTCTTAAGGCAATCCTCCAACCGGCCAATAAACAATCGGACACCGCCAAGCCGCCACCGAGTAACCTACAGCAAGACCGCTGCACGCTCCGAACAAGCGAGTAATGCGGACCCAACCCCAGCCCTCGCGAACTTTCATGGCTGATGCCTACGCGCACATAATTGCGCCCGGGCACCATGGGCATAGGGGACGGGCCACGACCACGGCATGCCCAGTGCGCTAGACCGCACTAGGGGCTCCCGTTTGTGTCATTCCTTTTTTCTTTTTTTTCTTTTCTTTTTACTTTCGGGACTCACATTCTCCGTAAGCCCTGTCCGCATTCGTGCCGACTACATGATACAACAGCCGTGGAAGCAGAAAACTGCGTCAAGTGTCCAGTGGTCTCTATTTGAAGCAAGACACCTGTTTTACATACCACACCGCAAACTTACTCCCTAGAAGGGGACATGTCAAAAGTCACGTACCTTGCTTATCGCCAAATTTGTATCGTTTCGCCTTTATTTGCGCTTCTTTTGAATAAACAATATATAGCTCTTGCCTAATATTGCATTCTTTCCCGTTGTATACGTTCATCTATGACATTGCGCAACCGTACAATTTGGTACGGCCAATACACCAGGGGCTTAAGTATCCCAAAATTATGGTGTGATAAAGTCCGAACACTTTCACAAGTGCGGCACCCCGAACTTATAGCATTATATGAATTGGCTCGAATCATGTCTTGGGTCAATAGTTGGGTTTCGGCTCCCGTGTTTTGGTACCTTACGTTCGGCTATATCGGCTAAGGTAAAGCACCGGAGAACCACTCATGCGACAGCCCCGCTTATTCGGGTCGAGCACCTCAAAGTGGAGAAAGCTAAAATCGACCCGTCATGATAGGGCGAGAGCTGGTCGCTGTTCGAGAGGTTTCTTCGAGTCCCTAAAGACTTATGCCGCTTAGAGCGAGGAACCGCATTGTCCGGCCAAGGCGTGGATAGCGCCTCGAACTCGGTCTTCCAAATACTAGGGGCTTCACGAAATTTAAAATTATAGAATTCTATGGCTAAGTGAGAGTGTTCAAGCACTATAGTCCGGTTGCCTTGTTCGTTGCGTTGAGCGCCTCACTCGAAGGACCCAAGAATGGGAACAAGAGCGCTCAAGTTTATCCCGAACACGCCAGCACTCGTGGCATGGGGGCTGAAGCCAACGACTTGCCATCACTCAAATTTTGATAAACAGCCGCATAGAAGGTAAAATTTTAAATTCACAAGCGTTGCTTAGCGCATATGAACAAGTTTTCAGCGTACAGGATAACAAATGCGAGTCTATTAAAAAATTACATCTTTGGAGCATTCACCCGCCATCGCTGGCACCCTCGAGACGCCCTCATAATACATTTCAGACTTGCGATGCTCCTTGCCGGTGGTGGTCCGTCCTTCACAAGCTTCTCCTTTGTCCAGCTTGCCCTCAAAGGCACCTTAGCACGGCAAGGGTCTCCTCACGCACCTTCAATATAGACGGAGCGCTTGATGACTTCGATCCACTCAGACAGGCCCACCAGCCGCCACACTAGCCCGGCAGCTCCTGTGCATGGCCTCATTTGCCACAGCCGAGCTTATAAGGCCCTTTCATGGCCTGTTCGCGACCTTGTGGAGCTCGACCAATTGCTTCGCTTGGTCGCTCAAGGGCACTGGTGTTCGGCCTCGGCTTATCTGAGACCAAAACACCTTCTCCATCGAGCTCCCCTCTTCGCTCGGTGAAAGCGGCGGCATTCGCCGGATACATCTGTGAGGCAGATCTGCGAAAGGCTCCCGGAGAGTCTCCGGATTCGGGTAAGTAACAGATAATTGACTTTACATTCTTGCTTTGCATAAAGAATGCCTTACCCGCCGCTATCTTCCTCATCGCCTCAATCTCCTGCAGAGGCTTTCGGGCTTCGGCCTTAGCGGCCTTAGCACTCTCTCAAGAGCCGAGGCAAGCTCGGACTCTCAGGTCTTGAGTCACGCTCCAAACCCTCGTGTTTTTCCATGAGAGCACAGAGCTCTTGCCGTCCACCTCCGCCACGCTGCGCCTCCCCTTCTCTCGCTTCAAATCCGCTCCATGGCCGCTTTGTTTTCGGCCGCAGTCACCGCTTCCTTCGTGGTCGCCACCTGCGTTAAGGGCCCCTGCAATACTCATGTTATTCCTGTCATTTTTTGCAACGAAATCCTTTCTATAAGGTATTACTTTAATAAGGTATTACTTACCTTCCTTTTCCTCGAGCTGCTTCTTGGCAAGTCCGAGCTCGTTCTCGGACCGCTCGAGGCTCTGCTTCAATGCATTGACCTCCACGGTCAAGGTCGGCAGAGGTCAAGAAATATTGCATTCCCATATTGACATATTTATGTTAGACTCTCACAGATATATTTTTAGATCCTCGATCCGGCTTTTCTTTCTCAACACCAAACTAAGCATCGAGCTACTGTCTGTCTATGCGGTAATATTTTTACATATTCTAAACTTACCTCAAAGCCTGTTAGAAGGCAGTTGCAGGCTTCAGTCAGCCCGCTCTTGGCGGACTGAACTTTCTGGATCACCGCACTCACGATAGTGTAGTGCTCCTCGTCGATTGAGGCGCTGTTAAGCGCCTCCAGCAAGCTATCCGATGCCTCCGGTTGGATGGAGGGCACCGGCGTCTTACCCTTCTTACGAAGGGGCCGCTTGCCGGACTTCAGAACCGCTGAAGGTTCCGGTATGGAGTCCGGACAAGGGTCGGGCTTAGAGCCCCTGGGGGTCTCGCTCCTCGCCTTGAGTCCGGGAGGGCTGCCTTGTGGCGCCTCTGCGCCACCTCCTCTTGACTAGGCCCGGCTTAGGGCCCCACCTCGGCGTCGTCGGCGAGGCGAGGAGGCGGAAGAGAAGTGCTCTCCGCCCGGACCAGATTCAGGGACCATGACGGGCGCCAGCTTGTCTCATGGGCGGGCTGCATGATTGTTCGGCATTAGAGAACACTATGCAATGAATAATAAAAAGCCATGGGTATCCGGACACTTACGATCTCGCCAGGGGCTTGGCCCTCGAGGGCCACTCCTCCTCGCCATCGTTGGCGTTGGTGGAGACGTCCAGAGGAAGGGTTCTTCCCTTCTTGGACCCTCCGGCCTCCCAGTCGAGAGGCAGCCTTCCTTTTCTTCTCTTCCCCGGAGAGGCTTCTTTTCCTCCTCCTCGTTCTCAGGAGAGGATTCTGCTTCAGAATCTGACAGCACCTGGCGTCGGGAGATCCTTCGAGTTCCCGTGGCCTCCTTCTTGGCCTTCTTCTCCGTCACCACGTGAGGTGCCGGAACCAGCAGCCCCATCAAGCGGGCGTCACTTAGGTCTTTCCGCAAGGGAGCCGGATAGTTAATCTGCCGGACGTCTTCAGCCAGTCTGTCAAAGGTTAGGGAGTTTTAGATCCCGTGACAGAGTCAAACTATGAAAAAGAGTCCCATAAAGGGCAAAATAACTTACCTCGCTGGCTTGACGCCGCGATGGAATCCGCGATCTTGATGGCAGATGCGGAGCTTCGGGCCGCCCTTGAACAGCACCTTCCGGGCATCTTAAATGCGTGAGTGTCAAGAGCCGCTCAAATCCGGTCTTTGTGCCGGATCAAACTCCCACAAATTGAAGGCCCGTTCTTTGGCATGGGAGAATCCGGCGGATGAGCATAACCTGGACTACGTTGACAAGCTTGAGCTCCTTGTCCACCAGGTTTCGGACACAGGTTTGGAGTCCGGTCAGCTCTTCCGAATCACCCCACGTTAGGCCCATCTCTTTCCATGATGTGAGCCATGTGGGGGAGCCAGATCTGAATTCGGGGGCCGCCGCCCATTTGGAGTTACGCGGCTCGGTGATGTAGAACCACCCCGATTGCCACCCCTTTATGGTCTCCACGAAGGATCCCTCAAGCCATGTAACGTTGGGCATCCTGCCCGCCATGGAGCCTCCGCAGTCCGCCTGTCGGCCGCCCACTATCTTCGGCTTGACGCAAAAGGTCTTCCACCATAAACCGGCGGGGCTGGATGCGAGAGGAAAGCCTCGCACACGACGATAAATGTCGAGATATTGAGGATGAAGTTTGGGGCGGATCGTGGAAATCCAGGCCATAGTAGAACATGAGCCCCCGGACAAATGGGTGAAGTGGGAAACCAAGTCCGCGGAGGAAGTGGGTGAGGAACACCACCCTCTCATGGGGCCTGGGGGTGGGGATGAGCTACCCCTTGTTGGGGAGCCGACACGCGATGTCGCCGGACAAGTATCTGGCCTCCCGCAGCCTTTTGATGTGCCCCTCCGTGACAGAGGAGGCCATCCACTTGCCTCCCGCTCCGGACATGGCTGCAGATGGTTGAGGAGGGATGTGCGGACTTGGGCGCTGGAGCTCGAGTGCGCAGGAATGGATAAGCAAAGGAGGAAGAAGGCGTAGGTGAAAAGGTGGATCCTTATATGGACGGACGAAGCTATGCGTCCGCCACCAGCTTGGTAAAACTCGCTTATCTTCCAAGCGCCGTAAATTGATGGCGCGGTAGGGTTACCCACATCCGTATTGATGAGAATCCCGGAATAAGGGGAACACGATCTCTGCTTTGACAAGACGTGCCAAGGAAACCGCCTCGCTAAACGCTACCGCTGGTACAAGTGATAAAAAACGATTCGAGCGAAGACTTGGCCGTAGCGTGATGGCGTGACTGCGGAATACGCCAGCAGATTGATTTTGTGTAAATATTATTCTCTCTCACGGTGTTATGTGGAAATTATTTTGCGAGCCGGGACACCGGCCCTTGTGTTCAAAATCTTCTATGAAGTATTCGAGGAGGAACCCGCCTTTGCAATGTCAAGACAATATGCGCCGGACTCGTCGTCATTGAAGCCTGGTTCAGGGGCTACTGAGGGAGTCCTAGACTAGGGGGTGTCTGGATAGCTGAACTATCATCTTTGGCCGGACTCCTGGACTATGAAGATACAAGATTGAAGACTTCGTCCCATGTCCGGATGGGACTTTTCCTTGGCGTGGAAGGCAAGCTTGGCGACACGGATATGTAGATCTCCTACCGATGTAACCGACTCTGTCTAACCCTAACCCTATTCGGTGTCTATATAAACCAAGGGTTTTAGTCCAGAGGACTAACAACAATCATACCATAGGCTAGCTTCTAGGGTTTAGCCTCTCACGATCTCGTGGTAGATCTACTCTTGTACTACCCATATCATCAATATTAATCAAGCATGAGTAGGGTATTACCTCCATTGAGAGGGCACGAACCTCGGGTAAAAACATCGTGTCCCTTGTCTCCTGTTACCATCCGCCTAGACGCATAGTTCGGGACCCCCTACCCGAGATCCGCCGGTTTTGACACTGAGACCCAGGTTCGGGGCTCTCCTAGGAGATAACACTCCTAGTCCTGCTCTGTGGGGTCTCCGCATGATCACTAAGGCACAAGTGAATACACAGGTGCTCCTTGAGCTGTATGCTAGAGGTAGGAGAAGGCAAGGCTAGCTCTCTCGTTCCTCTATGATCTGGTCTAGTTCTAACAGGTTGGGAACCCTTTGCATGGGTGCCCTGGGGGGGTTTATATAGGCCTACCCCCTAGGGGTACATTGGTAATCCGGCCGGGTGTAGGGCCCGGCTGTCAGCCCCTTCGGCCACCGGCTTTTCCGCCGACTGCTGGGGCCCGCCGCCTGGTGGGCCCTGCTGAGTGGTTGGGTACGGGGCTGACAGGATGTACCCGCCGCTCCCGGGTCTTGTCGGCAGCTGATCACTATTGTCGTGTCTCTAATGACGCGGGCTTGGTCAGGGGGTCGCGGCTACAGCTCCGTCGCCTGGCGGGCGATTACTGTAGCCACTCCCTATCTCGTCAGTTAATGGCGCATGGGTCCCGAGGAAGGCAGGCCGACTCCTAGGGCCGACCTCCCTCGGAGTCCGACCGGTAGGGCTCTTGCCGTCTTCTGGACTCTCACTGAATGTTGGGGCCCATCGTCCTTGGGCCGTACAGACATGCCGTCGTGGGAGCAGGACTCCGCCTACTTGTGATGGTGTCAGGGATGACATGGCAACAAGATTGCAGCTACGGGCGGAGATCTCCATGCAGACAACTGCTTACTAATGCCCGCCGACCCCCAGAGAAAGTTGAGGGATGGGCTACATCAAGCTATTCCATGTCCCGTCCCCTTGATGAGGGCACGGGCTTCAGTGCAGCCAGGCCGACTCCTCGAGGCCTGCTTCTCAAGAAGCCACCCGATAGGAGTCGGCTTGACTTGGCCTTGCCTCCAGGACTCGGTCGTTTATGGGCAGCCGGCTATTCCTCCAGCCGGCCTCCAGGAGGCGGCTCTTCATCTTGTCGTCTTGAGGGGCGCAGTCAGCACCGATGTCTGGAAAGGTTCTGGGCTTCGGGTTAGCCTACCCGTGGCCCATTACTCCGACACCGGACATAGATCGGCTGTGAGTCCCCCGCCAAGGACAAGCTTTTTAATGAATTTAGAACGTCGCCTAAGGGCAAGTGTTGAAAGATGTTTGCGGCGCTGAACTCGAAGATAGACAACCGATCCAGCTCTGCACACTCAGGCGTGCGTGGTTCGGTACTTATAGCCGGAGATGAGTCTGGAATTCCATTGACGCGGATATTGCAAGGTGCTGAGTCCGTGTGCAGTCCAACGCCACGGATTCAGCGGTTTCGAATGGTGCAATCTGCTTCGGATCTAAGGCCATAGCAGTTATAGGAACCATCTCCTGAGTATGGTCCGATGTCTGATTTAGGTTATGTTCATCGGAGCGAGGGGGAGCGATCACCGTGGTCTCAAATCCGTTGAAGATCAAGTCTCCACGGATATCCGTGACATAGTTCAAGCTTCCGAATCTGATCTGGTGGCCGGGCGTAGGTATCGATACGCTTCCGGATGGCTGCTGAGTTGGCCCGGCATGATGACGCCGCCGAATACGAAAATCTATCTGGGGAGGAAGGTTTCCCCTTGGACAGCGTCGCTACAGACGATCGAAGGGGCCATCGAACCTTTAGCCGACGGCATAGTGGAACTCTCAATGAAAGCACCAATGTCGATGTCAAAACCAGCGGATCTCGGGTAGGGGGTCCCGAACTGTGCGTCTAAGGTCGATGGTAACATGAGACGGGGGACACGATGTTTACCCAGGTTTGGGCCCTCTCTATGGAGGTAATACCCTACTTCCTTCTTGATTGATCTTGATGAATATGAGTGTTACAAGAGTTGATCTACCACGAGATCGTAATGGCTAAACCCTAGAAGTCTAGCATGTATGACTATGGTAATGAGTATCTGTCCTCACCGGGATTCACGCCTCCGGGTTTATATATAGACACCGGAGGGATCTAGGTTACATAGAGTCGGTTACATAAGAAGGAATCTTTATAGTTGGTCGCCAAGCTTGCCTTCCACGCCAAGGAGAGTCCAATCCGGACACGGTATAGTCTTCGGCCTTCCTGCTTCACAGCCCATCGATCCGGTCCATGGATAGCAATTCGGTGGACGAGGACCCCTTTAGTCCAGGACTCCTCGAGAGGAACTTTATTTTCTTGTTACGATGTTTTTCCACTTCACTCAGAAATTCATTGAACTTTTCAAATGTTTCAGACTTATGTTTCATCAAGTAGATATACCCATATCTGCTCAAATCATATGTGAAGGTAAGAAAATAACGATACCCGCCACGAGCATCAACACTCATCGGACCGCATACATCAGTATGTATTATTTCCAACAAGTCCGTTGCTCACTCCATTGTTCTGGAGAACGGAGTCTTAGTCATCTTGCCCATGAGGCATGGTTCGCAAGCATTAAGTGATTCCAAAAGCCCATCTGCATGGAGTTTCTTCATGCGCTTTACACCAATATGACCTAAACGGCAGTGCCACAAATAAGTTGCACTATCATTATTAAACTTATATCTTTTGGCTTCAATACTATGAATATGTGTATCACTACTATCAAGATTTAGTAAAAATAGAGCACTCATCAAGGGTGCATGACCATAAAAGATATTACTCATATAAATAGAACAACCATTATTCTCTGATTTAAATGAATAACCATCTCGCATCAAACAAGATCCAGATATAACGTTCATGCTCAACGCTGGCACCAAATAACAATTATTTAGGACTAAAACTAATCTCGAAGGTAGATGTGGAGGTAGCGTGTCAACGGCGATCACATCAACTTTGGAACCATTTCCCACGCGCATTGTCACCTTGTCCTTAGCCAATCTTCCTTAATCTGTAACCCCTGTTTCGAGTTGCAAATATTAGCAATAGAACCAGTATCAAATACTCAGGCGCTATTGCGAGCATTAGTAAGGTACACATCAATAACATGTATATCAAATTTACCTTTTACTTTAGCATCCTTCTTCTCCGCCAAATACTTGGGGTAGTTCCACTTCCAGTGACCAGTCCCTTTGCAGTAGAAGCACTCAGTCTCAGGCTTAGGTCCAGACTTGGGCTTCTTCACTTGAGCAGCAACTTATTTGCTTTTCTTCTTGAAGTTCCCCTTCTTCCCTTTACCCTTTTTTTTTAAACTGGTGGTCTTGTTAACCATCAACACTTGATGCTCCTTCTTGATTTCTACCTCCGTAGCCTTTAGCATTACGTAAGAGCTCGAATTGTCTTATCCATCCCTTGCATATTATAGTTCATCACGAAGCTCTTGTAGCTTGGTGGCAGTGATTGAAGAACTCTGTCAATGACACTATCATCAGGAAGATTAACTCCCAGTTGAGTCAAGTGGTTGTGGTACCTAGACATTTTGAGTATATGTTCACTGACAGAACTATTCTTCTCCATTTTGCAGCTGTAGAACTTATTGGAAACTCCATATCACTCAAGCCAGACATTTGCTTGAAATATTAACTCCAACTCCTAGAACATCTCATATGCTCCATGACGTTCAAAACGGCGTTGAAGATCCGGTTCTAAGCCGTAAAGCATGGCACACTGAACTATCGAGTAGTCATCAGCTTTGCTTTGCCAGACGTTCATAACATCTGGCATTGCTCCTGCAGCGGGTTTGTCACCTAGCAGTGCTTCCAGGACGTAATTATTCTGTGCATCAATGAGGATAATCCTCAAGTTACGGACCCAGTCCGTGTAACTGCTACCATCATCTTTCAACTTGGCTTTCTCTAGGAAGGCATTAAAATTCAACAGAACAACAACACGGGTGAGGGAGTCCCGGACTAGGGGGCGTCCGGATAGCCGGAATATCGTCAAGGCCGGACTCCAAGACTATGAAGATACAAGATTGAAGACTTCGTCCCGTGTCCGGATAGGACTTTCCTTGGCGTGGAAGGCAAGCTTGGCAATACGGATATGTAGATCTCCTACCATTGTAACCCGACTGTGTAACCCCTAACCTATCCGGTGTCTATATAAACCGGAGGGTTTTAGTCCATAGGACGAACAACTTCATCATCAACAATCATACCATAGGCTAGCTTCTAGGGTTTAGCCTCCTTGATCTCGTGGTAGATCTACTCTTGTACTACCCATATCATCAATATTAATCAAGCAGAGTAGGGTTTTACCTCCATCGAGAGGGCCCAACACAGGTAAAACATTGTGTCCCTTGTCTCCCTGTTACCATCCGCCTAGACGCACGCCTCGGGACCCCCCTACCGAGATCCGCCGGTTTGACACCGACATTGGTGCTTTTTCATTGAGAGTTCCTTCGTGTCTTCACCGATAGGCCCGATGGCTCCTTTGATCATCAACCACGACGCGTCCGTGGTGAGACTTTTCTCCCCGGACAGATCTTCGTGGTTCGGCGGCTTTCAGATCATTAACCCGCTTGGCCATCCTGGAGTGCATCGAAGTTACTCGCCCTGGCCATCAGGTCAGATTTGGAAGTTTGAACTATACGGCCGATATCCGCGGAGACTTGATCTTCGACGGATTCGAACGCAGCCATAGCGATGCCGCGCCTTTGTCTCGATGGGCATGATCTCGCTCTGCAGCGAAAGCGATTGCCGGAGGTCGCATCACTATCCGCTCCGGCCCTTAATCCGGAGCCGGAGTCCCCGAGCGAGGAGGTGTGGTTGGACACCGCCTGGGGGCTACAATCTCTCTACGATCGAGCGAACTCCATCCCTGTCGCTTTCGAAGACCTAGACTCGGTGCGGACTCCTCTCCGGACTCCCAAGACCCTCAGCGCTGCTAATCGAATCCGATTGGGCGCCGGTCATGGAGTTCACTCATCGCGGACATGTTTAGCCAAAGACTCGCCCTTTGGCGACATCCTGAATTCACTAAAGTCTCTCTTTATCCGGAGAGCCTGGCCGGACTAATGACAGAAGGTTGGGATGCGGACGACGAAGAAATTCAACGCCCACCCACCACCCACTTTGTAGCCACCGCCGATGATTTAACCGACATGCTCGATTATGACTCGAAGACATCGACGGTATGGACGGCGGCGCCGGAGACAACCAAGACCCAGCGCCTACGAGAGCACTGGAAGGCCACCTCGCCATATGACATATACATGGTGGACATCCCGAAGATGGGAACGACGATGGAAGAACAAAGGATGACCCCTCCAAGAAATAAATTGCCCGAAGCGCTGGACGTCGCGCGCGCTCTAAATCCTGGCTACAATAAAGCGGTGATTCCGGCACGGAGATAATAGCACCCGGACGGTGCGAAGAGAACCCCCTCCAAAGAGATTCAGCGCAGAGGAGGAAGACGCATAAGTCCGCCGCGATAGTCTTGGCGTAAAGAAAGAGGGGACGATAATTACGCCTCCCACCTCAGAAGATGAGGCAAGCCTCGGCGGCGATTTACTAATTTGCCGTGCACGAGGATCCGCCGACAGGAGCGTTTTTTAAATGCGGGCTTATAGCCACGGCAAGCAGCCTCAAGAAAAACAGCAGCAACTTAGAGCTGATCTAGACCTGCTAGGCAGCAGATGGGTGAAGTCCTGTAGCCAAGAGTATGAACTCGAACGCCCCTCCAAGAGCTACCCCAACGCAGCGGCGTTGCCTCGACTAGAGGAGGAAGCACCCAAGTCGCCGCCAAAGTGCATGACATGGCAGACCGGCCACCCGTGGCGCTGACGAGCAGAAGCCTCTCGGCCCTCGCTCAAAGCCACACCCCGGCGCCCGCTCAAAAAGTACCAAGGCAAGGGAAAATGTCTGGGACTTGCGAGAGATATATTGAGGATAAGGCAAAACATACAAGGTCGATCTACGGATCGTGCGTGGGCGCCAAAGCAACACGGGATGATTACCGTCGCGCGGATACAACAAAACCGGCGGGCGAACACAGTGAGACAAAGCTCGTATGAGCTTACGCCGTGATATAGCCCAATACAGAGGGCGCCAAGACACCCATTATGCTTCACAGATGAAGTAATGGATCATCAAATCGAGAGGGCTTCAAGCCCGTGAACATCGAATCATACGATGGTACCACGAGATCCTGCGGTCTGGATCGAGGATTATCTCCTCCATATCCACATGGCCCATGTGATGATCTACATGCCATTAAATACCTCCCCACCGAAGCTTAAAGGACCAGCTCTGGCATTGGCTCCACAATAGCCATGAAGAGAATCAATTGGTTGTTGGGAGGACCTGGAAGCCGCATTCCTTGATAACTTCCAGGGCACATATGTGCGACTACCAGCGATCATGACCTTAGCCACATAATTCAGCAGCAGCGGAAGAATGGCCGGAACAATTCTGGACTCGGTTCCTAACAAAGAAAAATCAAATCGGATTCTACCACGGATGCGAGAGGCCCTTGCAGCCTTCAAACATAACATCCGTGACGAGTGGCTTGCACCGGCACCTAGGACAGGAAAAGCCGAAATCTATGGCAGCCCTCACAACCCTCATGACTTCGCTTTTATGCGGGAGAGGATAGCTGGCTAGCTCAAGCAACAACTTGGCCAAACATCACGATAGTCCGGACACCAAGGACAATAATGGCGTGTCGCGTGTCGCAACAAGAACAAAGCTACCGCATTAACGCGATAATATCAAGACACGGCCCGTCAATGCGGATTCAGAGGCTCTAAACCCGGTCGGCGGAAGAAGCCATTCAAAAGAAATACCCAGTGGCCCGGCCCAACTTGGACCGAATACTCGATCGCTTGTGCCGGATACATGGCACCCAAAACTCCGCCAATCACACCAACAGGGATTGTTGGGTGTTCAAGCAAGGTGCAAGTTAAGTGTCGAACTCAATAACAAGGCTGCATAGTGATGACGAGGAAGAGCCCCGCCGCCAAGCAATAAAGGATGTAAGGATTTTCCTACACAAGTGCGGACGGTGAACATGATATCACGCAACGCACATACCCAAAAGGGAGCGGAAGCGTGCACTAAAGGGCGTGATATCTGTGATGGAGCCATCGCCCCAAAGTTCAACCCATGGTCCTCTTGCCCGATCAGCTTGATCGAAGGACCACCCACTAACATCCGTCACGGCGGCTTCGCCGCATTGGTTCTTGACCCAATTATCGACGGATTTCACCTCACTAGAGTCCTGATGGGACGGCGGTAGCCTTTGAACCTGCTTTACTGTGATACTGATGTGCAAAATGGGCATTGACCCCTCAAGGATTAAACCTACAAAGACGACCTTTAAAAGCCGTCATACCGGGTGTAGAGAGCCAGTTGTACAGCTCGCCACACTGAAGTGGTCTTCTGATCTCCGGATAACTTCCGGCGAAGAGTTAATCTTCGACATCGTCCCATTCATGAGCGGCTATCACGCCTTTGCTTTCGGACGTAACCGCATTTGCTAAGTTCAATGCGGTACCGACTCACACATACCTCAAGCTCAAGATGCCAGGCCCTCGAGGAGTAATTACGGTCAATGGAAACACGAACGCTCTCTCCGGAAGGAGGAGCACTCAGCCTCGCTCATGGCAGAGGTGCAAAGCAGCCTCTCACGGCAATTCTCGAGTCCGCCACTAAGCGTCCAGGACACCGCTACGCGCCCGGAGTAATCCCTTACAACAAGACCACAGCACGATTCAAGCACGAGTAGCAATCCGGCCCCAACCCCAGCCCTCACGAAATTGCGATCCAGCACATGTGCGCATACATAATTAAGCTCTTGGAGATAGCATGGGCATATGGGAGGGCCAAGATAACGACTGCCTTGAGTCGCAGCTCGACCGCACCGAGGCTACCGTCTGTTTCATTTCTTTTTCCACTTTTTTTTATTTTTTGTTTTCTTTTCACTTTTAGGACTCCGATCTTGAGTCCCGATCTGTCCGCACTTGAATCGCCGAACTCACGATGCAACAGCCGAGGGAAGCGGAAGGCCACGTCAAGTGCTCAGTGGTCTCTGTTATGTGCATTATACCTGTTTTACATACCATCCCGCATGACTTACCCACGAGAGGGACATGTTAGATAGTCCCATCCCTTGCTTGCCGCACTACTTGTATGGAATTCTGTTTCCATTGCGATCTTGAATAAACAATACATAGCTCTTGCTCATTATTGCTTTAATTCCTTTATATATATATATATATATATATATATATATATATATATTCATTTCACGACATGTTGCAACCGTAGTACACTTTAGTGCGGACAAATACACCGAGGGCTCAAGTATCCCAAAATTATGGTGTGGTAAAGTCCGAACACTTTCACAAGTGTGGCACCTTTTGAACTTATAGCATTATATGAATTGGCTCCGAATCATGTCTTGGCTCAATAGTTGGGTTTGCCTGCTCGATGTTTTGGTACCTTATGTTACGCTATATCGGCTAAGGTAGCATGGAGAACCACTTCTTGGACATTGTGCTCCGATTATTACAGGTCGAGCACCTCGATTGGAGAAAGCCAAACTGGCCCAGTCATGATAAAAGGCGAGGCCAGTCCACTGCTCGAGAGGTTTTTGGTCCCCTAAAGACTTATGCCGCTTAGAGCGAGGAACCGAATTATCAGGCCAAAGGCGTGGATGGCGCCCGAACTCGGTCTTCCGAATACTAGGGCTTCGCGAAATTTAAAATTATAGAATTCTATGGCTAAGTGAGAGTGTTCAAGCATTATAAGTCTGGTTGCCTTGTTCGTTGTGTTGAGCGCCTCCTAGATAGACCCAAGGATGGGAACAAGAGCGCTCAAGTTTATCCCAGAACACCCCAAGACTCGTGGCATGGGGGCTGAAGCCGACGACTTGCCATCTCTCAAATTTGATAAAGCGGCCGCCTGTAAGGCAATATTTTAAATTAATAAGCGTTGCTTAGCTCATATGAACAAGTTTTCAGCGTCTGGAATATAACAAACGCGAGCCTATTCAAAATTACATCCTTGGAGCACTCATCCGCTATTCAAGAGCACCCTTCAGGAGGCCCTCATAATACATTTCGGGCGTGCGATGCTCCTTGCCCTTCGGGTGGCCCGTAGTCACAAGCTTCTCCGCATCCAGCTTGCCCCAATGCACTTTAGCACGGGCAAGGGCCCTGACGGACCCGTTCAATGCAGACGGAGGCGCTTGATAACTTCAAGATGCGGACGAGGCATCCACCGGCCGCACACCAAAATTTGAAGTAGTAGCTCGAGCATGGCCTCCAATGGCCACAGTAGCTCTATAAGGCCCCTCATGGCACTGTTCGGCGACTTATTGGAGCTCGACCAGCTGCCTTGACTGGTCGCTTAGAGGCACTGCCAGTGTCCGCCTCAGCATATTGAGACCAGAATACCTTCTCCTGGAGCTCCCTCATAGGCGGCGGTAGAACGCGGGCAAAGACGTGACATCGGACTACAGGGCAAATCATGCGAATGCTCCTGGAGAGCTCGAATCGGGTAAGTAATAGGTAATTGACTTTTACATTCTTGCTTTGCATAAAGAATGCCTTACTCCGCCGCTATCTTCTTTAGTGCTTCGATTTCTTGAAGGCTTCTTGAGCCTCGGCCTTAGCAGCTTTGGCACTCTCAAGAGCCGAGGCAAGCTTCGGACTCTCGGGTCTTCGAGTCGCGCTCCAAACCCTCGTGTTTCTTCCACGAGAATCTGGAGCTCTTGCCGCACCTCCGCCAGCTGCGCCTCCCCTTTCTCGCTTCAGTGGGGTGCTCCATGACGGCTTGCGCTTTGTTTTCGGCCACAGCCACACTGCTTCCGGCAGGTCTCCACCTCGTTCGTGGCCCTGCGGTACCTATCGTTATTTCTGTTATTTTTTGCAACCTTAAAACCTTTTCTATAAGGTATTTTCTTTAATAAGGCATTTCTTACCTTCCTTCTCCTCGAGCTACCTCTTGGCTTGTCGAGCTCGTTCTTGGAACGCTCGAGGTCTGCTTGATGTATTGACCTCCGCAAATTCCGGTCTTGGCCGAGAGGTTGTCAGCAGCCTGCATTCCCACATTGACATACTTATATTAGACTCCTGCGTATATCTTTTTTAGATCCTCGGTCAGGCTTTTCTTTCCGAACACCGAACTAAGCATCGAGGAGACTCTGTCTATGCGGTAACATTTTTATATGTTTTAAATTTACCTCAAAGCCTGTTAGAAGGTAGTGGCAGAGCTTGGCCAGTCCGCTCTTGGCGACTGAATCATCCAGATCACCGCACTCATAATAGTGCGGTGCTCCTCTCGATGGAGGCCAAGTTGGCGCCTCGAGTAAGCCTATACGGTGCCTCCGGTTGGATGGAGGACACGGCGTCTTACCCTTCTTGCGAAGGATCCCGCTGTCAGGACTTCGGAACCGTGAAAGTTCGGCATGGAGTCCGGATTTAGGTCGGGCTTAGAGCCCCTGGGGTCTTGCTCCACGCACACTGGAGTCCGGGAGGTCGCCTTGTGGCGCCTCCTGCGCTACCTCCTCTTGTCCAAGCCCTCCTTGGGGCCCCACCGTGGTGTCATCCGCGGCATGAGGCCAGGAGGCGGCCGGAGGTGAGATACTCTCCATTTCCGACGAGCCCAGGGACCCGCTTTTGATAAATTGGCGAGAGCTCGCCCTTGGGCAGGCTGCATGATTGTTCTGTGATTAAGGACACTATGCAATTATGAAAAACCATGGGTATCCGGACACTTACGAT
Source organism: Aegilops bicornis (assembly GCA_021605145.1). Taxonomy (NCBI): domain Eukaryota; kingdom Viridiplantae; phylum Streptophyta; class Magnoliopsida; order Poales; family Poaceae; genus Aegilops; species Aegilops bicornis. The sequence continues at coordinate 462,750,966 of CM038671.1, forward strand.
CTCGCCGAACTTGGTCCTTGTTGGCAGTCCTCCTCGTCGTCTTCGACAAGCAGTAGAGAAATCCGGAGGAAGGGTTCTCCCTTCTTGGACCCTCCGGCCTCCCGTTGGGCGGCTTTCCTTTTCTTCTCCTCCCTCACGGGGCTTCTTCTTCTTCCTCCTCGTCCTCGGAGAAGATTCCGCTTGAACCTCGACAACACTCGGCGTGGAACTCCTTCGGTTCCGTGGCCTCCTTCTTGGCCTTCTTCTCCGGCACCACATGAGGCGCTTGGGAGCCAACAGCCCCAGGCTAATCGTGGCATCCTCGGGTCTTCGGGCAAGGGAGCTGGACAGTTAATCTGTCCGTGGTCTTCAGCCAGCCTGTCAAAAATTAGGGAGTTTTAGATCCCGCATAGAGTCAATTATGAAAAGAGAGTCCTGTAAAGGGTAAATAACTTACCTCGCCCATTTGGACGGCGCGTGCAGCTGTACCAGCGATCTTTGGTAGTGGATGTTGGGGCTTGGCGCTTGTGAACAAAGCACCTTCCGGGCATCTTCGTGCATACGTGAGTGTCGAAGAAGTCGGCCTCAGGATTCGGTCTGTGCGGATCGAACTCCCCACAGACAGTTAAAGGCCCGTCATTGGCGGGGAGAATCCGGCGGATGAGCATCACACGGATTACGTCGACAAGCTTGAGATTCTTGTCCACCAGGTTACGGGCGACGTATGTCTGAGTCCGGATAGCTCTTGCGAATCCCCACGTCAGGCCGTTTCTTTCCATGGCGAGCCGTGTGGGAAGCCAGATCTGAATTCGGGGGCCACGCCCATTCGGTCGCGTGGCTCGGTGATGTAGAACCACCCGATTGCCACCCCTATATTGTATCCACAAAAGCGCCCTCGAGCCATAAGACCTTGGCCATCTTGCCAACCATGGCGCCTCACTTTCCCGGCAATGACCGCCCCACTACCTTGACGGTAGAACATTGAAGATCTTGACCATAAGCGAAGTGGGGCTGGATCAAGGAAGGCCTCACACACGGCGATAAACGCCGAAATGTTGAGGATGAAATTGGGGCCAGGTCGTGGAAGTCGGGCCGTAGTAGAACATGAGCCCCGGACGAAAGGTGAAGTGGAAAACCTAGTCCATGGAGGAAGTAGGTAGAAACACTACCCTCTCATGGGGCCTGGGGTTGGAATGAGCCCGCCTTGGCAGCACTTCAGACGCGATATTCTTGCCGAACAAGTATCCGGCCTCCCGCAGATTGGTGATGTGCCCTTCCTTGACGGAGGAGGCCATCCACCTGCCTCCCGCTCCTGACATGATTGGGGAAAGGTCGAGGTGGGATGCGCGGATTTGGGCGCTGGAGCTCGAGTCTTGTGAAATGGATAAGCAAAGGAGGAAGAAGGCGTAGGTGAAAAGGTGGATCCTTATCCCCTTATATGGACAAAGCTATGCGTCCCCCACCAGCCTGGTAAAACTTGCTTATTCCCCAAGCACCGTAATCAATGGCGCGGATGGGTTACCCACGTCCGTATTGATGAGAATCCCGGAATATGGGGGCACGATCTATGCTTTGATAAGACGTGCCAAAGAGAAACTACCTCGCTAAACACGCCGAGGTGGAACGATAAACGCGATTCATATAAAGGCCTGGCGTGGTGTGATGTCACGCCCGGAATACGTCGGCAGATCTGTGCAAAGTTATTCTCTCTCTACGGTGTTATGTGGAACTTATTTTGTGAGCGGACACTATCCTTGTGTTCAAAACCTTCTATGTATTCGAGGAGGAACCCGCCTTCAATGCCGAAGACAATATGCCTTGTGCCGGACTCATCGTCATTGAAGCTTTGGTTCGAGGGAGGCTCTTTGAGGAGTCCGGACTAGGGGGTGTCCGGATAAGCGGACTATCGTCACTGACGGACTCCAAGACTATGAAGATACAAGATTGAAGACTTCGGTCCCATGTCCTGATGGGACTTTCCTTGGCGTGGAAAGGCAAGCTTGGCATACTGAGATATGTAGATCTCCTACCATTGTAACCCGACTTCTGTGTAACCCTAACCTATCCGGTGTCTATATAAACCAGGAGGGTTTTTATCCATAGAATGAACAACTTCATCAGCAACAATCATACCATAGGCTAGCTTCTAGGGTTTAGCCTCCTTGATCTCGTGGTAGATCTACTCTTGTACTACCCATATCATCAATATTAATCAAGCAGGAGTAGGGTTTTACCTCCGTCGAGAGGGCGAACACAGGTAAAAACATTGTGTCCCTTGTCTCCCTATTACCATCCGCCTAGACGCACAGTTCGGGACCCCCTACCTGAGATCCGCCGGTTTTGACACCGACAATGGGCCATCTGTCTACAACAACATAGACATGCAAAATACTATCAGGTACTGAGTTCATGATAAATTAAAGTTCGATTAATAATATTACTAAAGAACTCCCACTTAGATAGACATCCCCCTAATCATATAAGTGATCACGTGATCCATATCAACTAAACCATGTCCGATCGTCACGTGAGATGGAGTAGTTTTCAATGGTGAACATCACTATGTTGATCATATCTACTATATGATTCACGCTCGACCTTTCGGTCTCAGTGTTCCGAGGCCATATCTACATATGCTAGGCTCGTCAAGTTTAACCCGAATATTCTGCATGTGCAAAACTGGCTTGCACCCGTTGTATGTGAACGTAGAGCTTATCACACCCGATCATCATTTTGTGTCTCGGCAGGGCGAACTATAGCAACGTGCATACTCAGGGAGAACACTTATACCTTGAAATTTAGTGAGAGATCATCTTATAATGCTACCATCAAACTAAACAAAATAAGATGCATAAAGGATAAACATCGCATGCAATCAATATAAGTGATATGATATGGCCATCATCATCTTGTGCCTTTGATCTCCATCTCCAAAGCACTGTCATGATCACCATCATCACCAGCTTGACACCTTGATCTCCATAGAAGCATCGTTGTCATCTCGCCAACTATTGCTTCTACGACTATCGCTACCGCTTAGTGACAAAGTAAAGATATTACATGGCGATTGCATTTCATACAATAAAGCGACAACCATATGGCTCTGCCGGGTTGCGATAACTCTATTAAAAAACATGATCATCTCATACAAGAAAATTTAGCATCATGTCTTGACCATATCAAATCACAACATGCCCTGCAAAAACAAGTTAGACGTCCCCTACTTTGTTGTTGCAAGTTTTACGTGGCTGATACGGGCTGAGCAAGAACCGTTCTTACCTACGCATCAAAACCACAACGATTTCTCGTCAAGTGTGCTGTTTTAACCTTCGACAAGGACCGAGTGTAGTCACACTCGATTCAACTAAAGTTGGAGAAACTGACACCCACTAGCCACCTGTGTGTGAAGCACGTCGGTAGAACCAGTCTCGCGTAAGCGTACGCATAATGTCGGTCTGAGCCGCTTCATCCAACAGTAAGTATGACATGCTGGTAAGTACTATGACTATTATTGCCCACAACTCTTTATGTTCTACTCGTGCATATAAAATCTACGCATAGACATGGCTCTGATACCACTGTTGGGGAACGCAGTAATTTCAAAAATCTTCCTATGCACACGCAAGATCTATCATGGTGATGCATAGCAACGAGAGGGGAGAGTGTAGTCCAAGTACCCTCGTGGACCGTAAGCGGAAGCTTTATGACAACGCGGTTGATGTAGTCATACGTCTTCACAATCCGACCGATCCTAGTACCGAAAGTACGGCACCTCCGTGATCTGCACACGTTCGGCTCGGTGACGTCCCATGAACTCTCGATCCAGCTGAGTGTCGAGGGAGAGCTTACATACGGCCGGCGTGATGGCGGTGATGATGGAGATTCTGACGAGGCTTCACCTAAGCAATACAACGATATGACTGAGGTGGAAATCTGTGGAGGGGGCACCGCACACGTCTAAGAGATGAACTTGTGTGTCTATGGGGTGCCCCCTCCCCCGTATATAAACGATTGGAGGAGGGGGAGGGCCGATCCTCTATGGCACGCCCTGGGAGGCGTCCTACTCCCACCGGGAGTAGGATTCCCCCTTACCCTAGTTGGAGTAGGAGAGAAGGAAGGAGGAGAGGGAGAAGGAAAGGGGGAGCCGCCCTTCCTAGTCAATTCGGACCCAAGGGGGGAGGGGCGCCTGCCCCTGGCCGCCTCTCTCTCTCAACTAAAGCCCTTTAGGGCCCATATACTCCAAGGGTACCGTAACCGCTGGGCACTCCATAAATGCCGAACTCACTCGGAACCATTCCGATGTCCAAACATAGTCATCCAATATATCGATATTTATGTCTCGACCATTTTGAGACTCCTTGTCATGTCTGTGATCATATCTGGGCCTCCGAACAACCTTCGGTACATCAAAACACATAAACTCATAATACCGATCATCATCGAACGTTAAGCGTGCGGACCCTACGGGTTCGAGAACTATGTAGACATGACCGAGACTCATCTCCGGTCAATAACCAATAGCGGAACCTGGATGCTCATATTGGTTCCTACATATTCTACGAAGATCTTTATCGATCAAACTGCATAATACCATATGTTGTTCCCTTTGTCATCGGTATGTTACTTGCCCGAGATTAGATAAATGGGTATCTCAATACCTAGTTCAATCACGTTCTTGGCAAGTCTCTTTACTCGTTCCATAATGCATCATCCATAACTTACTCATTATTCACAATGCTTGCAAGGCTTATAGTGATGTGCATTACAAGAGGGCCCAGAGATACCTCTCCTAAACTTGGAGTGACAAATCCTAATCTCGATCTATGCCAACTCAACAAACACCATCGGAGACACCTGTAGAGCATGTTTATAATCACCCAGTTATGTTGTGACATTTGATAGCACACTAAGTGTTCCTCCGGTATTCGGGAGTTGCATAATGACACAGCTCCAGATCAGCCCTTGCTTGACTTTGCTTGCTAATCATGTCATCATGTTTAAATTCCTAAGAAACTTGAAATGGGGATGTTGAAACCCTAGCACCAAATGAATTCAACTAGGTTCAGACTTAAAACTTTTCAATGAACCCAAAATGCCTTCATAAATGTTCACCATCTTTGGTCCTGGCTAAACCCTCTGCTAAAAATGGTTTCATATTTTTGGAGGCTATTCTGGATTTTTGAATTAAATCATAAGTATTTGAATTTGGACATTTAAATTCTATTAAATATTTTAAATGTCCAAATAATCCTGAAAGCATTTGAGGGCTATTGGAAATAGTTTCAAAAGTGCCCACAATTATTTTCGGGATTTTACAAAATGGATTAGTATTTTTGCTAATTCAAAACAGAATAAAAGAAATAGAAAAGCAGGGAGATAAAAGAGAAAGAGACTTACGGCACTCACCTGGGCAGCCCACCCTGCGGCCCAAGTGGCCAGCCAGCCCACCTAGCCCTCTCTCTACATCGTCTTCCTCCTCGAGCCAAGTGGGCAGAGCGTGCTCGCCCTTGCAGACGCCACCAGCCCGAGCCACCTCCTGCTTCCGCTTGCAGGCCAGGCCGAGTGCCGCACTCCCCCTCGCCCCCTGCGCCTCTCCTCTCTCCCCTGGACCCCAACCCCTCCTCTGTCTCTCTCACAGCGTAGCTTGAACCCAACCCGTCGCGCGCCTTCGCCCGTTCATGACCACTTAGCCACCCCACGCCTCACCCAAGCCGGCGCCCAGGCTCCACCACTTCGTCCTCTACCTCCTCGGCAGCCACGAGGCCCCGGACGCTTACCGCAACACCGCCGCCGCGCCCTCTTTGTTCGCCACCGAGATCGCCGGCAACCTCTCGTCGCCACCAGCCCCTCCCGAGCTCGCCCGAGGCCTCCGTTCAACTCTATGTGAGCTACCGCCAACCCCTCTCTTCCCGCCTCGATTGTGCCTTGTAGCCCTCGTTCTCACCGGAGGCAAGCTCCCGCTTGGCCCGCCATGTTGCCACCGTAGCTACGGCGCATAAGCTTCAGCGTTAAAGCTCACCGTTGAACGCACCGCACTCCCGCGAGTCGAACACGACCGTCCACGGCTCCTCCCGTGCCCCGCACCGCCCACACCGTTGTTGCCCGAACTCCGGCGCCGCCGCGAGCTCCATTCCGGTGAACTCCGGCCACCCCAGCTCGATCTTCTGCCACCCCTGGATGCGCGAGAAGCCCAGCAACCCATAGCCGTAAACCACGCCCGAAACCATCCTGGCGTTTTTCCGTGGCGTTTCGTCGTCGATTTGGTCACCGCCGGTAAACTCCGGCGACTAACGGCGTGGCAAAGTCATTAGGACTAATCCCCACCATTAGCCACCTCACTTTGCCAGCACGGTGGGCCCTACATTGGAGTCAAACCCGTCGTACGGGTTTTGACCGGGTTAATTAATGTCATGACCAATGGGCCCCTTGGTCGAGTTTGACCGGGTCAGCCCATGAGTTGACTTCTTGGCGTCATGCTTACTCAATGCTGACGCAGTATTTGTTTTCTGGAATTGAAATAAATCAGAAGTGATTTATAAATTTCAGAAAATGATCTAAACTTCTAAAATTCATAGAAATTCAACCGTAACTCCAAATTAAATAATTTATATATGAAAAATGATCAGAAAAATCCAATCTATCCATCTGTACCATTTTCAAGCATGTTTGAACAACTTAAATCTGCTGTATACAACAATTTGAATAAATGGCATTTGAAATGCCTTATGTGGAGTTTGAATTTGAACCTAGGGTTCAAACCAACTTCATTTAACCCGCTGCTAGTTGCATTAGCTCAAAACACATTCATATTGCCATGTCATAGCATGCATCATATTGTGCATTTGCATTGATCGTGCTTCTTCTCGCATTTTAGGTGTTGTTCCCCTCGGTGGGCGTTGTCTGAAAGCGTTGTGATCAAGATTGACGATGAAGACTCAATGCTATCTTCGAAGTGCCGGGCAAGCAAAACCCCTTGTTCATTCCGATACAATCCCACTCTCTCGCTCTTGCTCTCTTTTCTTGCATTAGGACAACAACGATTCATACATTGCCATTAACTGCGGTAGCTGAACCCCTTTATCCTCTGCATGACTGTCATTGCCACGATAAATAGATGAAACCCACTAGCATGAGTAGGAGTTGTTTGAGCCCTGATGTGCCTACTCATTCATGCTTGTTTGTCATGCCTGCTATCGCTTAGAGTTGTGTCAGGTCTGATTCATCCGGGATGAATCGAAGGTGTGTGAACATGTCCTACTGTGTGTGAGCTAAGTGTGTAAACACGATTTGGTAAAGGTAGCGGTGAGAGGCCATGTGGGAGTACATGGTGGGTTGTCTCATTGAAGCCGTCCTCAGGAACTGAAGTTACGTGTTTGTGATCCATGAACAACTACTACCACACATTGGGATCCTTAATTGACTCTCTCGACTTATTAACTGCCCTTGCCCTCTGTCCAGGAGTTGCAACTAGTTTCTGGTGTTTGTAGGATATGTGTTGGAGGCCGTGCGTAGCGCTGACCCTAGGGGTGGGCTATGATGCGGTAGATACACCGTGGCCAGTGTACTGAAGCGCCCGTTTGGTGTCTCGGGAACCCTGCACACATCGTTTGGGTAAGCGAAACCCCGGTCGGATCTCCTCGCGGATGGAACCCGAATAGGCGATAAACTTGGACTAGAGACTTGTGTGGTTAGTCAGGTCGTGGCTGACTCCCTCGCCAGGCTTCCGCTTGAAGGTTGCCGAGATACACGACGTGTACATGGTGGTAAGTGGCGAGAGCGTGTGTGAAGAAGTACACCCCTGCAGGGTTATAAATGATCTATTCAAATAGCCGTGTCCGCGGTAAAGGACTTCTGGGTTGCCTGTACAGTTCATAGACAAGTGAAAGTGGATACTCTAAAACTCGCCAAGATAAGCGTGAGTGCTATGGATGGCGTTCTCGTAGGAAGACGGGATCGGATCCATAGTGGTGTATTGATTGGTGAATATGTGGAATTGTGTGCGCCACCTCAAAAGAGTTACTTACAGTAGTAGTTCAGGATAGCCACCGAGTCAAAGCTGGCTTCCTGCAGTTAAACTCCACCACCCCCTTTGTTGATACCGATGCATATGTAGTTAGTTCTGATGTAAGTCTTCTTTTGGGTACATTTTGTACTCACGTTTGCTTAATTTATGTTTTCTTGAGAGACTTGATCTCACTAGTAGTTCCAGCGTGGACTTGACGTTTAGCTTGTTACCTTAGCTACGATCTTGTGCCCTCGGCGGAGATGCAGTAGATAGTCGGGGCTTCTAAGCCTTTTTCATTTGTGGATGTCTGTACGGAGACATGTTAAGCTTCCGCTTGTGCTTGACTTGTATGCTCTGAATGTTTGGTCATGAGACCCATGTTTGTAATATCTCGCTCCTCGGAGCCTAATGAATAAATACTTGAGTCGTAGAGTTATGTTGTGATGCCATGTTGTATTTACACATATCGAGCATATTGTGTGTATGTTTGAAATGCTTGGTATGTGTGGGATCCGACAATCTAAGTTGTTTATCCTTGGCAGCCTCTCTTATGGGAAATGTAGTCTAGTGCTTCCATGAGCCATAGTAGTCCGCTTCTGGCAGTTCACTGGAGTCACCTGCTAGCCCAGCACTACTTCTGGAGCACTTGGTAGTAGGCATGTGTTTCACTTTGTTCTGGTCTGCCTTCGGGAAATGTCACGCGGTGACATCCAGTCCTGTTAGCCCAGTTACAGCCGGATTCACGCTGGCCAACGACATGCTCGATGTGATTCATGTATGCCTCTCCCCATGGGTTAGTGCCGCTTTGGGTTCACGACTAGCCATGTCGGCCCGGGTTCTCTGTCATATGGATGCTAGCGACACTATCATATCACGTGAGCCAAAAGGCATAAACGGTCCCCGGGCCACGGTAAGGCGACACCCGTGGGAATACCGTGCGTGAGGCCGCAAAGTGATATGAGGTGTTACCGGCTAGATTGATGTGACTTGGAATCGGGGTCCTGACACATAATCTCATAGTCATAGGAACATGTATAAGTTATGAAGAAAGCAATAGCAACAAACTAAATGATCATCGTGCTAAGCTAACGGATGGGTCAAGTCAATCACATCATTCTCTAATGATGTGATCCCGTTTATCAAATGACAACTCTTTGTCCATGGCTAGGAAACTTAACCATCTTTGATTAACGAGCTAGTCAAGTAGAGGCATACTAGTGACACTATGTTTGTCTATGTATTAACACATGTACTAAGTTTCCGGTTAATACAATTCTAGCATGAATAATAAACATTTATCATGATATAAGGAAATAGAAATAACAACTTTATTGCCTCTAGGGCATATTTCCTTCAAAAATCTCATCGTAGTCAACACCTTGAACTTGTCAAAAACCTTTTGTGCCAAGTCGAGCCTTGTAGATAGTAACACTACAATGAGCGTCCGTCTTCCTCTTGAAAATCCATTTATTCTCAATGGCTCACCGTACATCGGGCAAGTGAATCAAAGTCCATACTTTGTTCTCATTCATGGATCCCATTTCAGATTTCATGGCCTCAAACCATTTTGCGGAACCTGGGCTCATCATTGCTTCCTCATAGTTCGTAGGTTCGTCATGGTCAAGTAACATGACCTCCAGAACAGGATTACCATACCACTCTGTTGCGGATCTTACTCTGGTTGACCTACGAGGTTCGGTAGTAACTTGATCTGAAGTTACATGATCATTATAATTAGATTGCTCACTAATTGGTGTAGGAATCACAGGAACTGATTTCTGTGATGAACTACTTTTACTGTCGGCGTCACAGGAGCAGGGGTCCCCAGACTTGCACACTGTGGCCCACATCGTGGCTCTACCAGTGACCCTATACGGCCCATCTTCACCAGCAAGCACTCAAGACCCTCGCGAGGGGCCAAGCCTCTCGAGGCGGACGACGGAAGACCTCCTCAGGGGCGGCCTCACCAGGCCGGCTCACGAGGTTCCTATGACGCAAGCCATGACGACTGGAGCCAGGCGGGCGCCAACACTTGCAGTGTCCTTGTTTCTTATTTGGTGCTAAAGGGGCAAGCGCAGGCGAGGAGTCCCGAGGCATCAGGCAAAGGTTTCCATATCGGTGCAACGAGACCAAGACCAGCGGAGACTGACGGGGCCAGAGGTCACCAGTGGAGCCCAAGACATGGCGTCACCACGAGCCGTTGGCGAGGCAAAGACCACCTTTAGTCGAGGATAACTTGTACTAGTTGTCCCCATTAGAATTTGGCCGTTATTGGATTCCTTCTCACTTAATATTTGGGGAGAGGACCGGGGCTTCTATAAATAGGACTGGCCACCATAATAGGAGGCAACTCGAACTGATCCAGATCATCCTCAACCACACACAGGCCCACCAAGCACAAGAACACCTCTCCTCAGGAGGCTGTTCTTCCCTTTTAACTGTTCATCCTCAGCCAAAGAGGCAATCCACCACACCACACTGGAGTAAGGTATTACACCACATCGGTGGCCCGAACCAGTTTAAACTCTTGTGTCTCTCTTTCTGTGGGTTCGGCCCAGCTAAAGCCGTGGAGATCGCGGAGAGTGAGGCGTGATTAGGTAGGGAGAGATCTTCGTGCGCACCCGGTGTTCAAACCTCAAGGTTTTGCGGAACCCGAAATCCGACATTTGGCGCACCAGGTAGAGTGCTGTGAAGCTTTCCTTCGATCGATCTCGCCCGCCATCACCGCGCCTCACCCTCACGGCCGGCACTGCTCTTCCGGCTGCGGCTTCCGATGCCCGTGGCGGGGCCAGGGGGCTCCGAGCCTTGGCCCCCGCCTTACGACAGGTGCAGTGGCCACCCAAGTTCAAGCCAGAGATGCCGGCGTTACGGCCAGGTGGCCATGGACCTGTCGACTTTCTTCTTTGGTGTCTGAGGAGGCCGTCCTTAAGGCTGGGGAACGATAAGGTCATAATGTGCCAGCTTCCCATGGCCCTCACCGGCGCTCCGCGTGCCTAGCTGCTCAACCTCCCCGGATCCATGGTGGCATCTTGGGAGGAGCTGCGCAGCCTCTTCGTCGCGTGCTTCGCGACACCGGTGCCCCTCAGCATGCCATGGCCCTCCTCGGCGGCTATAGCGCCGCCCTCGGACCGGCCATGCCAAGCCGTTCTTCGCCGGATCAGCGCCCGCTTCCACGGCGGGGCTCCCCGGGCTGGGTGGCGCCCAAAACCGACGGCGTTCGACTCGGGGAGATCACCGTCACCACTTGTCGGCTCAGGCGTGCTCCCAATGCTTTGCCGCCCACCATCTACAACGTAGCCGTCACCGAACCCTCATCGGCAATGGCGCCCGGCCTCAACATGCTCTCGGAGGAGGCCTTGACCTCCTTCACGTACCACTCGGCGGCTCCGCCCGGCAAGCCCTTCTGCAGGTAGGCGGCGGCTCCTCCAGCCCCTGAGGCAGATCCGTCTTCCTGTGACCTCCAGGACCCGCGACATCTACCGCATAGAGCTGATCGACTTCGACATCACCCTCATTGGCCTTCCGTACAATGTCATCCTCGGGTATCCGGCTCTGGCTCAGTTTATTGCGGCGACCCATCCAGCCTACAACCTCATGAAGATGCCTGGGAACAAGGACGTCCTCACCATAGTCGGGGATACCAAGGAGGCTCTGGTGGCACTCAAGCTTGCCCTCAAGACCGCCGCGGCAGCGCGACCGGCCGACGAGGCCCCCTCTGGAGTTAAGGGGGCCGCACCGGCCAAGAAGAAGCAACTGTTCACTCAAGATCGGGCGGAAACCAAGAAGGTGCCGGTCGAGGAAGATGGGTCTTCTGGAGCCACCTTTACCATATGTGCCAACCTTGACTCGGATCAAGAGGAAGCATTAGTAAAGTTCTTGCGCACAAACAAGGAAGTATTTGCCTTAGAGCCTGATCAGCTGGTAGGGGTCCCAAGAGGGGTGATCGAGCATCACTTAAGGGTGTGCCCCAATGTGCGCCCCCGTTGACGCGCCCGCCCTCGTCGAGCATCCAGTGAATTTCGTCAGCACAGTACTGTGGGATGCAAAGGGCACGGTACCCCGTGCCTCAGAAGCTCTTGCTCGCGCTTTTGGTGGCCTCGCGTAAGCTACGATACTACTTTCAAGGTTACCCAATCAAGGTCGTCTCGGCCTACCCATTGGAGAGGGTACTCAGGAGCCCTAACGCAGCTGGAGGAGTCGCCGAGTGGAATATTGAGCTGCAGGCGTTCTAGCTAGAGTTCATCACAACCAGGGTCATCAAGGGAGCCGCGCTCGTTGACTTCATGGCAGAATGGACGGACGCCCCGGAGCTTGATGCAGGCGAGAATTGATCCCTCTCGCCAGGAAGTGAAGCGCCGGACGGTTTGGTGATCTATTTTGATGGCTCATTTGCGCGCCCAGTATGGGGTTGAAGGCAGTGCTCATCTCACCCACTCGGGACAAGCTCTACTACGCCAGGTGCAGCTTTGCTTCAAAGAGGTGAGAAGGTCTCCAACAACATAGCCCGAATCTGAAGGCCTCATAGCTGGCCTTATGGCGGCGGTGGCCACAGGAGTGTAGCGCCTCACCATCAAGGCGACTTCGCAGCTCCTCGTCAACTTCTCCAACAAGGTATATCTGAGCCAAAGCAGGCACATGGAGGCATACCTCATGAAGGTACGCATAAAATGGAAAAGCAGTTCTTAGGCACTGGAATTGCAGCCACGTGCCCGCATGGCACCAACAAGGAAGCCGGCGACATCTCCAAGAGAGCATCAGCGGCTACCCCAAGAGCTCAAGGCGTCTTCGAGGAGCGGCTCTTCAAGCCATCGGCAACACCACCACTTTCGAGGCCGGCGCTGCCTCGGGAGGAGCTCCCCCAACCACTAGCCTCGGGAGCCCCAGCCTGCGGCCCGACCTCGGGAGTGCGCCTACTCTTGGCGCTCGAGCCTCAGGAGGGGTGCTGGACCAAGGAGTTCAAGGAATACCTAACACAAGGGGCGCTGCCGGAGAGGGAGGAGGACGTGGAGCGCGTGGCTCGGCAGGCCACGGCGTACTGCATCCAAGACGGTGAGTTATACAGGAAGTGGCCGAATGACGTTTCCATGCGTTGTATCTCCAAGGAACAGGGGAAAGAGCTGCTAGCTGACATACACGGCGGGGAATGCGGGCTCCACTCATCGTCACGAATCCTTGTTGGCAAGGCGTTCCGCAGCGGGTTCTACTGGCCTATGGCGCTCAACGACGCGACTGAGCTGATGAAGTCCTGTGAAGCCTGTCAATCCACGCCAAGCAGATCCCTCAGCCAGCTCAGGGCCTCCACACCATCCCACTCTCGTGGCCATTCGTGGTCTGGGGGCTGGATATCTTGGGCCGGTTCCCTCGAGCACCTGGGGGATACCGCTACCTCTACGTCGCCATTGACAAGTTCACTAAGTGGGCGGGGGTAGAAGTCATCCGCACCATCCTGGCCGGATCCGCGGTCAAGTTCATCAAGGGTCTCGTGAGCCGGTTGGGGTCTAACCCGTATCATCACCGAAACGGCTCAGCTTTTACTAGCAATCTCTTCAAGACATATTGTGCTAACCTTGGAACACATACTCTGCTATGCCTCGGTGGCACACCCAGGAGCAATATGGTCAAGCCGAGCAGCATGACGCGGAGGTCCTTTGAGGCCTCAAGACCAGGACCTTCAAGAAGAAGCTCGAGGCCTGCAACAGGTGAGGGAGTCCTGGACTAAGGGGTCCTCGGGCGTCCGGCCTGTTATCCATGGGCCGGACTGATGGGCTGTGAAGACATGAAGACCGAAGACTGTACCCGAGTCCGGATTGGACTCCACTTGGCGTGGAAGGCAAGCTTGGCGACCGATTATGAACATTCCTTCTTATGTAACCGACTCTATGTAAACCCTAGATCCCCCCCGGTACCTATATAAACCGGAGGGGATAGTCCGGAAAGGATACACTTTACCATAGTCATATAGGCTAGACTTCTAGGGTTTAGCCATTACGATCTCGTGGTAGATCAACTCTTGTAATACTCATATTCATCAAGATCAATCAAGCGAGGAAGTAGTGTATTACCTCCATAGAGGGCGAACTGGGGTAAACATCGTGTCCCCCGTCTCCTGTTACCATCGATCCTAGACGCACAGTTCGGGACCCCCTACCCGAGATCCGCCGGTTTTGACACCGACATTGGTGCTTTCATTGAGAGTTCCGCTGTGCCGTCGACGAAAGGCTTGATGGCTCGCCTTGTCCTTAGAGACAACATCACCGCCGGGGTAGCTCTGGCCCCAGGCCAAACCGTCTGGCTGGGCGACTTTACTATGATCGCCCGTTCAGCCGTTGAGCCGACGATGACCTCTCAGGCCATCGAAAACCCCTGAGGGAGTCCCGGACTAGGGGGTGTCCGGATAGCCGGACTATCGTCACGGCCGGACTCCAAGACTATGAAGATACAAGATTGAAGACTTCGTCCCGTGTCCGGATGGGACTTTCCTTGGCGTGGAAAGGCAAGCTTGGCGATACGGATATGTAGATCTCCTACCATTGTAACCGACTACGTGTAACCCTAACCTATCCGGTGTCTATATAAACCGGAGGGTTTTAGTCCGTGGGGCCGAATAACTTCATCATCAACAATCATACCATAGGCTAGCTTCTAGGGTTTAGCCTCCTTGATCTCGTGGTAGATCTACTCTTGTACTACCCATATCATCAATATTAATCAAGCAGGAGTAGGGTTTTACCTCCATCGAGAGGGCGAACACAGGTAAAACATTGTGTCCCTTGTCTCTGTTACCATCCACCTAGGCCTTGCAGTTCCGGGACCCCTACCGAGATCCGCCCGGTTTTGACCACGGACATTGGTGCTTTCATTGAGAGTTCCTACGTATGCGTCACTAATAGGCCCGATGGCTCCTTTGATCATCAACCACGGCGGTCCAACGTGAGACTTTTCTCCCGGACAGATCTTACGTGTTCGGCGGCTTTACCTGCGGAGCCAATTAAGCAGCCATCTGGAGCAGATCGAAAGCTACGCCCTGGCCATCGAGTCAGATTTGGAAGTTTAAACTATCTCGGCCGATATCCGCGGGGACTTGATCTTGACGACTCGAGCCGCCAAAGCGTGCCGCCTTTGTCTCGATGGGCATGATCTTGCTATGCGGCGAGCGGTGCCACGGAGGCCGCACCGATATCCGCTCCGACCCTTAATCCGGGCGGATTCCCCGATCGAGGGCGAGTGGTTGGACACCGCCTCGGGGCTACAATCTCTGGCGATCGAGCGAACTCCATCCCTGTCGCCGCGAAGCCTCGACTCCAGGGTGCCGGACTCCTCTCCGGACTCCGAACCCTCCGCGCCCCTGCCAATCGAATCCGATTGGGCGCCAGTCATGGAGTTCACTATGGCGGACAACTTTCAGCACTCGCCCTTTGGCGACATCCTGAATTCACTAAAGTCTCTCTCTCTATCCGGGGAGCCCTGGCCGGACTACGGACAGGAAGGTTGGGATCTGGACGGCGAAGAAATTCAGCACGCCCACCCACCACCCACTTTATAGCCAACTTGTCAATGATTTAACCGACATGCTCGATTATGACTCCAAAAGACATCGGCCGGCATGGACGGCGGCCGGAGACAACCAAGACCCAAGCGCCCACAGTGGCACTTTGGAAAGCCACCCTCGTCATAAGACATATACATGGTGGACATCCCAAAAGATGGGAGCAGCGATGGAACAGCGGAGGATGACCCCTCAAGAAACAGCGAAGCGCCGGCGTCGTGGCGCCGCTCTAAATCCGTCCCAATAAAAGCGGTGATTCCGGCACGGAGATAATAGCACTCCGGATAGTGCCGAAGAGAACACCCTCCGGCCGGGACTCGGCGCGGAGGAGGGAGAAGCAAGAATCCGCCCAGCGGTCGCAGCAGAAAAAGAAAGGTCGGCGACAATAATTACGCGCCTCCCTCCGAAGATGAGGCAAGCCTCGACGATGACCCAATTTAGCCGTGCACGAGGATCCCGCCCGAACAGGAGGCGTTTCAAAGCGCGGGCTTATAGCCATGACAAGCAGCCTCAAGAAAAGCAACAACATCTTAGAGCTGATCGGGACCTGCTAGGCAGCCGGATGGGTGAAGTCCTTGCAGCGAAGAGTATGAACTTCGACGCCCCCAAAAGCTACCCCAAGCGCGGGCCGTTGCCTCGACTAGAGGAGGAAGCACCCGAAGTCGCCCGATGCCGCGACATGGCAGACCGGCCACCTCGTGGCCGTGGCGAGAAGCCTCTCGGCCCTCCGCTCAAGCCACACCCGGCGCCCGCTCAAAAAGTACCAAGGCAAGGGATAATGTGCGGACTTGTGAGATACATTGGAGGATAAGGCAAAACATACAAGGTCGATCTCACGGATTGCGTGGGCGCCCAGCAACACGGGATGATTACCATCGCGCGGATCACAGCAAAACCGGCGGGCGAACACAGCAGAACAAAGCTGCATTATGAGCTACGTCGTGGTAGTAGAGCCCAATACAGAGGCGGCGCACACCTGCTATGCTTCATAGATGAAGTAATGGATCATCAAATCCCAGAGGGCTTCAAGCCCGTAAACATCGAATCATACGATGGTACCACAGATCCTGCGGTCTAGATCAAGGATTATCTCCTCCATATTCACATGGCCCGCGGTGATGATCTACATGCCATCAAATACCTCCCCCTGAAGCTTAAAGGACCAGCCAGGCATTGGCTCAACAGCTTGCCAGCAGAATCAATTGGTTGTTGGGAGGACCTGGAAGCCGCATTCCTTGATAACTTCGAGGCACATATGTGCCACCACAGGCGCCGATGACCTTAACCACATAATTCAGCAGCGGAGCGAAGAATCGGCGGACAACTCTGGACTCGGTTCCTAACAAAGAAAAATCAAATTGTTGACAGTCCGGATCTGAGAGGCCCTTGCAGCCTTCAAACATAACATACGTGGCCCGACGACGGTGGCTTGCGGCACCTAGCATGTGAAAAGCCGAAATCTATGGCAGCCCTCTCAACCATCAAGACTCGCTTTTGTGCGGGAGAGGATAGGTGGCTAGCTCGAAGCAACAACGGCCAAACATCCCGATAGTCCGGATACCAAGGACAACAATGCCGGTCAGCGTCGCAACAAGAACAAGCGCCGCGTGATTAACGGCGATATCTTTGAAGACACGACCGTCAATGCGGATTCGAGGCTCTAAACCGGTCGTGGAAGAAGCCATTCAATAGAAATACCCGGGGCCCGTCCAATTTGGACCAGAATACTCGACCGCTTGTGCGGATACATGGCACCCCGAAAACCAATAATCACACCAACAGGGACTGTTGGGTGTTCAAACAAGCGAGCAAGTTAGGTGCGAACTCAATAACAAGGGGCTGCATAAGCGATGACGAGGAAGAGCCCGGCACGAAAGCAATAAAGAATGTATGGGTTTTTCCTACACAAGTGCGGACGGTGAACATGATATCGCAACCCACATACCTAAAAGGGGCGGAAGCATGCACTAAGGGACGGATATGCGATGGAGTCGATCGCCCCAAAGTTCAACCCATGGTCCTCCTGCCCGATCACCTTCGATCGCGTAGGACCACCCACTAACATCCGTCCACGGCGGCTTCGCCGCCTTGGTTCTTGACCCAATTATCGACGGTTCACCTCACTAGAGTCCTGATGGAGCGGCGGCAGCGGCACGAACCTGCTTTACGGGATACGGTGCACAAAATGGGCATTGACCCCTCAAAGGATTAAACCTACAAAAGGCGACCTTTAAAGGCGTCATACCGGGTGTAGAGGCCAGTTATACAGGCTCGATTACACTCGAAGTGGTCTTCGGATCTCCGGATAACTTCAAGCGAAGAGTTAATCTTCGACATCGTCCCATTCCCGGCGGCTATCACGCACTGCTTTCCGGACGAACCGCATTTGCCAAGTACAATGCGGTGCCGCACTCTTGCTTATCGTCAAGCTCAAGATCTGAGGCCCTCGAGGAGTAATCACGGTCAATACCGGAAACACGAACGCTCTCTCCGGACGGAGGAGCATACTGGCTGACCCTAAATGGCGGAGGTGCAAAGCAGCCTCTCACGGCAATTCTTGAGTCCGGCCACTAAGCGTCAGGACCTTTGCCAAGCAGCGCCCGAGTAACCTGCAACAAGACCACACGCACGATTCAAGCACGGTAGCAATCCGGCCCAACCCCAGCCCTCACGAAATTGTGAACCCGGTATTACGCGCATACATAATTACGCTCTGGAGATACCATGGGCACATGGGGAGGGGTAAGACAACGGCACGCCAAGAGTGCGGCTCGACCGCCCAGGGGGCTACCGTCTGTGTCATTTCTTTTTTCCTTTTCCTTTTTTCTTTTCCTTTTTTACTTTCGGGACTCGTCTTGAGCAGTCCTGTAGGCACTTGAATCGCCGAACTCACGATGCAACAACCCGGCGGGGAAGAGGAAGGCCACGCCAAGTGCTCAAGTGGTCTCTCAAGTTATGAGCATTATACCTGTTTTACATACCATCCTCAAGACATACCCACGGAGAGGACATGTTAGATAGTCCCATCCCTTGCTTACCGCACTATTTGTATCGTTACTGCTTCCATTGCATTACCCTTTTTGAATAAACAATACATAGCTTTTGCTTATTATTGCTTTAATTCATTTATATATATACATGTCTTCATTTCACGACATGTCGCAACCGTACACTTTAGTACGGCCAATACCAGAGGGCTCAAGTATCCCAAAATTATGGTGTGATAAAGTCCGAACACTTTCACAAGTCGGCACCCCGAACTTATAGCATTATATGAATTGGCTCCGAATCATGTCTTGGGTGAATAGTTGGGTTTGCCGGCTCCGATGTTTTGGTACCTTACGTTCTGCTATATCGGCTAAGGTAGCATCGGAGAACCAACTGCGATTGTGCCCCGATTATTACGGGTCGAGCACCTCGATGGAGAAAGCCAAAACGACCGTCATGATAAGGCAAGAGCCGATCATTGTTCAAGAGGTTTTTCCGTCCCTAAAGACTTATGCCGCTTAGGCGAGGGAACCGGAATTATCCGGCCAAAGGCGTGGATAGCGCCCGAACTCGGTCTTCCGAATACTAGGGGCTTCACGAAATTTAAAATTATAGAATTCTATGGCTAAGTGAGAGTGTTCAAGCATTATAAGTCTGGTTGCCTTGTTCGTTGTGTTGGCGCCTCCTAGATGGACCCAAGAATGGGAACAAGAGCGCTCAAGTTTATCCCGAACACCCGGCACTTTCGTCGCTGGGGCTGAAATAAGCCAGCGACAAGCCATCTCTCAAATTTGATAAGCGGCCGCCTGAAGGTAATATTTTAAATTAATAAGCGTTGCTTAAGCGCAAATGAAGAAGTTTTCAGCGTCTGAGAATAACAAACGCGAGTCTATTCAAAATTACATCCTTGGAGCACTCATCCGCTATTCGCGAGCACCCTTCAGGAGGCCCTCATAATACATTTTCGGGCGTCACGATGCTCCTTGCCCTTGGTGGCCCGTCCGTCACAAGCTTCTCGCATCCAGCTTCCCCCCAGTGCACTTTAGCACGGGCAAGGGCCCGACGGATCCCTTCAATGCACGAGCGCTTGATAACTTCAAGCCGCGGACGAGGCATCCACCGGCCGCTGCACCAAGCCGAAGTAGCACCGGGCATGGCCTCCAATGGCCACAACCCGCTCTATAAGGCCCCTCATGGCCTGTTAGGCGACCTTGTGGAGCTCGACCAGCTGCTTCAGCTGGTCGCTTAGGGGCACCGGATGTCCGACCTCAAGATCTGAGACCAGAACACCTTCTCCGTGGAGCTCCCCTCTGGCGCGGTAGAGCAGCAGCGACATCGAACGCACTATGGGGCAAATCTGCGAATGCTCCTAGAGAGCTCGAATCCGGGTAAGTAATAGGTAATTGACTTTTACATTCTTGCTTTGCATAAAGAATGCCTTACCCACCGCTATCTTCTTTAGTGCTTCGATTTCTTGGAGGGCTTTTTGGGCCTCGGCCTTAGCAGCTTTGGCACTCTCAAGAGCCGAGGCAAGCTGGGACTCTCGGGTCTTTGAGTCACGCTCCAAACCCTCGTGTTTCTTCACGAGAATCTGGAGCTCTTGCCACACCTCCGCCAGCTGCACCTCCCTTTCTCTCTCGCTCATTGCAGCTCACTTGTCCACTTTGTTTTCGGCCACGGCCACGCTTCCCTCGGGGTCTCCACCTCGTTAAGTGGCCCTGCAGTACCCATGTTATTTCTATTATTTTTGCAACCAAAACCTTTTCCATAAGGTATTTCTTTTAATAAGGCATTTCTTACCTTCCTTCTCCTCGAGCTGCTTCTTGGCTTGTCCGAATTCGTTCTCATGCCTTTCGAGGTTTTGCTTCAATGTATTGACCTCCGCGATCGGTGCGGCAGAGGTCGGCAAGCAGCCTTCTGCATTCCCATATTGACATACTTATATTGGACTCCTGCGTATATCTTTTTAGATCCTCAGTCCGGCTTTTCTTTCCGAACACCGAACTAAGCATCGAGGGCTACTGTCTATGCGGTAACATTTTATATATTTTAAACTTACCTCAAAGCACATTAGAAGGCTGATGCAGGCTTCAGTCGATCCGCTCTTGGCGGACTGAATCTGTCCGGATCACCGCACTCATAATAGTGCGGTGCTCCTCCTCGATGGAGGCACCGTTGGCGCCTCGATTAAGCTATCCGGTGCCTCCGGTTGGGCCGGAGGACACGGCGTCTTACCCTTCTTCTTGCGAAGGATCTGCTGTCCGGACTTCGAACCGGCTGATGGTACCGGCATGGAGTCCGGGGCGAGGTCGGGCTTAGTGCCCTGAGGCTTGCCCCCCTGTGGCGCCTGGAATCACAGAGGTCGCCTTGTGGCGCCTCCTGCGCTACCTCCTCTTGACCAAGTCCTCCTTGGGGCCCCACCGCGGTGTCGTCCGCGGCGTGAGGCGAGGAAGCGGCCGGAGGCGAGACACTCTCCATTTCCGACGAGCCCAGGGACCCGCTTGATGAATTGGCGAGCTCGCCCTTGGGCGGGCTGCATGATTGTTCGGCATTAGAGAACACTATACAATTATGATAAACCATGGGCATCCGGACACTTACAATCTATGAAAAAAGAGTCCCGTAAAGGGTGAAATAACTTACCTCGCCGGCCGGACGCCGTGCGCTGTACCCGCGATCCTTGGTAGCGGATGTTGAAGACTTCAGCCTTGAACAGCACCTTCCGTGCATCTTCAGACGTAGTGTCGAAGAGCCGGCTCAGAAGGTTCGATGTGTGCGGATCGAACTCCCACAAATTAAAAGCCCGCTGCTATGGCGAGGAGAATCCGGCGGATGAGCATCACAGATTACGTCGACAAGCTTGATTCCTGTCCACAGGTTTTGGACGCATGTGCGAGTCCGGATAGCTCTTCCGAATCCCCCCATGTCAGGCCCGTTTCCTTCCATGACGAGAGCCGTGTGGGGAAGCCAGATCTGAATTCGGGGGCCGCCGCCCATTCAGGGTCGCGTGGCTCGGTGATGTAGAACCACCCTGATTGCCACCCCTTTATTGTCTCCACAAAAGCGCCCTCGAGCCATAGGACCTTGGCCATCTTGCCAACCATGGCGCCTCCGCACTCCGGCTAGCGGCCGCCCACTACCTTCGGCCGAACATTGAAGATCTTCAGCCATAAGCGAAGTGGGGCTGGATCTGAAGGAAGGCCTCACACCTGACGATAAACACCGAAATATTGAGGGATGAAATTGGGGCCAGATCATTGGAAGTCCAGGCCGTAGTAGAACATGAGCCCCCGGACGAAAGGGTGAAGTGGAAAACCTAGTCCGCGGAGGAAGTGGGGTAGAAACACTACCCTCTCATGGAGCCTGGGGGTTGGAATGAGCTGCCCCGCTTCGGGCAGCCTGTATGCGATGTTGCCAGACAAGTATCCGGCCTCCCGCAGCTTGGTGATGCGCCCTTCCTTGACGGAGGATGCCATCCACCTGCCTCCCGCTCCTGACATGGTTGGAGAAAGGTCGAGGTGGGATGTGCGGACTTGGGCGCTGGAGATCGAAAGTCTTGTGAAATGGATAAGCAAAGGAGGAAGAAGGCTTAGGTGAAAAGGTGGATCCTTATCCTTATATGGAATGACGGACGAAGCTATGCGTCCCCACCAGCCTGGTAAAACTCTCTTATTCCCCTAGTGCCGTAATCAATGGCGGCGGATGGGTTACCCACGTCCGTATTGATGAGAATCCCGGAATAAGGGGCACGATCTATGCTTTTGATAAAAGCGTGCCAAGGAAAGCGCCTCGCTAAACACGCTGAGGTGGAATAGTAAAAAAGCGATTCATACAAAAGCCTGGCCGTGGTGTGATGTTACGCCACGGAATACGTCAGCAGATCTGTGCAAAAATTATTTTCTCTACGGTGTTATGTGGAACTTGTTTTGCTGAGCCAGACACTATCCTTGTGTTCAAAACCTTCTATGAAGTAATCGGAGGAGGAACCCGCCTTGCAATGCCGAAGACAATATGCAGCGCCGGACTAAATGCGTCATTGAAGCCTGGTTCGAGAGCTCTTGAGGAGTCCGGACTAGGGTGTCCGGATAGCGGACTATCGTCCACGGCCGGACTCCAAGACTATGAAGATACAAGATTGAAGACTTCGTCCCGATGTCCGGATGGACTTTCCGTGGCGTGGAAGGAAAGCTTGGCGTTACGGATATGTAGATCTCCTACCATTGTAACCGACTCTGTGTAACCCTAACCTATCCGGTGTCTATATAAACTGGAGGGTTTTAGTCCGTAGGACGAACAACTTCATCATCAACAATCATACCATAGGCTAGCTTCTAGGGTTTAGCCTCCTTGATCTCGTAGTAGATCTACTCTTGTACTACCCATATCATCAATATTAATCAAGCAGGAGTAGGGTTTTACCTCCATCGAGAGGGCCCGAACCTGGGTAAAAACATTGTGTCCCTTGTCTCCTATTACCATCCGCCTAGACGCACAGTTCGGGACCACCTACCCGAGATCCGCCGGTTTTAACTCCGACAACCCCCTTCGCATCAATTCCGAGCACTCCAAGCAGATGGATCCGACTGAGTTTTCATCCTTAAACGAGCTCCTAGATCGCATCGCCGCTTTGGGAATCGCCATAGATTACGACCGGATCGGGCCTAAAACGACCAGGGAGAAACCAAAACTCCACCGGTCACCCACCAGATTGCGGTAGTCGTGGAGCAGGACGACGAGTCTTCTTCTATATCAAAGATGGACTATGTTTGGATCGCCATTCATGAAGAGCCGGATACTCACTCGCGAAAGGATGCGACCAGCCCTTCGAACATAGCATCGGACGACGGCCCCAAACAATCAGAAGATATTCCGGAACCCGGGCTGTTAAGCCCGGAAGGTCATCAGACTCCGGATAATCGGTCAGGTCGGGGTTCGGATTTAATTCCACCCACCCACCCGGACATAGACGCTCTCATGAGCATAAAATAACAGTCTCAGGAAACGGTCCACCACTTCTGGGCCAGATTCCTCCTTGTCAAGGACAAGGTGAAAGATTGCCGTGTGAGGGCGCAATATCGATTGTTACGCAAAATTGCGGGAACGAAGAATCCTCAATGCCATAAATCGCCATCGTGATAATCGGAATTCGCTGACTTAGCAACCATTGTACAAAAGCAAATGCGGTCACGATGGAGAGCGCCTGGGAAACTCGGGCAGCTCGCTGGGAACCGTCAGTCCCAACTCAACTCCCCCTACAGGCGAAAAGGGCGCACCCTCGTGGCACGCCTAGTCCAACAGTCAAGAAACACAAAGCCGCTATACGGCATGGCACCGTTCTGGAGGGATGGCTCGATGGCCCATGCAAAATACATACAACACCAGATACTGTGGCAACCCACAACCTTAGAGCACGTTGGATACTACTACAGGTAGCCAAGAGCGGCGAGGACATCCTTATCAAGGACGCCCCAAAACAGCATCCCCCAAAAGACGACGACTCAAGAGTATTGACGATGTTTGAGACATTCGCTTCAAACAACAAGCGCAAAAGGGCACTTTGCGAGCTCGACGAAGTCTGCCAAATTGCTGCAATAAACCCATGGAACGACACAGCTATAACATTCAATGCCGTGACGAACCAAAGTATAGAACAGTACGAGCGCCAGCTGCGTTAGTCCTCAGTCCCATCATGGACGGGTTTCAACTCACCAAGGTCCTCATGGACGGCGGCAGCGGACTAAACCTCATTTATGAGGACACACTCCATAAAATGGAAATAGACAGGAGCCGCATCAAGGAAAGTAACACAACCTTCTGAGGAATTATTCCCGGTCGGGGGCGCGGTCTTGTGCAAAACCACACTTGACGTAGTATTCGGCACGGCGGAGAATTATCGGTCCGAAGAAATAACTTTCCAAGTGGCCCCTTTCAGCAGTGGATATCACGCCCTGTGGGAGCGGGATGCTTTTACATGCTTCTAGGCTATACCTTATTACAGGTACATGAAGCTGAAAATGCCCGGACCGAACAGTATAAGCACTGTCGTCAGTGATCCGGACATAGCACTCCGCGCTGAAAACGAAACCGCATCCCTGGCCCTGGAGGCGCTATCCGAAGCCCTCGCGGCCGAAGAATTAACCGCACTATGCTCCACGGTGGACAGGGACGATGTGATCCACGAAAAACGCCCCAAATCCACCTCCTTCAAACCAGCAGAAGAAATAGTCAAATTCCAGGTCCACCGACGGACCCCAAGAAGACAAAGCATCTATCGGAGCTCAATCAACCCAACAGTTGGCCGCCGCACTCTGAAATTCCTCTGCCGAAAACTGGGACATATTTGCAGCACCCTTCGGATATGCCAGGGATCCCACGCAAGTTGGCCGAACATAGCCTCAATATATTAAAGGGATTTAAACAGGTCAAGGAAACACTATGGCACTTTTCCGAACCCAAGCGACAAGCCATGGGGGAGGAGCTGGCCAAGCTTATCGAGGCCAGATTCCTTAGATAAATCAAGCATCCAGACTGGCTGGCAAACCTGGTGACGGTACCAAAGAAGGATAAATCTTGGCACCTGTGTGTCAATTTCAAGGACCTCAACAAGGTTTGCCCTAAGGATCCCTTTCCCCTTCCCTGCATTGATCAAATCATTGATGCCACCGCAGGACACGACTCACTGTGTTTCTTCGATGCATATTCCGGATACCATCAAATCAAAATGAAGGAATCCGATCAAGCTGCAACAGCATCTATTACCCCATACGGGCCATTCTGCTTACACACTATGCCCTTCAGGCTCAAGAACGCCGACGCGACATACCAACGCATGATTCAAACATGCCTGGAGAAACAGATCGGCAAAACGGTAGAATCTTACGTCGATGACATCGTCATCAAAACTAGGCATGTCGAAACACTAATAGACGACTTACGTCTTACGTTCGACAACCTCCAGGCATATGACATTAAGCTCAACCGGAAAAGTGTGTCTTCGGCGTCCCCGCTGGAAAACTGCTGGGCTTCATCATTTCCAATAGAGGAATCGAAGCAAATCCGGCTAAAATCCGAGCTCTGTCATAGTTGGCTACACCAACAGACCTCAAACAGGTCCAAAACTAGCGGGATGCGTGGCAGCACTAAGCTGCTTTATCTCTAGATTAGGAGAAAAGGCACTACCACTCTATCGCCTCTTACGGTGCACCGATAACTTCGAATGGACAGACGCGGCGACTGCCGGACTAGAGGAAATAAAGACCCTCCTACCAAGCAATCCAATCTTGGCCGCACCAAACGTGGGTGAACCCATGTTGCTATACATATCGGCAACACATCAGGTGGTGAGCGTCATGCTCGTCGTCGAACAAGAACAGGGCGGACACAAATTCCCACTTCAAAACCAGTATACTACGATTCATCTCTTGTGCTCACACCATGCAAATCCGGTACCCCACTACCAAAAAGATAGCATACGCGGTCTTCATGGCATCCCGCAAGCTACGACACTACTTCCAGGAGTGTTCAATCACGGTGGCTTCTCAGGTCCCGCTCAATGACATAATAAACAACTGCGATGCCACAGGACGAATCGCCAAATGGGCCATAGAGCTACTTCCATTCGACATAACATACAAGCCACGTCGAGCCATCAAATCTCAAGTACTGGCCGACTTCGTTGCCGAATGGACAGAGGGCAAACTCCCTAAAGAGTATGGCGCATACTCCAATTGGGTCATGTATTTTGACGGCTCCAAAATGTTGGCAAGACTAGGAGCGGGAGTCGTATTAACATCCCCCCTTTGGAGGCGTCGTCCGGTATGTACTCGGATATTATACCACGAGACTCCAACAACACAGCCGAATATGAGGCCCTACCGCATGGTCTTCGGATGGCCGTATCCATGGGCATACAACGCCTGGAGGTGCGCGGGGACTCGAACCTCGCGATATCTCAGATAAACGGCGACTTTGACGCCAAAGATCCAAAGATGGCAGCT
This sequence comes from Aegilops bicornis, assembly GCA_021605145.1. NCBI lineage: Eukaryota > Viridiplantae > Streptophyta > Magnoliopsida > Poales > Poaceae > Aegilops > Aegilops bicornis. Next base: position 462,777,481 of record CM038671.1, read on the forward strand.
TATTGCAATGTCGTATTAAAAATGTCGGCTTGGTTCGAGGGGCTTGAATTTCATCACGTCGCCCGAGAAAGCAATCAAGCGGAAGACGTCCTTGCTCGTATCAGCGCTAAGCGCGACCGCGTCCCACCTAACATTTTCCTGGAAAGCTTTTCAAGCCATCCGTGGTGTGGCAAGGGGAGGGCGGCGACAACAGTTCAGATCCGAACACAACCTCAAATCCCGAACATACAGACAGTGCCGGGGGCTCAGCCACCGAAATAACACCGCCGGCCCATCTCATTATGGCAGTCATTGCCCCATGGACCAAACCCTTCTTGGCCTACATTAATAGGAAGGGGCTTCCCGAAGAACAAAATGAGGCTCGCCACATTATCAGGCGTTCGAAGGCCTACAAGGTTCACGACGGAGAGCTCTATAAGGAAAGCACTACCGGAGTACTTCAACGATGTATCTCCGAAGAAGAGGGGCGGCAGCTTTTAGCATAAATTCAAGCTGGCCTCGGCGGACACCACGCCGCAGCTCGGGCCCTCGTTAGCAAGGCCTACCGCACTGGTTTTTATTGGCCGACAGCCCGAGCAGACGCGCAGGACCTTGTCCAAAGCTGCGTCGGTGCCAGCTCTTCGCCAACCAAAGCCACATGCCCCCAACTTCCTTACAATCTATCCACATTACTTGGCTTTTCACGGTCTGGGGCCTGGATAAGGTTGGATCCCTTAAAGGGGGAAGCCATAAGAAAAAATATCTGCTGGTTATGGTGGACAAATTCACTAAGTGCATAGAGGCTAAACTGGCCAAAGCGGCTAAGTCCGGCCTGGTGGTTGACTTCATATCCAGTGTTGTGCACCGTTATGGTGCCCCACACAGCATCATCACCAACAATGGCTCTAATTTCACAGCCGACGAGGTAAAAACCTGGTGTACTAATCTGGGTATTAAACTCGATTACGCCTCCGTCTACCACCCACAAACCAACGGTCAAGTCGAACGAGCCAACGGTCTTATTATGAGCGGCATCAAACCCAGACTAGTGCGGTCTTTGAAAGAATCAGACAAGCACTGCGTTGAGGAGCTCGACTCCGTACTCTGGGGGCTGCGGACCACGCCCAAGCGTACTACCGGATACACACCTTTCTTCATGTTGTATGGCGCAGAGGCCGTATTGCCCTGCGATATTATTCACGACTCACCTCGAGTGCGTATATACGAAGAGAGAGAAGCCGAGCTTGATCGGCAGGACAGCCTAGATGCCCTGGAGGAGGAATGCGATGTCGCAAAAGCCCGTTTAGCATTCTACCAACAGCGGGCTCGAAGATACCAAAGCAGAGAAGTACGGGCCAAGACTTACAATGTTGGTGAACTCGTTCTACGCCTGCCGGAGAAGAAAAAGGACAAAATCAAACCCAAATGGGAGGGTCCCTTCATAATTGACAAAGTTCTCACCGGAGGAGCGTACCGTCTTCGCAATCCATCAGACAATCGCCTCGAGCCAAACCCCTGGAACGCGGCCAGACTCCGAAGATTCTATGCCTAGCGCCGAATTCTTTGTTCGTCTCCTTCTCCCCTATAGTTTCCATTATTTTTTCACTTTTTTCCGCTTTTACTTTTTCGCTTTTAAGCTCTCATACGGCTCGACCATACACCGCTGACGTACACATCTTCAAATATGTATGTCCATTATACCTGGGGGCTTATTGGACAGAAGCTTTTTATTATTATTCCTCGAGCATCAATCTCTTCACATATGAGTTCTTCCATATGTACCTTTTCTTCGCCACTATATGCATCGATATGACTTAAGTTTTGGCCAAGCTGGGTTGCCTGGCTCCTGTGTTGATGCCCTACGTTCCTGTTAGTTCGGCTAGGGCATAAAGGGAGCAACTCTGCGATCGTTACTGCCGGGTCATCCGGATGTGTACCTCAGACTGGGTGAAGCCGAAAGCTAGCGTTCTTAAGGGAATATTCAGTCGGTGAATTAAAGACGTTTTTGTGATTACACCATTGCGAACCCCCAGAAGTTACATACACTGTGATTTTTCCATTACAATTTGGACATGTACATTAATACATGCACGCCCAGGGAAAGGAACACTTAACGGAACTATTCTCTCTAGAAGATGTTTCTTACGATCTCAATGTAATATAACATAACTAGCAGAATAGAACTTGTTTGTTCAAGCAAACTGTGACTCCTACGCCTAGTTTTCAAGGCATACCCCGGTCTATTCGGCCGCGAGGGTATTCGGAAATACTCCGCACCCTCGGGTCCAGAGGTTGAAGCGAAAAGGTCTGCCATGACAAATGCTATAAAATTCAGCAAGAATTACATAGGGTAAGGAAAGAACATAGTCACTTGGACTCAAACACTTCCTCCTCTATACCATCCAACAGGCAGTCTAACTTACAATCCTGTTGGGAATATTTGGCGGCCACCTCTACTTGGTCATATACCGAACTAACGGGAATTTCTTCCCCATTTGACCCTAGCGGTCCGACCCGGGCCACGTGATTAGGATCCAACTTAGTATATCGCGTTTTCACCATGGCCCAGGCCTCTCGCGCACCCTCTCGGCAGGCCGATATCTTCCATAGTCGGATACGCCGACGCGCTCCCTTGAACAGCTTTACAAGCTCCTCCATAGTTCCCGGAGGGGAGGCGGATGGCCATAAGGCCTTGGCAACACTCCGCATAGCCAGCCGAGCATGCTCGTGCACTTGTGACGATCTTCTGACGAGATCACTTGATGATCCGGACACCTCCTCTTCAGGACGGCCCGTCAATATACCTACAATCATAACTATATCAGTTCCATTTATCTACGAACTACTCTAAAAATAGTTCGGATACATACTGAATATGCCGCCCTGCAGCTTCTTGTTCTCCTTCACGAAGTCAGCTAGCTGGGCCCGCACATCTTTCAACTCCTCACCCAATGTAGTGTTGGAATCCTATAGCTTGTTTTTCTCGTCCCTGACGTTGGTCAGCACACGCTCGCCTGCGGCGTGTTGCCGTTTCGCCTCTGTTTCTCCCTCTTGGGTGATCTTCAACTTCTCTTCAAGTTGATCAGGCGACCCTATTATGCGATCAGCAGCAGTATTAACATAGTTGGTATACAATTATTGTTCCTCGATGGAGGCGAATGTTACCAGAACACGACATCTTGAAGTTTTCCAGTTCGGCGGTAGCATCATTTAGCTACGCCCGACACTGCTCCAGCTCTTGAGCTAGCAGGCCGTTCTTCTCTGTAAGGACTGGTGGTACATGCGATCCTTAAATCCGTTGTGCCAACTGCTTTCGATCTCGGGACTCTTTGGCATATGGTTATCATATTTTGGGCACATAAACTTACACGCACATCTGTTAAATGCTGCTTTGTGGCTCTGCTAAGCCCGTTTCGAGCAGCTAGGATGTATGCGTCAGCCGAGCTGAATGCATTGAATGCCTCTTTCGAGAACTTGGGGTCCCGTAAGACCGCCCTACAGCACCGATGATTCATGGCGCTCTCTACCTCCGAGTTGGTAATGGATATATTTTCCGAACCCTCGGCCGAGGGACAGTCCGGCATTGTTCCCACATTGGCCCCCATCTCTCCGACTGGATCTAAATCACAGTTGTCGGGAGCACGACCGGCCGGGCCTCCGGACACAGTTCGGCGAACCATTTTCCTGTAATCAAACAAACGCACAGGTCACAGTTGGATGCGGCCGCTGACAAAACATATTTATCCATACCTCCTCGGTGAAGGCCTGGTTGTGTCTTCACCGGCTTTCCTCTTCGAAGGCCTGCCCGATGCAGGAACCGATCTCTTCGGAATCGTCGAACACCTCCCCTATGGAGCACGAGACAGTGCGGTGGGCGAGGCAGAATAAAAGCACTCTATTAGAGAAGGTGTCTCTTGATTACTTACCTGCGAAGCAGGAAGAGGCCAGGGTAGTCGGCAATGACGGCCACTTCTGTGCCATCATAGCTCGTCTGGTAAAACACTCCCTCGGCGAGCACCACGAATATATCCAGATCCTCCTCAAATCTAGGATCAAGCTCCCGGTTGTGGTTCTCTGGCTGTGGGGCGGGACTATGAAGTCCTTCGTTGACCTTTCGCTAGTGCAGTCATAACAAACGGTTTTGAAATTTATCAAAAGTAATCCGGCAAGGGAAGGAGTGAAATAGAGGGGTGGAAGCCTACCCAACTGGGAGGATCATACATAGAATACCCATCTCTGCGCTTAATGCGAAGAAATTCCTCTTCCTCCCCTTTAAACAGCTCGGCCAATATCTTGGCCAGAGCGGCGGGAGTATCCGGACCTTTTCGGCCACAGCGAGAGGCGTCATCCTCTCCATTGTAGTGCCACATTGGCAGCCCTCCATATTCCAGCGGCTGAACCCCTCGCTCTATGGAGGTCGCCATTACCTCGATTATTGTGAGTCTGGACTGAGCCAGCGTCTTTATCTTGCTCATGAGCTGGCGAACTTCTGCATTGTCATCCTCTTCATGACTCCGGGGACGCCAACTGTGGCGTTTCTTGATGAGCAGCTTCGCGAACTCAGAAGACCCTTTCGAACTGGGTCAGGAAGTGCGACATCCTCAATATAGAACCATTCGGAAGGCCATTCGTCAGACGCCTTCCTTGGTGTGCCGGAAAGATATCCGGTATCAGCAATGCGCCACACTTCGGCTCCGCCCACTTCAAATATTGACCCCTCATGATTGCGCGGGACAAGACAGAACAACTGCCTCCACAGCTCAAAATGGGCCTCAATGCCCAGAAATAGTTTGCATAAGGCAACATAACCTGCGATGTGCAGAACAGAGGCAGGGGTGAAGTTGTGCAGCTGAAGGCCATAATATTCGAGAAGCCCTCGGAGGAACGGATGGATTGCAAATCTGACGCCTCTTAGCAGGTAGGGGACGAAACACACCCGCTCTCCCCCGGATGGATTGGGGAAGCCCTCTGCCTGAGTCTCACCATTGAAGGAAGCTAGCCCCGCCGAGCAGGGGACTAGATCTGCGGGGAGGAAGAAATCGCTGCGTCTGCAGCCGTCAATTGGTACGTGGGACCTTTGAACACCTCTCCCACCCACCTTTTTCTCTAGGCCGGAACGGGAGGAGGAGCTGGGAACGCTAGCCATGTTGGAATGGTTTCTCCTACCAGTCTCCGGGGATTTTTCTCTGCGGGGTGCCAAAATGGATCTAGGATCCAATCTCTTTAAACAGGCGCTCTTCCTTGCCGAGGAGGGTGCTATTTGCAAAAATACCCTGACCCTCTGCATTCGCTCGACACGTATGGAAGACGAAGTTATTTGCCACGTAGAAGCCAAGGGGAGCGACATTGATCAACGGCCGAATACGTTACTTGGAGGTCATCGGAGGAGGAACCCGCCTTGCAATGCCGAAGACAATTTGTGTGCCGAACACTTTGTTATTGAAGACTGGTTCGGGGCTCTTGAGGAGTCTGGACTAAGGGGTCCTCGGGCATCCGGGTCATTATCCATGGGCGGCCCGATGGGCTGTGAAGAAATGAAGACCGAAGAGTGTACCCATGTCCGGATTGGACTCTACTGGGCATGGACGGCAAGCTGGGCGACCGATTATGAAGATTCCTTCTTATGTAACCGACTCTATGTAAACCCTAGATCCCCCCGGTACCTATATAAACCGGAGGGGAAAGTCCGAAAAGGATACACATTACCATAGTAATATAGGCTAGACTTCTAGGGTTTAGCCATTACCATCTCGTGGTAGATCAACTCTTGTAATACTCATATTCATCAAGATCAATCAAGTAGGAAGTAGGGTATTACGTCCATAGAGAGGGCCCGAACCTGGGTAAACATTGTGTCCCCCTCTCCTGTTACCATCGATCCTAGACGCACAGTTCGGGACCCCCTACCCAAGATCCGCTGGTTTTGACACCGACAGCAGGGGCTGGCACGACGAGCTCTAGTCTGTGCTATGGTCCATCCGCACCACCGCCACCAAGCCAACGGGCGAGACCCCGTTCTTCCTCGTCTATGGAGCAGAAGCGGTTCTCCCTCACGAGGTCAGGCATCGCTCCGCGCGGGTCCTGGCGTTTGATGAGACGCAGCAGGACGCCATGCGGGGGATGGACCTTGTGCTGGGGGAGGAACGCCGCCATGAAGCCACGCTCCGGGCGACAAGATATCAGCGAGCGATCTTGGCGGTATCCTTTGTCGCGGCGTCCGCTCGGGGCGCTTCGAGGTGGGAGACCTCGTCCTAAGGCGGGTGCTCTCCAGGGAAGGGCTGCACAAGCTCTCGCCTATGTGGGAGGGCCTGTTTAGGGTCGCCCATGTCTCCCGGCCTGGCACCGTGTGCCTGGAGACGCTGGACGGGGTACCTATCCAGAACGCCTGGAACTCATGAAGAAAGGCCTAGCGCCTGTGAAGAAGGCCCAGTGCCTGTGAAGGTCTCCGCTCGTGACACTCTCACGTAATAATGAGTGGGGCTATCGCGCCCGAGTCTCGGGGAGTGCCGCCCTCGGTCCTCGGGGGCTTGCTCCCACGTCCTAGTGGCAGCACTTAGCTCCGCCCTGGTGAGAAGACAAGAAGACTATACTAGGTGCCGGACGCGGCTTTTCATTTGCTTTCCGTATTTGGCTTGCCTCTCTTTAATGAAATTTGCTTTCTGGTGTTCCTTGCCGGTTTCGTTCCACCACCTTTCGCCCCCGTTTTGACCTATACTCTCTCTCGCACGCCTCGCGAGGGGGCTGGATAGGTGCCGTGTGGTTTTCTTTCCTGTTTTTTGCGAGGCACCCTCGTTTGAGCTCATAAGCTGGCGCACTTCTCTCAATCCATGCCCCTCGGGTACCGCAATGCGAAGCACTAGATCCTGGCCAGCGGCACCTGTGACCAGGGCTCGAAAGAATAAAAGTTTCCTAACGAATTTTTGCAGTTCCTAGACGCCTCCCATGCCAAGGAGGTCTCGCCAGGTACTGGGAAGTGCGCGCTTCGTGAACCGAAGACTACTTCGAGCGTGTCAAGCTAAGTTATTTCTACGCGCCTACATAAATCGTTAATGCTGCAACGCGACACAGGAACAATAAACATAACGTAGCAACTTGGAAACCATAGTTTGTTGCACGCCCCTACGGGGCCCCATACTTGTCTCTCTCTTAATGCAGGAAGAAAAGGAAGAACGAAACAAAAGCGGCGCATGCCCCTGCAGCAGCTTGCGAGGATGGACCGATGGCACCCTCCTGAGCTCAGCCGGACCCCTCATCGCGCTTCACAAGGGCGCGGTGACGAGACGACCCGCTGCCACCCTCGAAGCAGGCACAGCGGCGTGGTGGCTGGTCGTAGCCGCCACTGCTGGAGCTACTGCCGGAGGGAGAATCGCCGTAGCTGGGCGAGCGGCGGCCAGCACCGAAGGCAAGACCATCCTCACCCTTGTCTCGACCATCGCCAAGGCCAAGCACCTCGTCGCCGTCGTTGTCTTCGGGGCAGCACCACGCCAGCCGTCTTCTCCGAGCAGCCCTCGCGTGAAAGGGTCGCGTTCTTTGTCATATTTGAAGTGGAGGGTGCACCGCTTTGCACAGGTCATCTTGTAGCGAACGGCGATACGCTAGCCGCGGGCCAATGCTGCATTACTTGCGACGGAGACCTCGACCGCGACCCACGAAGGTTTACTGTAGCAGCCGTCCGCCTACAGCCAGAGCCCGCTAGGACATGTGGACGGCAGCTTGCCGGCGAACAAGCGCGGGAGCTGAAGCCAGGTGCCGGTCGGGTTCTCCGACCACACGACGAACTCCGGCAGCACTTCCGCTGAAAGTGAAAGCACGGCCGGGAGGCGTGCGACCATGGCGCCTCCCTTCATCGGCCAGGGCTGCCACGATCTGGGCGAAGTCCCACCATGAGAAGAGGCGCCCCTTGGCCACGCTACCTCTTGAGCACCTTGCATTGGTTTTCCCTTGAAGAGGAAAGGGTGATACAGTAAAGTAGCATAGGTATTTCCCTCAGTTTTTGAGAACCAAGGTATCAATCCAGTAGGAGACCACGCTCAAGTCCCACGTACCTACACAAACAAATAAGAACCTTGCAACCAATGCGATAAAGGGGTTGTCAATCCCTTCACGGCCACTTGCAAAAGTGAGATCTGATAGAGATGATAAGACAATATTTTTGGTATTTTTATGATAGAGACTAAAAGTAAAGAAAGCAAAACAAACGGTAATAGAAATAACGGTAGATTAATATGATAGAGAATAGACCCGGGGGCATAGGTTTCACTAGTGGCTTCTCTCAAGAGCATAAGTATTACGGTGGGTGAACAAATTACTGTCGAGCAATTGATAGAATTGAGCATAGTTATGAGAATATCTAGGTATGATCATGTATATAGGCATCACGTCCGTGACAAGTAGATCGACTCCTGCCTGCATCTACTACTATTACTCCACACATCGACCGCTATCCAGCATGCATCTAGAGTATTAAGTTCATAAGAACAGAGTAACGCTTTAAGCAAGATGACATGATGTAGAGGGATAAACTCAAGCAATATGATATAAACCCCATCTTTTATCCTCGATGGCAACAATACAATACGTGTCGTTTCCCCTTACATCCGGGATCGAGCACCGCAAGATTGAACCCAAAGCTAAGCACTTCTCCCATTGCAAGAAAGATCAATCTAGTAGGCCAAACCAAACTGATAATTCGAAGAGACTTGCAATGATAAGAAATCATACATAAAAGAATTCAGAGGATATTCAAATATTTTTCATAGATAATCTTGATCATAAACCCACAATTCATCGGATCTCGACAAACACACCGCAAAAGAAGATTACATCAAATAGATCTCCAAGAGAATCGAGGAGAACTTTGTATTGAGATCCAAAGAGAGATAAGAAGCCACCTAACTAATAACTATGGACCCAAAGGTCTGAGGCAAACTACTCACACATCATCGGAGAGGCTATGGTGTTGATGTAGAATCCCTGTGTGATCAATGCCCCCTCCAGCGGAGCACCGGAAAAGGCCCCAAGATGGGATCTCATGGGTACAGAGAGTTGCGGTGGTGGAAATAGGGTTTTGGCTCCTGTTGTGAGTTTCCAGGGTATATGAGTATATATAGGTGAAAGAGGTCCGTCAGGAGAGCTACGAGGGGCCCACAAGGGTGGGCGGCGCGCCCAGGGGGGTAGGCGCGCCTCCCTACCTCGTGGCCTCCTTGTTGATTGCTTGATGTCCACTCGAAGTCCTCTGGATCATGTTTGTTCCGAAAATCACGTTCCCGAAGGTTTCATTCCGTTTGGACTCCGTTTGATAGTCCTTTCCTTCGAAACACTCAAATAGGCAAAAAAAACAACAATTTGGGCTAGGCCTCCGGTTAATAGGTTAGTCCCAAAAATAATATAAAAGTGTATAATAAAGCCCATTGAACATCCAAAACAGATAATATAATAGCATGAAACAATCAAAAATTACAGATACGTTGGAGACGTATCAAGCATCCCCAAGCTTAATTCCTGCTCGTCCTTGAGTAGGTAAATGATAATAACAGAATTTTTGATGTGGAATGCTACTTAGCATAATTTTCAATGTTATTCTTTTTATTGTGGCATGAATATTTAGATCCGAAAGATTCAAGATAAAAGTTTAATGTTGACATAAAAACAATAATACTTCAAACGTGCTAACCAAGAAATTATGTCTTATCAAAATAACATAGCCAAAGAAAGCTTATCCCTACAAAATCTTAGAGTTAGGCCATGGTTCCATTTCGTCACACAAAACATTCTCATCCTGCATAACCCCGATGACAAGCCGAGCAACTGGTTCATACTTTTTAACGCGCTTCAGCCTTTTCAACCCCTTACGCAATACATGAGTGCAAGCCATGGATACAACACTATGGGTGGAATAAAGAAAAATGATGGGGGTTATGTGAGAAGACAAAAAGGTAGAAAGTCTCACATTGATGCGGCTAATCAATAGGCTACGGAGATGCCCATCAATTGATGTCAATGTGAGGAGTAGGGATTGCCATGCAACGGATGCACTAGAGCTATAAATATATGAAAGCTCAACAAAAGAAACTAAGTGGGTGTGCATCCAACTTGCTTGCTCACGAAGACCTAGGGCATTTTGAGGAAGCCCATCATTGGAATATACAAGCCAAGTTTTATAATGAAAAATTCCCACTAGTATATGAAAGTGACAACATAGGAGACTCTCTATCATGAAGATCACGGTGCTACTTTGAAGCACAAGTGTGGAAAAAGAATAGTAACACTGTCCCTTCTCTCTTTTTCTCTCATTTTTTTGGGCCTTCTCTTTTTTTTTCTTTGGCCTCTTTTTTTTTCTTAGTCCGGAATCTCAACCCGACTTGTGGGGGAATAATAGTCTCCATCATCCTTTCCTCACATGGGACAATGCTCTAATAATGATGATCATCACACTTTTAATTACTTACAACTCAAGAATTACATCTCAACACTTAGAACAAAATATAACTCTATGTGAATGCCTCCGGCGGTGTACCAGGATATGCAATGAATCAAGAGTGACATGTATAAAACAATTATGAATGGTGGCTTTGCCACAAATACAATGTCAACTACATGATCATGCAAAGCAATATGACAATGATGAAGCGTATCATAATAAACGAAACGGTGGAAAGTTGCATGACAATATATCTCGGAATGGCTATGGAAATGCCATGATAGGTAGGTATGGTGGCTGTTCTGAGGAAGATATAAGGAGGTTTATGTGTGATAGAGAGTATCATATCACGGGGATTGGATGCATCAGCGAAGTTTGCACCGACTCTCAAGGTGAGAAAGGGCAATGCACGGTATCGTAGAGGCGAGAAAATTGTGGAAGGGTGAGAGTGCGTATAATCCATGGACTCACATTAGTCATAAAGAACTCATATACTTATTGCAAAAGTTTATTAGCCCTCGAAGCAAAGTACTACTATGCATGCCCCTAGAGGGATAGATTGGTAGGAAAAGACCATCGCTCGTCCCCGACCGCCACTCATAAGGAAAGCAATAAAAGAACACCTTATGCGTCAAATTTGTCACACAACTTTTACCATACGTGCATGCTACGGGACTTGCCAACCTTAACACAAGTATTTCTCAATTTCACAATTACTCAACTAGCACACTCTAATATTACCACCTTTATATCTCAAAACACTTATCAAGTATCAAACTTCTCACGATATTCAATGAACTTCGATATGGAAGTTTTATTATACTCATCTTGGATGCCTATCATATTAGGACTAATTTCACATTTAAAGCAAATTACCATGATGTTTAAGACTCTCAAAATAATATAAGTTAAGCATGAGAGATCAATAATTTCCATAAAATAAAACCACCACCGTGCTATAAAAGATATAAGTGAAGCACTAGAGCAAAAACTATATAGCTCAAAAGATATAAGTGAAGCACAAAGAGTATTCTAATAAATTCCGAATCATGTGTATCTCTCTCAAAAGGTGTGTACAGCAAGGATGATTGTGGTAAACTAAAAAGCAAAGACTCAAATCATACAAGACCCTCCATGCAAAACACATATCATGTGGTGAATAAAAATATAGCCCCAAGTAAAGTTACCGATAGATTTAAGATTTAAAGAGGGGATGCCTTCCGGGGCATCCCCAAGCTTAAGCTTTTGGTTGTCCTTGAATTTTACCTTGGGGTGCCTTCGGCATCCCCAAGCTTAGGCTCTTGACACTCCTTGTTCCATAATCCATCAAATATTTTCCCAAAAAATGAAAACTTCACAACACAAAACTCAACAGAAAATCTCATGAGCTCCGTTAGCGAAATAAAACAAACCACCACTTAAGGTATTGTATTGAACTCATTCTTTATTTTTATTGGTGTTAAACCTACTGTATTCCAACTTCTCTATTGTTCATAAACTCCATTACTAGCCATAGATTCATCAAAATAAGCAAAAAACACGCGAAAAACAGAATCTGTCAAAAACAGAATAGTCTGTACTAATCTGTATCTAACGCAAACTTCTGTAACTCATAAAAATCTACCAAAATAGGACGACCTATATAATTTGCTTATTTATCAACTGCAATTGGAATAAGTATTTTATCACGTTCTGGTGATTTTTAATAATTGTTTTCGTGAACAGAAAGTTTCTGACTTTTGAAGCAATATCAAATAACTATTATCCAAGAAGATCCTATAGGTTTCACTTGGCACAATCACTAAATAAAACATGAAAACAAATCTAACCAGGGCTAGAATTGGGTTGTCTCCCAACAAGTACTATCGTTTAACGCCCCTAGCTAGGCATAAAAGCGAGGATAGATCTAAGTATTGTCATCTTTGGTATTTATCTTTTTAGTGGAGTTATGCTCGAATCCGGGAGGTTCCTTACATTTCCCTTCATACTCGGAGATTCTTAGATCTAGAGCATCCAACCGTTTGTTGCAAAGTGTAATCAAGGTATTCATGCGATTAAGGTTTCCTCCAACATTTTTAAGAGGTTCAAGAGACTTTTGCAATTCGCATAGTTTTTCTAAGATTTGGGTTCCCTCTTGTGTAAGAGTTGATCCCTTTTGTGGAGGAAGTATTCCTACTATCCCCTCTATAATTTCATAAGAAAAACTAGGATCAGTTTCAATAAAATTCCCTTTGGCGGCAAAATCAAGGAGTTGTCTATGGGATACGGTTAGCCCAACATAAAAATTGCGAAGTAAAACCTTGAAACCTCCCTCTATAGTGCAACCACGATAGGATTCTATCATCCTATACCAAGCATCTTTTAGATTTTCTCCTTGTTTTTGTTTGAAGTGAAGAACTTCGATCTCGGGAGACAAAGGAGTAGATAAAGGACTAGCCATAATGATGAAGCAAGCGAAAAAGAGGCGAACGGAAAAGAGGGCGAATAAAACGGCAAGGGTGAAGTGGGGGACAATACTAGGAAAAGGGCTATAGATTATATGGCCACTAAGGGCGCACCAGACATGTGGTGCGCCACTACTAGGAAAAGGGCTATAGAAGTTGCATGACACTAAAGACACTAATGGCGCACCAGACCAATGGTGCGCCACTAGTAACAATTTTTTTTATTTTTCCAAAAATACTAATGGCGCACCAGGCCAGAGTGCGCCATTACTAGTTTTAACTAGTAATGGCGCACCATCCACAGAGTGCGCCACTAGTAACAATTTTTTTTATTTTTCCAAAAATACTAATGGCGCACAAGGCCAGAGTGCGCCATTACTAGTTTTAACTTGTAATGGCGCACCAGCCACAAAGTGCGCCACTACTATATTTTTTTAATTATTTTTTGCAAAACTACTAATGGCGCACCACCACCGGTGCGCCATTAGTAATTAAACTTACTAATGGCGCATTTGTAGGTGGTGCGCCATTAGTAACTCCTGGGACCAGCCTAGATATTTTGGACAGCCACACCTACCCACTCACTTTCCCCACTTCATTCTCTCCACCTCCTCCTCCAAGCTTGTCTCGGCTGCCTCCTCCTCCTCACCTCAATTGCACCATAGATTCATCCAAATTAAGTGGTTAAATTAACTTTTTTGAGAGGTAAGTAATGGGAAAGCTATATTTATGTTGTATATCTACTTTTTTATCCCTCCAACAACGAGCACATGCACTTTTTATGGACTTGCTAGATCTATGTATGTTTGTGGTGTTGCATATATGTTTGTGTTTGCAGTGTACGGTATATGAAATGCGATAGTTGCCAATATTTTGCCGGAATGTTGATTCATTTCCGTTTCGGCGAGAATTTTGGCACTATGCATTCTTTTTGGTCCTATTTTTAGGGAAAGTCATGCCAAATTTTTTCTTGGTTCTAGAATATCGTTTTTCTCTACCCCGCAGGCGACCATAGTCCGCAGACGATGACCGGTTGCATCGTGAATAGGTTTTGAGCTTCATGGAGGCCGAGATGCTTCAAAAGAACGAGACGGAGATAAGATGTCCGTGTCGAAGATGCAAGTCAAGAGCCTTATTGCGGACCCGGATTCCGGGCAGGTGCGGGACCACCTGCTCTTGCGTGGTTTCATGGATGGCTATCGGTGGCAAGGTCAGGAAGACGACTATGAAGTCGTCCATGGGGGCCGGGCAGGAAATAAGGAAGGGCAGCAAGACAACCGCGGCGAGGGCGGGCGAGAAGACGAAGAATCTCCAGGACATGATCACGAAGTAGATGCAGTACACAGTCATCATGTAGAAGATGCCGGACATGATGATGAGGAAGATGCCTTAGCGCATTTAAGGGCATGATCATGAAGATGAAGATGCCGGAGCATTTACGATGGACCATCGATGGGCTGGGTGCAGGACCCTCATATCAAGAGTTGCTTCTCAAGCAGACCGATAACGCAAGAGCTGCCGTCCGAGAGAAAGCCAAGCTGGATCAACTGGAGATAGACGCGGTTACTCCATTGTATGAAGGATGCAGGCCCGAGGATACCGCTGAAAGTAACGCTCATGGCTCACGGAGATGAAGGTAAAACACAAAATGACCGATGCATGCTTCGGCGAGAACATGTCATTACGCACGACGCCTTCCCAAGGGAATAAGTGCCCGACCAGTTTCGAGGAGGCGAAGAAAATCGTGTGTCCTCTGGATTTACCGCACATGAAATACCATGTGTGCGTGAACAATTGCATCATTTATCGGGACGAGCACGCTGAGTCTACCATATGTCCGGTGTCTTGGCGTCACTCGATACAAGAAGAGGAAGAAAGCTCCTCGAAAAGTGGTGTGGTACTTTCCGATCACTCCTTGTCTGCAGCGGTATTTCGCGGACCCTAAGGTAGCAAAGCTCCTGCGTTGGCACGCGGATAGGGAGGAGAAGAAGCGAGAAGATGACGTAAATGATCCGGAGATAAATAAAAAAGACAAGATGCTGAGTCACCCTTAGGATGGGAGCCAGTGGCAAGCGTTGAACTTCGAACACCCAGAATTTGGGAAGGATCCAAGGAACATCGTGATGGGCGCGAGCACCGATGGAGTCAATCCATTTGGCAGCCAGAGAAGCACACATAGCACCTGGCCTGTGTTTGTGTGGATGTACAACCTTCCCCCCTGGTTGTGCATGAAGAGGAAGTACATTCACATGAGTATGCTAATTGAAGGGCCGAAACAACCAGTGAATGACATCAATATGTATCTGGGGCTGCTGAAAGAGGAGCTAGACACGTTGTGGAAAACGCCAGCCAATATGTGGGACGCTGCAAAGAAATAATATTTCCCTATGAGAGCCGCACTACTCACGACGGTGCACGACTATCTCGGTTACCGATATCTCGCGGGGCAGGTGGTCCACGGATTTTCTGGATGCATCAGGTGCATGGATGACACAACGTATCACCAGCTAGATAGAGATCCCGGGTCTTCGAAAACCGTGTTCATGGGACATCGAAGGTGGCTTCGCGACAATGACCCATGGAGAAAACGCAAGAATCTGTTCGATGGTGAAACCGAACCCCGAAGATGCCCGCGTACGAGGAGTGGCGAGGAAATAGACGAGATGTTGAAAAATTGAAAAGATTGCCCACTGCCGGGAAAGAAGCAAGAGGCGCCAGAGCCAGGAAAGAAGGGAAAGGCACCAGAGCCGCTGTTGAAGGTATGCAAAACAAGGTCATTTTTCTGGGACTTGCCATACTGGAAGATCCACCGTGTGCCTCACAGCCTTGATGTCATGCATATCACGAAGAACGTGTGTGAGAGTTCTGCTTGGTACCCTGCTCAACATGCGAGAGAGGACCAAAGATGGGCGAAAGCAAGGGCGGAACTTGAAATCAATGGGCATCAGGGAGGAGCTTCACGCTAATGATGATGTTGATGATGAGGCGAAGCAGGACACGGAAAGTCGTCGCAAAGGCAAAAAGGCCAAGAAGACCGGAAATGACTACCCTCCCGCGTGCTTCACTCTAATTCAGGAGGATATCGATCAGTTTTTCACTTGTCTCGTAGGAGTAAAACTTCCTTACGGTTACGCGGGGAAGATAAGTAGATACCTAGACCCAACGGGCGAAGTTCAACAGGATGAAGTCTCCACGGTATCACGCGTCTTGATGACGCAGATACTCCCAGTTGCAATCCGTGGGATCATGGACGCGCACGTCCGTCAAACGCTATTTGGCCTATGCAACATTTTCGACGTCATCTCTCGAAAGTCGGTTGGCGTGAGGCAACTCAAAAGGCTACAGGAAGAGATCGTGGTGATACTATGCGAGCTTGAGATGTACTTCTCGCCCGCATTCTTCGATGTTATGGTGCATCTGCTGGTCCATATCGTGGAGGATATCATCCAACTCGGGCCGACGTTCCTCGCACAAAGATGATGCCGTTCGAAGGATGAATGGTGTCATCAAAGGATACGTTCGCAACATGTCACGCCCAGAGGGAAGCATAGCCGAGGCTTTTTGACCGAAGAGTGCATCTCCTACTGCACCAATTATCTAGGCATCGAGAACCCCGTTGGTCTGCCTGTCAACATGCACCTCGGCGGGCTCACCGGATGGGGTCACCGTGAGGGTCGCCGCTAAATGTATGTCGACTTCGAGGGTCGACTCGCCAACTTTGAAAGAGCAAACCTAGTCGCGCTACAACACATAGGCGTGGTCGATCCTTGGGTGGTAGAGCACAAAACCTTTATTGAGAAGACGTACAATGACCGAGGCCAACAGAGGACGGACGGAGATATAATCAAAGAGCACAACTCATGTTTCACGTGTTGGTTCAAGCAAAAGCTTCTGTCGTACCCTTTACATGAGGATTCTTCCGTGGAAGAACAACTCATATTCGCCTTGTCACAGGGCGCCGAGCACAACTTGATGACCTATGAGGCGTACGATATCAACGGCTACACATTCTACACCGAGGGAAAGGACATGAAGAGCGATGGTTATCGTAACTCCGAGTAACGATGGAATCCTACACCGGTAACAACAAGGACAGATACTACGGAAGGATCGAGGAGATGCGGGAGCTGAGCTACTGGAGAGAAGGTCCCGATGTTCGTGTCGATGGGCCAAGAGCGTCATAAAAGAAGACCGGTATTTCACCACCATGGTTATACCCGGTTAAATCCAAGACCGCGAGCGCAAACGCCACCGCGAAAAATGAGCCATGGTACTGGCTTCCCGGGTGGACCAATGCTTCTTCATTACCGAATTCACAAAGCCCGGGCTTGTGTTGTCGTGAGGAGAGGCAAAAGGAAGATCATCGGAATGGATGGAGTCGCCAATGAGCTAGACTTCGACAAATGCACGGCGACCGAAGATAGAACATGACGATTTACGATGAAGTATCAAGCATACACCACAAGAAGAAGTAGGACCACCACCCTACCTAAAGGACGTCAGATTCAAGAGAAGAACTCCATTTACGAAAAATAAGGGCAAGAAGATTGTGAATAGATATCTAGCTAAGATCGATTGTATTTAAATTGTAGCCTTCATTTCTCGATTGTATTTCATGGGCACTTTTTGAACTCATGAATATTTTTAAGTTTCATGGGCACTTTTTGAATTCATGAATATTTTTTCAAATCTGATGAAAAAATATTGAATTCATGAGGACACTCGATCTCGATCCCCCTCCATCTCGATCGCTATCCCACCTCGCCAGATCCCCCTCGCCGCCAAGCACCCCCCGCACCCTCTCCCCCGCTCCACCGCCGGCGACCCACTGCACCTCCCCGCTCCACCGCCGGCGACCCCCCGCACCTCCCCGCTCCCACCGCCGATGACCCCTGCACCCTTCCCGCTCCACCGCCGTCAGCCACCCCCGCACCCTTCCCCGCTCCACCGTCACAAATGAATGCAACTAAAATAAAAAAAAACAAATTTGATTATATTTTCAAATAACAAATTTGATGATATTTTCAAATAATAAATTTGATGATATTTTTTCATATTCATAAATATTTTCCAATAACAAATTTGATGATATTTTTTAAAAATATTAGTGTTTTTATAAAAATTATTACTGTTTCATATTCATATTCATTTTCTAAAAATTATTAGATGCAACAAAAATAATAATAATAAAATTACTTATGGCGCACCCTCATTTGGTGCGCCATTGCTATGCAAAAAAGTTACTTATGGCATGCCGGGTGGTGCGCCATTGCTATCTAAAAAGATTACTAATGGCGCACCCGCTGGGTGCGCCATTGCTATCTAAAAAACATACTAATGGCGGACCGCTAGGTGGTGCGCCATTGCTAAGCCTCCCCCCAAACTAAAATCCCCAATCTCTCACATTTCTCTCCAATCCCTCCCCTGCCTCAACTCACCCACGCCCGACCACCACCGCCCACCACCCCGTGTTTCGCCGTCCCGGCCGTGCTCCTTCGCTGCCCCCGCCACCACCACCTCCGCCATAACGCCTCCTCCCGAGCCGAGCGCCCGCCTCCCTCGCTGTCCCCCCTCCGCCCTTGCCTCCTCGACGTCCTCCCGCCCAGCGCCCCCCTCCCAGCCCGCCTGCGTCAACCTCGTGCTCGCCGTCCAACACCGCGCGGCCTGCCCAGGAGGACCGCCGCCGTCTTCCTCTTTGACTACGAGGACCCAGATGAGCTCGGACGCCCTCGAGCCATCCCTTCGACGCCCGCCGATTTCCTCCGCCTCGGCCACCATCGCCACCACTCGACGCCGAATTCGTGTCGCCTCGACTAGCTCTGGCTACCCCGTGTCGCCCTCGACCTCCCCAGTGAACACCCGAGCCGCTTCCCCCTCTTCCCCCTCTTGATTTCCTTCTGATGTGTTATAGGGTTGGGGGTTGGAGAATTTTGGACAAGGAAAGGGGGTTGGAGAATTAAGTAGCTAGGGTTGGTGGTTTGCAAGAGAGGAATATTCAGGCTTACTCACTGTTCAATTTGTTGCTGTGAGTCTGAATTTGCTGTTCTCAGTATAGTAGTTTACACTGGTTGTCAAGCTGTAGAGGAAATTCAGTCAGTGGATACGAAGGTAGAGAAATAATCCAGGACAAAGGTTGTACGCTGCTGCTAAATGATGAACATATTATAGTGAAAATTTAATTTGATACCATCAAATTCATTGAGTATTACTCTTGGCATTCTTGGAGATCTGCTAGTTTTTGGATGTTTTTCTTGCTACAGTTAACTGAAAATGTTTATTGTTCCAATACTGTAGAGAAACTATAGTGCTCAATTATTCAGTTATGACTCCTTCATTGAAACCGTAGTGTTTGCTAAAACTGAGATGTAAACTAAAGGAGTTTGTGATTTGCGAGAAGCTGTAGCATACTCTAACAAGTGATAAATGCACTCAAAAGTTCACTAAGAAAATGCGAGATGCTTCTCACTTGTTAC
The DNA here is from genome assembly GCA_021605145.1 of Aegilops bicornis. Lineage (NCBI taxonomy): Eukaryota > Viridiplantae > Streptophyta > Magnoliopsida > Poales > Poaceae > Aegilops > Aegilops bicornis. The sequence goes on from CM038671.1 coordinate 462,796,797, forward strand.
CGAAAAGTTTTTGGAGTGATAAATGCATGCAAAAGAAGTTCGATTAATCATATCGTTCTTTGTATGAATTCCAACCAGGTCAATTTGCTGTCAATTGCTCAGTAATACTCAACTAGGTTTATGCAAAATGAAGATCAACTGTGTTTATGTAATAGATCAAATTGCAACAGATTATTTGCGGTAGATCAAACTGCAGTAGATTACTCAATATTCTTGCCATTTGTTGATAGGTTATAAATATTGACCATAAATAAGAATGAATATTGACCATTTGTTGCTGCTAGCACATGCTTCTGTAGAAAATTCAATCTTCCTCCTCGGGCATGTGTTGTGTGACGACAAAATATAAATGTGTTGTGTGCCATGTGTTGGTAATTCAAGTAAAGTCAAACAAGCACTCGATTTAGGCATGTTGCTTGCTGAAATTGTAGCAAAGAACAACAACTATGGCTGAATGATGAACAGGTTATAGTGGTCATATTAGTTCAGCAACAACAACTATTTTCAGTTTGTCTTATGGGTCATCTAAAAAAATGTTTTATTGGATCATTCTTGCTGACAACTCCTTGTGGTCAAATTCCAAATTATTGTAAGGAGTTAACTAGAATTTGACAATACTTATAAAACCCTTGAAACTGAATTACTACCATAGAGGTACCCAAATATGTAGGTGTAGTTTGTGTTTTTATTTGTTCACACCTTTATCAGTATTGCTCAATTAGACAATTAGTGTTTATGAAGAAGAAGAATAAACCTCAAGCATCGCTGTTATGCCCTGTATTCACCGATGTCATTGCTGTACTTGTGATGATGTTGTACTTGTGATGATGCTACTTGTGATCTTCTCAAATGACCCTTTGGCGACTTCATTACGCTGGGATAATGATTTTGTAGGTACCCCAAGAGGCCCTTGAGTTTGCGGAATGTCGATTAACTTCCGCTCCGCAAATTGGTATTTCTCCATATGTCCTATTTTCAGCAAAGGTCATGCTGAAATTTTTCGTGAATTTTAGCATGACTTTGCTAAAAATAGGACATATGGGTACTTATGACTAATGCATGGGCCGGGTATCTTAGTACTTAATTAAGTAGGATCAACTCGCCTTTATCCTTGCTGCATTAAACCATAGGTGGCAATAGAGCCAAGTGATTAGGCCCAACTTAGAATTCTCCTTCCCTTTCTTGATAGGGTATATTATTAGAAGATACCCATAATGTTAGTTAACTCTTAATCATCTGAGCAAGTCATCGACACACCAATCAAGATCCTCATCCACTGTGATCAGAAAGAAACTACGAAAATGACACAACAGAAGACAATACCCCCCGATCTAGTCTAAACACACTGGCTGGCTAGTAGTTAGTGTCGGTGTAGGAAGACGACAAAGAAGAAGAGGAGGAGGAGGAGGAAGAAGTGAGGTTTGTTAGCCAAGAGTCAAACCCTAAATGATAAAACCTTGGCTTTTAGGGTGCCTCGGTGTCAATAAAAACCTAAATGATGAAAGCTTAGCCCTTAGCGAATTCCTCGAGAATTAGGTTATTTGGTCAACTTAGAGATCTTTGTTCCTTGACAATAACCAACTTTTTGACCAAACTTTTTTCCTATTTAGAGCGAAACATGGCCCACAACGATGAGGCGGCGGTTCGGCCGACAAGGCATTCAGGAGCTGTCCCAGAGATGGAGGAACAACCTCGGCGCTATGAGGACGCGCGGAAGACACCGATCCCGACTACACAACCCCTAGTGGCGCCGGGATGACACCACTGATTGTCTGCCGAGGATGCCACCATCGATGATGGCGGCGCACGCATTTACGATGGCAGCCAACCCGAAGAGGCAACGGAAGGACTGGCGCTGAGCGTGCTCGGCACCGTCAAGGAGGAATTTACTCAAGTGAACTCCGACGGGCATCCAACGGCGCCTAAAGAAATAGTCAAGGGGTACTCGGTTCAGCTACTGGTGCATTCTCCGAGCAACCTTGTCTCGATCAACACCGAGAACCTAAGGCATAAGGACCGAGGGAATTTGCGCAACCTCCTCTTCACGAAGCTGCATGAACGATACAAGTTCCCCGCTGAATTTGAAAACACACGCCTCTCAGGGAATAAAGTGAACAATGCCACCCTCACGAGGATGAGCACGTCCCTGTCTACTTGGAGAAGCGCGGTGAAGAGAATGATTGACAAAGGTGATAGTTATGAGAAGATCAAGGCAAAAATCCTTCGATCAGCGAAGATGACTACAAGGAGTTCAAGATCAAGTGCGAGAGCAGCGCAACTTCGAATCAAGTCGATTGGGGGAAAGAAATGCGGCAGTTGAACTTAGGGGTCCCCAACTCGGTCCCGTGATTCTGATCGGCGGAGCCTATATGGGACAAGGAGGACGCGAGCATGCCGAGCAAGGCCTACCGCCCCGCTTCGAGAAATACCGTGACAAGCAGACCAGGAACTTTATTAGGGCCCGGTACAAGGAGGACCCGGTAACAAAGGAGCTTACCACGGATCCGAAGACCAGGGCGCTTGAGCTTGTTCTGGTAAGGAATACACCCCCGCGTAATTAGCTCCATATAGTTGCATTCTAATTAATGAAGCCAAATTTCTAAATGGTTCACATTCCTTCCGCAGGAGACTGAAAGCAGTAGCGCGGGGTCGGCTCAGAGCTCCCCTTGGGACAACACTCTAAATAGGGCGTTGAACGTAATGAAAAACAAGGATAAGCTCAGTAAGCCGTCGTCAGCTGGTCGTGTGGCTGTCAAAGGCTTGTCCACAAAATGGTCGTCATACTATATACATTTGGTGGGCGAAAGGAGAAAAAGACCAGCTCGGAAAGCCAGTCGCGCGAGGTTCAAGAACTCAAGGCACAAGTGGCGCGGATTCTGGAGATTGTCGAAGAGCAAGTGCAACAACAACTGGGAACGACGCTCACCACCCTGGTGTCTACCTTGATTCAGGGGCTGACGGCATGGATTGCGGTGACCAATAGGGGGCCGCCCTCGGTTCCCTTTCACGGCCAGCAACTTCGCGACAGCGGTAGCGCCATTGGTGTCTCCGGCGAGGCGGTATTCGTGTCTTGAGCGCCGACACGGGCATTGGAGCTTAATGTACCCGGTGTACGCTGGCGGCACCTCGCCGACCAGCGGTCCCTCCGTCGATTGCATCGCCGCCGTTGGCGGTGCCTCGACATTAGCCGAGCTCGACGCCATCACGGTAACTAATTAAGCCTCTCGGCCGATGACTTCATCTCCTTGCCTTTGACTGGGCATCCTGATGCCCTACATGTTTACGCAGGGCGCCGCCGACGTTTCGTGCACTCTCCCGCACTTCGTGAACGACGAGTTGGTCGATGTCGCCAAGGGAAGAATTGTTCAACCGAGCAACCCCGTGTTCCACGGTAATCCGATGCCACCCACCGTGTATAGGGTTCAACTGGTTCAGGTGCTGCCAGGCTGCGACGAAGTTGTTACCTCCGATTCGACCCGCCGGGGCCGAATATGATGTGATGACCCTCGGCGCTGCGTAAGCTGGCCCCTCCTTTGGCGAAGAGCCAGATTCGTTTGGGCGGGGGACACCACCCACGCACAACACCGCCCGGTCGTCTGCGGCGCCAAGCCTTGGCAAGACCGCGCACGCTGCCGGACATGCCGGACATCCCTATGGCACAGGATCCGAACATGCATATGGCACAAGATCCGAACGATGATGACAACGACGACGGTACATTTACCAACGTCGATAAGTACTTTGCCGAACATGGGTACGATGACGAATTCTTGGGGCCTCCTTCTCAGGAACCCAGCCCTGCAAAAGACGATCGTGATCTAGCTGGTACCGCGGAGAAACCCAATTGCAACAGGCATCGTCTGGCGTTCAGCTCTCAGGAGACGCCTCCAGTTGCCGCCTTCACCGAGCCTCAGATAGCCGAGGTGCGAAATATTATCAGCCCCAACACACTCAAGAAGGCGGTCTATGAGCAGAACTCGTCCCATTACATCGGAAGAAGAAGGGACGGAAAAGAAAAGAGTAACAAGGCGCGAGCCAGCTGGCACCGAGTATGATCCGTGCTCAAGGCGGGCCACCTTCACCTAAGGATATCTCGAGGAGGGTGCATGTGGCGGGTAGGCCGATGCTACCGACAAATCTGCTCAATGCTGCAACCGGTGCTATCTGAGTCTGCATGATGATGTTCTTTCTTTGGAGAAGCGGCCTCTCGTGAGAGAATGATGTAGCATACCCGGTTTTCGTGGCCAAGGTGCGGAGGGCAAGGGCTTTGTGGATAACGCCATCGGGGGTACGATTGTCCTGCGGTTTGATGACATCTTAGCTATGTTAAACCTTCATCCGCTGCACTACACCTTCGATCGGCTGTTTTCGCTGATTATGGAGATGCGGATCATTATAGACAAGACCCCGGACATCTTGATAGTTGACCCCATATACATGCGAGCCAAGATCTTGGGCGTGGCGGGGACCGGCAAGTCGTGAGTTCTTACCTCGGCGTCATTCGCAAACCCAGATAAGGATAACTTCCTCGTGCCTTACTTTCCCGAGTAAGTCATCCCCTCACCGCCCCGTAACATATGATTTCTTAGATTTCGATCTTTATTTTTTTCTAACATTCCGTGTTTTGTGCAGTGACACACATTGCTCACTCATCCTCTTAAGCCCGAAATATTCCACGGCCACGTATTTCGACCCGGGCCGTCAGTCGAAGAAAGACTACACAAATATCAAGAAAGTTATTGATGATGTTCTCCCTGGCTACGCCAAATCTGGAGGCACCTTCACCAGGCCAGTTTGTAGGTACGGCAAGCACGTGTTCGCCCACAATACGACGTTCTCCTGTGTCAAGCAGCCGCCTGGTGGTCAGAAGGATGCCTACTACGCCCTCCATCACATGCGGGCGATCGTACGGGGACCATAATCACCTTCTGCTACCAAATAATCTCAAAGATTGGGACGCGAGCTTGTCGGCAATCCAGGACGCGGACATCAGACAAGAATTCTTTCGCATCCAGTCGGAGTTTGCGGAAATCATCCATCAAGATGTCGCCGTACCTCGGGGCAGTTCTACCTCGGATACCAACCGTCCAACAGTGAGATAGACACAACGCGACAAATGCAGCTGACAACGCCAGCGATTTCATGACCATCACGAGACGGCGGCTTCATCCACGCCTCCGGTCCCTTGAGTCGAGTCAAAATTAGTGATGTTATGTGTAGTTCTGAAACATTGATTGGATCATATTGTAATTAAACTTTAATGAACTTGTATGTCTCTTTGGTTTGGACAGTCGTTCAACTTAGATGTAATCGATGCTATTTATTAGTAGGACCATGAATCGTGCTATTAATGTCTTGCTTTTCTCTTCCAATCCTTTTGTTGCATACTTATATATTGCTTATGTATTGTCTGTGAATTGCTACTAACGCTTTTGTTTGGCTAGTGCATAGAGATGCCCTCGTATGTCGTGGTACAAGGGTAAGGTTCCCGAGTCTCGTCATTTGGGAGGAGTGTCGGAGACAGGTTCGCCGTTTCAGCTGTAACAGTTACAAAGGGTACACCACTAGGGCGGAGGCGGAATCTAGATACGCGCGCTATCTAGCGGGAGAGAGGAGGGAGCGTTGGAGGCACCGGATGAAGACCAGTTTCATCGCGATGATGCTCATCGTGATGACCGCAGCTCTCTTCTATGTGATGGTAGTTTAGATGATTGATATCGACTTGTAATGTGAAGAAAAACTCGCTACTCGCGGTCTCGAGACTTGTAATGATCTATCTTTGTTCGGTCTTTTGAATTCGGAGACTAATATGATGAATTGTATTCGGAGACTAATCTTCTATTGATTCGATGAATCTGCTGTTGCTGTGTGGTGCTATCTATATTCTGTCCAATAATATATTTTGTAACCTGTGAAAATATCAGAAAAGAAAAAAATCCCTAATATTCATACTAGTGGCGCACCACTCAGCACACTAATGGCGCACTGCAAAAAGGACACTAATGGCGCATCACCCATGTCGGTGTCAAAACCGGCGGATCTCGGGTAGGGGGTCCCGAACTGTGCGTCTACGCGGATGGTAACAGGAGACAAGGGACACAATGTTTTTACCCAGGTTCGGGCCCTCTCGATGGAGGTAAAACCCTACTCCTGCTTGATTAATATTGATGATATGGCTAGTACAAGAGTAGATCTACCACGAGATCAAGGAGGCTAAACCCTAGAAGCTAGCCTATGGTATGATTGTTGATGATGAAGTTGTTCGTCTCACGGACTAAACCCTCCGGTTTATATAGACAATCGGATAGGTTAGGGTTACACAGTCGGTTACAATGGTAGGAAATCTACATATCCGTAGACGCCAAGCTTGCCTTTCACGCCAAGGAAAGTCCCATCCTATTAACGGGACAAAGTCTTCAATCTTGTATCTTCATAGTCTTGGAGTCCGGCCGTGACGATAGTCCGCTATCCGGACACCCCTAGTCCGGGACTCCTCGGTAGTCTCTTAACCAGGCTTCAATGACGATGAGTCCGCGCGTTGATTGTCTTCGGCATTGCGAGGCGGGTTCTTCTCCAAATTCCATATACTTGTCAAATAGTGTCCGCTTCGATAAATGCTGCGCTCTTCAGCTTCTACGCCCAATAATGGTAATCTTCCACGTGTTTGAATGAATGTGAACAGCCAGTTGTATTTTTACAATTACCCCCCTAGCCGTGCAAATGAGCCGCCCATAAAAGGGGCAAGGATCTAGATCTGGGTCACACCATCTCTCCCTTTGCAAGCCTTCATCAGAGCGCCTCTGACCTAAGCCCATTCCACCATGGGACCGGTCGGGCGGCTCCTCTTCTCGCGCTCCCAGCCCTCAGCCAGGAAATTGGGAGAGATGCTCAGTCCCGCATAAGGAGCTAGGTATACTCCAAACCAAGGGATTTCTCCCCCCAGCCTTCTTGGTTCCTGTTCGAGCCGGACTCGCCACCTACAAGGGCGGAAAGCAAGCGGAGAGCGTCCCCAATCCCTCCAAAGGAGAGCGGGTGTGCTTCATCTCTTATCTAGTAAGAGGCCTCGGATTTCCCATCCATCCGTTTCTCCGGGGGCTCTTGGAGTTCTATGGCCTCCAATTGCACCATCTTACTCCTGCCTCCATCCTGCACATCGCGGGCTTTGTGGCCCTCTGCGAACTATTCTTGGGCGTTGAAGCTCACTTCGGATTGTGGAAGAGAATATTCTGCCTAGTGCCCCGTTCTCATGAGGGGTCAATATATCAAGTGGGCGGAGCCGAGCTATGGCGCATCGCCGGGACCGGATACCTGTCCGGAACCCCAAAGAAGGTGTCCGAAGACTGGCCTTCGGAATGGTTTTACATGGAGGATGTCCCGCTGCCGGATCCTGTTCGGATCGGCCTTCCAGACTGTGGAGAAGATACACAGCCCACCTCCACAACCCGAGGATCCGGAACGGTCCCTCGACCCGACCTCCGAAGAGGATCCGGATATAAAGGTGGAGTTGATCGATGGGGTATTCTACCAACTTAGCGTCGACAACGCGTTGGTCGCTATTACGGCGGATTACCCTGGAATACTTCCATCCTCACAGGTAAAGGAGGCCGAGATCCCAAAATTCTGATAACGACCTATCCGTGCTTTATTATTGATCACCGTATACCAATGGTGTTTCGCAGGGGGTACCTTCGAGGCTGGAAGCCGAGCCTGCGGCGGCTGACCAACAAAAGGCAGTGCGGCCCCGCAGGTTAAAAAGAAGTGCGGTCCGGATCGAAACTCCGCCGCAACGGTATGGCATGTCACCGTATACCCAGGATTGATTCTTGGAAGGCGAACTAATCGCCGATATCCTTTTCAGGAGAAAGAGCGCTCGCCGGACTGAATCCGGAGGAGTTGCCGATCGAACCTCCGCCGGACATGCTTCAAAGCCGGTTCCGGAGGCTGAGGCGAGCACGAGACGTGCGTCGGACGTTCCTCTGACAGAGGATGCCGACAGGTTGTCCGCCACCAACTCCGAGGTGGAGAGCGCCTTGAACCACAGGCGCCGCCGGACAGTTCTTGGTGACGCGTGTTTCTCCCTAGAGCCACGGAGCAGTATGTGAAGGACATACGGGTAAGTAATTTTGACAGTTATTTGTGCCAGTAGCCCCCGAGACTTAAAATAGTTAGAATAACTGATTTAAGGATCATTTGTTATCTGAGGATCTTATAGAAAAGAATACCCGACTGTCCCAGAGCTCAAAGAGTGCAAAGCCCAACTTGAGGCCGCACTAGCACCGCAGGGGAGCTACCGAGACCCCCACCGGTAATATATGCTTCAAAAGATAAATAATTGAGGAAGTGCGGCATATGTGTAAAGCTGACAAAAAACATTGCAGATGGCGCCGGACTGGATCCGGACAAGCAACAGCTCTTGCGCCAGTTAAAGGCTGGCGAGAGCGTGCTTACAAGGGTGCGGCAGGAGAAGAATAACCTCCAAGACGCCAACACCAAGCTGGGTGAGGAACCAAAGACGTTCGTGCTCAGCTATCTCGACTCGTGAAGGAGAATCGACGCTCTGTCGCGGCATTTTTAGTAAGTGCTTTAGCGAACCTTGAAAGAGTTCGGCGAGGAAGGCGACTAACATAAACATGTATGTAGGTTTGCTGACAGGTCGTCCTGAGGAGGAGATGCCAAATTCTTTGGGTGATCTCCTTCCCGAATTGTGTCAGTTGCACGGACGAGTCCGGCAGGTGATGAAAGGCATCGGTCAAGCCTTGTGGCCATCAATCTCCCTGCCCGAAGGCATTGGGGAGCTGGCGGAGCGACTTCAAGGTGCACGGCGGTGCTTCCGTCTATGGAAGATATCGGCCTGCCGTCAAGGCGCCAGGGAGGCCTGGTCCATGGTGAAGACACGGTACACAAAGGCCGACCCGAACCACATGGCCGAGGTCGGACTTGTGGGGCCAGATGGGATGGAGATCCCTGTAAGCTTAGTGTACGGCCAAGTAGAATTGGCCGCCAAGTATTCCCAGCAAGATTGTAAATTAGATAGCTTATTAGATGGCATTGAGGAGGAATACAATGAGTCAGATTGACTATGTAAAAATATGACATTTAAAGAAACGTCTTCTAGCCGGATTGTAGATCGTTTGTCGTAGCAGACCTTTTCGCTTCAACCTCCGGACCCAATAGTCCGGAGTGTGTCCGAATACCCTCGTGGTTATATAAGAACCGTGGTATGCATGGAGACAAGGCGTAGGGGTCATAGTTGCTGTATCAGACAAGTGCCCAACTAGTTGTGCGATATTACATGGGTAGTAAGAAGCATCTTCTAGGGAGAATAGTTCCGTTACGGGTTCCTTTCGCTGGGGTGCATGCCCTAGCGTGCATGTCAAAGCTGCTATGAAAGCAGAAAATCATCTGGGGGCAGATGGGTAAAAAGTTAAAAAAAATCATCTTTCAATTCACCGACCGAATATTCCCTTAAGAACGCTAGCTTTCGGCTTCACCCAGTCTGAGGTACACATCCTAATTGACCCGGGCAAGAATAATCGCAGAGGTGCTCCCTTTACCACCTAGCCGAACAAACGGGAACGTGAGGGTAAGCACAGAGCCAGTGCAACCCAGCTTGGCCAAAACATAAGTCATATCGATGCATATAATGGCGAATAAAAGGTACATGCGGAAGTTTAACACATGTGCTGGGCATGAAGCCCGTATAAATAAGCTTCTGTTAAAGAAGCCCCCAGGTATAATCAGTGCGGAAAAAGCGCAAACGAGCCTCGAAAGGCTACAGGAAGAAGAAGCAGGAAGGAGAGAAATAAAAGACAGCAAAAAATAAAAATAAAGAATACGGACGGAGGAAGGAGACGAACTTGAAGTCCGGCAATTAGGCGTAGAATCTTCGTAGACGGGCTGCGTTCCATGGGTTCGGCTCAAGTCGGTTATCCGATGCGTTTTGTAGGCAATGCAGCTCTGCCGGTCAGGACCTAGTCGATGATGAAGGGACCTTCCCATTTGGGCTTGAGTTTGTCCTTTTTCTTGTCTGGCAAGCGTAGAACTAGTTCGCCAACGTTATAAGCTTTGGCCCGTACTTCCCTGTTTTGATATCTTCGAGCTTCATTGTTGATAGAATGCGGAACGAAGCTTTTGCCACGTCAGCGCTCCTCCTCCAATGCGTCCAAACTGTCCTGCCGATCGAAGTTCGGCTTCTCTTTCTTCATACATGCGCGCCGAGGTGAGTCATGAATTATATCGCAGGTAAGACTGCCTCTGCCGTACACCATAAAAATGGTGTGAATCCGGTTAGTGCGATTTAGGCGTGGTCCGCAGCCCCCAGTCTGAAGTCGAAGCTCCTCAACCCAAAGGTCGTGTTAGATTCCTTGAGGGACCGCACTAGTCCGGGTTTAATGCCGCTCATGATTAGACCGTTTGCCCGTTCGACTTGACCATTAGTTTGAGGGTGATAGACCGAGGCATAATCGAGCTTGATGCCCATGTTTTTGCACCATAGTTTGACTTCATCGGCTGTGAAGTTGGTGCCGTTATCGATGATGATCTTGTGGGGAACACCATAACGGTGTACAACCCCTGATATGAAGTCTATCACTGGTCCGGATTCGGCCGTTTTAACAGGCTTGGCCTCTATCCATTTTGTGAATTTATCTACCATGACCAATAGGTATTTCTGCTTGTGGGTTCCCCCCTTAATGGGTCCAACCATGTCAAGCCCCGGACCACGAATGGCTGGTGATGGGTATAGTCTTAAGGGCGGTGGGTGGCATGTGGCTTTGGTTAGCAAAAGGCTGGCAACCGACGCATCGTTGGACTAAGTCCTGCGCATCTGGTTGGGCCGTCGGCCAATAAAATCCTGTACGGAAGGCCTTGCCTGCAAGGGCCCGGGCTGCGGCGTGGTGCCCACCCAGTCCTGCATGAATTTGAGCCAGGAGGGTTCGCCCTTCGTCTTCGGAGATACACCTTTGAAGGACTCCGGTAGTGCTTTTCTTATAAAGCTCTCCCTCATGGACTTTATAGGCTTTAGAACGCCGTACTATGCAGCGGGCCTCGTTTTGGTCTTCGGGGAGTTCCTGCCTAGTTAGGTAGGCTAGGAATGGTTCCGTCCACGGGGCGATAACCGCCATTATTTCGTGAGCAGAGGGTGTTATCTCGGGGGCAGAGCCTCCGGTTGTGTTAGAGTGTTCGGCATCGGGCGGTGCGGTTGGGTCTGGATTGTTATTGCGGACTCTCCTTCCCATAATGCGGATGGCTTGAACAACTGCTTCAAAAAGATATTGGGTGGGGACGGCATCGCGCTTTTGCGCCCGATGCGTGCCAATATATCCGCCGCTGGTTGTTCTCCGGGCTATATGATGAAATTCTAGCCCTTCAACCGTCTTTGACATTTTAGGACCGCATTGCGGTATGCTGCCATTTTCGGATCTTTGGCGTCAAAGTCTCCGTTTATTTGAGATATTGCGAGGTTTGAATCCCCGCGCACCTCTAGGCGTTGAATTCCCATGGAGACCGCCATCCGGAGGATGTGCAGAAGGGCCTCGTATTCAGCTGCGTTGTTGGAGTCCGTATACATTATCTGAAGGACGTATTGGACTGTGTCTCCGGTTGGGGAGACGTCGGAACGACGCCATTTCTGTGCCAGCCAACATTTTGGAGCCGTCGAAATGCATGATCCAATTGGAGTATGCGCCCGTACTCTTTAGGGAGTTCGGCTTGATCCATTCGACCACGAAGTCGGCCAAAACCTGCGACTTGATAGCTCGTCGTGGCTTATAAGTTATGTCGAATGGAAGGAGCTCTATGGCCCATTTAGCGATCCGCCCGTCGGCGTCGCGGTTGTTTATAATGTCGTTAAGAGGTACTTCGGAGGCTACCGTTATCGAACACTCTTGAAAGTAGTGTCGCAGCTTCCGGGATGCCATGAACACCACATATGCTATCTTTTGATAGTGTGGGTACCGGGACTTGCATGGAGTGAGGACATTGGACACATAATAGACCGGTTTTTCAACAGGAAACCGGTGTCCGTCCGTTTCTCGTTCGACGACGAAAGCACCGCTACCGACAACTTGATGTGTTGCGGCGATATATAATAGCATTGGTTCGCCCAGCGTTGGGCGCTGCCAGGACCGGATTTGTTGCCGTAATGGCCTTTATTTCTTCGAAGTCCGGCGTGGCGGCATCCGTCCACTCAAGTGTTCGGTCTGGCGGAGGAGGCGGTAAAGAGGTAATGCCTTTTCTCCTAAGCGGGAGATAAAGCGGCTTAGAGCCACTACACATCCCGTCAATTTTGTATTTGCATTAGGTCTTTTGAATATCCAATTGTGACAGAGCTCGAATCTTGGCTGGGTTTGCTTCAATTCCTCTACGGACACAATGAAGCCGGGGAGCTTTCCGGCCGGAATGCCAAGGCGCATTTTTCTGGATTGAGCTTGATGTCGTATTTTCGAAGATTGTCGAATGTGAGCCTCAAATCGTCTACTAGAGTTTCGACGTGTTTGGTTTTGACGACCACGTCGTCTACATATGCTTCCACCGTTTTGCCGATCTGGTTGGCCAGACATGTCTGAATCATGCGCTGATATGTTGCGCCGGCGTTTTTGAGCCCAAAGGGCATTGTGTTGAAGCAGAACGGGCCGTATGGAGTGATGAATGTTTTTGCAGCTTGGTCTGGCTCTGCCATCTTGATTTGGTGGTAGCCAGAGTACGCATCGAGGAAGCACAACGAGTCGTGTCCTGCTATGGCGTCAATGATTTGGTCAATTCGTGGGAGGGGGAAGGGATCCTTTGGGCAAGCCTTATTGAGGTCTTTGAAATCAACACATAGGCGCCCGAGATTTATCCTTCTTTGGTACCATTACCGGGTTCGCTAGCCAGTCCGGATGTTTTTATCTCACGATGAATCCAGCCTCCAAAAGTTTGGCTAGCTCCTCTCCCATGGCCTGTCTCTTGGGTTCGGAAAAGCGCCAAGAGCCTGTTTGATCGCTTGAATCCTTTTAGGATATTTAGGCTATGCTCCGCCACGGTGACGTGGGATTCTGGCATATCTGAAGGGTGCCGAGCAAAGATGTCCCGATTTTCTTGTATAAATTTTCGTAGTGCGGCGTCTATATCAGGGTTTAATTGTGCCCCGATGGAGGCCGTCTTTGCTGGTCCGTTGGGTGGACTTGGAATTTGACTATTTCATCCGCTGGTTTAAAAGAAGTGGACTTGGATCTTTTATCAAGTATCACATCGTCCCTGTTCACCGTGGAGCGCATCACGGTGAGTTCCTCGGCCGCTAGGGCTTCGGATAGTGCCTCGAGGGCTAGTGCGGCTGTCTTATTTTCGGCGCGGAGCGCTATGCTCAGATCACTAGCAAGAGTGATGATTCCGTTCGGACCGGGCATTTTGAGCTTCATGTACCCGTAATGGGGTATAGCTTGGAAAATTGTGAATGCCTCTCGTCCTAGTATCGCGTGATATCCGCTGTTGAATGGGGCCACTTGAAATGTGACCTCCTCGGACCTGTAATTGTCCGGCGAGCCCAACACTACATCCAAATGAGATTTTTCCCTGCAAGATACTTCCCGGTGAGGATTATTCCTCTAAAGGTTGTGCTGCTTAGCTCAATGCGGTTCGATCTATTTCCATCTTCGGAGAGTTTCCTCATAGATGAGGTTTAGTCCATTGCCGCCATCCATGAGTACCTTAGTGAGGCGAAGCCGTCTACTATCGGGCCGAGAACCAATGCGGTGGTGCCGGACAGTTCGAATTTAGGTTAAATCGCGGCATTGAAGGTAATAGCCGTGTCACTCCATGGATTCATTGTTGCTACTTGGTAGACTTGACAAGGTTGCGGAGTTGTCGTTTTCGCATATTATTTGATGCGAAAGTCTCAAGACTGATTAAGACCGTCTTTGGTGTTTACGGGCTGGGATTACGAAGCTAGAAGCTCTTCGCCACTTTTGGCCACCTCTTAGTAGTATCCAACATGCTCGAAGGCTGTGAGTTGGGCGGCGCCCTACGTGCTATGAATTTTGCAGGGTCCGCTTAGCCAACCCTCCAAGACGGGTTCCGCATCTTTTAGGAGGTTTTGGTTTTTGCTATTCAACCCCGGTGCTTGATAATGATGCACCCTTTTGTTCCGGACTAAGGGATGTATTGAGGGCGGATTATCCCAAAATTTACTTCCGGTTTTCCAGCGCTCTCCATTGCACAATATTTTTGTACTATGGTCGCCAAGTCAGCAAAGCGTGTGATTTTCTGACGGCTTATGGCGTTTAGTATTCCCTTGTCCGGGTACAATTATTGCAAAAATTGGGATTGCGTCTTCCTCTCGGCAGTCCTTTATCCTGTTCATAACCGGGAGGAATCGCCCGATAATGATGTCTTTGCTTCAGCTGGCTCTTGCCGAATTCGAGAGAGATCGCCAATGTTTGGGTGGGCGGGTGGTACTGAATCCGGAACCCCGTCCAGTTCAGGACTCGAGGGCCGAGAAGTTTCCGAACTCGGATCTCTGGATTTTTGAGTGCAATCCAATGAGTCCGGCCCGCCGCCTGACTTTAGGGTCAGGGCTTGATCAACATCCGTCCCTCCGCAGGAGTCCGGCATGGAGGGATCGGGAATCCGGACGTAACTAGTCCTTAAGGTAGGGAAGAATCGCCGCATTGCTCCTCTATCACAAGAACATGATGGGTAGCACAGGAGAGTTGATCTCTCTTAGATCGGTTTTAGGCCCGATCCGGTCGTAATCTGTGGCGACTCCCAGGGCGACGATGCGATCCAAGAGCTCATTTATGGAGGAGAGCTCAATCGGATCTAACTGTTCGGCCAGTTCCGAACTAACATGGAGATTGGATTTGATGACTCGAGAGGTTATCGTCGGCGCGGAGGCCGAACTGGTGGTCATGAGAAAACCGCCAAGTCGGAGAGTCTGACCAATGGCCAAGGCTTCTTTGGCGAAGGTGTCGTCTTTAAGGATGAGGCGAGGCATCCCACCTGACGGCATGACGCAGGAACTCTCAATGAAAGCACCAATGTCGTGTCAAAACCGGCGGATCTCGGGTAGGGGGTCCCGAATCTGTGCGTTTAGGCGGATGGTAACAGGAGACAAGGGACACAATGTTTTACCTGTGTTGGGCCCTCTCGATGGAGGTAAAACCCTACTCCTGCTTGATTAATATTGATGATATGGGTAGTACAAGAGTAGATCTACCACGAGATCAAGGAGGCTAAACCCTAGAAGCTAGCCTATGGTATGATTGTTGATGATGAAGTTGTTAGTCCTGCGGACTAAAACCCTCCGGTTTATATAGACACCTGATAGGTTAGGGTTACCGCAGTGGGTTACAATGGTAGGAGATCTACATATCCGTATCGCCAAGCTTGCCTTCCACGCCAAGGAAAGTCCCATCCGGACACGGGACGAAGTCTTCAATCTTGTATCTTCATAGTCTTGGAGTACGGCCGTGACGATAGTCCGGCTATCCGGACACCCCCTAGTCCGGGACTCCCTCAACCCACTAGTGCGCCGTTAGTATGCCAAAGCACATGGGTAAATATGGCCCCCTGGGAGGCATACTAATGGCACACGGTGGGCTATACTAATGGTGCACTGCGTGGTGCGCCATTAGTATTTAATTCTAATGGCGTGGTGCTAGTGGCGCACCAATCGTGCGCCATTAGTAGGCAAAACTGGTGCGCCACTAGCAGGCCTTTCCCAGTAGTGGGAGAGGAAAAGGAGAGGCAAATGGAAAATAATGTAATGCGAGGGATAAGAGTTTGTGATGGGTACTTGGTATGTCTTGACTTGTGCGTAGACTCCCTGGCATCGGCGCCAGAAATGGCTCGTTGTCGGGAGATAAAATCTTGACTTGTCTTGGTGTAAGCCTCCTCAAGAATCATGGCGCAGAAATCCTTCTTGCTACCTCTTGAGCACTGCATTGGTTTTCCCTTGAAGAGGAAAGGGTGATGCAGTAAAGTAGCGTAAGTATTTCCCTCAGTTTTTGAGAACCAAGGTATCTATCCAGTAGGAGAGCACGCTCAAGTCCCACGTACCTACACAAAAAAATAAGAACCTTGCAACCAATGCGATAAAGGGGTTGTCAATCCCTTCACGGCCACTTGCAAAAGTGAGATCTAATAGAGATGATAAGATAATATTTTTGGTATTTTTATGATAGAGACTAAAAGTAAAGAAAGCAAAAAAAGGTAATAGAAATAACGGTAGATTAATATAATAGAGAATAGACACGGGGGCCATAGGTTTCACTAGTGGCTTCTCTCAAGAGCATAAGTATTATGGTGGGTGAACAAATTACTGTCGAGCAATTGATAGAATTGTGCATAGTTATGAGAATATCTAGGTATGATCATGTATATAGGCATCACGTCCGTGACAAGTAGACCGACTCTGCTCGCATCTACTACTATTACTCCACACATCGACCGCTATCTAGCATGCATCTAGAGTATTAAGTTCATAGGAACAGAGTAACGCTTTTAAGCAAGATGACATGATGTAGAGGGATAAACTCAAGGAATATGATATAAACCCCATCTTTTTTATCCTCGATGGCAACAATACAATACGTGTCGTTTCCCTTCACATCGGGATTGAGCACCGCAAGATTGAACCCAAAGGTAAGCACTTCTCCCATTGCAAAAAAGATCAATCTAGTAGGCCAAACGAAACTGATAATTCAAAGAGACTTGCAAAGATAACAAATCATACATAAAAGAATTCAGAGGAGGTTCAAATATTGTTCATAGATAATCTTGATCATAAATCCACAATTCATTGGATCTTGACAAACACATCGCAAAAGAAGATTACATCGAATAGATCTCCAAGAGAATTGAGGAGAACTTTGTATTGAGATCCAAAGAGAGAGAAGAAGCCATCTAGCTAATAAGTATGGACCCGACGGTCTGAGGTAAACTACCCACACATCATCGGAGAGGCTATGGTGTTGATGTAGAGGCCCTCCGTGATCAATGCCCCCTCCAGCAGAGCGCCGGAAAAGGCACCAAGATGGGATCTCACGGGTACAGAGAGATTCGGCGGTGGAAATAGGGTTTTGGCTCCTGTTCTGATGTTTCCTGGGTATATGAGTATATATAGGAGAAAGAGGTCGGTCAGGAGAGTTACGAGGGGCCCACGAGGGTGGGGGGAGGCGCCCGAGGCGTGCGCGCCTCCTGCCTCGTGGCCTCCTTGTTGATTTCTTGACGTCCACTCCAAGTCCTCTGGATCACGTTCGTTCTGAAAATCACGTTCCCGAAGGTTTCATTCCGTTTGGACTCCGTTTGATATTCCTTTCTTTCAAAACACTAAAATAGGCAAAAAAAGATAGCAATTTGGGCTGGGCCTCCGGTCAATAGGTTAGTCCCAAAAATAATATAAAAGTGTATAATAAAGCCCATTGAACATCCAAAACAGATAATATAATAACATGAAACAATCAAAAATTATAGATACGTTGAGAGGCGTGTCAGCGGCATGAGGGGCGCCGCGGTCATGATGTGCTTACGTGGGCGGCATGCCAGCGTCTGGAGAGGCCCCTCTTGGCGGGCCTTCCCCTTCTCTGCGGCCGAGAACCTCTTTGTAGGCGCCATGGGGTCGCTACTAGCAATGGAGCAAGGAGGAAGAAGAAGCGAGAGGAACAGGAAGAGATGAGCAACATGGGCTTCGCCACCTCCTCATTTATAGCGGGACAAGGCCAACCGGCGACCCCCACGATCACATGTAATGATGGTTTTTCTGTGCATGCAGTAGGGACTCGTCAAATCGGGCAGTTGCCGAGGCAGCGTGGGGAAGCGGAGACGCCTACGTCCAATCAATCGCCACGCGTCAAGCGGGGCGGCGGGCTGTTGGCGCCCGCGGCGCTCCGCACTTGCCCTTTGGCTTCGCCTCAAAGCCAAGTCCGAGAGCGCCTTGGGCCCGGGGGCTACTGTCGGCGTCCTGGGAACAGGGGTCCCCAGACTTGCCTGCTTGCTGGCCCACAGCGTGGCTCTACCAGCAGCCCTGTACGGCCCATCTTCACCAGCAAGCACTCAAGATCCTCGCGAGGGGCCAAGCCTCGTGAGGCGGACGACGCAAGACCTCCTCAGGAGCGGCCTCACCAGGCCGGCTCGCGAGGGGCGGAGAGATCAAGGCAAGGGACACATCGCAAGGTTCCTGCGACGCAAGCCATGACGACTGGAGCCAGGCCGGCGCCCGCGCACACAGTGTCCTCTTTTCCGCTGTGGTGCTAAAGGGGCAAGCGCAGGCAAGGAGTCCCGAGGCATCAGGCAAAGGTTTCCATATCGGTGCAACGAGACCAAGACCAGCAGGACGACAAGACGGAGGTTATCGTGGAGCCCAAGACAGCATCACCACTAGAGCCTTTGGCAGGCGAAGACCACCTTTAGTCAGGATAACTTGTACTAGTTGTCTCCCTTCGAATTTGGCCGTTGTTGGATCCCTTCCCGCTCAATATTTGGGGAGAGGACCAGGGCCTCTATAAATAGGACTAGCCACCACAATAGGAGGCAACTCAAACCGATCCAGATCATCCTCGACCACACACAAGCCCACCAAGCACAAGAACACCTCTCCTCAGGAGGCTCTTCTTCCCTAATAACTATTGATCCTCAGCCCAAGAGGCAATCCACCACACCACACTGGAGTAGGGTATTACACCACATCGGTGGCCCGAACCAGTATAAACTCTTGTGTCTCTCTTTCTGCGGGTTCAACGCGCTAAGCCCTGAGATCATGGTGAGAGTGAGGGCGTGATTAGGTAGGGAGAGATCTTTGTGTGCACCCCAGTGTTCGAACCTCAAGGGTTTTGCCGGAACCCGAAATCCGACACTTTCTAATAAGGGAGCAGGTACAGTTACTTCATCAAGTTCTACTTTCCTCCCACTCACTTCTTTCCAGATAAACTCCTTCTCTAGAAAGGATCCATTCTTAGCAACGAATATCTTGCCTTTGGATCTATGATAGAAGGTGTACTCAACAGTCTCCTTTGGGTATCCTATGAAGACACATTTCTCTGATTTGGGTTCGAGCTTATCAGGTTGAAGCTTTTTCACGTAAGCATCACAGCCCCAAACTTTAAGAAATGACAACTTGGGTTTCTTGCCAAACCACAGTTCATAACGTGTCATCTCAACGGATTTAGATGTTGCCCTATTTAACGTGAATGCAGGCGTCTCTAAAGCATAACCCCAAAACGATAGCGGTAAATCAGTAAGAGACATCATAGATCGCACCATATCTAATAAAGTGCGGTTACGACGTTCGGACATACCATTACGCTCTGGTGTTCCAGGTGGCGTGAGTTGCGAAACAATTCCACATTGTTTCAAATGAAGATCAAACTCGTAACTCAAATATTCTCCTAGATACGTCTCCAACGTATCTATAACTTTTGATTGTTCCATGCTTTTATATTATCCACCTAGGATGTTTATATGCATTTATATGTTATTTTATCTGAATCTTGGGACTAACCTATTAACCTAGAGCCTAGTGCCAGTTTCTATTTTTTCTTGTTTTTGAGTTTTACAGAAAAGGAATACCAAAAGGAGTTCAATGGATGTGCCAATTTTTGACGATTTTTTATGGACCAAAAGAAGACCCCGGAGTAAAAGATTTGGGCCAGAAGAGTCCCGGGCTGTCCACGAGGGTGGGGGGCGCGCCCACCCCACGGGCGCGCCAGCCTACCTCGTGGACGACTCGGGCACCTCCCTGACTTGTTCCCAACGCCAAAAATTCCTATAAATACTGAAACCTCTAGAACATAACCTAGATCGGGAGTTCCGCCGCCGCAAGACTCTGTAGCCACCAAAAACCAATAGGGACCCTGTTCTGGCACCCTGCCGGAGGGGGGATCCCTCACCGGAGACCATCTTCATCATCCCGACGATCTCCATGACGAGGAGGGAGTAGTTCACCCTCGGGGCTGAGGGTATGTACCAGTAGCTATGTGTTTTATCTCTCTCTCGTGTTCTTGATTTGGCACGATCTTGATGTATCGCGAGCTTTGCTATTATTTTTTGATCTTATGATGTTTTCCCTTTGAAGTTATCTTATCGGATTGAGTCTTTAAGGATTTGAGAACACTTGATTATGTCTTGCATGTGCTTATCTGTGGTGACAATGGGATATCATGTGATCTACTTGATGTATGTTTTGGTGATCAACTTGCGGGTTTCATAACATTGTGAACTTATGCATAGGGGTTGGCACACGTTTTCGTCTTGACTCTCCGGTAGAAACTTTGGGGCACTCTTCGATGTTCTTTGTGTTGGTTGAATAGATGAATCTGAGATTGTGTGATGCATATCGTATAATCATACCCACGGATACTTGAGGTGACATTAGGGCTTTGGTTGATATGTGTCTTAAGGTGTTATTCTAGTATGAACTCTATGATAGATCGAACGAAAAGAATAGCTTCATGTTATTTTACTCGGACTCTTGAATAGATCGATCAGAAAGGATAACTTTGAGGTGGTTTCGTACCCTACCATAATCTCTTCATTTGTTCTCTGCTATTAGCGACTTTGTTCTTCATATGAACTCTATGATGGGAAGGAAAATTGTGCTCAAGTACTAGAAGAAGAATTACATAGAATCCTTGGCATAAAATATGTGAATGATGAGCATGATTGCAATGTTGTTAGTATTAAATCTTTGAATACCCATGATGCTAGGGATATGAAAAGCCACAAGCTTGGGGATGCCATGTTTGATGAAGATGATATGTTTTGTCCCCCAAGTTTTGATGAGCAAATTTATTATGATGACAGCATGCCTCCTATTTATGATTATTATATTGATGAAACTGGGTTTGGAAGAGTGTCAACTTTAGGAAGTAATGATTCCAATATTTTGGAGGATGTTGAATCTTACTGTGATAATTATGAAAGTGGATTTGGAGAGGTCATGACTTTATTTAGTGATGATTCCACTATTTCGGAAGAGGTTCCAATTGATTATGAGAACAAAGTTGCTATCTATGATGATTATTGTGATGGCATGTATGCTATAAATATTAATGATAACCATGAATATTGTCATCATGATTTTAGTTATCAATTGGATTATGCCTCAAATGATAATTACTTGTTGAGTTTGCTCCCACTATTATTAATGAGAAGAAATTTGCTTATGTGGAGAGTAATAAAAATTACATGCTTGTAGATCATGAAAAGAATGCTTTATGTGATGGTTAATTGTCGAATTCATTCATGATGCTACTGAAAATTATTATGAGGGAGGAATATATGCTTGTAGGAATTGCAATAATATCAAGTTTCCTCTTTATGTGCTTAAAATCTTGAAGCTATGCTTGTTTTGCTTTCCTATGCTAGTTGATTATTTTTCCCATAAGTTGTTTGCTCACAAAATCCCTATGCATAGGAAGTGGGTTAGACTTAAATGTGCTAGTCATATTCTTCATGATTCTCTCTTTATGTTTCAATTCTTATCTTTTATGTGAGCATCATTGAAATCATCATGCCTAGCTAGGGGTGTTAAACGATACTGCTTGTTGGGAGGCAACCCAATTTTATTTTTGTTCTTTGCCTTTTGCTCCTGTTTAGTAATAAATAATTCATCTAGCCTCTGTTTAGATGTGGTTTTATGTTTTAATTAGTGCTTGTGCCAAGTAGAACCTTTGGGAAGACATGGGTGAAGTCTTTATGATCTTGCTGTAAAAAAAACAGAAACTTTAGTGCTCACGAGATTAGCTGCCATTTTTTACTGGAGAGTGATTTTAGGTTGATTCTTTTTTCAGATGATTTATAGAAAAATTCCTCAGGTCCACAAAGTTATTTCAGAATTTTTGGAGTTTCGGAAGTATATGTTTGATACAGATTACTACAGACTGTTCTGTTTTTGACAGATTCTGTTTTCATTGTGTTGTTTGCATATTTTGATGAATCTATGAGTAGTATCAGAGGGTATGAACCATAGAGAAATTGGAATACAGTAGATATTACACCAATATGAATTTATAATGAGTTCACAACAGTACCTAAGTGGTGATTTATTTTCTTATACTAACGGAGCTTACGAGTTTCCTGTTGAGTTCTGTGTTGTGAAGTTTTCAAGTTTTGGGTAAAGATTCGATGGACTATGGAATAAGGAGTGGCAAGAGCCTAAGCTTGGGGATGCCCAAGGCACCCCAAGGTAATATTCAAGGACAACCAAGAGCCTAGCTTGGGGATGCCCCGGAAGGCATCCTCTCTTTCGTCTTCGTTCATCGGTAAGTTTACTTGGAGCTATATTTTTATTCACCACATGATATGTGTTTTGCTTGGAGCGTCATTTTATTTCATTTTGTTTTGCTTGCTGTTTGAATAATATCCCAAGATCGGAAATGCTTAAATGTTAGAGCATCTTCACATAGTTGCATAATTATTCAACTACTCATTGATCTTCACTTATATCTTTCGGAGTAGTTTGTCATTTGCTCTAGTGCTTCACTTATATCCTTTTAGAGCACGGCGGTGGTTTTATTTTGAAGAAATAGATGAACTCTCATGCTTAACTTATATTATTTTGAGAGTCTTTTAGAACAGCATGGTAATTTGTTTTGTTTATTAAATTAGTCCTAGTATGATGGGCATCCAAGAGGGATATAATAAAAACTTCCATATAGAGTGCATTGAATACTATGAGAAGTTGGATACTTGATGATTGTTTTGAGATATGAAGATGGTAATATTAAAGTTGTGCTAGTTGAGTAATTGTGAATTTGAGAAATACTTGTGTTGAAGATTGCAAGTCCCGTAGCATGCACGTATGGTAACTGTTGTGTGACAAATTTGAAACATGAGGTGTTCTTTGATTGTCATCCTTATGAGTGGCGGTCGGGGACGGCGATGGTCTTTTTCCTACCAATCTATCCCCTAGGAGCATGCACATAGTGCTTGGTTTTGATGACTTGTAGATTTTTGCACTAAGTATGTGAGTTCTTTATGATTAATGTTGAGTCCATGGATTATACGCACTCTCACCTTTCCATCATTGCTAGCCTCTTCGGTACCGTGCATTGCCCTTTCTCACCTTGAGAGTTGGTGCAAACTTCTCAAGTGCATCCAAAACCCGTGATATGATATGCTCTATCACACATAAACCTCCTTATATCTTCCTCAAAACAGCCACCATACCTACCTATTATGGCATTTCCATAGCCATTCCGAGATATATTGCCATGCAACTTTCCGCTGTTCCGTTTACTATGACACGCTTCATCATTGTCATATTACCTTGCATGATCATGTAGTTGACATCGTATCTGTGGCAAGGCCACCATGCATAATTTTTCATACATGTCACTCTTGATTCATTGCCCATCCTGGTACACCGCCTGAGGCACTCATATAGAGTCATATTTTGTTCTAGTATCAAGTTGTAATCATTGAGTTGTAAATAAGTAGAAGTGTGATGATCATCATTGATTGAGCATTATCCCAAAAAAAAGAAAAAAGAAAGGCCAAATAAAAAAAGGAAAGGACAAAAAAAAGGAAGGCCCAAAAAAAGAATAAAAGGGACAATGCTACTATCCTTTTTCCACACTTGTGCTTCAAAGTAGCACCATGATCTTCATGATAGAGAGTCTCTTATATTGTCACTTTCATATACTAGTGGGAATTTTTCATTATAGAACTTGGCTTGTATATTCCAACAATGGGCTTCCTCAAATGCCCTAGGTCTTCGTGAGCAAGCAAGTTGGATGCACACCCACTTTGTTTCTTTTGTTGAGCTTTCATACATATATAGCTCTAGTGCATCCGTTGCATGGCAATCCCTACTCCTTGCATTGACATCAATTGATGGGCATGTCCCTAGCCCGTTGATTAGCCGTCAATGTGAGACTTTCTCCTTTTTTGTCTTCTCCACACAACCCCCATCATCATATTCTATTCCACCCATAGTGCTATGTCCATGGCACACGCTCATGTATTGCGTGAAAGTTGAAAAAGTTTGAGAATACTAAAGTATGAAACAATTGCTTGGCTTGTCATCGGGGTTGTGCATGATGAGAGCATTTTGTGTGACGAAGATGGAGCATGGCCAAACTATATGATTTTGTAGGGATGAGCTCACTTTGGCCATGTTATTTCGATAAGACATAATTGCTTGGTTAGTATGCTTGAAGTATTATTATTTTTATGTCAATATTAAACTTTTGTCTTGAATCTTATGGATCTGAATATTCTTGCCCAATAAATAAGATTACATTGATAAATATGTTAGGTAGCATTCCACATAAAAAGTCATGTTTTTTATCATTTACCAACTCAAGGACGAGCAGGAATTAAGCTTGGGGATGCTTGATACGTCTCCAAAATATCTATAATTTTTTATTGTTCCATGCTATTATATTATCCATCTAGGATGTTTTATATGCATTTATATGCTATTTATGATTTTTGGGACTAACTTATTAACCTAGAGCCCGATGTCAGGCTTTCTATTTTTCCTTGTTTTGAGTTTCTGAAAAGGAATACCAAACAGAGTCCAATGGACGTGCCAATTTTTGACGATTTTTTATGGACGAAAAGAAGACCACGGAGTAAAAGAGTTGGGCCAGAAGAGTCCCATGCCAAACACGAGGGTGCGGGGCGCGCCCACCCCCCTAGGCGCGCCGGCCTGCCTCGTGGACGACTCGGGCACCTCCCTGACTTGTTCCCGACGCCAAAAATTCCTATAAATACTGAAACCTCCAGAACATAACCTAGATCGGGAGTTCCGCCGCCGCAAGCCTCTGTAGCCACCAAAAACCAATCGAGACCCTGTTCAAGACCTCAAGGGGGTTCTCCCTCACCGGTGGCCATCTTCAACATCCCGGTGATCTCCATGACGAGGAGGGAGTAGTTCACCCTCGGGGCTGAGGGTATGTACCAGTAGCTATGTGTTTTATCGCTCTCTCTCTCTCTCTCTCTCTCTCTCTCTCGTGTTCTTGGTATGGCGCGATCTTGATGTATCGCAAGCTTTGCTATTATAGTTGGATCTTATGATGTTTCTCCCCCTCTACTGTCTTGTAATGGATTGAGCTTTCCCTTTGAAGTTATCTTATCTGATTGAATCTTTAAGAATTTGAGAACACTTCATGTATGTCTTGCATGTGCTTATGTGTGGTGACAATGGGATATCACGTGATCTACTTGATGTATGTTTTGGTGATCAACTTGCGGGTTCCGTAACATTGTGAATTTATGCATAGGGGTTGGCACACGTTTTCGTCTTAACTCTCCGGTAGAAACTTTGGGGCACTCTTTGAAGTTCTTTGTGTTGATTGAATAAATGAATCTGTGATTGTGTGATGCATATCGTATAATCATACCCACGGATACTTGAGGTGACATTGGAGTATCTAGGTGACATTAGGGCTTTGGTTTATATGTGTCTTAAGGTGTTATTCTAGTATGAACTCTATGATAGATCGAACGAAAAGAATAGCTTCGTGTTATTTTACTACGGACTCTTGAATAGATCAATCAGAAAGAATAACTTTGAGGTGGTTTCGTACCCTACCATAATCTCTTCGTTTGTTCTCTGCTATTAGTGACTTTGGAGTGACTCTTTGTTGCATGTTGAGGGATAGTTATATGATCCAATCATGTTATTATTGTTGAGAGAACTTGCACTAGTGAAAGTATGAACCCTAGGCCTTGTTTCAACGCATAGCAATACCGTTTGTGCTCACTTTTATCATTAGTTACCTTGCTGTTTTAATATTTTCAAATTACAAAAACCTATATCTACCATCCATATTGCACTTGTATCACCATCTCTTCGCCGAACTAGTGCACCTATACAATTTACCATTGTATTAGGTATGTTGGGGACACAAGAGACTCTTTGTTATTTGGTTGCACGGTTGTTTGAGAGAGACCATCTTCATCCTACACCTCCCACGGATTGATAAACCTTAGGTCATCAAATTGAGGGAAATTTGCTACTGTCCTACAAACCTCTGCACTTGGAGGCCCAACAACGTCTACAAGAAGAAGGTTGTATAGTAGACATCAAGGAGTTTACGGCGCCCGTTGCGGGAGGTTAGTGCTTGAAGGTATATCTTTAGATCTTGCAATCGAATATTTTAGTTTCTTGTTTTATCACTAGTTTAGTTTATAAAAGAAAACTACAAAAATTGGAATTAAGGTTGCCTCATATGCTTCATCTTTTAATGTCTTTCGTGAAAATGATGGGAAGGAAAATTGTGCTCAAGTACTAGAAGAAGAATTACATAGAATGCTTGGCATAAAATATGTGAATGATGAGCATGATTGCAATGTTGTTAGTATGAATTCTTTGAATACCCATGATGCTAGTGATATGCAAAGCCACAAGCTTGGGGATGCTATGTTTGATGAAGATGATATGTTTTGCCCCCAAGTTTTGATGAGCAAATTTATTATGATGATAGCATGCCTCCTATTTATGATGATTATATTGATGAAAGTGGGTTTGGAAGAGTGTCAACTTTAGGAAGTAATGATCACACTATTTTGGAGGATGTTGAATCTTACTGTGATAATTATGAAAGTGGATTTGGAGAGGTCATGACTTTATTTAGTGATGATTCCACTATTTTGGAAGAGGTTCCAATTGATTATGAGAACAAAGTTGCTATCTATGATGATTATTGTGATGACATCTATGCTATAAATATTAATGATAACCATGAAACTTGTCATCATGATTTTAGTTTTCAATTGGATTGTGCCTCAAATGATAATTATTTTGTTGAGTTTGCTCCCACTATTATTAATGAGAAGAAATTTGCTTATGTGGAGAGTAATAAAAATTCTATGCTTGTAGATCATGAAAAGAATGCTTTATGTGATGGTTATATTGTCGAATTCATTCATGATGCTACTGAAAATTATTATGATGGAGGACTATATGCTTGTAGGAATTGCAATAATATCAAGTTTGCTCTTTATGTGCTTAAAATCTTGAAGCTATGCTTGTTTTGCTTTCCTATGCTAGTTGATTATTGTTCCCATAAGTTGTTTGCTCACAAAATCCCTATGCATAGGAAGTGGGTTAGACTTAAATGTGCTAGTCATATTCTTCATGATGCTCTCTTTATGTTTCAATTCTTATCTTTTATGTGAGCATCATTGAAATCATCATGCCTAGCTAGGGGTGTTAAACGATAGCGCTTGTTGGGAGGCAACACAATTTTATTTTTGTTCTTTGCCTTTTGCTCCTGTTTAGTAATAAATAATTCATCTAGCCTCCGGTTAGATCTGTTTTTATGTTTTAATTAGTGTTTGTCCCAAGTAGAACCTTTGGGAAGACTTGGGTGAAGTCTTTATGATCTTGCTGTAAAAAACAGAAACTTTAGCGCTCACGAGATTAGCTGTCATTTTTTACTGGAGAGTGATTTTATGTTGATTATTTTTGCAGATGATTAATAGACAAATTTCTCAGGTATAACAATTTATTTCAGAATTTTTGAAGTTCCATAAGTATACGTTTGATACAGATTACTACAGACTGTTCTATTTTTGACAGATTCTGTTTTCATTGTGTTGTTTGCTTATTTTGATGAATCTATGAGTAGTATCGGAAGGTATGAACCATAGAGAAGTTGGAATGCAGTATATATTACACCAATATGAATTTATAATGAGTTCACAACAGTACCTAAGTGGTGATTTATTTTCTTATACTAACGAAGCTTACGAGTTTTCTGTTGAGTTTTGTGTTGTGAAGTTTTCAAGTTTTGGGTAAAGATTCGATGGACTATGGAATAAGGAGTGGCAAGAGCCTAAGATTGGGGATGCCCAAGGCACCCCAAGGTAATATTCAAGTACAACCAAGAGCCTAAGCTTGGGGATGCCCGGAAGGCATCCCTCTTTAAATCTTCGTTCATCGGTAGCTTTACTTGGAGCTATATTTTTATTCACCACATGATATGTGTTTTGCTTGGAGTGTCATTTTATTTTCTTTTGTTTTGCTTGCTGTTTGAATAATATCCCTCTTGGAGCGTCATTTTATTTTCTTTTGTTTTGCTTTCTATTTTTTCCTTGTTTTTTATTTTTACAGAAAAGGAATACCAAACGGAGTCCAAAGGACGTGCCAATTTTTGACGATTTTTTAGGGACCAAAAGAAGACCCCGGTGTAAAAGAGTTGGGCCAGAAGAGTCCCGGGCCGTCCACGAGGGTGGGGGCGCACCCACCCCCACCCCCACCTCCCCCCCCCCCGGCGCGCCGGCCTACCTCGTGGACGACTCGTGCACCTCCCTGACTTGTTCCCGATGCCAAAAATTCCTATAAATACTGAAACCTCCAGAACATAACCTAGATCGGGAGTTCCACCGCCGCAAGCCTCTATAGCCACCAAAAACCAATCGGGACCCTGTTAAGCACCACTATGGGAGGGATACCTCACCGGTGGCCATCTTCATCATCCGGCGATCTCCAAGACGAGGAGGGAGTAGTTCACCCTCGGGGCTGAGGTTATGTAACAGTAGCTATGTGTTTTATCTCTCTCTCTCTCTCTCTCTCTCTCTCGTGTTCTTGATTTGGCACGATCTTGATGTATCGCGAGCTTTGCTATTATAGTTGGATCTTATGATGTTTCTCCCCCTCTACTCTCTTGTAATGGGTTGTGTTTTCCCTTTGAAGTTATCTTAACGGATTGAGTCTTTAAGGATTTGAGAACACTTGATCTATGTCTTGCGTGTGCTTATCTATGGTGATAAATGGGATATCACGTGGTCTACTTGATGTATGTTTTGGTGATCAACTTCCGGGTTCTGTAACATGTTGTGAACTTATGCATAGGGGTTGGCACACGTTTTCGTCTTGACTCTCCGGTAGAAACTTTGGGGCACTCTTTGAAGTTCTTTGTGTTGGTTGAATAGATGAATCTGAGATTGTGTGATGCATATCGTATAATCATACCCATGGATAATTTAGGTGACGTTGGAGTATCTAGGTGACATTAGGGATTTGGTTGATATGTGTCTTAAGGTGTTATTCTAGTATGAACTCTATGATAGATCGAACGGAAAGAATAGCTTCGTGTTATTTTACTAGGACTCTTGAATAGATCAATCAGAAAGGAGAACTTTGAGGTGGTTTCGTACCCTACCATAATCTCTTCGTTTGTTCTCCGCTATTAGCGACTTTGGAGTGACTCTTTGTTGCATGTTGAGGGATAGTTATATGATCCAATTATGTTATTATTGTTGAGAGAACTTTCACTAGTGAAAGTATGAACCCTAGGCCTTGTTTCAACGCATTGCAATACCGTTTGTGCTCACTTTTATCATTAGTTACCTTGCTGTTTTAATATTTTCAGATTACAAAAACCTATATCTACCATCCATATTGCACTTGTATCACCATCTCTTCGCCGAACTAGTGCACCTATACAATTTACCATTGTATTGGGTGTGTTGGGGACAGAAGAGACTCTTTGTTATTTGGTTGCAGGGTTGTTTGAGAGAGAGCATCTTCATCCCTCGCCTCCCACGGATTGATAAACCTTAGGTCATCCACTTGAGGGAAATTTGCTACTGTCCTACAAACCTCTGCACTTGGAGGCCCAACAACGTCTACAAGAAGAAGGTTGCGTAGTAGACATCACTCCTCAACGATCAGATCACAGAAACTTTATTTTCTTGTTACGCTGATTTTCCACTTCACTCTGAAATTCTTTGAACTTTTCAAATGTTTCAGACTTATGTTTCATCAAGTAGATATACCCATATATGCTCAAATCATCTGTGATGGTCAGAAAATAACGATACCCGCCATGAGCTTCAATATTCATCAGACCGCATACATCAGTATGTATTATTTCCAATAAATCTATTGCTCGCTCCATTGTTCCGGAGAACGGAGTTTTAGTCATCTTGCCCATGAGGCATGGTTCGCAAGTACCAAGTGATTCCAAAAGTCCATCAGTATGGAGTTTCTTCATGCATATTACACCAATATGACCCAAACGGCACGGCCACAAATAAGTTGCACTATCATTATTAACTTTGCATCTTTTGGCTTCAATATTATTAATATGTGTATCACTACGATCAAGATTCAATAAACCATTTATATTGAGTGTATGACCGTAGAAGGTTTTATTCATGTAAATAGAACAACAATTATTCTTTGACTTAAATGAATAACTGTATTGCAATAAACATGATCCAATCGTATTCAAGCTCAACGCAAACACCAAATACAATTTATTTTAGGTTCAACACTAATCCCGAAGGTAAAGGGAGTGTGCGATGGTGATCTTATCAACCTTGGAATCACTTCCAACACATATCATCACCTCGCCCTTAACTAGTCTCTGTTTATTTTGCAACTCCCATTTCCAGTTACTACTCTTAGCAACTGAACCAATATCAAATACCGAGGGGTTGCTATAAACACTAGTAAAGTACACATCAATAACATGTATATTCAATATAACTTTGTTCACTTTGCCATCCTTCTTATCTGCCAAGTATCTAGGGCAGTTCCACTTCCAGTGACCATTTCCTTTGCAGTTGAAGCACTTAGTTTCAGGCTTAGGTCTAGCTTTGGGTTTCTTCCTGGGAGTGACAATTTGCTTGCCATTCTTCTTGAAGTTCCCTTTTTTCCCTTTGCCCTTTTTCTTGAAACTAGTGGTCTTGTTAACCATCAACACTTGATTTTTTTTCTTGATTTCTACCTACGCCGATTTCAGCATCGCGAAGAGCTCGGAAATTGTTTTCGTTATCCCTTGCATATTATAGTTCATCACGAAGTTCTAGTTACTTGGTGATAGTGACTAGAGAACTCTGTCAATCACTATCTTATCTGCAAGATTAACTCCCACTTGATTCAAGCGATTGTAGTACTCAGACATTCTGAGCACATGCTCACTTGTTGAGATATTCTCCTCCATCTTATTGGCAAAGTACTTGTCAGAGATATCATACCTCTCGACGGGGGCATGAGACTGAAATATCAATTTCATCTCTTGGAACATCTCATATCCTCCGTGGCGTTCAAAATGTTTCTGAAGTCCCGGTTCTAAGCCATAAGGCATGGTGCACTAAACTATCAAGTAGTCATCATACTGAGTTTCTCAAACGTTCATAACGTCTGCATCTTCTCCTGCAATAGGTCCGTCACCTAGCGGTGCATCAAGGACATAATACTTCTGTGCAGCAATGAGGATAATCCTCAGATCACGGACCAAGTCCGCATCATTGCTACTATCATCTTTCAACTTATTTTTCTCTAGGAACATATCAAAAATAAAGGGGGAGCTAATCATGAGCTATTGATCTACAACATAGATATGCAAAACTACCAAGACTAAGTTCATGATAAATTAAAGTTCAATTAATCATATTACTTAAGAACTCCCACTTAGATAGACGTCCCTCTAATCATCTAAGTGATCACGTGATCCAAATCAACTAAACCATGTCCGATCATCACGTGAGATGGAGTAGTTTTCAATGGTGAACATCACTATGTTGGTCATCTCTTCTATATGATTCACGCTCGACCTTTCGGTCTCAGTGTTCCGAGGCCATATCTGCATATGCTAGGCTCATCAAGTTTAACCCAAGTATTCTGCATGTGCAAAACTGGCTTGCATCCGTTGCATGTGAACGTAGAGCTTATCACACCTGATCATCACGTGGTGTCTCGACACAACGAACTGTCGCAACGGTGCATACTTAGGGAAAACACTTATACCTTAAAATTTAGCGAGAGATCATCTTATAATGCTACCGCCTTACTAAGCAAAATAAGATGCATAAAGGATAGACATCACATGCAATCAATATAAGTGATATGATATGGCCATCATCATCTTCTGCCTTTGATCTCCATCTCCAAAGCACCGTCATGATCACCATCGTCACCGGCTTGACACCTTGATCTCCATCTTAGCATCGTTGTCATCTCGCCAACTATTGCTTCTATGACTATCGCTACCGCTTAGTGATAAAGTAAAGCAATTATATGGCGACTGCATTTCATACAATAAAGCAACAACCATAAGGCTCCTGCCAGTTGCCGATAACTTTTACAATACATGATCATCTAATACAACAATTTATATATCATTACGTCTTGACCATATCACATAACAGCAAGCCCCTACAGAAACAAGTTAGACGTCCTCTACTTTGTAGTTGCAAGTTTTACGTGGCTGCTACGGGCTTAGCAAGAACCGTTCTTACCTACGCATCAAAACCACAATGATTTTTCGTCAAGTGTCTTGTTTAACCTTCAACAAGGACCGGGCGTGAGTCACACTCGATTCAACTAAAGTTGGAGAAAGCAGACACCCACTAGCCACATGTGTGAAGCACGGTGGTAGAACCAGATCCATGAACGCAGTCATGTAATGTCGGTTTGGGCCGCTTCATCCAACAATACCGCCGAATCAAAGTATGACATGCTGGTAAGCAGTATGGCTGTTATCGCCCACAACTCTTTGTGTTCTACTCGTGCATATAATATTACGCATAGACCTATCTCTGATACCATTGTTGGGGAACATAGTATTTCAAAAAATTTCCTACGATCATGCAAGATCTATCTAGGAGATGCATAGCAACAAGCAGGGAGAGTGTGTCCACGTACCCTTGTAGACCGAAAGCGAAAATGTTAAGTAACGCGGTTGATGTAGTCGAACGTCTTCGCGATCCAACTGATCAAAGCATACGGCACCTCTGCGATCTGCACACGTTCAGCTCGGTGGCGTCCCTCAAATCTAGATCCAGGTGACGACG
This sequence comes from Aegilops bicornis, assembly GCA_021605145.1. Taxonomy (NCBI): domain Eukaryota; kingdom Viridiplantae; phylum Streptophyta; class Magnoliopsida; order Poales; family Poaceae; genus Aegilops; species Aegilops bicornis. The sequence goes on from CM038671.1 coordinate 462,829,527, forward strand.
AGGAGAGTTTCGTCGGCCTGACGGCGTGGTGGCGGTGATGATGAAGTTACGGCGCAGGCTTCGCCTAAGCACTACAACAATATGACCGAGGTGTGTAACTGTGGAGGGGGCCACCGCACATGGCTAAGACAAATCTTGAGTGCCTTTGGGGTGCTCCCCTCCCCGAATATAAAGGAGGGAGGGAGGAGGCGGCCGGCCTAGGGGGCGCGCCAAGCATAGGGAGTCCTACTAGGACTCCAAAGTCCTAGTAGGATTCCCTTTCCTATTCGGAGTAGGAGAGAAGGAAAGAGAGGGAGAGGGAGAAGGAAAGGGGGGGCGCGCCCCCACCCCTTGTCCAGTTCGGTTTGGGCAGGGGGGAGGTGCGCGCCACCTCTTCGCCCTTCTACCCTCTCTCCACTAAAGCCCAATAAGGCCCATTACTTCTCCCGGCGAATTCCCGTAACCCCCCGCTACTCCGAAAAATACCCGAATCACTCGGAACCTTTCCGATGTCTGAATATAGACTTCCAATATATGAATCTTTACCTCTCGATCATTTCGAGACTCCTCGTCATGTCCGTGATCTCATCCGGGACTCCGAACAAACTTTAGTCATCAAATCACATAACTCATAATACAAACCATCATCGAACATTAAGCGTGCAGACCCTACAGGTTTGAGGACTATGTAGACATGACCGAGACACATCTCTTGTCAATAACCAATAATGGAACCTGGATGCTCAGATTGGCTCCTACATATTCTATGAAGATCTTTAGCGGTCAAACCGCATAACAACATACGTTGTTCCCTTTGTAATCGGTATGTTACTTGCCCGAGATTCGATCGTCGGTATCCTCATAACTAGTTCAATCTCGTTACCGGCAAGTCTCTTTACTCGTTCCGTAATGCATCATCCCGTAACTAACTCATTAGTCACATTGCTTGCCAGGCTTATAGTGATGTGCATTACCGAGAGGGCCCAGAGATACCTCTCTTATTCACAGAGTGACAAATCCTAATCTTGATCTATGCCAACCCAACAAACACCTTCGGAGACACCTGTAGATCATCTTTATAACCAACCAGTTACGTTGTGACATTTGATTGCACACAAGGTGTTCCTCCGGTATTTTGGAGTTGCATAATCTCATAGTCAGAGGAACATGTATAAGTCATGAAGAAAGCAATAGCAATAAAACTAAACAATGCTAAGCTAACGGATGCGTCTTGTCCATCACATCATTCTCTTAATGATGTGACCCCATTCATCAAATAACAACACATGTCTATGGTCAGGAAACATAACCATCTTTGATTAACGAGCTAGTCTAGTAGAGGCATACTAGCACTAGTGCAGAACCGGGCTATAGCACCGGTTCGTAAGGGCCTTTAGTGCCGGTTCTGTAACCGGCACTAAAGGGTGGGGACTAAAGGTCCCCCCCCTTTAGTACCGGTTCTGCACGAACCGCCGCTAAAGGGCCACCACGTGGCACGAGCCAGCACCGGGGGCGGGGAGCACTTTAGTACCGGTTGGTAATACCAACCGATACTAAAATGTTTGTGGGGTTTTGGATTCATGATTTCTTTTTCTTTAATTTTGTGCTTTCCATTTAATTCTTTTTCGTTTGCTGGTATTTTACGATACTACATATTGTCGGTGTACAAAAAGAGGGGCACGCTTTTGTACCCCTTTACCTGTGCACGGGCAGTCAGAGCCGCGCCTACGACCACACCAAGAAGAACAGGGGAGGTGAGCCAAGGTAAGACCGAAGCCCAAGACAATCAAAGCAACGCCAAGGCCTAGTCCCTCAAAAAAAACGCCAAGGCCAAGACCACAAAGAGCAGAGGGACGAAGCAGGTTCCCCTGACAAGACCCTTGTCGGGACAGCTCGCCCCACACCAACAGAGCGAGCCACCCTTGAGCCCACGATCCCAAACACCATCATCCACGTGGGGCCAGGGCTCGGGAGGCACCTCCGTGGTGGCATGCAAATCTTTTTGAAGACATATTCAAGATCAGATGAGGATTAGAAGACGACGATCCTCGGCAAGATCCTTGCCGAGGAAGGCTACCAGACCCCCAGCAAGACCTTTGCCGGGGACGACAGCGCGCCACGGCAAGACCCTTTCCGGGCCACACGGCAAGACCCTTGCCGGGCCACCCGGCAAGGCCCTCGCCACGGATGCCAGTGGGACCACCGCCAGGCCCGCGCCACCCAAGCTTCCACCGCCGTTGCCATGCAGCTGCCAGCCCAACCAGCTGGGCGGGCACCTGTGTGGCAACATGCAGCTCCCAGGCCAACTCATCAAGCGCTTGCGTGGCGGCATGCAGATCTTCCTGAAGGCTCCACCACCATGCCACCCAGCTGCACTGCTCGCCTACATGGCACCGCCGCATCACTGCCGGGCGCGTGTCGGGCGAGGAGGAGCTGCGACGGATGGGACGGGCCTCGCCCCGTCCCCAATAAAGCAAGGGGACACCTAAGCCACGCATTAAATGCGTCTTGTCCTGTAATACGAGCAATAAGCTCAGGGCACTGTACGCCTTTCCACCTCCTGTGTGTCACTGTGGCAGCCCCTTTCAACTATAAAAGGAGGCCCATGGCATACTGGAGGGGGATTCGGCTCTTTCGAACCACGCACTGACCACAGCTAGTTCGAGAGCTCAAGAACTCTCAGAAATACACCCACCAAACAAGAACTAGGGTTTTACGCATCCTCGCGGCCCGAACCTGGGAAAACGATCATTGTGCTGTCTACTAGCCCTGCTCTCCACGCAACCCTGCGCCCCGGCAACCGTAGTAGGGATTCTTGTGATCCCATAGGTGTCGTTCCGCACCGACATCTTTGGTGCGCCAGGTAGGAGGCGCAATTGTGAGAATCTGGTCTGGTAGTTAGCCTAGCGGTTCTTCATCGCTTTCAGGTTTCTGAGAAGAAGGCGGCTAGAGGAACAACGCCGGCTCGGTGACAGAAAAGCTAAGTCATTCAGAGCCTTGGATTATTTCCTTTTTACACTTGAGATTATCGTCCTCGGAGATCTGGCCTATGTATGGGAGACCTGCACACAAAGGGGCCCTCCCGCAATTGGCAACGCCCTTGTTCTGTTTCGAGTCCGCTCAACAGCTCAAAGCGGCCGCGTCGAAAGTGGCGGGGTAGCCTTCCGCACCTGGCAACGCTCCCAACTCTGACTCGAGTCAAGATCGACAGTTTGGGCGGCCGCGCTAAGGGCGGCAAGGTGGTTCGCCCGGCAGCAAGCACACCCGACAGGCCAATGGGGATCCGTCCCCAAGACGCCGCCTTGGGTTTACGCGCCGGCGAACCTACCCAGTAACGTAGGGAGGACATACAAAGGAAAATCGAACAGGAAAATAACATGCATAATACTGAAAGTGCTGCAGAGTTATATTACATCAAATTGTTGCTGCGGTTCTAACTAGAGATAGCGATTGTCTTGGTTGTGGACCTGCAGCGGCGATAAAGAACGGGATGTCTAATCCCGGCGCTGGCCCTCCACCCTCAGAATTCGCCGACACACGGCCGATGATGGGCTTGATGCGCTCCACAAAGGCCGAGGTCGATACCCTCAGCAAGCTCTCCACCGCGCCATCGAAGTCAAGGTCGGCGTACCAGTGCGCCACCTTGGTGAGAACCTTGGTCATGGCACCCTGGCAAAGCCTCCGGGACTCCTCGGACAGTGAGGTCGCCCGACTGGCGTGGAGCCGCTCCAGAGCGCCAACGACCCTCTCAAAGAACATGGTCAGGCTGCAATTGGCGCTCACGTTCCGCTCCGGGACATACCTCACGTCCGGCATCCCCATGATGGCTAGCTGCGCGGCGGCCTGGTTGGCGACGGTGGCGAGGTGATCGAGCCAACGGTTCTCGCCGGCCGCGTGATCCGCGAAGTTGAGGCTCTCGTTCATCCACAATTGTTTCTTGGCCTCTAGCTCCTTGGCCAGGGTCCCCTCTCGGGTTTTGGCCTCCGACAGCACCTTCTCGAGACCCTCCAGCTTCAAATTGGAGGTCTTTGATGGAGTTGTTGGCCTCGGGAGCTCCCGGCCTTCTTGGCGACCCGCGCCCTGCGCCTCTGTCAAAAACCTTTGTGCGTGTCCCTCTCCTGGGATAGCTTCAGGGCATGCTCCTTCAGCCCAACGCGCTCCGCCTCCAGCTCCTCCACCTTGCCGGCGTGAACTGGGCTTGGGCATTGAGTGCCTCTTCATGCCTCTGCTCCAGCTCACTGGTCCGCTGCAAGACAAGCTTCTCCACCTCGGCATCCTTGCCGCGAAGCATGGCAGCGAGCTTCGCCTCACGTCGGCGCGAGTCCTCCTCCCTGAGTTCAGCGGCGGCCTCGCCTGGGTCCGAACGGCAGCCGGGCCGTGGCCAAGTTCTTCGCCATCTCCTGAGCATTCTCGACGTCGGCGAGCTTCATGGTGAGCTCCGCGTCACGCTTGGCCTGCTCACCCTAGGCAGCCTTGAGCTCCTTGTGGGCCTCGCAGAACCAGTCTTGCGCCTCGGCAACGTGCTTCTGGAGGTCCGCCTCCGCCTTGTCCACCACCGCCGTCCTAGCCTTGGTCTTGTCCAGGCGGGCGCGATGGAGCGCCTGGAGCTTCCGGAAGCTGGCGCCCATGGCGTGGAGTGATACGTCTCCAACGTATCTATAATTTATGAAGTATTCATGCTATCATATTATCCATCTTGGATGTTTTATGGGCTTTACTATGCACTTTATTATTACTTTTGGGACTAACCTATTGCTATCTCTTGAGCACTGTGTTGTATTTCTCCGAAGAGGAGAGGATGATGCAGCAAAGTAGCATAAGTATTTCTCTTAGTTTTTGAGAACCAAGCTATCAATCCAGTAGGAGGCCACGCACAAGTCCCTCGTACCTGCACAAAACGATAGCTACTCGCAACCAACGCGATTAGGGGTTGTCAATCCCTTCACGGTCACTTACTGTGGTGAGATCGATAGAGATGATAAATAATATTTTTGGTATTTTGATATAGAGATGCAAAGTGAAAAGTAAAAAGCAAAGTAAAAACAAAGCAAGTATTAAAGTGATGGAGATTGATATGATGAAAATAGACCCGGGGCCATAGGTTTCACTAGTGGCTTCTCTCAAGAGCATAAGTATTCTACGGTGGGTGAACAAATTACCTGTTGAGCAATTGATGTAATTGAGCATAGTTATGAGTATATCTAGGTATGATCATGTATATAGGCATCACGTCCAAGACAAGTAAACTGAAACGATTACGCATCTACTACTATTACTCCACTCATCGACCGCTATCCAACATGCATCTAGAGTATTAAGTTAAAAAGCAGAGTAACGCCTTAAGCAAGATGATATGATGTAGAGGATAAATTCATGCAATATGATAAAAACCCCATCTTGTTATCCTCGATGGCAAAAATACAATACGTGCCTTGCAACCCTTTACATCCTTTGGGTAAGGACACATAAAGATTGAACCCAAAGCTAAGCACTTCTCCCATTGCAAGAACTACCAATCTAGTTGGCCAAACCAAATGGATAATTCAAGAGACTTGCAAAGATAACTCAATCATACATAAAAAGAATTCAGAGAAGATTCAAATATTATTCATAGATAAGCTGGATCATAAACCCACAATTCATCGGTCTCAACAAACACACCGCAAAAAAGAAGATTACATCGAATAGATCTCCACAAGAGAGGGGAGAACATTGTATTGAGATCCAAAAAGAGAAGAAGCCATCTAGCTACTAACTATGGACCCGAAGGTCTCGAGGTAAACTACTCACACTTCATCGGAGAGGCTATGATGATGTAGAAGCCCTCCGTGATGACGGTCCTCTCGTGAGCTCGGAACAGGCCCCAAGATGGGATCTCGTGGATCTGAGAAAGTTGTGGTGGTGGAATTAGGTTTTTGGCTCCGTATTTGATCTGTCAAGTTACGTAGGTATATATAGGAGGAAGGAGTACGTCGGTGGAGCAACAGGGGGCCCACGAGGTAGGGGGCGCGCCCAGAAGGGTGCCCCCACCCTCACGACCGCCACTTTTGTTCCTTGGAGTAGGGTCCAAGTCTCCTGGATCACGTTCGGTGAGAAAATCACGTTCGAAGGTTTCATTCCGTTTGGACTCCGTTTGATATTCCGTTTCTTCAAACACCTAAATAGGCAAAAAATAGCAATTACAGGCTGGGCCTCCGGTTAATAGGTTAGTCCCAAAATAATATTAAAGTGGAAAATAAAGCCCAATATAGTCCAAAACAGTAGATAAAGTAGCATGGAGCAATCAAAAATTATAGATACGTTGGAGACGTATCACCTATTGACCCAGAGCCCAGTGCCAGTTCCTGTTTTTTCCCTTGTTTCAGTGTTTCGAAGAAAAGGAATATATACGGAGACGAAACGGAATGAAACCTTCTGGAGAAGTTATTTTCAGAAAGAAAGCAACCCGGGGGACTTGGAGTCCACGTCAAGAAAGCAACGAGGAAAGCACGAGGCAGGGGGCGCACCCACCCCCCTGGGCGCGCCCTCCACTCTCGTGGGCCCCTCCTGGCTCCCTTGACGTACTTCTTCCTCCTATATATATCCATATACCCTAAAACGATCGGGGAACAGAATAGATCGGGAGTTCCGCCGCCGCAAGCCTCAGTAGCAACCAAAACCAATCGGGACCCTGTTAAGACCTGCCGGGAGGGGAACCCTAACCGGTGGCCATCTTCATCATCCGGCGCTCTCTATGACGAGGAGGGAGTAGTTCACCCTCGGGGCTGAGGGTATGTACCAGTAGCTATGTGTTTGATCTCTCTCTCTCCTGTTCTTGATTTGGCACGATCTTGATGTATCGCGGGCTTTGCTGTTATAGTTGGATCTTATGTTTCTTATCCCCCTATACTCTCTTGTAATGGATTGAGTTTTCCCTTTGAAGTTATCTTATCGGATTGAGTCTTTAATGATTTGAGAACACTGGATGTATGTCTTGTCGTGCGTATCTGTGGTGACAATGGGATATCACATGACTCACTTGATGTATGTTTTGGTGATCAACTTGCGGGTTCCGCCCATGAACCTATGCATAGGGGTTGGCACACGTTTTCGTCTTGATTCTCCAGTAGAAACTTTGGGGCACTCTTTGAGGTTCTATGTGTTGGTTGAATAGATGAATCTGAGATTGTGTGATGCATATCGTATAATCATACCCACGGATACTTGAGATGACATTGGAGTATCTAGGTGACATTAGGGTTTTGGTTGATGTGTGTCTTAAGGTGTTATTCTAGTACGAACTCTAGGGCTGTTTGTGACACTTATAGGAATAGCCCAACGGATTGATTGGAAAGAATAACTTTGAGGTGGTTTGCACCCTACCATAATCTCTTCGTTTGTTCTCCGCTATTAGTGACTTTGGAGTGACTCTTTGTTGCATGTTGAGGGATAGTTATGTGATCCAATTATGTTATTATTGTTGAGAGAACTTGCACTAGTGAAAGTATGAACCCTAGGCCTTGTTTCCTAGCATTGCAATACCGTTTATGCTCACTTTTATCATTAGTTACCTTGCTGTATTTATATTTTCAGATTACAAAAACCTATATCTACCATCCATATTGCACTTGTATCACCATCTCTTCGCCGAACTAGTGCACCTATACAATTTACCATTGTATTGGGTGTGTTGGGGACACAAGAGACTCTTTGTTATTTGGTTGCAGGGTTGCTTGAGAGAGACCATCTTCAACCTACGCCTCCCATGGATTGATAAACTTTAGGTCATCCACTTGAGGGAAATTTGCTACTGTCCTACAAACCTCTGCACTTGGAGGCCCAACAACGTCTACAAGAAGAAGGTTGTGTAATAGACATCAAGCTCTTTTCCAATTTATGCCGGGAGGTGAGTGCTTGAAGGTATATCTTTAGATCTTGCAATGAAATCTTTTGTTTCTTGTTTTAGCACTAGTTTAGTTTATAAAAGAAAACTAAAAAATGGAATTGAGTTTGTCTCATACGCTTCATCTTTTAATATCTTTCGTGAGTATGATGGAAAGGAAAATTGTGCCAAAGTGTTAGAAGAAGAATGCATTAAAATGTTTGGCACTAAATCTTTGAATGATGAGCATGATTGCAATGTTATTAGTATGAATTCCTTGAATATCCATGATGCTAATGATATGCAAAGCCACAAGCTTGGGGAAGCTATGTTTGATGAAGATGATATTTTTTGTCCCCCAAGCTTTGATGAGCAAATTTACTATGATGATAGCATGCCCCCTATTTATGATGATTATTGTGATGACACGTATGCTATAAAGAATAATGATAACCATGAAACTTTCCATCTTGATCTTAATTTTCAATCACATGGTAGTTATTTTGTTGAGTTTGCTCCCACTATTATTAATGAGAAGAATTTTGCTTATGTGGAGAGTAATAAAATTTCTATGCTTGTAGATCATGAAAATAATGTTTTATGTGCTGTTTATATTGTTGAATTCATTAATGATGCTACTGAAAATTATTATGAGGGAGGAACATATGCTTCTACATATTGCAATAATATCAAGTTTCCTCTCTATGTGCTTAAAATCTTGAAGTTATGCTTGTTTTACCTTCCTATGCAAGTTGATTCTTGTTCCCATAAGTTTATTGCTCACAAAATCCCTATGCATAGGAAGTGGGTTAGACTTAAATGTTCTAGTCATATTCTTCATGATGCTTTCTTTATGTTTCAGTTATTATCTTTTACGTGAGCATCATTGAAATCATCATGCCTAGCTAGGAGCGTTAAACGTTAGCGCTTGTTGGGAGGCAACCCAACTTTATTTTAGTTTTTTACTTTTTGGTTCTGTTTATTAATAAATAATCCATCTAGTTTCTGTTTAGTTGTGGTTTTTTGTTTTAATTAGTGTTTGTGCCAAGTAGAACCTTTGGGAAGACTTGGGTGAAGTCTTCATGATCATGCTGTAAAAAAAACAGAAACTTTAGCGCTCACGAGATTAGTTAAAACTTTGTACTTGAGAGTGCTATTTAGTTGATTCTTCTTGCAGATGATTACTAGACAAATTCCTCAGGTCCAACAATTTATTTTACAATTTTTGGAGTTCTAGAAGTATACGTTTGATACAGATTACTACAGACTGTTCAGTTTTTGACAGATTTTGTTTTCATTGTGTTGCTTGCTTATTTTTATGAATCTATGGCTAGTAAAATAGTTTATAAACCATAGAGAAGTTGGAATACAGTAGGTTTAACACCAATATAAATAAATAATGAGTTCATTACAGTACCTTGAAGTGGTGTTTTGTTTTCTTTCGCTAACGGATCTTACGAGTTTTTACATTGAGTTTCGTGTTGTGAAGTTTTCAAGTTTTGGGTAAAGATTCGATGGACTATGGAATAAGGAGTGGCAAGAGCCTAAGCTTGGGGCTGCCCAAGGCACCCCAAGGTAATATTCAAGGACAACCAAGATCCTAATCTTGGGGATGCCCCGGAAGGCATCCCCTCTTTCGTCTACTTTCATTGGTAACTTTACTTGGAGCTATATTTTTATTCACCACATGATATGTGTTTTGCTTGGAGCATCATTTTATTTTCTTTAGCTTTGCTTGCTGTTTGAATAAAATACCAAGATCTAAAATCCTTAAATGTTAGAGATTCTTCACATAGTTACATAATTATTCAACTACTCATTGATCTTCACTTATATCTTTCGGGGTAGTTTGTCATTTACTCGTGTGCTTCACTTATATCCTACGATTAAATTGTTGAATGATTTGAATGTCACAAATATGAAATTATATATGTTTCATATGCCTTTCCCATGGGGAGTAGTGCCTTCACATATAAGAAGTAGAGGTGGTAAATTTTTTGAAGGCTAGCAAACATTGTATTGGTCAATTGAACAATTCATGAAAGAATATTGAAGGAAGAGAGATTTCACATATAAATATACTATCTTGGACATCTTCTATGATTGTGAGCCCCATTAATTATTTTCAAACCTGAGGAAATTAGTTGAAGTTGGACAAGGAAGACAACATAATGAGTTATGCTTGGGTATATTTGCATAAGTTATATTGTTTTGGATCCTCTAACATGTGGTGCTTGCTATTTAGAATCCTTTGCTAGCCAAAATATCTGTACTAAGCGGGAATCTTGCTTGTGCATCCAAATTCCTTGAACCAAGTTTCTTCCATGAGTGTCCACCATATCTACCTATATGCAGTATTTACCTGCCGTTCCAAGTAAATTTGCATGTGCCAAACTCTAAACCTTCAAATAATAATCTGTTTTGTATGCCCAAATTGCTCATGCAGCGACTACAGGTTAGCAGTATCTACCATGCTAGGTGGGTTATTCTCACGATGAGTGGACTCCACTCATAATTCATGAGAAAATGGCTGGTAACTAGGATGCCCGGTCCCATGATCAAAAGATCGAAATCGAATCAAAAAATAATGGCAAACAAAACTCCCCCAGGTTTGATGTTAGTTGGAGGCACCCATTGTTTCGGGCAAGCCATGGATTGATGATTGTTGGTGGAGGGGGAGTAAAAATCTTTACCTTTCTGTTTGGGAACCGCCTATAATGTATGTAGTATGGAAGATATTGGGAACTCTTGGTCGTTATGTTGACAATGAAAGCATACCTCTCAAAATTATTTTCATCTCTATTTTTGCTCCGAAGCTGGCACCTCTGCAAATCCACAGCTTCCCATTGAAGGGCCTATCTTTTACTTTTATGCAAGAGTCAGTAGTATTCCTTCTCATTCCAACCTACTCTTTAGTTGGCAAGAATCATGTGATGGAAAGATCTAAGCATATATGGCCATTCAAATATATTTGAGCATGAATTATTATTGTTGACATTACCCTTGAGGTAAATTTTGGGAGGCGAAACATTAAGCCCCTATCTTTCTCGTGTTCGATGAATACTATTTGTTCTAAAAATATGCTTTGAGTGGTAGCAATCATGGAAGACTATATGATAGTTGAGTATGTGAAGTTTGCTGAATCAAAGCTCTGACATAGACTCTTCCTGAAAATAAGATGAATTGTAATTGTTTGATGACTAATAACACGGTTCGTTAGTTTTGAAGAAAGTTTTTGATCTATACTTTAACATGTGAATAGCTTGTCACTTGATCACAAAAAGTTCTATGAGTTGAACTACTGTTATGACTACATATAATGATGCTAGAAAAGGTGATTGAAATTATCATTGATCAAACTTATGCACCTACTAGCATTCACACTTCATAATTTTTTTTATCATTTACCTACACGAGGACGACCAGGAATTAAGCTTGGGGATGCTGATACGTCTCCAATGTATCTATAATTTATGAAGTATTCATGCTATTATATTATCCATCTTGGATGTTTTATGGGCTTTACTATGCACTTCTATATTACTTTTGGGACTAACCTATTGACCCAGAGCCCAGTGCCAGTTCCTGTTTTTTCCCTTGTTTCAGTGTTTCGAAGAAAAGGAATATCAAACGAAGTCGAAACGGAAAGAAACCTTTTGGAGAAGTTATTTTCGGAAAGAAAGCAACCCGGGAGACTTGGAGTCCACGTCAAGAAAGCAACGAGGAAGGCATGAGGCAGGGGGCGCGCCCACCCCCCCGCCCCCCGGCGCGCCCTCCACCCTCGTGGGCCCCTCATGGCTCCCCTGACGTACATCTTCCTCCTATATATATCCATATACCCAAAAACGATCGGGGAACAGAATAGATCGGGGTTCCGCCACCGCAAGCCTCTCAGAGCCACCAAAACCAATCGGGACCTCATTCAAGCACCTCACGGAGGGGGAACCCTCACCGGTGGCCATCTTCATCATCCCGATGATCTCCATGATGACGAGGGAGTAGTTCACCCTTGGGGCTGAGGGTATGTACCAAGTAGCTATGTGTTTGATCTCTCTCTCGTGTTCTTGATTTGGCACGATCTTGATGTATCGCGAACTTGGCTATTATAGTTGGATCTTATGTTTCTTCTCCCCCTCTACTCTCTTGTAATGGATTGAGTTTTCCCTTTGAAGTTATCTTATCGGATTGAGTCTTTAATGATTTCAGAACACTTGATGTATGTCTTGTCGTGCGTGATCTGTGGTGACAATGGGATATCACGTGACTCACTTGATGTATGTTTTGGTGATCAACTTGCGGGTTCCGCCCATGAACCTATGCATAGGGGTTGGCACACGTTTTCGCCTTGATTCTCTGGTAGAAACTTTGGGGCACTCTTTGAGGTTCTATGTGTTGGTTGAATAGATGAATCTGAGATTGTGTGATGCATATCGTATAATCATACCTACGGATACTTGAGGTGACATTGGAGTATCTAGGTGACATTAGGGTTTTGGTTGATGTGTGTCTTAAGGTGTTATTCTAGTATGAACTCAAGGGCTGTTTGTGACACTTATAGGAATAGCCCAACGGATTGATTGGAAAGAATAACTTTGAGGTGGTTTCGTACCCTACCATAATCTCTTTGTTTGTTCTCTGCTATTAGTGACTTTGGAGTGACTCTTTGTTGCATGTTGAGGGATATTTATGTGATCCAATTATGTTATTATTGTTGAGAGAACTTGCACTAGTGAAAGTATGAACCCTAGGCCTTGTTTCCTAGCATTGCAATACAATTTATGCTCACCTTTATCATTAGTTACCTTGCTGTTTTTATATTTTCAGATTACAAAAACCTATATCTACCATCCATATTGCACTTGTATCACCATCTCTTCGCCGAACTAGTGCACCTTATAGAATTTACCATTGTATTGGGTGTGTTGGGGACACAAGAGACTCTTTGTTATTTGGTTGCAGGGTTGCTTGAGAGAGACCATCTTCATCCTACGCCTCCCACGGATTGATAAACGTTAGGTCATCCACTTGAGGGAAATTTGCTACTGTGTCACGACCGGTTTTTCAATAAAAATATTTATTGAACAACCGACCGATGGAGTCCAATATGAGGAAAATCCTCCATACTGGTAGACAAAATCTTGATACAATAAGCCAGTAGCATAAGATATATTTACAGGTCGAAATGAGGTTGCTTAACAAACTAGTACAAATGCGCCAATAATTATACATAGCGGCGGATATAACACAATGGTGTGGGGTGGAAATACTACTGACTTGAGATATGAGTATTTGGTGGAATAACACGATGGGGTGGTTAATAAGACTATCAAGCCTTTGGCGGCACATCGAGCGTCGAGGTGAGGCTCGATGAATTTATTTGGGTAGCGGAAGCGGATATATCACAATGACTAATCCGAGTGCATACGAGACTGCTGGGATTCCTCTAGGCGTCGTACTCGCTATCGAACTCTTCATCCATGAGGTCGCCTTCGTCAGCATCTGGCCAAATCAACAAGCCAGTGAGTACTTTGAGAGTACTCGCAAGACAGTTCGGACAAAAGATATAATAAATGAATGCATGTATGCGACATGATTAATTTATAACAATGTGCTATCAAATTAGTAACATAAGTAGGTAAAAAGGGAACCGGCGGTAGTCCGCTCGAAAACCCAGAGAAAAATAAACTCAAAAACCGATCGGGTGTCTGAAGCGATGCCTCGAAGGGTGAACAAATAAGTAAAACATGCTACGATCAAGGCGTCTAAGAGACACCTCGAAAAGGGCTTATATTGAAAAGAAAATACATGCGTGCCGCAATGGACGTCGGAGCGACATCACGTAAAGGGCTTATAATAAAAGTAAATAATAACAATGTCAGCGATCGGACGTCTGAGCGACATCGCAGAAAGGGCTTATAACAAAAGTAAATGATAACAATGCAGTCGGACGTCTGAGCGACATCGCAGAAAGGGCTTATAACAAAAGTAAATGATAACAATGCCGCATGATCGGACGTCTCGAGCAACATCGCAGTAAAGGGCTTATAACAAAAGTAAATGATAACAATGTCATGATGGACGTCTGAGCGACATCGTAGAAAGGGCTTATAATTCATTATTCATAACTGACAAGATATGGTGCTCACGGAAGACATTCATCACCAGACAATAAGCGGGTTAGTCCATTTACAGAAAATAAACATTTAACACTCAAATGGTTATCAGGAGTTCGGTCACCGAGACTGACATTTGACAAGATAAGGTGAACACGGTACTCGGACATGAATGAGATGAATTCGAGAATTTTGACTCTGCAGTAGTTTGTACCAAAATTTGTCCACAGCCCAACGGATTTCGTAATCACAAAGGACTAGTTCCGTTTACGGTATTTCGGAGGAAACACAACTAACTAGTACACACCCATCATACCTCACGTTGCCGTGAATCACCTGGACAGCGTTTAGAAAAAACTTTCGCACGGGAGATCACAATCTCGAATAGCATGGGATCAAATTTATTACTGCTAGCGCTCTAAGGGGTGCCCCTCTCGGTCCCAACCGGAAACACCCATGCCCCCGACCGGATGAAAGGCTTTAATCCAGGGCCATGGAACCTTCATCCCGGCCTCTCGATTTGGTGTGTACCAGAAGTGGTTTGCAACTTACTAAGTCAGTATCCCTTGCGGAAACAGTGGTAGTAATGTAAAGGGGAGACGGACCGGAATCTGACTAATTTGTGTTGACACGGGGTCAACGATCTGGCATAAGCCTGGCATGCTACAACACTGCCATCTTACCCATACTCATGCCAACTCGTGGCCATGCAACATGTTTCCAACAACTCATGGATTTTCCGAACTCACTTGCCTCAACTCTTACGAGATAAACCATCATCGAAATGCTCATGAACGTGCCATGATACAAAAAATAATGCAAACATGCCCAAACACTCATCATATCAAAATTTCAAACATTTCTTGCATGGTTCGGAGTAGTCGGGGTCTAGCTCGGCGAAGTTCGCGGTTCCGTCACCTCCTTCGGTATCTACGGTACATAAAACACACGCGCTAACGTAAATACCGTGGGGTACAGAAAGTTAATCCAAATATTTTTCAAATAAATATGATAAAAAACTAGACAAAAATTTGAAGAGGACAGAAAAAGAATCACTCAAAAATTCCTTTCTGTTAAAAAGTTATAAGAGTTTTGGTCCAAGGACCCATCTGTAATGAAACAGAAAACTCTCAGGGGCTTAAACAGAAAAGCGCAGAAAAACGGTTCAGTGTGGAAAGCGTATTTGCCAAAGTACGTTTCCAGAAAACGATTCAAAAGAGACAATAGAGTGGCTGACTGGCGGGTCCCAGTTGAGACAGTGAACTCTGAACTTCTCTGAATCTCTGAAAGTGCAATGAAACAAAGTTGTAGGTCGGTGCTCGATGTAATGTTTTTGGTATGTGGGAGGTTCTGCTTGAGCTGATTTTTTGGTGGAGGGGCCTCTCATTGCATCTAGAGGTTGCCTGAATTTTTGTGGAATTTTTGGAGCAGAGAAGATATGAATTTCAACAAATTTGACAAAACTGGTCCAAACTTGCGAGAGACCGAAATTTGTAATTTTTGAAAAGAAGAGGAGTGGATATTGATTGTTCTAGGTTGTGGGTACCAAGGACTATCCAGGGGAGTTGGTTTGAGGTCAAAGCTCAATTGCACTTAGGTACTTGCTTTGCAAATCTCCTAGGCTCAAAATAATGGGACAGAAAAGATTTGGGAGGAGAAATAAATGAAATAAAATTCAGAAAAGGGTTGAACTTGTTGAGACAGAATATTTGGATTGCCCAAAGTGGAAGGAGAGATTTTTGGGAAGATTTTTACCATGTGGTGCATGGTAAAATCATGAGTGGATTTCAATATTGGAGCAGATGCAAAACTCCTAGAGTTTCTTTTTGAAAGAAATTAAATTCCAAAGATTTTTCTTGAAACTTTGAGAAGAGGGCAATCAGAAAAAAAAATTAAAAACCAAACACCAGAGTTGAAGGAGATGCAAAAATAAAATATTTGCTAAAGGGAAAAAAATGCTTTTGAGAGAGATTTTTGGAAGGGTTTAGAAGACCTTCTTCAAATCCAACAAAATGTTTGAAGAAAACCAAAAGAATATTTTTGGAGTGTCACATACTGTCCTACAAACCTCTGCACTTGGAGGCCCAACAACGTCTAGAAGAAGAAGGTTTTGTAGTAGACATCATGGAGGAGCCGCTCTTCCTGCGAACCGTCGCCGCCGACGATCGGCTCGTCGACGACTTCAAGCCCGGCAGCGGCAAACACCTCATCGTCGAACACCTCTCCCTCAACTGGTGTCCTAGTGCTTGACGCGCCTGGAAGGTGGATGAACAGGTCGTTGCTCACCCTCAGGTACTTGCCGGAGCCGGAAGCAGCAGAAGAGGAAGGCAGATGGATGCTTCCGATATTGGGGTTGCGCGAAGGGTAAAGGGAACAGTGCGCCCGCGGTTATCCCTTTTTATGGGGAAGCCACGGTCACCGCCCATTTATCATGATGTGACGCATGCGTGCAGGAACCGCCCCACGCATGCCGCCCACGTCACGCATGCCCCTCCATGCCGTGCCGCGCGCATGGGTCATGGCAAGCGGAGCGCGCGAAGAGTCTTACACGCTAAAAACCGCCCCACCTGCCCGCGCACCGTTTTGGGCCTGGCCCAACAACGTGTCGCGCTTATGTGTGGCCCAGGCCTGGGGGCTCCTGTCGGTGTACAAAAAGAGGGGCACGCTTTTGTACCCCTTTACCTGTGCACGGGCAGTCAGAGCCGCGCCCACGACCACACCAAGCAGAACAGGGGAGGTGAGCCAAGGTAAGACTGAAGCCCAAGACAATCAAAGCAATGCCAAGGCCAAGACCACAAAGAGCAGAGGGACGAAGCAGGTTCCCCCGGCAAAAAGGGCGGCCTCAGTGGCCCCGGCAAGACCCTTGCCGGGACAGCTCGCCCCACACCAACAGAGCGAGCCACCCTTGCGCCCACGACCCCCAACACCATCATTCACATGGGGCCAGGGCTCGGGAGGCAGCTCCGTGGTGGCATGCAGATCTTTGTGAAGACATATTCAAGATCAGATGAGGATTAGAAGACGACGATCCTCGGCAAGATCCTTGCCAAAGACGGCTACCAGACCCCGGGCAAGACCTTTGTCGGGGACGACAGCGCGCCACGTCAAGACCCTTGCCGGGCCACACGGGAAGACCCTTGCCGGGCCACCCGGCAAGGCCCTCGCCAAGGACGCCAGTGGGACCACCGCTAGGCCCGTGCCAAACAAGCTTCCACTGCCCTTCCCATGCAGATGCCAGCCCAACCAGCTGGGCGGGCACCTGCGTGGCAACATGCAGCTCCCAGGCCAACTCATCAAGCACCTGCGTGGCGGCATGCAGATCTTCGTGAAAGCTCCACCACCGTGCCACCCAGCTGCCTGCCATTATGCACACATACACATGTATATATATATATACAATTAGGTATATATACAATTTCTCCTACATGTTGCCTTGGTGCCTTCGGAGCACGATGACAATTGGGAGTGGGTTCATGGGAAGTGATGGCGGGTAATGGTATTCTCCTTTGGGATCTATGACCTATTCGAGCAAAAATCCCGCTATTTCCTCTTGAAGTGCTCGTATGCGCTCCGTTGGTAAGAGCTGCTCCCACACATCTTTAAACTGTTAAGAAGGAGATCAATATGCATGTGTATTAGTTGTGTGACTAGATATCGATAATCATGTAAAAATTGTGAATAGTGTTCTGGCAAACGTACCCATTGCTGTATTTGCTCCTTTCGGACGCCATCATGCGAATGTTCTCGCAAACGTAGTATGCACACACTTCAGTCCTGCCATACCGCTTGTGGCCTTTACGAGAATAGAATTTAATCAGATAATAATTAATCAAGCATGATAATTAATTAATGGTATTGAAACAAGAATTAAAGATATGGTAGCTAGCTAGTACTACTTAATTACTTACCTTGGGTCGAAACCAAAAGAGCTTTTGTCGCCATTTGCCTGGAGTCACCTTGATGAACTTTGCCCAAGCCCTGCCCGTGCAAAGAAAATGAATAAAGGGTTATTAAATAGTTGATATCAGGAAATGATGAACTAAATAGGCCGAGATATAGTTAATAATGATTGAAATTACACTGTTGTCCCTGCAAGATGGTGAAGTCACTTTCTTTTTAAGTAGTGAGTCCAAGATTACTTCAACTGTTCCTTCTTCAACTTTAATGATTAACAAGTTCCAGTGCTAACTGCATGCGCACACGTTTGCATGTCTTAATTAAGCGGGCATGTGCATAACACTAATCAACATCTAGCTAGCTAGTAAGCAAAAATAGAATTTGTAGTACAAGACAGTGTGACTCACAGGAAGTTGTAAGGAAGTAGTATATCTTCATTGGTATTGAGGCGCTTCAAGAACTCTAGCATTTTATTCTCTACATGTGCTTTATACCAATCCAATTTCCATGTGTGTTCATTAATGGTATTTGGGTCAATGAACCCAATGCCATAGTGTCCAGCTTTTTTCATTTCATACATCTTCATCCTGCATAATACCACAGAAAAGAATATAGTGAGGATGATTACAGGTAATGATCGATCAATGAGAACTACAGCTAGCTTGAGGCTTCAATTACAGAAAGAAATCACTTACATACAATAGCAACTGACGAGACATTTGTAGAGTGCTTCTTGATTGAATAACTGAAATAGTTCTGAATGCTCAACGGACAGAGCTAGCTTATGGAAGTAATGCTCTTCCTTGACGTTCACCATGAGGGACTCTCGATTGGAACTCTTGGTAATTTTCATGTACCAATCATGAAATTCATACATTCTCGTTGGGAGGTTCTTGACCTCCTCAGGCTCGAACAAAGGTTGGCCGCGGACATATTTCCATTTTATGTCCTCCTCTCTAAGCGGAGACATGGGCTCGATCTCGAGGAGTTGTCCAACAGTGATACCGAGCATTTTAGCATGCCTTCTATGCTCGTCGGTTATTACCAGCTGACCAGCGCCAGTATTCTCATGTGTTGGTACAACAAGCGGGGGGGATCGATTGCGCCGCCTGTTCTCCCGACTGGGGAACGGTTTTCCCGCTTTTTTTCGAGCTGCTTGGCTCGAGCTCGAGCTCGACTCCTTCTGTAGTCGTGCTCGATGTGCCTTCCTGATTTGGCGCTCATAGTCTGAGTCAACAGAATTGGGAGCTAGTGCTCTAGCCATACGAATAAAGTGGTCAATCTTTTCCTCAGGCACTTTCCCTTGGCGGCGGTGCCGGTTTCGATCCAAAATGGGCGTCCACTTGGGCCTTCACTATGGTCGCATTTTGCTCCTCGGTCATGTCGTAAGGCCTCTGAGGAAGAGGAGTGAGGCTTGGACCATATTTATATCGCTTGCCTCCGCCTGTACCTCCTGTACTACCTTGACTCTTACCGCTACGCACCATAGCTGCTGCATCTCTCTTCAGCGATTGCTGAGGCGGCGGAGACGGCTGACGTGGCTGAGTTGGAGCAGGAGGAGTGGCCTGACACTGTGCCGGACTTGAAGTAGGAGGAGTGGCCTGGCGCGTTGTCGGACTTGAAGCAAGAGGAGTGGCCTGACAGACCGACTTGAAGCGGGAGGAGTCGCTCGACAATGTGCCTTGGGACTTGGAGGAGGAGGAGTGGCCTCACGTTGGTGGACTTGGAGGAGCGGGAGTCTCACGGCGTGGTGGCACACTTCGAGGAGGAGTCGGCTGACGCGGTGTCGGTGGCCTTCGAAAGATGATGCAATCCTTTCTCCATAGGATGATACGAGATGTATGGCCTCTCCCAGTGTGTGCTCCTCGTCATCTCCAGGAATGTCAAGCTCTAGCCCCGAATATTGGTCCACCACCTCATCAACCACGACACGAGCATAGCTGGCTGGAATCGGGTTGCAATGGAAGGTTGCATCGGGGGGATTTGTATAAGCAATGGCGTCCGCCACCTTCATGGGTATGTTCTTCATTTTGAAGTGTAGCTCACAGTTAGTGTTCTCCATGATGTCATCCATAGGGTATCTATCCAGCAGTGCGTCGCCTGGGGCGGAACCCACGCTGCTTCTTGGCATGGATGGGACGGTGCTATCCAATGCTGGATCATCCGCTAGTTGTTGCCGCTACTGACACCCCCTTTCCTGGCTAAGTGAGTCGATCTGCTGCTGCTGCCACTGGAATTTGAGTGCCAAGTCCACGTGCACTGATTCTAGGCCTTGAAGGCGTTCTGCTTCCTGCTTCCTCTGCTCCTCCTCCAGCTTCTTCCTTCTCGCACGGCTTCTGTAGTCGGAGTTCTAGTCCGAAAAGCCCTCATACTATGGAACAACGCCCTTGCCTTGTGTTCTTCCCGGGTGTGCAGGATTTCCCAGGGCGCGCGTAAGCTCGTCGTTCTCTCTATTGGGCGTGAACACCCCCTTTCGAGCATCTTCTATTGCTTCAAGTAACTTATCTTCGGCTCCTTTAAGACATTCCTTCTTTGAAACCTGGCTGTCTTCGTTCAACGCCTCTATGCGCATAGAACCAAGTTCTGCACCTGGGAGGCTAGCTCCTAGTAACTGGAGTGACATCTGCATCCAGCATCTCTTGCTCAGACTTTTCCCACTTAGGCATTGCCACCGCGTAGCCACCTGGCCCCAGCCTATGGAACTGCTTCTTTTTTGCGGCATTGGCCTTGTTTTTCCTCGACCGATCCTTAGATAATTCTCATTCCTTGAATTTCACGAAAGCGGTCCAGTGTTCTCTTTGCTTCTCCAGTGTTCCCGTGAATTCTGGAGTCTTCCTTCCTCTTGTGACGTAGTTGGCCCATACAGTTTTCTTGTAGATGTTGAATGCAATTGCCATCTTCCTAAGAGCAGCGTCCTTGACTTTCTGCACATGTGCATCAGTGAAATGATCTGGTAGGGTGAAATGTTCCATGAGAGATTCCCAAAGCGTTTTTTTGCTATGTCGTCGACCCAAGTAAGATCTGGACGTTTCTTTGTTGGCTCTTGCCATTCTTGATGGAGAGAGGGAGTTGGTCCCTCACAAGAACTCCGCACTGATGAATGAACTTGTTCGCAATGTTCTTAGGCGTGCTTGGTTCGCCATTAGTTTTGATGGCATCGATGTTGTACTTTACACCCTCCTTCAAGTTTTTGCCCGGGCCTCGCACTGTCCTGCTGCCTGTAGAAGCAGATTTGATCGATCCGGAGGGCTAAAAGAAGAAAGATCGATTCGCTAATATATCTTCAAATAAAAAACATGTGATGATCACCAGATGCCATCTTATAAAAATATACCTTGCCGGTCTCCGTTATTTCAAGATCAACATTGTCGGCGTCATCATAATCATAATCATAATCATAGTTCATGACTTCATCAATTCGGTTGTCGCGATTGAATATCATATCATCACCCTCCCCGGTATTGTTCAGATATTGGGAGCCGACATCTTCTTCATTCTGATCATCTGACCCGTGAGGGCTGCGTATGATCTTGAACACGACCTCTTATCCCTCTCTATCGGTGTTGTCCGCCATAGCTTTTATTTAACTAATCTAGAAGAAATATAAAACAATTTAGTATTCAAATTACAATGCATGGATGCAATCAATAAGGAAAAACTGAATCGTAGTACATAAATATGCATCGTCACGAATAATATATAATCCCGAATACATCGTCTCGAATAATATATAATCTCCAATACATCGTCTTGAATATTATATATCGAATACATCACTAGCTAGCTAGCTAATAAAGATTGAATACTACAGAAGAATCTAGGCCACTCGCGGTTCCTGAGGTGCGGGCGGTGGACACCCAAGGAGAAGGAACCATCACAGGATCATAGCTCCGGTTGTCGTGGGAACGACTCCGACAGTAAGAGAGGGGTAGGAAAATGGAGCATCATCTATCAAGATGCATATGGGTGACACGGTGGTTTTAGCGAGTTCGGGCCTCTCACGGTGGAGATAACAACCCTACGTCTCGTGCTCCGGAGAGGCTTTGTTTTATCTGAGTATATATCCGGAGATTACAATGTGTGTGTGAGAGAGAGGAACGGATCCCCATGCCTGACCTAAGTCCTGAGACTAATGGTGAAGAGAGAGAGGTGGAAGAAAAGAACCCCTTAGTATAGTGGTGGGGGTGGCTTATATAGAGTGCGCCACCCCCTCACCTCTTATGTTACAAGTGGGGCCGTTAATGCTATAACTCAGCCTACTACTAGGATGATGCTTCAAGTGCCTAGTCGACTGCTGGTCTTCGCATATCCGAGTGAGTCGTACGGTCGAGTGGTGAACTGTCATCCGAGTGGATGGTATGCTACTTGGTCGAGTGGATAGTATATCTGATGAAATTTACCGGACCCACATGTTGTGTGGACCCCATGCTTCATGATATTTCACCCTTCGTGGGCCTACCTGTTATGTATATCCCCAACATTAGCCCCTAATCGATTGCGATTTTGCGTTGAGCGAGTTGGTGCAAGACACAGTTTGGTCTCGAGTGATTACGTAAATACCGGTACATGTCGTCGCGCTTTCAGACAACCAAGGTTTGAACAAAATCTCAATGGATTCTGGCACCACGCTTCCCGAATGATCGAGGTAAGTGTCTGTGAGGAGCAACTTGGTGACATTTGTTCATCTCTCGGAAGAGGTTAACTCATGATCTGAGTATGGGTGTGTCATTAAATCTGTGCAACCAGATTGACACATGGACTGCTCTCTTAGAGAGATGCCATTCTTATCCCGGAGGAACGTCAATACGAGTCGGTTTTAGATCCACACTTGTGAGTTTCACGCATTGAGTCCTAGAAGAAGGCTCAAAACGGGTCCACGGAGGAGCGTTAAACTCACCTTATAGAATTTTTTTTGAGTGAATTGGAGCTGGGCCTGCATCGAGTAACTGATTACTCGAAACTTATTCACGCCTGGAACGTGTCTTTTTTTGTTGTTTGGCCGTCACTCGGACCGGGCGGACCGTTCCGAGTGGATACCATTCCAGTGGGGGCACGCTGAGTGCACCCACTGGGTGTAGTCCCCGAGACCCGCCGATCGCGGGCGGTCGGAGGGAGTCTTAGAGCCTGTCTTTTTTGTTGTTGTTCATCACTGCACCGGTCAGCCGCACTGCAGTGGAGATTACTCCAGTGGGGCACGCTGAGTGCACCTCGCTAGGTGTAGTCCCCGAGATCGCCGTCGATCATGGCGATCGGAGGGGTCCTGAGAGAACTAAAAATCTTCTTAGCTAGTACTGATCGAACTTGTTCTTCTCTAACTCGAGGTCGAGTAATTCTCGAGCTGGTTTTGCATCGAGCAAAATGTTTCTTTTCTCGAAGTTCTCTTCCAAAGGGGCATCGCTGAGTGCACCCACCGGGTGTAGTCCCCAGCCTCCGCCGGACTAGATGAGTCTGGTAGAGGGTTTAAGTTTCCCAGTGAACCTCCATGCAGTCGGCACCATAAATATCTTTGTTTGAAATTGAGTCAATCGGAAGGATCTTCAAGCGCTTGGCATGGTAAATAAGCTCAGCTTGGAGCTAAGTCAGTGGGACTGATCTTCGTGCACTTGGCATCGTAAATAAATTCAATCTGAACTGGATCAATCAAGTGATCTTTGTGCACTCGACAAGATGAATGAATTCGGCCTTGAAACTGCCGACTGTAGAAAAAAGCTCGACGCTCTAGGGAGTAATCGTTCTAGTAGTGCTTCTTTATATTGACCGTTAGATTTTGTGTGAAAGGCGTATTTGCAAGATTATATTGTATCCGTAGAGGAGCTTCGTTTTCACCCTTTGGCGTGAAAGGGGTATTTGTCCGAGTGGACGTGCTTCACTTATAGATCTTCGGCGAACCGAGCATGTAAGGTCAGAAGAATATTCCTGATGTGATCAATAGGTTTACCAAATGGGCGTAACCCCTGAGGCTGACATGGCCAACTCTCGGTGACGCGCGAGGCGGCAGAGGGGCTGGCGATGTGTACAATCGAAATGACGACGCTGCTGGGCGGTCGAGTGGTGAAGACGTGCCCAACCGAAAGTGGCGAAGGCGTCGTGACGAATGGTGATGACGTGTGAATTGTTCGAATGTAAGAATACATATCTAGCCAAGTGAAGATGCGCGGGGCAGCCAAGTGGTGAAGACGTGCACAACCGAGTGGCAGCGCGCAGGGCGGCTAAGGCGAATTCGTGTGCCACCGAACGGCGAAAATGGTCCCTGAGGACTTAGTCGAATGCTTTCAAGCTTATGTAGTGACGAGGTCGATTAACGTGGTTGCGCGCGAGAAGACCGTGTGCCAACTGATTCTCGAGTAGGAATGAAGATGGCGGCAGAGCGTCTGGGTGATTATAAAACTTGTCAAAGTGGCGGATCGAATGCATTTGTTGAAGTGAAGGATCTGACAGGTGATGAAGTACTCGACCACTTAGGAGAGTGTCATTCCGAATGAGCTGCAGCTTCCGAGTGCGGCGTAGCCCCCGAGCGTACTATAGGCTTCGACAACGGACGTGCCGGAAAATGAGAAATATAGTTTTGAATGGATGATTTGCAATTCATTGAGTCGGACTTGGGAAAAGATGAGGAGAAGCTTCCGAGTGATGCTCGAAAGAGGCAAACTCCCAAAAGAGTGAAGTGTGAAGTTTAATTATAAAAGGGGCTTATTTGTCTCATGTCTGACGAGGTCTCAGATCATTGATACAATGAAGAGGATTCCACAGAAGAGTTGGCCAGATGTGTTTGAAGTCAACAGAGTGACAAGGTCGGTGTTGTGGTGCGCTGGGACCGGTATGGAGACCGAGTCCGAGCAGCAATGAAGTTGGCGCATAGGGCCGTCGAGTGATCGCAGAATTTGTGTAAAAATGACACAAGCCAACGAAATAATTTCTCGAGGAAATTTGATGTGTGCTGAAATGATTTGTGTGAATAGCACCCATAGACACTACCGAGTGCAAGGGGCTTGCTGGTTAACCAGCAAGAGTTTGAAAGAGCGAAGGATTCGTTCGAACTTGTCGAAGCGAGAGATCCTACTGAACTCATTGGAATAGTGGCTAAAATAAAATGGAAGTGTAGTGTTTCGACTGAGTTGCAGCCCCGGAGGACCGATGCAAACTCGAAATGAAGAACGACACATGGTGTTCGTGAATGATGTATGCAAAAGAATGGAAGTTGGACTCGGGAGTCACATAACCAGATTACTAAGCAAGTATGTGAAAATAAACAAATAAGCGTAGAGGTACACTCGGTGGCGTGGCCTCCGAGTGAACGTGATGTGTGAATTACGGGACACTCGGAAAGACGGAAATAACATAATGTGAAATGACTTAGCTGTTTGGAGGCAAGCGAGTGGCCGAGTGGTGACGAGGCGATGATGACAGTCGACCTTCGTCTCGGTGTCCTTGCGGATAGGGATGGAGCGCACATTATACTTGTGATGCAGCTCCTTGAATTAGAGGTTTGCTCTTGTCTCAGTCCGATTTTGGCTACTTAGGCGAGTCCTTGCACTGCAGCTAAGCCTCCGAGTGGGAGGCTTTCTCTCCACTCGGTAGGATTTCAAACACTTAGGCGAGTACTGGACTGCAGCTAAGCCCCCGAGTGGGAGGTTTGCTCTCCACTCGGTAGGATTTTTTAAAACTTAGGCGAGTACTGGACTGCAGCTAAGCCCCTGAGTGGGAGGTTTGCTCTCCACTCGGTAGGATTTTTCAAACTTAGGCGAGCATCGGATCAGCTAAGCCCCCAAGTGGGAGGTTTGCTCTCCACTGTAGGATTTTTCAAACTTAGGCGAGTCTTGGACTGCAGCTAAGCCCCCAAGTGGGAGGTTTGCTCTCCACTCGGTAGGATTTCTTGAACTTAGGCGAAACAGATTCACAGCTAAGTCACCCACTGGGGGATTTTGGCGATGGCGACGCGCGGGGCGGCCGAGTGGTGATGAGGTGACCAACCAATTGTGTGCGCTGGGCGGCCGAGTGGTTATGAGGTGACCAACCTATGGCGACATGCGGGGCGGTCGAGTGGTTATGAGGTGACCAACCTGATGGCGACACGCGGGGCGGCCGAGTGGTTATGAGGTGACCAACCTGTGGCGACGCGCAGGGCGGCCGAGTGGTTATGAGGTGACCAACCTGATGGCGACGCGCGGGGCGGCTGAGTGGTTATGAGGTGACCAACCTGATGGCGACGCACGGGGCGGCCGAGTGGTTATGAGGTGACCAACCTGTATCGACGCGCGGGGCGGGCGAGTGGTTATGAGGTGACCAACCTGTGGCGGCAGCGGGCGGCCGAGTGGTTATGAGGTGACCAACTGATGGCGACGCGGGCGGTCGAAAGTGGTTATGAGGTGACCAACCTGATGGCGACGCTGCTGGGCGGCCGAGTGGTTATGAGGTGACCAACTCAGGCGACGCTGGGCGGCCGAAAGTGGTTATGAGGTGACCAACCGAGTGGCGACGCACGCAGGCAGCCGGTGGTTATGAGGTGACCAACCGAGTGGCGACGCAAGGGCGGCCGATGTGGTTATGAGGTGACCACCCTGTGGCGACACGCGGGGCGGCTGAGGGGTTATGAGGTGACCAACCGAGTGGCGACGCACGGGGCGGCCGAGTGGTTAAGAGGTGACCAACCGAGTGGCGACGCACGGGGCGGCCGAGTGGTTATGAGGTGACCAACCTAGGGCGACATACGCGGGCGGTCGAGTGGTTATGAGGTGACCAATCGATGGCGATATCGCCGGGCGGTCGAGTGGTTATGAGGTGACCAACCTGATGGCGACGCGCGGGGCGGCCGAGTGGTTATGAGGTGACCAACCTGTGGCGACGCGCGGGGCGGCCGAGTGGTTATGAGGTGACCAACCGAGTGGCGACGCACGGGGCGGCGAGTGGTTATGAGGTGACCAACCTATGGCGACACGCGGGGCGGTCGAGTGGTTATGAGTTGACCAACCTGATGGCGACACGCGGGGCGGTTGAGTGGTTATGAGGTGACCAACCTAATGGTGACACGCGGGGCGGTCGAGTGGTTATGAGGTGACCAAACTGATGGCGACACGCGGGGCGGCCAAGTGGTTATGAGGTGACCAACCTGTGGCGACGCGCGGGGCGGCCGAGTGGTTATGAGGTGACCAACCTGATGGCGACGCGCGGAGCGTCCGGATGATGTAGACGCGTGCCGCGGAGTGACGATGCGCGGGGCGTCCTGATGAAGTAGAGGCGCGTGCCGCGCAGTGGCGACGAGCGAGGCGTCCGAGTGACGTAGACGCGTCCCGCAGAGTGGCGACGCGCGGAGCGTCCGGATGATGTAGACGCGTCCCGCAGAGTGGCGACGCGCGGAGCGTCCGGATGGTGTAGACGCGTGCCCCGGAGTGACGTTGCGCGAGGCATCGGAGCGGCCGACTGACGAGGGTGTGTCCAACCGTACGGCACGTGCGGGGAAGCCGAGTAAGGAGGACGTGTCCAGCTGAGTGACGACCCGCGGGACGGCTGAGTGGGAGCATGTTGATGAAGTCAAGCCCAACCGAGTGATAGTGCGTGGGCAGTCGAGTGAAGTTGACGACGACGTGTTGTGCAGTCGATTGAGTTGCTTCATCGTCCCGGAGCCGAATCTGATCGAAACAAAGGGAGGTGGGCCTTTCGCGCAAGAATCGCCACCGTTGTTGTGATTGCTCCGCCGATGACGCTCCTGTGAGAGTTAGCAATAAATCCCTAATAATTAGGTGTAATTGTTGGGCTAACTGACGCATTGAAGGAGTCATCCACGCCTAACGCAATGAAGGAGTTGTTCACGTCCAACGAATTGATGGACTTGCCCCACGTTCGTAACCACATGCAAGAGGTATTAGTGCTGATTAAGCAAGAATTAAATACGATTCTGCATGCGCTGGGAGTTGAAATGATAAGGAGAGTTGTAGAGGTAGCCCGGAGGAGAGGTCCGTTGCAGCGGGAACGGCCGGTCTGGCCGAAACCAGATGGCAGCCGAGAGGTGGCGATGAGGTCGACGAGCGGCTGTCCACAGCCCACGAGACGGAGACGCGGGACGACGCTGCTAAGGGCATGATCGACGCGGGCACTGGTGGCCGCGTTTCCTTGCTTGGGGAGCCGGAGCTGTGCACCGGCCGGAGTCGCGTTTCAATGCTTGCGGAGCTGGTCCGAGTGCCGGTAGCCGGGCCTTGTCCCCGAGGAGTCGGGTCGGCTGCCGGTCATCATGCTTCGCCGGCCGAGGAGCCAAGCCAACCGTTAGCGGCTGTGCATGTGTCGGCGCTCGGTGACGGCGTTCGTAGATGAGGCCGAAGATGACAACGGGCGGACATGGACGCTTCATCGTCCTGGAGCTGATTCATCAACCGGTTCAAAGGGAGGTGTCCTTTTGTATGAGCTCATGTGCATACAAGAAGAACAAACATTCATTAGATCAATTGTTGATTGTAAAGGAAACAAGATGAGATGAGCAACTCCCTGATTCTTAAGTATGATGAGGAGTTGTCTTTTTGTAGATGGTGTGATGGCCGGGACTCCAATGTCAATTTGTAGCGATGATTGTTTGATCTCGGGAGATCATCTCAAGAAAGCTTGGGTTACCTGCAGAAATTAGTCTGTTGCCGGTGATTGAAGAAAAAACCATCTGCATCATGGCTCGATAGATGCCATGCCCCAAGGTGGGCGCCAACTGTCGTGGGAACGACTCCGACAGTAAGAGAGGGGTAGGATAACGGAGCATGATCTATCGAGATGCATATGGGTGACACGGTGGTTTTAGCGAGTTCGGGCCTCTCACGGTGGAGATAACAACACTACGTCTCGTGCTCCGGAGAGGCTTTGTTTTATCTGAGTATATATCTGGAGATTATAATGTGTGTGTGACAGAGAGGAACGGATCCCCATGCCTGAGCTAAGTCCTGAGACTAATGGTGAAGAGAGAGGTGGAAGAAAAGAATCCCTTAGTCTAGTGGTGGGGGTGGCTTATATAGAGTGCGCCACCCCCTCACCTCTTATGTTACAAGTGGGGCCGTTAATGCTATAACTCAGCCTACTACTAGGATGATGCTTCAAGTGCCTAGTCGATCACTGGTCTTCGTGATATCCGAGTGAGTCGTGACGGTCGAAAGTGGTGAACTGTCATCCGAGTGGATGGTATGCTGCTTGGTCGAGTGGATAGTATATCCGTATGAAATTTACCTGGACCCACATGTTGTGTGGACCCCATGCTTCATGATATTTCGACCCTTCGTGGGCCTACCTGTTATGTATATCCCCAACACCGGTCATCTCCCCAAAGAACCTACAAGATATTGGAGAACCTGACGTCCATAGCAGCCATGTTGCGACGGACGTGCTCGTCCTCCTCCCTGACATGGCGACGCACCACCTCCGGCAGGGCCGGCTCCCTCTGCACCGAACGTGGCCCACGCGAACGCCATCAAAGGAAATCAGGGTCGACGACGGGACCCGGGGTCGGGTTCCGAACCAAGTGGCGAGCGGCGAGCCCCTGACGGTAGCACCTCCGAAAGTGCCATCTCCGTGAAGCCCGGGCCTGACATGGGTCCTCTGAGCGGGGCGTCGTCAGCGAGCAGGTTGACGCGAGGATGCGGGTCGGCATCGTCGAAAACAAATACTATATGCAAACGTAACATTTTTTAAATGATTGGATTTTGATTTCTTATAAGCAAATTCTAAATTTCTCTAACTAAAATTATAAGAAACTAAAAAAACATCGATCATCGTCTAACATCTTGAAATTAATCTAATTCATCTAGCTAAAACTAACATTTCTAAAATTTCTAACATTTCTATATAACTAACATTTCTATAACATTTCTAACATTTCTATAACATTATTATATTTAAAACCTTTGACATTATACTATTTGACAGAAAACCTTTGTATAAAAAACAGAAAAAATAGAAAAAACCTTTGACATTGTATTGTAACTAACATTTCTATATACTATTTGACATTGATCTAATCTAATTAATTAATTCATCTAAAACTTTGTATGAAAAACAAAAAAACACAAAAAAACTAAAAACTAAAAACAGACAAATTGTGTGTGTGTGTGCGCGCATGTAGTGTGTGTGTGTGCACGTGTGTGCACCTAGCTACGGCGCCGGAAGCGGTGGCTTAGATTAGAGGGAGGAGAGGGGCCGGGGGAGAGGGGCTCACAGCGTGCGCGGGCGAGGTCGAGGCGATGGCGACGGCGAGGTCGAGGCGACGGTGACGGCAAGGTCGAGGCGACGGCGACGGCGAGGTCTAGGCGACGGCAACGGCGAGGTCTAGGCGACGGCGAGGCGAGGTCGAAGGCGACGGCAACGGCGAGGCGAGGGGACGGCGACGGGGACGGGCCGGGCGATGTGGGCGGCCCGAGTCGATGGGGACGATGCGACGAGGACGAAGCGGTCTTGGAGTCGACGGGACGGCGGCGACGAAGTAGCGGCAACGCACGGGCGGTCAGAGAGAAGTGGGAGATGAGAAACTGAATTTTTTGAAGTGTTTCTTATATAGGAGGCACCTTTAGTACCGGTTGGAGCCATCAACCGATACTAAAGGCCTGTTTTGGCCAGGCCAAGCGGCGGGAAGGGCAGGCCTTTAGTACCGGGTGGTGGCTCCAACCGGTACTAAAGAGGGGGTCTTTAGTACCGGTTGGTGCCATGACCCGGTACTAAAGGGGGTGCGCTGCCAGGCGGGGGGCGTAGAAGTTTAGTCCCACCTCGCTAGCCGAGAGGCGCTCGGACCAGCTTATAAGCCCCGCTGCCGTTGCTGCTCTCGAGCTCCTCTCTAAAGCAGGCCTTCTGGGCCTACCTCTGCTACGATTCCCTGTTGGGCCTAATGGGCTAGCAGGCCTGCATCCTGGCCGAACTAGAATTTGGGTTTCTAGTTGTATCCAGGCCGCTGTGGCCCAGTAGGCAGGCTTTTTTCATTTAGTTTTTTCTTTTTTCTTTTCTTTTCTGTTTTATTTATTTTCTAGTTGTTTTTTTGCTGTATTTAGAGTTTCTTTGTGAATATTTTCTTTTCTTTTTTTTCTTTTCTACTTTTTGTTAGTGTCGGTAGTTTTCAAGTTTGAATAGTTTAAATTTTGAATTATTTGAAATTTGTGTGAATCACTAGCTTGTGAATAACTCAACTTTCAAAATAGATTTTTCAGTGATTCTTTTTTCTTATGTTTAATATTAGTGTGTTTTATCATTATATTCAATTTGGTAATACTTAGGTTATTTCAAAAATGAAATGCCTTTGTAACAGATGAGTTTTTGTCCGAAACCCTGATACTTCGAAAGAGATTGTCCATTTTGTACACGTAGTGCATCCAATTTTTGTCGTAACCCTCTCTACTTTTTTGCACATGCTATGTGGGTGAAATTATGATACCATGCCAACTTTCAACCTTTTCGGAGTTCATTTGAAGTGTTTTTCAATTTCAGGGTCATTTAGCTGAAAAAATCAGTAAATGCATGAAAGAATTTGTTTGCACATAAAATTTCTTCGCGTTTCAAATGCTAATATACATAACTACCCTAACTATTACACAGATTCCCTCCTGGGTGTGAAATACAGAAGAAAGTGATGATAGTGAAGCCGATCACATCCTGCATCTTTGGGTGTGAAACTTTTCTTTCTGCGTGTCCCTTTGCGTCCATAACCATGGAAAATCTTCATCATTTAACTGGATGCTCGGGTCAATATTCACTGTGAATGGAGCAATTTCATCAAACTTTTCATAATCTTCTGACATGTCTGTCTTTTCATCCACTCCCACGATGTTTCTCTTACCAGAAAGAACTATGTGGCGCTTTGGCTCATCATATGATGCATTCGCTTCCTTATCTTTTCTTTTTTCTCGGCTTGGTAGACATGTCCTTCAGATAGAAAACCTGTGCCACATCATTGGCTAGGACGAATGGTTTGTCTGCATACCCAAGATTGTTGAGATCCACTGTTGTCATTCCGTACTACGGATCTTCCGTTACCCCGCCTCGTGTCATATTGACCCATTTGCACCGAAACAAAGGGACCTTCAAACCACGTCCATAGTCAAGTTCCCATATGTCCTCTATGTAACCATAATATGTTTCCTTTCCTGTCTTGGTTGCTGCATCAAAGCGGACACCACTTTTTTGGTTGCTGCTCTTCTTATCTTGGGCGATCAAGTAAAATGTATTCCCATTTATCTCGTACCCTTTGAAAGTCATTATATTCGAAGATGGTAACTGGGACAGCAAGTACAGGTCATCTTCAATAGCGGCGTCATGCATGGCACGTGTCTGCAACCAGCGGCAGAAGTCCCCGCTTGTTCACGTGTAATCCGGTCATCACCGCCCGGTGTTTGGAGCGTAGAAAATTCTTGTGTTTGTCCATATACGGAGCTACCAAGGCGGAATTTCAGAGAACTGCAGTAGTGTGCTTGAGTGAGAGAATGTCCGCCCATACACTACTAGAAAAACAGCTAGAGCCAATATGGACACTAATGGCGCACTATACATGTGGTGCGCCATTACTAAATACTCCCTCCGTAAACTAATATAAGAGTGTTTACATTACTAATATAGTGATCTAAACGCTCTTATATTAGTTTACAGAGGGAGTAGTAATGGCGCACCATGTGTAGGTGCGTCATTAGTAACAAAATAAAGAATGGCGCACTGTGAAAAGTGTGCCATTACTAAGTTTGACCAAGGTTTGACCCAGTCGTACACATAGTAATGGCACACTTTGTATAGGTACGCCATCACTAAGTTGTCATAGTAATGGCGCACCTTTACAAAGTGTGCCATAACTATGTGTATGACTGGGTCAAACCTGTCAAACTTAGTAATGGCACACTTTGCATAGGTGTGCTATTATTATAAACAATCTTAGTAATGGCGCACCTATACAAAGTGCGCCATTACTAACTTTGACCAAGGTTTGACCAAGTCATACACATAGTAATGGCGCACTTTATGAAGGTGCGCCATTACTAACTTTCTAGGTGGCCGAAAGTTTCACCAAATGCACCCCCCTGGACCGCCTCTTTAGTTAAAATAAAAGAAAAGAAAATGATGAGAATGTCAAAAAAATAAAAGAAAATAAGTTTCCCATGTGATATGTGGTCTAGGTGTTGGGAAAATTTACAAATATGAATTTTTGACTTTATTTGCAAAATCTCTCTGAATTTAGTAAAATGGGCAAAACTTTTGCATACTTAACTCGGATTAAAAAGATTTTATATGAAAAATCATCTACTCGAAAAGTTACATCCGAATTCAACTGGGGGAACCCCGTTGAAGATTTTTAGAATCCCCAAAAACCTAACAGAATAAAAGATACGGGACTTTTAAGATCTAGAGGGGGGGAATGGAAAAAAATTCAAACTTAGTAACGGCGCACCATTTGCTAAGTGCGCCACTAGTAACAGAAAAAAAAATTGGTTTTGAAATTTTTTATGGAAAAAATGTTCAAAATATGATACGTAATATGACCGAGAAGTTTGAAATATTTTTTTAAAATTTCATCACACTCATGAACATGAACAAAGTCCTAGACATCAACAAGGTTTAATAGGATTGATATGATAGATATATCAACAAGTGCCTCATTAAGTGAGCTGGTGCTGGGGTTGGATAGAATTGAGAAGTTAAGCATGCTCGGGCTGGAGTAGTGTGAGGATGGGTGACCTTCTGGGAAGTTTGACCACGGAGTGCGATTTGACTTGATATGAAGCATATTGGCCCGAGATTAAGCCATAGTGACCCGAGATTAAGAAAAAAAATTCTAAAAAAATTTGAAAAAAAAATTTCTTGAAAAAATTTGAAAAAAATTTATTAGTAATGGCGCACTTCTATGTGGTGCACCATTACTAAGTCAGATAGTAATGGCGCACCTATACTAGTGGCGCACCTATAGTGCGTCATTAATAGCAAAAACTGGTGCGCCACTAACAACCTTTTTTCTAGTAGTGATACATATTATTTGATCCCCTCCTAGCATGCCTTTTCCATCTAGTCTGCCCTTATGCCGCGATTCAGGAACACCAATCGACTTAAGGTCAAGAATAAAGTCAATACAAAACTCCCTTGGAGATGCTTCCTTCTGGCCTAGCACGGTTATGAACATATTTCTTTAAGACTCCTGTCGGTGTCAAAACCGGCGGATCTCGGGTAGGGGGTCCCGAACTGTGCGTCTAGGCGGGTGGTAACAGGAGACAAGGGACACGATGTTTTTACCCAGGTTCGGGCCCTCTCGATGGAGGTAAAACCCTACTCCGCTTGATTAATATTGATGATATGGGTAGTACAAGAGTAGATCTACCACGAGATCGTGAGAGGCTAAACCCTAGAAGCTAGCCTATGGTATGATTGTTGTTTGTCCCTACGGACTAAAACCCTCCGCTTATATAGACACCGAAGAGGGTTAGGGTTACATAGAGTCGGTTACAATGGTAGGACATCCACATATCCGTATCGCCAAGCTTGCCTTCCACGCCAAGGAAAGTCCCATCCGGACACGGGGCGAAGTCTTCAATCTTGTATCTTCATAGTCCAGAGTCCGGCCAAGGTCATAGTCCGCAATCCGGACACCCCTAATCCAGACTCCTCAAGAGTCCCCTGAACCAGGCTTCAATGACGACGAGTCCGGCGCGCATATTGTCTTCGGCATTGCAAGGCGGGTTCCTCCTCCGAATTCTTCATAGAAGATTTTGAACACAAGGATAGTGTCCGCTCGCAAAATAAGTTCCACATACCACCGTAGAGAGAATACTATTTACACAAACTCAATCATTGGCAGCGATTCATAGCGTGACATCACACCACGGCCAAGCCTTAATTCGAATCGTTTTAACTGTCCCACCTCGGTAGCGTTTAGCGAGGCGGGTTTCTTGGCACGTCTTGTCAAAGCAGAGATCGTGTCCCCTTATTCCGGGTTCTCATCAATACGGGCGTGGGTAACCCAACCATGCCATTGATTACGGCGCTTGGGAAATAAGCGAGTTTTATCAGGCCGGTGGGGACGCATAGCTTTGTCCGTCCATATAAGAGGATAAGGATCCACTTTTTCACACACGCCTTCATCCTCCTTTGCTTATCCATTTCCGCGCACTTGAGCTCCAGCGCCCAAGTCCGCACATCCCACCTCAACCTTCTCCACCTATGTCCGGAGCGGGAGGCAAGTGGATGGCCTCCTCCGTCACGGAGGGGCACATCAAGAGGCTGAGGAAGGCCGGACACTTGTCTAATGACATCGAGTACCGGCTCCCCAAGAAAGGGCAGCTCATCCCCACCCCCAGGCCCCATGAGAGGGTGGTGTTCCTCCCCCACTTCCTCCGCGGACTAGGTTTTCCACTTCACCCATTTGTCCGGGGGCACATGTTCTACTACGGCCTGGATTTCCATGATCTGGCCCCAATTTCATCCTCAACATCTCGGCGTTCATCGTCAGGCGAGGCCTTCCTTCGCATCCATCCCCACTTGACTTATGGCTGAAGACCTTCAATGTCAAGCCAAGGTAGTGGCGGCCGCCAAGCCGGAGTGCAGAGGTGCCATGGTGGGCAAGATGGCCAACGTCCTATGGCTCGAGGGCGCCTTCGTGGAGACCATAAAGGGGTGGCAATCGGGGTGGTTCTACATCACCGAGCCGCGTGACTCTAAATGGGCAGCGGCCCCCGAATTTAGATCTGGCTTCCCTACACGGCTCACCTCATGGAAAGAGACGGGCCTGATATGGGGTAATTCAGAAGAGCTGACCGGACTCCAAACCTGCGTCCGAAACCTGGTGGACAAGAAGCTCAAGCTCGTCAACGTAGTCTAGGTTATGCTCATCCGCCGGATCCTCCCATGCCAGCAACGGGCCTTCAACTTGTGGGAGTTTGATCCGGCACAAAGATCAACCTTGAGCCGGCTCTTCGACACTACGTACGAAGATGCCTCGGAAGGTGCTATTCATACGCCGAGGTTCTCCATCCGCCATCAAGATCGCGGATTCAGCTCGCGGCATCAAGCCAGCGAGGTAAGCTATTTCACCCTTTACGGGACTCTTCTTTCATAGTTTGACTCTATGCTGATCTAAACTCCTTTACCTTTGACAGGATTGGCAGAAGACAGCCGGTCAGATTACCTGTCCGGCTCCCTTGCCGGAAGACCCAGCGAATGCCCACTTGACGGGACTGCTGGCCCCGGCACCTTACGCGGTGCCGGAGAAGAAGGCCAAGAAGCAGGCCACGGGAACTTGAAAGAGTTCCAGACGCCAGGCGGTGTCGGACTCACCGTCCGATGACTCCGAGGCGGACTCCTCCCGTGAAGACGAGGAGGAAAAAGAGGCCTCTCCCCCAGCGGGGGGACAGAAGAAAAGGAAGGCCGCCCCAATTGGGGAGGCCGGAGGGTCCAAGAAGGGTAGGACCCTTCCTCCGGACTACACCACCGATGCCGACGACGGCGAAAAGGAGTGGCCACTGAGGACCAAGCCCCTGGTGAAATCGTAAGTGTCCGGACACCAGAATAACTCATGGCGTTCCA
Source organism: Aegilops bicornis (assembly GCA_021605145.1). Taxonomy (NCBI): domain Eukaryota; kingdom Viridiplantae; phylum Streptophyta; class Magnoliopsida; order Poales; family Poaceae; genus Aegilops; species Aegilops bicornis. The sequence continues at coordinate 462,865,881 of CM038671.1, forward strand.
TTTGTCACACAGCATCTTCTAACACCGAATATAACCATGCAGCCCGCCCAGGGACGAGCTCGGCGTTTCGACGAGCGGCTCCCTGGATTCCTCGGATGTGAATAGCACCTCACTTCCGACCGCCTCGTCTCCTCCCGCCACGGACGATGCCGAGGTGGAGTCCCAAAAGGGGCCCAGCCAGGAGGAGGTGGCCCTGGAGGCGCCGCAAGGCGACCTCCCGGACTTCGGGCGCAAAGGGGATAAAACCCCGAAGGGCTTTAGTCCGCCCCTCAGGAATCTCCGCATCGAACCTTCAGTGGTTCCGGAGTCCGGCAGGCAACCCCTTCGTAAGAAGGGCAAGACTGCAACGCCGTTGACCTCCGTCCAACCAGAGGTACGGATAATTTGATGGAGGCGCTTAACGGCGCTTCCATCAACGAGGAGCACCGCCTTTGTTATGAGTGTGGTGATCCGAGAAAGTTCAGTCCGCCAAGAGCGGGCCGATCAAGCCTGTATAGCCTTCTAACAGGCTTTGAGGTATGTATTTAAGATATGTGAAAATATTACCGCATAGATGGTAGCCCCGATGCTCGGTTTGGTGTTCGGAAAGAAAAAGCCGAATCGAGGATCTAAAATATATACGCATGAGTCTAAAATAAGTATGTCAATATGGGAATGCAAAGGCGCTGTGCCGACCTCTGCCAGACCGACCATGGAGGTTCATGCATTGAAGCAGAGCCTCGAGCGGTCCGAGAACGAGCTCGGCCTTGCCAAAAAGCAGCTCGAGGATAAGGAAGGTAAGTAATACCTTATGGGAGTATGTAAAAGATGTGGTTGCAAAAAATGACAGGAATAACGTGAATACTGCAGGGGCCACGAACGAGGTGGCGACCCTGAAGGAAGCGGTGTCCAAGGCCGAATGCTATGCTGCCGCGGAGCGCACCGAGCGAGAGTAGCAGGAGGCGCGGGTGGCAGAGGTGCGGCAAGAGCTCCAGGCTCTCGTGGAAAAACACGAGAGTTTGGAGCGTGACTCAAAGACTCGAGAGTTCGAGCTCGCCTTGGCCCTTGAGAGCGCCAAAACCGCTAAGGCCGAAGCCCAAAAAGCCCTCCAGGAAATTTAGGCGATGAAGAAGATAGCGGCGGGTAAGGCATTCTTTATGCAAAGCAAGCATGAGAAAGTGAATTATCTATTACTTACCCGAATCCGGAGCTCTCCAGGAGCATTCGCAGATCTGCCCCGCAGTGTGTCCGATGCTGCCGCATTCTACCGAGCCGAGGAGGGAAGCTCGATGGAGAAGGTGTTCTGGTCTCAGTATGCTGAGGCCGGACACCCGGTGCCCTTAAGCGACCAGTTGAAGCAGCTGGTCGAGCTCCATAAGGTGGCCGAATAGGCCATGAAGGGCCTCATAGTTCGGCCGTGGCCTAAGGAAGCCATGCCTGGGAGCTACTTCGGGCTGGTGAGGCGGCTGGTGGACACCTGTCCGTGGGTTGAAGTCGCCAAGCGCCTCCGTCTCGCATCGGTTGGTGCCCGTAGGGCCCTTGCCCGTGCTAAGGTGTATCAAGCGCAAGATGGACGCCGAGAAGCTTGTGAAGGACGGACCACCACCGGGCAAGGAGCATCGCAAGCCTGAAATGTATTATGAGGGCATCTCAAGGGTGCCCGCCTTATAGCGGTGAATGCTCCAAAGATGTAATTTTTAGTAGACTCGCATTTGTTATCACAGACGCTGAAAACTTGTTCATATGCGCTTAAGCAACACTTTTGAATTTAAAATATTACCTTCATGCGGCCGTTTATTAAATTTGAGAGATGGCGAGTCGTCGGCTTGACCCCCATGCCACAGTCTTTGGGGTGTTCGGGATAAACTTGAGCGCTCTTGTTCCCATTCTTGGGCCCTTCGAGGGAGGCGCTCAACGCAACGAACAAGGCAACCGGAGTATAATGCTTGAACACTCTCGCTTAGCCATAGAATTCTATAATTTTAAATTTCGCGAAGCCCCTCGTATTCGGAAGACCGAGTTCGGGTGCTATCCACGCCTAGGCGGACAATGCCGACTCCTCGCTCTAAGCGCATAAGTCTTTAGGGACTCGAAAACCTCTCGAACAGCGACGGCTCTCGCCCTATCATGACGGTCAGTTTTAGCTTTCTCGTGAGGTGCTTAACCCAGCTCAACCGGGCACAATCGCAGTGGTTCTCCCAGCTACCTTAGCCGATATAACGGAACATAAGGTACCAAAACATGGGAGCCGGGCAAACCCAACTATTGACCCAAGACATGATTCGGATCCGATGCATATAATGCTATAAGTTCGGGGTGCCGCACTTGGGAAAGTGTTCGGACTTATCACACCATATTGTGGGGTACTTAAGCCCCACAGTGTATTGCCCGTACCAAGATGTACGGTTGCACAATGTCATAACTGAACATATATATATATATATATATATATATATATATATATATATATATATATATATATATATATATATATATAAGGAATTCAATAATAGGCGTAAGCTATGCATTGTTTATTCAAAAGGGCTGCAGTAAGAGCGAGCGATACAAATAGTGCGATAAGCAAGGGGCGGGACTTTAACATGTCCCCCTCGAGGGTAAGCTACGGGATGGTATGTAAAAGCAGGTATACTTTGCCGTAATAGAGACCACACGACACTCGGCGTAGCTTTACGCTTCCACAGGCTGTTGCATCGTGTGTTCGGCGATTCTATCACGGACAGGCTTCGTGGAGAACGGAGTCCTGAAAGTAAACAAGAAAGAAGAAAAGAAAAGAATGACACAATCGGGGCCCACAGTGCGGTTGAGCCGCATTCTGGCATGCCGTTGTCGTGCTCCTCCCCTATGCCCATGGTATTTCCAGAGCGTAGTTATGTACGCAGCAGCATCGGGTTTCGCAATTTCGCGAGGGCTGGGGTTAGGGCCGCATTGCTACGCGTGCTCAAAACGTGCCAGGCGGTCTGGTTGTGGGTTACTCCGGGCGCGCTTGACGGTGTCCGGACGTTTAGTCGCCGGACTGGAGAATTGCCTTGACAAGCTGCTTTGTACTTCCGCCGCGAGGGCCGCCGTATGCTCCTCCGTCCGGAGAGAGTGTTCGGTGTTTCCATTGACCGTAATGACTCCTCGAGGGCCCGGCATCTTGAGCTTGAGGTATGCGTAGTGCGGCACCGCATTGAACTTTGCGAATGCGGTTCGTCCGAGCAGGGCGTGATAGCCACTGCGGAACGGGACTATGTCGAAGATTAACTCCTCACTTCGGAAGTTATCCGGGGATCCGAAGACCACTTCATGTGTAACTGAGCCTGTCTGATTGGCCTCTACACCTGGTATGACGCCTTTAAAGGTCGCTCTTCATGGGTTTAATCCTTGATGGGTCTATGCCCATTTTGCACACCGTATCCCGATAAAGCAGGTTCAGGCCGCCGCCGTCCATTAGGACTCTAGTGAGGTGAAATCCGTCAATGATTGGGTCTAGAACTAATGCGGCGAATCCGCCATGGCGGATGCTAGTGGGTGGTCCTTCGATCAAAAGTGATCGGGCAGGAAGACCATGGGTTGAACTTTGGGGCGACTGGCTCCATCGCTGAGATACGCCCCTTTAGTGCACGCTTCCGCCTCCCTTTTGGGTATGTGGGTTGCGATATCATGTTCACCGTCTGCACTTGTGGGGGAAGCCCTTCGTCCTCTATTGTTCGGCGGGGCTCCTCCTCGTCATCGCTATGCAGCCCCTTGTCATTGTTTTTTGGCATTTAACTTGCCTGCCTGCTTGAACACCCAACAATCCCTGTTAGTGTGGTTGGCTGGTTTTTCGGGGGTGTCCTGTATCTGGCACGAGCGATCGAGTATTCGGTCCAAATTGGACGAGCCCGGAGTATTTCTTTTAAATAGCTTTTTCCGCTGACCGGGTTTAGAGCCTCTGAATCCGGCATTGACTGTCGTATCCTTAACATTATCACCGTTAATGCGGCGCTTGTGCTTGTTGCGACGTGACCTGCCATTGTTGTCCTTGGTATTCAATTACCGGGGCTCTTGGTCATGTTGTTACTACGAAGCTAGCCAGTTGTCCTCTCCCCAGCGCAAAAGCGGGTCATGAGTGTTGTGAGGGCTGCCATGGATTTCGGCTTTTCCTGTCCTAGGTGCGGGCAAGCCACTCGTCATGGATGTTGTGTTTGAAGGCTGCGAGGGCCTCTCAGATCCGGACAATCGACGATTTGATTTTTCTTGGTTAGGAACCGTGGTCTGTAATTGTTCCGCCGATTCCTCCGCTGCTGAATTATGTGGCTTAGGTCATCGGCGCTGGTGGTCGCACATATGTGCCCTGAAATTGTCGAGGAATGCGGCTTCCGTGTCTTCCCAACAACCAATTGACTCTGCTGGCAAGCTGTTAAGCCAATGTCAGGCTGGTCCTTTAAGCTTGAGTGGGAGGTATTTGATGGCGTGTAGATCATCACCACGGGCCATGTGGATGTGAAGGAGATAGTCCTCGATCAAACCGCAGGATCTGTTGTGCCATCGTATGATTCAATGTTTACGGGTTTGAAACCCTCAGGGATTTGATGATCCATCACTTCATCTCGTGAAGCATAGTGGGTGTCTGGCGCCTCATATTGGGCTATATCACGACGCAGCTCGAATGAGCTTTGTCTCATCGTGTTCGGCCCGGCGGAGTTGCCATATCCGGCGTGACGTTATCGCCACGCGTGTCATGGGGCGCCCACGATCCATAGATCGATCTTGTTTGCCTTGCCTTGTCCTCCAATATATCTCAGGTCCGCGCATTTCCCGCCGCCTTGGTATTTTTTGAGCGGCGTCGGGTGCGGCTTGAGTTGAGGGCCGAGGCCTCTCATGTGGCCACGAGGTGGCCGTCAGCCGCATCTACGCGCTGGTGATGTAGGTTTGGGTGCTCCCGCCTCTAATCGGGGTAGCAGCCTGCGTTTTGGGTAGCTCTTGGAAGGGCGCTCGAGTTCATACTCTTTGGCCGCAAGGGCTTCAGTCCATCTGTCAGCTAGCAAGTCTTGGTCAGCTCTAAGCTGTTGCTGCTTTTTCTTGAGGCTGCTTGCCGTGGCCATAAGCCTGCGCTTGAAACGCTCTTGTTCGACGGGATCCTCGGGCACGACGAATTCGTCGTCGTCGAGGCTTGCCTCATCTTCGGAGGGAGGCATGTAATTATCGTCCTCTACCTCTCTTTCTGCCGCTCTCTCATGAGGGCTGGCTTCTCCATCCTCCTGTGCTGAATCCTGCTGGAGGGGGTTGTCTTCGGCACTTTCCGAGGTGTTATTGTCTCCCATGCCAGAATCACCGTTTTTGCTGTGGCGGGATTTAGAGTGGCGCCGCTGACGCCGGCGCTTAGGCTGTTTCTTGGAGGGGTCATCCTCCGCTGTTCCATCGCCATTCCCATCTTTTGGGATGTCCACCATGAATATGTCGTAGGATGAGGTGGCCTTCCAGTGCCCTGTGGGCGCTGGTTCTTGGCTGTTTCCTGCATCGTCGTCCATACCGTCGATGTCTTCGGAGTCGAAGTCGAACATGTCGGTTAAATCATTGACAGTGGCTACGAAGTGGGTGGTGAGTGGGCTTTGAATTTCTTCGTCGTCCGCATCCCAACCTTCCTGACCATAATCCGGCCCGGGCTCTCCTGATAAAGAGAGAGACTTTAGTGAATTCAGGATGTCGCCAAAGGGCGAAAAGTAAAGATGTCCGCGGCAGTGAATTCCATTATCGGCGCCCAATCGGATTCGATTGGCGGGGGCACGGAAGGCTCGGAGTCTGGAGAGGAGTCCGGCACCTTGGGGTCACGAGCTTCGCAAAGGACATGTATGGTGTTCGGCTCGATCGCCGTATAGATTGCAGCCCCCGAGGCGGTGTCCAGCCACCCGTCTCGATAGGGCGCAATGGCTCGAAGCTAAGGGTCGAGCGGACATCAAGGCGTGGCCTCCAAAGACACCTGCTCGACAGAGCTAGATCATGCCCATCGTAACAGTGTAGCGCGCTTGGCTGTGGCTCGAACCCGTCGAAGATCAAGTCTCCGCGGACGCAGGCCGTGTAGTTCAAACTTCCAAATCTGACCTGATGGCCAGGGGCGTAGCTTTCAATCTGCTCCAGATGGCGGTTAATTGGCCCATGATGCAAAGCCGCCGAATCTGAAGATCTGTCCGGGAGAAAAGTCTCACCCTGGAGCACATCGTTGTTGATGATCGGAGGGGCCATCGGGCCTAAAGATGACGACATAGAGGAACTCTCAATGAAAGCACCAATGTCGGTGTCAAAACCGGCGGATCTCGGGTAGTGGGTCCCGAACTATGCGTCTAGGCGGATGGTAACAGGAGACAAGGGACACGATGTTTTTACCCAGGTCCGGGCCCTCTTGACGGAGGTAAAACCCTACTCCTGCTTGATTAATATTGATGATATGGGTAGTACAAGAGTAGATCTACCACGAGATCAGAGAGGCTAAACCCTAGAAGCTAGCCTATGGTATGATTGTTGTTCGTCCTACTGACTAAAACCCTCCGGTTTATATAGGCACTAAAGAGGGTTAGGGTTACACAGAGTCGGTTACAATGGTAGGAGATCTACATATCCGTATCGCCAAGCTTGCCTTCCACGCCAAGGAAAGTCTCATCCGGACACGGGGCGAAGTCTTCAATCTTGTATCTTCATAGTCCAGGAGTCCGGCCAAAGGTCATAGTCCGGACATCCGGACACCCCTTAATCCAGGACTCCCTCAACTCCCATGAACCTCTCAAAGGGGAACATATTGTGCAGAAATACATGACCCAAAATGTTAATCTCTTTGCATAGGTGAACTAGGACGTGCGTCATGATGTTGAAGAAGGATGGGGGAAACACCAACTCGAAACTGACAAGACATTGCACCAAATAATTCTCTAACCTTGGTATGGTTTCTGGATTGATTACCTTCTGAGAGATTGCATTGAGGAGTGCACATAGCTTCACAATGGCTAATCGAACATTTTCCGGTAGAAGCCCCCTCAATGCAACCGGAAGCAGTTGCGTCATAATCACGTGGCAGTCATGAGACTTTAGGTTCTGGAACTTTTTCTCTGCCATTATTATTATTCCCTTTATATTCGACGAGAAGCCATACGGTACCTTAATACTGAGCAGTCATTCAAAGAAGATTTCCTTCTCTTCTTTGGTAAGAGCATAGCTGGCATGACCCTGATGTATACCGTCTTTTCCGTGCATACGTTGCCGGTCCTTCAGTGCCTCCGGTGTATCTTTTGTCTTCCCATACACGCCCAAGAAGCCAACAAGGGTCACGCAAAGATTCTTCGTCACGTGCATCACGTTGATTGCGGAGCGGACCTCTAGATCTTTCCAATAGGGAAGGTCCCAAAATATAGATTTCTTCTTCCACATGGGTGCGCGTCCGTCAGCGTCATTCGGAACAGGTTGTCCGCCAGGACCCTTTTCAAAGACTGCCTTCAAATCCTTGACCATATCATGTACATCAGCACCAGTACGGTGGTGAGGCTTCGTCCGGTGATCCGCCTCATCTTTGAAATGCTTGCCTTTCTTTCTTACGACGGTGGCGGAGGCGCCAACCGGAGAGCCATGGTGGAGGCGTGGACACCCCTAGACAACGGTGGCGGAGGCGTGGACACGATGATCTAATCTGGTTCCGGTGGCGGCGGGGGAAGCGGAGGCGCCAACCGGAGAGCCATCGCGCGAAGCCGGGTGATGATGGAGGTGATGGCGTCTCGCTCCCTGGGGCGGCTAAGCGGCCGCCAAAGCTGCAGGTAACCAGAACATTTGAACAAAGCGTCAGTAGCACGACGAAGATGAATACGCTGAATCACAAGTTTATTCCTAACAGTCCACAACGTCCAGGCAAGGACCCCAATGGTCAGCCACCTAATGTGGCGCAATGCGGGTGGGATCGCCTGGAGTTCGGCAAAGAGAGCGGGGAAGTTGTTATGGTCCCAGCTTCCACCCACAATCTCGCGGAAACAGCTCCAAAGGAACTGCGCGGACACGTAGGTGAAGAAGATGTGGTTCGAGTCTTCTTCAGGCCCGTAGAGCGGGCAACGCCCATCCCCAGGGCCATTGCGCTTCAGAACCTCTACGCCTGAGGGGAGGTGGTCGCGAATCAATTGCCACAAGAAGATCCTAATTTTCATGGGGAGGCAAATCTCCCAAATGGAGGAGAGCGACTCATGTCTAAGCGAGGGGGCGATGGCCAGGTAGAGAGATTTAGTGGAGAATTGTCCAGAAGGCTCTAGGCGCCATCTGGTGCGGTCATCGTCCTCGTGAGATCAGGCTCGTGGAGTGCAATACTGTCGAGCAACTCTTGCCAGTCCGCGTTCTCAACCGGGCCAAAAGGTTTTCGGAATGCGAGTTTCCCTAAGTCAATAAGGGTGGTCGCCACGAAGATCTGTGGGGCAACCGCGATGGAGAACAGGTTCGGAAAGCGGGCCGCAAGGGGCGTGTCACCAGCCCATCTATCGAACCAGAACAGTGTGGCGGTGCCGGAACCAATATCGATCGAGGTCCCGATCCGGAGGACCGGGAGGAGCTGAATGATGCCTTTGCCAGAATCGGGAACCCCTGCATCACCGGGCGGAAAGGCGAGAGGCTGGCCACGAAGGTATTTCTGCTGAATAATGCGAAGCCACAGGCCACCATCTCCGTTGGCAATCCGCCAGAGACACCGAGTCAGAAGGGCAATGTTCATGCGTTTGGAGGACATGATCCCGAGTCCGCCCTGGTCGCGAGGTTTGCATATCTCAGACCACCTGACCATGTGGTACTTCTGCTTATCGCCCTCGCTGGCCCAGAAGAAACGCCCCTGAACGGTGGCAATCTCGTGGTGTAGAGTCTCGGGAAGGCTGTAGAAGCTCATGATGAATAATAGCAGGCTGGAGAGGGATGAGTTAATGAGCACCGTCTTGGGCCGCTTTCGAGAGCCACCGACCCTGCCAGGGCTCGATACAGTGTTGAAGCTTTCCCACCGTGGGGGGCAGCTCGGCCACCGTAAGCCTGGAGTCGCTAATAGGTATCCGCAGATATGTCGTGGGGAAGCACCCGAGCTGGCAGTTAAGCCGATCCTCTATGCTCTTGCGCTAGTCTTAGGTGTAGCCCAAGACCATCACCTCACTCTTGTCGAAGTTGATCCTAAGGCCGGACATTTGCTGGAAGCACAGAAGGAGGAACTTGAGGTTCGAAATATCACTCTCCGACCCCTCCACCATGATAATGGTGTCATCCGCATATTGGAGCAGGGAGATCCCGTTCCCCCCAACTAGATGCGGCACTATCCCCTTAATGTGACCCGCTGCCTTGGCCTTATCCAGGATGGCTGCCAGAGCATCGACAACCATGTTAAACAGGAACAGGGAGAAGGGATCGCCCTGACGTACCCCACAGAATGTGGGGAAGAATGGGTCGATCTCCCCATTAATGTTCACCGCGGTGCGACCCGAGGAAACCATCTGCATCACCCTAGTCACCCATCGGTCGTCGAAGCCCTTACGGAGCAGACATTCCCGAAGAAAGGCTCAACTAACCGTGTCATAGGCCTTGTGGAAATCCAGTTTCAGGAAGACTACCTTGAGGTGTTTGGAGTGCACCTCATGGAGAGCTTCGTGGTACACCAAGACTCCATCAAGGATATATCGGCCCTGGATGAAGGCCGACTGATCAGGGTGGGTGATCCGGTGGGCTATAGGGGCCGCCCTAATGGCGTACCCCTTCGCGAGGATGCGGAAGATGACATTAATCACCGTAATCGGTCGATATTGTCGGATGTCGGAGGCCCCAGTCACTTTGGGGATGAGGGTGATTACCCCATAGTTCAGTCGGGCGAGGTCAATGGACCCAACAAAGAACTCGTCAAACAGGGCCATCACCTCAGGTTTGATCACCTCCCAGAAAGTCTGGAAGAACTTCACTGGGAGGCCATCCGGGCCAGGAGCCGAGGATGGGTTCATGCTCTTTATTGCTGCCCATACTTTAGCCTTAGAGAACGGGGCCGTGAGAGCTGCGTTATCCGCAGCATTTAGATGCAACAAAGTTAAAGGCCAAATGTCTTGCGCTTAGGGCAAGACCTCCGAGGGGAGGCAGATAATAGGTCTCTGTAAAAGCCGCCTACATGGGTCCTGGATGTCCTCCGGGCCGCTGCGGGAGGGTCGCTCCGTCCCCACAGGAGGGGGATGGAGTTCTGGCATCTGCGGTCAGTTAGCGATGGCCTAGAAGTAGGCAGTGTTGGCATCCCCCTTGAGGACCCAATTCTACGTACCCCGTAAGCACCAGTATGCCTCCTCGTCAGTGTAGATGACTATGAGCTAGTCTTCCAAGTCGTACCTAAGCATCCATTCGTTTGCCGAGAGGCCAGCGGCGTCAGCCCGCAGATCGAGGGCCTGGATGCCCTCAAGGAGGGTTTTCTTCTGCTCACGGATGTCTCGGCCCACGTTTGCGCCCCACCCTTTCATCAATTGTCGTGACCGTTTGGCGCAGAAATGCCAGGAATCAACGGCTGAGAGGGCACGGTGGGGGCTCCACGCTACCAAGGCCACTGGCGACCACCGGCGGCAAAGAATCCAGCCGACGTAACCAAAAGGTTTCAAAGCGGAAGCGGGGCGGCATGGGTGGACGCTCGTTCTCGGAAGAGAGGAGTAGGGGGACATGGTCTGAACCAATCCGCGTAATCGCCCGGAGCGAAGCTAGGGGGCACCGAATGTCCCACTCAGGGGATGCGAAGACCCGATCGAGGACCAAGCGAGTCGGATCAACTTGGCGGTTTGTCCAAGTGAACCTGGACCCGACTCGATCGAGCTCACGCAGCCCCATGTCAGCAATGCAATCATTGAACATTTACATCCGATGAAAGTCCACTAAATTGTTGCTCTTATCTTCTTCCGTCCGAATGAGGTTGAAATCGCCGCCCACTACCACCGGTAGCTGGGCGGACGCTACCTTCCTACGGAGCTCAAGGAAGGCCTCGAGCAGTGATCGATCGGGCCATAAACCGCAATGATGTCCCATTTGAAGTTTAGAGCCCGCTCGAAGACCTCCATGCTAACGAAGAACTCGCCCCGATCCATGCTTCCTACCTCAAAGGTGGCATCCTTCACTCCTAGGAGGATGCCACCCGAGTGGCCTGCACTCCCACTAGAAGGGAGCCAAGCCAGCTTAACAAGTCGGAGCTCAAATTCTCAAGTTCCGACAGGGAGAATTCTGCGCGCATCGTTTCTTGAATGGCCACAATGTCGATTCGCTCGGTTCGCATGTATTCTATGAGTTGGCGGCGTCGATCATCTTGGCCGAAACCGCGGATGTTCCAGAAGAGGTCTTGCATCACGCATCCATCGGGGGGCTGCTTGACCGCAAGACACGTGAGGCGCTCTGGGCGCAGAGGGGTGCGGTACGGGAGCGGGTGCGTCCCCGGATCTCACCCGGGGCGGCCGCCGCGTGGGGATGGGCGTTCGGGGCGGCCCCGGAAGTAGTTTTTAATTAACTGCACTAGCGAGGAGGAGTAAATATTACATGCACAATTGGACTCTGGATCGGAAACATGCAATTCTGTCATGCTGCTGTATATATGGTAAATGAATTTTAAACCGGCGAATAAAATGAATTTTAAACCGGCGAATAAAATGAATTTTAAACCATAATGTGCTTTCCATCGTAGTTATGCAGAGATCAGGTGGTTGTCCATGCATCATGCATAGCATCCCTTTAATGCTACATTTTGAGTTAATAAAAGCACTCTTAAGAAAAATGTATTTTTCACATATACTAAAGTAGTAGTGTCAATAAGAAATATGGGAAAATGAATTAGCGAAAAATGAGTTAGACTTGCACTAGTGCAAAATGTGTAACCATTCCAATTGTATGGTATATTCATCACAGTAAAAGATTGCAATTATATAGTAGAAAGGTACCAAACGACAGAACATATATGCCTAAAATGTGAAGTAATTTCTTGTGGTATTACTCAGGTGTTTCTTTTCTCGGGCGGTTACCCGGGTCCGGCTCTACAGCCCCCCTCCCATTACCCCATAGAGAAGGATACCCACCGGTATTTACCGATTTTGGAAAAGTTTGCTCAGATTCCAAGCAGTATTTTGACCGCTATTACTGGTAGCCGGTGGTAGCCGCTACCTACCAACATACTTTCCGAACCAGAAAAAACCTTGTTATCTCTTTGTAACCAAGAATTGCTCCATGCGAGGACATGTCAATTCCGACGCAATGACTCGCCATTGCATGAGCTTTGGCAGGGTCACCTACACAAATTCTCTGTTTTTCCTCTCCCAAACACCACACATTAATCCCATAACGTGTAGAAAGTTAGCAGATCCTTTGGGGCACAAAAATTATCGAACACGGCCTACTAATGTTGTGTCACAACCACTATACATTGATACATTTTCTACTCTTGTCTTGGGCTTAGTTTGCGGCCGCTAAACTATATTGCGGCATGCTTATTTTATAATACGATGTGAAAAATAGGAACACAAAAAGGCAAAAGCAAGCCAATCAAATGCTAATAGAAAAACAACTTGGCAGTTAAGCTAGATTATCATAATACATGCATGGCGAAACACATCCTTAACCACGACGGCGAAAAGTATGTTCAGCTGCACATTTGCTAGAATGCGGGTGGTCCATGACTCTATACACGTTACTTTTGCTACTTATTACGGTCCGCTTTGTCCATTCAATAATGTGACATGATCGAGTCATTGCATGACAGTGTGAATCTTCCATTATTCCATGTGGTCAATGGAATAGGACATATGTACATCGCTGTTTTTATATGGCAATCAAGACAATAATAAGATAGTTCTATCACTGAGAATCTTCATTTCGTTGATTGATCTTGGTTGAACTTTCTAACGAATTTCTGTGGTTCACCTCGCTGGTTTGCTACTCGGTGGTAGGAAATACACGCAGACAAATGGATACTCTCTAGTCTACACTTGTACAAAAAGGAACATGGAATTTCTTCTTAGAGACATCTGTAAGGCACATGTGCAAGCATTTGACGAGGACATGCATACTTGGCCGGGTTACTTCTCTTGGCCACCTGTGCTAGATCATGGCACCACTGTATTCACTTGTTCACTCATACATGGTGTCACTATTTTCTTTGTTTATTCCGTTCTCTCTTGATAATGGAATCCGGTCCAATTTTTGGGATCAAACAAAAAAAACTAATCCATGGCGTGGCCTACGTATTTTATTCTCTCATGTGGCCCACGAGTTGCCACTACGGGGACCGGTTCCAACTGAATTCATGCACTATTACATGTACACATTTAGAGTCCGTATTAAACCTCGTGGTTATATAGCTGGTGTGGGAGGATATCTGGTGCTACGGGAGCACCTAAGATTAGGTGCTCCAAGAGCCTTTCAATCGTTAGATCTGAGATCCGAAGGCTGAGGAGAGTGCTCACGCTTTTATTTAGAAAACACTCCTAGAAATTTGGTATTACAAATCGGGTCCAGGGCATCTGTAGATGACCATTGGATTTCAGATTCAATGGCCGAGAAGCACTTGGAGCACCTAAACTTAGGTGCTCCCGTAGCACCTGATATTTTCCCTATATAGCTGGATGTGGTGGAGCTCACCGCCATGCAACATAAGTACCAAAATGGAGCACTCACACACTTGGACGGGCTACCGGGTCACTGATTGGTAAAAAAAATGCGACCCGCTTGGAGGCCTTAAACTGCCCTCAAATGCCCGGACAGAATGGCACCCACGTATCTAACCAAATCTGGGGCGGATATGGGGAGGCCTTGGCGCGATCGGGCGCGTCTGCCACGTCGGATCCAACCCATGCTGGCTCACCCGGCCCCATATATATTGGTCTCTATCCTCTTGCCGGCCTAAATCCTAGCCACTCCACTCCACTCCCCTCACATTCGCTCCGCGCCCCAAGCTCACTTCCGGCAAGCTTCGGCCTTCTCGGGCATGGCGGATAGCGGATCTGACTCCAACCACACTCTGGATCTGTCGACTGAGTGTCGTCCCATGCGGGATGGAGGAGGCTATGACCGTCTGCATTGCCCTTAGCTGCTTCCGGTCTCGGGAGGATTGCCCTGACCGACGATGGGATCAGTGCGGCGTGCACCATTGCGTCGGTGCAACGGGTGCTCAGATCTCCCGATGCTGGAGCCTCGTGGTCCCTTAGCCTTCCAATCTCCGTTCCGCCGGAGTATGAGTGGTACAGGGACCGATGTGCCCCCCATGGGAAGGAGAGAATGGTCCATAGTAGCAAGTAGGTAGAATATGCCAAATTTTGGTAGGCCGATAGCATGTGCTGATTTAGCCAGACGATTTGTGTTGCATCGTTTACATTGCACATGTTTGTGCAGATTTGAGATTTGCTAACTGAAGTGTCCGGTTGTGCGAAAGAAAATTTGAGGTATGACCGGTCACTATCCGCGGACGTGACTGGACGCGCCCACAAGTGTTCGTGGGCCAGGATTTGGTGTCTGTGACTGTAGATGCTCTAAAACTAGCTATAGATAAATACAGAAAAGACAACATATGATGAGTTAGGCTGTGTGTAATATACTAACATTGCACTATACTATATGCAGTATGTCAGGGAAGCGGAGTTTCTGCACTCGAGGACCAATACTCTATTTATCTGGACCAGTGAATATACGGTATTTTAAATGCAGTTTTACTATCTCTCATCTAGATAAAAATTAGTCATGTCACATCTAAGTTCCCCACCACACCATCAAATTATGTAATTTCAGTGCAAATCTGATCAATCCCTAGGGTGTTGCTTCATTCGCTGTTTCTGCGCGCGTGCAGCCCCTTGCTTGTTTTCTGTTCTCAGTTTTTTTCGGTCCTGGCTTGGTCTTTGTACGTGTCTGGGCCTCGTCTGTGTGGCCTCTTTTGTGTTTTGTGCCCTGCGTTGAAATTGGAAGACCGGGCTGATCATTTTTCTTCGAGTTTTTTGTTCCTGACTTTTTTGTCCTATTTGTAAGTTAATCATTGACTCGCAAATGGGCACACCCTTTGTTTTATCCTAGTTGTAACTTACAACCATTGATTCATAATTGGGCTCTGGATCTTTGTTTCTG
Organism: Aegilops bicornis; assembly: GCA_021605145.1. Taxonomy (NCBI): domain Eukaryota; kingdom Viridiplantae; phylum Streptophyta; class Magnoliopsida; order Poales; family Poaceae; genus Aegilops; species Aegilops bicornis. The sequence goes on from CM038671.1 coordinate 462,880,950, forward strand.
CTGGACAGTTTATAAGTCAACTGGCGACTTGCAAATGGGCCTGGCCATTTTCCATCTCAATTACAAGTTCACCATGAGCATGCAACTGGGCTCTGAGTTCTTTTTTTTTTTTGTCAGTTGCAAGTTCACCCATGACTCGTCCGTGGGCCGACGTTTTTTTATCCAATGGCAAGTCCACAATTAATCAACTCACAGAGGAGAACTGCTGCGAGCCATGCGCCATGGCTCCCGCGACCCTGGCCCTCGGCCGGCGGCTCCACACTGATCAGAACAGTGTCTTTCTGGGAGCATCGGCGATGGTATTCAATCACATTGATGACCCCCCCCCCCCACACACACACACACACACACTTGAAGCGTTGGCTATAAGGGAAGCATTGGCACTTGCTGATGATCTATATATTCGACGCGTCCATATTGCTTCGGATTGCAAGGTGGTAATCGATGACATGAAACGTGACAGCCGTGCTTCTTATGGTGGGCTTGGGACCAACCGCCGCCTTTGCTTGGGTGTCCCTCGTCCACGACTCCTGTTAGCGCCGCGCTGTCGCCCCCGACTGCTGCTGTCGACACGCAGCCCCCGTCTCCTGCCGGTGCCACTTCGTCGTCCTCCACTTCTGTTGAAGGCGCATCATCTCCGACTCCTACCGGCACTGCATCGGGTTTGGACACGGAGCCACCTATTTTGTGGAGCTCCCTTGCCGACAATGAAGAAGGTGAAGATGATGATGAGCTGGCCCCACGGACGCCATGGTCGGCTACCAAATCCTTCATTCCGTTGCTCGGGCCCGGGCGTCCGAGGTGGATACGCATGGAGGTTGGCGTAGAGTGCTGCCGAGGGGCAGCATGCGATGCCCAACGTCGGCCGCCCCTCGCATGGGCTCCCGTCCGGTCCGGCTTGGCTTCATGGTCGATGTTGCAGATGCCTCTATCCTGGACACCGTGCGGCGGATAACAGAGATCCGTTTAGGTGTTTTCGGTGCCTGCAGAATGGTCATCGAGCGCGTGGTGTTGCAACGCCTGGTGTCCCTTTAGCTTATTGGGAAGCGCCATCTGCGTCGATGTTGCCCGCCTCCCGCGGGCACCATCAAGCTCCAGCTCCTCGCAAGATCCAAATAGAAGCCTCGCTCCCCTCGAAGACGTGTTGTCATGATTCTTGGGCATCGATCGTTTCTGCTCCTGCTGGCTCTATGGCGTCGACGGATACGCTGGTGCGGTCTGCCTTGGGTGGGCAGGTCGAGCTGTTGCGCTCTCAGCTCCTTGGCATGGCTTCCTTCCGGCTTGAGAAGACGATTCAGCCTCTGCGCGATGTCGTTGACTCCATGCAGGGTTGGATGTGGCAGATGGGGAGCTTGTTGGAGCGGGTTCAGGCTGCATTGGACAGTCTCTCCCTGGCGCCACCTGTGTTGCAGACTGCTCATGTGTCGTGCCCTTTGGTTGTGCCTGATGTCAGATTTGAGCTCGAGAGGGGAGCAGGGCTTCATGGTTGTTTCTCCCCTCGTGCAAGCACCAGCTGGCTGTTGCCAGCCTTTGAGGGACCGGACACTGATGTGGCTGTTACTCCGGTGCTGCAGATCATGCCTGAGCTTCGGGACCTGTGTGGGGCTCCGGTTTTGCCTCTGTCCGTCGAACAAATAAAGGTGCGAACGCAGCCTTGCAACTGGCAAGCTGTTCGGCATCTACTTCGAGCCGAGTTTTCGTCATGCGGCGGTAAGAAATTAGATGAAATGTAACAACTATTTTATTTTTAGTGTTGGCATTACTGCATTGTGTCATTTTGCTTTTTTTACACTAATTGTCCCATGCAATGTGAGGTTGAAATTCAACAAGCTGACAGGAGACACTGTGACATTTGAGGCTCCTGGGGGGCGTACACTATGGAGGTCGAGAAAGGACGCAATATGTCGCAGATTGGAGGAGATGGATGGGCCTGTTTCCTCGCCCGCATGCGTTTTGCTGGTGGTGAGTTGATCAGCTTCTTCTTCACAGAAGAAAGACCCAAGATGGCTTTCATTTATATCAACTTGGTGGAAGATGATGAAGATGACAAAGATGATGAAGATAATGAGGTCCTAGTCGATGAAGATGATGAGAACCCACTTCATGAAGCCATCGTAGCTCAAAGAATGAGACTGAGCGAGGAGGAGGTGTGCAACCTATGGGACAGAATTCCGCCACGTGATGATTTTGTCGGGGTGCCATTCGTGACCCGCATGACAAGTACCATGGTCGATCGGCATGAAATGGTATATTATACTGATTGTAGTAATTTGATGATATATATATTCTTTATTGTTATACTGACAAATGCAAATTATCCGATGATATGCTTAGTGAATCCGATGATATGCTTAGTGTAGAGTCCAATTATATGATGTGTGGAATCTAGTCGATGATATGCTTTAGTGTAGAGTCTGATCACATGATTATTAGTGTAGAATCCAAGGAACTATTAATGGTGTAGATAATCCATATATACTTATTAGTAGAATTCATGCTTAATTAGTACAAATCGTAATCTTGTGTCTTTTGATAGTGTAGAAATCTATACTTAATAGAAATATATTTGCAAGAGTATGTGCGAGGCTATTTATTAATTGATATGTTTTTCTTATTTAGAAATTGCAAAAGAACCTATCTGTGAGTTGTGGTATCGAGTCTGATGAAGAAGGCTCAGCTGGACTACGCCTTACCTCAAGGGGCTCCGTCACCACCTGTACTTACCGCATGGAAACAGACGGTCGCACACACTTAAACTCGGTTGGGTGGAAGAGATTCCTCGTTGGCAAGAATCTTCGTGTTGGACAGGCCATCCTAATTACTATCAGAACACCCACCGCCTGAGCTTGAGGATGATGATCGTAAATCGACATCATCTAGAACTACATATGTGTGTGTGTGGCTATATCATCTAGAACTACATATGATGATCGTAAATCGATATCATCTAGAACTACATATGATGATCGTCGTTGATATCATCTAGAACTACATATGATGATCGTCGTCGATATCACCTTGTACTGTTTGAGGATGCATGTTGACTATATATGAAATTTTTATCTAGTACACCCAATACCTATACCTATAATGATTTGGAACGATGGGAGTACTACCCAATACCTATAATAATTTATGAAATTGATATCTGGAAATTGCAGATATCTAGTAGTACCTAGTATCTGGAAATTGCAGTTTATTGAAACTGAAATGGGGTTGGAAGAGGGGGAAAATGATGAAAGATATAGCAGTAGCGCGGGGCTAGGAAAGCGCTACAGCTAAGTAATGGTAGCGCGTTCTCGAAAAGCGCTGATGTTATAGTCAATATTAGTAGCGCGGGTACATACCCCGCTATGACTAACAGTTAGCTGTAGCGCCGTAGTAGTAGCGCGGCTGCCCGCGCTGCTGATAACCTCAAAACCTGCGCTACTACTAGGGTTTTCCCTAGTAGTGTTACTAGGAGCGGTTTCGGACGTGGGCCTAAATGAACCCGGGCTTAGCTCATTGATTGAGCTTACAGCATCCGGACGTAAATCAAAGGTTGCACGTTCGAAAAAAGATAGTAAGTCGCATAAGAGGGCGAAATGTTCTAAATCTCCTATTGTTTCCTAATGAATGGAATGTTTTTTAATAGCAGAGGTCTTCGTGACTTGGCTAAACATTTATTCATTCCGGAATGTAATAGGCAATACAATTTAGATTTTTTTTGGCTATCTCTGAAACGCGGAGACGTGATTTCTCAGTAAGTCTGCTTAACCGTATTTCTGGCGGGATAGACCTTACTTGGGTTTCACGACCGCCTAGAGGTCGTTCTGGGGGCATTCTACTTGGCGTAAATACAGGGACTATGGATGTTTTGGCTAGTTCGGATGGTGAGTTTCACGTTAAATTCCATATTCGCAACAAGGTCGACAACTTCACATGGACCCTTGTCGCCGTGTATGGGGCAGCCCAGGCTGAGTTCAAGGCCGATTTTCTCCATGAATTGGTTAATCTGGCGAAAGATAATCCCTACCCCATTCTTATAGGTGGGGATTTCAATTTTCTTTGATATCCAAATGAGAAAAGCCGCGGTAGGTTTGATAATCATTGGCCTTTCCTTTTCAATGTTGTCATCGACAGTCTAGACTGCGAGAGGTTTCCATGATTGGAAGACAATTCACTTGGGCGAACAGTCTTCGAACCGCATATGAGAAATTAGATCGCGTTTTAATGGATACCGACTGTGAATCTAAATTTCCCATGGTGTCTGTTCGTGCTCTACCTCGTATTGAGGCTATATCAGACCATGCACCCATTCTCCTAACTGCTGGTTTGCCACGATCACAACATAGACGCGAGTTCAAGTTCGAACTTGGTTGGTTGCTTCGGGATGGCTTCTATGACATGGTCAAGGAGGTGTGGGAGAAACCGGTGGCCAGGCTCACCCCAATTCACAAATGGAATAACAAAATGCGTGCATTACGCAAATTCCTTGGTGGTTAGGCTAGGCATACGGTGGGTATCCTCAAAAAGGAGAAGCTTCGTCTTTCATCTATTATTGATGAATTAGAAGCTTTGGCAGAGATTAGACCTCTATCTGAGCATGAAATTGAGATCAAAAGTCATTCAAATGCATAGATAGCTAGCATGCTGCGTGAAGAGGAACTCAAATGGTACCAACATTCTAACTCACAATTTATCCTGAAAGGTGATTCGAATACTAGATATTTTTATGGAGTCGCCAATGGGAGACACCGGAAAAAAATTATTCATTCCTTACAACAGGATGAGGGCACGATTGAGGGGCATGATCAACTTAAATCGTATATCACTAACTATTATAAAAATCTGTTCGGAGCCCCAGAGGAAGGAAATTTCTCGATGGATGAGTCCCAAATAGATGACATCCCACAGGTCTCTGATGAGGAAAACGGCCTTCTAACAGCCCCATACTCTGAGGAGGAAGTTAGAAAGACGGTTTTCCTAATGGAGCACAACAAAGCCCCGGGTTCGGATGGTTTTCTCACTAAGTTCTGTTAGAAATTCTGGGAAGTCATCAAACCGGATCTAGTACTTTTGTTTAGCGACCTATATGTTGGCCAATTAGAATTGTTTCACAAACTTCGACGAGATTATTTTATTACCTAAGGTTAATGAGGCTGAAAGGATACAACAGTATAGACCTATTTGCCTCCTTAATGTTAGTTTTAAAATATTCACGAAGGTTGAGACTATTAGGCTAAATTCAGTTGCTAAACACGTGATTTGTCCTTCACAGACTGCTTTTATGCAAGGCAGACACATCCTAGATGGAGTTGTTATCCTTCATGAAACAGTCCATGAATTACATCGGAAAAAGTTGAATGGGGTGGTACTCAAAATAGACTTTGAAAAAGCTTATGACAAAGTCAAATGGCCATTTCTTCAACAAACTCTCAGAATGAAAGGATTTTCTGCAGAGTGGTGCGCTATGATCCATAGCTTTGTTTCTGGAGGTAGTGTTGCCATTAAAGTCAATGATGATGTTGGACACTATTTCCAAACAAAGAAGGGATTGCGACAAGGTGACTCGGTATCGCCCATGCTATTCAATATAGTCGCAGATGAAGGAAATATGCCCTAGAGGCAATAATAAAGTTACTATTTATTTCCTTATATCATGATAAATGTTTATTATTCATGCTAGAATTGTATTAACCGGAAACTTAGTACATGTGTGAATAAATAGACAAACAGAGTGTCACTACTATGCCTCTACTTGACTAGCTCGTTGAATCAAAGATGGCTAAGTTTCCTAGCCATAGACATGATTTGTCATTTGATTAACGGGATCACATCATTAGAGAATGATGTGATTGACTTGACCCATTCCGTTAGCTTAGCACTCGATCGTTTAGTATGTTGCTATTGCTTTCTTCATGACTTATACATGTTCCTATGATTATGAGATTATGCAACTCCCCTTACCGGAGGAACACTTTGCGTGCTACCAAATGTCACAACGTAACTGGGTGATTATAAAGGTGCTCTACAGGTGTCTCCAAAGGTACTTGTTGGGTTGGCGTATTTCGAGATTAGGATTTGTCACTTCGATTGTCGGAGAGGTATCTCTAGGCCCACTCGGTAATGCACATCACTATAAGCCTTGCAAGCATTGTAACTACTGAGTTAGTTATGGATGATGTATTACGGAACGAGTAAAGATACTTGCCGGTAACCAGATTGAACTAGGTATTGAGATACCGACGATCGAATCGCGCAAGTAACATACCGATGACAAAGGGAACAACGTATGTTGTTATGCGGTTTGACCGATAAAGATCTTCATAGAATATGTGGGAGCCAATATGAGCATCCAGGTTCCGCTATTGGTTATTGACCGGAGACGTGTCTCGGTCATGTCTACATAGTTCTCGAACCCGTAGGGTCCGCACGCTTAAAGTTCGATGATGGTTATATTATGAGTTTATGTGTATTGATGTACCGAAGGTAGTTCGGAGTCACGGATGTGATCACGGACATGACGAGGAGTCTCGAAATGGTCGAGACGTAAAGATCGATATATTGGACGACTATATTTGGACACCGGAATGGTTCCGGTGAGATCGGGATAATCTGAGCACCGGAGGTTATAGGAACCCCGGGAGGTATATGGGCCTTAATGGGCTTTAGTGGAAAGGAGAGGAAAGGAGCAAGGGAGGGGGCGCCCCCCCGCCAAGCCCAATCCGAATTGGGAGGGGGGCCGACCCCCCCTTTCCTTCCTCCCTCCTTCCTCTTCCTTCCCTCTCCCTCTCCAAGTAGGAAAAGGAGGAGTCCTACTCCGGTGGAGTAGGACTCCCCCTTGGGCGCCTCCTCCTCTGGCCGTCCCTCTCCTCCCTCCTTTATATCTGAAGGAGGGGGCACCTATAGACACAACAATTGATCCCTTGGATCTCTTAGCCGTGTGCAGTGCCCCCCTCCACCATAATCCACCTCGATAATATCGTAGCGGTGCTTAGGCGAAGCTCTGCGTCGGTAGAACATCATCATCGTGACCACACCGTCGTGCTGACGGAACTCTCCCTGAAAGCTCGGCTGGATCGGAGTTCGAGGGACGTCATCGAGTTGAACATGTGCTGAACTCGGAGGTGTCGTGCATTCGATACTTGATCGGTCGGATCGTGAAGACGTACGACTACATCAACTGTGTTGTGCTAAAGCTTCCGCTTTCGGTATACGAGGGTACGTGGACACACTCTCCCCTCTCGTTGCTATGCATCACCAAGATCCTGTGTGTGCGTAGGAAATTTTTTGAAATTACTATGTTCCCCAACAGTGGCATCCGAGCCTGGTTTTATGCGTTGATGTTATATGCACGTAGTAGAACACAAGTGAGTTGTGGGCGATACAAGTCATCTTGCTTACCGACATGTCACACTTTGGTTGGCGGTATTGTTGGATGAAGCGGCCGCACCGACATTACGCGTCGCTTACGCGAGACTGGTTCTACCGATGTGCTTTGCACACGTGTGGTTGGCGGTGTCAGTTTCTTCAACTTGAGTTGAACCGAGTGTGGCTACGCCCGGTCCTTGAGAAGGTTAAAACAGCACTAACTTGACGAACTATCGTTTTGGTTTTGATGCGTAGGTAAGAACGGGTCTTGCTCAGCCCGTAGCAGCCACGTAAAACTTGCAACAACAAAATAGAGGACGTCTAACTTGTTTTTGCAGGGCATGTTGTGATGTGATATGGTCAAGGCATGATGCTATATTTTATTGTATGAGATGATCATGTTTTGTAACCGAGTTATCGGTAACTGGCAGGAGCCATATGGTTGTCGCTTTATTGTATGCAAGGCAATCGCCCTGTAATTGCTTTACTTTATCACTAAGCGGTAGCTATAGTCATAGAAGCAGTAGTTGGCGAGACGACAACGATGCTACGATGGAGATCAAGGTGTCGCGCCGGTGACGATGGTGATCATGACGGTGCTTCAGAGATGGAGATCACAAGCACAAGATGATGATGGCCATATCATATCACATATATTGATTGCATGTGATGTTTATCTTTTATGCATCTTATCTTGCTTTGATTGACGGTAGCATTATAAGTTGATCTCTCACTAAATTTCAAGATAAAAGTGTTCTCCACAGTATGCACCATTGTCAAAGTTAAATGCGTGCCCGAGACACCATGTGATGATCGGGTGTGATAAGCTCTCACGTCCATCTACAACGGGTGCAAGCCAGTTTTACACATGCAAATACTCGGGTTAAACTTGACGAGCCTAGCATATGCAGATATGGCCTCGAACACCGAGACCGAAAAGGTCGAAAGCGTGAATCATATAGTAGATATGATCAACATAGTGATGTTCACCATTGAAAACTACTCCATTTCACGTGATGATCGGTTATGGTTTAGTTGATTTGGATCACGTGATCACTTAGGTGATTAGAGGATGTCTATCTAAGTGGGAGTTCTTAAGTAATATAATTAATTGAACTTAAATTTATCATGAACTTAGTCACGATAGTATTAGCATATCTATGTTGTGATCAATAGCTCGCGTTGTTGCTTCCCTATGTTTTATATATGTTCCTAGAGAAAACTAAGTTGAAAGATGATAGTAGCAATGATGCGGACTGGGACCATGATCTGAGGTTTATCCTCATTGCTGCACAGAAGAATTATGTCATTGATGCACCGCTAGGTGACAAACCTATTGCAGGAGCAGATGCAGATGTTATGAATGTTTGCCTAGCTCAATATGATGACTACTTGATAGTTTAGTGCACCATGCTTAACAGCTTAGAATCGGGACTTCAAAGATGTTTTGAACGTCATGGACCATATGAGATGTTCCAGGAGTTGAAGTTAATATTTCAAGCAAATACTCGAGTTGAGAGATATGAAGTCTCCAACAAGTTCTATAGCTAAAAGATGGAGGAGAATAGCTCAAGCAGTGAGCATATGCTCAGATTGTCTGGGTACTACAATCGCTTGAATCAAGTGGGAGTTAATCTTCCAGATAAAATAGTGATTGACAGAATTCTCTAGTCACCATCACTAAGTTAGTAGAACTTCATGATGAACTCTAGTATGCAAGGGATGATCAAAACGATTCCTGAGTTTTTCATGATGATGAAATCGATGAAGGTAGAAATCAAGAAAGAGCATCAAGTGTTGATGGTTGACAAGACCACTAGTTTCAAGGAAAAGGGCAAAGGGAAGAAGGGGAACTTCAAGAAGAACGGCAAGCAAGTTGTTGCTCAAGTGAAGAAGCCCAAGTCTGGACCTAAGCACGAGACTAAGTGCTTCTCTTTGCCAAAGGGACTGGTCATCGAAGCGGAACTGCCCAAGTATTTGGCGGATAAGAAGGATGGCAAAGTGAACAAAGGTATATTTGATATACATGTTATTGATTTGTACCTTACTAGTGTTTATAGCAACCCCTCAAGATTTGATACTAGTTCAATTGCTAAGATTAGTAACTCAAACAGGAGTTGCGTAATGAGCAGAAACTAGTTAAGGCGAGGTGACGATGTGTGTTGGAAGTAGTTCCAAGATTGATGTGATCATCATCGCACACTCCCTATACTTTCGGGATTAGTGTTGAATCTAAATAAGTGTTATTTAGTGTTTGCGTTGAGCATGAATATGATTTGATCATGTTTATTGCAATACGGTTATTCATTTAAATTCTGAGAATAATTGTTGTTACATTTACATGAATAAAACCTTATATGGTTACACACCCAATGAAAATGGTTCGTTGGGATCTCGATCGTAGTGATACACATATTCATAATATTGAAACCAAAAGATGCAAAGTTAATTATGATAGTGCAACTTATTTGTGGAACTGTCGTTTAGGTCATATTGGTGTAAAGCGCATGAAGAAACTCCATACTGATGGGCTTTTGGAATCACTTGATGCTTGCGAACCATGCCTTATGGGCAAGATGACTAAGACTCCGTTCTCCGGAACAATGGAGCTAGCAACTGACTTATTGGAAATAATACATACTGATGTATGCGATCTGATGAGTGTTGAGGCTCGCGGCATGTATCATTATTTTCTTACCTTCACAGATGAATTGTGCAGATATGGGTATATCTACTTGATGAAACATAAGTCTGAAACATTTGAAAGTTCAAAGAATTTCAGAGTGAAGTGGAAAATCATCGTGACAAGAAAATAAAGTTTCTACAATCTGATCGCGGGGACAAATATTTGAGTTGCGAGTTTGGTCTTCAATTAAAACAATGTGGAATAGTTTCACAAATTCATGCCACCTGGAACACCACAGCATAATGGTGTGTCCGAACGTCATAACCATACTTTATTGGATATAGTGCAATCTATGATGTTTCTTACCGATTTACCACTATAGTTTTGGGGTTATGCATTAGAGACAGCTGCATTCACATAGAAAAAAGGGCACCATCTAAATCCGTTGAGACGACACCCTATGAACTGTGGTTCGGCAAGAAACCAAAGTTGTCGTTTCTTAAAGTTTGGGTTTGCGATGCTTATAAGAAAAAGTTTCATCCTGATAAGCTCAAACCCAAATCGGAGAAATGTGTCTTCATAGGATACCCAAAGAAGACAGTTGGGTACACCTTCTATCACAGATCCGAAGGCAAGATATTCGTTGCTAAGAATGGATCCTTTCTAGAGAAGGAGTTTCTCTCGAAAGAAGTGAGTGGGAGGAAAGTAGAACTTGATGAGGTAATCGCATTCGCTTCCCTTATTGGAAAGTAGTTCATTACGTAAATCTGTTCTCGTGACTACTACACCAATTAGTGAGGAAGCTAATGATGATGATCATGTAACTTCAGATCAAGTTACTACCAAACCTCGTAGGTAAACCAGAGTGAGATCTCGCACGAGTGGTACGGTAATCCTGTTCGAGGTCATGTTACTTGACCATGACGAACCTCGAACTATGACGGTTAAGCGATGATGAGCCCAGATTCGCGAAATGGCTTGAGGCCATGAAATCTGAGATGAGATCCATGTATGAGAACAAAGTATGCACTTTGATTGACTTGCCCAATGATCGGTGAGCCATTGAGATTAAATGGATCTTTAAGAGGAAGACGGACGCTGATAGTAATGTTACTATCTACAAAGCTAGAATTGTCGCAAAAGGTTTTCGACAAGTTTAAGGAGTTGACTACGATGAGAGTTTCTCACTCGTATCTATGCTTAAGTCTGTCCGAATCATGTTACCAATTGCCGCATTTTATGAAATCTGGCAAATGGATAAACAAAACTGCATTCCTTAATGGATTTATTAAAGAAGAGTTGTATACGATGCAACGGAAGGTTTTGTCAATCCTAAAGGTGCTAACAAAATATGCAAGCTCCGTTGATCCATCTATGGTGGTGCAAAGCATCTCGGAGTTGGAATATACGCTTTGATAAATTGATCAAAGCATATAGTGTTATACGACTTGCGGTAAAGCCCGTATTTACAAGAAAGTGAGTGGGAGCACTCAAAGATTTACGATAAGTATATGTGTATGCCATATTGTTGATTGGAAATAATGTAGAATCATTACGCAAAGCATAAAGGAGTGTTTGAAAGGAGTTTTTCAAAGAAAGACCTCGGTGAAGCTGCTTACATATTGAGCATCAAGATCTATAGAGATAGATCAAGATGCTTGATAAGTTTTCAATGAGTACATACCTTGACAAGATTTTGAAGTAGTTCAAAATGGAGCAGTCAAAGAAAGAGTTCTTGCATGTGTTACAAGGTGTGAAATTGAGTAAGACTCAAAGCCCGACCACGGCAGAAGATAGAAAGAGAATGAAAGTCATTCCCTATGCCTCAGCCATAGGTTTTATAAAGTATGCCATCCTGTGTACCAGATCTATTGTATACCCTACGCTGAGTTTGGCAAGGGAGTACAATAGTGATCTAGCAATAGATCCATCGGACAGCGGTCAAAATTATCCTTAGTGGAATAAGGATATGTTTCTCGATTATGGAGGTGACAAAAGGTTCGTCTAAAGGGTTACGTCGATGCAAGTTTTGACACCGATCCGTATGACTCTAAGTCTCAATCTGGATACATATTGAAAGTGGGAGCAATTAGCTAAAGTAGCTCCGTGCAGAGCATTGTAGACATAGAAATTTGCAAAATACATACGGATCTGAATTTGGCAGAACCGTTGACTAAATTTCTCTCACAAGCAAAACATGATCACACCTTAGTACTCTTTGGGTGTTAATCACATAGCGATGTGAACTAGATTATTGACTCTAGTAAACCCTTTGGGTGTTGGTCACATGACGATGTGAACTATGGGTGTTAGTCACATGGTGATGTGAACTATTGGTGTTAAATCACATGGTGATGTGAACTAGATTATTGACTCTAGTGCAAGTGGGAGACTGAAGGAAATATGCCCTAGAGGCAATAATAAAGTTATTATTTATTTCCTTATATCCTGATAAATGTTTGTTATTCATGCTAGAATTGTATTAACCGGAAACTTAGTACATGTGTGAATAAATAGACAAACAGGGTGTCCAGTATGCCTCTACTTGACTAGCTCGTTGAATCAAAGATGGTTAAGTTTCCTAGCCATAGACATGAGTTGTCATTTGATTAACAGGATCACATCATTATAGAATGATGTGATTGACTTGACCCATTCCGTTAGCTTAGCACTTGATCGTTTAGTATGTTGCTATTGCTTTCTTCATGACTTATACATGTTCCTATGACTATGAGATTATGCAACTCCCGTTTACCGGAGGAACACTTTGTGTGCTACCAAACATCACAGGGTAACTGGGTGATTATAAAGGTGCTCTAAAGGTGTCTCCAAAGGTACTTTTTGGGTTCGCGTATTTCGAGATTAGGATTTGTCACTCCGATTGTCGGAGAGGTATCTCTGGGCCCACTCGGCAATGCACATCACTATAAGCCTTGCAAGCATTGTAACTAATGAGTTAGTTGCGATATGATGAAGAGACTTGCCGGTAACGAGATTGAACTAGGTATTGAGATACCGACGATCGAATCTCCGGCAAGTAACATACCGATGATAAAGGGAACAACGTATGTTGTTATGCGGTTTGACCGATAAAGATCTTCGTAGAATATGTGGGAGCCAATATGAGCATCCAGGTTCCGCTATTGGTTATTGACCGGAGACGTGTCTCGGTCATGTCTACATAGTTCTCTAACCCGTAGGGTCCGCATGCTTAAAGTTCTATGACAGTTATATTATGAGTTTATGTGTATTGATGTACCGAAGGTAGTTCGGAGTCCCGGATGTGATCACGGACATGACGAGGAGTCTCGAAATGGTCGAGACGTAAAGATCGATATATTGGACGACTATATTTGGACCACCGGAATGGTTCCGTGAGATCGAGGATAATAGGAGCACCTGGAGGTTATCGGAACCCCGGGAGGTATATGGGCCTTAATGGGCTTTAGTGGAAAGGAGGGAAAGGAGCAAGGAGGGGCGCGCCCCAAGCCCAATCCGAATTGGGAGGGGGGCCGCCCTTTCCTTCCTCCTCCTTCCTCTTCCTTCCCTCTCCCTCTCCAAATAGGAAAAGGAGGAGTCCTACTCCGGTGGGAGTAGGACTCCCCCCAGTAACGCCTCCTCCTCCTGGCGGCCCTCTCCTCCCCTCCTTTATATCTACGGAGGAGGGTAACCCATAGACACAACAATTGATCCCTTGGATCTCTTAGCCGTGTCGGTGGCCCCTCCACCATAATCCACCTCGATAATATCGTGGCGGTGCTTAGGCGAAGCCTGCGTGATAGAACATCATCATCATCACCACGCCCGTCGTGGCCGACGGAGCTCTCCCTCAAAGCTCGGCTTGATCGGAGTTCGAGGGACGTCATCGAGTTGAGCGTGTCTGAACTTCGGAGGTGCCGTGCGTTCGGTACTTGATCGGTCGGATCGTGAAGACGTGCGACTACATCAACGCGTTGTGCTAACGCTTCCGCTTTCGGTCTCACGAGTGCGTAGACACACTCTCCCCTCTCGTTGCTATGCATCACCATGATCCTGTGTGTGCGTAGGATTTTTTTTAAATTACTACGTTCCCCAACAGCAGATATGCTAGCGGTCATGATTGAGCGCTCCAAGATTGATGGCCAAATAGATGGGTTAGTAAATCATCTAGTTGATGGTGGTCTCTCTATACTTCAATATGCCGACGATACAATTCTCTTCACGGATCATGACCTTGAGAAAGCCAGAAATCTAAAATTAATTTTATCAGCATTCGAGCAACTCTCAGGTCTTAAGATCAATTTTCATAAAAGTGAATTGTTTTGTTTTTGCGAGGCTCAAGACGAGGCTCACATGTACGCTAAACTATTCGGATGCGGGTTGGGCCAGTTTCCAATCACATATTTGGGGATACTGATACATTATCGGAGACTCACAATGCTGAATGGAAACACGTCGAGGAGAGACTGCAAAAAAGACTTAGCAGTTGGAAAGGTAAACTGTTGTCTCTTGGTGGAAGATTGGTCCTCATAGATTCAAGATTAAGTAACATGGTACTATATATGATCTCCTTCTTCCGATTCTTTGAAAGGAGTTTTACATAGATTGGATTATTTCCGATCAAGATTCTTTTGGCAAGGAGATAGTGAGAGGAAAAACTATCAACTAGCTAAATGGAGTTTGGTTTGCCGTCCCAAAGACCAAGGCGGGTTGGGCATTCATGACCTTGAGGTTAAGAATAGGGCCCTCCTTGGCAAATGGTTGTTTAGATTACTGACCGAAGATGGTGTATGGCAAACCCTCCTGAGGAGGAGATATGTGGGTTCCAAGGCGATATCCCAAGTATATTGGAAGCCTGAGGATTCTCACTTTTGAGCGGGTCTAATGGCCACAGAGAAATATTTCTTCTCTTATGGATCCTTCTCGATTAAGGACGGCTCGGAAATTAGATTTTGGGAGGACAAATGGCTAGGAAATACCACACTCCGGGAACAATATCCGGCTCTATACAACATTGTACGTCACAAGGGTGATACTATCGTGACGGTAATGCTATCATTTCCGCCAAATGTGACGTTCAGAAGAGATTTAATTGGACCTAGACTCCAATCGTGCAACATCCTGCTCCAGCAGTTGTCCAAGATGCACTTGTCACATAAGTCAGATGTATTTCGTTGGAACCTACATGGGAATGGACAATTCTGAGTGGAGTCTATGTATAGAGCTTTACTCCGGTCTGATGTGCCAGTTGATAATAACAAGAAGATCTGGAAGATGAAGATACCCCTTAAGAATAAAATCTTTGCGTGGTATCTTCGTCGCGGAGTCATTCTTACTAAAGATAATCTTATTAAGAGAAATTGGCATGGAAGTCCACAGTGTGTCTTTTGTCACCATGACGAGACAATAAAACATTTGTTCTTCCAATGCAAATTGGCTCGTTCTATATGGTCCGTCATCCAGATAGCTTCTGGCTTGTATCCTCCTTGTAGTGTTGCTAATGTATTTGGCAACTGGTTACATGGGATTGATCACAGGTTTAGAACTCTTCTTAGGGTGGGAGCGCTTGCCGTTATCTGGTCGCTTTGGCTATGTAGAAATGATAAGGTTTTCAATGATAAAAGTACTTCTCTGATGCAGGTTATCTACAGATGTACCAGGACTCTTTGTTTATGGTCCTCTCTACAACGCGTGGAGAATCGAGACCTGTTTATGGAGGTGTGTACACGATTGGAGGATACGGCAAGGGATACTTTTGCCCAACATGGGTGGCAGCATGATCTTAGGATTGACCCACCTCCTCTTTAGGCGTTATACGGACTCTACATGTTTCTTTGTATTTCGTATTTTTTTTGTTCATGCGAGAGGACTTTGTTTGGCTGTGTGCATCTTAGTTATGCAGAGGCCGGGTGTAACGCTTAAATCTTTTAAGTAATAAAGCGCCCCTTTAAAAAAAAGAAATGCTTTAAACTTGTTTGAAGTTCCCTGACTTGATTTGGAAATTCGAACTTGTCCGATTCTACACGAGTAGAATATGAATTTAACAAAATTATTAATTATTAGGAGTACCTTTTGCAAAGGTTACCTCAAACTACCGGGAGGAACGACAAGTGACATACATAACTTTTTTTAGTAACACATAATTTTTTTGTGAAATGATAAGACTTTATTCCTCAAATAATAGCCAGATTGTTTACAATAGCATCAGAAATAAAGTCAGGAATAGTAGATTCCGAAAACATAGAGGTTCTATTACTAAATGAATTATGTGCTAAAAAATGAGCCACCTTTTTTCTTAGGTTTTTTAGACGACTGCTTAGCTTTTTCTTAAGGCAAAGTGAAGTCACAGTTGTCATGATTAAAAGATGGACCCGAATTAATCACAAAACTGGGCTAGGAGGATATCCCCCCATATATCTCATTGTGGCCGAATGGGGCATGGTGCCCATCTAGGCAACGTGGAGTTTCTAATGTCGGTGCAAATGCAATGGGGGAGATCGAGGTTGAGGATACTGACGATCGAGCTGACAACAATGCAAGATCAACGGGGGTGAAGGGGTATAGTAGGAAAAGAATATGATGGGTCTGAAATAAGAGATCCAAGGGAGCAAATTTAGGAAGAAGAAGATGCTTATTGCGATTTCTTTGGTCCCAACACTGAACTTGCGTGATCGATTTGCGGGTATGTAATCTTTGTGCGAGGCGGAGGAGGAAGAGCTGGATTTCTCGGAAGAGGTAGATGAGCTGATCAAAGAAGTTCGGTGGCTGGGCTTGTTTCAGTCTATACCACAAGGCCATTCAGTCATTCAGCACTGCTCAATCAAATGCGGAACGCGTGTTCGGCTGCCCAAGGTTGGACTTTTAATATCAAGGTCCCTAGTGCAATGTCATTGCTTGGGGGACTGGAGAAGAGTCATGGAGGGGGGGAGGCTGGCTGTTTCGGAGAGTGCCGGCGGTAATTCAAGAATATGATGGTTTCTCAGATGTTTCAAACTACAAGTTGAATAAAATTCCTATGTGGGCTAGGATCAAGGGGCTCCCTGATGGGCTCACAAGGAAGAAGCAGCTAGTGGGAAAAGTTGCAGCAAAAGTGGAGGAGCCTCCTTTCACGGTGGTGGTGAATGAAGGAAGAATTAAGAAACAATTTTTTATTTAACACTATCTTAAATTTCGTTTCCTTATTTGACACTGAAAAACGTTTTTTTTCCTGTTAACAACGAGTCTAAATTTTGTGCTTTTTATGATATTTTCGTCCATTTTTAGCCTAAATGACACCTGAAAAGATCGTTTTGCCCCTTATATGGTATGTGTGTGAAGGGCAATAGCACACACACGCAGCAGCACATACACACACAACAACACACACGCACGCGGCGAATCAACCTGTGGTTGAGTTGGTTAGGTGGACGATGGTATCCCCAACCCACTGTGGTTCAAATCACAGTGCTCGCATTATTCCTGGATTTATTTCGGATTTTTTTCGGCGTCGCTTCGATTGGGAGGAGACGTTTCCGTCGACGACGAGGCGCCTACGATGAGTTCGTAAATCTCAAGACGATATGCCGGCTCAGTCTCTCAGAGGTGCTCATAGGGGTAGGGTGTGCGTGTGTGCGTTCATAGGGATGAATGTATGCGCGTGTATATATGACATATGCATCTTGATGCTAAAAAACACACGCACGCGCACACAACAACACATACGCACGCAACACACTCATAGGCAGCAGCACACAACAGCACAGACGCACACATCACACACACACACATACATACAGATGCAGTAGCAAACACACATGCAGCAACGCACACACACACGCAGCAGTAGCACAGAGGGACACACGCGTGCACACACACACGTACATACACATGCAGTAGCAAAAACACACGCAGCAGCGTACACGTGTGCGTGCACAGCAGTAGCACATAGGTACACGCGCGCACACACACGCAACATCACATACACATGCGCACACAAACATACCACATGAGGGTAAAATGGACTTTTCAGGTGTCATTTAGGCTTGAAATGAACGAAAGTGTTATAGAAGACATAAAATTTAGACTCGTTGTTATATAGAAAAGAAATTATTTATCAATGTCAAATAGGGCATAAAATTTAAACACGGTGTTAAATAAGAAATTCTCTCAAGAATTAATCCATCAATCACACTTCGTGCCCGTGTTTATCTGGATGTGAACATACCTCTTGTTAGGTTTACAAAGGTGAAAAAGCATACTAAATAACACGAAGCAGAGTAATTCCAAGATATTTTGAGAATTCATTGCAGTGGACTATGTTGTGATTCGATTTTTCTTAACCTTGATAATATTGTCTTAGATTTGAAATGAAGGTGTGCATTTATTCTTCTTCTTTTTTATAGTTGTGAAGACCAAATTTAGAAAATTGTATCGGTTGTGATTTCAATCGTTCCGAGGCTTCTGTCAAATAATTATGTTTCCTACTGATTATAATTTTGTTCACATAGATGCATGAAGTTTGTTTTTCGTTTTATTTTGAAATAATCTCAATTTATTCTACAGTCTTGATCGGAAAGCGGCATTGTTCTCCTGAACAACAAATCGAGGACTTCATAGCCTGGCTGCAGACCTCACGGAGCACCAACGACAGCCCCTAGCAGATTCAGCAGAGCAAGGTGATGAGTACCCAGCTGGCTGATCAATCTCAGTGATCTTATTGGCCGGCAAAGCGGAGACGGACGACCACGATCCCGTCCTTACCAGCAAGTGGTGACTCTTCTCCCTCTGAAACCTGATCATGGATACCCGCCTAAGTCCACTAACATGTTCCAATTTAAACTGGATGATGTTGAAATGCACCGCTAACATGTTTCAAATTGATGAACAATTTTGAAACTCATGATTTTTTAAATCCACGGACATTTTTGAATACGTGAACATTTTTTTGAGGTTTTGACCATTTTTTATTTTTCTCTTCTATAGTTTTAATTATTTTTAGAAATGTTCGGTCTGCATTTTAAGATTGTACGGTGCATATTGGTAAAAGGTTCACCGTATATATTGTAAAAGAGAGAAGTGCATATTTCAACTCTCAACTCTTGCCCTAGTCTAATATACACCCCTCAACTTCAAAACCGTCTAATCTACAACCCCCAACTCTCAAAACCGTCTAAGATTCAACCCTGAGAACGGTTTTGACCCTGTTGACCAGTTTTGAACCCATTGACCACCCAGTCAGCATGACACATCAGCACACTGTTCATAACACTGTTCACAACACTATTCATAAATTCATTTTCGGCCAAAAATTAGAAAATTTCTCACGCGAACAGTACTGTTCACGTGGCGAAAAAACGAAATATTCCCGAATTCACAGCATACGCGGTAAAAAAACCATTTTGAAAAAAGTTTGAAAAATTCCGTTTTCAACGTGTGAACAGTATTTTCGGGATTTCGTTCTTCGCCGCGCGAACAGTTCAGTCGAAATTTTTCGTTCCACGTGTACTGTTCACAGGGGGGGGGTGAAAACTGGGAATTTTCGAAAATTTGTGCTGATACTTTTTATATTTTTCTCGAACTTTTTCCGAGTTACTGTTCACGAAGCGAAAAATGATACTTTTTATATCTTTTTCGAATTTACTGTTCACGCAGGATTTTTCCCCTGGAAATTGAATTTCTCAGTTTTTTTGAGAAAAATGTTTCAGAAAATGAATTTATGAACAGTGTCGCTGACATGGCACGCTGACTGGGCGGTCAACGGGTTGAAAACCGGTCCCAAGGCTGAATCTTAGACGGTTTTGAGAGTTGGGGGTTGTAGATTAGACGGTTTTCTAGTTGAGAGGTGTATATTAGACTAGGGCAAGAGTTGGGGGTTGAAATATACACTTCTCTCATTGTAAAAAGTTCACCGTATATATTGTAAAAATTTCACCGTATATACAGAAAAACTTCAATGTATATTAAAAGAAGTTCATCAAATATTACATATTTGAATATGTATTTGGAAAAATGTTCACAGTATATTAAGAATTTGTCCGGTGTGTATTTGAAAAAAATGTTTACCGTATATGAAAAATATTCAATGTGTATTTGCAAAATGTTCAACATATATTAAAACTGAAAGAAAATCGGAAGGAAAACTTAAGCTGAAAGAGACAACGGAAATATTCGGAAAAAGGAAAATAACAAAAGGCAAAAAAAAATCGCACGCTAGGCTACAGGCCCTAGAGCGAGTGTGGGAGGCGCACTGAGGCCTTCCCCACGCCACCATTATGCAGCGTGCATGCTATGGCGCGCTGGATTTACAAAAAAAAAAAGGACCCTAAAAGCGACCGGCTCCTTAGAATGTATCAGGTGCACCGGGGCAAATGGTACTACCGGTGCACCGGTCTCCCGTTGCACATTCAATTTTCTTGAAAAACTTCAAAAATAATTAATGTATTAACACCTTATTAATGTATGTTATCATAAAAATTCAAAACATTGCTTAAAACACAAAAATTACAAATTTGGCACTCAAAAGTACATAACACAAGTTGGGCTTCAGTTTTGACACATTAGCACATTGATATCAAATTTGGGCTTCAGTTTTGGCACATTAGTTTCGTTGTCTCAAAAAAAAAACTACCTAAAATTTCGTAGCAATCTCTACGTAAGTCCTTTCTGCTCCTTTCACCACCCAGCGCTTCGTTTCAACTTGCGACGTACGTCTACGTACACAGCACGCTTCGTGCTTCACGTAGCGATCATGGATTTCTGGCCGTTTTTAATAAGATCAGCCATCAAGGCAACTAGCCACGCCAGAGATCGATCGGGGCATGCATCATCGCAAGCGACCCCAAAATAATTAAGCACAGCGATCGATGGCGCCGCACGAGCACGAGAACCAGCACGACGATGATGCCTCGCCACCATGGTCGTCGCTGCCGGACGACGTCGTCACGGAGATCCTCGCCTGCCTGCCGGCCAAGTCCGTCGGCCGCTTCCGCTGCGTCTCACGTTCCTGGCACGCCACGCTCTCATCGGCGGCCTTCGTCGAGCTCCACCTCCGGCGGGCCAACTACCAGTCAGCAGCCGGCCGGCCAAAGCTCTTCTTCAGCCCCACCGACGAGCCGTCGGATGAGTACCACTTTTACGCTTGGCAGCCTGGCGCGGCGGTCACGAAGCTGATGGACAACGACTTCGTGCGCCCCGCTCCCCTCACCAGGCCCCTCCGTGGCCTCGTCCTCCTCCGTTGCGTCCGCAGTGGCGGCTACTACGTCTGCAACCCTTCCACCGGCGCGGTGCTTCCTCTCCCCGACACTCGAGTGCCATCCAAGAAGAATTCCCGGTATCCAATCCCGAGGTACAGGGATGTAGTTTACGGCCTTGGTTACTGCTCGGAAGGCCATCAGTACAAGGCAGTCCGGATCTTCAGCAAGGAGAATTCCATGGATGCCCCGTGCTGCGACGTCTTCGTTCTCGGTGGTGACACGCCGGCATACTGGCGGCCGGCCACCTCCGAGCTTCCGATGTGCGTTGTGAAGGAGACTAACCCGGCCGTGTTCTTGAATGGCTACCTGCACTTCCTCTGCCGCTACGATGGTGGCATCCTCACTTTCAACGTCAGGGACGAGACCTTCGGTTCCATGCCACTGCCCCCATATCCTCTGGGGCATGATCCTCTCACTCTCAGGACTACGGAGCTCGACGGTTGCCTATGCGTCTTCGATGCGTGCAGCGGCGACGGCGACGGCCTCTGCCATGTATGGCTGCTGCGTGATTACGAGGCACAACGGTGGGAGCAGCTTTGTTGCGTCGACCGGGCGGCTTGGCCGGAGCCAGAGCGGATGCAGCTGCAATCGAGCTGGATAGCTCCTCTAGGTCTGTCTAATGCTTCCAATGGATCAGACAAAAAGATCATGTTTGGCACGGGTACTTGCAAGGTGTTCACGGTAGACCAGAATGGTGGAGGCATACCAGAGATTCTTTTCCGGCCTGACAAAGCCATCGCTGGCAGTTTCGTTGACACGTATAAGTTCCCGTATGATTTCCCGGCGCTTGGCCTGTTCGAGGAGAGTCTTGTGCCCGTGGGTCGCGACATTGAGGAGATGGTCTTCTCTTCACCAGTGACAGAAGCTTGGTACGACGTCCTCAAGTGGTTGCCAGCATGGTCCGTCTCAAAGCTCAGCCTCGTGTGCAGGGAATGGCGCGCCATGATCACCACCAATTGTTTCATCCGATCGCATGCCGCCGTCCACGCAACACGCCCACAGATCAAGTTTGCCATAGACCCCTTGGTGGGTTCATTCAGTGACCTGCATGATCACATCAACAACCAGCTCTTCTATGACAATGACATACCACACGATATTCCTGTCCAATTTTCTCAGCCATGCCATGGCCTAAACTTAGGGAGGTGGAGCTATGGTGACTACATATACAATCCTACCTTGGGCATTAGTGATAGAATAAGAGATGTCGAGAGAGATGCAGTCTTTTTCGACAGATCTATCGCGCTGGGGTTCGACTCCGAGGTGGAGGACCATGTCATGGTGTCACTTGCGTACGAGCAGAAGAACATGGGAACACGAGAGTATAAACTGAAGTGTGACGTGCGTAGTTTGCAAAGAGACAATTTCTGGTGTTCGTATGATCCTCCGCCAAGGCCGGTGGCAGTCGACGTGCCGCCGGCCTACGTGGATGGCAAGATCTATTGGGTGGTCGAACCTATGCTTGGGCCAGAATCCGAGGTGTGCGAACTCATCGCGTTCGACGTCATAGATAGAGAGTTCGAGGTCATGCAGGGTCCTTCATGGAGCAGCCATGGCAGCGGCCGTAGGTCCATCCTCGAGCTCAAAGGTGCTATCTCCATGGCATGGTGGGACGACGACATGAATGCCATTGACGTATGGAGGATGAAGGACATGGACGGGGCTTGGTACGTGGAGTGTCGTATCGAACTTGATAAGTTCTCACCGCAATACTCGTCGAGGGAGGCCACATTGATGTTTGCCGACCCAATTGATGGACGGATTTTGCTCAACACGGGAAGGTCATTAGGCTACTATAACCCCAAGACGGCTGCGCTTGAAACCATCTATACTGTTGGTGAACCACAAGGTTATAGGGGTTCTCTCCGCTATTGTCCAAGACAGTCTAGTTTACCCTTATATGAAGTGGTAGTAGTGATCCAAAGGCACACTATAAACTAATGGCCGAAGAGGGGCACATTTATCGGATATCAGTGAAAAGCATGCAGGTCTGCCGTTCAGTACTGTATTTCTTTATGCATCTTTGCACCATGAAAAAATATGAAAACATAGGCTCGTTCTTCTGTGCTTGATTTCTGGTCTTTCAATTCAGTTGTTCATCGCCGCTGATTACGGCAGTAGAGTTTGTTCTACAAAGTTGAACATGCAAACTTTAACAGTTAATATGTGTTGTACTTGTTTTGATCCATGTCGTGCTGCTGTTGTCACTGTTTGTTTGTCTTCTTATGGCTATATGTAAGGACGTCAGAAATCTATTTTTGTGAGGTTTGTTCTGGACATATCAGGCATGGAGTTTGTGCTAGAGAAATGTGAATCTGGAGAAGACTATTTCTTACCTGGAGGATCTGGTTAATTCACGCATCGGCTCATCTGTTATAGTACCTGTTTTGTTTTGTTTGACCGCCGGATGCGCGTGCACACGACACGCGGTTCAGCTTGTTGTCGCTGAGCGCCCAGGCCAGGTCCCTCGCGCGCTGCACGTCTGCCCTCGCCGCCGCCATCTTCAACTGCGAGTGCACCAGCGCCACCCGTGGGGATCAAATGACGGAATTAGACAGTCGGGACAGAAATGAATTTGGGTGGGAAATCTGATGGAAGCGTGGCACCTGCTACTGGACATCTGATGACGTCTGTGCGCGGGAGATGCGGAACACCTCCTGGAGCGCGTCGCGTTCATGGTGCGTACCTTGGGGATCCAGCCGATGATGTCCTTCTGGAATAGGTTTTGGCTGTAGTACGCGCCGTCGACCAGGAACCAAGGTTTTGGATCCGAGCGGACCTTTTTTCTCGTGGGGCACCGGAATTTGCGGTTACCACGATAACCACGAAATTCCAGAAAAAATTCGGACGAAATTTCAAATCAAAATTTGAATTCAAATTTTTTGAAGTAGATATAGATAGGTTTATCAGTCCCAAATGTCACAAATGCTTCCCTGGCCTAGTGGCTAGCTGGCCACAGCTACCACTTGCGTAGAAGTCGTGAGTTCGACCCCTAGCCGCCGCACGATTTAGCAGTGTTTTAAAACTTTTGTATCCTCAAAAAGAAAATAAAAAGCGTATGGCCGGATTCGAACCCGCGTCTACCAGCTTACAAAAGGTTGGCTTTACCACTAGGCCGCAAGCAGCTATGTGGTCGGATAAGAGATGGCCTATATTTAACTATGCTGTGAGCGTTTGAATTCAAAAATTTCAAATTATTCGAGATTTTTTGCTCGGTATGCGTGGTTCTCGAGGGGGGGCGGTAAACGTGGTAACCGCGCGAGATCCCGGAATTTCGCTCGGTACCCAAAACAGTGCCAGGAACCACGCCGTCGCTTTGCCGAGGAGGTGGAGGCCTTGGCGCTTGGCGAACCGCGACGCAAAGAGGCCATAGTCCTCACCTCTGGCTATGATCTCATCGACCTTCTCGCTCCGCCTCGATCTTCGATTGAAGAACCTTGGACAACGCGTTGCGGAAAACCGTGGATAGGACGAGCGTGATGATGCCGCCGTCGAGGATGTCGAAGCCCTGCATCACGAACATGGCGAAAATGGTGGCGGACAGAGGGTAGTCGCCGCCTATGCACCGAGCCAGAAACGAGAGAAACGGAGGGTGGCCATGACGCTGGCCTGGGTGTGTCCGAACGCAATGGTGGAGCTATATATGTGTTGTGTTGGGGGCTGTGCCCCCCCAGCTTTGAATCAATTTGTGAAGGAAAAAATTAGGAGGACTTAGATGAAAACCTTTTTTAGCTTTTTGGCCCCTCCAAACACTCGTATTTTGTCATTGGACCCCCATTATAATCCGTCTAGCTCCGCCACTATCCAAAAGAGAAGTCAGAGGTGAAGGAGCAGACGGACATGAGCATGAGCGTCATGCCGTAGACGCTCTTTCGGCCGAGCCTGTCGCCGAGCCAGCCGAAGAAGAATTGGTCGGCGGGGGTGCCGCAGAGCGTGACGCCGTTGACGGCCACGACCACGTTGGGCGGAAGCGAGCCAGGGTTGGGGCTGGAGGGGTCAGCGTAGTAGACGTGGCCTGGGAACTTGGTAGCAAGTGAGATGCGGAAGAGGTCATAGGCGTCGGCGAAAAATCCCATGCTGGCGACGACGATCACCCTGAAGTGGTACAACTATGTCTTGGCGCCATACGTCCAGCGCGCTCAGCACCTGCAGCTGCTACTGGTGCTGGTCCAGCAGCCAGCTCGCCATCGCGCTACGGAGTGCCCTGGGGGGTCTAGTGCCAAAGGTCAAAGTTGTGTTGCTGCTTCAATCTGTCGCTACTGACCTGCTGCGCCCCGGCGATCGAGCGGAATATGTGTAGATTTGATAAGTGTTTTGAGCGCCGCTATAGCCTTCGAGAGCTCAACCCCCCTAAAGCAATGCACTTCTAATGCAAAACTAAAAATGACACTAATAGCCTGCTATAGCGGTAAATTTGGAGTCATTTAGCCCACTAAGCCACTATACAAAACCATCCTTCTGCATTATTTTTGTTCTTGTTTACAATATATATGATGCATTGATACGAAGCTTGGTTACTGAACTAGAACATCTGATTGGTGCTCGGGTTTTGATGGACAAACATGTGTATATGTCAAGTATATGCATTATATATATAGCATGCATACACTCATACACCACCAGAATGTTGTCCGTACTCAAACGTCCGAGCACAAAAGCACTTTGTTCTTCACTTATGACCACCACCATATCTTCCCTCATTCTGTTTGTAATCGCCTTAGCAGCTCTCTTATAGAGGACCGGGCAGATAGATATAGGGAGATATTGAGAGATTTTCTCGGGATTGCGTACCTTGGGTATAAGAGAAATGGATGTGTCACTGAGACCTGCTGGAAGCTCACCCCCATTGAGAAAATCTAATACTGCCGGCACCACGTCGTTCTTGATACGGACCAGTGTCTCTGAAAGAAACCCGTTGTGAATCCATCACAGCCTGGCGCCTTTGATGGAGCCATCTGGGTCTTGTCAGCGCATTATTCATGTCAGGTGTAACAAGTACATCGAGATAACTCAATACATTTTCCATATCATTAGAACCCTAAGAGGTGTACAAGTTTTCAAAGAAAGATTGAACTTCCAATCTGTCCTCATCGGCATTCGCACAACGGGAGACATCTTGCCTAGTCAGCCCCAAAATCTAATTCATACGTTTCTGCTGGGTTGCTTGGGCGTGAAAATATTCAGTATTTTGGTCCCCAGCTCGAAGCCATGAAACTCGAGAGCGTTGCTTCATCCAGATCACTTCCTGGTGCATCGCCTCTCTCAGGTTTTTGATGGTCCCCCTCTGTACATCAGTAGGGCCACTGCCAATGGATTTCCCACGAATTCGCTCAAGTTGTTTCTGTAATTTCCGAATGTTTTTTCATAGCGAACCAAACTCCCTAGCAATCCATGGTGCTGACTCTTTCTGCAAAGAAGTCAACGTATCAACAATTGTCGTGGTTACTCCTATTTATGCGCCAAGTCTCCAATACGAGATTATCATAATCCGTATGAGTTTGCTAGACATTTTCATACAGGAATTATTTAGCAGTACTTCGCCACCCACCTGGCTGAATTTTAATCATCTCAGCTACCACAAAATAATGGTCAGATTCTATGTCACTAACATGGCAAACACAGATGTGCTCATAACGCTCTGAAAGGATCGAGAAGAGGTGTCTAGAGGGGGGGGGTGAATAGACTCTAATCAAGAAAAGTTGCAGTTTTTAGTTTCCTTAAGTTGAAGTGGCGTTTTGGCTCAAGTTTAACATTCACTTTACATATCAAGCAAGCATGACAAGAGTATATGAGCAGCGGAAAGTAAAGCATGCAAGTTGCAAGAATGTAAAGGGAAGGGATTGGAGTGTGCAAACGTAATTTGGAGACACGGAGATTTTTATCCGTGGTTCCGATAGGTGGTGCTATCATACATCCACGTTGATGGAGACTTCAACCCACGAAGGGTAACGGTTGCGCGAGTCCATGGAGGGATCCACCCACGAAGGGTCCACGAAGAAGCAACCTTGTCTATCCCACCATGGTCGTCGCCCACGAAGGACTTGCCTCACTCGGGTAGATCTTCACGAAGTAGGCGATCTCCTTGCCCTTACAAACTCCTTGTTCAACTCCACAATCTTGACAGCGGCTCCCAAGTGACACCTAGCCAATCTAGGAGACACCACTCTCCAAGAAGTAACAAATGGTGTGTTGATGATGAACTCCTTGCTCTTGTGCTTCAAATGACAGTCTCCCCAACACTCAACTCTCTCTCATAGGATAGGATTTGGTGGAAAGAAGATTTGAGTGGAAAGCAACTTGGGGAAGGCTAGAGATCATGATTTATGTGGTTGGAGTGGGATATCTTGAGCTCAACACAAGTGTAGGTGGTTCGCTCTCAGAAAATATGTGTTGGAAGTGTAGGCATGTTCTGATGGCTCTCTCTCCACGAATGAAGAGTGGGTGGAGGGGTATATATAGCCTCCACACAAAATCTAACCGTTACACACAAATCACCAAAATCGGTGGGACCGAATCATGAAACTCGGTCGGACCGATTTAGTTCAAAATGTGAACGTTAGGATTCTCGGTGGAACCGATATGTCAATTCGGTGGGACCGATTTCATTAGGGTTAGGGAATAACGTAATCTCGGTGAGACCGATTTTGGTAATAGACAAACAGAGAGTTGGTTAGGCAAACTCGGTGGGACCGATTCGCTCATCTCGGTTGGACCGAAACGTTACGAAAGGGAAACAGAGAGTTTGCATTGCAATCTCGGTGCGACCGATCGCATATCTCGGTGAGACCGAGATTATTGCAATAGGCAACAGAGAGTTTGCAATCCCATCTCGGTGAGACCGAGATCCCTATCGGTGAGACCGAAAAGACTAGGGTTTGTGGCAGTGGCTATGTCAACTGAACTCGGTGGCTCCGGATATGAAATTTCGGTGGGGCCGAGTTTGACTTTTGGTTTGAGACATATGTGGATGTGAGAAAGTAGTTGAGGGTTTTGGAGCATATCACTAAGCACTTTGAGCAAGCAAGCCATTAAGCAACACCTCATCCCCTCTTAATAGAATTGGCTT
This sequence comes from Aegilops bicornis, assembly GCA_021605145.1. Lineage (NCBI taxonomy): Eukaryota > Viridiplantae > Streptophyta > Magnoliopsida > Poales > Poaceae > Aegilops > Aegilops bicornis. Next base: position 462,909,205 of record CM038671.1, read on the forward strand.
TCCTATGGACTCAATGTGATCTTGGATCACAAAAATAGAAAAGGTAGAGTCCTGAGCTTTGAGCTTGAGCCAATCCTTTGTCCTCAGCATTTTGAAGGGCTTCCACATCCTCTAGTCCATGCTACTCCATTGTTGAACTTATCTGAAACATACTAGATAGAAGTATTAGTCCAACAAGAGATATGTTGTCATTAATTACCAAAATCACCCAGAGAGCACTGTGCTTTCACGCTCAAACCGATCCAGCGTAGCAAAAGCTCGGTCGAGTCTCGCTTTGACATTGGCTCCACCCGCCTTCCTGTTATCCCATGTGTAAGCTACTCTAGACCAAACAAGATCCTGGAGAGAACATTCATATGTTACTTTATGAAATGCCCTCATTTGCCACTCTGGACGAGCTAATCTACTGAAGTGTTGTGAAGCAAATAGGGTTTCAATAAAATCACCCATAGATAGCCATGCATCATGTGGCACAACATGCAAAGTATAGATAAATGTCCAATTATGATGTCGATCCCGAACTCTTGGAGCACCATAAAAGCCCGTAAATCTCCATTCACCAAAATAATTATCCACTGCTCGCACCATTATATTGATGTGGCCAGGACTAAAACTCTTCAGGTCCACTGAAACCTCTCGTGACCAGAATAGCCCAAGACCACCACTCAAGCCATCACTGTCAATTGCGAATTATCCTGCAAACCCCAGAGTAGTTTGCAAATTTTCAACTCTATTTCCCCTAATCTTCGTTTCCATGATGAACAGAAGAGCGGGAACTTCTTGCTTCACCATATTGCGAAGCTCACGAACTGCCTCGGGTTTTCCAAGCCCCCGACAGTTCCAGCTCAAACAATTCATTGGGCTGGGTAGCTGATGTCTACTACACAACCTTCTTCTTGTAGACGTTGTTGGGCCTCCAAGTGCAGAGGTTTGTAGGACAGTAGAAAATTTCCCTCAAGTGGATGACCTAAGCTTTATCAATCCGTGGGAGGCGTAGGATGAAGATGGTCTCTCTCAAGCAACCCTGCAACCAAATAACAAAGAGTCTCTTGTGTCCCCAACACACCCAATACAATGGTAAATTGTATAGGTGCACTAGTTCGGTGAAGAGATGGTGATACAAGTGCAATATGGATGGTAGATATAGATTTTTGTAATATGAAAATATAAAAACAACAAAGTAGCAAGTGGTAAAAGTGAGCGTAAACGGTATTGCAATGCTAGGAAACAAGGCCTAGGGTTCGTACTTTCACTAGTGCAATTTCTCTCAACAATAATAAAATAATTACATCATATAACAATCCCTCAACATGCAACAAAGAGTCACTTCAAAGTCACTAACAGCGGAGAACAAACGAAGAGATTATTGTAGGGTACGAAACCACCTCAAAGTTATCCTTTCTGATCGATCTATTCAAGAGTCCGTAGTAAAATAACACGAAGCTATTCTTTCCGTTTGATCTATCCTAGAGTTCGTACTAGAATAACACCTTAAGATACAAATCAACCAAAACCCTAATGTCACCTAGATACTCCAATGTCACCACAAGTATCCGTGGGTATGATTATACGATATGCATCACACAATCTCAGATTCATCTATTCAACCAATACAAAGAACTTCAAAGAGTGCCCCAAAGTTTCTACCGGAGAGTCAAGACGAAAACGTGTGCCAACCCCTATGCATAAGTTCACAAGGTCACTGAACCCGCAAGTTGATCACCGAAACATACATCAAGTAGATCACGTGAATATCCCATTGTCACCACAGATAAGCACATGCAAGACATACATCAAGTGTTCTCAAATCCATAAATATTCAATCCGATAAGATAACTTCAAAGGGAAAACTCAATCCATTACAAGAGAGTAGAGGGGGAGAAACATCATAAGATCCAACTATAATAGCAAAGCTCTCGATACATCAAGATCGTGCCGAATCAAGAACACGAGAGAGAGAGAGAAAGAGAGAGAGAGAGAGATCAAACACATAGCTACTGGTACATACCCTTAGCCCCGAGGGTTAACTACTCCCTTCTCGTCATGGAGAGCGCCGAGATGATGAAGATGGCCACATTGTTGGATCCCCCCTCGGCAAGGTCTTGGAGCAGGGTCCCGATTGGTTTTGGTGGGTACAGAGGCTTGCGGCGGTGGAACTCCCGATCTAGGTTTCTTTCACGGGGTTTATGTATTTATAGGAATTTTGGCGTCGGTCTCACGTCGAGGTCTCTGAATCATCCACGAGATAGGGGCGAGTCCGGGGGTAGGCGCGCCCTCCACCCCTCTGGATGGCTCGGGACTCTTCGCCCAACTCTTTTACTCCGGGGCTTCTTTTGGTCCATAAAAATCATCAAAAATTGGCACGTCAATTGGACTCCGTTTGGTATACCTTTTCGTAAAACTCAAAAACAAGGAAAAAAAGAAAGCTATTCTTTGGGCTCTAGGTTAATAGGTTAGTCCCAAAAATCATATAAAATAGCATATAAATGCATATAAAACATCCTAGATGGATAATATAATAGCATGGAATAATCAAAAATTATAGATATGTTGGAGACGTATCAATCATCCCCAAGCTTAATTCCTGCTCGTCCTCGAGTAGGTACAGATAAAAACTGAATTTTTGATGTGGGATGCTACCTAACATAATTATTGTGGCATGAATGTTCAGATCCGAAAGATACAAGACAAAAGTTTAATATTGACATAAAAATAATAATACTTCATGCATACTAACAACTTCATGCATACTAACAAAGTAATCATGTCTTCTCAAAATAACATGGCCAAAGAAAGTTCATCCCTACAAAATCATATAGTTTGGCTATGCTCCATCTTCGCCACGCAAAATGTTCAAATCATGCACAACCCGATGACAAGCCAAGCAATTGTTTCATACTTTAGTATTCTCAAACTTTTTCAACTTTCACGCTATACATGAGCGTGAGCCATGGACATAGCACTCTAGGTGTAATAGAATGGTGGTTGTGGAGAAGTCAAAAAAGAGGAAGATGGTCTGACATCAACTAGGCGTATTAATGGGCTATGGAGATGCCCATCAATAGATATCAATGTTAGTGAGTAGGGATTGCCATGCAACGGATGCACTAGAGCTATAAATGTATGAAATCTCAACAAAAGAAACTAAGTGGGTGTGCATCCAACTTGCTTGCTCACGAAGACCTAGGGCATTTTGAGGAAGCCCATCTTTGGAATATGCAAGACAAGTTCTATAATGAAAGATTCCCACTAGTATATGAAAGTGACAAAATAAGAGACTCTCTATCATGAAGATCATGGTGCTACTTTGAAGCACAAGTGTGGAAAAAGGATAGTAGCATTGTCCCTTCTCTCTTTTTCTCTCTTTTTCTCTCTTTTTCTCTCTTTTTTTTTGTTTGGCTTCTTTGGCCTCTCTTTTTTCATTGGCTTCTTTGGCCTCTCCCTTTTTTTCCTCACACGGGACAATGCTCAAATAATGATGATCATCACACTTCTATTTATTTGCAACTCAAGGATTACAACTCGATACATAGAACAAAATATGATTCTATATGAGTGCCTCTGGCGGTGTACCGGGATGTGCAATGAATGAAGAGTGACATGTATGAAAGAATTATGAATGGTGGCTTTGCCACAAATACGATGTCAACTACATGATCATGCAAGCAATATGACAATGATGAAGCGTGTCATAATAAATGGAACGGTGGATAGTTGCATGGCAATATATCTCGGAATGGCTATGGAAATGCCATAATAGGTAGGTATGTGATGTCTACTACACAACCTTCTTCTTGTAGACGTTGTTGGGCCTCCAAGTGCAGAGGTTTGTAGGACAGTAGCAAATTTCCCTCAAGTGGATGACCTAAGGTTTATCAATCCGTGGGAGGCGTAGAATGAAGATGGTCCCTCTCAAGCAACCTTGCAACCAAATAACAAAGAGTCTCTTGTGTCCCCAACACACCCAATACAATGGTAAATTGCATAGGTGCACTAGTTCGGCGAAGAGATGGTGATACAAGTGCAATATGGATGGTAGATATAGGTTTTTGTAATCTGAAAATATAAAAACAGCAAGGTAACAAATGATAAAAGTGAGCAAAAACGGTATTGCAATGTGTTGAAACAAGGCCTAGGGTTCATACTTTCACTAGTGCAAGTTCTCTCAACAATAATAACATAATTGAATCATATAACTATCCCTCAACATGCAACAAAGAGTCACTCCAAAGTCACTAGTAGAGGAGAACAAGCGAAGAGATTATGGTAGGGTACGAAACCACCTCAAAGTTATCCTTTCTGATCGATCTATTCAAGAGTCCGTAGTAAAATAACACGAAGCTATTCTTTCCGTTCAATCTATTATAGAGTTCGTACTAGAATAACACCTTAAGATACAAATCAACCAAAACCCTAATGTCACCTAGATACTCCAATGTCACCTCAAGTATCCGTGGGTATGATTATACGATATGCATCACACAATCTCAGATTCATCTATTCAAACCAACACAATGTACTTCAAAGAGTGCCCCAAAGTTTCTACCAGAGATTCAAGACGAAAACGTGTACCAACCCCTATGCATAAGTTCACGAGCGGAACCCGCAAGTTGATCACCAAAACATACATCAAGTGGATCATGTGAATATCCCATTGTCACCGCAGATAAGCACATGAAAGACATACATAAAGTGTTCTCAAATCCTTAAAGACTCAATCCGATAAGATCACTTGAAATGGAAAACTCAATCCATTACAAGAGAGTAGAGGGGGAGAAACATCATAAGATCCAACTATAATAGCAAAGCTCGCGATACATCAAGATCGTACCATCTCAAGAACACGAGAGAGAGAGAGAGAGAGAGAGAGAGATCAAACACATAGCTACTGGTACATACCCTCAGCCCCGAGGGTGAACTACTCCCTCCTCGTCATGGAGAGCGCCGGGATGATGAAGATGGCCCCACGGTGAGGTTCCCCCCCTCGGCGAAGTCTTGCCGGAACGTGTCTAGATTGGTTTTCGATGGACTCAGAGGCTTGCGACGGTGGAACTCTCGATCTATTCTGTTCCCCGATGTTTTTAGGGTATATGGACATATATAGGCGAAAGAAGTCGGTCAGGGGAGCCACGAGGGGCCCACGAGAGTGGGGCGCGCCCGGGAGGGGCAAAGGCGCCTCACGCCTCGTGGCCACCTCGAAGCTTCCCTGACGTCTACTCCAAGTCTCCTGGATTGCTTTCGTTCCAAAAATAACTCTCCCGAAGGTTCCATTCCGTTTTGGACTCCGTTTGATATTCCTTTTCTTCGAAACACTGAAATAGGCAAGAAAACAGCAATTTGGGCTGGGCCTCCGGTTAATAGGTTAGTCCCAAAAATAATATAAAAGTGTTTAGTACAGCCCATAAACATCCAAAATATATAATATAATAGCATGAATACTTCATAACTTATATATACGTTGGAGACGTATCAGTATGGTGTCTGTTTTGAGGAAGGTAAATGGTGGGTTTATGGTACCGGCGAAAGTTGCGCGGTACTAGAGAGGCTAGCAATGGTGGAAGGGTGAGAGTGCGTATAATCCATGGACTCAACATTAGTCATAAAGAACTCACATACTTATTGCAAAAATCTACAAGTCATCAAAACCAAGCACTACCCGCATGCTCCTAAGGGGATAGATTGGTAGGAAAAGACCATCGCTCGTCCCCGACCGCCACTCATAAGGAAGACAATCAAAGAAACACATCATACTTCAAATTTGTTACACAACGGTTACCATACGTGCATGCTACGGGACTGGCAAACCTCAACACAATTATTTCTTAAATTCACAATTACTTAACTAGCAAGACTCTAATATCACCATCTTCATATCTCAAAACAATCATCAAGCATCAAACTTCTCATAGTATTCAATGCACTTTATATGAAAGTTTTTATTATACCCATCTTGGATACCCATCATATTAGGACTAATTTTATAGCCAAAGCAAATTACCATGCTGTCCTAAAAGACTCTCAAAATAATATAAGTGAAGCATGAGAGATCAATAATTTCTATAAAATAAAACCACCACCGTGCTCTAAAAATATATAAGTGAAGCACTAGAGCAAAATTATCTAGCTCAAAAGATATAAGTGAAGCACATAGAGTATTCTAATAAATTCCGATTCATACGTGTCTCTCCCAAAAGGTGTGTACAGAAAGGATGATTGTGGTAAACTAAAAAGCAAAAACTCAAATCATACAAGAAGCTCCAAGGAAAACACATATCATGTGGTGAATAAAAATATAGCCTCAAGTAAAGTTACCGATAGACGAAGACGAAAGAGGGGTTGCCATCCGGGGCACCCCCAAGCTTAGGCTCTTGGTTGTCCTTGAATATTACCTTGGTGTGCCTTGGGCATCCCCAAGCTTAGGCTCTTGCCACTCCTTATTCCATAGTCCATCGAATCTTTACCCAAAACTTGAAAACTTCACAACACAAAACTTAATAGAAAACTCGTAAGCTCCGTTAGTATAAGAAAATAAATCAACACTTAGGTACTATTGTGAACTCATTATAAATTCATATTGGTGTAATATCTATTGTATTACAACTTCTCTATGGTTCATACCCTCCGATACTACTCATAGATTCATCAAAATAAGCAAACAACACATAGAAAACAGAATCTGTCAAAAACAGAACAGTCTGTATCAATCTGTATCATTCGAGTACTTCTGTAACCCCAAAAATTCTGAAATAAATTGGTGGACGTGAGGAATTTGTCTAGTAATCATCTGCAAAAATAATAAACCTAAAATCACTCTACAGTAAAAAATGACAGCTAATCTCGTGAGCGCAAAGTTTCTGTTTTTTACAGCAAGATCGCATTAACTTTCACACAAGTCTTCCCAAAGGTTCTACTTGGCACACACACTAATTCAAACATAAAACCACATATAAACAGAAGCTAAATGAATTATTTATTACTAAACAGGAGCAAAAGGCAAAGAACAAAAATAAAATTGGGTTGCCTGCCAACAAGCGCTAACGTTTAACGCCCCTAGCTAGGCATGATGATTTCAATGATGCTCACATAAAAGATAAGAATCGAAACATAAAGAGAGCATCATAAAGAATATGACTAGCACATTTAAGTCTAACCCACTTCCTAAGCATAGGGATTTTTTGAGCAAACAATTTACGGGAACAAGAATCAACTAGCATAGGAAAGCAAAACAACCATAACTTGAAGATTTTAAGCACATAGAGAGGAAACTTGATATTATTAAAATTCCTACAAGCATATATTCCTCCCTCAAAATACTTTTCAGTAGCATCATGAATGAATTCAACAATATAACTATCACATAAAGCACTATTTTCATGATGCACAAGCATAGAATTTTTATTACTCTCCACATAAGCAAATTTCTTCTCATGAATAGTAGTGGGGAGCAAACTCAACAAAATAACTATCATGTGAGGCATAATCCAATTGAAAATTAAATTCAAGATGACAAGTTTCATGGTTATCATTATTCTTTATAGCATACATGTCATCACAATAATCATCATAGATAGCAACTTTGTTCTCATAATCAATTGGAACCTCTTTCGAAATAGTGGATTCATCACTAAATAAAGTCATGACCTCCCCAAATCAACTTTCATAATTATCACAATAAGATTCAACACCCTCCAAAATAGTAGGATCATTACTTCCTAAAGTTGACACTCTTCCAAACCCACTTTCATCAATATAATCATCATAAATAGGAGGCATGCTATCATCGTAATAGATTTGCTCATCAAAATTTGGGGGACAAAAAATATCATCTTCGTCAAACATAGCATCCCTAAGCTTGTGGCTTTGCATATCATTAGCATCATGGATATTCAAGGAATTCATACTAACAACATTGCAATCATGCTTGTCGGTGTCAAAACCGGCGGATCTCGGGTAGGGGGTCCCGAACTATGCGTCTAGGCGGATGGTAACGGAGACAAGGGACACAATGTTTTACCAGGTTCGGGCCCTCTCGATGGAGGTAATACCCTACTCCTGCTTGATTAATATTGATGATATGGGTAGTACAAGAGTAGATCTACCACGAGATCAAGGAGGCTAAACCCTAGAAGCTAGCCTATGGTATGATTGTTGTTCTGTCTCTGGACTAAAACCCTCCGGTTTATATAGACACCGGATAGGTTAGGGTTACACAGAGTCGGTTACAATGGTAGGAGATCTATATATCCGCATCGCCAAGCTTGCCTTCCACGCCAAGGAAAGTCCCATCCGGACACGGGACGAAGTCTTCAATCTTGTATCTTCATAGTCTTGGAGTCCGGCCGTGACGATAGTCCGGCTACCCGGACACCCCCTAGTCCGGGACTCCCTCAATTCTCATTATACAAAGATTTAGAGCCAAACATTCTAATGCATTCTTCTTCTAGCACTTGAGCACAATTTTCCTTTCCATCATTTTGACGAAAGACATTAAAAAGATGAAGCATATGAGGCACCCTCAATTCCATTTTTTAGTTTTCTTTTATACACTAAACTAGTGATAAAACAAGAAACAAAAAGATTCGATTGGAAGATCTAAATATATACCTTCAAGCACTAACCTCCCCAGCAACGGCGCCAGAAAAGAGCTTAGTTGATGGGGTGTTAGTGCCGCTTTCCTCACCTCCCCGGCAACGGCTCCAGAAAAGAGCTTAATGTCTACTACACAACCTTCTTCTTGTAGACGGTGTTGGGCCTCCAAGTGCAGAGGTTTGTAGGACAGTAGAAAATTTTCCTCAAGTGGATGACCTAAGGTTTATCAATCCGTGGGAGGCGTGGGATGAAGATGGTCTCTCTCAAGCAACCCTGCAACTAAATAACAAAGAGTCTCTTGTGTCCCCAACACACCCAATACAATGGTAAATTGTATAGGTGCACTAGTTCGGCGAAGAGATGGTGATACAAGCGCAATATGGATGGTAGATATAGATTTTTGTAATATGAAAATATAAAAACAGCAAGGTAGCAAGTGGTAAAAGTGAGCGTAAACGGTATTGCAATGCTAGGGAACAAGGCCTAGGGTTCATACTTTCACTAGTGCAAGTTCTATCAACAATAATAACATAATTAGATCATATAACCATCCCTCAACATGCACAAAGAGTCACTCCAAAGTCACTAATAACGGAGAACAAACAAAGAGATTATTGTAGGGTACGAAACCACCTCAAAGTTATCCTTTCTGATCGATCTATTCAAGAGTCTGTAGTAAAATAACACGAAGCTATTCTTTCCGTTTGATCTATCCACGGAGTTAGTACTAGAATAACACCTTAAGATACAAATCAACCAAAACCCTAATGTCACCTAGATACTCCAATGTCACCACAAGTATCCGTGGGTATGATTATACGATATGCATCACACTATCTCAGATTCATCTATTCAACCAATACAAAGAACTTTAAAGAGTGCCCCAAAGTTCCTACCGGAGAGTCAAGACAAAAACGTGTGCCAACCCCTATGCATAAGTTCACAAGGTCACTGAACCCGCAAGTTGATCACCGAAACATACATGAAGTAGATCACGTGAATATCCCATTGTCACCACAGATAAGCACATGCAAGACATACATCAAGTGTTCTCAAATCCTTAAAGACTAAATCCAATAAGATAACTTCAAAGGGAAAACTCAATCCATTACAAGAGAGTAGAGGGGTAGAAACATCATAAGATCCAACTATAATAGCAAAGCTCGCGTTACATCAAGATCGTGCCGAATCAAGAACACGAGAGAGAGAGAGAGAGAGAGAGAGAGAGAGAGAGAGAGATCAAACACATAGCTACTGGTACATACCCTCAGGCCCAAGGGTGAACTACTCCCTCCTCGTCATGGAGAGCGTCGGGATGATGAAGATGGCCACCGGTGATGGATCCCCCCTCCGGCAGGGTGCCGGAACAGGGTCCCGATTGGTTTTTGGTGGCTACAGAGGCTTGCGGCGGCGGAACTCCCGATCTAGGTTTCTTTCTGGGAGTTTCTATATTTATTGGAATTTTTGGCGTCGGTCTCACGTCAGGGGGGTCTCCTAGTCATCCACGAGATAGGGGGCGAGCCCAGGAGGGTAGGGCGCGCCCTCCACCCTCGTGGATGGCTCGGGACTCTTCTGGTCCAACTCTTTTACTCTGGGGGCTTCTTTTGGTCCATAAAAAATCATCAAAAATTGACACGTCAATTGGACTCCGTTTGGTATTCCTTTTCTGTAAAGGAAAAACAGAAACTGGCACTGGGCTCTAGGTTAATAGGTTAGTCCCAAAAATCATATAAAATAGCATATAAATGCATATAAAACATCCTAGATGGATAATATAATAGCATGGAACAATCAAAAATTATAGATACATTGGAGACGTATCAGTAGCGCTGACTAGCAGTCCCTGCCGAAGATTCAGAATTCGTTGGAGTTGGCCTCTTCTTCTTTGGTCCCTCATTGTGCCATCATTCTCAGTGCCATCTCCATGCTCAGACAAAGCTGTGTTATCATGCCCCCCCCCACCTCGTTTGCTGCATGATTAGTGAGTAGTGGAACCTCCACCTTACGGTACACCCACATCGGTGGTCCCCCTTTGTGCTTGGGCAACCTTCTGATCTATGTCGGGACGACCAGCGGTGTACTGGAGGTTGATGCTGACCACCTTGTACTTGTCTCGAGCAAGCAACTGCTCAACGTTGTTGATGTAGTTGTCCATCACTGCCGGGTCGATGGTGTACACCACCGAGAGATCTGTCTCCCTCGCGTGGGTCTCCACTTTATGCTCGGCGAACTCCATTGGACCGCCGCTAGACATCCCCTCTCTATGTGTCGTCGTGGGTGTGCATGTTGTGTTGTGGGGCGCGATCGAAGGTTGAAGAGACTAAGGTTATAATGGCCGCGGGAATTAAAGGGGAAGCCGGACGGCCAGGAATATCGGCAAGCCCTGATGGCAGTTCTAATTAGCAGCGCGTAAGTCCATCGTGCCGCACGTAACTCCATCTCGTGGCAACGCGCGCAGCGCAACCGCTTGCATATGGGGCCCGCGACGTGATCGTGCGCACGCCCAACCATTGGCAGAGTGGGCGCGGAGGGACGCGAGTAGAGCGCACCGCGATCGCCTCAACGGCGAGCAACCATATCTTTTCCCTAATAATAAAGCACGGATTGACTCCGTGGGTTCACTGTATTACGCTTCTTCCCGTGATTTTACGTTTTTAGTTTGAATTTAACACATAATATGCGAGGTGTTACTAAATTTTGTTGGCTTCACCGTCGCCCACCCATCCCACCTCGATCGCTATGAGTTTTTTCGTCCGTCCCCCCTGGTTGCTGTCTCCGTGGGCCTGGTTGTCATCCCTAGGTGGGTCTGCTCCCTCGAGCCTCTGCCTCGCTAGCGTAGTTAATTTGTCCGTCCCTCTCACGATACAGACCCTCTGTTGGAGTCGAACAGGAATCTCACACCGCCTTCCCTAACCTCTCCCATAAATATCGGCTCAGGCAAAGAGAGGAGGGGATCCATGGAGGCGGGGAGCATCCAAATCGTTGAATGGTCGAGGTGACCACGAGGCCAATGAAACCGATCACGCGGCCTTTCTCGTGCAGTTGGGGCCTGCTTGCCGATCGAGCTAACTTTGATGACTTGCAGCGGGATCGTGGGCGCCACCGATCTGGCGGCGTTGGCGGCGGCTTTGCTAATCGAGCCCATCTATTGACATGCATGGGATTCATGGCCGATGTCGACGACGTTCGATCTGCTAGACGTGCTCCGGCAGTCTGGCGCCATCGATGTCGTCGATGTTTGACTAGCCCGATGCGCTCCAGATTGTCTTCACCAACCACAACCCACGGGGGTTAGAATCTAGAGGCCTGCACCTTCGCAATGTAGAGACATTTGGATTTTTGCCACTTTGTTCATCGGGCTTCGCAGATTTGCCACTTTGGAGAATTGATTCACATAATTGCCACTTATATCGTCGAGTCCTTGATTAGTATGCCATTAGCTCATCTTTAATTCATTTTAATTATTTTTTCACATTATCAGGCTAGTGAAAGACTAACTTACCCCTGTGGCTATCGTACACATGTAGCATCGAATCACTTAACCATCAAGCGCGCGCTGCATGCAGATAATATTGCGTGTGCCATTACTGCCATACCGTCTGTTGCGTGGATGTCGTGCTCCGGCGATTTCGATGCCGCCGACTGGACGTCTTGCGCTGCCGATGGCCTGCAGGCCGCGTGCCGTGGATCCTTCCGTACAGCGGCGGCATAAACACCACAAACTCCGCCTCAGCCACTCGTCCAGAGAACTCTTGCCAGCCGATGGCAGCTCCTCCGCAGCCACATAACCATGTCCCTCTGCGTCCTCCCATCCTCCCGGGATACGCCCTACCTCCTCCTCATCCTAGGCGAGGGCCTGGACGAGCGGCGGCCATCACGGATGGCGGTCGGATGGAGCGAGCAGTGTGCGGCCGAGTGGCACGAGCGGCGGCCATCGCAGATGGCGGTCAGGTGGAGCGAGCAGTGTGTGGCCGAGTAGCATGAGCGACGACCTCAGCGGGCACTCTTTCCGCCGACGAGGTATCTTGTTGCTCCTTTCAACCTGTCGAACTTGATCGATAGCCAGATAGGAATGAACTTGATCGATAGCCAGATAGGAATACTTAGCACGTGTACTTAGCATGAGGGGTAGTTTGGTCTTTTCCAGTGCCTATAAATGAGAAAAGAAAAGGGAAATCAATAAAAGGGGGCAAATGGCATGACAATCAAGAAGTCAATGTCATGAGTGGCAATTTTGCGAAGCCAATCTTAAAAGTGGCAATTTTGAGAAGCCCTATATTGAAAGTGGCAAATATGCAATTAAAACCATTCAACTGCGCATCAAGGGCGAGCGCTCGCGATGTCCACGTCGGCAATGGTACGAGAAAAAAAGGTTCCCTTCATCAAGAAGAAAGAGAGAAGGAGATTGGCCAGCGGCGCAGCCCCCAGTCCCCATCCCCGATTCCTTTCCCTCTCCCTTTCCCTCGTCTGCCGCCCGCCCCACCACCGCCGCCCTCCCGCAGCCGCCACCACCACCGGCGCCGGTGTGGCGCTGCTCTTCCCACGGTCACGATGGCAAGGCGGCGACAAGAGTTAGAAAGGCGGGCGTGGATGGCCCCGTCGGATCTCGTCCCGATGAAGTAAAGGGCGAAGCTCCACCCGAGCGAGGTCGATCCGCCCTGCCACACTTCTCCATCAGCGTAGCCATATTCGGAGGAGCCGCGATCGCTGCTCGCTCATCTGCTTCCTCCGGAGTTGTCGCCATCGGCAGGAGGAGTGCCGGACGCGCGCCAACTTGAGGATCGCCGCTCCGTGAACCGTTATTCAGCCGCCGTCCGCCTCTGGTGCCCCATCCATTCGCCACCGATCCACGCACTGTAGGAACTCAAGCTCCCTGCCTCTACATGTTCCCAGGTACGGTAGATCTTCATCCCCTTTCTTTTCTAATCTATATATCAGATATGGTGGTGTGTGGCATTTTTAGCTTGGCAGCTGTAGATGGGATCATTTCAAAAGATTCTTGGACACCCCTTTTAGTTGTCATCCCTGGGTTAACCAGTGATTACGATCTTCTTTGTTAGTCTCTAACCTTTTTCTCGATGTTGACTTATACAGTTATACCTGCGTTGCATATTTGAAGAGATCTAAGGTTCATGATTGGATGACTTATTACTATATTTGTAACCATTACGAAGATTTAATTGGCTATTGCAGTATGCGAGAACACTTGGTTCATTCCATGGCAAGAAAATGGTGGAATGTTGTTGTAAGTAACCATAGGGATCTCGGTGGTGTGTCCATTATAGTAAGTTCAGTTATATAATTTACATTTCCAGCTATTAATATTTCACTCCACAATCTCCTGTCTGAGATAAAAGGTCGCCTCCCTGTTTGTCCCCGTGCCATGCTGCCTCACCCCGGATAGTGGCCATTACTCCGCCCGCGGCGCCTTCCAGCCGAGAATGCCATCTCCACCCGACCAGGTTCACCCCCCCTCTCTCTCTCTCTCTCTCTCTCGATGAACACATCATTTTATTACATTTGGATGCTAGAGGTATGTGATGATGCAGCAAATTATGTGTGTGTGCTTGCCGGTAACTCAGCCGGTAGCCTTTTCACGATTTAAAACAAAATGGTGTCTTGAAGAGAAACCTTACTTTTTATAGAGATAAAATTTGAATCTTATTGTACTATGTTTTACCATACATTTTTGATTCGTATATACATCTCAAGTTGGCTATATCTAGATGGGTTGCAGCTTGCTTCTTTCAAAAAGACGAGGTGTTGGAATGATTTGCTTATACGCTTTATGCACGATCATCCATTTTATAGATTATATAGGGTGTTGGTATCTTTACGTACCATGGCATGATCTCTAAAACAAGTCTCATCCATAGATAGGATTGTCATCATGTATGTTATTTAGTTATATAGAAAAAGCAAGCACATAAGCGCACAACACGTAAAAGATCGCTTACAGAACTGATGTTGCCATTCATAAGGTTACTAATGTTAGTTGGTGTCGGCTCTAGGGTGTATGGTTTACACTCTATGAATCATGTCAAGGTTCCATAAAAATAGGTTATGTGTTTCAACATTTTACAATGTTAGTCGTTTATCTATTATGCTCTACTCCCTCCGTTCCTAAATATAAGTCCATTTAGAGATTTCAATATGGACTATATCACGAACAAAATGGATGAATCTACACTCTAAAATAAGTCTATATACATCTGTATGTAGTGTGTATTGAAATCTCTAAAAGACATATATTTAGAAAGCGGAGGGAGTAATTTGTATACATGGGTTTCTCAAAATAATTGTATGTCTTTGGGAGAGGAGGTTTCCACGACTATTGATCATTGATCGATTAGAACTTCATTGAAGAAAGGTGCCCTTTGGTTAACATTTCTGATATATAACATCTGACATTGGAATTTCCATTGAAATTTTTCAGGAAAGTACATCAATAGAATGGCCTTTCTTAGGTGGCCACCCCTCCCGCCTTTCTACATTGTGTATATTCATTTTGGATATTGACCACGGTTGCATAAATTTAAGTTGCTTGTGATCTTACATCTATTTCACATTAATTATAAATAATCGTAACCATCTCTCGTCAAGACACCATAGCACAATACCACCACGGATGCTTGGTAGTGCTTTTCATAAATTAGTAGTTTTTGCTTGGTGGAGAGCTTTTGACTAATTACTGGGTATGCAAATCTTGGTTTGATCCTTCTACTAATTTATACTCTAATGACATGGAAGTCGATGGCGTGAAATGCCTAGATGTTGACATCCCCCCTCAGAGTTTTCTAGAGAGGTGAGCAATTTATAATAAAAAAACATACTATTTTCGTTGCAGTTCCAGTTTGTTGTAATGAGATGGCTCTTGTTCCATTGAGCTCAAACTCTGTTACAAGACTCCCCTTGCATAAATTTTTGAAGGAAGCGTGAATTTTGTCCTGAACTTGACTGAACCAAACTTCTGATCATGTCATTCCACTCCTTTATTGATGCTATTTGAAGGTTTTGTGTTGAGTCATTGACATGTAATGTTTTAGACATAATGGATGAAATCATGTTAATTCTAGCTCTGGTTCTTATGTAGTGCTATGCATCTTTCTTGACCTTTACATTTTCCATTATTTTGCGAGAGAATGTGTACATGCAAATTTTATTCATAGTGAACCTCTCGTGGTAGATTTTGTTACGAATATATCGTTCTACTACTGCTTGCATCGTGCCAGTTCATGCTTCCGAATTTGTGGTTTTGATCGATTGGCAAGCATGTACATAGCTGTAGCGAGAATTCATTAGACACGGTTACCAGTTTGTGGGTAGGTTGCAATATCTTTTATCTTATCAATATATTTGATGTTCGTTCGTATAGCCTTTGGTTTCTATATATTGATTCAATGTTGTACCCATGCGACAATTCACGTACCATTTCTGGCTAAAAGGAAGGGAAACAAGCTTGCCATTAATTAATGTAGTAATTTGACTAGGTAATGGTTTGTGGAAGGATTAAGATGTGCGCATAACGTGGCTGCTCAAGAGTAATGCTTCCCTGTATGGCGGTTGACAACCGTGCAACGTAGAGAAATTGTCTCGAGGATAGCATGTTTGAGTAAGTTTT
Organism: Aegilops bicornis; assembly: GCA_021605145.1. Taxonomy (NCBI): domain Eukaryota; kingdom Viridiplantae; phylum Streptophyta; class Magnoliopsida; order Poales; family Poaceae; genus Aegilops; species Aegilops bicornis. The sequence goes on from CM038671.1 coordinate 462,925,415, forward strand.
TCATAGTTTTCTCAAACACTTATGCGCCATTATTTTAGAAGTAAGAGTGTTGATTTTGTTACCTCCTGTTCTTATGAAAAAATAGTAAAATCCTGAGAATTATTCCTGGTCTTAATACATCATTTCGTTTACTGGTTTTGGTTCTGTTATGGTTTTGGTTCCCATGCCTCGCTCAATGTGTGAATGGCCCCTCAAGATAATTTGCACCAAGTACTTCAGGTCAGCCTACTTATGTTGTTTTAAGCACAATCATTCTATTTTAAATCAGTTGAAAATAAATTGATCTGAAATGCGTAATGCATCTTTTAGTCCTATACTTTTGGATGTAAGGCGGCTTTCTCGATCTTGGCCTTGAAGTTAGGATGATGTGCGACCGGCTTGAAAGGAGCTGGAGTGCTACCAAACAACCTGAAAATCGGTGATGTCTCTGTAGTTCTTGTACACATATTGTCACTGGTTTCCATCACTTTTCTTTCCCATAAAGACACCAAATTCCATGGGCATCATGATGATCACTAGAAAATGACTATCTACATATTAAATCTACATGCAATTGATGCCCTGTTTAATCACAAAATCAAGGGTTTGGACTAATGTTTATTCAAAGCATTTATGTATCATTCAATATAAGTCATTGTTTTAAAATAAATTTACTGAACTAGAGACACAAGAAGTTTTTTTTCTCCGGTTGCAACGCACGGGCCTTTTTGCTAGTGTGTGTGTGTGTGTGTGTATAGGGTGGGTCTATTATGATAACACCCTTAAGAGTCTTATTCTGATAACAATTTCGCTTATTCTAACAACACCGAACCGAAAACACGTCCCAAACTTCACCGAACTGCAAAGCACTCCGGCCCATATCCAACTTACCCATTCCCCACCCCCACACCTAACCAACGTCCTTCTCCGGTCAAACCATCCATCCCCGACCACCTCCCACCCCCGCGCGGCGCCTCCACACCCGCCCAACTCCCACGCCGCGGAGGCGCACCCACCAACCGACCACCTCCCACCCCGCGGTGGCACCTCCACCCCCTACCACCTCCCACCCCTGTGGCGGCGCCTCCACACCCTCCCACCTTCCACTCCGCGGCAGCGCACCCACCCACGACCACCTCCCATCCCGCGGCGGCACACGCACCCCGACCACCTAGCTCCCACCCCCGCAGCGGCGGCCCCCACCCCCACCACCACCCCCCCCACCGTGGCGACCACACCCCATCCCCGTGGCACCCCGCGGCTAGGAGCTAACCTGACCAGCAAACAAGGGACAGCAAAAGGCAGCTCACCCATCCACTGCGATTCGCCCGTGGCCTTGAGGGAAGGGCCTTGAGTGGCACTGCACCATCGGATCTAACTCCCATGGTTGTCTCATCTCTCCCGCGCTGTGCCCTTCTCCTTCTACTTGCTCCGTCGGGGAAAGGGCCAGGCTCTGCCGTCTTAGAGCAGATTAAATCGGGCTGGGCGCGACGCTTGTAACGAGGATCGATCGGCCTCCGCCCTGCTCTTGAGCCATGGAGCAGCAGCAGGATCGAGATGCGTCGGGCCTGGGAGCGTCTCCTCCGACTCTGGCAGCCACGAGATATCGCTACTGGGAGGGCATGAACGATTCGGTTGGCACTCCAGTGGAGCTTGGTTGGCGGACAGAGCACGGCCATGGCTGCTGTGATGCAGATGGTTCTCCACGCCGGTTCCACACACCCGCCAATGAGCTGGCCACTGTCCCCGCTTGTCCTTCGCTGGAGTAGCACGGGCATGGCGATGCAGTGCACTGTTATTCTGTGTGTAGTGCAGATCGGGCATCGTGCGAGGTCGCCGCTGTGATTTTTCTGAGTAATCTTGCAGTTCACTCCCTTTGGCGAGCGGTTCGGCAAGCACGTTCCCGTGCATTGCGGCATGTGTGTTCGTGCAGTGCGGAAACATCGGTGTTCACCTTGATGGCTCACCGTGCAGTTTACTCGATGCTCTCGTGCAGTGCCGAGCTCATCTGCTTGCAGTCCCGCCGGATGCGTGTGTAGTTACCTCACCTTGCGAGATGCGTGAGTACATTTTTTATGAAAAAGTTGGGCGGCGCAGTTCACTCGATCCATGTTTTGCATTTTTTGGAGAATTTTTTTTGAAGTGCACTCATTTTGTGTAAAAAGAATATGTTTCATTATCCCTATGTACAAAGTGCAAAAATTGTTTCATGTTTCAAAAATCAGTTGGTTACATCAACAACTGCAGTGCGTTTGGTCCTCGGATGTGGTTCACTTTTGAGAGTGATGATGTTCACTTGCCCTCAACATGAAAATGCAAATTAGGTTCACTTTGACATATGTCGCGGTTCACTTGCCTCGTCTCTGCGGTCCACTCTCGTTCATAAAAATTGTTGAGAAAAAGACAATAAAAAACTCACAAAAAACTCGGGTGAGAAAGTTTATGTCCGACAAAAAGAAATCATGAAGTTCACTTGACTGCCTGCTGTAGTGCGGTTTTCCGTTTGAAGCAGTGCGTTCTTCTGTCCGATGAAAGGTCCACTCGCTTGGTAAACGCGCGCAAAAAATTAATAAGTATGAAAAAATACAACCAAAACTCATGAGATTCACTTTTGATAGTGTTGCGGTTCATTTTCGGGAGTGTTGCGGTCCACTATCATTCAAAAAAAAGTTGAAAAAAAGACAACAAAAACTTTTGAGAGAAAATTTATGTCCGACAAAAAGAAATCATGAAGTTCACTTGGTTCTTTGCGGTCTGCGGTTTTCCGTTTGAAGCAGTGCGTTCTTCTGTCTGATGAAAGGTCCAATCGCTTGGTCAACGCGGGTAAAAAATTAATAAGTATGAAAAAAATACAACAAAAACTCATGAGGTTCACTTTTGATAGTGTTGCGTTTCATTTTCGGGAGTGTTGCGGTCCACTATCGTTCAAAAAAAGTTAAAAAAGGACAACAAAAACTTTTGCGAGAAAGTTTATGTCCGACAAAAAGAAATCATGATGTTCACTTGACTGCCTGTTGCAGTGCGGTTTTCCGTTTGAAGCGGTCGTTCTTACATCCGATGAAGTACACACGATGATCTTGGTCTCGCGAAAAAGCAGTGTCCGCTTTTCGGTAAATTTAAAACTGCTCTTAAACCGTAAGGAATTACAGAGAGTGTTCTACATGAAAAAGTTGCGTCTCGTTGATATATTTCCAACGGCATATCATTTGAATCATTTCTACAACCGATTTGTAAAAATTTCGCGAAAAACGGCCGCTGCCACTCGTCGTCCGCCGCACGATTTTCAAAATTAACTTAGAACCGTAAGCAATCTAAAAACCATTTTTACATATGAAAGTTGCGCCTTGTCCATAGCTTTCCAACGACATATTACACGCCTCGTTTTGACAAACGGTTCAATAACTAGAGCGAAAACAGTACCGTAAATTACAAAAATTTCAAAAAAACAGAATTCTGGGATTTAGTAAATTTGAAACTGCTTTTAAACCGTAACGAATTAGAGAAAATAATAGATATGAGAAATATGCGCCTCGATGATATCTTTCCAACAACGTATCATTTGCTTTATTCCAATGAGCGGTTTAGAAAAATCACAAAAAAATGCTCGCTGCCACTCGTCATCCGCCGCACCATTTTTTAAACTGCTCTTAAACCGAGAGGAATCTCGAAAAGTGTTCAACATGGCGAAGTTGCGCCTAATCAATAGCTTTCCCAAGGTATATTGCCTCGTTCCGATAAATGGTTAAAAAATTAGAGCAAAAACAGTATCGGAAAAACACTGCGTGCACAGTTGGTTCAAACAATGACGTGCACTTGCGTTGAGCGTGCAGTGCGGAAGTGTTATCAGAATAGTTATTCTGCTAATATTAGCATAATAGACCGTCTGTTTATATAGTAACGCTAATTTAAGGTTATATATATGTGCATATAGCAGTTGAACACGCAAGGAAAAGCTGTCCACAAGTCGAGCGCCGACGGACACGCAGCAGAAGCGCGGCCATGGCTAACGGCGGCGAGCTTGCCAAGGGACGCGGCGAAGGCGGCATAATGGTACGTGGCAAATAAGACGAGTTGTGCGAGCGATGTCGGAGACATCAAGCATGAATCAGATTAGAGTTGCGTGTGCGATACGTGGCATACAGTTGATTCATCCGAGCTATTCGTGATGGAACAAGCTGTGTGTGTTCTTGAACAAGCAGCTTGCAGATATATAACCTTAAATTTAACCAAAAAAGTATTAATGCATGTTACAAAAATTGTATAACTGGAAACTATGTTCAAATACGAATCCAACGATATAATCTTTGGCGACATGCATTCGCATTTATTAGTTAAATCCTACATATAAAGTAGGACGGGGTATAGTAGGTAATTAAATCGCAAATGTTTTTTTGTATTAACCCTATGTGTACGTGTCCTTTGGTCCTTCTCTCGCACGTCTTGCCACCCCGCTGCTGCAGACGGCTTACAGCGCAAGCTTGCACAGCGCACGGGGGCGTTCTTTTGGCCAAACGGTGGCTCAAAGTGGCGCCAATGAATCGTGAGTGAGCCCGTTCCTGCACAACCTCGCAGGTTCCCGTGCAAGCTTACCGCCCGACTCGGTGAAATCCCCCAAAATCCCAATGCTTACCGGCCTGCTATATAAACCCTCACGGTCGGTGAGTCATGCGTCGCATTTTCCCCTCCCTCCCTATAGCTAATCTCGTCTGCTTCTCCCACAATCGCCAATGGCACCGGTCCGTCGTTGTCGCTCAACCACTCCGTCGTCATCAGAGGACAACTCCAGCTGGGAGGCTACACCTTGGCCCGGCGCGATCCCGGCATAGTGTAGTGTGCGTGGCGTCCCTGTTGGGTGTGCGTGGAACACCCACCACACGCTCCACCGTTGGTGCCCGTCGGCAGCTGTTGCTGGTCGCCGTTGCCACTACACCACCGTCGAAAGCCAGGGCCATCGCCCGCTCCGCCGCCACGGCCCGAAGGCGGGAGGTGGCCGTCGTGGCCGCCACCCCACCGTAAATCCATCACTTTCGTTTGCGATCAAGAGCTGCAAAAATCCTACTCGGCACATTTTCTCTTGGCTTCTGGGGGACGCTGTCGGTTTGCATACATGCGTTCTAACTAAAACGTTTGCGATCAAGAGCTGCACAAATCCTTCTCGGCATATTTTCCCTTGGTTTCCGAGGGAAGTTGCCGGTTTTGCATACGGGTGTTCTAACTAAAACGTTTGCGATGAGTGTTTTATATTTAAAAACCGTAATAAACTGCGGTTTGGGCGTCATTAATGGACATGATGCGAGCAAGAAGGGCGGCCATGGAAGTCAAAGGGCTTGCTTCCCGGTGAGCCTGCGCGGCGTACAGCTCGCACGCTTCCCGATGAGCCTCCGCATTTGAGTACAGCTTCATGCGCCTCCGTTTAGTCAAGCACTCAAGCACCTGTCCGCACGGCACCTCCTAGCCATTAAAAGAGCGAGGCGTGGCGTCACGTGAATGGTTAACAGAACGCACACAATTAAAATTATGCAAAACGTTTGAGATGTTACAGCGGCAACTATTTGTTTCAAAATGCCTTTGTTGGGTGTTATTCGAGTGCGCCTTCTCTCAAAATGGACACGAAAAATACCACAACATGTCAGGTGCCATTCCATGATAGAATGCCAAGTTTCATAAATTTCCAGGCGAGTTTTGGATTTACTAGAATTTAAAAACAAAGTATCTCAACGTTTTCTTTGGCAATCAGCGGTGCCTTACAGTGTTTGAAATTCATTCTCATTTCTTCAATGGACCTAAGCATGCACCCAAGGACACAAATTAGATTTTTGAACCAATTTATATGCACTGTAGCATGTGCATGTAGTTCAAATTTGAACTATGCACATAAAATGCCTAGGAAACCCAGTTAATGTATAAAAATGTTCAAACGAACCGCGAAAAATTCTGAAATTTAACACAACACTCCTATTGTTCTCTGTAAACACTAGAAAATTTTTGAAAGCAATAAGAGGGAATGGATATTGTTTCATCCCCAAAGGTAGCACGTCCCCTACCGAAACTATCACGATTGTTGTGAGAAGTTTGTATCCAAACCTGCCCCAACTGGGATAATTTTTTTTTACCACGGCATGTTGATGCCGCTCCATGATAGCATGCCAAGTTTCATGAATTTCAGACAAGTTTCATGTATTCAGTGGCTATGACATGAGCACTTTGCTGAAACTAGTAATGAATGAAACACTCGTAGTAAATTTAGGCGTAGTGTTGTGAACATCTAATGATTTCTATTAGCGGAAATCAGGGCTATCCTTTGCTCATAAATAAATAAATAGCAGAGGCCCTTTTGGTAATAAATAAATAAATTAGCGAGAGGCCTGTCGGGTTAGCTTTGTTATCATTCAAAGACGTCGAGCAAATTGCAGTCCAACAGCAAACTATGTCATAAAATTCAAGTTTCACAGCCAAATATGAGTACAACTAAACAACAATGTCATCATGTTTTAGTCATCATACAATCATCAAACACAAATCAGCATACATAACAAGTGATGTTCTCACAGGAAAATACTAAACAACATGTTCATCAGGTTTCAGTTATCATAGCAAACACAATTTCACATAGTAGATAAAAAAACGTCTTCTGACAGGCAAATACGACAAAAGCAATGTAATCATCATCCACAGCAACAGCGTCAACATCTTCGCCATGTGTATCAGTCTGAATCGTAATTTCCCACGGTGTCATCTTCTTCTTCGTCCTCAACGTCCTCGAACGTTGGCTTCTTCTTGATCAACTCTTGTATGTCCACAGCATGACAGGCAATCTTTTCGCCGTCGTCATTGACGTGATGGTTCTCAAAGATATTAGGAACATATGTGTTATCTTGTACATCGTGAGCGATGTATAAGCATCATCTTGTTGTGCAACTTCATTAAACGAATTCCTCTGCTCAAACATTTGCAATACTCTCTCGATCATCGCTTCACGTGCAAATGTGTCTTCCGAGAAAACATAACTATGTTGCTTGATTTGCCAAAATAAAAGTCTCGTTGGTGCGATGCGCCGCCTTGACATTGATGGATTTGAAATAATCATCAGCTCTGGGTTTTGCGATCACGGAAAACAGGTTATACCAACGACGGCACAATAGAACCACACACCGATGATCCTCGAAGCCCCGGAGATATCTTGCAAGTGAACAATGTACATTATGTTAGCATACATATCCGTTGTCTCTTTGTCATACGTGTCCGTGCTCATGATGGCACTTGTTTTGTGTCTTCTGCCTTCGTCTCGTGCAAGGGTGTTGTAGTGCACATCTCCAACAACGCATAAGATTTATAATGTCTTACCCGAGTATCGGGACCCATTGCTAGTGAGTAAAGGGCATCATCAACTGCATGCCCATCCTCCCGCATCTTCTTAACCTATGGTTAGAAAATAGACAAGTCGATCATCTTATGTACTCAATATATTAAAAAAGCGGCGGTGCAATTCAAAAGCTTACATGGCTCTTGAACCATTTCATAAATCCTACCATAACCAGACTTGTCAATGTTTCTTTGATTTTTTTGGCGGCAAGAACTTTCGTTTTTGTAGATCTTTGCATAACATAGTGATCGCGTCAAACATCTAAATATATAAGAATGTGCTTTGCAAGTTTAGTAGATTCACGATGTATAAGCTGCGATTACTTAGCACTTACTTGATATAAGGTAGTATCTCAAGATGCTTATTCAACACATACCAAACCATTTTGTCCAAATCTTTAGGTGTGTCCTCTTGTTGACTCTTCCACGTAACTTCGAGCAGAATAATAGAAAACATTGAGCCGGGATTGTCTTCACCCACCTCTTTGCTAAGTCGATCAATTTGTTTCAATATATTTTGAGCAGGATGTCAACGCTTACCAGCAATGTAGGCCTCTGCAATGGAACCCTCGGGTCTAGCTCTGTTCCTAACATAGCCCTTGAAAGTGCCTAGCCGCCTTTCAATAGGGTACATCCAGCCATCTTTGTCTTTGGACCTCTAAGTAGTGCCTCATCGGTAGATGAACAGCCAAATGCACCATCACATCAAAGAAGGTGGAGGATATATCTTCTCAAGGTCGCATAGGATAGTTGGTATCTTGTCTCTAAGGCGGCTCCAAAGCATCTATCCCGATATTTCTACTATAGATTTCCTGAAGAATTGTCCCAACTCTTGCAACTGCTTTCTGTATAAGTCGTATGACCCCAATCCTCTAAGGATAACAGTAAAACCCTTTGAAGTAGGGCGTGGCGGTCATGAGTTTTCAACCCTTGTACCTTGTTTCCATCTTGCCGACTCTCCTTTCGGGGTTGGAAGCAAATCCATGTGGGAATCTCACACGTGTGAGGACCTCGCATGAAATTCTTTTCTTTTTACCTTGTCCAAGAGGCATTACACCGGTGCCATATCTCGTGGTTTACCTTCATCTTGCACACTCGCAAATCACATACGATACCCAGGTGTGTCAAATCAATCCTACATTTTAAGGTGTCTTTTGTCTTGCCTTCAATATTAAGAAGTGTGCCAATAATGTTGTCACATATCTTTTTCTCGATGTGCGTCACATCAAGATTATGCCGCAGATCCAAATCTTTCCAATACTCCAAGTCCCACAAAGTGGACCATGCGGGTAAACAATAATCTCTCTTCTTACTGCCGCGCTTCCTTTTCCCGCTACCATTACCGGGATGGTTTCACAGTGTAATATGCCTGACCTTCTCTAATTCCACTTGCAACTCATCGGCGGTGAGCCTCTTTGGCGCATTACAGTTTTCATGCTTTGCATTGAACGTATGTTCATCTTCGGTATTTTCTAGGATGCGGCTTGTCCTTGGCAAGGAAACGGCGGTGTCCAATGTAACGAGATCTTGCTAAGTATTGTGTATGACAGTATGATTCTGTCACATGAATACATGCATTGTAACCATGTGTCATTACATACGACATAGTGCCCAAAACCGGATAATCATGGATGCACCAAATTATAACATACCTTGAGAAAGAAATCAGGTGGTGGGCTACTATATAGGTCTCGAAAGTGAGAACACCCTCCATAGCTGTTGAAGTTCCTCCACAAGAGGCTCCATGAACAAATCAAAATCCTTTACGGGACTTTTTTGGACACAGGATGAGCAAGGTCATCATGTAGTTTGATTCTTTGGTGCGTACATTTGGAGGCATATTGTAAGGATAACAAGCCGGCCACATGCTATATGTGGCGCTACGGTGGCCAAATGGATTAAATCCATCTGAAGCTAAGCCAAGTCTAATGTTTCTCGGGTCAGCAGCAAACTTTTCGTGTTTCTGATTGAAGCTTTTCCACTCACTACCATGTGATGGATGGCTCATTACATGCTGTTCTCTGTACTCCTGGTTCCTAGAATGCCACAGTACACCCTCTCTTGTTTCAGCATCATGAAACAACCTCTGCAATCTTGGTATAATTGGAAAATGTCTCAGAACATTATGAGGAATCCTCTTCACAGCATCGCCATCTTTCCATCTTGATGATTTGCATTTTGGGCATTCACTTAAGTTGGCATAATCCTTCCGGAATGGAACACAATTATTCTTACAAACATGGATCATATCATATCCAATTCCAACTCCACGAAGGAAATTCTTCATTTCTTTGTAGGTGCGTGGCAGCTCGAGACGCTTGTCTGGAAAGCTTTGTGGAAAGCAGCCAACATCGCATCGAAGGATTTGTTGGTCATCCGCTCACATGTCTTCACCTGAAGAAAGGTGACCATAGCTGAGAATACTGATAGCTTATTTCCTAGGGTGACAGCCACGTTGAATTTTTTCCAACATGCGGGCCCGCCGTTTTTCTTTTGCAGGTGAAAGTTCACGGAATGCACGATCATTTGGTAGCATTGTTTCAATGTTGGTCGAACTCACTGGCTCCGCCACCACCACCTCCTCCTCCTCTTCCACACGAGCATCGAGAGATCAAGATGGTGATCTCTGCTTCCACATAGTCAATAACATTGGCGTTCACATCTTCACCATGATGAACCCACTTAGTATATGTGACCGACATCCCATACTAGTGTAGATGATTTTGCCACAGATTATTTGGGGTCTTGTAACTGAATTCATACAATCGCTACATCGGGCAGAAGCACATCTGATTTCGGACCACCGTACTCAGCTCGATAAAGTTCATGAAGTTTTCAACCCCTCGGCATATGCAGCGGAGAATCTTGAGCAGAAGTTATCCAAGTCCTGTCCATCTGCTGGACATACAAATTAGTTCTTCTACTAGATATTACAGGAAAAACATATATGCTTTTTTATGAAGTCAAGAAAAAAAATACCTAGGTTGATGTCTAAAGCTAGGGCAAGATATTTGGACGAGCAGATCTAAGTAACGAAATATATGTAAAGCTAATTCAGCAAACATATTTGAGTGCTAAATTATGGCAGGCTGTTTCAGCAGTCAATGAGGCCGAGCACACAACCATTGAACTATCAAAGGCCATCGCAGCAACAAAGATCGAGTATAAAATGGTGTAGAGCTATTTCACCTAACAGATTGGCTATTGGACCATGGCAATCTACGTCACAATAAATATATGGCATGATATTTTAGCAACTAATCGGCCTTGGCATGCTATCTCAGCTAAGCAGATTGAGTGCTGAACAGGGCAAGGAAGCTTCTTAAGCAGAGCTTATTGACTGTAAACTACTACGGCAAACAGTGAGATTAACACCGTCTATCAGCTCACATTCAGCGATACACCGACATGCAGGGGGCCTCAGTCTAGAATGCACGTACCGTGGGAGAAGTTGACCGCCGTGCGTCTCCACATGAACATCGCCAGCGGTGGCGGCGCTGACCGTCGTGCGCCTCCACAAGAACATCGCCCCGGTGATGGTGGCACGGGCTAGAGGACAACGATCTCTGAGCGTCTTGTGGGGCGAGAGGATCGCCGTCGTCCCCCTCGACGAACCGCAGCGCCCGGCGTATCGGTGCGGTGGGGAGGGCGGCTTTGGCGGGCGAATGGAGTGGAGGGGCGGGGAGGGGTTTGGGGAATATTATTGGCTAGTTGGCGAAGGCGGTTGAATCTAGGATTTGGGGAATTTTTGGGTGGGGGAGGATTTTGGCAGCGGTGGGCGAGGCGTTTAGCGCATGGTCGGTTTCTCCAAGTGCGGTCCCACGTGTCGGTGAAGAGGCAAGCCGAAGCGCGTTCCGTTTGCATGAGCCATGTGCAGGACCAAACGTGTGTGGGGTGCGATGCGGCCGCGACAGGGGTTCCGTTTATTTTACTTCGCATGCTAGCTTTGTCTCGGTTCAATAAAAAGCAGAGTTGGTGATAATGGTGTGCCTGTCATCCTGCAACATAGCTCGTCCAATCTATATCTAACAGATAGGAAGGAAACTATGACAATTTACCCGCACTCCTCTCCACATTTGCAGATAAGGCCTTCCCTCGTTCATCCTTTTCTCCCACAAGATCTTGATCTTCCGTGCAACGCACGGGCATCTTGCTAGTACTCCTACAATATACTATATTATTGTGAAAGTTCATATACACCGGCCGAGATTAATGCAAACACGGCAGGTTTTCATTACATTTCGAACTTTTATAGGGCAGAAAAATAAAAGAAACCCGACCCTAAACCTATTCTACGGCGGCGACCGACGTCCTCCATCTGCGATCTCCATGTACGGGGGCGGGGTTCAAGACCCGTGAAATGATGGTGCAGTCTCCGGCGAGGAAAAGTAAAACACGGGAGACGGACCGGCCAGTTGGCACACCATGGCCTGCCGCCTCCCATGCCCTACTCATCCTCGGAGGAGTCCCTGACCTCGGCCCGGTGCGGACGTTGGGCAGCGGCAAGTAGAACCGTGGGCGACGGTGCTCCCATCGTCGGCCGCCAGCGTAATAGCCACCGCTTGTCTTGGTCGCGTCGCGTCCGGCGACCTCGAGCTTCATCCCGAAGACAAAGCTCTCCCGCGGGCGTTAAGGCTTCGCGGTCATGGCGGATGTGGTGCGGTAGGAGGACGATGCGCTATGGTGTGGAGGTTAGCTGGGCGTTGCCCCTTTAAGTAGCGCGATACTGGTGAGGCCAAGTGTCACAGTGCGTCATTAAGTGCGCGGAGTTGGTTCCTCGAACGCGAGCCTCTTAACGCACGGCATCTGGACGGGACGGCATGAATGAGGGTAGCTGGCACCCGGTAGGAATGCATCAGCGACGGCGTGAGGGACGAGGGTTTTTGGTGTGCGGAGGTAGTCGATTCGCGGTCATGGCAGCGTTGGAGATGCCATTGCTCACATGCGATCGGCGCATGTCATTGAAAAAGCAAGACGACCGGCATGGTCTCGAGTCCCGAGGATGCGATTAGCCCGCTACACCACTCCGTGGATGCCAGCGTCCCGGTGCCCCGTGCATCCTCGACGAGCCGGGTGTTGGGGTGTGTTTGGATTGTGGCCAAAGTGCACCTTACCAAAATTCCGGTCATGACCCAAAGATTGGTCTTTGTTTGGATGGTTGCCATTTTTTTCGCATGCCAATGAACTCTAGCCAACTCTAGTTCATTTTTCTTGCTAGGAGAGGCCGTGTTATGCTCATAGTGATTTACCGATATTGAAGCCCATGAAGACATAGAAGATGGCGAGTTATGAAGGAGTCTTAATAAGAAAGCCCAAAGCCCAAAGGCGGGTTAGGGCCCATAGATGTAAACCGCCATAGGCGTATGACTTGTATTGTAAGATAGGAAAGAGTGGATACCGAGCCGGACACGTTTATGAGCCGGCCGAGATTCTGTGAACCGCCGGGCGTCAACCTGTGTATATAAAGGGACGACCCGGGGCGGTTTAAGGACAAGAAACAACAGATTGAGAGCCAGGCTAAGCGTATTCGCTCCCTGGTCATCAAAACCCTAGCAATACCACCTCAAACTGGATTAGGTCTTTACCTTCACCGCAAGGGGCCAAACCAGTATAACTCCACATGTCCTTTGTCCCGATTAACCCCTTTAAGCTAATCTCGTTCACGATGGCCTCACGACTAAGTCCTCACACTAGGACATCTGCCGTGACTATTCCACAACAGATACACCATTATGCTGTGGTGTTCCAGGTGGCGTGAGTTGTGAAACAATTCCACATTGTTTTAAATGAAGGCCAAACTCGTAACTCAAATATTTGCCTCCACGATCTGATCGTAGAAACTTTATTTTCTTGTTATGATGATTCTCCACTTCACTCTGAAATTCTTTGAACTTTTCAAATGTTTCAGACTTGTGTTTCATCAAGTAGATATACCCATACCTACTCAAATCATCTGTGAAGGTCAGAAAATAACGATACCCGCTGCGTGCTTCAACACTCATCTGACCGCATACATCGGTATGTATTATTTCCAATAAGTCATTAGCTCGTTTCATTGTTCTGGAGAACCGAGTTTTAGTCATCTTGCCCATGAGGCATGTTTCGCATGCATCAAATAATTCATAATCAAGTGATTCCAAAAGTCCATCCGCATGGAGTTTCTTCACGCGCTTTACACCAATATGACCAAAACGGCGGTGCCACAAGTATGTTGCACTATCATTATCAATTTTGCATATTTTGGCATCAATATTATGAATATGTGTATCACTATGATCGAGATTCAATAAACCATTTGCATCGGGTGTATGACCGTAGAAGGTTTTATTCATGTAAATAGAACAACAATTATTCTCCGATTTAAATGAATAACCGTATTGCAATAAATATGATCTAAATCATATTCATGCTCAAGGCAAGCACCAAATAAAACTTATTTAGGTTCAACACTAAACCCAAATGTAGAGGGAGTGTGTGATGGTGATCGTATCAACCTTGGAACACACATCATCACCTCGTCCTTAACTAGTCTCTATTCATTCTGCAACTCCCGTTTCGAGTTACTAATCTTAGCAACTGAACCGGTATCAAATACTTAGGGGCTGCTACGAACACTAGTAAAGTACACATCAATAACATGTATATCCAATATACCTTTGTTCACTTTGTCATCCTTCTTATCTGCCAAGTATTTGGGGCAGTTCCACTACTAGTGACCATTCCCTTTGTAGTAGAAGACTCAGTTTCAGGCTTGGGTCCAGCTTTGGGCTTCTTCACGTGAGTGGAAATTTGCTTCCCATTCTTCTTGAAGCTCCCTTTCTTTCCCTCACACTTTTTCTTGAAACTAGTGGTCTTGTTAACCATCAACACTTGATGCTCTTTCTTGATTTCTACCTTCGCTGATTTCAGCATCGGGAAGAGCTTGAGAATCATTTTCGTCATCCCTTGCATATTATAGTTCATCACGAAATTCTAGTAGCTTGGTGATAGTGACTAGAGAACTCTGTCAATCACTATCTTATCTGGAAGATTAACTCCCACTTGATTCAAGCGATTGTAGTACCCGGATATTCGTAGTACATGCTCCTTGGGTGAGCTATTCTCCTCCATCTTGTAGGCAAACTACTTGTCGGAGGTCTCATACCTCTTGACACGGGCATGAATCTGAAATACCAATTTTCAGCTTCTTGGAACATCTCATATGCTTAATTGGCGTTCAAAAGCGTTTTTGAAGTCCCGGTTCTAAGTCGTAAAGTATGGCGCACTAAACTATTAAGTAGTCATCATATCGAGCTTGCAAAACGTTCATAACATCTGCATCTGCTCCTGCAACAGGTTTGTCACCTAGCGATGCATCAAGGACATAATTCTTACAGGCAAAGAATGAGGATAATCCTCGAATCACGGACCCGATCCGCATTATTGCTACTATCATCTTTCAACTTAGTTTTCTCTAGGAACATATCGAGAAATATATGGGAGCTATATCGGAGCTATTGATCTACAACATAGATATGCAAAAACTATTAAGACTAGGTTCATGATAAATTAAGTTCAATTAATCAAATTACTAAAGAACTCCCACTTAAATAGACATCCCTCAAGTCATCTAAGTGATATGTGATCCAAATCAACTAACCCATGTCCGATCCTCATGTGAGATGGGGTAGTCATCAATGGTGAACATCTCCATGTTGGTCATATCTACTATATGACTCACGTTCAACCTTTCGGTCTCTAGTGTTCAGAGACCATGTCTGTACATGCTAGGCTCGTCAAGTTTAACCCAAGTATTCTGCATGTGTAAAACTGTCTTACACCCGTTGTATGTGAACGTAGAGTCTATCACACCCGATCATCAAGTGGTGTCTCGAAACGACGAACTGTAGCAACAGTGCATACTCAGGGTGAACACTTTTATCTTGAAATTAAGTGAAGGGATCATCTTATAATGCTACCGGCTACCGCCGTTCTAAGCAAAATAAGATGCATAAAAGATAAACATCACATGCAATCAAAATATGTGACATGATATGGCCATCATCTTGTGCTTTTGATATCCATCTCCAAAGCATCGTAATGATCTCCATCGTCACCGGCTTGACACCTTGATCTCGATCATAGCGTCATTGCCTCGAGTCGTCATGCCAACTATTGCTTCTACAACTATCGCTAAGGCATAGTGATAAACTAAAGCAATTACATGGCACTTGCACTTCATACAATAAAGAGACAACCCTAAGGCTCCTGCCGGGTTGCTCAGACATAAAACATGATCATCTCATACATCAACATATATCACATCACATCTTGACCATATCACATCACACCATGCCCTGCAAAAACAAGTTAGACGTCCTCTACTTTGTTGTTGCAAGTTTTACGTGGCTGCTACGTGCTTCTAGCAAGAACCGTTCTTACCTACGTAAAACCACAACGTTGTTTCATCAATTTTGCTATTTTAACCTTCTTCAAGGACCGGCCGTAGTCAAATTCGATTCAACTAAAGTAGGAGAAACAAACACCCGCCAGCCACCTTTATGCAAAACTAGTTGCATGTCAGTTGGTGGAACCGGTCTCATGTGCGTGGACATGTAAGGTTGGTCCAGGCCGCTTCATCCCACAATACCGCGGAATCAAAATAAGAGGTTCATAGTAAGCAGTATGACTATCACCGCCCACAACTCTTTGTGTTCTACTCGTGCATATCATCTACGCATAGACCTGGCTCATGATGCCATTGTTGGGAATCGTTGCATGGAAAACAAAAAAAATTCTACGCACACACAATGATCTATCCATGGAGATGCATAGCAACGAGAGGGGGAGAGTGTGTCTACGTACCCTCGTAGAATGTAAGCGGAAGCTTTTCACAACGCGGTTGATGTAGTCGAACTTTCTTCGTGCTCCAACCAATCTAGTACCGAACGCACGGCAGCTCCGCGTTCTGCACACGTTCAGCTCGGTGACGTCCTCCACCTTCTTGATCCAGCAAGACGGAAAGGTAGTAGATGAGTTCCGGCAGCATGACGGCATGGTGACGGTGATGGTGATGTGATCTCCGCAGGGCTTCGCCTAATCACTAGGAAAATATGACCGAGGGAGTAAACAGTGGACGGGGGCACCGCAGCGGCTAAGACAATGTTGTATAGTGTGTGCTAGGCGCCCCCCTTCCACATATATATAGGTGGGAGGGAGGGAGGAGCAGCCAAAGAAGGCGCCCAAGTAGGAGGAATCCTACTTGGGGTCCCTCCCAAGCCGCGCCCCTTTCCATTTTTGGAGTCTTGGGGGGAAAAGGCGGTAGGATGGCGCCCCCTTTTTCCTTTCTCCCATGAGAGCGAAAGGGGGCGCACCAGCCCCTTGTGGCATGGTAAGTCCCCTCATTTGGCCCATAAGACCCATATCTTGCCCGGAACTCCTTCCGGTGACCTGATTCCTTCCCGGTAAGTCCTGAAACACGTCCGGTGTCCAAATACCATCGTCCTATATATAAATCTTTACCTCTCAACCATTTCGAGACTCCTCTTCATATCCGTGATCTCATGCGAGACTCCGAACAATATTCGGTCACCAAAACATATAACTCATATAACACTATATCGTCAATGAACGTTAAGCGTGCGGGCCCTACGGGTTCGAGAACTATATAGACATGACCGAGACACCTCTCCGGTCAATAACCAATAGCGGAACCTGGATGGCCATATTGGCTCCTACATATTCTATAAAGATCTTTATCGGTTGAACCGTTATGACAACGTACGTAATTCCCTTTGTCCATCAGTATGTTACTTGCCCGAGATTCGATCGTCGGTATCTTCATACCTAGTTCAATCTCGTTACCGGCAAGTCTCTTTACTCGTTCCGGAATACATCATCCTGTAACTAACTCATTAGTCACTTTTCTTGCAAGGCTTCTTGTGATGTGTATTACCGAGAGGGCCCAGAGATACCTCTTCTATATTCGGAGTAACAAATCCTAATCTCGATCTATGCCAACTCAACAAACACTTTCGGAGATACCTGTAGAGCATCTTTATGATCACCCGGTTACGTTGTGGCGTTTGATAGCACACGAGGTATTCCTCTTGTATCCGGGAGTTGCATAATCTCATAGTCGAAGGAATATGTATTTGACATGAAGAAAACAATAGAATAAACTGAACGATCATTATGCTAAGCTAACGGATGGGTCTTGTCCATCACATCATTGTCCTAATGATGTGACCCGTTATCAAATGACAACACATGTCTATGGTTAAGAAACTTTAACCATCTTTGATCGATGAGCTAGTCTAGTAGAGGCTTACTAGTGACACGGTATTTGTTTATGTATTCAGACATGTATTTTAAGTTTCCGATCAATACAATTCTAGCATGAATAATAAACCTTTATCATAAATAAGGAAATATAAAATAACAACTTTATTATTGCCTCTAGGTCATATTTCCTGCAATGATATCATATCATATTAAATGATGTGCTACTAGTATGTGTCATGGCAATAAATGAAGTCATCTATGATACCAACCTATGATACTATCCACTGTGGATGTAGTATTATCTACTAGTATCATATGCATGATAAAAGTATATATGATATTTCCCGTCAAAATAAGCGCAGAAGGAGCAACTACGAAACAATTTAATGTGACGACTATGCCCACGACAAAGGGTAGAGGCACATGCGTACTCTTCCGACGGCATGAGACAACTCCCCTAGCTCCTTCCCTGTTGACGGCCGGCTGGCAGTGGCTCCTGCGCTTTATGTTTCACATGTTCTGTATTTCTTTCGCGTGCCGCTGCTAGCCACATACTATTGCATGGTCTTAGTTGTGGCTACACGGGAACATATCAAGTGATACCAAGGCTTAGGTGATATCATGATAGGGGCTCCCGGGAGCCGTTTGATCTCAGATCTGATGGATACCGAAAGCTCATGAGCAGTTTACAAAAAGCCATCTGATAGTCTCAAAATTGCACGCAGCTACAATAACTCTTTAGACGCCGTCAGATCTGAGATCCAACGGTCGATAAGCCCATATCATGGTATCACCTGAAATTTTCCCGTAGCAACACGATGCCCGACTGCTCGGCGCAATCACTTCTTATTGGCGCTAGTCTATACGTCCGATCTAATGATTTTTTTCATGTATGTGTCATCGATTTTATCTACGTGTACACGTGTCTGTTGCATGTGTTGCGAACGTGTGTTAGTAAAAATAAGAACGGTGATGCCCAATTGCAAAGGGAGGATGCAATGTCCTCGCAATATTGTCATCATCAGTACAGTTACTAAGCTCCCATGAATTCGAGGTCCCTGGTGCATCAAGGCTGGTTTTACGGCCGTGTTCACCTGTAAGGGATGGGTGCCTGGTATGTCACGATTTGGGTCAAGCTGCTAGCGAGCGTGGTGTGTCTACAACTATCCGCTGGTGGGGAGGTGGGGAGGTTCGATTTTCCCTTTTGCTTAAGGACGCGGTTTTTTAGGTTTGTGTTTCGTTCACAGCGCCAATCCCAATTTCACGCGTGTGAGGATCAATGTTGCATGCAGGCCAGTACAGCATGGGACCATGCATGCGCCTCGTATTGTTATACTCATCCGTTCGCAGATTTAAGTCTTTGCTCTGATTTCATTTATGGACTATATCTGAAGCGAAATGAATGAATCTATACTTTCTAAAATAAATACATACATCCGTATGTGGTCCATAATGAAATCTCTACAAAAAAATTATATTTAGGAACGGAGGGAGTATATAGCATTTTACCAGGTCACTCGTCCCACCATATTCCATTGTTGTGGGCCCGGCCCCTGTCTCTGGTGTGACCCCCACCTTCCCTTTATCCCTTCTGTAGCATTTCTTTTAGCTGCACAGAGGACCGGAGCAGGAGGAGCTCTGCTTGCTCTGCATCAATGGCGGCGAGGAGTGGTTACACCGGAGAATGAGGAAGCTCAATCATGTTCTTGGATTTTGTAGATTACACTGTCGAATCCGGTGAAGCTCTTCAGTTTGGTTGTCGATTTTCGATTTCCCCATTTCCCCTTTCTTTATTTGGAGCCCCCTTCTTATCCTCGCATCTCACCCAACCTGCAGCACGTCCCCCGATAGAACACAAACTCTTGGAGGAGTTCCTCGATCCAGAGTACTATGGGATAACCGCATATGGTCCATAAGACTAGCCACAGGGGGGGTTAACTTAGTGTAATAATATGCATATTTTACAAGTCTATATTACTACCTCTAGTGCGGAGTAATATATGTGTGGTGTCAGCAACACTTCATTCATTAGGTTATAGACTCATCTTGTCTTGATATGTGTGACATTACTCATACTATGAGTAACTAGCTATGTTACCACATGTCTCCCTTTCTTCATTAATTACTTGTCACGTCATCTATTTGCCTAGATATGTATAGTATTATCACCTATGTTACTTCCATTGTGGTTAGTCTAAGGTTGCGTTCGTCCTAGCAGGTACACTGATGAGATTGCTTGGTTGCCCTCTTACGGTTAGTGTACTATGTGTTTCTCCATTGATTCGTATTCTGTTTCCCTTCTCAGACTTTTGGATTTTTTTTCTTTGAATCCACTCTGATAGTTTCCGATTCACCAATGGAGAAAGCCTACTTAGATCTATTGACAGAGAGAAGCAACATGGAGTTTGACAACGAGCAGCTTGTGAACAAGCTGAAGAACACAATAATTGGCAATAAAATTAGTATGGCAAGGAGGTTGGATTTCCAGACTAAGCTATGTGTCGCATCTAGTTCTTCAGTTGTTACCCTTCCTGCCGTGCCGGACTTATATTCAATAAAGTTGTGTAACCCGAATATGCATAATTTAGCTGACCATGATGTATTGAGGTTGTGCTTACGAGCCTTGATTGGCGCCATTTTTGTGACCGGACTTTTATTCAGTAAAGTTCAGTACATCCTACTAGTAAAGTGCTGAAGCAATGTGTAAAGCGCAGTTCTTAATGGACGGGCAGTGCTACTGGCACTTGATATCCTCTATATCACTATGCTCCTCAATTTTAAAGAGGCCACATTCAATTGAGGTTTTCAATTGAGATCGGGTCACTCGGCTTTTACCGGATCAATTCTTTTATACTATACACTATGATTTCTTATTTTAAAGAATCATGATTAATTGAGGTCTTCAAGAATTGGATCAGCCTGATTTTGACCAGGTCAACAACTATTGAAGGGATCTTTCATTTAATTCTTTTAATTCCCTACGTTTCCACTTTAAAGCTTTTCCATTCGATTGAGATATTCAGTTTTGAATTTGTTTTACGATTTTGACCGACCAACGATTTTTCAAATCAATCGGGAGCAACCGACCTATGAAAACATATCAATCCTGCACATACTCCCACCACCTAGAGAAAAAAGTGTCACCATGTGTCATGTGATACTATAGTATCAATATAGTACATGCAACCACCGATGCAGAAATTTTCCCACATAAATATACGTTGGCTAGCGGATAACACAGAACCTCACCGAAAGGCCTACCAAATCACTGCATCATAAATAAATATAAAACACACTCCATCATCTTCCCCATCTACCAAACTAAATATTCCAGCAGTTCCAAAATATAAGGGGTATTATTTTTGGAAGTCAAATTTCTTAAACTTTGACGAAGTTCAAAAAAATCGACATCCACAATAATAAATCAAAAAATATGGAAATTCATGTCATGATGAATCTAATCATATCGATGTGATATAATGGATGTTGATTATTTCTCTACAAATTTGATCAAATTTAAAAGGTTTGAGTTTTCAGAAAAGTAATACACCTTATATTTTGAAATATTTTTAAGAAACCCAACAACGCCCAATCCTTCTAGTAAATGATTAAACTACCTACACACAACATATTTGTACATGAACCACATTGATCCAACAATTTGTCGACCTCTTCCTCGGGGTAGAATTCAGTATCCAAACTAATTGATTGAACTGTCGTAAATGAACCAAATGCATCACATGGTTTGATTGATAGAACCTTCTTTCAGTTTTCCCGGGGAAAGGATAGAGGTTTATTTAGTGAAGAAAATCCAAGGGGAAATATGAGGAAAGAGCCTTTGGAGCTCATGGCAGTTCCCTTAATGGTGGACGTCTAGAGGTCGGCCCATCTTGAGACCTCCTCCCCAGCGCCTTAAGTGCCCAGGAGGGGCGCCCCTATGGCATATCATGTTTGGTGCTTCAAGCGTCCGTTAATGTGCATTTTGCAAACGGGCGCACGAAACCCTCCTAGCTGGGCCGGCCCATCTCCCTTTTTTTTTCTTTTAAAAAAACTTCTCAAGCGCGCGCCTGCTGAACTGGAATTTGCATCCTCGTGGTATTCATACGCTGCACTAACCACCACACCCCCTTACCCGATGTGCTCATTCACATCTTCTTCCTTCTTTTCTTCTTACATCTTTTTCTTTTTTCGGTTTCTTTTTTCTTCGAAACGGATTTCTTTCTTCTTATCTGCTGAACTTTTTTTCAAAATTGAATGAACTTTTTTCAAATTCGATTAAATTTTTGTCAAAATCAATGATTTTTTTTTCAAAATCAATGGACTTTTTTCCCAAAATGGATAAACTTTTCTCAAAATCGATGAACTTTTATCAAAATGGATGATTTTTTTTCAAAATCGATGAACTTTTTTTAAATCAATGAACTTTTTTTCAAAATCCTGAACTTTTTGCAATTTTCTGGACATTTCGTAAAACTTGATGAACTTGTTTTTAAAATTGATGAACATGGTTTTCAAAATTGATGAACTTTTCAAGTAACTTTCAAATTTACATTAATGTTTTACTAAAGGAAAGGTTAACTAGCATTTTTTGTACTCATAGATTTGAATTGCTTATGCCGGAAATGGATGTATCTAGAATTAAAATACGTCTAGATACATCCATTTCTGCGACAAGTAATTCCGAATGAAGGGAGTAGTACACAATAGAACGGGTTTGGTGTAGTGGTTGTTGGCGTTAGTCTGTAGCTTTTTTTTTGTGGGGGTCGCGTTAGGCTGCAGCTGTGCGGTGCTGAGGTCGAATCAGCTCTCCCGCTATTTCTTCACGTTTTCCATTTTTAGCGGCCGCTGGGCCGGCCTGCTATGCATGGAAGAAGCCTCACGTCGGGGTAGCTTTAGATGGCCCAGCCCAGCCGTGTGGCAGACTACAGCCTCCTTATTCTTTTCTTCTTTTTACGTTTTCTGTTTTCATTATTTGCTTTACTTTTTTTAATGTTGTTAATACTTTCAAATATTCTTAATATATATATATGAAAAACATTGCAAATGCTGACTAAGCATTTTAAAAATGTAAAATGTGTTTAGAGAAAATGTTTATCGTGTATACAAAAGATATATAAAGAATTTGATCATGTATTCAAAAACGTTAATCAGGCATTTGAAATTTGAACAAAGTATTTGAATAATGGTAATCATTCATTTGCAAAATGTTAAATGTGTATAGAAAAATCTTGATCATGTATTAGAAAAATGATTATTTTTTATCGTGTATACAAAAAATGTTAATCTAGCATTTCAAAAACATTGAACAAGTATTTGAAATTTTTTAAACATTTGAAACCGTTAAATGTGTATTGAAAAAATGTTGACCATGTATTAAAAAATGATGAAATTTGTTTACCATGTATATAAAAATGTTAATCAAGCATTTGAAAATTATTGAACAATTATTTGAAAAATGTTAATCAAGCATTTAGAAATGTTAAATATGCATAGAAAAATTACTGACCATGTATTAAGAAAATGATGAATTCTTTTTATTACGTATATAAAAAATATTAATCAAGCATTTGAAGAAAAATGGAAAATAATTGAAAAATGTTAATCTATCATTTGTAAAATGGTAAATGTTTATAGAAAAAAAAATGTTGAATATATATTAAAAATGATTAAATTCTTTGTCAGGTGATTAAAAAATATTAATCAAGCATTTGTGAAAATATTGAACTAGTATTTAGAAAAATTTAAACAAGCATTCGGCAAAGGTATGTGTATAGGAAAAATGTTGACCCTGTATTCAAAAATATTTTTAAGAATTAAAATTTGTATTTGAAAAATCTTAATCAGGAACTTCAAAAAACAGACATGTATAGAAAAATGTTGATTATGTATTCAAAAAATATTAATTTTGTATTTGAGAAAACCTGATAAAAACAACAAAGAAAGAAACAAAACCAAAGAAAAAAAGTAACAATAAAGCAATGAGAAAACATAGTGACAACCGAGAAAGATATGATGAAACCTGAAGAAAAAAACGAAAAAAAGGAAAGAAAAATCAGTATAAAGACCAAGAAAAAACAGAAACAGAAAAAACAAGAAAAACACAGTGAAACCCCCGGAAAACGAGCTCTTTTCGCCTCAAGTAGGACGCACCTAACATACTTAGCACGAACGTGATGTTAGTCTAGTGAATAGGAGCAACGCGCATCACCTTGTGAACCAGGGTTCGAATCTTGTTTCACCCCTTTTCTTAGTCTCTGCGGCCAGGGAGTGCAGCTAGCGCTCACATGCCCTCCTTTATGGGCCGGCACAACAAGGATAGAGCGCTTGCCAAGTTCCGCTGGTCAATCAATCAAGTTTGTCCAGTCGTCGTTGACCGACCAAACTATTGAATTTTGGTGGAAAAACAAAAGAAACAATTAAAAATCACAAAAAAAAACAATCATGAATTTCAAAATGTTCACTGATTCAGAAAAATGTACGCAAACTTCAAAAAGTTCTTCTAATTTGAAAAAAGGTTCATAAACAACAAAATGTTCATTGATTTTCGAAAAAAGTTCATCGAATTTGAAAAAAGTTCATCAATCTTAAAAATAGTTCATCAAATTTGAAAAAAAAAGCTCATCAGATTTTTAAAAATCATTGATTTTCAAAAATGTTTATAGAATTTCAAAATTTTCCTTCAATTTTAAAAATAGCTCATGGAATTACTTTCATTAAATTTGAAAAAAGGCTCATCAAAATTTGAAGAAGTTCACAAATTTGAAAAAAGTCCATCGAATACGATTTTTATCGATTTTAAAAAAACGAAAAAAGAAAGAAAAATAATGAAAAATAAAAAACAAAAGGCAAAAAGAAAAGTAAAAACGAATGAAATAGAAAAAGAAAATACCAGTTTGGGATACGAGCCATTTAGCCGAAAAGATGTAAGGATTCACGAAGAGGGTGCTAGCCTAGTTGGTTACTACAACTTATATCGAACTAGAAGGTTAAGGGTTTGAGTCTCATTGGCTCACCTTTTTTTCAAGTTTGAACAGGAAAAAGAAAGGAAACTGGGCCGGCCAAGCGCATTGGGGTGTGTGCGCCATTTTGTAAATAACGTTTTAACAGGCGCTTGGAACGCCAAATAGGGTTTGGCGACCGTCTCCTGTGTCTTTCATCCTTTTTTTGTTTGCGTGTGTTTGTTTGGTTGGGCTCCAACGTAAGTAGCGCTCGCGGCCCGTTTGGCCATCCCTACCTCCCCTGCAGTTACAAATAAGATATTTTTGTCTTACTGGCAGAGCCAAATCTCGCTAAGCACATTTTAGGACTTTCTTGAGGACGCCATCTGTGGGTTCTTCATCCTCTAGACTTAAATTTGTATCCCAGTGTATTTGGACAATGATCAATAAATAAAGTATGTTTAGACTTAAAAAAACTGGCAGAGCCAAATAAACCACCCTCGTGGCCAGCAAGTTGTAAGTTGGCAATGGGGATTGATGAATCCTATAATAAGACAACAGGTTGGGCATGGAATCTAGGAAGAAACTCTTTCTTTGTTGCTTGAGATCAAAAGATACGTACTTGTATACCACCTCATGAGATTTATCTGAAAGTCATGGTTTTCGGCAAAATTAACTGATGCAGTGTGAGAAAATAAGCTTGGGTATCTTCTTACGGGAGTTTCACTGTTTTCAGTTTGACCAAATAAATGACCAGAAATTTCTCTCGAAAGAAAATTCTGAAGCTTTAGGGACAAAATTTGAACAACTAGACAAATCATACATATGCAAAGCCAAATCACAACCAGGCTCATGTTCAGGTTCCATCCATAATGGAATATCACGAGGGTTGGCGTGATTAGCTTGTATCTGTAGAAAGAGTAAACACAGATAGAGGCAACGCAAATTTGATTTGATCTTAGTGATATAAATATACACGGCACATACAAGTTCAACTGACTGAACTTGGCTCCTCAACCGCAGTCCGCAAAGCTCAGGACAAGCATCCTATTTATTCAGAAGGGCAAATCCATCTCTAAGCGCCTCCGAACTTAACTACATATATGCCACATAATTAAAGGAGAGTTGCATTGCATAAGCTGGAGCATTAGCCACTAGTCAAGTACCAATGGTCTGAGACATGCCCCATGCTCCATCTCCTTTGCAAATCTCTGTTCCCATCTAAATCTGTCGATTTCTAATCATGGAATCGCCTAATTTTGTGAAATGCTTCATAGTAAATTCAGATTATCAGATTCTCCAACTTTTACCATCAACTTATAGCAGTATTGAAGATCTTTTGTAGGTGAGTTGTTCAGTGATGTCGAGAACATCACAGTTTTTGCATTTACTTTCTTATAAACAAATACTGTAGTAGATAACTGTGCAGTTCAGGCGTGTAGTCAAATCGACATGTGCCATGGACAGGTGAGCTGTTCAGGCGCGTGATATTCCTCTGCAAAGCCTGGATGTTGGATGTGTGCATGTATGTGTCGAAGTAATGGGCCACGGGTAGGCTAACCCGAGCCCCTGAACCTTTCAAGACATCGGGGCCGGCTGCGCCCCTCAAGACCTCAAGATGAAGAGCCGCCTTTTGAGAGTCGGCGGCAAGGCATTGACCGACCAACGGCCGAGTCCTGTGGGCGACTTCGAGATAAGCCGACTCCTAGCTGGCGGCTTCCGGAGAAGCCGACTATGGGGAAGTCGGCGCGACTCAACCACCTCACGCCTTCGCAATTGGGCCGGGGCGAAGTACGGCCAAGCTGCCCATTCCTGCCCGTTATGCGAAGAGCAGGTATGGCCACAAAGGCGTACCAATCTGGAGATCTCCATCCGCGCTGCACTTTTGCCATGCCGACCACGACATCAGCCCGTGGGCGGGCGCTCAGGCTCACGACGGCCTGGGCTCAGATGACCCGAGATTATGGCGGCGGGTCCCACCTGTCGGCGAAGTATGTAAGACGGCGAGAGCGCCACAAGACGGACCCGTTGGGAGTCGGCCCCCGAGAGTCGGCTGGCCTCTCCCACGGGCCCCTGCGCCATTAACCGGAACAAGGCGAGGAATGGCGGCATGTGATGATCGTCAAAGGGCGGCAGACTTATTGCCATGACCCCCCCTTGACCAAGCCAGCGTCATTAGAAGCACGGCTACTGATGATGCGCAAGCAAGACCAGCGCCCGGTCGGCCGGGCCCCTGATCGGCGGAGAAGATGGCGGCTGAGAGATGCAGGCTGGGACCAAGGCCCAGCCGGATTACCGTTGTACCCACGAGGGTAGGCCTATATAAGCCCCTGTGGCACCCATGCAAAGGGTGATCCACTTTTAGCACTAGGCGAGATCATATAGGAAGGAGGAGCTAGCCTTGCCTTCTCCTACCTCCGTGAAACAGCTCAAGGAGCAACCTTGTACCCACTTTGCCATAGTGATCATCACGGAGACCCCATGCAGCAAAGCGATGAGGGGTGTTATCTCCACGGAGAGCCACAAGCTGGGTAAGATCCGCCGGCATGCATGTCTTCGCCTCATCCCGTTTCCAGGCACCGGCGATGTTCTACTCGCCCCCACCATGATAAGTCATCCCTTGGCATATGTCGCACTCAACCCCCGACATTTGGCGCCCACCGTGGGGCAAGGTGCACCGTCGTCCGAAGACCTGCTGGGCCAGGGAACCCTTTTCTCCTGGCGGCGCAGCCAGCCCGGCGCCTTGAACCAGTCTGCGTCGGCTGGCCTACTGGCGCTGAGATCGCTTCAGACCGGTACTGCCTCGCCCGAACTTGTCGGCGAGGTTCGCCTCTCCGACGAGCTTTGCATCCGGCGCAGCACGGGCGGCCACGAAACCTCTCGCGGGCCTCCTTGACCAACTCCACGTTGCGGCCGGCCTGCCATGGACTTGAGTCCGTAGGCTCCACCAGGCCCAATGCTGGTCGACTCCGACACCGCGTCGCTCGGCGCGTTCCCTAACGTGGTGGTCTCTGACGAGCCGCTCCCTCGGCGGAGGCGGCGGCGGAAGCACCGTCCGCAGAGGTGCTGCGTCGCCGATCATGGCGAGCATCCGGTGAAGGAGCTCATGACCCACTCGGCAGCGGCTCTGCAAGACACCGCGCCTATTCGAGAAAACGCCCCAGCGCCCGAGGCGGCCTGAGAAGCCTTGCTGCCTTCAGCTTCGTCGAAAGCGCGAAGAAGGCAGCAAGCATGAGGCGCTTGTCGAAGCCTACCAGCGTGAGATGGATCGTGGCGTAAGGCTCGCCCAGCCCCAATCGCCTAACCGCCTAAGCGGCGGTCCCAGCAGCAGCATAGCCATCGCCAACCTGTTGAGGGCAATCGCCCTGTGTACACCACGCCTCTCACGGAGAACATCCAGCGCCACCCGGCGGCGGCGGGCGAAACTAGACAACCCGAGGTGAAGAGCGCCGCTGATAGCGGAGCGAGTCCAGCAGCTCCTCGGCCAGCGGCTGCCAGCGAGAATGAAGCCGGCTGCCGCGAGCGCATAGCGACAAAAGCGACGACCGCCTCCCGCCCGAGATCAAGCGCGGCGTCTCGAACACCGGTGGCGGTGTCCGCGGAAGAAAAGACAAGGATCGGCTGTCAGCCTACGGTCGGACTTCGCATCACCATCGGCGCGACCAAGGCGGCCGCCCAGAAGCGCGATGGAGTGGAGGGGCGACTATTTGCCTCCTCCACCTTGCAAAGAAAGGCGAGTCTCCCGCCACCCGTCGAGCATCCGACTCTCGGCGACCGCCTTGACGCCCGAGAGGGAGTCGGAGAAAATGGCGCCCGCCACCGGATCGACCGACTACACCGATCCCTGGCGGCGGAAGAAGAAGACGAGTTAGGTCCGCCCTGTTTGGACCTCGTGATCCGAGACGAGCCCTTTCCCAAAGGGTTCCACGCTCCCCGAGATACGCCCAAGTACACCGGCTCGTAAAGCGGAAGACTGGCTGATTGACTACTCCACGGCCGTCAACATAGCGAAGCGGCAACAAAGCGTGTTGCCGTAAAGTGCACGTTCCACTCATGCTCCGAGCACGGCCGGACATGGTTGAACAACCCTGAAGCCCCGCAGCATCAACAGCTGGGTCGACTTCACTGAAGCCTTCGTCCGCAACTTCACAAGCACGTACCAAAGCGACCTCCCAAGCCTCGCCCGACTTTCCTTGTGCGTGCAAGGCCCCAATGAGTCAACTCGCGACTACCTCACCTTGCTGGGCGAGCTTCGGAACTCCTGCGAGGCGTGCCTGAGATGCAAAGCTAATCAGTACTTCACTACCGGTGCGCAGAAGGCACCTCCTCAAGCGCCTAAAGCTCCTCTGCGGCGAGCTGGAGACCCTCGACGAGCTGCTGATCATAGCGCATAAGTGCCATACAGCCGACTCCTCCATGAAGGCGGAGATTCAAGATTAGTCACGACCGACAAAGTGGCCCCTCGGGCTCCCGAACTCCAATTTGAGACGCCCGGTCGGCGACAACAACATCAGCGATCCTGGCGCAAAGCCTCACAGCCGGCTTCCAGCAGCCAGCAGGTTGCAATAGTCGAAGACCAGCAGCCGGAGGAGCAGCCTCCGACCAAGCGACAGAAAGGCGGCAAGTCCAACTGGTTGCCGGCCTTCTCTTACGAGCTGACTCTAGATGGTCCACCACCAAGTTCCACAGCCGACGAAGCCGTCAAACCACACCACCCGGAAGTGCCAGCGGCTCACCAGATCGCCAAGGAGGCGGCCTCCTGCCTCCACACTGCTGGGCGCCGCCTCCACTGGCCGCTTCGGCCCAATGACGGTGTCGGGCCGGTCGGCGCGGTACAAGATGAGTACCGGAAGAAACGGAGCCTATGTGGTGTTCACCGGTGTGGTGACGATCGGCCCAGCGGCCGGTACAGCTGCAACAAGAGGTGAATGCACGTAGCATCGGATACTCGAGTTCATGCATCGGTCCGAGAAGCCTATCGGTTGGGCAGAGCTGACCACCCAGAGGTGATACCGAGTCCGGGCTCTCGCCTGGTCTTAGGTGCCACCTGCCACAGATAGGCGGGCCGCTCGCTTCTCGCAGTCTTGATAAACGGGCGATAGCATCAACATCACATGCAAGGATACCATGGAGAAGTTAGGAATCAAGCAAAGACTGACTTGAACAGCCGGTTGTGTTCCACGGCATCGTTCTGGACTTTCCTGCTCACCAATCGGCAAGATCGATAGGCGTCCTCTTTGGAGACAAAGATCATTTCCGCGAGCCAATTTGGTTTGAAGTGGTGGACCTCGAAAGTGCATGCCATGTGTTGCTTGGCCGACCTGCTTTGGCCAAGTTCATGGCGGTCCCCACTCGCCTACCTCAAGATGAAGATGTCGAGTTCCAAGGGATTCGACCATAGCCGGCGACTCTGAGAAAGTCGTCCGCTTGCGGTTGGCGATCGGCTAGCCGAGTCCACAATGTCGCGGTGAAGCGGCTTCTTGATCGGGTTGTGGCGATGGCCGGCAAGCAGCCCGAAATATAGCCCAATCCCATGGAGTCGGAAGCTGAGGGATCGTTCAAGTCGGCCAAAGAAACGAGGAAGATACCCTTGGACCCGGAGCACCCAGAGAGGTACGCAGTCATAGGTGCAAACCTTGACAGCAAATAGGAAGGTGAGCTCGTCGATTTCCTCCGTGAGAATCGGGACATCTTCGCATGGTCCCCTAAAGACATGCCAGTGTGCAAGCGAATTCGCCGAGCACAAGTTACATGTCCGATCTGATGTGAAGCCCGTCGAGCAGCCCTTGCACCGCTGTCGAGAAGAAGAGAAGAGTTGTTGGAGAAGAGATAGCCCGACTCCTAGCAGCGGCTTCATTATGGAAGTGTTTTTCCGTAATGGTTAGCAAACCTGGTCACAGTCTTGAAGAAGAACAAGCGATGGCGGATGTGTATTGACTACACAAGCCTCAACAAAGCTTGCCCCAAGGACCCATTAAACTCTGCCGAGAATTGATCGGTGATAGACTCCACGGTGGATGCGAGCTGTTGAGCTTCTTAGATGCATATTCGAGGATATCACCGGATCAATTTGAACCCGTCTGACAGGTGAAGACCGCCTTCATCACGCCGTTTGGAGCCTTACGCTGCGACCATGGCGTTGGCTTGAGGAATGCCGGCGCCACCTTTCAGCGTTGCATGCGAAGTGCCTCCTCAAGCAACTCGGCGAACGCATGCGTCTCGTGGGCGATGTAGTGGTGAAGAAAAGCGTGGAACACTGCAGGAAGACCTCAAGAAACCTTTGAGAACCTGCGCCGATTCCGGATCAAACTCAACCACGAGAAGTGCGTCTTGGAGTACCGGCAGGCCAACTCCTTGGCTTCACGGTCTCTACGAGCAGCGGCATAGAGTGCAACCACAGCAAAGATCAAGGCCATCGAGAGGATGGAGGTACCCGCTTGACGCTAGATGTGCAAAGTTCACCGGCTGCTTGGCGTCCATCGGCCGATTCATCGATCGGCTGGCGAAAGCTCTCCCTTTATACCAGCTCATGAAGAAGACCACCTTTTCGAATGGAACCACAAAGGCGGATGAAGCTTTTCTCGATTGAAGAAAATGTTGACTACTCCCCTGTCTTTGGCGACCCGACTCCTAAAGAGCCCATGCTCTGTACATTGCCGCCACCGGCGGGTAGTCAGACACGATCATTGTAGTTGAGCATAAGGAGGAAGGCAAAGGCGCTACTGTCCGTAGATCGGTATATTACAAGCGAAATCTTATCGCCGACCTCAAGCGAACTACCCCCACTACTGAGAAGATGTGCTTCTGGCGTGCACTTTGCCGCCAAGAAGTTGAAACCTTACTTTCAAAAGCATCCAATCAACATGGTTTGCACAGCCCACTAGCCGAGATCATCGGAAGCCGAGATGCTTCGGCTGAGTGGCCAAATGGGCCATAGAGCAGGCTCCCTACAGCATCTACTACCAGCCCCTTTTACCGCCATCAAGTCATAAGCACTGGCCGACTTCCTCGTCATTGGGCGAGACCGATTACCTACCGCCCAGTGAGACTCCACCCATTGGCGGATGCATTTCGATGGCTCCAAGATGCACACGGCTTGGGAGCCGGCGTTGTCCTCCACTTCCCCAAAGGCGACAAAGCTCAAATATCTGCTGCAGATCCATTTAAATGCGCCTCCAATAACGTCGTTGAATATGAGGCGCTCATTCACGGGCTCCGGCTTGCCAAAGAACTTGGCATTCGCCGGATCCTGTGTTATCGTAACTCCGATTTAGTGGTCCAGCAGTCATCTGGCGATTGGGACGCCAAAGATGCAAATATGGTGATCTACCGTTTCCTTGTACAGCAACTCAGCGGATATTTCGAGGGGTGCGAGTTCCATCACGTGCCAAGAAATGACGACCAAGCGAGACACCACAGCACGAATCGGCTCCACCCGCCAAGCAATACCATCCGCGTCGCCCTTCAGCGCCTCCTCAAGCCGTCTGTCAAGCCTTCACCGTAATCAGACTCCATCTTTGTGCGGCTCCCCGAAGAAGTCAGATCCGACTCAAGAGCCCAATGAGGCAGCCACGAGAATTCTCTGAGATGGCTCCAAGAACGCGCCTTGATCGAAGCCGGCCGGGACTTGAGGCCCGACCCGGGGACTCTGGCGACCAGTCGAAGACTCCAGAGCTCGGCCGAGGACTGCACCGGTCGGCCGGGGACTTCATCAATCCGACCAAGCTGACCTGGACTCCGACCCGCCGCCTCCAAATTTCAAACCGCCCTCGTCCAAGTCCACAGTCTTTGGCGGTTGAAGAAATAGCAGCACCCTCATGGGCCCAGCCCATCCTCAAGTTCCTAGTGAGCAAGAGCTACCAACCGATGAAATCTTGGCTCGGCAAGTACAACGCGCGGCGGCATACACCATAGTCAGCAGAGAGCTGGTCGGTATGGCGTCACTTTGGTGTCTACCAGCGTTGCGTCGAGGCGAGTAAGGCCAAGCAATTCTCAAAGACATCCATCAAAGCGAGTCACGGCCACCATGCGGCCTCAAGAGCACTCATCGCCAAAGCCTTTCGACCACGGTTTCTTTCGGCCAACTGCCCTAGAAGAGGCCAAGGAATTAGTCCAAAATGTAAAGGGTGCGGAAGTTGGCTCCAAGCCGCATCGGTGGCTTCCGCACTCAAGACTATCCCCATCGCTGGCCCTTTACGGTTTGGGGCACAGACATGGTGGGACCATTCAAAACAGCACGAGGCGGCCTAACTCACTTACTTGTCGCAGTGGACAAGTTTTCCAAGTGGATAGAAGTAAAGCCCATCAAGAAGTTGAATGGTCCGACTGCAGTGACTTTCATCTCCGACATCACGATTCGGTACGGCATACCACACAGCATCATCACCGACAATGGCACAAATTTTGCCAAAGGCGCCATGGCCCGTTTCTGCGCGACACAGGGCATCCGACTGGACTTAGCATCCATCGCCCATCCGCAGTTAAACGGCCAGGTGGAAGCGTACAAGCGGCCTCATCTGTGCGGCATCAAGCCTCGGTGGTCGAACCAACTGGGCGTCGGGCCGGGTCATGTTGGCTTGATGAGTTGCCAGCCGTCCTCTGGAGTCTGCGCCGCGACTCCAAACAAGTTAACCGGCTTCACACCTTTCTTCCTCGTCTCTGGTCTTTGAAGCCGTCATCCCTAACGGACATAGAGTTCGACTCCCGCGAGTCACCATGTACACCGAGGAGGAAGCGGAAGAAGCACGTCAAGGCGGTGTCGATCTGCTGGAAGAGGGGCGGTGTTGGCACTCAGCTGGCCCAAAGATTCTACCAGTGAGCCTTCGCCGATACTACAACAGGAAGGTCGGGCGAGATCTTTCCAAGAAGGCGACCTTGTGCTCCGGCGATCCAGCGTACAGCGGCCAGCACAAGCTGTCGGCGCCTTGGGAAGCCCCTTCATTATCAGCAAAGTGCTTTGACGGCGACTCCTACTACGATCGGCCTTTCGAAGCCCGAGCACGCCAAGAAGGGCGACTCCAGGCAAAGAGGCGGAGCGGCCATGGAATGCAAATTTTCTCCGAAGATTTCACAGATTGATGCAGTATGTACCACGCTACCCTTTATATTAAAGTACCAACACTTGGGCCCCGAAGGCGAGCTCGAGGACTGCCCTTTGTTATCTATATGATAAGAATTATGCCTTGAGTATGCTACTCTTTGTTATGCCGCTTGGCACGGGTTCGACCCGATCGGCCGGGGACTCGCCGCCTCTCGCTATGGAATGCTTCTGCGATCGGACAAGTAGTGTGTGGTGCCTAAAGTGCGTCTCTGTGTCCGAAGCTCGCGGCTACAGCGACTGTTTGGTGGGCGAGTAAGGAAGAATAGGCGCCCACATGAAAAATGGCTAAGGACTCAAAGCGTAAACATAGCTTAAGCCCGGCTTCGACCTCTCCTCGCAGCCGACTCTTGAGTAGTCGGCTTGCCGCTTTCTATCCAACTTGTTAATAAGACTCTAAAAATGGCCAAGTACTTGCCTTCCCAAAAGTAGCCAAGCATTTGATCCGGTAGCGATCCATGAGCAGTTGTCCGTGGCAGCAAGCGGCGACTAAGGGAAAGCGGCAAAGAAAAAAGCCAAAGGAGCAATGAGCAAGGAAAGATAGAATTCGGATAAATATTTACATAACATAGGCCCTTGGCTGAATCTTCAAGCGAAGTTCAAAATACACCCATGCGGGTGGAATTGTCTTAATTAACAAGTTCTTCAAAGACTACTAAAGCGAGATAAAATAAAAGGCAAGGCGGCAGCCTAGGAAGCGGCGGAGCAGTTTCGAGGGCGGAAGAGGCAGCGGTGTCGAGCGCCGGGCGGCAGGCCAGGCGATCTCGGCTTGATCTTCTCCGGCGCCCAGCTCGGTCGGCGCGGCCGCGGCTCGTTCTTGAGGCGCCCTTGGTCGGCCGAGGCTGGTCGCCCGCTCCGTCTTCTGGTGCCTCCGTCTCACCTCCGTCCTCCGCCTCCCCTTCCTCCTCGGTGCTGGAGCCGATCACCTCCGCCGAGTCCTTGTCGTAATCCGGGTTCATCCCGAACCACTCCGGCGGCGCCTCCCCGCCGTCTTCAGGCCGCTCGAGGGGCGAAAAGCGGCTGAGTGTCTAATGTGGTCGGTGATCGCCGCCCATACGCTTCGGCAGGGCGTCTTCCACAACCTATCGGCTCACTTTGGGCCTCGACAAGAACGTGGCGGCCGGTCCGAGTCCAGCCGGATACCACGCCTTGGCGAATTCCAAGGCCCGTGGCGCTCCGGCCCGGGCCGAGGAACCTTCCAAGCCTCAAGGCGGCCAGCCACGACCTCCGGCCGGTCGGCGGTCCGTGAGAGTCATAAAACCGGCATGTCACGGCCACAAGGCAGCAATCGCTGGCGCCGACACGTTGAAGCCGGCGCGGCATCCGATTGGCGGCCAGCGAGCGAGCCTCGATGCTCGAGAAGCTGCTCATCAAGGGTCCAAAGGCGTTGGCGGCAATCTCCGCACCATTTGCCCTCGGCGCCTCGCGATCAGCCTCGATGGCTTGAGTGGCCGCTGCGTGTGGCGAGGAAGAAAAGTCTGCCAAGAGGCGAAAAAAAGCAAGTCAAAAAATCAGAAGTCAGCCCGACCCATAGTCGGCGGCTCAAAGAAAGAAAATAAAAACTCACCGTCGGCGATGTCCTCGATCTCATGGAAGCCGGTCAGCGGTGCCTCCTTAGCCGGTCCGGGAGGAGCGCCGCTTTCGAACTTCGGCCAGGAGAGCGGTCTCTTTCTTCTCCGCCTCGTCCTGCGCCTTCTTAAGCGGCTCCCTTTGCTCACTTGTTGTGCAGCCAGCGAGTCGCGCTTCTGCGGCGAAGCTTGCTGCACTCCTCCCCCTTGGCATGCAAGGCGGTGTTAACCGCCCAGCTTCTTTGCTGAAGAGCGGCGTTGGCCTACGAAGAATAAAAAGAGAAGGGCGTTAAGTAAATCAACAACGAAGGTCGCCGGGAAGAACCGGCCCGACTGCTCAGCAGTCGGCACGAATCTCGGGGACTACAGCCCGCGGGTACGCCAGCGCGTCCCCGCGAAGAAGAAAGAGGACTCACTCCGGCTCTCCGACAAGTCGGCAGTCCGTTTGCCCAGCTCCTCAACATTGCGGTTGAAGGCAGTGACGCGGAGGTTGTGATACTCCTATGATAAGTATTTCAGACAAAGGTACATATTTGGAACTCACCAGATGGAGTTCTGAGCCGCCTGCTCAGCAGCCGACCCGAAACTCGGGGACTACACCCAGTGGGTGCGCTGGCGCGCCTCCACAGAGAAGAACAAGAAAAACAAACTCAAAAGAAGAAAGCATACCGGACGGTACGCCGGCGGCCAGATGCGCTTTAGTGCGCAGTTCCGGATGGCGTCGCCCTCGGCTTCGCTTCGAACCGCTGAGCGTCGAAGCGCTGGTTCAAGAGAACATGTCCGCCTCTCTCGCACCCACCCAGCAGGGGCGGCGCTCGTCGCCTCGGCGTCTGGGATGGCCGAGCTGGCGGGCGCCCGGTCTCCAAAGCGTGGCGCGAAAATCGCCTTCCCAAAGCGGCGTGATCTTGGCGAAAGCGACCTGAAGGAGCAGCTTCGCCACGGCCTCATCTTCACTCGGCGGCACCGGCGGGTCCGCCGGCTGTTTACCTTGCGCGCTCCCAGACGGCGGCGGAGGCGGCGGTGGCAGCACGGCCGTGTCTGACATGGAGGTCTCGCCTTCCCTCTCCATGATGGGGTTGTCGCCGCCGACTCCCCAGTCTGCCCGTGAACTCCGGGCGGCGGCGGAGCTTCAGTCGGGGTGACGAAACAACGTCGATTGGCGGTGCGGCCTCCTCCTCAGCTTCGCCGCTTTGCAGCGACGGCGGCTTGACCTCATCCAGCTTCTTACGGGCGGAGGCCGCCGCCTTCTCGGCCTCCGCCTTCTCCAGCGGGCGGCTTCTTCCTCGTCAGCGCTTCTCCTGCGCGTTCGCTCTGTCGCCTCCCGGAGGTCGGCGAGGGGTCAATCCGCCAAGTAGTGGCGGGCGTCTCTCTTGACCCCATGATGGAGGCGGCGGCGACCCTCTCAAAAAGTAAGGGAGCCACAGGCGAGAAGGCATGTAAAAGATTTGGACAAGATTCACGAGAAGAAAACAAGACAAAAAGGCGGAAGCACTTACGAGAGACCGATTCAGCTTTTTCACTTCCTTGTGGAAGCGGTTGGCCTTTGCGACCGCCTCTACCCTCCTGGTCGCGGCGGCCGCCCCCTTGAACTTCTTCGATCGGCCGCCAAGCAAGCTCGGCTCGGCCTGGCGCTTCTTCACGCCACCTTGACCATCCAAGCCGGCGGAGGAGCTCGCGCCTGGCTGGCCGACCTTTATTTGGTGGCGCGGCCAACTTCCTCGGCGTCGTCATCAGGCCCGGTCGGCAAAGGTGGCCGAGGGCCTGAAGTCACTGCTCCTCCTCCTCCTCCTTGGCGTCGGCCTCCGCCGCGCGGCCCCCAAGTCGAGGGTCGTCGGCGTCGCTCTACTGCTCGGTCGTGGGCGAACTCACGGGCAGTCCCGTGGTGCCGGTGAAAGGCTGGATGAGGGGTTACGACTCGAAAAAACCAAAAAGATCAAGTCGGATTCGGCTGAAAAAGAAAAGAAGAAGAAGAAGAGGCGACTTACAACAGGCGGGGGGTTGGCGCGTGAGTACGGCTCCTTGCCGAACTGCCAATCCGCCGTGAGATTGCAGTTCGCGATGTAGTTCACCATGTCCGCCACCTCCGCGTGGGACATGTCCTTGGAGCACATCCGACTTGGGTCCCGGTGGCCGCTCATCCCACAGATCAGATGAAATTACGGCCTTGGGCGGGAGGACTCGGCGCGCATACGAAGGCGGCCGGCGGTCGGCCCGGTCAAACCCTCCGGCTGCGTCGGCCTTTTCGAATCCGACGGCAATGGCGGCACCGGTGAGTCGGCGTCCTGGCGGTGGGACCAGGTGAGGAGCCTCCCGGTAGGTGCGCCGGCCGTAATGTCTGCAGATTGACCCGATGCATATGCAGGCGGCGTTCTTCACATAAAAATAGGACCGCTGCCACATCTTCACCGACTTAATCAGCGAGATGGTGGGAAGCGGGTTGTCGGGCACCGATCTCCGCATCGCGATGAAGGCACCGCCTTGGGCCGCACGCGGCGACGTGCGTGTCGAGCTTGATCGGGAAGAACTCCCCATAGCTCGATGGTGGGGAGAAACGCCGAGAAGCCTTCGCACAAGGTGGCGAAGGCAGCCAGCAACACCACCATGTTCGGAGTAAGGTGGTGCGGCCGGAGCCCGTGGAACTCAAGAAGGAGCGGAGAAACCGCTGGCCGGCAGCCCTAGGCTGCGCATGAGTTCTTGGCGGAATATGACCCGCTCGCCCTCCTCGGCGCCCGGCGATACTTCCTTCGCGGCCACAAGCGCTGGCCCGCACTAGGTGCTTGCCGGGGAGACGCGTCGCGTCTTGCGAAGAACTCGATGTGGTAAATGCGTCCACCTCGGAGCCGTCCCACATGCCCGAGCGCCGCACGGAGAAGTGCGGCTCGGGAGGAAGAGCCTCATCGCTGCGGGCGTGGCGTGGTTGGCGGGCGGCGGCGAAGGAAGAAGAAGCAAAAAGAGGAAGCGAAGGGAGTAGGGAAGATGGGCGCGTGTAGCGCCGCCCGCCTCCTCCGCCTACTTATAGGCTCGTGGGCTGAGAAGCCGATGGGGGCGGGCGTGGGATTAAGCGTGCTGGACCCCACGCCCCCGCGATTTACCACACGAAATTACTTTGGCGCGATTCACGATGTGGGAACCCAACCGTCCTTGCGGCCGCACGGATCCGTTCGCATGCCGGCGTGGTAGTGGCGGAGTCCCGCTGACGGCCTGTCGTCGCAGCGTGGGTGGGCAGATCGACCCCGCCGCGTGGCGCCACGAGACAGTCCGCATAGCAGGCGCAGTCACGGAAGCTTATCGAGCCGCACGCTGCACGGATCCCATCGACTTTCAAACTCTTTAAGGGCAAGACGGCCTTCTGCGAAGTCCGGCTCCCGACTAGTCGGCCTAGAGGAGGACGGCCGAGCAAGGCCAATTCCACCACCGGAAGGATGAAACTGCTGAGGCTCCTCGACATGTCACCCCTCGGCGCCTCACGGCTTCGGGGACTACTGTCAGAGTAATGGGCCACGGGTAGGCTAACCCGAGCCCCTGAACCTTTCAAGACATCGGGGCCGGCTGCGCCCCTCAAGACCCCAAGATGAAGAGCCGCCTTTTGAGAGTCGGCGGCAAGGCCGCCGACTGCCCCTCACGGCCGAGTCCCAGGGACGACTTCGAGATAAGCCGACTCCTAACTGGCGGCTTCCAGAGAAGCCGACTATGGGGAGTCGGCCCGCGACTCCAACCACCTCATGCCTTCGCAATGATGGACGGGACGGGATACGGCCAATGCGCGGCCCATTCCTGCCCCGTTTGCTAAGGGCAGGCATGGCCACAGTGCGTCGTACCAACGGAGATCTCCATCCGGTAGCAACCTTTGTTGCCATGCCAATCGACATCACCCGTGGCGGCGCCACAATGCCACGACGGCCTATCTGTCACGACCCAGGCGGCGGGTCCCACATCGGCGGGGGTACAGAAAACGGGCGAGCGCCACAAGACGGACCCGTTGGGAGTCGGCCCCAGTCGGCTAGCCCTCCCACGGGCCCCTTGCGCCATTAACCGAGACAAGGCGGGGAATGGCAGCGGTGATCGCCCGTCGATGGCGGCCTGGCTTATTGCCATGACCCCATGACCAAGCCGGCGTCATTAGAAGCCGCATTACGATGATCCCGGTAGCAAGACCATGACGGCCAGCGGACAAAACTGTCGGCTCCGTCTCGAGCCGTCGGCAGGGCCCACCAGTCGGCGGGCCCCAGCAGTCGGCGGAGAAGATGGCGGCCTGAGAGACAGACGGCTGGGACCCGCGCCCAGCCGGATTACCATTGTACCCCTGAGGGGTAGGCCTATATAAGCCCCCAGGGCACCCATGCAAAGGGTGATCCACTTTTAGCACTAGGCCAGATCATATAGGAAGGAGGGAGCTAGCCTTGCCTTCTCCTACCTTCAGAAAACAGCTCAAGAAGCAACCTTGTACCCACTTTGCCATAGTGATCATGCGAAGACCCCGCAGAGCAGCAGTAGGGGTGTTATCTCCACGGAGAGCCCTAAAGCTGGGTAAGATCCGCCGGCGTGCATGTCTTCGCCTCATCCCGTTTCCAAGCACCGGCGACGTTCTACTCGCCCCCACCATGATAAGCCATCCCTTGACATATGTCGCACTTTTAACCCCAAGCGGTGTGTGCGTGCCTTGTGTTTTATTCTAAGCACAACCTCAATACATCCTAGTAGGGGCAACAGGTGCTAGAATTGTTGGACTAATTTACAAAAGGAAGACCCTGCTTGTTTCAGCTTCACTTGGATTTTAATCACCCGTGGATTCGCTTTAGTGATGTGAATCAACTTCGCCACCGAATTACACTTTGAGGTGCTTCAGGAAATTACACTAAAAATAGCCCAATCCAAATTCAGCTTCATTGTCAAAGCTGATTCCAAATAATTGTTTGTTTCAGATTCGGCTTCACTGGCAAAGCTAAATCTGATCCCAGAACTTGAAACAAACAGGATCGAAGAATTGATATCAAAAGGTTGAATTATGCAATCAATACTCTGCTTTCAGACTCTAGGGTGAAGCTTATTAAACAGTTCAGACCGATTGCCTTGATCAACGTCGGTTTCCGTTTGTTAGTTAAAGGGTTTGCCACGCACTTTTCACCGTTTGCGAATCAGACTATTAGCGAAAGCCAATCGACTTGAAGGGGTTTCGGTACTCCATGAGGTTTTACACTCTGTTGGTCAAAAAAAGGAGAACTTCCTTATTTTGAACCGTGACTTTGAAAAAGCGTATGGCCGTGTCAACTTGGACTTCCTAGAAGACGTTATGAGACTGAAAGATTTTTCTCCATTGCGGGGTGAGCTGGATCATGTGAATGGTTAGGGGTGGCCAAACGGCCATCAGCATTAGTGGGCAGCCAAGACCCTACTTTTGGAAATCAAGAGGGGGTGCAAGGGACCCGATATCTCCGTTGCTTTTCAACATTGTGGTTGAAGCCTTAGCAGTCATCCTAGAGGGCGCTAGGAAGAAATTTGGGCATATTCAGGTGTGTTCTCGGAGTTGAGGGAAGGAGGCATCACCCACCTGCGGATATGTCAAGACACGTCGATCATTATTTAGAATGACCTCAATTAGTTTGGTGAACCTGAAGTTTCTCCTCATGTGTTTGAATCCATGTCATGCCTCCAAAATCAACTCTGATAAAGCGAGACATTTTGTTACCGAGGAAGTTTGGAGGAGCGTCATTTAGGTTGCCCACATTATGAATTTTAAACTAGAATCCTTACTGATCAAATATTTGGGTATGCCGCTAACAAACAAGATCCTGGCCATTGAAAAATAAAGAACTCTTGAAGATGCGAGATTCCCCCATCTCTTAATGCCAAGATGATAGCCAGGGTGAGGGACCAAAAATTCTTCGATGGCAGGAGCATTGGCGGGCGGCAGCCCTAAAAGAATCCTCTAAGTATCAAATCGAATAGAGGATTGGCTACTCAATTATTGATTTTGGATTTGCACGCATAGCGCGAGGCTGCTAGACGTGCTGAGTTAGGCCATGGCCTGCTGCATACCTGTGTGGGCCCCTGGATTTCGGGGGCCCAGGGCTGGTGTACGAGCGGCGGTGGCGGCCTTGGTCGACACGCTCATGCTGGTCCTTGTCGCCGGCGGAACGAGTAGAGATGGTAGGGATGGAATGGAATTGAGAAAGAAAAAAATGTACACATGGATGGATCGATTCGTACAGACTATAGACACAGTTGTACTCCATAAGTTCACCAAATATTTGTGCTTTCTAAAGATTTGAATGATGAATTTACATAAGCGAAAATAGTGAATCTACACTCTAAATATTGTCTATATACATCCGTATGTGGTGACCATTTGAAATCTCTAAAAAGACAAATATTTATGAATGGAGGGAGTACTCGGCACGCATGGATGGCTTTCCATTCCATGGCGTCGCACAGTGGGCGCGGTGGTCATGGGCTGGCACACGCACGGCCGGCCGGCGGCTGGCTCTTCGTGTTGGCCAGGGCACTGTATGTTCGGCTGGCGTCCGTCCACGCGAGCATTCTACCGAACAAGCTGCACGGGCGCAGCAGAAGTAAGGCCAACTCCAAGTCTCCAATGCGCGACCACATTTGATCCGTTTCTATTTGTTTGAATCAAAATGGACATAAATCACAGCCCAGCACGGCAATTTCAATGGACGGGTGTTCATTTTCTGTCTGGACGTGACGCATTTCTGGCCCAAACTGACCGTGTATGCGCCATGCCCCCCCCCAACCGCTCGATGTGGGCACAACGTTGCCATTTCCCTTCTCTCCGCCCAAAACCCTCCCGCCCTCCCGCTCCCGTCATGGCTACCACCCCAAAGGACACCGCAGCCATCACCCCGGCCGTCACCACCGCTCGTCACGCAGCCCCGAAGAAGAAGAAGCCCAAGAAAGTGCTCATGGCGGAGGAGCTCGCTCGAGAATCGGTGATGAGGGCTTCGTCCACCTCAGGGTTGACCTCCGAAAGCGTGGTGGCGTTGGCGTCAACTCCACCGCCCCTCTCTCCCTTCGCGCCCCGCCTCGTCGAACATCACCGCATCCGCGACGACTCTATTTCTTCCCCTTCTGCGCCCTGCAGTCTCGAGCGCCACCACGCCCCACCTCCCGGTGTAGGATGACGGCGCCGCCGCCTCATCGGGTCGCCATCGCCTCCCTCGCGCCCAAGGCCTCAAGGACATCGCCATCGCCGCTGGGATCAGTCGCCGGATCCCCCTCGCAAACAGCACCTCCGCGGATCCCTCCTCGTCGTCGTCCTCGACCCCTTTCGTCGGAACGATGGTGGGATCTTGCAGGCGAAGAGCCTCGTCTCCAGCGCAGGCATCTCTGAGAGAGCGGTGGAGAAAGTGTAGTGTGCGTGTGCTCTGAGCGAGTGGTTGGGGGAAATGGTAGGATAAGGTTTGGGGCGAAGGCTAATTTTACGGAACGAAAAGAAAACGTGAGGTGGCTGCTATAAGATTCGTGTCTTTAATCAACATTAGAAGGGCGTTCGAATCTGATTCCTAAAAACCTGACTTCGGGAGTTAGTGTTACCGATTTGTTTTGATTTTTTTTTCTCCAGCGAGTGTGCAGATGAGTATGGGCACCGAATCGCTGCTCTTCAAAAGAATCATACTTTGGTGACATCATGTCTCAGTTTTACAGCATCACGTTCTATACATGCATCGATCAAAACATTCGCAGTTGCAGATCAGGTCCTCCTGGCCGTCGTTGTAGTCCGCGTCGAGTCCGGGAGAGGCATGGGCTCCGTCCTTGAGCCAGTCCTCGGGGTGTTGGTTTCCACTTTGAAATATCCACACTCGATTTTTTTGGAGGTTCGTCAGTTTTATTTGATCTCATAAGGAAAGGTGCTCCTTGACCTACTAGCGCTTCAGATTTAGGTGGCTTTTCAATCCAAATTCTCCGTCATACAACTTGTAGTGACAATCCTAATATCATCTCATTCAAGATTAACCGGAGTAAATTATCGACTAAGAAAAAACTAACAGTAGACAAATCTAACAGTAGTAAGCAAGGAGAACAATGAGGTAGGTAATGCGCCCTCGATGCCTCCCCCCTCTTCGACCATTAGTTTATAGTCTGCATTTGTTGTTTCATCACGACCACTTCATACAAGGGCAAACTAGACTGTCTTGGACAACAGTGGCAGAGAACCCCCTGTAATTTTGTGGTTCACCAACAGTGTAGATGGTTTCAAGCGCGGTCGTCTTGGGATCATAGTAGCCTAATGACCTCCCCGTGTTGAGCAAAATCCGTCCGTCAATTGGATCGGCATACATTACTGTAGCCTCCCTCGATGAGTATTGTGGTGAGAACTTATCGAGTTCGATACGACACTCCACGTACCAAGCCCCGTCCATGTCCTTCATTCTCCATACGTCGATGGCATTCCCGTCTTCATCCCACCATGCCATGCAGATGTCACCGTAGAGCTCAAGGATGGACGTGCGGGCGCCGGCATGGCTGCTCCATGAAGGACCCTGTATGACCTCGAACTCTCTATCTATGACGTCGAACGCCAGGAGTTGGCACACCACGGATTCTGGCCCAAGCATAGGTTCGACCATCCAATAGATCTTGCCATTCACATAGGCCGGTAGCACGTCGACTGCCACCGCCCTTGGCGGAGGATCGTATGGATACCAGTCATCGTCTCTTTGTAGACGACGCACGTCACATCTCAATTTGTACTCTCGTGTCTCCATATTCTTCTCCTCATACGCAAGTGACACCATGACATGGTCCTCCTCCTCGAGTCGTACCCCAACGCGATAGATCTGCCGAAAAGACCGCGTCTCTCTCAACATCTTCTATTCTCCCACGAATGCCCAAGGTAGGATTGTATAGGAAGTCACCAAAGCTCCACCTCCCTAAGTTTAGGCCATGGCATGGCTGACAAAGTTGGACAGGATTATCAAATGGTATGTCATTGCCATAGAAGAGCCGGTTGTTGATGTGATCATCCAGGTCACTGAATGAACCCACCAAGGGGTCTATGGCAAACTTGATCCGCGGGCGTGTTGCATGGACGGCGGCATGCGATCGGATGAAACAGTCGGTGGTGATCATGGCGCGCCATTCCCTGCACACGAGGCTGAGCTTTGAGACGGACCGTGCTGGCAACCACTTGAGGACGTCGTACC
Organism: Aegilops bicornis; assembly: GCA_021605145.1. Taxonomy (NCBI): domain Eukaryota; kingdom Viridiplantae; phylum Streptophyta; class Magnoliopsida; order Poales; family Poaceae; genus Aegilops; species Aegilops bicornis. The sequence goes on from CM038671.1 coordinate 462,969,783, forward strand.
AAGCTTCTGTCACTGGTGAAGAGAAGACCATCTCCTCAATGTCACGGCCTACAGGCACAAGACTCTCCTCAAACAGGCCAAGCGCCGGGAAATCAAACGGGAAATCATATGTGTCATTGAAACTGCCGGCGATGGCCTCGTCAGGCTGGAAAAGAATCTCTGGTACGCCTCCACCATTCTGGTCTACGGTGAACACCTTGCAAGTACCCGTGCCAAACATGATCTTCTTGTCTGATCCATTGGAAGCATTAGACAGACCGAGAGGAGCTACCCAGCTCGATTGCAGCTGCGTCCGCTCTGGCTCCGGCCAAGCCGCCGGATCGATGCAACAAAGCTGCTCCCACCGTTGTGCCTCGTAATCACGCAGCAGCCATACATGGCACAGGACATCGCCGTCGCCGCTGCACTGCATCGAAGACACATAGGCAACCGTCGAGCTCCGTCGTCCTGAGAGTGAGAGGATCCTTCCCGAGAGGATATGGGGGCAGTGGCATGGAACCGAAGGTCTCGTCCCTGACGTTGAAAGTGAGGATGCCATCATCGTAGCGGCAGAGGAAGTGCAGGTGGCCATTCAAGAACACGGCCGGGTTCGCCTCATTCACAACGCACATCGGAATCTCGGAGGTGGCCGGCCGCCAGTATGCCGGCGTGTCACCGCCGAGAACGAAGACGTCGCAGCACAGGGCATCCATGGAATCCTCATTGCTGAAGATACGGACTGCCTTGTACTGGTGGCTGGCCGAGCAGTAACCAAGGCCATAAACTACATCCATGTAGTATGGGAGTGAGGACCGCGAAGTCATCTTCAATGGCACTCGAGTGTCGGGGAGAGGAAGCACCGCACCGGTGGATGGGTTGCAGACATAGTAGCCGCCACGGCGGACGCAACGAACGAGGACGAGGCCATGGAGGGGCCTGGTGAGGGGAGCGGGGAGCAAGAAGTCTTTGTCCATCAGCTTCGTGACTGCACCGCCAGGCTGCCAAGCATAAAAGAAGTACTCGTCCGAGGGCTCGTCTGTAGGGCTGAAGAAGAGCTTTGGCCGGCCGGCGGCTGACTGGTAGTTTGCCCGCCGGAGGTGGAGCTTGACGAAGGCCGCCGACGAGAGCGTAGCGTTCCAGGAACGAGAGACGCAACGGAGGCGGCCGGCGGACTTGGCCGGCAGGCAGGCGAGGATCTCCGTGACGACGTCGTCCGGCAGCGAGGCATCATCGTCGTGCTGGTTCTCCTGCTCGTGCGGCGCCATCGATTGTTGATGCGACCTCACGCGAGAGACTAGCGACAAGGAGACGCCGAGTTATGGCTAAACGCCCGTGTCGAGCCTTTGAAACTTTATATTGCTTTTTTCTGGTTTGGATTGATACTGATATTTCTGGGGTATGAGTATATATAGAAGCAAAGCTAACTAGCCTAACCCAATACGACTCGGTGTCCTGTTCACGTCCGAGCTGGACTGTGACTACCTGGTTAATTCCAAAAGCCCCCCGATTGATCGATCTCATGCGTGCCTAGCCTTAATGGCTCGATCTTATTTAAATCGGCAAGAAATCCATGTTGGCTACGTGAAGCAGGAAGCGTGCTGTGTATACATAGACTTACGTACCTCGCAAGTTGAAACGGTGCATGGTGGACATGTGTGCTGGGCTACGCCCTTACGATGTCGTTTACTCTAGCATCAGCGTGGAGCTTAAGAGGTAGTCCAGGAGCGGATGCAGATTGTGATCTGCATCAGCGGCATCTGGAAGATGGTGGGTCGTGTGCTGGGATCGTGGTATGTGGATGATAGGTACGGTTTCCTCCTCCGACGTCTTAGTCATATGGGGGTGCGAGATCCGGAGTTTGACAGCATGTCCGGGGTGTTGATCCGGTCTGATTCGTTCAAAGGTACTGATTTCGCTTTGGCGAATCAGCTTGGAGATCCGCAGAGCTATATATCAGGGACGAAACCGCATCGAGCTCGGGTGTGAAGGTGATTCGTCATTATTTTTCTTTGGTGACTGTTGTGGTGGTGCCAGAGGTAGGTGAGGGGCATTGGTGTCAATCTCAGAGGTTTCTTTGGTCTTGTTTGTAATTTTACTTTTGAGTTGTTGTTTCTTTGTGCAAAGGCTAGCATTCTACTATTTGTTTAGTTTTGTCAGGTCGGTATGTACGTGGCTTGTACTATGACTGTCGTGGTGGGCGCACGGCAGATGTCAAGCGATGGCTAAAGAGAGGAGGAGGCTCGAGAGCACTGGTGGGCTTCAGAGGCGAGGTCGGCATGAGCGAGCGTGGGACACAAGACATACCCAGGTTCGGGGCTCTCCGGAGTGATAACACCCCTAGTCCTGCCGAGTGTGGTTTATATGTAACAGTGCAGAGTTGCTCCTAGAGCTATATTGAGGAAGAAGGAAGGCTAGCCAAGGCTTAGCCTGCTCCCTCCCCTGGTGGGTGTGTGTGTGTGTGTTGCTTGCTAGCTGTGATCTTCTCGTGCGAGTTGCCCGTATGCATGAGGGCTCCTGGGGGGTTTTATAGGTCAACTCCCCAGGGGTACAATGGTAATGTTAGGAGGCCGTGGGGCCGGTTTGTCATCGTCCGGGAAGACGGTGCTGGGACCCGCCGGGTGTCAGGGCCCGCCGGGTTCTCCGGGTGCGGGACCCGCCGGGTCTAGAGGCACTGTTTGTCGTCTTGTCGGTCGTCAGGGAGTGGCCGAGTTGAGTCCGCCTTCTGAGAGGTGCTCCGTCTGATGCCGCTTCTCAAGCGTCGGCCAAGTGGACGACGGGCGCCTTGTAGCCACGCCAACCCTGGTCAGCGGGCAGGTGGGGCACTGTTGCCACACCTCGGCTGACCAGAGGCATGGGAGGGGCACTGTTGCCTTGCTCATCTCTGAATGAAGACTCGTCCCATCGTACGGCTGGGATGGGACGGGAGCTGACCCATGACCGGGTTAGGGAACACGCCAAAGGGGAGCTGGCTTGTTGGATAAGTCTTGGTGCGCGGGGTTCGGCTGCCTTGCGCCGACCGTTGGGGCCGGGTCAAAGGAATTCGGCCGGGTCGTGGGGCTTGGCCGGGTTGAGCAACCCGGCCAAGCGCGAGCCGGCTTGAGGGGCATTGCTGGCCCCGTTGTTTTTGAAAAGTATCCGGGTTCCGTTGCCTGCCTGGGGTTCATCCCCCCGATAGTAGTCCCCAAGCTGTGAAGGTCCGCCGTCTTGAGTGGGAGGGCGCCTTCAGCTTCCCCCCCTCGAGGAGGCGAGTTTTTAGGGCACGGGTCCGCAACACCCATTGTGTGTCTTGGCTTCCTAAGCCGGATCGTGGCACCCAATGAGGGCGGAAACCAAGAGTCCGTCGAATCTTGAGGCAATCTTTTGGGCTTCGCGCGGGCGCCGCGTGGCTGATACGTCTCCAACGTATCTACTTTTCCAAACACTTTTGCCCTTGTTTTGGACTCTAACTTGCATGATTTGAATGAAACTAACCCCGGATCGACGCTGTTTTCAGCAGAACTGCCATGATGTTGTTTTATGTGTAGAAAAGAAAAGTTCTCGGAATGTCCTGGAAATCCACAGAGGCACTTTTTGGAATAAATAAGAATTTTTGGCGAAAGAATCAATGCCAGGGGGCCCACAGGCTGTCCACGAGATAGGGGGGCGTGCCCCCCTAGGGCGCGGCCTCCTATCTCGTGGCCCCCCTGGACCTCCACCGACGTCAACTCCAACTCCATATATTCACGTTCGGGGAGAAAAAAATCAGAGAGAAAGTTTCATCGCGTTTCACGACACGGAGCCGCTGCCAAGCCCTAATCTCTCTCGGGAGGGCTGATCTGGAGTCCGTTCGGGGCTCCGGAGAGGGGGATTCGTCGCCGTCGTCATCATCAACCATCCTCCATCACCAATTTCATGATGCTCACCCCCGTGCGTGAGTAATTCCATCGTAGGCTTGCTGGACGGTGATGGGTTGGATGAGATTTACCATATAATCAAGTTAGCACTACTAGGGAAAACCTTACACACAGAATTTTAGCAGCGGCGCGGTTTAAAATGGGGTGCTACTGCTAACTAGCAGTAGCGAGCTTAGAGGAACCGCGCTACTAATAAGTAGGTAGCAGTAGCGCTCTATGTGAAACAAGCGCTACTACTATAATTGCCACGGATTTGCCTCCAAGCTAGATATAGTAGTAGCGCCCTTCCCTGGACGCTGCTGCTAAAGTACTTAGTAGTAGCGTTTTTACGCAAAACTCATTTCTTGCTAAGTGTTGCACCTAATTAAATTTAGTCCCATACTGCTAAGCGAAGAAGGTGTTTACCACCTTAAATATGTTACTTCTCAAACTACCTCGAGCACTTGGTCTTCATTGAACTATATGTGTAGGATTTGTGGCTGCAATATGAATCTTCACCAGTGCCTATATGTGCTGTGAGGATTCATGTTGACTATTTAGATTCTACACAAAAAGATCAATGATGAACAATGTATATTTTTGATGCGTGCTTAGACTTATCAGTAGCGTTTTTCTGTAAAACGTGCTATAGCTACTCCTCTATGCGTGCTCAAAATTTCACTAAGTCCTCCTCCCCCCTGTTCCCCTACTCCTCTCTCGCCGTCGCCCGAGCCCGAGCCGGCCCTCACCGACGCCGCCCTCAACCTCACTGCCGCTTTGCGCCGCTCTCGACCTCACCGTCGCCGCCCGCCTCCCCACCCCCTCGCTCTTGACCTCACCACGCCGCTCTCGACCTCACAGGTCGTCCAAGCGCCGCCCTTGGTCTCCTCCATCCGCCACCGAGGTACTCCCTCCTTCAGTGCCTCCTCGTCCCACCGTGCCCTCCTCCCTCCTCCTCCCACTGTGCCCTCCTCCCTCCGCTGCCGTCCCCTCCTCCTCCTTCGCCAAAGCAGCTCCTCCTCCCACCGCCTCCCTCCTCCTCCTCCGCCGGCCCTCCCGCTCCTCCTCCCACGCCCGCTCCCCCTCCTCTCTCCTCCCTCCCTCCCTTGTTTACATTCTTGCAAATAATAGGTGTTTTGAATAAAATAGAAGTAAGAAAATTTAGGGTAGAACTAGGGTAGTAGAATTTTTAGCAAGTGTTTAATAGAAAATAGTTTATTTAGTAAGTGATTAATATAACTAGTTTATTTATATTAGGTACTTAATAGAACTAGTTTATTTGGTAAGTGCTTAATAGAACTAGTTTATTTATAGTAAGTGCTTAATAGCACTAGTTTATTTAGTAAGTAGTTAATAAAACTAGTTTATTTAGTGTTAGGATTATACATAAGATATTTTCAAATGTTTTTTTTTTCATATTTTGAACCATTGAAATGCAATGAACATCGCTAAATGGCCTATGTTTTGCCGGAGTGTTGATTAATTTCCATTCCGGCAAATTTCAGGCGCTCGATATGTCTTTTTTAGCAAAGGTCATGCCGGATTTTTTGGCTTTTGCCGTCGAGTTATAATCTTTGAATTTTGAACACAGGAGATGTCGATGTGATGGGATCCCGGTCTTGAGTCTTTGCTACGATGACCGTGGTGTGTGCGTAAGGTTTCCTCACCTATAAAATGATAGGTTTTTCACCGTGAAGCTGGAAGAGACCTTCGATGTTTATGCGATGCAATGACAAGCATTTCATCATAATAAATATCATCACTTGTGCTTCTTTTGTTCCACGTGTAATTTATGGATTTTTTTCAATACGACTAGTACATCCCGTGCCATGCTAGACCATATGTATTGGAGAAGCTTGGTTTTGGTTTAGATGACTTCGAGAATGTGGAGACGAGGAGGGCTCACTTAAGAACTTAACATGGTTATGAGTTTCCGCTTAAGTTCTACAATGCGGTCGATCGCTCCCATTTCGGTTGCTCTAATTGGGAAGCTCCCTGCAACGCATATGGATTTGAGGAGGGAATGCGAATAAGATTTGATATTCGTCCTGAAGATTATGATGACGATGATAATATCGACATCTGGGTGGATGTGGATATGCCTCCAGTTTTACCTAGATGTGAGTTTGTCAAACTAATTTGTTAAGTTCAGTAATTTATGTTGTTAATTTAAAAATATTTGGAGTTCGTCCGCACTAAACTTATTTATTTATATTTGTCGACTTATTTCTTATCTTCAAGAAATACTCGGAAGGTAGTAGACAACACATACTACAGCTATGATTCCAAGCTTAATTGTGAGGAGAAAGGTTATCTTGTCTCATTCATAGAAGATGTTGAGGCCTTCAAAACCCGGTCACTCTATCAAATTTCAAATTATACTAGATACATGCCACTCGTCCATAAATTGCTTGATTGTAACGTCATTGCCAAAAACTTGGTAGGATTTTGTTAATGATGGTAACTTCATTGCATACATTATTCTTAAGTAAACTACATTGCTAACTATATATGTTAGTATTTCGGTTTTTGAGCAGAGGCTCCCGAAGCAGGTTGTGCACGACATGCTATGTACAAGAAGGTGATATGCATATGGTTAGCTTACGACCAACTCCTTGAGAGGCTTACCATACTGCATACTCGATTTCCTCAAATGATGGAAGGCTCAAAATCAAAGAATGGAGCAAAGTGATGAATGCTACACGCAAATAATTGGAGACAAAATGAATGTGCAAGCCACAAGGTGGAGATAGGTTTATGTCCATTCTCCACTATGGTGAAGGACCGGTTTATCTGTTTTATGGTATTTTAGCTAGGAGAGAGGAGTAGGTCCTAAGTATTAAGAACAATTAGTTAGTGTTGATTATATATGACTACAATGTCTTAGACTTGATGGTGATCTTTGAGTAGGAGTAGTGACTATGAGTACTATGATGATGATGAGGAGGAGTTATTATTATAACTAGTGACAAAGTTGTTATATGATGTCTCATCATGAACGAAAATGATGATTATGAGGAGTTATATGACAATGATATATTATGATGATAAGTTGTTAATGATATTGTGATGATGATGATAAGTTATTATGTCATTGGGTGAAATAACCGCGGATTAGTTTCAAATGGATAGATCCAAAGTGACCATTATATTCGTTACCTTGGGTCCATGCACTTGAAACTAATCCAAAGTTCTTTCACCTAGTGATTTAATAACTCATTATGATGTTAAAACAATCTGTAACTTGCTACTATATAAAAAATTGTATACAGGTGTATGAATACGACCTAAAATAAAAAAGAAATGGAACCAGGAATAATAGTAGTATCGATTGTTCTCAAAAGCACTACTAGTAATTAGCGATGGCCGCTTCGTTTGGGAAAGCGCTGCTACTAAGTAGATATAGCAGATAAGGCGTGCAATGACGCTACTACTAAGCTTTAGCTGTAGCGCCTTATCAGTAGCGCGCTTCCCCGCGCTACTGATAGGCCAAAAACTAGCGCTGCTGCTAGTCTTTTCCCTAGTAGTGTAGTTTTGTTAGGGTTTGATCTCTAGTATCCACTATGTTCTGAGATTGATGTTGCTATGACTTTGCTATGCTTAATGCTTGTCACTAGGGCCCGAGTGCCATGATTTCAGATCTGAACCTATTATGTTTTCATGAATATATGTGTGTTCTTGATCCTATCTTGCAAGTCTATAGTCACCTATTATGTGTTATGATCCGACAACCCGAAGTGACAATAATCGGGATACTTCTACGGTGATGACCGTAGTTTGAGGAGTTCATGTATTCACTATGTGCTAATGCTTTGTTCCGGTTCTCTACTAAAAGGAGGCCTTAATATCCTTATTTTCCGTAAGGACCCTGCTGCAACGGGAGGGTAGGACAAAAGATGTCATGCACGTTCTTTTCCATAAGCACGTATGACTATTTACGGAATACATGCCTACATTACATTGATGAACTGGAGCTAGTTCTATATCACCCTATGTTATAACTATTGCATGAGGAATCGCATCCGGCATAATTATCCATCACTGATCCATTGCCTACGAGATTTTCATATATTGTTCTTCGCTTATTTACTTTTACATTACTCTTTGTTACAACTACTACAAAACCCAAAAACATTTATCTTTACTTTTGCTACCGTTACCATTATTATCATACCACTTTTGCTACTAAATACTTTGCTGCAGATACTAAGTTATCCAGGTGTGGTTGAATTGACAACTCAACTGCTAATGCTCAAGAATATTCTTTGGCTCCCCTTGTGTCGAATCAATAAATTTGGGTTGAATACTTTACCCTCGAAAGTCGCTATGCGATCCCCTACACTTGTGGGTTATCAAGACTAATTTCTGGAGCCGTTGCCGGGAGCATAGCTCTATTCTCTGAGTCACTTGGGATTTATATCTGTTGATCACTATGAAGAACTTGAAAGACGCTAAGACCAAGATTTTGCCCTCAACTACGAGGGGAGGTAAGGAACTGCCATCTAGCCTTGCACTAGATTCTCCTTCCGTTATTAGTAGGCTTGCGACACCTAAACCTGCTACTGCTATGAATTCTGATATGTCACATGTTATTGATGATGCCACTTCTGCTATGCATGATGAAACTACTTACATGCGTGATACTACTTTTGCCATTAGGTGAATTTCTTGATGAACAACTTGCTAGAGGTAGGGGAATGAAATTACTGAGGATCCTATCACTAATGATAGTGATGTTGAAGGTTCTCCCAATGATTATGTATTACCCGTTGTTCCTAAGGCTTATGTTATGAACGAGAAAGTTGCTAGGGAAATTTTTGCTTGCAATGATAGAAATGATCTTAAGAAACTGTTAGCTAAATGGAAGCAGCAGTCTCTTAATGCTAGAATGAAACCCGATCCTGCTTTTGCTACTTCACCTATCTGTGTTACTGATAAGGATTATGAATTCTCTGTTGATCCTGAAATTATTACTTTAGTTGAATATGATCCTTTTTATGGCCTTGAATCTGAAACTGCTGTGGCACATCTTACCAAGTTAAATGATATAGCCACCCTGTTTACTAATGATGAGAAGTCTCGCTATTTTTATATCCTTAAGATATTTCCGTTCTCATTAAAGGGTGATGCTAAGACTTGGTATAATTCTCTTGCTCCTGGTTGTGTGCGTAGACCCCAGGATATGATTTATTACTTCTCTGCTAAATATTTCCCTGCTCATAAGAAACAAGCTGCCTTGCGGGAAATATATAATTTTGTGCAAATCAAAGAAGAGAGTCTCCCACAAGCTTGGGGGAGGCTTCTCCGGTTACTTAATGCTTTGCCTGATCATCCGCTTAAGAAAAATGAAATACTTGATATCTTTTATAATGGACTAACCGATGCTTCCAAGGACTACTTGGATAGTTGTGTTGGTTGTGTTTTCGAGGAAAGAAACGATCGTGAAGCTGAAATATTATTGAATAATATGTTGACTAATGAAAATAATTGGACTCTTCCTGAGCCAATTCTGAAGCGATTCTGAACCAATTGAGCCAACTCCTGAGCCTATTCCGAAACCCACTCAAGAAGAGAGGTGTTTTATTTCTCGATCTGAAGATATGCAAGAGGCAAAGAAATCAATGAAAGAAAAAGGTATTAAAGCTGAAGATGTTAAGAATTTACCACCTATTGAAGAAATACGTGGTCTTAATATACCACCTGAAGAACTACATTGTCTTGATAACCCGATACAGGTAGTAAAGGTAAATTCTCTCTATAGATATGATAAAGTTGAAATACCCTCTACTAAATTTCATAGCCCATGCTTAGATGAATTTGATGACTTTATGGCTAGACAAGATAGTTTTAATGCTTATGTTGGTAGAGAGTTAAAGAATAATGCTTTCGAGATAGGACGTGTAAGTGATAATCTAGCTAGAGTTAAAGATGAACTTCACCGCGTTAGCAAATATGCTTCTATGGTTGCTACCCAAGCTGAGCAAGTACTTAAACCTCAAAATGATTTGCTTGATGAATTAAATAATAAAAATGACTTTGCTGTTAGAGTGGCTACTAGAACTGGTAGAATGACTCAGGAACCTTTGTATCCTGAAGGCCACCCTAAGAGAATCGAGCAAGATTCTCGGAGAAATAATTTAGAGGCACCTAGTTCTTCTAAGAAGAAGAAAAGAAAGACGATAGGACTTTGCATGCTTCTAGTGAACCTACTATAGACACACCGAGAATCCCAATGATATTTCTATTTACGATCTTTGAAACACGATCAGGTGATGAACATGAACCTAGTGATAATGTTAATGATAATGTTCATGTTGATGCTCAACCTAGCAAAAACAATGATGTAGAGATTGAACGTGCTGTTGATCTTGATAACCCACAATCAAAGAATCAACATTATGGTAAGAGAGATTTTGTTGCTAGGAAGCACGGTAAAGAAAGGGAACCATGGGTTTAGAAACCCATGCCCTTTCCTCCTAAACCATCCAAGTCAAAGGATGATGAGGATTTTGAGCGCTTTGCTTTGGAAATGATTAGACCTATTTTCCTACGTATGCGCTTAAGCGATATGCTTAAAGTAAATCCTTATGCTAAGTATATGAAGGATATCATTACAAATAAAAGAAAGATACCGAAGCTGAAATTTCCACCATGCTTGCTAATTACACTTTTAAGGGTGGAATACCAAAGAAACTTGGAGATCCGGTGTCCCTACTATACCATGCTCCATTAAAAGAAATTATGTTAGAACTGCTTTATGTGATCTTGGAGCCGGTGTTAGTGTTATGCCTCTCTTTATATCGTGAGACTTGAATTGAATAAGTTGACACCTACTGAAATATCTTTGCAAATGGCTGATAAATCAACTGCTATACCTGTCGGTATTTGTGAGGATGTGCCTGTTGTGGTTGCAAATGTCACTATCTTAACGGACTTTGTTATTCTTGATATTCCCGAGGGCGATAGTATGTCTATTATCCTTGGTAGACCTTTTCTTAATACTGCAGGGGCTGTTATTGATTGCAACAAAGGCAATGTCACTTTTCATGTTAATGGTAATGAGCATACGGTACACTTTCGGAGGAAACAATCTCAAGTTCATAGCATCAATTCTATTGAAACAGTTCCAACTATCATTTTTGGAGGTTTTGAATTTCCTCTCCCTACTGTCAAGAAAAAGTAAGATATTCTTATTGTTGGGGATTTTCATATCCCCGTTGAGGTAACTTACTGTTATTCGAAATTTCTCCGATTCCGTGTTATTCGGAGTGAGTTTGTTAACAAAACTTGATCAACCTTGTTAGTGGATTCATTTTGATGATCACGAGATGGATGAAACTAGAAGGCACAACCTTCTGTACCCTCTTTTTACTTTCTGTTATTTAGAATAAATAAAGCAAAAATAGTATTATCTGTCTGTTTTCTGAATTATCCGTGCATTAAAAATAACCCGAAAACAAAAGTGTTCCAAATGCCCTGCAAATTTAGTAAGATTTTTTCTGAAATATTTGAGGATTTTAGGCACTAAAAACACTGCAGGAGGGCCAAGCACCAGGCCACGAGAGAGGAGGGCGCGCCCTCCTGTCTCGTGGGCCCTGGTGGCCCCCTCCACTTATGCCAGCACCCACACACTTCATCTTCCACCCAAAAAAAATCCCCATCCAGCTCAAGCACGAGTTCTAGCTCATTTTGCTGCGATTTTCGATCTCTTAGCTCAAAGCTCCATTCACAAAACTGCTTTGGGAGATTGTTGCTTGGTATGTGACTCCTCCATTGGTCTAATTAGTTTTTGTTCTAATGCTTTATTCATTGCAAAATTTTGCTGCTTAGATGACCATGTTCTTGAGCTTGCATGTTAAATTTTTGAGGTCCCAAGCAATTCCAATGCATGATATGGGCTCTAGACACTTGTAGGAGTAGTTCCTATCAATCTTGTTTAGTTTTATTCACTTTTATTTTGAAGTTACTGAAATTTCAGAAATTTTCAGAAAAAGTTAAGGAGGCTCTTTAAATGCTCTTCTAGCCAAAGCTCTCAGGAAAAACAAGCCAAAGAGAAGGAAAGGCCAAGTATAATCTTCCTCGCTTAGCGGAAGTACGGTCGTGTGAATGGCCATGCGAGGATTTCTTGAAAGAAGCCGGAATTCATGAAGACTTTTATGCTTTAATCGAGACTGCAGGCCTCACCGGTTTCATCAACGACCGAATCGATCAGTATCTCTTACTTGCCAATACTTTCGTGCAAAACTTTTATTATTATCCAAAGAAATCATCGCCTGCAGTATCGTTTCACCTATATGATGAATTCAAAGAAATGTCTTTACGTCATTTTTGCGCCGGTATGTAGGATACCTTATGAGGAGAATTAGATGAACCCCATCGTGAAGATGTGGGTGGCTTTGTTAATACTATTGCTGTAGAGGAGCCAAAGAAGGGCTCCGTGAAGGTCTCTAGCATACACTTTCCTGTTTTACGCTATTTTGCTATATTTGCTAGTAGATGCTTGATTGGTCGTGGAAATAGTGGGAATTTGAGCGTTCCTGATATTATCATTCTTCAACATGCTTTCCTTGGGGACAATACTTTTAGTATGGGTGCCGTCGTTGCTAAACGGCTAGCCCTAAATCGTACAAAAGGTCCCATATTTGGAGGTATCTATGCTGCACGTCTTGCTAAACATTTTCAGATACCCATTAGGCAGCATGAGGAGGAGGAGATAAAATTGCCTCCTCACATTTTAGATTACAAGAGCATGGTAGCACACAAATTTATTGTTGACAATGAAGAAAAGATGCTCTTGTATAAACTTAGATTTAACAAGAAACACTTTGAAATTATTATTTTGCTTGCGCCTTTGTTGTTTGATTTGCTTGCAAAAAAATTTCTTGTCACACCGGAAGCGGTGAACAATCATCGAGCCCAAGCTTTCACTCCAGAGCCTGAACCTGAGCCGGAACCTGAACTGGACCCTTATCGTGCATCATCTGTCCAGTGGGATCCGGAGATACCAGCCAGGCGGTCCTTGGTACTAGACCAACTTAGGCCAAAAGCCTAAGCTTGGGGGAGTACGTATTTCTCATCGACTTTACATTCATGTTCACACACTAGTCGTCGGTGCTCATACTCTTTCACTGTATTATCCATGCTAGTTTAAATTTCTTTTTCTAGTTTTTTCTTGTGTGTTTGATAAACCTTAAGAAAAACCCAAAAAAAATAGTTAGTTTAATTTCCATGCTTGTAGTAGAAATTAAAATGAAACCCCAAAAAGATTTCTAGTTCTTCTTCTTACCTGTTGGGAGCTTTCCCGTGTAAATAGTTTTATTTTCTTTTCCTTCCTTTGGGGGTCGAGAAGACTATATTGAAAATGCTTAGTGGCTCTTATATGCATGATTGTTTATTTAACTTAGAGCCCATATTACCTTGTCTTCTCTCTTGAGTTGAATGCTTGCAGATTCCAAAGCTTAGTCCAATGCACGTGCACTCTTATTATTATACACATCGTTCGGTCATGCAAGTGTAAGGCAAGAATGACGCTATATGATGAACTTTTTGGGATGAGAAAAGCTGGTATGAACTCGACCTCTCTTGTTTTTGTAAATATGATGATTCATCGTTCCTGAGTCAGCTATTATGAAGTAAACATATTTGCAATGACAGAGATTATAGTTGCTTGTGCCATGCTTGATTAGCTATGAGTTATAATGATTTACCTTGCGTACAACATGCTATTAGAATGATTATGATGTGGTATGATGGGATGGTATCCTCCTTTGAATGTATTGAGTGACTCGACTTGGCACATGTTCACGCATGTAGTTGAATCAAATCAACATAGCCTTCCACGATATTTATGTTCATGGTGGATTATATCCTACTCATGCTTGTATTCGGTGTGAATTAATTTTAATGCATGTTTATGATTTGTTGTCGCTCTCTCGGTTGGTCGCTTCCTAGTCTTTTGCTAGCCTTCACTGTACTAAGCGGGAATACTGCTTGTGCATCCAAACTCCTTAAACCCCAAAGTTGTTCCATATGAGTCCACTATACCTTCCTATATGCGGTATTTACCTGCTGTTCCAAGTAAATTTGTATGTGCCAAACTCCAAACCTTCAAATGAAATTCTGTTTTGTATGCTCGAGCAGCTCATGTTACAACTAGGGCTGCCTATATCTTCCATGCTAGGTGGGTTATTCTCACGAGGAGTGGACTCCGCTCCTCATTCACGAGAAATGGCCGTTACCGGATGCCCAGTCCCATGATCCAAAAGATCGAGCAAATCAAAATAATTAAACAAAACTCCCCTGTGGTTGTTGTATGTTGGAGGCATTCGTTGTTTCGAGCAAGCCATGGATTGATGCTTGTTGGTGGTTGGGGAGTATAAACCTTTACCATTACATTTGGGAACTGCCTATAATGCATGTTGTATGGAAGATACAGCCATCTCATAGTTGTTGCGTTGGCTGACAGCAAAAGTATGCCGCTCAAAATGTTATTCAATCTCTATTTCAAAATCGAGCTCTGGCACCTCTACAAATCCTTGCTTCCCTCTGCGAAGGGCCTATCTATTTACTTTTATGTTGTGTCATCACCCTTCTTATTAAAAAGCACCCGCTGGAGAGCACACTGTCATTTGCATTCATTATTATTGGTTTATATTGGGTATGACTTGACTGGATCTCTTTTACCATGAATTACAATGTTTAGTCAGTCCTTGATCTTTAAAGATGCTCTGCATTTATGTTTCTGCGGTCTCGAGAAAAGGGCTAGCGAGATACCATTTTGTTATATCATGTTATGATTATTTTGAGAAAGTGTTGTCATCCGAGTTTTATTATTATGACTCGCTAGCTGATTATGTTATTGATATGAGTAATTGTGAGAGCTAAGTGTTATTGTGAGTATGGTTAGTTCATAATATTTGCTGAAATTTGAATGCTGGCTTTTCATGTTTACAACAACAAGAGCAAACAGAGTTTGTAAAAGTTTTTCTTTATCACTTTCAGTTTATCAACTGAATTGCTTGAGGACAAGCAAAGGTTTAAGCTTGGGGAGTTGATCGTCTCCAACGTATCTACTTTTCCAAACACTTTTGCCCTTGTTTTGGACTCTAACTTGCATGATTTGAATGAAACTAACCCGGACTGACGCTGTTTTCAGCAAAACTGCCATGATGTTGTTTTATGTGTAGAAAAGAGAAGTTCTAGGAATGTCCTGGAAATCCACGGAGGCACTTTTTGGAATAAATAAGATTTTTTGGTGAAAGAATCAATGCCAGGGGGGCCACAGGCTGTCCACGAGACAGGGGGCGCCCCCCCTAGGGCACGGCCTCCTATCTCGTGGGCCCCCTGGACCTCCACGGACGTCAACTCCAACTCCATATATTCACGTTCGGGGAGAAAAAAATCAGAGAGAAAGTTTCATCGTGTTTTACAACACGGAGCCGCCGCCAAGCCCTAATCTATCTCGGGAGAGCTGATCTGGAGTCCGTTCGGGGCTTCGGAGAGGGGGATTCGTCACCGTCGTCATCATCAACCATCCTCCATCACCAATTTCATGATGCTCACCCCCGTGCGTGAGTAATTCCATCGTGAAGCTTCTTGGATGGTGATGGGTTGGATGAGATTTACCATGTAATCAAGTTAGTTTTGTTAGGTTTTGATCCCTAGTATCAACTATGTTCTGAGATTGATGTTGCTATGACTTTGCTATGCTTAATGCTTGTCACTAGGGCCCGAGTGCCATGAGTTCAGATCTGAACCTATTATGCTTTCATGAGTATATGTGTGTTCTTGATCCTATCTTGCAAGTCTATAGTCACCTATTATGTGTTATGATCCGACAACCCCGAAGTGACAATAATCGGGATACTTCTCGGTGATGACCGTAGTTTGAGGTGTTCATGTATTCACTATGTGCTAATGCTTTGTTCCAGTTCTCTATTAAAAGGAGGCCTTAATATCCCTTAGTTTCCGTAAGGACCCCGCTGCAACGGGAGGGTAGGACAAAAGATGTCATGCAAGTTCTTTTCCATAAGCATGTATGACTATTTACGGAATACATGCCTACATTACATTGATGAACTGGAGCTAGTTCTATATCACCCTATGTTATAACTATTGCATGAGGAATCGCATCCGGCATAATTATCCATCACTGATCCATTGCCTAGGAGCTTTTCACATATGTTCTTTGCTTATTTACTTTTCCGTTACTACTGTTACAACTACTACAAAAACCCAAAAACATTTATCTTTACATTTGCTACTGTTACCATTATTATCATACCACTTTTGCTACTAAATACTTTGCTGCAGGTACTAAGTTATCCAGGTGTGGTTGAATTGACAACTCAACTACTAATACTCAAGAATATTCTTTGGCTCCCCTTGTGTCGAATCAATAAATTTGGGTTGAATACTTTAACCTCGAAAGTTGTTCGATCCCCTACACTTGTGGGTTATCAGTGGCGTCTGGAAGCCGGAGGGGCCTGACAGGCCACGCGCGCGACAGGATGGGGCGACGCGCTGGGGCCCGCCGCCGTGCGCCCTCGGCCCACGTGCGTGGATTTATTGCGGCGTCCGCGAGTCGGTTGCCATTCTCTAGGCAGTTATTGCGTGCGTACATGCGCAGTTATTGCGGGGAAGTGGGACGAGCGAGCGCAAACGATCCCACTTGCCCACGTTCGAACCGCGGGTTATAAATTGGGGGGAGGGGAGCGGCAAAAATCATTCTCGCTCGCACTCCCCTGCCTCTTCATCCTTCCTCTGTTTCTTGTGACCACCGCGCGCTGTGACGCCCGCCGCTTCGAGCAGAGCTTCATCGCCGTTCTTCTTCCTTTCTTTTCTTCATCTTCGTTGATGGTGCTGCCGCCGGGCTCGTGGATGGGCTCGACCGTCACCATGGACGACATCGACTACCTCCACACCACCAGCGTCTGCCGGGGAGACGGCGGTCGTCAGACGCTGCCGCAGGGCGAGTGGGAGCCGCGGCCCGAGGGCACGGAGTGCGTGGTCTTCTACCCGCATTTCAAGCGCGGGTTCGGCCTTCCCGCAAGCACCTTCTTCCGCAGCTTCCTGGAGTTCTTCGAGCTCCAGCCCCATCTTCTTGGCGCGGGCGCCATCGTGCAGCTTTCGGGCTTCGTCACCCTCTACGAGGGGTACCTGGGGGTCGAGCCTTCAATCGATCTTTGGGTGCGCTTCTTCTTCTTGAAGCAGCAGGGGGCAAGGGCCGGGGCGATGTCCGTCTGCAGGGCCGCCGTCATCTCCAAGCTGTCGGGCGCTGACTACCCCAAGATGCCACTGGAGGATTCTGCCAAAAAGTGGGAGAATTCTTTCTTCTACGTTCGCAACCTCGGCGCAGACCGCATCAACCTGCCGCCCATCATCGACGCGCCGCCGCGGGTGAAATAGAACTGGGGTTACTACCCCAAGCACCCGTCGCAGGAGGTGCTCAACCTGTGCGAGCGGGTGTCGATGATGAAGGAGCGGGGAGGGCTCACCAGCACCGACCTCATCACCACCTTCATCAGGTGCTGAGTGCTGCCGCAGCAGCAGCTGATGTCTACTACACAACCTTCTTCTTGTAGACGTTGTTGGGCCTCCAAGTGCAGAGGTTTGTAGGACAGTAGCAAATTTCCCTCAAGTGGATGACCTAAGGTTTATCAATCGGTGGGAGGCGTAGGATGAACATGGTCTCTCTCAAGCAACCCTGCAACCAAATAACAAAGAGTCTCTTGTGTCCCCAACACACCCAATACAATGGTAAATTGTATAGGTGCACTAGTTCGGCAAAGAGATGGTGATACAAGTGCAATATGGATGGTAGATATGGGTATTTGTAATCTGAAAATATAAAAAAAGCAAGGTAACTATTGATAAAAGTGAGCACAAACGGTATTGCAATGCATTGAAAAAAGGCCTAGGGTTCATACTTTCACTAGTGCAAGTTCTCTCAACAATAATAACATAATTGGATCATATAACTATCCCTCAACATGCAACAAAGAGTCACTCCAAAGTCACTAATAGCAGAGAACAAACGAAGAGATTATTGTAGGGTACGAAACCACCTCAAAGTTATCCTTTTTGATCGATCTATTCAAGAGTCCGTAGTAAAATAACACGAAGCTATTCTTTCCGTTCGATCTATCCTAGAGTTCGTACTAGAATAACACCTTAAGACACAAATCAACCAAAACCCTAATGTCACCTAGATACTCCAGTGTCACCTCAAGTATTCGCGGGTATGATTATATGATATGCATCACACAATCTCAGATTCATCTATTCAACCAACACATAGAACTTCAAAGAGTGCCCCAAAGTTTCGACCGGGGAGTCAAGACGAAAACGTGTGCCAACCCCTATGCATAAGTTCACAAGGTCACTGAACTCGCAAGTTGATCACCAAAACATACATCAAGTAGATCACGTGAATATCCCATTGTCACCATATATAAGCACATGCAAGACATACATCAAGTGTTCTCATATCCTTAAAGACTCAATCCGATAAGATAACTTCAAAGGGAAAACTCAATCCATTACAAGAGAGTAGAGGGGGAGAAACATCATAAGATCCAACTATAATAGCAAAGCTCGCGATACATCAAGATCGTGCCAAATCAAGAACACAAGAGAGAGAGAGAGAGAGAGAGAGAGAGAGAGATAAAACACATAGCTACTGGTACATACCCTCCGCCCCGAGGGTGAACTACTCCCTCCTCGTCACGGAGATCGCCGGGATGATGAAGACGGCCACCGGTGAGGGATCCTCCCTCCGTGAGGTGCTTGAACAGGTCCCTGATTGGTTTTGGTGGCTACAGGCTATGCAGCGGAACTCCCGATCTAGGTTATGTTCTGGGGGTTTCTGTATATATAAGAGGTTTTGGCGTCGGGAACAAGTCAGCGGGGTCTAGGGCGCGCCCCCACCCTCGTGGGTGCCTCGGGACTCTTCTGGCCCATCTCCGATACTCCGTGGGCTTCTTCTGGTCCAAAAATAATCTCCGTGAAATTTCAGGTCAATTGGACTCCGTTTGGTTTTCCTTTTCTGCGATACTCAAAAACAAGGAAAAACAGAAACTGGCACTGGGCTCTAGGTTAATAGGTTAGTCCCAAAAATCATATAAAATAGCATATAAAACATCCTAGATGGATAATATAATAGCATGGAACAATAAAAAATTATAGATACGTTGGAGACGTATCAAGCATCCCCAAGCTTAATTCCTGCTCTTCCTCGGTAGGTAAATGATAAAACAGAATTTTGATGTGGAATGCTACCGACATGATTTTCAATGTAATTCTCTTTATTGTGGCATGAATGTTTAGATCCAAAAGATTCTAGACAAAGTTTTATTATTGTCATAAAAATAGTAATACTTCAAGCATGCCAACCAAGCAATTATGTCTTATCAAAATAACATAGCCAAAGAAAGCTTATCCCTACAAAATCATATAATTTGGCCATGCTGCATTTTCATCACACAAAATGCTCCCATCACGCACAACCCCGATGACAAGCCGAGCAATTGGCTCATACTGTTTAATGTGCTCCAGCCTTTTCAACCCTCACGCAATACATGAGCGCAAGCCATGGACATAGCACTATGGGCGGAATAGAGTATGATGATAGGGGTTATGTGAGAAGACAGAAAAGGAGAAAGTCTCACATTGACGCGGCTAATCAACGGGCTATGGAGATGCCCATCAATTGATGTCAATGCGAGGACTAGGGATTGCCATGCAACGGATGCACTAGAGCTATAAATGTATGAAAGCTCATAAAAAGAAACTAAGTGGGTGTGCATCCAACTTGCTTGCTCACGAAGACCTAGGGCATTTTAAGGAAGCCCATCATTGGAATATACAAGCCAAGTTCTATAATGAAAAATTCCCACTAGTATATGAAAGTGACAAAATAAGAAACTCTCTATCATGAAGATCATGGTGCTACTTTGAAGCACAAGTGTGTAAAAAGGATAGTAACATTGTGTCTTCTCTCTTTTTCTCTCATATTATTTTTTTTATTTTTCCTTTTTTCCTTTTTTTATTTGGGCTTCTTTGGCCTCTTTTTTTATTTGGGCTTCTTTGGCCTCTTTTTTTATATTTTTTTTTTGTCCGGAGTCTCATCCCGACTTGTGGGGGAATCATAGTCTCCGTCATCCTTTCCTCACATGGGACAATGCTCTAATAATGAAAATCATCACACTTCTATTTACTTACAACTCAAGAATTACAACTCCATACTTAGAACAAAATATGACTCTATGTGAATGCCTCCGGCGGTGTACCGGGGTATGCAATGAATCAAGAGAGACATGTATGAAAGAATTATAAAGGTGGCCTTGCCACAAATACGATGCCAACTACATGATCATGCAAAGCAATATGACAATGATGGAGCGTGTCATAATAAATGGAACGGTGGAAAGTTGCATGGCAATATATCTCGGAATGGCTATGGAAATGCCATAATAGGTAGGTATGGTGGCTGTTTTGAGGAAGATATAAGGAGGCTTATGTGTGATAGAGCGTATCATATCACGGGGTTTGGATGCACTGGCGAAGTTTGCACCAACTCTCAAGGTGATAAAGGGCAATGCACGGTACCGTAGAGGCTAGCAAATTGCAAAAAGGTAAGAGTGTGTATAATCCATGGACTCACATTAGTCATAAAGAACTCGTATACTTATTGCAAAATTTTATTAGCCCTCGAAGCAAAGTACTACTACACATGCCCCTAGGGGGATAGATTGGTAGGAAAAGACCATCGCTCGTCCCCGACCGCCACTCATAAGGAAAGCAATCAAAGAACACCCCATGCTTTAAATTTGTCACACAACGTTTACCATACGTGCATGCTACGAGACTTGCCAACCTCAACACAAGTATTTCTCAATTTCACAATTACCCAACTAGCATGACTCTAACATTACCACCTTTATATCAAGTATCAAATTTATCATAGTGTTCAGTGCACTCTATATGAAAGTTTTTATTATACCCATCTTGGATGCCCATCATATTAAGACTAAGTTTGTAGCCAAAGAAAATTACCATGCTGTTCTAAAAGACTCTCAAAATAATATAAGTGAAGCATGAGAGATCAATAATTTCTATAAAATAAAACCACCACCGTGCTCTAAAAAGATATAAGTGAAGCACTAGAGCAAATGACAAGCTACTCCGAAAGATATAAGTGAAGATCAATGAGTAGTCGAATAATTATGTAAATATGTGAAGACTCTGTAACATTTATGAATTTCAGATCTTGGGATATTATTCCAACAGCAAGCAAAACAAAATAAAATGATGCTCCAAGCAAAACACATATCATGTGGTGAATAAAAATATAGCTCCAAGTAAAGTTACCGATGAACGAAGACGAAAGAGGGGATGCCATCCGGGGCATCCCCGGGCTTAGGCTCTTGGTTGTCCTTGAATATACCTTGGGGTGCCTTGGGCATCCCCAAGCTTAGGCTTGACACTCCTTATTTCATACTCCATCGAATCTTTACCCAAAACTTGAAAACTTCACAATACAAAACTTAACAGAAAACTCGTAAGCTCCGTTAGTATAAGAAAATAAATCACCACTTAGGTACTGTTGTGAACTCATTATAAATTCATATTGGTGTAATATCTACTGTATTCCAACTTCTCTATGGTTCATACCCTCCGATACTACTCATAGATTCATCAAAATAAGCAAACAACACATAGAAAACATAATCTGTCAAAAACAGAACAGTCTGTAATAATCTCTATCAGTCGAATACTTTTGTAACTCCAAAAATTCTGAAAAAATAGGAGGTCCTAGATAATTTTCTTATTGATCTACTGAAATTGGAATCAGTATTTTATCACTTTCTGGTGATTTTTAACAATTGTTTTCGTGAGCAGAAAGTTTCTGTCTTTTTCCAGCAAGATCAAATAATTATCACCCAAGAAGATCCTATAGGTTTTACTTGGCACAAACACTAAATTAAACATAAAACCACATCTAACCAGAGTCTAGATAGAATATTTATTACTAAACAGGAGCAAAAAGCAAATAACAAAAATAAAATTGTGTTGCCTCCCAACAAGCGCCACCCCCCCCCCCTTCCTTGTCCAATTCGGACTAAAGGGGGAGGGGGCACGCGGCCTGCCCTGGCCGCCCCTTCCTCTCTCCACCAAGGCCCATGAGGCCCATTAAACTCCTTGGGGGGTTCCGGTAACCCCTCGGTGCTCTGGTATTTGTCGAACTTACCCGGAACCCTTCCGAAGTCCAAACATAGTCATCCAATATATCGATCTTCATGTCTCGACCATTTTGAGACTCCTCGTCATGTCCGTGATCATATCCGGGACTCCGAACTACCTTCGGTTCATCAAAACACATAAACTCATATTACCGATCCTCATCGAACGTTAAGCGTGCGGACCCTACGGGTTCGTGAACTATGTAGACATGACCGAGACACGTCTCCGGTCAATAACCAATAGCGGAACCTGGATGCTCATTTTGGTTCCTACATATTCTACGAAGATCTTTATCGGTCAAACCGCATATCAAAATACGCTGTTCCCTTTGTCATCGGTATGTTACTTGCCCGAGATTCGACCGTCGGTATCTCAATACCTAGTTCAATCTCGTTACCGGCAAGTCTCTTTACTCGCTACGTAATGCATCATCCGCAACTAACTCATTAGTTACATTGCTTGCAAGGCTTATAGTGATGTGCATTACCGAGAGGGCTCAGAGATACCTCTCCGCAATCGGAGTGACAAATCCTGATCTTGATCTATGCCAACTAAACAAGTATCACCGGAGACACCTATAGAGCACCTTTATAATCACCCAGTTACGTTGGGACGTTTGGTAGCACACAAAGTGTTCCTCCGGTATTCGGGAGTTGCATAATCTCATAGTCATAGGAACATGTATAAGTCATGAAGAAAGCAATAGCAATAAACTAAACGATCAAATGCTAAGCTAACGGAATGGGTCAAGTCAATTGCATCATTCTCTAATGATGTGATCCCGTTAATCAAATGACAACTCATGTCTATGGCTAGGAAACTTAACCATCTTTGATTCAACGAGCTAGTCAAGTTGAGGCATACTAGTGACACTTTGTTTGTCTATGTATTCACACATGTACTAAGTTTCCGGTTAATACAATTCTAGCATGAATAATCAACATTTATCATGATATACGAAAATATAAATAACAACTTTATTATTGCCTCTAGGGCATATTTCCTTCAGTCTCCCACTTGCACTAGAGTCAATAATCTAGATTACACAGTCATGATTCTAACACCCATGGAGTCTTGGTGCTGATCATGTTTTGCTCGTGAGAGAGGCTTAGTCAACAGGTCTGCAACATTCAGATCCGTATGTATTTTGCAAATCTCTATGTCTCCCTCCTTGACTTGATCACGGATGGAATTTAGGCATCTCTTGATGTGCGTGGTTCTCTTGTGAAATCTGGATTTCTTTGCCAAGGCAATTGCACCAGTATTGTCACAAAAGATTTTCATTGGACCCGATGCACTAGGTATGACACCTAGATCAGATATGAACTCTTTCATCCAGACTCCTTCATTTGCTGCTTCCGAAGCAGCCATGTACTCCACTTCACACGTAGATCCCGCCACGGTGCTTTGCTTAGAAGTGCACCAACTGACAGCTCCATCGTTCAATATAAATACGTATCCGGTTTGTGACTTAGAGTCATCCGGATCAGTGTCAAAGCTTGCATCGACGTAACGATTTATGACGAGCTCTTTGTCACCTCCATAAATGAGAAACATATCCTTAGTCCTTTTCAGGTATTTTAGGATGTTCTTGACCCATGTCCGATGATCCACTCTGGATTACTTTGGTACCTCCACGCTAAACTAATAGCAAGGCACACATCAGGTCTGGTACACAACATTGCATACATGATAGAGCCTATGGCTGAAGCATAGGGAACACCTTTCATTTTTTTCTCTATCTTCTGCAGTGGTCGGGCATTGAGTCTGACTCAGCTTCACACCTTGTAACACAGGCAAGAACCCTTTCTTTGCTTGATCCATTTTGAATTTCTTCAAAACTTTATCAAGGTATGTGCTTTGTGAAAGTCCAATTAAGCGTCTTGATCTATCTCTATAGATCTTGATGCCCAATATATAACCAGCTTCACCGAGGTCTTTCATTGAAAACTCTTATTCAAGTATCCTTTTATGCTATCCGGAAATTCTATATCATTTCCAATCAACAATATGTCATCCACATATAATATAAGAAATGCTACAGAGCTCCCACTCACTTTCTTGTAAATACAAAGCTTCTCCAAAGTCATATAAAACCATATGCTTTGATCACACTATCAAACGTTTATTCCAACTCCGAGATGCTTGCACCAGTCCATAAATGGATTGCCGGAGCTTGCACACTTTGTTAGCATCCTTTGGATCGATAAAACCTTCAGGTTGCATCATATACAACTCTTCTTCCAGAAATCCATTCAGGAATGCAGTTTTTACATACATTTGCCAAATTTCATAATCATAAAATGCGGCAATTGCTAACATGATTCGGATGGACTTAAGCATCGCTACGGGTGAGAAGGTCTCATCGTAGTCAACTCCTTGAACTTGTCGAAAACCTTTCGCAACAAGTCGAGCTTTGTAGACAGTAACATTACCGTCAGCGTCTGTCTTCTTCTTGAAGATCCATTTATTCTCGATGGCTTGCCGATCATCGAGCAAGTCAACCAAAGTCCACACTTTGTTCTCATACATGGATCCCATCTCAGATTTCATGGCCTCAAGCCATTTCATGGAATCTGGGCTCATCATCGCTTCCTCATAGTTCGTAGGTTCATCATGGTCAAGTAACATGACCTCTAGAACAGGATTACCGTACCACTCTGGTGCGGATCTTACTCTGGTTGACCTACGAGGTTCGGTAGTAACTTGATCTGAAGTTACATGATCATCATCATTAGCTTCCTCGCTAATTTGTGTAGGAGTCACAAGAACAGATTTCTATGATGAACTACTTTCCAATAAGGGAGCAGGTACAGTTACCTTATCAAGTTCTACTTTCCTCCCACTCACTTCTTTCGAGAGAAACTCCATCTCTAGAAAGGATCCATTCTTAGCAACGAATGTCTTGCCTTCAGATCTGTGATAGAAGGTGTACCCAATGATCTCCTTTGGGTATCCTATGAAGACACATTTCTCCGATTTGGGTTCAAGCTTATCAGGTTGAAGCTTTTTCACATAAGCATCGCAGCCCCAAATTTTAAGAAATGACAACTTCGGTTTCTTGCCAAACCATAGTTCATAAGGCATCGTCTCAACGGATTTAGATGGTGCTCTATTTAACATGAATGCAGCTGTCTCTAAAGCATAACCCCAAAATGATAGCGGTAAATCAGTAAGAGACATCATAGATCACACCATATCTAGTAAAGTACGATTACGACGTTTGGACACACCATTACGCTGTGGTGTTCCGAATTGGCGTGAGTTGCGAAACTATTCCGCATTGTTTCAAATGAAGACCAAACTCGTAACTCAAATATTCTCCTCCATGATCAGATCGTAGAAACTTTATTTTCTTGTTATGATGATTTTCCACTTCACTCTGAAATTCTTTGAACTTTTCAAATGTTTCAGACTTATGTTTCATCAAGTAGATATACCCATATCTGCTCAAATCATTTGTGAAGGTGAGAAAATAACGATACCCGTCGCGAGCCGCAACATTCATCGGACCACATACATCAGTATGTATGATTTCCAACAAATCTGTTGCTCGCTCCATTGTTCTGGAGAACGGCGTTTTAGTCGTCTTGCCCATGAGGCATGGTTCGCAAGTACCAAGTGATTCATAATTAAGTGATTCCAAAAGTCCACCGGAATGGAGTTTCTTCATGCGCTTTACACCAATATGACCTAAACGGCAGTGCCACAAATAAGTTGCACTATCATTATCAACTCTGCATCTTTTGGCTTCAATATTATGAATATGTGTATCACTACTATGGAGATTCAATATAAATAGACCACTCTTCAAGGGTGCATGACCATAAAAGATATTACTCATATAAATAGAACAACCATTATTCTCTGATTTAATTGAATAACCGTCTCAGCATCAAACAAGATCCGGACATAATGTTCATGCTCAACACTGCACCAAATAACAAATATTCAGGTCTAAAACTAATCCCGAAGGTAGATGTAGAGGTAGCGTGCCGACCCGCGATCACATCGACTTTGGAACCATTTCCCACGCCAAGCATCGTCACCTCGTCCTTAGCCAATCTTCGCTTAATCCGTAGTCCCTGCTTTCGAAGTTGCAAATATTAGCAACAGAGCCGAGATCAAATACCTGTGCACTATCAAGCGAGCATTAGTAAGGTACACATCAATAACATGTATATCACATATACCTTTGTTCACCTTGCCATCCTTCTTATCCGCCAAATACTTGGGGTAGTTCCGCTTCGGTGACCAGTCCCTTTGCGGTAGAAGCACTCGGCCTCGTGCTTAGGTCCAGACTTGGGCTTCTTCACTTGAGCAAAGACAACTTGCTTGCCGTTCTTCTTGAAGTTCTCCTTCTTCCCTTTACCCTTTTTCTTGAAACTGGTGGTCTTGTTGACCATGAACACTTGATGCTCCTTCTTGGTTTCTACCTCCGCAGCCTTTAGCATTGCGAAGAGCTCGGGAATTGTCTTATCCATCCCTTGCATGTTATAGTTCACCACGAAGCTCTTGTAGATTGGTGGCAGTGATTGAAGAATTCTGTCAATGACACTATCATCTGGAAGATTAACTCCCAGTTGAATCAAGTGATTGTTATACCCAGACATTTTGAGTATATGCTCACCGATTTTAACTATTCTCCTCCATCTTGCAGCTGTAGAACTTATTGGA
This sequence comes from Aegilops bicornis, assembly GCA_021605145.1. NCBI lineage: Eukaryota > Viridiplantae > Streptophyta > Magnoliopsida > Poales > Poaceae > Aegilops > Aegilops bicornis. Next base: position 462,996,554 of record CM038671.1, read on the forward strand.
GACTTCATATCTCTCAATCCGCATTTGCTTGAAATATTAACTTCAACTCTGGAACATCTCATATGCACCATGACGCTCAAAACGTCGTTGAAGTCCCGGTTCTAAGCCGTAAAGCATGGCACAATCGAACTATCGAGTAGTCATCAGCTTTGCGCTGCCAGACGCTCATAACATCTGGCGTTGCTCTGCGATGGATTTGGCACCTAGCGCGTGCTTCCGTGACGTAATTCTTCCGTGCAGCAATGAGGATAATCCTCAAATTCTGGACCCAATCCATGTAGTTGCTACCATCATCTTTCAACTTAGCTTTCTCTAGGAACGCATTAAAATTCAACGGAACAACAAAGACGGCCATCTATCTACAACAACATAGACATGCAAAATACTATCAGGTACTAAGTCCATGATAAATTAAAGTTCAATTAATCAAATTACTTAAGAACTCCCACTTAGATAGACATCCCTCTAATCATCTAAGTGATCACGTGATCCACATCAACTAAACCATGTCCGATCATCACGTGAGATGGAGTAGTTTTCAATGGTGAACATCACTATGTTGATCATATCTACTATATGATTCACGCCGACCTTTCGGCCTTCAGTGTTCCAAGGCATTATCTGCATATGCTAGGCTCGTCAAGTTTAACCCGAGTATTCTGCATGTGCAAAGCTGGCTTGCACCCGTTGTATGCGAACGTAGAGCTTATCACACCCGATCATCACGTGGTGTCTCGGCACAACGAACTTTCACAATGGTGCATACTCAGGGAGAACACTTATACCTTGAAATTTAGTGAGAGATCATCTTATAATGCTATCATCGATCTAAGCAAAATAAGATGCATAAAAGATAAACATCACATGCAATCAATATAAGTGATATGATATGGCCATCATCATCTTGTGCGTTTGATCTCCATCTCCAAAGCACCGTCATGATCACCACCATCACCGGCGCGACACCTTGATCTCCGTCGTAGCATCGTTGTCGTCTCACCAACTATTGCTTCTACGACTATCGCTGCCGCTTAGTGATAAAGTAAAGCAATTACATGGCGATTGCATTTCATACAATAAAGCGACAACCATATGGCTCCTGCCAGTTGTCGATCACTCTGTTACAAAACATGATCATCTCATACAATAAAATTTAGCATCATGTCTTGACCATATCACATCACAGCATGCCTTGCAAAAACAAGTTATGCGTCCTCTACTTTGTTGTTGCAAGTTTTACGTGGCTGCTACGGGCTGAGCAAGAACCGTTCTTACCTACGCATCAAAACCACAACGATATTTCGTCAAGTATGTGTTGTTTTAACCTTCACAAGAGCCGGGCGTAGCCACACTCGATTCAACTAAAGTTGGAGAAACTGACACCCACCAGCCAATTGCAGCGAAGCACGCGTCGGTAGAACCAGTCTCGCATAAGCGTACGCGTAATGTCGGTCCGGGCCGCTTCATCCAACACTACCTCCGAATCAAAGTATGACATGTTGGTAAGCAGTATGACTTGTATCGCCCACAACTCACTTGTGTTCTACTCGTGCATATAACATCTACGGATAAACCTGGCTCGGATGCCACTACAAGGGAACGTAGTAATTCAAAAAAAATCCTACACACACGTAAGATCATGGTGATGCATAGCAACGAGAGGGGAGAGTGTCGTCCACGTACCCTCGTAGACCGTAAGCGGAAGCGTTATGACAACGCGGTTGATGTAGTCTTACGTCTTCACGGTCGACCGATCCTAGTACTGAACGTACGACACCTTCGCGATCTGCACATGTTCAGCTTGGCGACGTCCCACGAACTCACGGTCCAGTAGAGCTTTGAGGGAGAGTTCCGTCAGCACGACAGCATGATGATGGTAATGATGATGCTACCGATGCAGGGCTTCACCTAAGCACCGCTACGATATGACCGAGGTGGATTATGGTGGAGGGGGGCACCGCACACGGCTAAAAGATCAACTGATCAACTTGTGTGTCTATGGGGTGCCCCCTTCCCCGTATATAAAGGAGTGGAGGAGGGGGAGGGGCCAACCCACCTAGGCGCGCCCCAAGGGGAGTCCTACTCCCACCGGGAGTAGGACTCCAACCCTTCCAAGAGTAAGAGTAGGAGTAGGAGGGGAGGAAGGAGGAAAGAGGGGGAAGGAAAAAGGGGGGCGCCCCCCCTCCTTGTCCAATTCGGACTAGAGGGGGAGGGGGCACGCGGCCTGCCCTGGCCGCCCCTTCCTCTCTCCACCAAGGACCATGAGGCCCATTACACTCCCCGGGGGGTTCCGGTAACCCCCCGGTACTCTTGTATTTGTCCGAACTTACCCGGAACCCTTCTGAAGTCCAAACATAGTCATCCAATATATCGATCTTTATGTCTCGACCATTTCGAGACTCCTCGTCATGTCCGTGAACATATCCGGGACTCCAAACTACCTTCGGTTCATCAAAACACATAAACTCATATTACCGATCATCACCGAACGTTAAGCGTGTGGACCCTACGGGTTCGATAACTATGTAGACATTACCGAGACACGTCTCCGGTCAATAACCAATATCGGAACCTGGATGCTCATATTGGTTCATACATATTCTCTGAAGATCTTTATCGGTGAAACCGCATAACAACATACGTTGTTCCCTTTGTCATCGGTATGTTACTTGCCCGAGATTCGATCGTCGGTATCTCAATACCTAGTTCAATCTCATTACCGGCAAGTCTCTTTACTCGTTCCGTAATGCATCATCCCACAACTAACTCATTAGTTACATTGCTTGCAAGGCTTATAGTGATGTGCATTACCGAGAGGGCCCAGAGATACCTCTCCGACAATCGGAGTGACAAATCCTAATCTTGATCTATGCCAACTCCACAAGTACCATCAAAGACACCTGTAGAGCACATTTATAATCACCCAGTTACGTTGTGACATTTGGTAGCACACAAAGTGTTCCTCCGGTATTCGGGAGTTGCATAATCTCATAGTCATAGGAACATGTATAAGTCATGAAGAAAGCAATAGCAATATACTAAACGATCAAATGCTAAGCTAACGGAATGGGTCAAGTCAATCACATCATTCTCTAATGATGTGATCCCGTTAATCAAATGACTACTCATGTCTATGGCTAGGAAACTTAACCATTTGTGATTCAACGAGCTAGTCAAGTAGTGGCATACTAGTGACACTTTGTTTGTCTATGTATTCACACATGTACTAAGTTTCCGGTTAATACAATTCTAGCATGAATAATAAACATTTATCATGATATAAGGAAATATAAATAACAACTTTATTATTGCTTCTAGGGCATATTTCCTTCACATACATGTCATCACAATAATCATCATAAATAGTGTAGGATCTAAAGTATGTCTAGAGGGGGGGGGGTGATTAGACTACTTGACCAAATAAAAACTTATCCTTTTCCCAATTTTAGTCTTTGGCAGATTTTAGCTAACTTAGCACAAGTCAAGCAATCTTAACACAATTCAAGCAAGCATGCAAAGAGTATATGAGCAGCGGAAAATAAAGCATGCAACTTGCAAGAATGTAAAGGGAAGGGTTTGGAGAATTCAAACGCAATTGGAGACACGGATGTTTTTGTCGTGGTTCCGATAGGTGGTGCTATCGTACATCCACGTTGATGGAGACTTCAACCCACGAAGAAGGGTAACGGTTGCTGAGTCCACGGAGGGCTCCACCCACGAAGGGTCCACGAAGAAGCAACCTTGTCTATCCCACCACGGTCGTCGCCTCACGAAGGACTTGCCTCACTAGCGGTAGATCTTCACGCAGTAGGCGATCTCCTTGCCCTTACAAACTCCTTGGTTCAACTCCACAATCTTGTCTGAGGCTCCCAAGTAACACCTAGCCAATCTAGGAGACACCACTCTCCAAGAAGTAACACATGGTGTGTTGATGATGAACTCCTTGCTCTTGTGCTTCAAATGATAGTCTCCCAACACTCAACTCTCTCTCACAGGATTTGGATTTGGTGGAAAGAAGATTTGAGTGGAAAGCAACTTGGGGAAGGCTAGAGATCAAGATTCATATGGTAGGAATGGAATATCTTGGTCTCAACACAAGGGTAGGTGGTTCTCTCTCAGAAAATGTGTATTGGAAGTGTAGGTTCGTTCTGATGGCTCTCTCCACAAATGAAGAGGAGGTGGAGGGGTATATATAGCCTCCACACAAAATCTAACCGTTACACACAACCTGCCAAACTCGATGGGACCGAATTGATAAACTCGGTCAGACCGATTCAGCAAATCTAGTGAACGTTAGGATTTCGGTGGGACCGACATGCAACTCGGTAGGACCGATATGGTTAGGGTTAGGGCATAATGTAATCTCGGTGAAACCGATTACACAAACTTGGTGAGACCGATTTTGGTAATAAGCTAACCAGAGAGTTGGTCAGGTAAACTCGGTGGGACCGATTCGCTCATTTCGGTGAGACCAAAATGTTACAAAAGGAAGCAGAGAGTTTTCATTGCAATCTCGGTGGGACCGATCGCTCATCTCGGTAGGACTGAAACGCGTCTGAAGGAAGCAGAGAGGTTACAATCCCATCTCGGTGAGACCGAGATCCCTATCGGTGAGACCGATTTGCCTAGGGTTTGTGGCAGTGGCTATGACATCTGAACTCGGTGGCGCCGGATAGAAAGAATCGATGGGGCCGAGTTTGACTTTTGGTTTAGGTCATATGTGGATGTGGGAAAGTAGTTGAGGGTTTTGGAGCATATCATTAAGCACTATGAAGCAAGAACCTCATGAAGCAACACCTCATCCCTCCTTGATAGTATTGGCTTTTCCTTATAGACTCAATGTGATCTTGGATCACTAAAATATAAAATGTAGAGTCTTGAGCTTTGAGCTTGAGCCAATCCTTTTATCCTTAGTATTTTGACGGGTCCACTTTTCTCATCCATGCCATGCCATTCATTGAGCTTTTCCTGAAATATTAATCTTGAAATAGCATTAGCTCAATGAGCTATATGTTGTTAGGAATTACCAAAACCACCTAGGGATAGTTGCACTTTCAATCTCCCCCTTTTTGGTAATTGATGACAACATATAGATCAAAGCTTCAACAAATGATAATAAGAGTGAAAAACATTGTCGCTTTGAGAAGTATGTGATAATCAAGAGCTCCCCCTAAATTTGTGCATAGTTTAAGGTTTGCTTTGGACTACAAATGCACAAAGAGTTAGGCTCATGGGTTACTCTTCCATGTCACGTACATCTTGGTGGAGCGTTCAAAATGATAATAATAGAATACATGCACTCATCACCAAGCAAAGTGAATGATCATATAGAGATAAAAGGATAATGTCATCCAACAAGCATTAATGTAGCATATGATCAAACACATGATCATCCAAGTATCACACAGACATAAAGTATCTCAATCAAGCAAATAAAGTTCAACCACCAAAGCAAGAGAGAATAAAAAGCAACGCTCTCTCTCGAAGCCTATGATCTATACATTTTTCTCCCCCTTTGGCAACAAGTTACCAAAAAGTTCATAGAAAATGCATAGCACACTAAATCATCTCTCAGGCTTGATCTTCAGGTGGTGGTGTAGATAGGACTACAAGGACGAAGGCATCAGTTGATGTAGCTGGAGCTGGTGGAGTAGGTCTTTGGAGCTGGTGGCAATCGTCAGGCTGGTGCGTATGAAGTGGCTCGTGTATGCATCACCGCTGTGACTGACCTCTGAGCTCTAGGCACTCTGGCAAATGCATCATTGGTTGTCTTGCCCTTCTTCTCCTGCACTTCATCCTGAAGTTGCTCAACAACAGACTGGATCTCAGTTACCTTCACATCCAAGTCATAGAACTTCTGCTCCATGATCCTCTCCAGGCTCTCCTGCACTACTAGGGAAAACCTTATACATAGAAATTTAGCAACAGCGCGGGTCAAAAAAGGTCGCTAGTGCTAGATAGCAGTAGCGATTGAAAAAAACCGCGCTACAGATACAATTGTAGCAGTAGCGCGTGTGGCCGTAAAAGCGCTACTACTAATATTCCCATTGGTGGAACGATAGGCTACGCATAGCAGTAGCGGGCTTGGAGGAAGCGCCACGCTAGGGCATGAGTAGCAGCGTGTTTCCCAAGAAGAGCGCTACTGCTAATGGAAATAAAATAAAATGAAAACAAATAGAAAAGTAAATGAAAATGAAAAGCAGAACAGGAGAAAGAAAAAAATAAAATGTAAAGCAAAATAAATGAAAAAGCGAAAAAACAGAGAAAGGCATAGCTGTAGCGTGTGTTCGTAAGAGGCGCTATAGCTAACGTAGCTGCAGCGCGTTTCCTAGACCCCCGCTATAGAAACAGAAAAGAAAATAAAAAAGGAGAAAATAATATAGCTATAGCGATGCGCGTTTTGTAAAAGCGCTATAGCTACATTAGCTATAGCGTTTTTATGTAAACGCTGCCACCGCTAATTTTGACTTAACCAAAACCGCTTTCCCGCCACCACTTGCCCCCAATTCTCTCGACCCACCCCGCCGCCATCTCCCGATTCGCCTCGCCCCACTTCGCCGCCGTCTCTCGCCGACGTCGATGCCCCGAGCTACTCAGGAGTTGCGCCGTCGACGCCACCGAGCCGCCCTAACGCCACGGAGCCGCTGCCTCATCAACGCCACCGAGCCGCCAGCCGACGCCACGATCCTCCTCGCCACAACTGCCTCCCTCGGCCACCGAAGACGCCCTGCCTCCCTCGCCACCACCGGAGCCATCCTCTGTAGCCCCCACCCTCCTCTCTCTCTCTCATGCATAGGTTAATTATCTAGGTTATTTAGGCAAAAATTTAGTTAGGGCTTTGACGGAGAACTAGTCAGGTTAACTAGTTTAATTAGGTTAATTATCTAGGTTATTTAGGCAAGTTTTATTTTAAATATGATCCTTCCTAGACTTTTTATTGTTGATTATATCTTTTCATTGAAGTGGTCATGTTATATCTTTTCATTGAAGTGGTTCGATTGTGCCCAAGTGGCTTTGTTGTTTAAATGAAGCTGAGTGGCCTATATATATGTTTTTGCGGAATGTTGATTCATTTCCGTTCCTAAGCAAATTTCAGGTTCTCGATTTGTCCACTTTTTAGCAAAGGTCATGCGAAATTTTCCGTGAATTTCGGCATGACTTGTGCTACAAAGGACATATCGAAAAGTCTGTGATTTGCCGCACCAGGAAGGAGTCAACGTTCCTGCAAAACAATAGCCCTTTTTTATGTCATTATTCATTTTATTAGGTCTAGAATTAATTGACTAATGGAGCCGAAGGAACCATTGTTCCACAGCCGGCCGATCCCCCCGAACGTCTTCAAGGTTTCCGTGGCGATGTCGAACCGGGCCACGAGAATTTGCCTCCTCCAATACTACGGTGGATGACGAGGAGACACCGCGCGGCTTGGTGATTGTTGCAATGGGTGGGTCCTGTTGTGGCCAAATAGTCTGCTTCGCCTCGGAGGCGGTCGGAGCACACCCACGAGCACGCCTTTCAAAGAAGGTATGAACATCAACACCCCACCTACCCAATTAGCGTGGGTGCGGGTTGGGTGATAGCGGACGGGGTAAGGAGGAGGCTCCATTAGTCGCGATGACGTCGCCATGGATGAGGATGAGGACGACGGTGGCAATCGAATAAGTATGTCTATCTTGGCGCCTCCTCGTGGTTTGAGCGTCATGAGTCGGTGCACGAATTGCGGTAGTAAAGAAGTCTAGGAAGAGAGCGAGGAAAGGCAAAAAAGCTGATTCTATGATCCAGCCGCCTCAGCAGCCTCGGCTTCAGGACCGTATAGATATCCTCTATGCGGATAAATGGCATATCCCCGGTCAACCAATCCTACCTACAAGAGCGCTAGGGGCCAGATTCGGCGATCTAAGGAGACTTCATGACGATGTGCTGCGGGTAGAGAAAGGCCTCATCGCCTCGACAGATGCAGGATACCCACTCTACGTGGTTAACATTCCGCGGCAAGTGTCGTAAATGCCGACAGCTTCCCGCGGATAAGTTCTTCCTCCGATTCGATTACATATTTGACATGTTTCACGTGAAGAAGCTGGATTTTACGTTTGTCCGCCTTTATGCCTTGCACATGAACTACATCATCGGGTTGAGCAGATACCTCATATCTGTGTCATTGACCCGATACTACATGCACGAGGGCTTCTTGGGAGTCTGCGCAGAGCACCGTGTATCTGTGAGGAATACATCGTCAATTTCATGCTCGCCAATAAGGACAAGGAGGCGATTCTCGTGCCTTCTCATCCCGTGTAAGTCATCCGCGCTGCTCTCCTTCCTTCGATTTCAACCATTCATTTGCACGGTGGAGGCTAAGTAATTTGAGGTGTACTTATTTTATGCGCGTAATGGCGCCGTCCTCATCATCCTATACCCCGATTCTCCCACGCTCTTTACTTGGACTCGTCGAAGAACATTCACAAAAAGGATTACACCCACATCAAGGATGTTCTCGACAGTGCTATGTTTTACTACCAAGCAAGGGGTGGAGAGGTTAGGGACAAGAAGAGAAGGGGATGCAGGCTCGCCTTCGGCCATAAGACCGACTTCTGCTGCATCTAGCAACCGAACGATTCTCTTAATGATGGATTCTATGTCCTACACCACATGCTGGAGTCTGAGCACGGATCACCGTAACCTTCGCATGTCACCTACATCCGGCGATGCCCATATTCTCGCAATGGGCAAAGAACGTAGGAGATATCGAGGATCATCGACTTTAGCCGAAGTTCTATCACATCCAAAGACGTAACTTGCCCAAATCATCATGAAGGAGGTCGTCGGAAAAACAGGGATGTTCTACGAAGAAGGACATATGTCGCGGAAGACGTCCGAACACGGGTAGCCGCCGGCGTCTCGACCAAGCCTTTCACTAGGCTCGAGGACTATCTCCCGACATGGATGGATGGAACGACATGTTGGAGTGATTGTTGATATATGACAATGTGTCCGCTTAGTCCATACTTTCGTATGAAAAACTTTGAGTTATGCACGGTGAAACTTTATTTGTGATGTAATTAAACCGTCCTCCTCCTCGACTAGCGAAAATCACTCTAGTTAGGGCATTTTGGAGTACGATGAACTTTGTTATTTATGCTTATGATATGTTGTTTGTATTTTTGCCAAGTCTGTCTCTTTCTGTTGCTCAACTATATATATATGTTGCATATCATCGACTCATGTGACGATGCAGGTGCATAGATCATCGATGGTGAATAAGTGCTACGCCAGGAGTATATATACGACAAGTGGCCGGAGTGTCGTGCCAGTGTACCGGTTTCCGGTTTTCGAAGTTACTGATGATGATTAGTTTAGGTTCACGCTAATGCGAGAGAGGGATACGAACTCATGTACTCAAAGTGTTAGCTCTTCTCGCGTATATCATTGTTTAGATGGATCACGATGTATTTGCAAGTAATTCGAGACTTGTATCACTATTTCTAGATGATGACGAGAGACCACTTTGTGTTGGATGATGATTATGATGAGACTATTTGTATGTATATGCTATGATTACATTTGTGGTCTCGCAGGCATTTGTATGTGTATCATGATGACATTTGTATGTGCTAAAGATTCTTCTATAAAGCCTGTTCAAATACAAAAGAAATATGCCGAAAAAAAACAAAAAACTACTAAAATTAGCGATGGCGTAGTGTATGAAAGTTAGCAAAGCAGCGCCATGATAGCAGCAGAAGCGTCCAGCCAGAGCGCCGCTAGAGCCACTAGCGATAGTGAGCTTCCACTAGCGGCGCTGTTTGCACTTGTGTAGCAGAGCTGGTGAGGAGCACGCTGCCATCGCTATGTGTTAGTCAGAGCGCCTTATTAGTAGCGCGCCACTCCCGCCATCGATACACCTAAAACCCGCGCTGCTGCTAGCCTTTTCCCTAGTAGTGCTGGTTTCGAGTCAGGGTGGCCAGTCCTTTCTCAATCCTTAGAGTGGATGCAATCAATTAGCCAAGCTGATCCTGTTTGCTCTTCAAGAAGTACTGAGATGCTTCTTCCACTGTTGGCATCTTGGCAGCCTTCTCAGTCCTTGCCTTCTCCTTCTTTGCTTGTTCTTGCACAGAAGATGGTTCATTTTCATCCATCACAACAGTGTTATCCTCAAAGTCTGGGTAGATGGGCAGGTGCTCCTTGTCCAAAAGATATGTGCCAGTGCCCATCTTGGAGTTAATCAGCTCCTGGATCTGTGGGGCATACCCACAACTTCTCTTTTGGTCAGCAGATGTCCTCTTGATAGTTTCAACTATAAGACTCATGACCTTGAACTTTTGTGGCACATCAAATAAGTGTAGCAGATTTATTGCATGGCCTCTGATCATGTTGTGATCACCTGACATGGGAAAAAGAGTGTGCCTGAGGATCCAGTTGATGGTTGGCAGTCCTGACGAGGAAAGGTAATGTACTTGATCCAAACTTGTGTGTTTCAATAGCGACATCTGGGATCTCCTTGTACATATGTGCCATAGAGTTGTGATCCATCTTCTTCTTGGCATATACATCCAAGTCATCCTCTTTCTCCTTAGGTGCATTGATCAGATTAGCCCATTCTTCAATTGATGATTGGTACCTAGTACCTTCAGACATCCATACTATCCAGCCATCTGGATAGAAGTGTGTTGTGGAGTAGAATTGCATTATGAGCTCATCATTCCACTTTGTGAGCTTCTGCCCAACAAAGTCTGCCACTCCACAAGCAGTGAAGCTGTCATACACACCAGGATAGTGTTCTTCATGCTCCTTGATGTATTCCCAGTTGACCCATCTCATGTCACACACTATGGGCTTCTTGTCCAGCAGAATTGTCTCATAGAAGTCCTGCTGTTCCTTGGTATGAAATCTATAGTCCACAGCAGTCCTTCTCCTGGTAGCATATGGATCAGACTCTCTCCATAGTCTCAATCCTGAATCCTTCCTGATCTTCATGTTCTCAGCTACAGGATGGGCATCATTATGATCTGGAAGTTTAGGCTTCAATTTTCTCAAGACATATGACTCATCATCTTCTTCTTCAAGAATAGTTTCAGTGCATCGGGCCTTGTTCTTCTCAAAGAATGGGATGTTTGGTACTCCTCTTGGGTGCAGTCTTGGGCTTGGAGGCAGCCTTGGGTGCTTCTTTGGGCTTTGATGAAGCAGCCCCTGACCTGATGGCATCACCCATAAGCTTCTGAGCTTTAGGTGCTGGTGCAGCAACCTCTTCTTCTTCCTCCTCTTCCATCATGGAAGGCTTTCCAACAACCCTGGCCATGGTCTTCTTGACCCTTTCCTTCCTCTTCTTCCCTTCTGCAGCAGCCTCTTTGGGTTCAGCTTCCAAAGATGCTTGAGTGGAGGTTCTGGCTTTAGACATGGGAATCCTTTTTGGCGGTGCTTTGGTCTTCATACCAGGCTTAGTGGCAGCATGTGCCATACTCCTTCTTGAGCACCTTCTTCTTGGAAATGGCCTCATCCTCAACAGCCACATAGTCTTCATCCTCGTAATCTGAAGTTCTCTTCTTTACGGTCCTGGTGCCTGCCTTGGGTAAGTTCTTTGGGTGTGCTCTGCTACCCTCACCATAGCTGCTAGAGGGACTAGTGCCCTCACTCATGTGAACCTGCTCCTCTGACTTGTTCTAACTGTCACTTTGATCAGACATATTGCAAACACTGACAACAGATCTTGTGAGTAGATATAGATGAGATAGAGTGGATGAGCATCACAAAATACAGAGGTTTTTGCAAAAGAATGAGTCAAAAACTTAGTTTTAGTTTTCCACAGAAAGCATTTCGGATCTACCGATTTGTAAACTCGGTGATACCGAAACAGCTTTTGGAACCTAAACTAGTGAACTCGGTCAGACCGAGTCACAGTTCGGTGGCACCGAGACTGCTAGGGTTTCACAAAGTCCTGAACTCGGTCACACCGATTTGCAATTCTCGGTCGGACCGAGAGTTACATGTGCAATGGCCTGAGCCGAATCGGTGGTACCGGGTTCCACAACTCGGTTGGTCCGAGATGGTTTCGGCGGAAACCTAACCCTAAATTTTCAAATCATCTCTAATCTACGAAGTGTTTTGACTGGATAGGATAGTTTCAATCGTGGCAAGATTCATGATGAACACAATGTGCTAGGAATCGATAGGGATAGCACAGTGATCGAAGTTCATACCCTAGTTCGGCGATGACCTTGCTACTGGCGGCAATTGGTGGGGATGATTCCCGTTGACGACGGCGGAGACCAGCGGCAGGAGGCAGCTGGCGACGAGGAGGACGATCCGTAGACCCTGGAGGCAGAGCGGGCTGAGCGCGGGCGAAAGAGTTCGGAGAAAATTTCCAAATTTTTTCCCGTGGGTATATAGCCCGACCTTGTCGGTGTGACCGAGTGGAACAATTCGGTGGCACCGAGATGCATAATCGCAAGCGATTAAAGAACTCGGTGTGACCGAAGCTCAAATCGGTTGCACCGAGATTGAAAACCTAGATCGACTTAGTGATCTCGGTATGACCGAAATGGAAGAATCATCAACCGAAATGCACAAAGAAGTTTTGGAAGTTTAAGTCTATGACGAATCGGGGACTCCGAGTGCTCCTCACACGTAGTGGTTCGAATCGACTTGATCGAATTTTGTGATGTAGCATGAATAGAGTTTGAGACGAGAAGAGCATAGATAGCTAGAGAAGGTTCTTAGGCATTCTTGTCCATCCACTTGGCAAAGAAAAAGAAACCAATCAATCAAAACAACAAGTGGATGTCCTCGAATGAGTAAAATATGCAACCAACATGCTCACACAATAAAATGGCAAATGAAATATGTGGCTAAGCATGCACAACCAATTCTAGCATCTATCAATCAAATGGCGATGACTAGGTCATTTATAGAACATTTGATCATAGGTCATACTCATCGTTTAAGCTCAAGTGGGGTTACCACTTTTACATAATGCATTGTTGTGTTCACACCATTAGAGTTGCTTTAGCTCAATTCTTAGAGTAAAGCTCCCCCTAGATGTGAGATCCCCCCTTAGAGGGATGAACTAACCTTGGGTTTTGTCGATGATGACTTCATGTAGGTGTTGAAGATGTGGATTCTCAATGTTGATGTAGATCATTTGGAGCAATCCTTTGGAGTGAGTTGCACTTTCAATACCTACACGGGTTAGTCCCAGAAGGAACAAACAAGGATATCCATAGACATAGAGTGATGCACACACAAGATGATGTCTATGAGAGCATTATGTTACCTTGTCCCTTGTCTTACCAACAAGAGGGTTTCTGACTCCTTGAACTAGTGCAAGATGTGGAAGTTGATTGCACTAGTTATTGCCAAAATGATATGAGTGAAATATGTTGGCAGAGTCAACCTCAAGAACTCTCTAGTTCTTCTTCTTCGGGATCCACACCATCTTGATGGGAATCCTTGGAGTTGTAGTCGTACTTGATGAAGTAGAACTTGGTGTAGTCTTGGGAACCCACTTGACCAAGGCCTTTGGAGGTTCTTCAAATGCATCAATTTCTTCTTGAAGCTCGTCCTTGCCTTTTTGCTTGTGGTCTTGTGGTGGAAGATCATCTTGGGCTTGTGTCCCCTTGAAGGAAGTAGGATCATACTTCTCTTGTTGAGGAACAAACTTTGCCTTGGGGTATTGATCTTCTTCCCACTCAACTCCATTGGCATTGAACTTTCGTTCAAAACCAACACCTTGATTCTTCCAGTGCCTTCCTTGCTTGCGTACAATTTCCTCAAATTGCTTACTCCCGGCAAGGCTCTTGTAAACACCTTTCTCTATAATTCCCTTCAATAAGCTATTTTCTTGCTCAAGTGTAACTTGGCTAAGAGAATCATTAGTGGAATCAAGAGAACTACTAGAAGCAACAACATTGGATTTAGCATGATTATTGTTACTACGAGAGGAAGAATCCTTCTTGTTCTTGTTACTAGACTTGACTTGAGGCATGTAAGTAGATAAGAGTAAACGCTTGGCAATATAAGAAGAACTTTTCTTACGAAGATCATCATTGGTTGGCTTTAAGAACTCATGCTCTTGCTCAAGGTTGAGCTTTTCAAAGCGTAACTTCTCATGAGTCCTTAAAAGTTCTCGATGATCTTCTAAGATAGTTTCATGAGCTAAATTAAGAGTGTTTAGTTCTTTAGTTAGAATCTCAATCTTCTCCTTATCATTGTCATTCGTTTTATCTTGATTAGCATGATTAATTGACGTTTCATCATAGTATTCATCACTAGAGTTGTCAAGAAGTAAATCATCATCACCTAAGAAGTCATCTTCATCACTATTGAAATCAACATACTCGGTGTGATACCTTTGGACCTTTGGCCATGAAGCATCTTCCAATTCCTTCATTTGGTGAATCAAATATGTCGAGGAGTTGGTTGACACAAGTGCTAGACCGGCAACACCTTCATCTTGACTATATTCGGAGTCGGAGTGATAGCTTCTCTCGGAGTGATAGTCGGAGTCGGAGCCTGATACACATTCACCAACATGAGCTTGATGTGTTTGTTTTGTGTAGCTCCTTGATGACTTGTCCTTCCTTTCCGAATCCTCGCTTCTCCGGGATGTTCTTCGTTCATAACGATCATCTCTACTCCTTCTCTCTCTTGGTGGTGATTCTTCTCTTCTACTTCTCCTCTTAGGTGATTCTTCTCTGCTTTTGTAGGGTGCCGTACACTCATTGGAATAGTGTCCGGGTCTTCCACAATTGTAGCAATTACGCTCTCGACTAGAAGATCTTTTGTCATTGTAGGACCTTGACTTGGAGCTTCTCTCTTTGCTTCTATTCTTGTAGAATTTGTTGAAGTTTTTCACCATTAAGCTCAGTTCTTCATTGAAGGTTTGTTTCAAACTTGATGATGTGGGGGCTTCACATGAGGCTTTGTAAGCACCACTTGACTTTTTGTGAAGTTCCTCCTTATCCTTGAGTGACATCTCATGAGCAACAATTCTTCCAATGACTTACGCTGGCTTGAGATCTTTGTAATTGGGCATCATTCGGATCAATGTGCACACAGTATCATATTTTCCATCCAAGGCTCTTAGGATCATCTTGATGATGAATTTGTCGGTCATCTATTCACTTCCTAATCCTGCAATCTAATTTGTGATAAGAGCAAACCTATCGTACATTTCAGCGACACCATCACCATCCTTCATTTTGAACTTGTCAAGTTGACTTTGAAGCACATCCAACTTAGATTCCTTGACGGAGTCGGTACCTTCATGCATATCAATCAAAGTATCCAAAAATTCCTTTGCATTCTCAAGACGGCTGATTTTGTTGAATTCTTCGGGGCACAATCTGTTGAACAGGATATCACAAGCTTGAGCGTTGTATTGCAGCATCTTCAACTCTTCCGCGGTAGCTTCACGGTTCGGTTCTCTCCCATCAAATAATTCACCTTTCAAGCCAATACACACAATAGCCCAAAAGCAGTATGGGTTATGTCCAAGAATATGTATTTTCATCTTATGCTTCCAACTAGCAAAATTAGTACCATCAAAGTAAGGACCTCTCACGGTGATAATTTCCTCGCTAGACGCCATACTCTCCTACGTTGTGAAACCAAGGCTATGACTACCAAAAGCTATGGAAATCAAAGCAAATGGAGACCAAAGCTCGATACCACTTGTAGGATCGAAAGTATGTCTAGAGGGGGTATGATTAGACTACTTGACCAAATAAAAACTTATCCTTTTCCCAATTTTAGTCTTTGGCAGATTTTAGCTAACTTAGCACAAGTCAAGCAATCTTAACACAATTCAAGCAAGCATGCAAAGAGTATATGAGCAGCGGAAAATAAAGCATGCAACTTGCAAGAATGTAATGGGAAGGGTTTGGAGAATTCAAATGCAATTGGAGACACGGATGTTTTTGTCGTGGTTCCGATAGGTGGTGCTATCGTGACATCCACGTTGATGGAGACTTCAACCCACGAAGGGTAGCAGTTCTTGTGAGTCCACGGAGGGCTCCATACGAAGGGTCCACGAAGAAGCAACCTTGTCTATCCCACCACGGCCGTCGCCCACGAAGGACTTGCCTCACTAGCGGTAGATCTTCACGAAGTAGGCGATCTCCTTGCCCTTACAAACTCCTTGGTTCAACTCCACAATCTTTTCGGAGGCTCCCAAGTAAGACCTAGCCAATCTAGGAGGCACCACTCTCCAAGAAGTAACAAATGGTGTGTTGATGATGAACTCCTTGCTCTTGTGCTTCAAATGATAGTCTCCCCAACACTCAACTCTCTCTCACATGATTTGGATTTGGTGGAAAGAAGATTTGAGTGGAAAGCAACTTGGGGAAGGCTAGAGATCAAGATTCATATGGTAGGAATGGAATATCTTGGTCTCAACACAAGGGTAGGTGGTTCTCTCTCAGAAAATGTGTATTGAAGTGTAGGTTCGTTCTGATGGCTCTCTCCACAAATGAAGAGGAGGTGGAGGGGTATATAGCCTCCACACAAAATCTAACCGTTACACACAACCTGCCAAACTCGGTGGGACCGAATTGATAAACTCGATCAGACCGATTCAACAAATCTAGTGAACGTTAGGATTTTCAGTGGGACCGACATGCAACTCGGTAGGACCGATATGGTTAGGGTTAGGGCATAACGTAATCTCGGTGAGACCGATTACACAAACTCGGTGAGACCGATTTTGGTAATAAGCTAACCAGAGAGTTGGTCGTAAACTCGGTGGGACCGGTTCGCTCATTTCGGTGAGACCGAAATGTTACAAAAGGGAAACAGAGAGTTTACATTGCAATCTCGGTGGGTCCAATCGCTCATCTCGGTAGGACCGAAACGTTACGAAGGGAAATAGAGAGGTTACAATCCCATCTCGGTGAGACCGAGATCCCTATCGGTGAGACCGATTTGCCTAGGGTTTGTGGCGTTGGCTATGACATCCGAACTTCGGTGGCGCGGATAGAAAGAATCGATGGGGCGAGTTTGACTTTTGGTTTAGGTCATATGTGGATGTGGGAAAGTAGTTGAGGGTTTTGGAGCATATCACTAAGCACTATGAAGCAAGAACCTCATGAAGCAACACCTCATCCCTCCTTGATAGTATTGGCTTTTCCTATAGACTCAATGTGATCTTGGATCACTAAAAATATAAAATGTAGAGTCTTGAGCTTTGAGCTTGAGCCAATCCTTTTATCCTTAGTATTTTGAGGGGTCCACTTTTCTCATCCATGCCATGCCATTCATTGAGCTTTTCTTGAAATATTAATCTTGAAATAGCATTAGCTCAATGAGCTATATGTTGTTAGGAATTACCAAAACCACCTAGGGATAGTTGCACTTTCAAATAGCAACTTTGTTATCATAATCAATTGGAACCTCTTCCGAAATAGTAGATTTATCACTAAATAAATTCATGACCTCTCCAATCCACTTTCATCAATATAATCATCATAAATAGGAGGCATGCTTTCATCATAATAAATTTGCTCATAAAAACTTGGGGGACAAAAAATATCATATTCATCAAACACAGCTTCCCCAAGCTTGTGGCTTTGCATACCATCAGCATCATGGATATTCAAGCAATTCATACTAACAACATTGCAATCATGCTCATCATTCAAATATTTAGTGCCAAACATTCTAATGCATTCTTCTTCTAGCACTTGAGCACAATTATCGGAATCCTTATTTTCACGAAAGATATTAAAAAAGATGAAGCATATGAGCCACCCTCAATTCCATTTTTTTAGTTTCCTTTTATAGACTAAACTAGTGATAAAACAAGAAACTAAAAGATTCGTTGCAAGATCTAAAGATACACCTTCAAGCACTCACCTCCCCGGCAACGGCGCCAGAAAGTGCTTGATGTCAACTACACAACCTTCTTCTTGTAGACGTTGTTGGGCCTCCAAGTGCAGAGGTTTGTAGGACAGTTGCAAATTTCCCTCAAGTGGATGACCTAAGGTTTATCAATCCGTGGGAGGCGTAGGATGAAGATGGTCTCTCTCAAGCAACCCTGCAACCAAACAACAAAGAGTCTCTTGTGTCCCCAACACACCCAATACAATGGTAAATTGTATAGGTGCACTAGTTCGGCGAAGAGATGGTTATACAAGTGCAATATGGATGGTAGATATGGGTATTTGTAATCTGAAAATATAAAAACAGCAAGGTAACTATTGATAAAAGTGAGCACAAATGGTATTGCAATGCGTTAAAACAAGGCCTAGGGTTCATACTTTCACTAGTGCAAGTTCTCTCAACAATAATAACATAATTGGATCATATAACTATCCCCCAACATGCAACAAATTGTCACTCCAAAGTCACTATAGAGGAGAACAAACGAAGAGATTATTGTAGGGTATGAAACCACCACAAAGTTATCCTTTTTGATCGATCTATTCAAGAGTCCGTAGTAAAATAACACGAAGCTATTCTTTCCATTCGATCTATCCTAGAGTTTGCACTAGAATAACACCTTAAGACACAAATCAACCAAAACCCTAATGTCACCTAGATACTCCAATGCACCTCAAGTATCCGTGGGTATGATTATACGATATGCATCACACAATCTCAGATTCATCTATTCAACCAACACATAGAACTTCAAAGAGTGCCCCAAAGTTTCTACCGAGAGTCAAGATCGAAAACGTGTGCCAACCCCTATGCATAAGTTCACAAGGTCACAGAACCTGCAAGTTGATCACCAAAACATACATCAAGTGGATCACGTGAATATCCCATTGTCACCACATATAAGCACATGCAAGACATACATCAAGTGTTCTAAAATCCTTAAAGACTCAATCCGATAAGATAACTTCAAAGGGAAAACTCAATCCATTACAAGAGAGTAGAGGGGGAGAAACATCATAAGATCCAACTATAATAGCAAAGCTCACGATAAATCAAGATCGTGCCAAATCAAGAACATGAGAGAGAGAGAGAGAGAGCAAACACATAGCTACTGGTACATACCCTCAGCCCCGAGGGTGAACTACTCCCTCCTCGTCATGGAGATAGCCGGGATGATGAAGATGGCCACCGGTGAGGGATCCCCCCTCCGGCAGACTGCTGGAACAGGGTCTCGATTGGTTTTTGGTGGCTACAGAAGCTTGCGGCGGCGGAACTCCCGATCTAGGTTATGTTCTGGGGGTTTATGTATATATATAAGAGGTTTTGGCATAGGTAACAAGTCAGCGGGGTCTCCGAGGCGGCCACGAGGTAGGGGCGCGCCCAGGGGGTAGGGCACGCCCCCCACCCTCGTGGGTGCCTCGGGACTCTTCTGGCCCATCTCTGATACTCTGTGGGCTTCTTCTGGTCCAAAAATAATCTCCGTGAAATTTCAGGCCAATTGGACTCCGTTTGGTTTTCCTTTCCTGCGATACTCAAAAACAAGGAAAAAGCGAACTGCACTGGGCTCTAGGTTAATAGGTTAGTCCCAAAAATCATATAAAATAGCATATAAATGCATATAAAACATCCTAGATGGATAATATAATAGCATGGAACAATCAAAAATTATAGATACGTTGGAGACGTATCAGTAGCGCAGCCACCTCATCGGTCAGATGACCGGGCTCCAGGACCCCAACCGCATGTCGAACTTGCGGCTGGCGGCGGACCAGGTTGCGCGTTGGGTCAACGACATTTCCAAGGCCCGGTTGTGGGACGACTGGGAGTTCGGCAAGCCTCCGTACAGCCAGGCGAACCCGGCACCCTTGGTGAGTCCTTGGTCTTCATACTTTGCTGCTGCTCATCTTCTTGTTCGCCCCGACGCGACGCGGGAGGTGCTTCTGAACATCATCCAGCATCCTTATGACCGGGCGCCGACGCAGGTGGTGTGGGCCATCTCGGAGGAATCTACGGCCCACGGCGGGGGGCGGGGGGAGGAGGCGGCCGCCGTCGTCGGTGCAGTGCGCCACGCGGGTAAGTTTGTCCTCTGTATTTCTTGAGTTGCCGGGCGCGAGATGGCATTGGGGATGCTGACGTGAGTCGTTGATGTAGTGGCGCTGGGTGGTGGAGGCAGCGGCGCGACCGGAGCCGGGTCGTCAGGGGGGGCGCCGGCGGCGAGCCAGCCGCACAGGAAGGATAATGTCGCGCCACGGGCCCCGGTCGTGAAGCGGTTGGCGAACCCGGCCGGGGGCGCGAATCCTCCCACCAAGAGGAGGCGAGGCACTCCGCAGGAGAGGTCGGCGAGGTCTGCCGTTCCGGTTGTGCCTGGGTAAGTTCCTTCTTGTCGGATTTGGACGGCCGAGTGGCTCTGCTTGGTTCTTGTATGTTTATTTCTTTGCGCTTCAGGTCGCCGATTTCACTGGTGTTGGCGGCAGCGGATGCCGCGTCCACCGAGGGCGCCGCGTTCCGGAGGAGCCAAACCAGCGCCATCAAGGAGGAGGAGGCGGCAGATCCGGAACTCGGCCTGGACCCGGCCGACACCGAGGGCCTGGCCTGGCGGGACCGGAATAGGGCCAAGGCGGAGCTGGAGGCGGTGTCGATCCAGGCCTGGGTTAACTCCGCGACGACGTGGGCGCGAGCCGGCGAGGAGCCGGCGTGGCCCGAAATGCTGGCTGGGATGGAGCCGGCGGCGACGGTCTCCGTGCCGTCGTTGGAGGGGGCGCTACCGCGGTGGCCGCACCGGCATGATGGACCTCGACCGGGAGGTCGTGGTGGTTGGGGACGACACCCCGCCGCGGACTGACGCGGTCGAGCGGTCGGGGGTCGATGGAGGCGACGGCGACGCCGTCATGGAGGAGGTGCCGTGGGTGGCACCAGAGGGGGCGCCTCAGGCATCGACGAGCGCGGCGCCGCTGGTGGTGACGCCGCAGGCCACTCCGGCCGTCGAGCCGGCGAGGGTGCCGAAGAGGACGCTAGAGAAGGCGCCGGCCGCGGAAGAGGCAGTCAGCGGCGAGTACGCCTTGGTGCCTAGGCCAGGGTGTTGCCAGGCCGCCGGGTCACAGCCGGCCCGGGGCGGGTCCAGCGAGGTCTTCTTTGGGCCCCTGACCCAGGAGGAGGCAGCGATGGCCGCCGTGAGCAAGGCGTCAGAGGGAAGATGGACGGATCTGTGCCTTCACAAGCCGAGGTGGAGTAGACGCGGAGCCGGAGCGCGCCGTGTTTGTAAGTTCTCCTTGCCTTACATTTTCTTTTTGTTGCTTCTTCTGGGTGGGTGCGCGCCAGCGCACCCACTGGGTGTAGCCCCCGAGATTCGGGCCAACTGCATAGCAGTTGGGTCGAATCTTAAACTGTTGTCTTGTGTTGATCGCTGATACGTCCATTTTGCATCATGCTTTTATATCGATATTTATTGCATTATGGGTTGTTATCACACATTATGTCACAATACTTATGCCTATTCTCTCTTATTTTACAAGGTTTACATGAAGAGGGAGAATGCCGGCAGCTGGAATTCTGGGCTGGAAAAGGAGCAAATATTAGAGATCTATTCCGCACAACTCCAAAAGTCCTGAAATTTCACGGGAGTCAGTTTTGGAATATATAAAAAAATATTGGGCGAAGAAAGCACCAGAGGGGGTCCACACCCTATCCACGAGGGTGAGGCGCGCCTCTACCTCACTGGCGCGCCCTGCCTCGTGGGCCTGGCAGCCTCCGGTGCCCATCTTTGGCTATATGAAATCTTTCATACAGAAAAATCAGAAGGAAGCTTTGGACGGCGCCGCCCTCTCGAGGCGGAACTGGCGGAACTAATCTAGGGCTCCAGTGAGCTGTTCTGGGAAACATCCCCTCGGGGGAAATCATCACCATCGTCATCACCATATATCCTATCACCGGGAGGGGGTCAATCTCCATCAACATTTTCACCAGCACCATCTCCTCTCAAACCCTAGTTCATCTCTTGTATCCTATCTTTGTCTCAAAACCTCAGATTGGTACATGTGGGTTGCTAGTAGTGTTGATTACTCCTTGTAGTTGATGCTAGTTGGTTTATTCAGTGGAAGATCATATGTTCAGATCCTTTATGC
This sequence comes from Aegilops bicornis, assembly GCA_021605145.1. Lineage (NCBI taxonomy): Eukaryota > Viridiplantae > Streptophyta > Magnoliopsida > Poales > Poaceae > Aegilops > Aegilops bicornis. The sequence continues at coordinate 463,018,540 of CM038671.1, forward strand.
ATATTAATATCCCTCTGATTATGAACATGAATATGATTTGTGAGTAGTTACGTTTGTTCCCGAGGACATGGCGTAAGTCATGCTATAAGTAGTCATGTGAGTTTGGTATTCGCTCGATATTTTGATGAGATGTATGTTGTCTTTCCTCTAGTGGTGTTATGTGAACGTCAACTACATGACACTTCACCATTGTTTGGGCCTAGGGAAGGCATTGGGAAGTAATAAGTAGATGATGGGTTGCTAGAGTGATGAAGCTTAAACCCTAGTTTATGCGTTGCTTCGTGAGGGCTGATTTGGATCCATATGTTTCATGCTATGGTTAGGTTTACCTTAATACTTCTTTTGTAGTTGTGGATGCTTGCAATAGGGGTTAATCATAAGTGGGATGCTTGTCCAAGGAAGGGCAGTACCCAAGCACCGGTCCACCCACATATCAAATTATCAAAGTAACGAACACGAATCATATGAGCATGATGAAAACTAGCTTGACGATAATTCCCATGTGTCCTTGGGAGCATTTTCCTTTATATAAGAGTTTGTCCAGGCTTGTCCTTTGCTACAAAAAGGATTGGGCCACCTTGCTGCACCTTATTTACTTTTATTACTTGCTACCCGTTACAAATTACCTTATCATTTAAACTATCTCATACCGATAATTTCAAGTGCTTGCAGAGAATACCTTCTTTGAAAACCGCTTGTCATTTCCTTCTGCTTCCTCGTTGGGTTCGACACTCTTACTTATCGAAAGGAGTACGATAGATCCCCTATACTTGTGGGTCATCAAGACTCTTTTTAAAGCGCCATTCCGGGGAGTGAAGCGCCTTTGGTAAGGAAAAATTTATATAGTGTGCTGAAATTTATCGTCACTTGTTACTATGGAAAGTAATCCTTTGAGGGGCTTGTTTGGGGTATCTTCACCTCGACCAAGAGAGCAAAGAGTTGCACCTCAACCTCATCGAACCTACTAAAAATGTTTACTTTGAAATTCCTTCGGGTATGAAAGAGAAACTGCTAGCTAATCCTTTTACAGGAGATGGAACATTGCATCCCGATTTGCACCTAATCTATGTGGATGAAGTTTGTGGATTATTTAAGCTTGCAGGTATGCGAGGATGTTATAAAGAAGAAGGTCTTCCCTTCATCTTTGAAGGGAAAGGCATTGACATGGTTTAGGCTATGCGATGATATTGGATCATGGAACTACAACCGATTGAAATTGGAATTTCATCAGAAGTTTTATCCTATGCATCTGGTTCATCGCGATCGTAATTATATATATAATTTTTGACCTCACGAAGGAGAAAGAATCACTCATGCTTGGGGGAGGCTTAAGTCAATGTTATATTCATGCCCCAATCATGAGCTCTCAAGAGAAATTATTATTCAAAATTTTTATGCTCGGCTTTCTCTCAACAATCGCTCCATGCTCGATACTTCTTGTACTGGTTCTTTTATGATGAAGACTATTGAATTCAGATGGGATTTATTGGAAAGAATTAAACACAACTCTGAAGATTGGGAACTCGACGAAGGTAAGGAGTCAGGTATAACACCTAAGTTTGATTGTGTTAAATCTTTTATGGATACCGATGTTTTCCGTGAATTTAGCACCAAATATGGACTTGACTTTGAGATAGTAGCTTCTTTCCGCGAATCATTTGCTACTCATGTTGATCTTCCTAAGGAGAAGTGGTTTAAATATCATCCTCCCATTGAAGTAAAAGTAGTTGAACCTATTAAAGTTGAAGAAAATACTATCACTTATAATGTTGATCATATTGTTCCTACCGCTTATATTGAGAAACCCCCTTTCCCTGCTAGAATAAAGGATTATGCTAAAGCTTCAACTATGGTTCGTAAGAGTAATACTAGAACACCTACCCCTGAGCAAATTAAACTTGAACCTAGTATTGCTATGGTTAAAGATCTCTTGGCCGATAATATAGATGGGCATGTTATTTACTTCTATGATGAAGATGATAGAATAGATAGACACGATACTAAAAATAAACATAGACCTGTTGTAGGCATGCACATTATTTCTGTTAAAATAGGAGATCATTGCTATCATGGCTTATGTGATATGGGTGCTAGTGTTAGTGCAATACCTCATTCTTTATACGAAGAAATTATGCATGATATTGCACCCGCTGAGTTAGAAGGTATTGATGTTACAATTGAGCTTGCCAATAGAGATACTATTTCACCAGTTGGGATTGTTAGAGATGTTGAAGTCTTGTGTGGGAAAGTTAAATATCCTACTGATTTTCTTGTTCTTGGTTCCCCACAAGATGACTTTTGTCCCATTATATTTGGTAGACCCTTCTTGAATACTGTTAATGCTAAGATAGATTGCAAAAAGGATGTGGTTACTATTGGTTTAGGGGATATGTCTCATGAATTTAATTTTGCTAAATTTCGTAGACAACCCCATGATAAAGAATTGCCTAGTAAAGATGAAATTACTGGTCTTGATTCTATTGCCGTGCCTCCTAATGATCCTTTAGAACAATATTTGTTAGACCATGAAAATGATATGTTTATGAATGAAAGAAGGGAAATAGATGAAGTATTCTTTAAACAGGGACCTATTTTGCAACACAACTTGCCTGTTGAAATTCTTGGGGATCCTCTTCCACCCAAGGGTGATCCCATGTTTGAGCTCAAACCATTACCTGATACTCTTAAATATGCTTATCTTGATGAAAAGAAGATATATCCTGTTATTATTAGTGACCTTTCAGAGCAGGAAGAAGAGAAATTATTGAAAACTCTGAAGAAGCACCGTGCTAATATTGGATATACTCTTGATGATCTTAAGGGCATTAGTCGCACTCTATGCCAGCACAAAATAAAATTGGACAAGGACGCTAAATCAGTTGTTGATCACCAACTACGGTTAAATCATAAGATGAAAGAAGTGGTAAGAAAAGAAATACTAAAGCTTCTGGAGGCAGGTATAATTTATCCCGTTGCTGATAGTCAGTGGGTAAGTCCTATCCATTGTGTCCCTAAGAAGGGAGGTATTACTGTTGTTCCTAATGATAAAGATGAATTGATCCCACAAAGAATTGTTACAGGTTATAGAATGGTAATTGATTTCCGCAAATTAAATAAAGCTACTAAAAAGGATCATTACCCTTTACCTTTTATTGATCAAATGCTAGAAAGATTATCCAAACACACACATTTTTGCTTTCTAGACGGTTATTCTGGTTTCTCTCAAATACCTGTGTCAAAAGAGGATCAAGAAAAGACCACTTTTAAATGCCCTTTCGGTACCTTTGATTATAGACGATGCCTTTTGGTTTATGCAATGCACCTGCTACCTTTCAAAGATGTATGACTGCTATATTCTCTGACTTCTGTGAAAAGATTGTTGAGGTTTTCATGGATGATTTCTGATAACCCACAAGTATAGGGGATCAATTGTAGCCTCTTTCGATAAGTAAGAGTGTCGAACCCAACGAGGAGCTACAGGTAGAACAAATATTCCCTCAAGTTCTATCGACCACCGATACAACTCTACGCACGCTTAACATTCGCTTTACCTAGAACAAGTATGAAACTAGAAATACTTTGTAGGCGTTGTTGGATAGGTTTGCAAGATAATAAAGAGCGTGTAAAGAAAAAGTAGGGGCTGTTTAAATAAAGACACAACTAAATTAGTTTTAGTAAAGAGCTTTTTGTCACGAGAAAGTTATTTGTCCCTAGGCAATCGATAACTAGACCGGTAATCATTATTGCAATTTTATTTGAGGGAGAGGCATAAGATAACATACTTTCTCTTCTTGGATCATATGCACTTATGATTGGAACTCTAGCAAGCATCCGCAACTACTAAAGATCATTAAGGTAAAACCCAACCATAGCATTAAAGTATCAAGTCCTCTTTATTCCCATACGCAAACAACCTACTTACTCGGGTCTGTGCTTCTGTCACTCACGCCACCCACCATAAGCAAATCATGAACATATTGCAAACCCTACAGCGGGGATCCCTCACGCTTGCGCGACAAGTAGAGCACTATAGGACAGCACCAATAATAAAACATGCAACTCAAACCAACCACGATCATCAATTAACCCATAGGACAAAACGGATCTACTCAAACATCATAGGATAGCCATACATCATTGGGAAATAATATATAGCGTTGAGCACCATGTTTAAGTAGAGATTGCAGCGGGTAAAAGAGGGGTTACACCGCTGCATAGAGGAGGGACGAGTTGGTGATGACGGCGGTGAAGTTGTTGGTGGAGATTGCGGTGATGATGATGGGCTCCCCAAGACCGGCACACCGGAAGCGAGGAGAGAGCCCTCCTTCTTCTTCTTCCTTGACCTTCTCCCTAGATGGGAGAAGGGTTTCCCCTCTGGTCCATGGTCTCCATGGCGTGGGAGGGGCGAGAGCCCCTCCGAGATTGGATCTGTCTCTCTGTCTCTCTGTCTCTCTTTGTTTCTGCGCTCCAGATCTGCCCTTTAACCGTTTCTTAAATTCCCGGAGATCCGTAACTCCGATAGGGCTGAATTTTGGACACGATCTCTATCTGGATATTAGCTTTCCTACGGCGAAAGAAGGACACCAACCGCCTTTACGGGTGTCCACAAGGGCCCAGGCGCGCTGACCACTGGCGCGCCCCTGCCTCGTGGCCTCCTCGGGCATCGTGATCGCGTTGATTCTTCTTCCCAAAATCGCATATATTCCAAAAAAAATCTCTGCTGGCTTTTTATCCCGTTTGGACTCCGTTTGATATGGATTTTCATGCGAAACAAAAACATGCAACAAACAGAACTGCACTGCAATCGGATCAATATGTTAGTCGCAAAATAGTATAAAAAGTTGCCAAAAGTATATGAAAGTTGTATAATATTGGCATGGAACAATCAAAATTTATAGATACGACGGAGACGTATCAATTTCTCCGTGTATGGAACTTCTTTTGATGATTGCTTAAGCAACCTTGATTGAGTTTTGCAGAGATGTGAAGAAACTAATCTTGTCTTGAATTGGGAGAAGTGCCACTTTATGGTTAATGAAGGTATTGTCTTGGGGCATAAAAATTTCTGAAAAGAGGTATTGAAGTTGATAAAGCTAAAGTTGATGCTATTGAAAAGATGTCGTGTCCTAAGGACATTAAAGGTATAAGAAGTTTCCTTCACATGCCGGTTTTACAGGAGGTTCAAGAAAGACTTCTCAAAATTTCTAGGCCTCTGACTAATCTCTTACAAAAAGATGTTCCTTTTGTCTTTGATGATGATTGTGTAGAAGCATTTGAAATACTGAAGAAAGCCTTGATTTCTGCACCTATTGTTCAGCCACCTGGTTGGAATTTACCCTTTGAATTTATGTGTGATGCTAGTGATTATGTTGTAGGTGTTGTTCCAGGACAAAGAGTTGATAAGAAATTAAATGTTATCCAATATGCTAGTAAAACTCTAGACAGTGCCCAGAGAAATTATGCTACTATTGAATAAGAATTTTTAGCAGTTGTTTTTGCTTGTGTTTAGTTCGCATCTTATATTGTTGATTCTAAAGTAACTGCTCACACCGATCATGCCGATATTAAATATCTTATGGAAAAGAAAGATGCTAAACCTAGACTTATTAGATGGGTTCTCCTACTACAAGAATTTGATTTGCATATTATTGATAGAAAGGAGTCGAGAACCCGTTGCGCATAACTTATCTAGGTTAGAGAATGTTCTTGATGACCCACTACCTGTTGATGATAGCTTTCCCGATGAACAATTAGTTGTCATAAATGCTTCTCGTAGTGCTCCATGGTATGTTGATTATGCTAATTACATTGTTGCTAAATTTATACCACCTAGTTTCAAGATACCAAAGAAAAAGAAAAAGTTTTTCTATGATTTAAGACATTACTACTGGATGACCCACACCTTTATAAAGGAGTAGATGGTGTTATTAGACGCCTACGTACTGAGCATGAACAGAAGAGATCCTACACAAGTGTCACTCCGAGGCTTATGGAGGACACCACGTTGGAGATAGAACCCATTACATAAGGTATTGCAATCCGGTTTTTATTGGTCTACTCTCTTCAAAGATTCTCGTAAGTTTGTCTTGTCTTGTGATGAATGTCAAAGAATTGGTAATATTAGTAGACGTCAAGAAATGCCTATGAACTATTTACTTGTTATTGAACCATTTGATGTTTGGGGCTTTGATTATATGGGACCGTTTCCTTCCTCTAATGGGTATACACATATTTTATTTGTTGTTGATTACGTTACTAAGTGGGTAGAAGCTATTCCAACTAGTAGTGCTGATCATAACACCTCTATTAAGATGCTTAAAGAAGTTATTTTTCCGAGGTTTGGAGTCCCTAGATATTTAATGACTGATGGTGGTTCACATTTTATTCATGGTGCTTTTCATAAAATGCTTGCTAAGTATGACATTAATCATAGAATTGCACCTCCATACCACCCACAGTCTAGTGGTCAAGTAGAATTGAGTACTAGAGAGATTAAATTAATTTTGCAAAAGACTGTTAATAAATCTAGAAAGAATTGGTCAAAGAAACTTGATGATGCATTATGGGCCTATAGAACTGCATATAAAAATCCTATGGGTATGTCCCCGTATAAAATGGTTTATGGAAAAGCATGTCACTTACCTCTCGAATTAGAACATAAGGCATATTGGGCCATTAAAGAGCTCAATTATGATTTCAAACCTGCCGGTGAGAAGAAATTATTTGACATTAGCTCACTTGATGAGTGGAGAACCCAAGCCTATCAGAATGCCAAACTGTTTAAAGAAAAAGTTAAAAGATGGGATGAAAAAAGGATACAAAAGCGTGAGTTTAGTGTAGGTGATTATGTGTTCCTATTCAACTCTTGTTTAAGATTTTTTGCAGGAAAACTTCTCTCTAAATGGGAAGGTCCTTATGTTATTGAGGAGGTCTATCATTCCGGTGCCATAAAAATCAACAACTTCGAAGGCACAAATCCAAAGGTGGTAAACGGTCAAAGAATCAAACATTATATCTCAGGTAATCCTATAAATGTTGAAACTAATGTTATTGAAACCGTAACCCCAGAGGAATACATAAGGAACACTTCCCAGAATGTTTTCCGCCGTAAAGGTACTACAAACGCTGTGTCCGGAGATATCAAAGCTCCCTCCTCCCACGAGGGAGATGAAGACGAAGAGGAGGAGGAGGAAGGGAGCAATTCTCCCCTCAGGGAAAAGAAGAAGAAGAGGGCGGCCTCCGCTGACCTAGAGGCAGAAACGTCCAAAAGGGGGAAGATATCCTCTCGGATGGCTCGAGACTCGATGTCAAGCCATCCCCTGGGCGTTTCATAAGCCCTGGATGAATCGTAAGTATTCAAAGATACTATACATATATCTGGCCTTTTACAAATTGTAGGATGACATATCGTTTATGTATTTCAGTCTGGCCCGTGATCTCCCCCAACAATCATCGTCTTCGGGGAACTCTTTGGCGCCGGAGACGATGGAGAGCGAAATGCCTCCGCGAGCCTCTCTGCCACATGCTGTGGATGACACCGAAGTGTTATCCCAAAGGACCTCTCCGGGCTAGGGAGAGGTGCGGAAGGCCGCTGAAACGGCACCAGAGGGTAATGCCTCGGTTGCCGAGAACATGGGGGGCACAACCCCCATGGAAACTGATGACGGGGGCCCGGACCAATCCGGCCCCCAGCCGAATACCATTCCGGAGACCCACACGGCTCCACAATCTAGCTAGCAGCCCCCTTTAAAGGAGGGGGAGTGCCGACTCCACCGGCGACCTCCATCAATCCGGAGGCGCCGGACACTTTGAGGGAAGCACTTCGATGTGCTTCCGTTGTGGAGGAGCATCGTACCCTGATGGGTACGGTGGTTGAGAAGGTTCAGTCTGCCAAAAGCGGACTGAACGAAGCCTTTACTAGCCTGTTAACAGGCTTTGAGGTATGTGATATAATATTCTTAGCCGCTTTTGCATGTGCAAAAAAATATGCCTGTGTATAGATAGTAGCCCCTTAGACTCTGTTCGGATTTGAAAAAGGGGCCGGACAGAGGATCAAATATTCGCCGGAGATAACATACTTGTCTATTTTGATAAACATGCTTCACTGTTAGCGGCTTCCGCCCAGTCCGCTGAAGTTTCCGAACTCAAGCGGAAGCTGAAGCTGGCTGATGATGAGATCGACCACATTAACAAGCGGTTCGATGAGGCGCAAGGTATGCTTTGAAAAGATCCTTACAAGCCTTAATTGTAATGGAAACTCAGAGTTTAAGCTCATGTGCTGCTATGTGTATGATTGTAGGCACTGCCACCGAGGTCGAGACCCTCAAGAGTGCCCTTGTCGAAGCCAAGGAGGAGGCGAAGGCGAGCACAGCGGCCGCAGACAAAGCGGCTGCGGATTTAAAGGCCGAGCAGGTCGCCCGCCGCCAGTATGAGGAGAGGGTGACCGAGGTGGAGCAAGAGCTCAAGGACGCCGCTGGCAAGTGCAAGTCCTTGGAGGAGCAGAATAAGGCCCAGGCAACTGAACTTTCCAAGGCTCTCCAAGAGGCCAAGGAGGCGCGGACCGTGTCCCGGGCGGCTCGCCAGGAGATCAAGCAAGCTGAACAAATAGCGGCTGGTAAGCCTTTTCTTTTACAGAGTATATTTGGCGGTCGGAGATATGTTTTGCTAAATCGACTATGAAGTGCTCCAGACGCCTTTGCGGATCTCCTAAGGAGTGCTGCCGAACCCGTCCAGCATTTCCGGGCCCAATAAGAGAACACGACGGAAAAGCTCTTCTGGTCGCAGTACCTGGCGACGGAGCGGCCAACGCTAATAAACAACTAGATGATGCAGCTGGCGGAGCTGCATAGGATGTCTGGCTGGGCCATGAAGAACATCATAGTACGGCTATGGCCAGCCGGACCCATTCCTAGCAGCTACTTTGGCCTGGTCAAGCGGCTCGGTGACGCCTTGCCTCGAGTTGAGGCTGTGAAGCGCTAGGCGTGCATAGAGGGTGCGCAGATGGCCTTTGCCCGTGTGAAGATGCACCGGGTGAAGATGAAGGCCACCGTCGTGGCAATTGAGGGTCCGCCCGTAGGCAAGGACCACCGCAAGCCGGAGCGCTATTTTGAAGACATCCTAGAGGGTGCCCGTTTGATAAAGGGTCTGTGCTCGAAGGATATTATATTTGAGTGAATGTATCTGAACTGCCGAGACGTTGTATTATAAACCAAGGCTTTGTAATATATTTATGCTTTTATTTGAAATATTTTCCTCTTGTGCGGCCATTTTTACTTCTGAAAGTTTGCCAGTCGTCGACTTCAGCACCCATGTAGATACTATGGGGGTGTTCGGAATAACGTGTAATCACTCTTGACCCAACGTCTTGGTCCGTAAAGGAGGTGACTTACGTAGTGAACCAGGCAATCAGACTATGCGGCTTTAGCACTTTCACTTAGACATAGGAGTTTGACGGTGGGGCTAAGAACTAGGCCCTGGTGCGCATGCGGCTATCCGAACTGGGATGCCTGAGGCGCGTGAGCGAATCGAAGTCATTCCTTCGTATAATACGGAAAAATTTGCAAGAGATTTGTATTAAGTCGCCGAATAGCTGACCAGCTCTCGCCGTACCATGACAGTTAGTTTTCAGCTTTATCTACTGAGGTGTTTAACCGGACGAACCAGAAACACAATCTCAGTAGTTCTCCCTTTACTACCTTAGCCAAACGAGCGGAACGTAAGGTGGTAACCACAGGAGCCGGGCAACCCAACTATTGACCAAAGACATGATTCGGAGCCGATGCATATAATGCCATATTTGGGACACCGAAGTATACTATAAAAGTGCTCGGACTTCTTTTGTTTTTGAAAAATATATGTAGCCAAATAGAACCCCCGGCGATTTAAATCGGCCAAGGTGTATATGCCAATCTGACGTAAAGAGGGAAGACAGATTAGAAAATAAGCCAATACCGAACAAGGTTGGGCGAAACTGTTTCCGTTGTAGTCTGATTGATACGTCAAAATGTGTTTTTACAGAGGATGCTAGAAGCATCAAGGCTATTTTACATGCCGAGAACTTGTAGACAAAGGAAAACTGTATACAGGTCCTAAAAAGGTGGTCTTGAAGATCCCTTGCACACCCTGCCGCACGTCTGCGTCGCTTTCGCCTTTGAGGGAGATTCCTTGAGAGGAACAACCCACGGTTGTTTGTATGAAACCGGGCTCAAAAGGAGTCCTTGTATGTCCATGGAGTAGCTAGGTTTTAATGCACCTGTGGTATTGAAGAAGAAAAAAAATAAAAAATGATCAAAGAAGAAAGGTCAAGGTCATATAGGGTCAAACCGTACTATAGACCGTCTGTATTGTGCCTCCGTTGATGCCCAAGGTATTGTGAGTGTGTAATTATGCACACGCGGTACAAATGCCACGGATGTGTGTGGCAATCGACGGAGGCAAAACTGCTAGTCTAGCTTTGGAGTTGCCGAGCTGTCATCATGCAGAATGGACCGGACTGTTTAACATTGTCCGGGTGCTTGATGACTGATGAGGTGTGTGGCTTGATAGGGCCGCTTTGTGCCTCGGCTACGAGGGCCGCGGTGTGCTCCTCGGTACGGAGGGAGCGCTCCGGGCATTTTTAGCTTTAAGTAAGCATAATGCGGGACCACATTGAAGCGGGCGAAGGCGGTTCTCGTGATAACCACTGCGGAAGGGGACGATGTCGAAGATCAAGTCTTCGCTTCGGAAGTTGTCCGGCGAACCGAAGACCACTTCCAATGTTATTGAGCCCGTGCAACGGGCCTCTACACCAGGTATTACTCCTTTAAAGGTAGTATTAGTAGGCTTGATTCTTCACGGGTCAATACCCATTTTGCAAATCATGTCTTGATAAATCAAGTTAAGACTGTTGCAGTCGTCCATAAGGACTCTGGTCAGATGGAATCCGTCGATGATTGGATCAAGGACCAAGGCTACCGAACCTCCATGACGGATACTGGACGGGTGATCCTTACGATCGAAGGTGATCGGACAGGCCGACCAGGGGTTAAATTTTGGGGCGACCGTCTCTACGGCGTAGACATCCCTTAGCGCACGGTGTCGTGGGAACGACTCCGACAGTAAGAGAGGGGTAGGATAACGGAGCATGATCTATCGAGATGCATATGGGTGACACGGTGGTTTTAGCGAGTTCGGGCCTCTCACGGTGGAGATAACAACCCTACGTCTCGTGCTCCGGAGAGGCTTTGTTTTATCTGAGTATATATCCGGAGATTACAATGTGTGTATGAGAGAGAGGAACGGATCGCCATGCCTGAGCTAAGTCCTGAGACTAATGGTGAAAAGAGAGAGAGGTGGAAGAAAAGCCCCCCCAGTCTAGTGGTGGGGGGTGGCTTATATAGAGTGCGCCACCCCCTCACCTCCTATGTTACAAAGTGGGGTATGAATGCCATAATGCCAGCCCACTATTAAGCCCTCACAATTAGAATGATGCCGATCGCTTTGCTGCCCGCTGGTCTTCGTATATCCGAAAGTGAGTCGTGACGGTCGAGTGGTGAACTGTCATCCGAGTGGATGGTATGTTGCTTGGTCGAGTGGATAGTATGCTGCTTGTCCGAGTGGATAGTATGTCTGTATGAAATTGACCTAGACACACATGTTGTGTGGACCCCATGCTTCATGATATTTCGACCCTTCGTGGGCGTACCTGTTATGTATATCCACAACATTAGCCCCCGAATCGATTGCGATTTTGCAGAACGAGTTGGTGTAAGACACAGTTTGGTCCGAGTGATTACAGAAATACTCGGTACATGTCGTCGTGCTTTTAGAAAATCAAGGTTTGAACAAAATCTCAATGGATTCCGACACCATGCTTCCCGACTGATTGAGGTAAGTGTCTGTGAGGAGCAACTTGGTGACATTCGTTCATCTCTCGGAAGAGGTTAACTCATGATCTGAGTATGGGTGTGTCATTAAATTTGTGCAACAAGATTGACACATGGATTGCTCTCTTAGAGAGATGCCATTCTTATCCCGGAGGAACATCAATACGAGTCGGTTTTAGATCCACACTTGTGAGTTTCACGCTTTGAGTCCTAGAAGAAGGCTCAAACAGGTCCACTTGAGGAGCGTTAAACTCACCTTATAGAATTTTTTTGGAGTGATTTGGAGTCGGGCCTGCATCGAGTAACTGATTACTCGGAATTTTTTCACGCCTGAACATGTTTTTTTGTTGTTGTTTGCCATTACCGGACCGGGCGGACTGCTCCGGAAGTGGATACCATTCCCGGTGGGGGCACGCCGAGTGCACCCACCGGGTGTAGTCCCCGAGACCGCTGCCGATCGCGGGCAATGGGTGAGTCTTAGAGCCTGTCGACCGTCGTGCCGCATCGAGTGGAGATTACTCCTGGGGGCACGCTGAGTGCACTGCCAGGTGTAGTCCCCGAGATCACTGCCGATCGCGGGCAGTCGAGGGGGTCTCGAGAGAACTAAAATCTTCTTAGCCGGTAATCGATCGAGCTTGTTCTTCTCTAACTCGGAGGTCGAGTAATTCTGGAGCTGGTTTTGCATCGAGCAAAATGTTTCTTTCTCGAAATTCTCTTCCGTTGGGGGCACGCCGAGTGCACCCACCGGGTGTAGTCCCCGAGCCTCTGTCGGACTAGATGAGTCTGGCAGAGGGTTTAAGTTTCCCGGTGAACCTCCATGCGGTCGGCACGGTAAATATCTTTGTTTGAAATTGAGTCAATCGGATGGATCTTCAAGCGCTTGGCATGGTAAATAAGCTCAGCTTGGAGCTAAGTCAGTGGGACTGATCTTCGTGCACTTGGCAATCGTGAATAAATTCAACTGAACTGGATCAATCAAGTGATCTTTGTGCACTTGCAATATGAATGAATTCGGCCTTGAAATTGCCGACCGTGAGAAAAAGCTCAACACCTGTGTGAGTAATCGCTCTAGTAGTACTTCTTATATCGACCGTTAGATTTTGGCGTGAAAGGGTATTTGCAAGAGTATATTGTATCCGTGGAGGAGCTTCGCTTTCACCCTTTGGCGTGAAAGGGGTATTTTCCGAGTGGACGTGTTTCACTTATAGATCTTCGCCAACCGAGCATGTATGGTCGTAAGAATATTCCCGATGTGATCAATAGGTTGACCAAATGGGCGAACTCCCCGAGGGTGACATGGCCAACTGGCCGTATGTAGCCCCCGAAAGTGATGCTCAAGGAGGTAAGCTTGCTACAGAGTGTGATATGAGGTTTGACCATATGAGTAACTTAGTCGCTCCGTGCGGCCGGGGTGTAGAGTTAAAGACATGTCCAATCGATGGTGACGCGCGAGGCGGCAGAGGGGCGATGATGTGTACAACCGGTGACGGCGCACGGGCGGTCGAGTGGTGAAGACGCGGCGAATAGAGTGGCGACGCCGCGCAGAGCGGTCGAAAGTGGTGAAGACGCTGCTGCAATAGAGTGGCGACGCCGCAGAGCGGTCGAGTGGTGAAGACGTGCCCAACCGAAAGTGGCGCAGGCGTGGGGCGCCGAATGGTGATGACGTGTGAAGTGGTCGAATGTAGGACTACATATCTAGCCAAGTGAAGATGCGCTGGGCAGCCGAAAGTGGTGAAGACGCACAACCGAAAGTGGCGGCGCTGCGGGCGGCTAAGGCGGTCGTGTGCCACCGGACGGGCTAAAATGGTCCTCGGAGGACTTAGTCGAATGCTTTCAAGCTTATGTAGTGACGAGGTCGGTAACGTGGTTGCGCGCCGAGAAGACCGGTGTGCCAACTGATTCTCGAGTAGGAATGAAGATGGCGGCAGAAAGGCGTCTGTGATTACTAAACTTGTCAAAGTGGCGGATCGAATGCACTTGTTGAAGTGAAGGATCTGACTGGTGATAAAGTACTCGACCACTCAAGTGAGTGTCATTCCAAATAAGATGCAGCTCGGGTGCGTGCATAGCCCGAAGCGCATTACAAGGCTTCGACAACGGACATGTCGGAATACGAGAAATATAGTTTTGAATGGATGATTTGCAATTGAGTCGGACTTGGGAAAATATGAGGAGAAGCTTCCGAGTGATGCTCGAAAGAGGCAAACTCCCAAAAGAGTGAAGTGTGAAATTTAATTATAAAAGGGACTTATTTGTCTCATGTCTGACGAGGTCTCAGATCATTGATAATGATGAAGAGGATTCCATGTAAGGGTTGGCTATGTGTTTGAAGTCAACAGAGCGACAAGGTCGGTGTTGTGGTTAGGTGGGACCGTATGGAGACCGAGTCCGAAAGTAGCGATGAAGTTGGCGCATAGGGCCATCGAGTGAACGCAGAATCTTGTGTAAAAAATGACACCAGCCAACGAAATAATTTCTCGAGGAAATTTGATGTGTGCTGAAATGATTTGTGTGAATAGCACCCATAGACACCCGCTGGGGGTGCAAGGGGCTTGCTGGTTAACCAGCAAGAGTCTAAAAGAGCGAAGGATCCATTCGAACTTGTGGAAGCGACAGATCCGACTGAACTCATTGGAATACTGGCCCAAATAAAATGGAAGTGTAGTGTTTCGACTGAGTTGCAGCCTCGGAGGACCGATGCAAATTCGAAATGAAGAATGACACATGGTGTTCGTGAATGATGTATGCGAAAAAATGGAAGTTGGACTCGGGAGTCACATAACCAGTACTAAGAAAGTATGTGAAAATAAACAACCGAAAGTGTAGAGGTACACTCAAGGGCGTGGTCTCCGAGTGAACGTGATGTGTGAATTATGGGATACCTGGAAGGCGGAAATAGCGCATGTAGCGCATGTAGAATGACTTAGCTGTTTGAAGGCGCCATGGTGGCCAAGTGGTGAAGATGAGTTCAACCGATGGCGGCGCGATGGTGGCCGATTGATGTAGATGTGTCTCATCGAAAGTGAAGATGCGCGGCAGCCGAGTGGTGATGAGGTGACCAACCGAGGGGCGACGCGCGGGGTGGCCGAGTGGTGATGAGGTGACCAATCGAGCGGCGACGCGCGGCGCAGCCGAGTGGTGATGAGGTGACCAACCGTGTGGCGACGCGCGGAGCGGCCGAGTGGTGATGTGGAGCAACCGAGCGGCGACGCGCGGAGCGGCCGAGTGGTTATGAGGTGACCAACCGATTGGCGACACGCGGGGCGGCGGAGTGGTGATGAGGTGACCAACCGATGGCGGCGATGCACGGGCGGCCGAGTGGTTGCGAGGTGACCAGCCGAGTGGTGATGCGGTGACCAACCGATGGCGACGCGACGGGCGGCCGAAAGTGGTTATGAGGTGACCAACCGAAAGTGGGCGACGCTGGGCGGCCGAGTGGTTATGAGGGTGACCAACCGAGTGGCGAACGCGCTGGGGCGCCGAAAGTGGTGATGAGGTGACCAAACCGATGGCGGCGACGCATGGGGCGCCGAGTGGTTATGAGGTGACCAACCGAAAGTGGGCGACAAAGCGGGCGGCCGAAAGTGGTGATGAGGTGACCAACCGATGGCGACGCATCGGGCGGCCGAAAGTGGTTATGAGGTGACTAACCGAAAGTGGGCGACGCGTGGCGGCCGAAAGTGGTTATGAGGTGACCAACCGATGGCGACGCACGGGCGGCCGCCGAAAGTGGTTATGAGGTGACCAACCGAAAGTGGCGACAAGGCGGGCGCACCGAAAGTGGTGATGAGGTGACCAAATCGATGGCGACGCACGGGGCGGCCGAGTGGTTATGAGGTGACCAACCGAGTGGCGACGCGCGGGCCGGCCGAGTGGTTATGAGGTGACCAACCGAGTGGCGACGTGCGGGGTGGCCGAGTGGTTATGAGGTGACCAACCGAGTGGCGACGCATGGGCGGCCGAAAGTGGTTATGAGGTGACCAACCGAGTGGCGACACGCTGGGCGGCCGAAAGTGGTTATGAGGTGACCAACCGAAGTGGCGACGCGGGCGGCCGAAAGTGGTTATGAGGTGACCAACCGAGTGGGCGACGCTGGGCGGCCGAAAGTAGTTATGAGGTGACTAACCTGATGGCGACGCGTGGGGCGGCCGAGTGGTTATGAGGTGACCAACCGAGTGGCGACGTGCGGGGCGGCCGAGTGGTTATGAGGTGACCAACCGAGTGGTGACACGCGGGGTGGCCGAGTGGTTATGAGGTGACCAACCGAGTGGCGACGCGCGTGGCGGCCGAGTGGTTATGAGGTGACCAACCGAGTGGCGACAAGGGGCGGCCGAAAGTGGTTATGAGGTGACCAACCGAAAGTGGCGACGCTGGGCGGCCGAAAGTGGTTATGAGGTGACTAACTCGATGGCGACGCTGGGCGGCCGAAAGTGGTTATGAGGTGACCAACCGAAAGTGGCGACGCTGGGCGGCCGAAAGTGGTTATGAGGTGACTAACCTGATGGCGGCATGGGCGGCCGAAAGTGGTTATGAGGTGACCAACCGAGTGGCGACGCGCTGGGCCGCCGAGTGGTTATGAGGTGACTAACCCGATGGCAACGCTGGGCGGCCGAAAGTGGTGTTTTTAAACTTAGGCGAGTACCGGATCAGAAGAAGCCCTCCGAGTGGGAGGGTTGCTCTCCACTGCAGGATTTTTTAAAACTTAGGCGAGTACCGGATCTGCAGTTTAAGCCCCCGAGTGGGAGGGTTGCTCTCCACTGCAGGATTTTTTATAACTTAGGCGTAGCATCGACTACAGCTAAGCCCCGAGCGGGAGGGTTGCTCTCCACTCGGTAGGATTTTTATAACTTAGGCGTAGTACTGATCTGTCTGCTAAGCCCCGAGTGGGAGGGTTGCTCTCCACTCGGCAGGATTTTTTGAAACTTAGGCGTAGCATCGGATCAAGCTAAGCCCCGAGTGGGAGGGTTGCTCTCCACTCTGCAGGATTTTTAAAAACTTAGGCGAGTAATCGGATCATAGTTTAAGCCCCCCGAGTGGGAGGGTTGCTCTCCACTCGGCAGGATTTTTTAAAACTTAGGCGTAGCATCGACTACGCCTAAGCCCCCCAAGTGGGAGGGTTGCTCTCCACTGCAGGATTTTTGAAACTTAGGCTAGCATCGATCGCAGCCTAAGCCCCCGAGTGGGAGGGTTGCTCTCCACTCGGCAAGTATTTTTTTTTGAAACTTAGGCGAGACGGATTCGCAACTAAGTCACCCACTAGGGAATTTAGAGAGCATAAAAAGAATAACAATCATTTATGAGATTGTAGAAACCGTGTCGCAGGTGACAGAGTGGTGATGAGGTGACCAACCGACATGGCGGCGTCACGAGCAGCCGAAAGTGGTTATGAGGTGACCAACCAAGTGGCGACGCAAGCGGAGCGGCCGAGTCGATAAGTTGATGAAGATGTGTCCAGCAGAGTGATGGTGTGCAGGGCGTCTGAGTGATGTAGACGTGTCCCACGGAGTGACAATGCGCGGGGCGTCCAAGTGACGACAACGCGCGGGCGGTCGAGTGTCTCATCGAGTGGCGACACGCGAAGCGGTCGAGTCAGGTAAGTTGATGAAGATGTGTCCAGCAGTGTGACGGTGTGCAGGGCGTCTGAGTCACTGCACATTAGTTGTCTGGACGCAAATTTCATCTGAGTTAACCTGCATGTAGTGTTAGTCGCTTGAAACAAAACGTCCATCCGAGTGAACTGCTGTCCGAGAACCATGACGGACGAGTGGCCCTGCAGGTTAGTAGCCACAAATATTGTTTTGCTGGACTAAAGTGTCCCTGCACTGATGTTATTTTGCAAGGATTAAAGACCAGGGATGGTTATGCATGCATGCACAATTAACTGGCGTAGGAACCGCGGAAGTTTTGGCTGCAATAATTAATTGCTTAATGAGCTGCAGTAATTAACCTCTTAATGAACCGCTTAATTTGCTGCAGTAATTAACCACTTAACGAGCCGCTTAATGAGCTGCGGTAATTAACCGCTTAATTAGGTGATTAAATTAATGAAGGATTATGAGGCGCTAGTTATGCGCTCGGGATAGTGGGCTACGTACCCTTTGATGTTGATGACGCACGAAGCGAGATGCAGCGACCGGTTAGCGTAAGCGAAGCCGTGGCGAAGCGCGGGCGCCGCTGCTGATGCTGCCGCGGGCGGCAAGCGTGGACGATGTTGGGTGCGGCAGAGCATTTCACCATTCGGAGTCGGACGGGCTGATCTCCTCGCCTTCATCCGCATACGCGGCAACCATGCGAGGAATAGCGTATACGTTGTTCACATAGGAGCCAAGACGATCCCGTTATTGGCAAAGGCAAGAGGCAAACACAAGTAAAATAGGGAATATATGGAAGAATTGAAACAAACCATTTGCATCATGGTTCGATAGACGCCATGCCCCACGGTGGGCGCCAACCGTCGTGGGAACGACCGTAAAGAAGAGAGGGGTAGGATAATGGAGCATGATCTATCGAGATGCATATGGGTGACACGTGGTTTTAGCGAAGTTCGGGCCTCTCACGGTGGAGATAACAACCCTACGTCTCGTAACTCCAGAGAGGCTTTGCTTTATCTGTATATGTATCCGGAGATTACAATGTGTGTATGAGAGAGAGGAACGGGTCCCCATGCCTGAGCTAAGTCCTGAGACTAATGGTGAAAAGAGAGAGAGGTGGAAGAAAAGCCCCCCCAGTCTAGTGGTGGGGGGTGGCTTATATAGAGTGCGCCACCCCCTCACCTCCTATGTTACAAAGTGGGGTATGAATGCCATAATGTCAGCCCACTATTAAGCCCTCACTATTAGAATGATGCCGATCGCTTTGTTGCCCGCTGGTCTTCCTATATCCGGAGTGAGTCGATTGGCCGAGTGGTGAACTGGCCATCCGAGTGGATTGTATGTTGCTTGGTCGAGTGGATAGTATGCTGCTTGTCCGAAAGTGGATAGTATGTTCAGATGAAATTGACCTGACACACATGTTGTGTGGACCCCATGCTTCATGATATTTCGACCCTTCGTGGGCCTACCTGTTATGTATATCCCCAACACACGGTTGCGCTCCCTCTTGGGGATATGTGTAACATATATCATATTCACTGTTTTTACCTCGGGGGCAAATTTCTTCTATCCCCCTGTGTTCGGTGGGCGAGGCTCTTCATCATTCTCGCCATGCCCTTTCCCCTTGTATTCGTGTGTTTAACTTACCGTCTGCTTAAAGACCCAACAATTTCTGTTGGTATGATTGGCGTGCTTGTCGTGGGTGCCATTAATCCGGCAAGGTTTACGGAAAGTACTCCATCCAAACTGGATGGACCATCTTTGTTTCCTTTGAATGGCTTCTTCCACTGACCGGGTTTAGAGCCACTGATTTCGGTGTTGACCGCCGTATCTTCGGTATCCTCATTGTTGCTTTGACGCTTGTGTTTGTTGTGTCGTGGCCTACCGTTGCCGTCTCTGGCTTACGAGGTGCCAGGGTCGCTGGTGATGTTGCTTCTGCGAGCTAGCCAGCTATCTTCTCCCGCGCAAAAGCGGGTCACACTACAAAAAAAGACACATCTGTGACATTTTGGGTCGAACGAATTTTTTTTCTGTCATACATATGACACTTCTATGACGATAATTGTGACAAAACCCGTATCATCATAGATGTGGTGGGCTCCTACTTCTATGACAAAAAATCATGATAGAAAATGGGCTTTTTCGTCTCCGGGCGGGCCGGAGACGCAGCTGCATGACATTCTTTGGGCCGGCCCATGATGGAAAAAACCGTGGTAGAAGCAAGGGGAGGAAAATTTCGGGAGTTGTCGGTTACGGTGGGAGGTCGGGGCCGAGCATTTGCGCTGCTTTCTCGCATTAACGCACGCTGCAGTGTGCGTAGGCGCTATTTTAATCAACCCGAGGGAGGCGTTGGGCTCTAATCAACCCGAGCGATTGATCGATGGCTATTAATCGAACCCGATGGAGTTTATTCTTCGCCATCGCTGCTAATCAAGCCGATCGATTGATGAACAAGTGAGCGCTATGGGGGTTGGATGAATGCAAGGAGTGGTGCCGTTGCCTCTTGATGAACAGGACCCGTGGTGTAGAGGGCTGGATGAACAGAGACGGTGGAGGGGTGGCCGGAGGGGTGGTTGAACAGACCCCTGTGGTGTGGAGGGCTGGATGAATGTGGAGACGGTGGAGGGGTGCCCGTGAAGGGGTGGTTGAACAAAGAGTCGTGGAGTAGCGCCAGTGGAGGCTGGATGAACAGGAGCCCGTGGAGGCTGGAGGAGGTCGACGGTGGAGATGAACAAGATCCTGTGGAGCCCGCTTTGCGGTACGCCACACCCTCCTGATGAACAGGACCCTTTTCGACCGTAGCACTCCAACACAAGTCCGTTTCGGCCGCTTTTGTTGTACGCCACACCCTCTCGATCAACAGGACCCCTGCTTCGACCGTAGGGAGGTCCGCTTTTGTCCGCTTTTGCGTACGCCACACCCTCCCGATCAACAGGACCCCCATTTCGACCGTAGGGAGGTCCGCTTCTCCGCTTTTGTGGTACGCCACACCCCTCCCGATCAACAGACCCTGCTCCGAACGTAGGGAGGTCCGCTTCTCCGCCAGCAAGACGCCAGGCCTCGCTTCCATCGCCTGTTCCGCCTAAGCCCTCCCGATGCACACGACCACGCATTCCGCTCCGACCCAGCCGTTGGCTCCCACGCTGCTCCGCTGCTCCCCATGAACACGACGACGACGCTATTTCTCCGCTTCGACCCAGCCATGTACACGAGCCCCGCCGCACGTGATGCACGAGTAGCCGTTGAGACCCCGCTCGTATGTACACATACGCGGCTATATTTTTCTTTTTGCACCTCGGCCGCCGTACGTGCGGTACATGCTCCTTCTTGGCGCCTACTACTTACACGCACGCCTCTACAATGACCGGTATGTACGCATAACGTCACACCAGAATGACAATGCTACGCACGCTCACCGTGTGGGTCCCGATCATAGGCACTTCCTTGCGTATGAAGATGTAGCCGGTGGGTCCCAAGAATGGGGCGAATCGCTTTTTTTGCCCGGACGCACTTCCTTGCGCGCATAAGATGTAGCCGGTGGGTCCCAAAGCAATCGGGGCGAATCGCTTTTTTTTTGCCCGACGCACTTCCTTGCGCAGCGAAGATGTAGCTGGTGGGTCCCCTCAGTCAGGGGGGCGAATCGTTTTGGTTTTTTTTTTTGCCCGGACACACTTCCTTGCGTGCGAAGGTGTAGCTGCTGGGTCCCAGCATTCAGGAGGGCGAATCGTCTTTTTTTTTTGCCCGGACGCACTTCCTTGCATGCGATGGTGTAGCAGGTGGGTCCCAGCAGTCGGGGGTGAATCGTTTTTTTTTCGGACGCACTTCCTTGCGTGCGAAGATGTAGCTAGTGGGTCCCAGCAGTCAGTGGGGCGAATCATTTTTTTTCGGACGCACTTCCTTGCGTATGCGAAGATGTAGCTCGTGGGTCCCAAAGCAATGTGGGGCGAATCATTTTTTGTGAAATACGGTGGCCCGTCCGGTGGGTCCCACTGCCGTGGAGGAATAATTATTTTGCGATAATAAGGAGGCACTTCCTTGCGGTTGCCATGGACCCACTGTCGGCCTCTCCACGCATGCCCACGCTCGATGGAAGTCGCCTTGACCACGTTGACCACGCCGCCGAGAGCACCATGGCGGTGGACGCATCGTGAGGCCTAGGAAGGGGACAACGCGGAGCCACGAAGACACGGGCAAGCGGTGCACACGCGGAGAGGAGTACGAGGGTTCACTAGTTCGGCTATACCGCTGGCCGCCGCAGTAATAACAGGGGTGTGGGTGAGTGGAGGGATGGCCCGCCAGCGGTGGGAGTAGTAGGGCGGTGAGGCCTCCGCGCAAGACAGCCGCCACGGCGTGGAGGCAAGCAAGGCGGACGAGGCGCTGCTTTGGGCGTGCTCGAGCAAGAAGACCAGAGGTTGAAGAAGCACGACGGCCGTTGGATGGACATCGTATTTATCACCGCAGCTAGAATCGTTTATATTGACTAAGTTGACAAATCCTTGGTACATCAA
This sequence comes from Aegilops bicornis, assembly GCA_021605145.1. Lineage (NCBI taxonomy): Eukaryota > Viridiplantae > Streptophyta > Magnoliopsida > Poales > Poaceae > Aegilops > Aegilops bicornis. The sequence goes on from CM038671.1 coordinate 463,040,503, forward strand.
CTCAAGAGGCCCACAGTCAGCTTCCGAAACGGTGTGCCCAGATGTCAAGTGGAGGAATCATTTTTGGGCGGTGAAGCTAGAATATCCGAGATTGAAGAAGAAGACGCAAGATCCGTTGGATGGACATCCAACGGCTAACGCCGCTAGAACCGTGTGTTGACTATAAGTTGGCAAAGCCTTGCATACGCGTCAACTTTGTTTTTTTAGGGGACGCGTCAACTTAGTAAGGCCAGAAGTGTGTGGCAGAGAACTTGTAGTCCATTTTTGAATTCTAATGGAATTTACTACAGCCCATTTACAGTTTGTTAAAAGTACAGCCCATTTCAACTAACCGTTCAAAACAGAATTCAATAAAATTTCCCACATTTTGATGGGATCCGAAATATTTTTGTCCCGAAATTTCTAGTCAGATTAAATACAATTTCAATATAAATTTATATTACGAAAAATCCAACAAAACATTGCGCCAAGAACAATTAATGAAATTAAAATTTTCAATATCCAAAAATAATAATTTATAAAGTAATCACGTGTTGGGTGCATTTTTTATAGTTACTGCCCAGTTTTACAATTACATCCCATTTATTATTTCTTAAAACCCATTTTCTTGTTAAGCCTAATGTATCCCTCCTAGGAAAGATTTGCAGCTCAAACAAGGAGAATAACAACTTGACCTTGCCTCGGGTATTCCTAAAACAAGTATAGCTGGGCTAGCCATTTTCACTTCAAAAAATTAATATCCTGGCTGGATATCTGCATGGGCTAGACGGGCAAATTAGCCAAGTTAATACATACAGCGATGTTTTCATTGTTGTTCAGAGGAGAAAAATTAATATCTGGGCTAAACATCGAAAAACTCAAGACAAATACTGCTCGAGCTGCTTGGTCCCAGCGGTCGGCCGCTTCTTGTGCAATTCTCTCGTTTATTGACTACTACATAGGTTGACAATGGTGTGGGACCGTGATGTCAGGAAACCAGGAGGAAGCAAAATAAATTATAGTTATATATATATATATATATAATAAGGAGGCACTTGCGTACGTGAGGCTATGGACCTGGTGGGTCCCCATTGTCATCCTCTCCAAGTAAAGTCATCTCCTCGCTCACAAGACGCTTCTCCGCCTCAAACAGCTGGGCCGCTTCGCTTCGGCTTCCCAGTGCGATTGTTCGCCTTCAAACGACACAAGTGCCATCCGGCCCGGCCCATCTCGCCGCCCATATTAATGATACGCTGTTGCCGAGGCGGCTACTCTGGCGCCACACGCCCGCCCCTCCGCCCGCCCACCATTGCTATATAAATCGCTGCTCCGCCATAGCCGCAATCATCCGCATCCGTTCCTTTCTCCTGTCCACACCACTATTGCCCACCATGGCTTCCTCACGCTCCGCTCTTCGGACGGGTGGACGACGGACCACAAGGGCGAGATGGCAGCCATTGCCGCCGACCGCTGGCCGGCAGGCAGCCGGAGGACGCATTTACATCCCAATGGAGAATATGGTAGTCGACGATCCAGCGCCAACCCTCCCTCCGCGCCATCCTCGCCGGTGCATTTCACCATGACCATCGGCGCAGGCCCGTGCCCAATATATATATGGACGAGGTGAGGCGATGCGTGAGGAGCAGTTCCGGGAGGCGCAGCCGATGACGCCATAGCCACCATCTCCCACATGTGAGCACTCGCAGTCGAGGAGGAGATCGCCGCGAAAGCGGGCGGAGCAGAGGCGCCGCTGATTGCATCGCCCGCCAGCGCCACGGCCATGAAGGCCGGGCAGACCGCATGCGGTGGCGGAGGCTGCGGCCGCCACAAAGAGGCTAGCAAAGAGGGCGATCAAGCGGTGAGGCGCTGTTTGGCGAAACCGAGGATAATGCCGGCTCGACGAAGTCCTCGCTCACCGGGCGCCGACGCAGGCAGAGGACATCGCCGGCTCACCGAGGCCCCACCCTCGCCGGGCAACGTGGGGAGGATTTACCGCCCGCTGAGGCGCCTCCGCCGCAACGAGACAAAGGACATCAGCGGCCCGCCGAGGCTCCTCCCGCTGCCAACGAGGCCGCGCCACATAGAAAACGAGGAAGAGTAGAACATGGTAGGTCGCCGCCGGTCCAAGTAAGGCCACCGCTGCTACCCTCCTGCTGAAGCCAAGCTAGGCGGGTTGACCATTGACGGCCGGTTAGCTTCTTGGCGGTGACGGAGTCGGAGAGCTGCGCCAGAAGAACGCCGCTTCTACTTTGATCAGCTGCGTGCGCTGGTCGACTAACACGTGGGCCCAACAGGCCACATGTCGCTTACGAATCGCACCTGTAGTTAAGTCACCGAAGCTTCGCTTGGCTCAGGCCGACACAAGTGGGTAGCTTCAGCTAATTAATTATACCTCAGACTCCCCTTTTTAGTTGAAGAATGTATGAAATGTAATGAAATCCGCATGTTTATATGAAATCCGACTGTATTAATGAATTTATTTCGATTAGTTCGAATTCTCGTATCACCGGCATTGGATGAACATGCAAAACAATACATACTAGCATTATTCCTAGGGTTATCACCTCGCTTGCGTGAGTTTTCACATGTACTCCTCCGTCCTTTCTAGTCTGCATACAAGTTTTGTCTCCGCAATAAAGTATCTCTACTTTGACCAATCTTATACAAAAAGTATGCACTTTCACAATGTGCGAAGTAAAAAGGAAATGTATGAGTACAAAGAGTTTGAGCAGCTTTTTAGCGCTTTCAGACATTGCAATCAAACACACAGTTCGGCAATTCATAACAAACATTCAAAACAATCGATGATTATGCATCTCAAGAACTCACATGTCGTAGGCAATATTTACTTCACAACTAAAGAATAAAGAAAAATTGATCGACGCTGCCGACAAAGAAAGGGCGCCCCATTCGAAAATATCAAACGGATGTCTTGCTATAATCAATGAGCAAAATTGGACAAGGTTGTCCCATTACATAATATCAAATCCCTACGATTGTGGAATGGGCAGGGTTTGCCATCAGTTCGGACATTGACATGGCACCTCGTGCTAAATAAACCAGCTGTTCTTTTGTGCGGTTCCACCAAAATCAACCAAATTCACGCTGTAGCTTGTATGATTTCGCCCTTATATGTTGCTATGCCTTGAACTTATCGGCACCTCCTTTCTTGTGGTGGAAATGAATGATTCGATGTATTCATGAACATTTTGTGCGCTCCCATTGAAATCAAGTCGAGCACCCCTGTTTGCACAAATACAAAAAGTGATTAGTATAAAGCAAATTGTACTATGAATTGACAGCTTCAACAGCACATACATGGTCCATGTAGAGCACACTTTTAGAAAAATGGAACTCACCAGAAGAATCCTAGAACAACATTGTACTCACAAGATCACATCAAAAAATGGAGATTTGTCGGCCCTTCCGAAATGAAGTTAGTTTGGTCTTGTGGGGAGTAATGTAACCATCCTTCAACTGCTTCCTTCCGATGAGAAGATAGACAGAGGCTTCTTCATCCCGGCATAATCGTAACTAGTCACTTCACGTACTCCATATTCTTCTTCGTGAGAAAGATGATCCTGTTGCGCAAAGACAAGAGGACTACTAAATGCTAGCATCCATGTTTGCTCGAAAAAAAGGAAAGGAAATATTTAAAAAGCACAGATGAAGCACTTCTCAAGGACAATACCACTTTTTCATGACAGTATCTAAACAGTAGCAAAACACCAATAGAGATGAAAAAGCTCAATCATATGGATGAGATCAGTGGGCGAGTACCAACCTTTGTCAGGAGGCTGATTGTGTAGAGCATATGAGATGAAGCACTTCTCCGGAACCATCATTTGCTATCTCTCTACGGGGTGGCCATGCTTACTATATCTCCTCGATTAGTTTAGTGTTTCCAACATCTTCTTGTGCAGTTCCACTAAAATATATGGTATCTTCAAAGAAGATCCTGTTTGCACAAGTAGAGATAATTACATTATGGCATCAAATCGCTGGCAAAACAATTGCTCGCTCCAGCCATAGCAATAAATTAAGATGCAAAACTGTATCATTACTTGTGTCATCACAGCCCAAAGGTTTCATTACAAGACCGGAGTTGATTTTGTTTTTCTTCCGCTTGTTCTTCCCCTTCATCACTTGGTTCAATAATGCATAAGCTTCGCCTTCAATGTAAGATTTGGCATGTCAATTAGGGAGCACAAGTATAGTACTAAACTTAATTTTCTCGATGAAAGTGGCAAAATACAGTGCCAGTTGTGAAATATCATTATCTTGCCTCAATGGGATATTACAGTGCACATACAGATTGGAAGTCTGGTCTCCATTTGTGTAGTTCACTAAAATCAAGCAACATTATCGTATAAGTAGCACAACATATCAAAGTACACTGCACAATCATGTGAAAGAAGGCCAATCTTGACCTCTCATGATGCGGAATTCAAACAACTCACAAGAAGAAGAACTGAACCAAATTCGCCTTTAACGGATAGGAAGTAAGATCTCCTCTTGTGCGGTTCCACTAAGATCAAGTAATCAAGCAACATTGTCGGTGTGACATTTTGGTTGAACTGCACAAAACACTCTTAAAACAAAAGTGTTTTTGTGCAAGGCAACAAAAGGTCACAATGGCAACGAGGTGAAGTAGATAAACCTGTTTACAAAGAGGTGCAAAGGAAACAATTAGTGGTCAATAACGGTGGATGACATGAAGCCAACAAAAAGAAGCATCTACCTTATCTAAATGGGAAAGAAAGCAAGACAAGAGCATTTCTCAAATGGGGGCATTGATTAATATTAACATAGAGATTATATTAACAATAGAATTCGTTAAACATGTAATTTGCTTTTAACTGTGGCATTGCATCAATTTTCCAGCCGGGCATTATTAGAGGGTGTTTGTTTATTGTGACATTTTGGTGTAGGGACTAAAAACTCCGTGTTAGTCCCATCTAAACCAAACAGGAGGGACTTTTAGGGACTAAAAGTGGGCATTTGGGACTAAAGAAAGAAGACCCAGAGGGAGTCTTTTGGGACTTTTTCCAACAGCTTGCCCCGCCACGCATCGCACCTTGTTTCTATTAGTTCATTACTAGGGGTAACATGGTCTTTTAGCATGTCATTTAATAACCTCTAGTCCATGTTTAGTCCACCGAACCAAGCAGGTAGGGACTAGGGAGTTTTTAACCAAACAAGGCCTTAGATTAACAACAGCAAATGAGTTGCACGGGATAGTGGACGCACCAGCACCATGTGCATCTACCGATGTAGTGTGGTCAAACCTGATCTGTTGCAACAAAGAACAAACACCCAAGGAGCATATTTGTGTTGGTCCCAGCTTTGTTATCTTTAGACACCTTTCCCTATGTGAGCGCAAAGAAATCTAGTCCTGCTCAAACTCTACAGCCTTGTCCCTTCCTTTCCTTTTTGAACTAGTACTTTCGCCCCTTCCTTTCCTCTTTGAACCACGTCCTAGATTCATGGTATACATGCAACTAGAGCAATGCATGTGGAGTAAGTAAATTATACCTTGGGGCGTGGTTCGTGGGCGACGGGACGGGCCATGCCGAAGAAGAAGAAGGGTGGAGGCCCTCCCGTCACTGGGTGGAAAGTGAACAGCTGCGCCGGTAGTGGATTCCCTCCCTCGCCGACGGCGACAGTGTTAAGCCTCCTTCCCTTCTCGGCGGACGAATCCTGCCGGCTCTTTGAGAAGCAGTGAGGGGAGAGAGAGAGAGGCCAAGGAAGTCTTGTTTAGATCTGGAGAGGGCGAGAGAGTGTGAAGAGAGCAACTACAAGCGCTAAGGCTCCAGCGGGAGAGAGAGGGCGAGAGAGTGTGAAGAGAGCAACTTCTAGCGCCGAGGCTCCAGCTGTATATATATAATCGAGAGAGAGTGTGAAACGTGTAAACCCTAGAAAACATTTTGACCACCAAAGAATCCTCCCGCAAAAATTATGCTCAAGTGTAGTTATCGAACCCGAGACCTCAAGTTTGATGAGCGAACAGCTAACTAGCTACACAACCCTCCCGTTATGTTCAACGAGAGGAAAATAACCTTTTATACATTCCTGCATTCGTGTGACAAGCATGCCGTGTTTTTTTTGTGTGTGTGGGAGTCATTGGGATTTCAACCATAATCGTGTCATGTGGCTTTGGTGGTAAGACTATCGACAGTGGTGCAGAAATAATGCAGCCTTAGTCACCTTACCTCTATCCATGTAGTAATGCTGGGTCCCACCAGTCGAGGGGTGAAACAAACAAATTAATAAGAAAAATTAAAAGCGCCCGGTAGTGTATCTTACCTTACACATCTCACATCGCCGGGAACACTGTCCAATTGATCCCTCTGTTCGCTCACGCATTACTATTTTAAGTGAATCCTTATTATAACATGCACACAAATTTTGGGCACTTGTATTCGACTTAAGTCGGTGTGCCTTCAGATCTCAGATACTTACTACTCCCTCCGTCTAGGTGTAATAAGTCACGTTAGAAGGTGCAACAGGACCAAGGTGCGTGCGTGTGCGTGTGTGTGTTTAATAGCATGTGTGTGTTAGAGAGTGCAACAGATCGACCTACTCCTACACAGAGATGGTGTGTAGTGTATGATTTTAGCCGTGAGAGTCGGTGCATCCTCTCGTTTCCGGGCGTGTCCGGTAGGGACATGCGGACAGCTGCCACGCCCGCCTCCCCGACCAGCCCGGCCCACCCAAAGCCCCTCCATCGCCAAGACGCGCTTCCCGCCTGGGAAGGGTCAGCCGCTCCAAAGAATCGGTGACGATTCATGCCCGGCAGAGCGGACGCGACCTCTCAACTGGCGCAAGAGTGATGGTTGCTTCGTCATTCCAACTTCTTGATGGGTCTATGTAATTTGACTACTCATTGGTCTTTATTACTAAGGTGGTAGGACTGCTGGATGTCCCACGCTTCGGCGCATTAGATTACAATTTTCTCCATTCTTACAAATGGAGGAGTGCAAGAGCAAAGTGAAAACGCCAGCAGTTCAATGATTACATGGCCCACCTCACACTATCACCGTACGACACCTAACTCTTTACATAGTACTCCTCCGCTCCTAAATATTACTAGATGAGTCCTCAGCAGCGTTGCCGCGAATAACAGCGATATATCTCTCACTGCTAAAATTACCAATTTCATAGAACTAAAAACTCTATAACCGCATGACAAATGTGGTAGCCAAACTAAATAAACTCCCATCATCATTTAGATCATCCCACGTAAGGAAAAAAGATCAGCCAACTCCTACCGCATAATGGGATTATATTTTTCTTTTTGACATGTTAATGGGACTTAAAAGCTCACTTACATGCATGCTACCGGTGCATGCTTGCATGCAGACATGTTGATGTGATTTAAAACCCACTCACATGCATGTGCCACGGTATTTCTGGATGCTTGCATGTGGCTTAGTGCGGAGCCTCTCAACGTCTAGATCAGAAGGCTATTATGGACTGGTTTACTTCATCTAATGGCTACATCAATTTTGATGATGTGGCTCAAGGAGAGGATAGAGAATTCCTAGTAGTGGGGGCTAGCTATTACTAGTAGATAAGTCTTTGTAGAGATTCCACTAGGTGAACTACATACGGAACAAAATGAATGAATCTACACTTAAAATGCATCTATATACATCCGCATGTGGTTCATGGTGAAATCTCTACAAAGACTTATATTTAGGAACGGAGGAAGTACTAGTATAGTACGTACCGTAATTTATCAGCGAGATAAATTTGTACAATGCTATGAAGCTTCCAGCTTCTGTTACATGTATCTTGCGTCCAAGGTTGCCCGTTGCAACATTTCATCAAATACAAAGGAGACTAACATGCATGCTATTGCATCTCAATGATTGACAAATCATAGCAAATATGTACTCCCTCCGTTCCAAAATAAGTGTCTCAACTTTCTGCAAACTTTAGTACAATGTTGTACTACTACTAAAGTTGACACTTATTTTGGAACAGAGGCAGCTAAAGAAAAAAACGATCCATGCAGTCCCTAGCCCTTGAACCGTGAACCCTGACCAGCCTTCAATTTGTCGGGCAACGCTCGAGCTTCCTAATAAATGAAGTCTGCAACCTTTTGACCATCGGATCATTTTGTGCAGATTTCACCAAAATCGAGATGAGCATCCCTGTGGCAAAGAAATTGAAGAAGCGTGATTAGAATAAGATTACTAGGACTAGTTGATGAGACATAAACTCATCACAAATACAAGACGAGAAGCCAGTAGAGGTATGTCAAAAGGGCAAAGAAGTAGAGAAATATCCACGAGGGAGTGATGTGGGCAGCATTTGGAAGCGATGGTGCAAGCCGGCTGTAAAGGGAGTTGTACCTGAGGATGTAGCTCAACCTTGAGGAGGGCGCGGGCGGGAGGCGGCAACCGCCCACGCCGCGGGCAAAGTGAGCAAGGGACGAAGGCAACCTCACCGGCTTTGTGAGAGAGAACGGCGGGGACCCCTGATCCTGACGTGCCGATAGTGGGTTTTCGCCGTCGGCGACGGCGACCGCATCTACACTAAGCATCCACCCCTTCCCCAGGTAGACGTGATCCACTCGGATGTTAGAGATGTGGCCACAGTCATTTTGTGCAAGAGAGTGTGAAGAGAGCAACCCAAAGAAGCAACCATGTAGGCTGGCCCGTCTGACTATGTATATAGTGGAGCGGTTTCCTTTTCTCTCCATATGAACCTATCATATTGCGTGACGTACATCAAGAAAAAAACTTTATTTATAAATGACGCTGCACCTACTACTCGTTCTCCTATAACCTTGCGCTTGGCATCTCCAAAATATTAACCTTGCGATTGGCTCTTCGCCTCTTCGGGAAGTCGAGCAATAATGGTAGTGCAGTATATATCGTTCTGGCTATATGAGACCGAATGAATTGCTGCATGTCCACCACGGCGCAGGGTCGAGGCGCGAGGGAGAGTGCTACATACGGAGCAAAACGAGTGAATCTACACTCTAAAATACGTCTATATACATCAGTGTTTGGAGTATGTACTAGTAGTTCATATTGAAATCTACTAAAGGACATATATATTCCAAACAATATGATATAATCTCTATAACCAAGGTAGTAGGGACGAGGAGTAAACGGAGGGAGTAGTAAATTTTCTCCTTGTCCTGCGAGCCACCGCTGCATGGGCGAGGGAGCGGGCGAAGGCGGAGCAAGCTTCACCTCATCCTGCGAGCCACCGCGCCCATGGGCGGGGAGACGCGTACTAAGCAAGCTTCTCCTCGCTCATGCGAGTTGACGGACACATCAAAAGTCTTGCCTCTAAGGTAGGCCCCACATGGTTTGCCTCTTTTTTAACATAACACGCCAAGTCGCAATTTGTTTGTTTACCCGTGGTAGACGATCCTCACTCCACCAAGTGGACAACCAAGACATCGTGCCAAATTACCACGTGGGCTGCCTTTTCAGACAGAATTGAGCTCCACCGTGCAGTGCAAGTGGTGTGGTTGGGAAAGACACGGGAGTACGTGCGCCATGCATGCACCTCTTCTCTTCCTGCACGTCCCCCACCTACGTGGATGTGTGTGAGAGATACAAACCGCGTTCGTGAGTGTTTTTTTTTTGTTTTGGGGTGGGGTGGGGGGTTGATTTCGTGAATTATTTGTGGGAATATGTGTCGATGACATCTCAAACAAAAATTTGCATGCAATGTGTGTGAAATGGAGGCCTATCCATATCATACATAGAGGGTCGGGCAATCCACGAGAAGAGAGGGAGGGGTCATAGCTATCGAGAGAGTCGAAGAGAGGATCAAGTGGGTGGGTGCGAGATCGATGAAGAGAGATATCGAAATTGTGTGTGTGTGCAAGTCAAAGATATAGGGCGACTGGCCTCTGGAAGCGATTAGAGGGCACATGTCAAGTTTGTGTGTGGTAGGGAGACATGACTAGAGCGCCGATATATCGGTGTGGGGGGGGAGGGGTGGGGAGGGGTAGGGAGAGGCCTAACTATAGAGGTCGAACGACTCAGATATGTGTTGAGAAGGAGAGACCCAAGCTATGTCTTGAGGGAGAGCGGTCGACATCCATACAGAACTGAAGGACGGGAAATTTGCTGTGACCGAGAGAGAGCGCGGAGCGTGAGCGGGAGGGAGAGGGAGGGAGAGGGGTAGAGTGCTGGATGGGTGATGGAGTTGCTTCTCGGAGATGGTGGGAGAGGCCTACTAGACAAACTGAGGGTGGAACTGCAATGTTATCAATAAGAGTGGGGATGTGTTTCTGCGTGTGCCTGTGCGTGATAGATCTGTCGGGACGCATCCATGGATGATGAAGAGGAACCATGTGTTTGGTAAGCAAACATGTCTAGATCGGTAGATCAATTGTTGTTTGTCGGAGGAAGGGAGAGACACAACTAATGAGGTAGATCGATCGACATGTGGGTAAAATCGAGTTATAAGGACCTAGCTAGCTATATGTATAGAGAGAGACCGGTCGGTGTCGTCCATTTGTTAAAGGCAAATAAGGCCCAATGAGAGGGATAGACAGAGAGAATGGAGCTAGGAGGTGGTGCGAGAGGCCCAACTACAAGCTAGATAGGGGGAGGAGTGTGCTGTTGTGAGATCGATGAAAAGAGGTGCGAGAGTTTACACGTGTGTCTGACCGTATGAGAGACACGAGGCAAGGACACATAAAGGAGGAGATTGAATGTGTGTGTGTATGTTGTAGGCAGGCATCGGTGGAGAGGTTTATCGATCGGTGTGTGTCGGAAAGGAGTTGTGGAGACTCTAGGAGAACGACCTAAAGAAAAAAAATGAATGTGCCCAGTGGATAGAATGCCGAGGGAGGGGGAGGGCGAGGAGGGCGTGTGCATGCACGAGAGAAAGTTAGTGGTAGCTACAAAGGTTAGAGGATTGTGTGGGTGTAAGAGACTAACAAAGATCATAATTTGATATGAAAGAGGATTCATAAATTTGAACAGGAGATCATAGTGTTTTAAACATTGCATGCATGAATATAGCAGGGATACACGTGCTGTGCACGTGTTATACCATAATGTGATAATGCATGGCGTTTGCAACTCACAACTAAATGCCGAACAATCTAAACCATACTATACATCAAACAATCTCACATTTTATTTGAATTTGTGATAATGTGTGGCGTTTGCAGCTTACAACTAAATATCGAACAATCTAAACAATACTATATATCGAACATACTCACATTTTATTTGAATTTGTGGTAATGTTTGCAACTCACATCTAAATACTTGTAGGCGTAGGGGCGGGGCACCATACATAATGTGATAAACACATTATACATATGAGACATGGTTTAGATTATGAAGATCTAGCTAGAGCTAGAAATGTAATGTGATTTGAAATCAAAATAAAGTGGATTCAAAAAATCTAGTTTGAGTTCATATAGTACACATAGTTCATATGTAACTCGAGACTAATCATGTGGTGTGCTGTGAAGATAATACACAAACGATGGTTTAACTTGACCATAATGATGATTGTAGATCTTATTAAAACAGAGAAAGCGAATTCAAATGCTTTGACTTCACAACAATCATTACTGTAGATCTTATTCAAATAGAGAAACGAATTCAAATTTAGTTCATATTGAAGTGGTAGTATATACGTTTGGAATGCACTAAAACGTTCATTTGAGTAGTAGGTTGCATGCATTATACACGTAGCGGAATATTTTAATTGAACATAACATGACTTCAAAGTTTTGAATGACATTTTAGTGCGCATTGATTTAGTACAGTACACGTAGGGGTGGAAAGTGGTAGCGGATAATCCGAAATATCCGATATTCGTATCCGAGAAAATACCTATTCGTATCCGAAACATCCGCATCCGAACTAAAATGGAAATAAAAATTATCCGTATCCGAATTTATTAAACAAATACAAAATAAAATATGGTAGGACATTTTGACACAAATATGGATATGGAAGTGGATATATCCGTATCCGGATAAGATTATGGGAGGTAATTTTCAAAATTCTAGCCCCAATATTCCAATTATCCAACATAAAAGCCAAATTAGTGGTCAAATTTAACTCTTTGTATGATTAAACTTAGAAATTATTATGCACTACAATAGTATTTATTCATAAACCTATTTATCATTGACTTATTGTATGGCACAAGTTGATTATTTCATGTCACATAGCTATTGACTAATTTACTTAAGAAATAAGTTGATATTATTCGTATCTGTTCCAAACAAATAAAACATCCGATATGTATCCGTATTCGAATAACATCCGAGCCGCATTCGTATCTGATAACATCCGCATTCGGATTCGTATTCGTTTCAAAAATATGAAAACGGAAGTGGTAAGAGCACTATCCGATCCGCATCCGATCCGTTTCCACACGTTAGGCTTGTCCGGAAATTTCAACCCGCGCCTTGTTAGCCCGAAATATTTAAGATATATCTTTGTCTCATGGTGCTCGACAACTCCTCCATCTCAACCCAGCGCCTTTGCTATTCCGAAATTACAACGCGAAAACTCCCACCTCCTATGAAATCCCGACACGCTAAATGCCCGTGGTACCCTGAACCGGAAGAACCGCCTCAAATCGGGTGGGGTACTTTCGTAACATACTCCACATTTCGGACAAGCGCGTCTCCAAGCCATGGTTCCCAACTACCATCCCATCCGCCCACCCATTCGTAAACCAAGGCCGTGAAAACCCGCGACGAAACCCCACACCCTGCTCTGTCCGCCATCGAGCCGGAGCCTCTTCCTGACGACGTCGTCCACAAGAACACCTCGACGTCCCTCATCCACCGTACGGATGAGGATCCGTCGTCGATCTCATCGTCCGCCGGTTCAGCCACCCCTGCTCCACCTCCAAGGAGCTGCCCCCACGCGTTCCCATCGTCTTTCGTGTCACCTCCATTCCCACACCGCCGTCTTCACCTGCACCACCGAAGAGCATCATCATCATCGTTTCCTCGGATGAAGCTGCGGCTAATCGGGCGCCACCAAAGAGGTTGTACACTAATCGCCGCATTTTCTTCTTGATTCGATCCACGGTGCTGCCGACGCTCGGTCCCGAGCCGACACGGGCGCTGCTCCATCCACGGCGGCGTCGCCGGCCACTTCCTCCACGGCGTCGCTCCTCGTCGATCGATTTTCGGGGAAGGGGAGGGCTCGCCGGGTGAAGGGAAGAACCAGCCGCAGGAGGGGGGCTTTCCGGAGAGGTACCCCACTATCTATCTTAGGGTTCGTAATAGGGCGGTGGTCGTTGGTGGTGGCGGGCGTTGGCGGGCGGTATGGCGTGGGGATCATGCCGGAAAAAGCTTGGCACGTGGGGGCCTAGAGGGATGGCCGGGCGGCGGCCGGACGGCGGTGGGGAGTGTTTTTGGCGATGAGCGGCGCACGTCGCCATGGCGGCCGAGAGCTGCTGTTTGGCCGATGGTGGTTGGCGGCTTAGGGGGTGCAGTTGAAGATGAACCGCAGGCCCTTGATTTCGTATCCAACGGCTGCAAAATCGACTGACCAGAGATGAAAAAAGTCGATCGACCGACGTGTAGCCTCACCTTGCTAGTGCGTTCGCCGTTTAAAAGAAAATTCAGTTTTGGACAGCAAAATTCAGTTTCGACATCGTCACGTTCGGGCCGGCGCTTAAGTTCAGCTTTGACAGTTAAGTTCAGTTTCGACAGTTAAGTTCGAGAGATGAGCGGTGATGTATTTTACATCTAGCACTTTGTGGTTATGTATTTTACGTCGTGTATTGGAGATGCTATTAGAATTCCACCAAAGTTAACGTTGTTCGTTGTCTCTCTTGTCCCTGCTTCAGCCTCGGCGTCATACAACTCACGGAGCTGCTCCAACGACGAAACCCTCCATCACAAAGTGGAGTAGTACCTCGGGCTCCATCTCCAGACGCCAAAGATCTTCTTCCTCCTCCGATAAGCAAAGTCACCGAGCATCCTCACCGCCAACCCAATCACTGGCCGAGATCGACATGGCTTCGCCAAAGAGGTTGTACACTTGTTGCATCTCTTTTTTACTCTACATGTTATATATATTGTCCCATCGAGCACACGGATTTGTTCCTTTAGTGCCTCCTTGAAAGAAAAAAAAGCGTAGGAATTAATTTTCACGTGTCCTCCTTTTCAAATTCCTATTCATGAGGCGTAAGACTAATGTATAGTAGCATAATAGCATTATAACCGTACATTTTCTTGTGGTTTGACTTAATCTCACCATGCTTTTTTGTATCCTGTGATCTTCCAATTGTTGTGAATCAAACACCCAGATTGGCAGAAATCCTGTGTTTTTAAATTCTCTGTTTTGCACGTGCATTCAATCCTATTCCTGTCTATTTCCTATCCCTGCATTGTTGGAATCCTCCAATTCAAACGAGCACTTACATAATTACTTCTCTTACAGATAGTTGTCAAAGAAAACCTTGCGTGGTTTGTCCCACTCCTCTTTGCGCCGTCACCCCAGCTCAGGGCTTGCTCCAACGACAGAACGGTCCAAAGCACAAGAGGGATCCGACCTCCAGATCGTCTTTTCGCCGCCTTAGATCTTCTTCCACGCCACAAGGTGTGCATGAAAACTGATTACCATCATTAACCGAGCAGATGACCTCGAGGACTACACGGGTCCGCAAGAGAGGTCGCACTCTTTCGCGTGTCTGCTTACGTTATGCATCGCTTAATATTACATGCTACTTTATCGTCTCCGTTTCACCGATTAGACTACGAGTCGACTCCAAACTATTGGTCAAACTTGAGTTTTTAAATGGTTGTGCGGTACATATTGGGGCTGCTATCAATAGTATCTATCTACTATCTGGTTAATCTCCGGTGTCTACTATGAGTTTCATGTTGGGTTGGAAACAAACAGTAAAGAAGCCATTATCTGTATTATTTAAGTGAAGCCATTATCACACTCGCTATTATTGGTTTTGGGTCTATCCAGAGGTTGCTACCATCACTCTGGATTTCTGCATGCACTCCTTACATAATCTCACTATGTTTTATTCCTATGCATGACAGTTATTGTAAAAAATGGAACTGAACATGTAGAGCAAAAGAGACGAGCCTTATGTGGCAATAAAATTTCATGTAGGCGTCGCTCCATGGTAGGCTTAAAGGCAGCCCCCCTCCACGCATTTGGATTGTAATCGAGAGGAAGATATCTGCTCGAGGGGGATTCAGAAGGAGAAGACAACTCCTATTTACCCCCTGAGGTCTTCGCTCTAACTTGGCATGCTGATGTTGGTTATATCATGCAAATGGTGTCTTGTATTGCTTACTTTATACATCAAATATGTCATCTGCTTAGTTTAGACATCCTTTGTGTGAATGCCATCTGTTTAGTTTATTCATCGTTTATGTGAATTATACAACGCCATCTAGTTTAGCCGGGCATCATATATGTGAATTTTGCAATGCCATCACCTTAGCCGGTCATCTTATATGTAAACTATATCAGGCCATCCTTTTTTGTGTTACATATTACATTTTGTCAACAATGTTAGTACATTCAAGCGCTCTTCGTGTGCATCAGCCATTTGACATGGTGATGGCAAATTCTCGAGTGAAAACAAGGTCTTGAGAGCAGACTATGCTATCCGACGCGCATATCTCACCGGTTACGGATAGCTCCTCGGAGGAGGATTCAGAGACGATGACCAGTCCTATTCCCCGAGGTGTATGCTCTAACTTGGTGGTTATGTTGCTCATATCGTATGTATGGTGTCTCGCATTGCTATGTCATTTGATTAGTTTAGACATGCTTTGTGTGAATGCCAATTGCTCAAAGTGTCTAATTACCATATATGTGAATTATGCATTGCCATCTTGTTGCAAGATATTATATATGTGAATTATACAATGCTATCTTGTTGCAAAGGCATTATATATGTGAATTATGCAATGCCATGCTGTTTAGCCAATCATCATGTATGTGAATTATATCATGCTATCATTTTTTGTATTACATGTTCCATTTCTAAACAACGCTTGTATATTCAACTACTCTTCCCATGCATCAGCCATTTAAAGCGGCGGTGGAAGTATCTGAGTGAAAACAAGGTATTCAGGCAGACAATGCTACCTCTTGAAGCGTACATCTTGCTGGTTACAGAGAGCTCCTCGAGGAGGATTCTTAGACCGATGACCAGTCCTATTTCCCCGAGGTCTATTCTCAAACTTGGCGGGGTTATATTACCCATGTCATGCATATTGTCTTGCATTGCTTAGTTTTTACATCATATATGGATTGCCATCTCGCTTACTTGCTTAAAATATAAATCATATATTTGAATTATATCATGCCATCATGTTTACATAGTACATACACATCATCTATCCTAATTATGGCATGGCAACCCATTTAATAAAGACATCATATAGTTATATCATGTCATCCTGTTTAGTGTTTACAGTCATCATATTTAGAATTATGGCATTCTATCCATCAATGTATGTGAATTATGGCATTCCAACCTATTTAATAAACACATTATATAGTTATGTCATGTCATCCTGTTTACATCGTCTCATATTTTGAACTATGTCTTTCCATCTTTTTTTGTTAGCCATCATAATGTGAAATTGTGTCATGCTATCCTGTTTAGTTAGCCATCATATATGTGAAATTGTGTCATGCTATCCTGTTTGGTTAGACAACATAAATATGAATTATTTCATGCCCTCTTTTATTCCCCACTATCCATTGCACCTGTCTATCATACAATGTCTATACTTTCAATTACTTTTCTTGTTTATCAGCCATTTGAATTGGAGACTGTGATGGCAGTATCTAAGGGAGTAACAACACAGTCTTCAGAAAAGATAGTGCTACCAGTTGATCAGATAGAACCATGGTTGTACTTTCCCAAGGACCAGATCCACCACATATAACCCAGACTCTCGCAGATTGTATCCCTACCCAGTTGGACAGAGAACCAGGTACACCCCTTCTAACCCCAACCCCGGCAGATAGAGTAACCTCAGTTCCCAGCTTGACACAAGACTGCTTCCACCACAGAAAGCACCCAAACACGAGCGGTTAGTAAGGGAACTGCAGTGCCCAAAGCACGAGGACCACCACTCGAATCTCAACTCAATGCTTAAAGGAGAAGAAGATTTGTTCTCGAGGTCGAGTTACGTAGCTATGGTTCATACTCCTTTGCTCTTGCATTCTTGTATTTACTCATACCAACTATTTTCAAATTTGAAGGATGGAATTGAAACTCCAATGGCGCAGCAATTATGTTTTAAACCTGTTTCTTTAACTGGTTTGCTATTGTAACCTGCTCTATGTTGATTTCAGCTTCAATTGAATAAACAGTTATGTTCTCATGTCATGCACATTACAAGTGTTGTTATTGCTCTATAGTTACCCACACTTATATTCTGCCTATTCTGCTTTGTCTTGAACAAATATTATTTGAACTGTGTCTCTATCTTGATTTGGCAACAAAAACTAGAATGATATAGACCATAAAGTGACCATGGTACATAGATATATGTTTGTTTAATGTGTTATTCTGTCCACTTTACTCTTGAACTCATTTACCAAAATGAGTTTCATATACAACATGGTAAACATGTGATGTGTCCGCTTGTTTCTCTTTTAGAATGCGGACGAAATATTGGAGAAACGATACAAGCGTTATCCAATGGTAAAGGAAGTAATGCAGATAAGGTTCAAGATAGTGAGACATCCTGTTGGTCTCCAAGAAAGTCGATAAAAACTATCTTGACGACGGTGAGGGAACCCAAAAGTCCTGTCTTGATGTAGTGTTCGAGCATCGGCCACTCTGCTGGCACAAGCTCTTCGAACTCGGCACGCTCGAATCAGTTAGTCTTCTTGAGTCTAAACTTCAAGTTGAAAGACATCGATCGGATGTCTTTGCGACGAAATCTGAAGGAATTTGAGGAAGTCCACAAAAATTCAGATGCATATTTTGCAGTGCTTGACAAAGCTGATTTGGAGGATTTAAGCGCCAAACAAGAGAAAGTTAATAAACTTGCTAAGCATCTTGCAAGCATTATGGGTCCCCGAGGATATTGTTTCTTGAGATCTTCAAGTGGTTTGATTTCTGGATTTGTTTCTTTGCGGCATTTATTTGCGCTGGTTGCCAACTTTGACAACCAAAGTGTATATGATATCTGCTTTGTTCCTATATTTGCACCTTTGGTGGCGAACTTTGATGCCCAGTGGATGTAATATGTGTAATAGCCGTGATAGCCCTAGCATAAGTTGCTTGCTTATTTATTTCCTTGTTATCTTGTTTTTTGTTTGCTTGTAGTCGATGCAGTTCTTTTTCCGCGGTTTGCTAGTGGCTGCAATAACCTATTTTTAAAACTAGGCCACAATAACCATGTGCTAATATTTACCGGTAGTGACCTTTGGGCCTCCTACGGGTCAGAGAAAGCAGTGGGCCTTCTACGGGCCGTAGAAGCGATAGAGCCTTCTACGGGTCAGTAGAAATAATGGGCCTTCTACGGGCCGTAGAAACAATGGGCCTTCTACGGGTCGTATCATCAACGGGCCTTATACGGGCCGTATGATCGATTGGCCAAACATGGGCCAATAACAGGCTGCATTATGGTCGTAAATGGGCTAGAGTTCGAATCGCCCGTTCATGGACCGACCATAATGGGCCATCGTTAATAGGCCATATTTGATGACACTATGAAAATGGCCCAACGTATTAATGGACCACAAACGGGCCGACTGTAACCACGGGCTGAATTTGGCCCACTGGCGAAAATGACAAGAACGGGCCGTAAGTAAATGAATCTTTGAAATGAGCCCAAGAATAAATGGGCTCTGAGAAGGCCGAAAGATAACATGGGCTGGAAGCTTGGCCCAAGCCGAATAACGGGTCCTTAATGGGTATAAAGTGGTACACTGTTCATTACGGGCCAGTTACCACGGGCCGTTAATGGGTGTAAAGTGATACACTGTTCATTGCGGGCCAGTTTCACCACGGGCCGTTAATAGGCCAAGAGTTACATAGGGCCTCATATGGGCCGAAAGACGCCATGGGCCATACATATTGGATGGCCCAGATGACGCTACTGGGCCTAATTCGGATAGGGCGTAACATACCTTGGGTTAGCGAGAACGTAAATGGGCTATTTGCGAACTGGCCGTGAACAGGCTTTCCATGGGCCGCCCCGTCAACTTTTGACCAAGTCAAGCGGGCCGGCCTTTTCACAGGAATGGGCCTCTGTTGGGCCGTGCCACGTGTCGACGTATCATAGGCGCTTTACATCCAATGAGTGGATGACATCATCCCAACGATGAGCCGACCGCAGTTTCCTCCGACCAATGATGATTTTACCGTGGAAAATCCCCATTGGTCGGGCTGTTAACGGGTTATCGGATCCAAAACCCGACCCGATAGCTTAACGGCGTTCGCTACGGTGGATGCCGCGTGTCGGTCACCCTTGGACGAAAAGCACTTCAGACGGCGATTTATCGTCATGGAAGTGGACACTTCCGTGATGATAATTTTGGTAATGTCATGGAACACTTCTCGGACAACCGCAGTATGACTATCTCGATTACGTCATAAAATCGTCATGGATGTACATGCATGACAAAAAACGTGACCTACTGTGACAAACACGTATCATCACGGAAGTGTATTTTTTTGTAGTGTCATGAGTGCGGTAAGAGCTGCCATGGAATTCGGTTTTTCTTGGCCGAGGTGTCGGGCGAGCCATTCGCCCCGGACGCTGTGTTTAAAGGCTGCGAGGGCTTCGGTGTCCGGACAATTGACAATCTGAACAGTGGCTTTGCCACAAATACGATGTCAACTACATGATCATGCTAAGCAATATGACAATGATGGAGCGTGTCATAATAAACGGAACGGTGGAAAGTTGCATGGCAATATATCTCGGAATGGCTATGGAAATGCCATAATAGGTAGGTATGGTGGCTGTTTTGAGGAAGGTATATGGTAGGTGTATGATACCGCGAAAAGTGTGCGGTATTAGAAAGGCTAGCAATGGTGGAAGGGTGAGAAAAGTCGTATAATCCATGAACTCAACATTAGTCATAAAGAACTCATATACTTATTGCAAAAATCTACAAGTTATCAAAGCAAAGTATTACGCGCATGCTCCTAGGGGGATAGATTTGTAGGAAAGACCATCGCTCATTCCCCGACCGCCACTCATAAGGAAGACAATCAATAAATAAATCATGCTCCGACTTCATCACATAACGGTTCACCATACGTGCATGCTACGGGAATCACAAACTTTAACACAAGTATTTCTCAAATTCACAACTACTCAACTAGCATGACTCTAATATTACTACCTCCATATCTCAAAACAATTATCAAGCATTAAACTTTTCTTAGTATTCAATGCACTCAAAAGAAAGTTTTACAAATCTTGAATACCAAGCATATTATTATTATTAAGCAAATTACCGTGCTATTTAAGAATCTCAAAATAATCTAAGTGAAGCATGAGAGATCAATAGTTTCTATAAAACAAATCCACCACCGTGCTCTAAAAGATATAAGTGAAGCGCTAGAGCAAAACTATATAGCTCAAAAGATATAAGTGAAGCACATAGAGTATTCTATCAAATTCCAATTCATGTATGGCTCTCTCAAAAGGTGTGTGTACAGCAAGGATGATTATGGTAAACTAAAAACAAAGACTCAAATCATACAAGACGCTCCAAGCAAAACACATATTATGTGGTGAATAAAATATAGCTCCAAGTAAAGTTACCGATGGAAGTGGATTTAAAGAGGGGATGCCTTCCGGGGCATCCCCAAGCTTTGACTTTTTGGTGTCCTTCGATTATCTTGAGGGTGCCATGGGAATACCCAAGCTTAGGCTCTTGGCACTCCTTGTTCCATAATCCATCAAAAAATTTCACCCAAAACTTGAAAACTTCACAACACAAAACTCAACAGAAATCTCGTGAGCTCCGTTAGCGAAAGGAAACAAAAGACCACTTCAAGGTACTGTAATGAACTCATTCTTTATTTATATTGGTGTTAAACCTACTGTATTCCAACTTCTCTATGGATTATAAACTATTTTACTAGCCATAGATTCATCAAAATAAGCAAACAATACACGAAAAACAGAATCTGTCAAAAACAGAACAGTCTGTAGTAATCTGAAACTAACGCAAACTTCTGGAACTCCAAAATTCATCCAAAATAGGACGACCTAGGCAATTTGTTTATTGATCAGCAGCAATTGGAATCACTATTTTATCACGTTCTGGTGATTTTTAACAATTGTTTTCGTGAACCAAAAGTTTCTGGAAATTACAACAAGATCAAATAACTATCATCCAAGAAGATCCTATAGGTTTAACTTGGCACAAACAATAATTAAAACATAAAACCACATCTAAACAGAAGCTAGATGGATTATTTATATTGGGTTGTCTCCCAACAAGCGCTTTTATTTAAAGCCTTTTAGCTAGGCGTTAATAATTTTAATGATGCTCACAAGAAATACAAGAATTGAACCACAAAGAGAGCATCATAAAACACGTGACAAACACATCTAAGTCTAACATACTTCCTATGCATAGGCATCTTATATGCAAACAAATTATCAAGGAAAGAAAAAAGTAGCATATGCAAGGTAGCGGAAGGAAACAATGGCAATCTCAACATAACGAGAGGTAATTTATTATCATGAAAATTTCTACGACCATATTTTCCTCTCTCATAATAATTACATGTGGGATCATAAGCAAATTCAACAAAATAGCTATCACATAAAATATTTTCAACACGATCCACATGCATGCAAAGTTGACACTCTTCCGAAATAGTGGGATTAACATTAACTAAAGTCATGACCTCTCCAAACCCACTTTTATCAAAAATTTCATAAGATTGAATATTCTCCAAATATGTGGGATCTAAAGTTGACACTCTTCCAAACCCACTTTCAATATTATTGCAAACAATATTATCAATCTCATATTCATCATGGGGATTAAATAAATTTTCAAAATCATAAGAAAAATCACCCCAATCATGATCATTGCAACAAATAGTGGACATAGCAAAACTAGCATCCCCAAGCTTAGGGTTTTGCATATTATTAGCACAATTGACATCAAGAGAATTTATAGTAAAATCATTGAAATCATGCTTTTCATCAAGGGAACTATCAAGCATGGGTGCAATAGCAACAATCTCATTTTTAACATAAGGAACTATAGCAAATTCGTCTTCATAAATATTGGAATCATGGCCACAAGAATAGCAAGCGTCATGTTCATCAAGGGATATTTCAACCAAATCATCGGAATCATCATTATCTATAGATTTATGCATATCATTATTTTCTTCCGTAGCAACGGTCATTTTTTCAATAAATTCTTGGACATAGACATTGTGAGCAAGGTTTTCATTGCAATATTTAAGTATGACGGAATTTTCAGATTTGTTGAGAGTAAAATCATACTTTTCAATCAAAGAAGCAACTTCATGAGCACCCTTAAAAACGACAAATTCTTCAATTTGTTCGATATCATAGTAACTATAAACACCCTTTGCATAAGAAGATAAGATTTCATTATCATTAAACTCACATAGGTAGGGAAGGTGTTTTTAGGGTTCTTAGAGCAACAAGTAAAATCACAAATTTCACAAAGATTCCAAGCATAGCATAGCAAACTATTTATATGATACCATAAGAGTCTCCTTTTTTCGGACAAACGGTGGCGCACAAAATGAGCATGCTCATCTAAAGATTTCCCATCAACTAGGCTAGTTGGGGTTTCAAAGACCTGGCGCATAAGGATCAAAAGATGATCCAAGTAGAACACTTTAAGTGGATCCATAACAATAGACTTTTAGCAAGCAAAGATGCAAGCAAATATAAGGCACATGGTAACACAAGCAAACAAGAAGCAAGCGGAAAAGAGAGGGCGAATAAAATGGCAAGGGTGAAGTGGGGGAGAGGAAAACGAGAGGCAAATGGAAAATAATGTAATGCGAGAGATAAGGGATTGTGATGGGTACTTGGTATGTTAACTTTTATGAGACTCCCAAGAACGGCGCCGTAAATCCTTCTTGCTACGTCTTGAGCTTTATGCGTTGGTTTTCCTAGAAGAGGAGAGGATGATGATGCAAAGTAAGCGTAAGTATTTCCCTCGCTTTTGAGAACCAAGGTATCAATCCAGTAGGAGGCCACGCCAAAGTCCCTCGTGCCTACACAAAACAAATAGCTCAATACAACCAACGCGATTAGGGGTTGTCAATCCTTTCACGGTCACTTACGAGAGTGAGATCTGATAGAGATGATAGATAATATTTTTGGTATTTTTGGTATAAAGATGCAAAGTAAAATAAAAAGCAAAGTAAAAAGCAAAGCAATAATGAAGTGATGGAAGATTAATATGATAGAGAATAGACCCGGGGGCCATAGATTTCACTAGTGGCTTCTCTCAAGAGCATAAGTATTTTACGGTGGGTGAGCAATTACTATTGAGAAATTGTGAAATTGAGCATAGTTATGAGAGTATCTAGAGTATGATCATGTAATAGGCATCACGTCCGAGACAAGTAGACCGACTCTGCCTGCATCTACTACTATTACTCCACTCATCGACCGCTATTCAAAGCATGCATCTAGAGTATTAAGTTAATGAAAAATGTAGTAACGCCTTAAGCAAGATGACATGATGTAGAGGGATAAATTCATGCAATATGATAAAAACCCCATCTTGTTATCCTCGATGGCAACAATACAATACGTGCCTTGCTTCTGTCACATCCTTTGGGAAAGGACACCGCAAGATTGAACCCAAAGCTAAGCACTTCTCCCATTGCAAGAACTACCAATCTAGTTGGCCAAACCAAACGGATAATTCGAAGAGACTTGCAAAGATAACAATCATACATAAAAGAATTCAGAGAAGATTCAAATATTTCTCATAGATAGTCTTGATCATAAACCCACAATTCATCGATCTCAACAAACACACCGCAAAAAGAAGATTACATCGAATAGATCTCCACGAGAGAGGGGAGAACATTGTATTGAGATCCAAAAAGAGAGAAGAAGCCATCTAGCTACTAACTATGGACCCAAAGGTCTCAAGTAAACTACTCACACTTCATCGGAGAGGCTATGATGATGTAGAAGCCCTTCGTGGTGGATTCCCCTTCAAGTGAACTCAAAACAGGCCCCAAGATGGGATCTCGTGGATCTGAGAAAGTTGCGGCGGTGGAATTAGGTTTTTGGCTCCGTGTCGATCGTTTGAAGTGCGTAGGTATATATAGGAGGAAGAAATGCGTCGGTGGAGCAACAGGGGCCCACGAGGGTGGAGGCGGCGCACAGGGGAGGGCCCGCCCCCTACCTCGTGCCTTCCACATTGGTTGATTAGCGTAGGTCCAAGTCTCCTGGATCATGTTCATGAGAAAATCAAGTTCTCGAAGGTTTCATTCCGTTTGGACTCCGTTTGATATTCCGTTTCTTCGAAACTCTGAAATAGGCAAAAAA
Organism: Aegilops bicornis; assembly: GCA_021605145.1. Lineage (NCBI taxonomy): Eukaryota > Viridiplantae > Streptophyta > Magnoliopsida > Poales > Poaceae > Aegilops > Aegilops bicornis. The sequence goes on from CM038671.1 coordinate 463,064,981, forward strand.
ACAGCAAATCTGGGCTCGGCCTCCGGTTAATAGGTTAGTCCCAAAAGTAATATAAAAGTGTAAAATAAAGCCCAATAGGGTCCAAAACAGTAGATAATATAGCATGGAGCAATAAAAAATTATAGATACGTTGAAGACGTATCAGGTCTGTCGCTCCATCATATGATTCAATGTTCATCTACTATCTACTACCACTATAAAAGAAAGAAAGGAGCAGATCCAAACAATCACATCTATTTATCATCAAAATTTAATGGTCCTTAATCATTCTACGTTTAACGCTACCAACCACGGCATAAGCCAGAGTCGATGGATCGCTAATGTGCCCTGCGGTAAAGAAAAAAAGAAAACCGCCCGCCCGCACGACCTCCTCATTCTCCCGCACGACCTCCTCCTCCTCCCGCGGTGTTCGCCTCCCGCGGCCGCGCCCTTCGCCGCCTCCTCGCGCTGCCGGAGCCACGGGAAGCGGCCGCGGGTCGCCGGGAGCCTCCCCTGCCGCCGGAGACACGGGAAGCGGCCGCGGGTCGCCGGGAGCCTCCCCAGCCGCGGGAACCCGCCCCCGCCGTGAGTCGCCGGGAGCCCGCCCCCGCCGTGGGTCGCCGGGAGCCTCCCCTGCCGCCGGAGCCGCCCCGCCGCGCCCTTCGCCGCATTGGTGCATTCTTTTTTCTCCGGCCTTCATTCTTCCTTTCTTTGTGTTCTGGTGTTATTTGCTAGATTGTGCCTGTCGGTTGGATGTGGGGATTAAAGTAGGGGTCGTAGTGGTGGATGCTTCTATGTGTATCTTCAGGTGTCGCCGTTGATGCTGACAGTTTGCTCGATTGGGCCAGTCAATAGGATGTGAGGATTAAAGGGTAGAGGCCGTAGTGGTGGGTGCTTCTATGTGTATCTTCACGTGTTGCCGTTGATGTGGACCATTGGGGTTTAGATTAGGTGCTTTTCTTGCTGATTGGATGGGTTTGCTGTGGATCATTGTGGTGTTCGTCCTTTTCATATGTCTTTCTTATAGGATGTACTGTTATTTAATTCTCAATGTAGGTTTGATTGATGTGTTTGCTAATTTGTGATCGTCCCTTTCTGTATTTTAGTCATGTCTAGATGAATTGTTGCCAGCTGGGTCATGGCTGTCGTGGTGCTATTCAGGTTATCATTGTTCCCACGCTCCCAACCATGATATTATTTGATGTACAAATTTAACTGGTTAATTCTCACATGTGAAATTAGGATTTTCTTTCAGCTGATCACATTTTAACGCTGAAACTGGACATTATTTACCTTATATTTTGCATGTAGGCTTCATGATAGTATATTATAATTTAGCTACTATCTCCCTTGCTGGAAGAATTAGCATTTGCTGTTCTATTTCAGCTATGAAAGAACACATCAGAGTTTACTATATTCTGAAGAAGAAATTGTAAATGCAGGTCCAATGGCTCGATGTAGGGATTCCGAATTTACTTGCCAAGTTGAGTGCCAAGGATTCGAACTTGTGATGCATTAAGGCAAGGATCCATATTTTTCATTTGTCAACCTTTCATGTATTATTTCCATATTTTTGTTCTTGCAATTTCCTCATCTTGGTAATATGCTCCGAACCCATCAGTTCTGGAAATTAGAAATTTTTCACAGCTTAGTACAAAAGCATTTTTTATGACTGAATAAAGCATGGTAGTTTTAGCTTCACCAGGCGGTTTGAGGTGTCAATTTGTGTTTAGGCGTGCGTCTGTGTTAGATTTGGTCTTTTGCTTTACTATCATCAATGACTTTGTGTCACATCGGTGGAGTTCGTCATATGGTTCCCCAGATATCTCTTTTAGTTGGCCATGCCATTGTGTGGTCATGTCTGTTTAGTGTTTATTAGTCTAGCTCGAGGCTAGATGAAGATCGGCGCAACTGGTTGTGTCCGCTGTAGTCGGAAGTGTGCTGGTATGCTTGATTGTGGCCATGCTGCCTTTTAAGTTTCATTCCTTTTCTATTTCTGTCAACAAAAAATGTGGAGCCGCACCTTAATTGTCATGGTGATGTTGGCTATACTGTTCTATTATTTGACAAGTCAGTGTGTGTATATCTAGCAAAGTGACAATCACAGTAAACTAGAAAGCTTAGACGTAGAGTTTAAAAGAAAATTCAGAAGCACTGGAGGCTCATGCTTCTACTGTCATGTTTTAAGCTCCAGTCAGGAGTGGTGTTTCTAAAATAGAGCTTTTTAATTTTCACATATATAGCATGTGTTCGTAATAGCATTCCCGTCTCATTCTTTCTTTTCTAATTTTCTCTCTATAAATTCTAGAGCTCCTGTTCAAGTTACTAATCTTTTCATATGTTTTATAACTACGCAAAAAAGGTCCTCATAAAGAAGAGCCGCATGTCTGACAATGATTTGTAGAGTGTCCAATGGTGGTTCTTCCATTTACCAATTTGTGATCGCAACCTTTTATTTCCTGATTAAAAAGAAAAACATATTCTAATTGCCTTTTCTGAACTTATCTTTGAGATAACTTGCACTCAACAATCAAGTGCTCCAAGATTAGGCAATCAAAACTGAATTTATGACTATGCGTGTATGAAAAACTGTTAATATCTGCAGTTTGACTAATCTCTGGATTGGCTGCAGCCTGGAGATGAGATTCTCTGGCTTTGGAGATAGTTATAAGTTTTATAGGTTATATTTTCCAGGAAGTGATGTTTTCTGGGTGTCGCGGATGAAAGAAGACTTGGACATGGGCGTGTTGAAATTAATCCATGTGTGTATCTTCTATGAGCTGCAGAAGGTCAGGTACCACTACCTCCATATAAGGTGTACACAAACTGTAATATTAAAACTATTGATCATCCATCAGTGTGTTATACTACCTCCATATAAGGTCAGCCCTTTTCTCCATTTCCTCCAAGTACTTGACAAAATTCTCATTACAGAATCCACCTATTATGCATTATAGGCAGAAAATATGTTTATCCATTGGAAGCCAATCAATGAATTATATGGGTTGGCATGCACTGTTGCAGCCATGGTTCTTTGGGAATCTATTCATGTGTACTAGGCACTTGTCAACACTTCCATAATTATTATATAAACCTCTTGAAATTTGCAGTGCTCATCAGACTTGTCATGTGTCCAGTACATGTCTTGCAGTCAACTATTCAGATTATTGACTGAGGACGATATTTTTAGGCCTATGGAATCTGCAAAGGATGCACCAAGCCAAGATTCTTCTGAATGAATACGTACCATTCCCCACTGTTAAAAAAATCTAATAACTGAATGGTGCTTTGTTTTTTTACCATTTCACATTCCCCACTACGATGATGATGAGCACTTGTGTTTTCTAGATGCCGCACCACTGTTTTTGTTGACCTTTGATTCATGTATATATGTAAATTCTATGAAAATGTACCATAGGAAATGTGAATTCATAACTCTATGGTTGACGTAATCTATTGATTTTGATGTGTCTATGTTATGAGGATTCTGAGTAATGAAATACCTATTGAGTGTTTTTTTCATTGCTTTCTTGTTTTTCACTATGGTTATACCAGACACAGAAATATCAGTTCCCTACTTTGCCAAACCTTGTTTTTAAAACACTACTTTGTCAAATTGGACACCCACATAACCCTGGCTAATGGTTGAACTATGAACCCAACACTTAAAGATCCCATTAAGATTTTTTTTGCATGGTTAAACGTGTGTTGCACGTGTATGTTTACTAGTGGGTTTAAACTCTTCTGGGAACTGGTGCTCCATTAACTCATCGATGAAGCATGCATAGCAGTGTCTTGTACGCCTCTGTGTCGAGGCGGCGTCATGACAGGATTCGGATAAGCGTCCGTGTCTGATTTCGACCGGGTGAGGTTGTGCTTATCGCGCCGGGCACGATGGCCGTCTTCTTGCGTTGGGGCACGCCCTTGATCCATAGATTGATCGGCACCTTTCGCTGTTGTCCAAGTCCTATCGTAGGTCGTGGGTGTACCACAGGGCCATCTCTCTGCATCTACGGTGGAGTGGTGCGGTACGGTGTTAAGCATGAGTGGCGCTGTCCGAATCCGCCCACGCGGTGGCGGTCACAGTTCATCAGTGCGGTCATGTCTTGAAGGTATTGGCTCGAGGGTCTCGTCGTCAAATTGTGGTAGTAGCCAATGCTTCGGATAACTCTTTGAGGGGCGTTGAAGTCCATACTCTTCGTCAGCTAGGACCTGGGTCCATCTGTCGTTGAGTGTATCCTGTTCGGCTTGGAGCTGTTGCTGCTTCTTTTTTAGGCTTCTTGCGGTGGCGATTAGCTGGCGCTTAAAGCACTCCTACTCAAGTGGTTCCTCTGGCACGATGAAGTCTTCGTCGCCGAGGCTCACGTCATCCTCGGAGAGTGGTAGATAGTTACTATCTTCCGAGTCCTTGTTCCCGATCGGATCATCAGGGTTAACTTGCCCCTCCTCCCAATCATCTTGTTTGGATTTTGGCTCGACGGGGGCTTCGGGGTCTTGGCGTTCTTCGGAGTGTTATTGTCTCCGGTGCCAGTATTGCTGTCTTTTTCGCGGCGCAGTTATGAGCGATGCCGCTGACGTCGACGCTTTGGTGGTGCCTCAGCAGGCTTATCCTCAACCGGATCCTTCCTGTCATCGCTGTCATCCTCTTTGGGTGTGTCCACCATATACACGTCATATGTGGAGGTGGCCGTCCAACGTCCGGTAAACGGCGGGTCTTGGCCTTGTTCATCTCCGGCATCGTTGTTCATGCCGTCAATGTCTTCGGAGGCGTAGTCCAGCATGTCGGTTAATGTTGGGGAATGTAGTAATTTCACAAAAATTCCTACGCACACGCAAGATCATGGTGATGCATAGCAACGAGAGGGGAGAGTGTTGTCCACGTACCTCGTGGGCCGAAAGCGAAAGCGTTATAACAACGCGGTTGATGTAGTCGTATCGCGTCTTCACGATCCGACCGATCCAAGTACCGAACACACGGCACCTCCGAGTTCAAAGACACGCTCACTGATGATGGCGCCCCTCGAACTCACGATCGGCAAATAGAGATTCGAGGGAGAGTTCCGTCGACGCCATGACGGTGTGATGACGGTGATGATGATGCTACCGACGCAGGGCTTCGCCTAAGCACCGCTACGATATGATCGAGGTGGATTATGGTGGAGGGGGGCACCACACACGGCTAAAAGATCAACTGATCAACTTGTGTGTCGATGGGGTGCCCCCTTGATACGTCTCCAACGTATCTATAATTTTTGATTGCTCCATGCTATATTATCTATTGTTTTAGACCATATTGGGCTTTATTTTCCACTTCTATATTACTTTTGGGGCTAACCTATTAACCGGAGGCCCAACCCAGAATTGCTGTTTTTTGTCTATTTTAGTGTTTGAGAAAGCGGAATATCAAACGGAGTCCAAAGCGGAATGAAATCTTGAGGGCGTGATTTTCTCATCGGATAAGATCCAGGAGACTTGGACCCTCGGTCGAAAGGAGGAGGCGACCACGAGGGTGGGCGCCCCCAGGCGCGCCACGCCTCGTGGGCCCCAAAGCTCCACCGACGTACTCCTTCCTCCTATATATACCCTCGTACCCCCAACAGATCAGATCTGAGCCAAAAACCTAATTCCACCGCCGCAACTTTCGTATCCACGAGATCCCATCTTGGGGCACTGTTTACGAGTTCACTGAAGAGAATCCACCACGGAGGGCTTCTACATCATCATCATAGCCTCTCCAGATGAAGTGTGAGTAGTTTACTTGAGACCTTCGGGTCCATAGTTAGTAGCTAGATGGCTTCTTCTCTCTTTTGGATCTCAATGCAATGTTCTCCCCTCTCTCGTGGAGATCTATTCGATGTAATCTTCTTTTTGCGGTGTGTTTGTTGAGAGCGATGAATTGTGGGTTTATGATCAAGATTATCTATGAGCAATATTTGAATCTTCTACGAATTCTTTTATGTATGATTGGTTATCTTTGCAAATCTCTTGAATTATCCGTTTGGTTTGGCCAACTAGATTGGTAGTCCTTGCAATGGGAGAAGTGCTTAGCTTTGGGTTCAATCTTGCGGTGTCCTTTCTCGGTGTGATAGGAAGCAAAGAAGGCACGTGTGTATTGTTGCCATCGAGGATAGCAAGATGGGTTTTTATCATATTACATGAATTTATCCCTCTACATCATGTCATCTTGCTTAAGCGTTACTGTTTTCATTAACTTAATACTCTAGATGCATCTTTGGATAGCGGTCGATGAATGGAGTTATAGTAGTAGATGCGACGAGTCCGTCTACTTGTCTCAGACGTGATGCCTATATACATGATCATACCTAGATACTCTCATAACTATGCTCAATTTACATCGATTGCTCATGATGAATTCGTTCACCCACCGTAAAATACTTATGCTCTTGAGAGAAGCCACTAGTGAAATCTATGGCCCCGGGTCTATTCTCGTCATATTAATCTTCCTCGCTTTATTATTGCTTTGCTTTTTACTTTGCCTTTTATTTTACTTTGCATCTTTATACCAAAAATACCAAAAATATTATCTATCGTCTCTATCGGATCTCACTTTCGTAAGTAATGGTGAAGGATTGACAACCCCTTATCGCGTTGGTTGCGAGGAGTTATTGCTTTGTGCGGTCTGAGGGACTCGCGCATGGCCTCCTACTGGATTGATACCTTGGTTCTCAAAAACTGAGGGAAATACTTACGCTACTCTGCTGCATCATCCTCTCCTCTTCGGGGAAAACCAACGCAAGCTCAAGACGTAGCACCCCTCCCCCGTATATAAAGGAGTGGAGGAGGGGAAGGGGTCGGCCCTCCTAGGCGCGCCCCAAGGGGAGTCCTACTCTCACCGGGAGTAGGACTCTAACCCTTCCAAGAGTAGGAGTAGGAGGGAAGGAAGGAGGAGAGGGGGGAAGGAAAAAGGGGGGCACCCCCCCCCCCTCCTTGTCCAATTTGGACTAGAGGGGGAGGGGGCGTTCGGCCTGCCCTGGCTGCCCCTCCTCTTCTCTACTAAGGCCCAATAGGCCCATTACACTCCCCGGGGTTCCGGTAACCCGGTACTCCAGATTTGTCCGAACTTACCGGAACCCTTTAAAGTCCAAACATAGTCATCCAATATATTGATCTTTATGTCTCGACCATTTAAAGACTCCTCATCATGTCCGTGATCATATCCGGGACTCCGAACTACCTACGGTACATCAAAACACATAAACTGATAATACCGATCGTCACCGAACGTTAAGCGTGCGGACCCTACGGGTTCGAGAACTATGTAGACATGACCGAGACACATCTCCGGTCAATAACCAATAAGCGGAACCTGGATGCTCATATTGGCTCCTACATATTCTACGAAGATCTTTATCGGTCGAACCGCGCATAACAACATCGTTGTTCCCTTTGTCATCGGTATGTTACTTGCGAGATTCGATCGTCGGTATCTCAATACCTAGTTCAATCTCATTACTGGCAAGTCTCTTTACTCGTTCCGTAATACATCATCACACAACTAACTCATTAGTTGCATTGCTTGCAAGGCTTATAGTGATGTGCATTACCGAGAGGGCCCAGAGATACCTCTCCGAAAATCGGAGTGACAAATCCTAATCTCGATCTATGCCAACTCAACAAGTACCATCGGAGACACCTGTAGAGCACCTTTCACTACAAAAAAAATACACTTCCGTGATGATACGTGTTTGTCACAGTAGGTCGCGTTTTTTGTCATGCATGTACATCCATGACAAATTTATATGAGAATCAAGATAGTCATGCACGTCTTTGTCGTAGAAGTGTTCCATGACATTACCAAAATTATCATCATGGAAGTGTCCACTTCCATGACGATAAATCGCGTGTCACGAAGTGCTTTACGTCAAGGGTGGCCGACACGTGGCATCCGCGTAGCAGGCGCCCGTTAAGCTATCGGGTCGGGTTTTGGATCCGATAACCCATTATCGGCCCGACCAATGGGGATTTTCCATGTGTAAAATCATCATTGGTTTGGAGAAAACAGTGTCGACTCATCGTTGGGATGAGATGTCATCCACTCATTGGGCGAAGGCGCCTATGATACGTCGACACGTGGCACGCTAGCAAGAGGCCCATTCTGTGAAAAGGCGGCCCGTTTGACTTGGTCAAAGGTGGCGGGCGGCCCATGGAAAGCCTTTTAACGGCCTATTCAGCATATAGCCCATTTACAGCCCGCTAACCCAAGGCCCGTTCGCCCTATCCGAATTAGGCCCGATGGCGTCATCGGGCCATCCAATATGATTCGGCCCGTTTTCGCCACGGCCCATGTATGGCCCATGGCGTCTTCGGCCCATATGAGGCCTTATGTAACTCTTGGCCTATTAACGGCCGTGGTGAACCGGCCCGCAATGAACAGGTGTATCACTTTACACCCATTAACGGCCCGTCTTTGAAATCCGGCCCGTAATGAACGATATATCACTTTATACCCATTAAGGGTCCGTTATTTAGTTGGGCCGTTTCCGGCCAAATGTTATCTTTCGGCCTTCTCGAGCCCATTTATTCTTGGGCTCATTTCCGACGTCGTTTACTTACGGCCCGTTCTTGTCATTTTTTACGCTTGTGGGCCAAATTCAGCCCGATGGTTACATCGGCCCGTTTGTGGTTAAAACGTCGATACGTTGGGCCGTTTTCATAGCGTCATCAAATATGGCCTATTAACGATGGCCTCTTATGGTCATCTGACCCGTATAAGGCCCATTGATGATATGGCCCGTAGAAGGCCCATTGTTTCTCTGACAAGTATAAGGCCCATTGTTTCTACGGCCCGTAGAAGGTCTCTTGCTTTCTACGGCCCGTAGAAGGCCCACTGCTCTTGCCTGTAGGAGGCCCAGTGTCACTACAGTAAATATTAGCCCATGGTTATTGTGGCCTAGTTTTAAAAAGAACTGCACTGACTACAAGCAAACAAATAAACAAGACAACAAGGAAATAAATAAGCAAGCAACTTATGCTAGGCTATCACGGCTGTTACACATATTACATCCACTGGGCATCAAAGTTCGCCACCAGTGCAAATATAGGGAAAAAAGTAGCATATCATATACACTGGTTGTCAAAGTTGGCGACAGTATGAAATAAACGCCATGACAAAACAAATCCAGGCCGAAACCACTTGAAGATCTCAAGAAACAATATCACAGGTACCCATAATCTTTGTCGAAGATGCTTAGCAAGCTTATTAACTTTCTCTTGTTTGGCGCTTAAATCCTCCGACACTTTCATTGCACCGAAAATATGCATCTGAGTTCTGCGGGGACTTCCTTAGTCCTTCAGCTTCTGTCAAAGACATCCGATCGATGTCTTTCAACTTGAAGTTGAGACTCAAGAAGATGAACTGATTGACGCGAGTTCGAAGAGCTTGTGCCGGCCGGTAGTGGCCAAGATAACTCGAACACTACATCAAGACAAGACTCTTGGGTTCCCTCACTGTCGTCAAGATAGTTTTTATCGACTTTCTTGGAGACCAACAGGGATGTCTCACTATCTTGAACCTTATCTCAGACATTACTTCCTTTACCATTGGATAACGCAGCAGTCGTTTCTCCAATATTTTGTCTGCATTCTAAAAGAGAAACAAGCGCACACATCACATGTTTACCATGTTGTATATGAAACTCATTTTGGTAAATGAGTTCAGTAGTAAAGTGGACAGGATAACTGCATGAAACAAACATATATCCATGTACCATGGTCACTTTATGGTCTATATCATTCTAGTTTTTGTTGCCAAATCAAGATAGAGACACAGTTCAAATAATATTTGTTCAAGACAAAAGCAGAATAGACAGAATATAAGTGTGGGAAACTACAGAGGAATAACAACACTTGTAATGTGCATGACATGAGAACATAACTGTTTATTCAATTGAAACTGAAATCAACATAGAGCAGGTTACAACAGCAAACCAGTTAAAGAAACATGTTTAAAACATACCTTTTGCGCCATTGGAGTTTCAATTCCATCCTTCAAATTTGAAAATAGTTGGTATGAGTAAATACAGTAATGCAACAGCAAAGGAGTATGAACCATAGCTACAGAATCTGACCTGAGAACAAATCTTCTTCTCCTTTAAGCGTTGAGTTGGGATTCGGAGTGGTGGTCCTCGTGCTTTGGGCACTGCAGTTCCCTTACTAACCGCTCGTGTTTGGGTGCTCTGTGGTGGAGACGGTGCTGTGTCAACTGGAACTGGGTTACTATCTGCCGGGGTTGGGGTTAGAAGGGGTGTAGCTGGTTCTCTGTCCAACTGGGTAGGGGTACAATCTGCGAGAGTCTGGGTTATATGTGGTGGATCTGGTCCTTGGGCAAGTACAACCGTGGTTCTATCTGCATCAACTGGTAGCACTATCTTTTACGAAGACCGTGTTGTTACTCCCTTAGATACCGCCATCACGGTCTCCAATTCAAATGGCTGATAAACAAGAAAAGTAATTGAAAGTATACACATTGTATGATAGGCAGATTGCAATGGATAGTGGGGAATAAAAGAGGGCATGAAATAATTCTTATTTATGTTGTCTAACCAAACAGGATAGCATGACACAATTTCACGTATATGATGGCTAACTAAACAGGATAGCATGACACAATTTCACATTATGATGGCTAACTAAAAAAGATGGAAAGACATAGTTCAAAATATGGGACTATGTAAACAGGGATGACATGACATAACTATATAATGTGTTTATTAAATAGGTTGGCATGCCATAATTCACATACATTGATGGATAGAATGCCATAATTCTAAATATGATGATTTGTAAACACTAATCGGGATGAGATGATATAACTATATGATGTCTTTATTAAATGGGTTGCCATGCCATAATTCAGATAGATGATGTGTATGTACTATGTAAACATGATGGCATGATATAATTCAAATATATGATTTATATAGTAAGCAAGTAAGCAGATGGCAATCTATATATGATGTAAAAACTAAGCAATGCAAGATAACATGCATGACATGGGTAATATAAACCTGCCAAGTTTGAGCATAGACCTCAAAGGGAAATAGGACTGGTCATCAGTCTACGAATCCTCCTCTCGAGGAGCTCTCTGTAACCAAAGAAGATGTCTGCTTCACAGGTAGCATTGTCTGCTCTGAATACCTTGTTTTCACTCCAGATACTTCCACCGCCGCTTTAAATGGCTGATGCACGGGAAGAGTAGTTGAATATACAAAGCGTTGTCGAGAAATGGAACATGTAATACAAAAAATGATAGCATGATATAATTCACATACATGATGATTGGCTAAACAGCATGGCATTGCATAATTCACATATATAATGCCTTTGCAACAAGATAGCATTGTATAATTCACATATATAATATCTTGCAACAAGATGGCAATGCATAATTCACATATATGGTAATTAGACCTTTGAGCAATTGGCATTCACACAAAGCATGTCTAAACTAATCAAATGGCATAGCAATGCGAGACACCATACATACGATATGAGCAACATAACCACCGCCAAGTTAGAGCATACACCTCGGGGGGATAGGACTGGTCATCTATCTACGAATCCTCCTCACGAGGAGCTATCCGTAACCAGTGAGATATGCGCTTCGTCGAGATAGCATAGTCTGCTCGAGAAGACCTTGTTTTCACTCGAATTTGCCATCACCGTGTCAAATGGCTGATGCACACGAAGAGCGATTGAATGTACTAACATTGTTGACAAATGTAATATGTAACGAAAAAAAAAAGGATGGCACGATATAATTTACATATAAGATGACTGGCTAAGCGGGATGGCATTGCAAAATTCACATATATGATGCACGGCTAAACTAGGTGGCGTTGCATAATGCACATAAGCGATGAATAAACAAGCAGATGGCATTACGCACAAAGGATGTCTAAACTAAGCGGATGACATATTTGATGTATAAAGTAAGCAATGCAAGACACCATATGCATGATATAACCAACATCGGCATGCCAAGTTAGAAGCGAAGACCTCGGGGGTAAATAGGAGTTATCTTCTCCTTACGAATCCCCCTCGGAGCAGATATCTTCCTCTCGATTACAATCCGAAATGCGTGGAGGGGGCTGCCTTTGCGCCTACCATGGGCTGACGTCTGCATGAAATTTTATTGCCACATAAGGCTCGTCTCTTTTGCTCTACATGTTCGGTTCCATTGTTTACAATAAGCTGTCATGCATAGGAATAAAACATAGTGAGATTATGTAAGGAGTGCATGCAGAAATCCGGAGTGATGGTAGCAACTGTGGATAGACCCAAAACCAATAATAGCGAGGCGGATAATGGCTTGATTAATAAATACAGATAATGGCTTCTTTCTTTGTTTGTTTCCCACCCAACATGAAACTCATAGTAGACAGGAGATTAACCGGATAGTAGATAGATATTATTGATAAGCGGCCCGATATGTACCCCACAACCATTTAAAAACTCAAGTTTGACCATTAGTTTGGAGGTGACTTCGAGTCTAATCGGTGAATAGGGCGATAAAATAGCATGTAATATTAAGCGATGCATAACGTGGCGGAACCGCGAAAGAGTGCGACCTCTCTTGCGGACCCGTGTAGTCCTCGAGGTCATCTGCTCGGTTGATGATGGTAATGCAGTTTTCATGGCTGCCCGGTGGGGAAGAAAGATCTCGAGGCGGCGAAAAGACAGATGGAGGCGGATCCTGCTGTGTCTTTGGACCCTTCTGTCGTTGGAGCGGTGAAATTGGGGTGAATAATGACTTAGCGAGGCCAGGACAAACCATAAAGGTTTTCTTTGACAACTATCTGTAAGAGAAGTAATTCTGTAAGGGCTCGTTTGAATTGGAGGATTCCAACAATGCGGGGATAGGAAATGAGCGGGGAATAGGATAGGAATGCACGTGCAAAGCAGAGAATTTAAAAACACGAGTTTACGCCAATCTGGGTGTTTGATTCATAACAATTGGAAGATCACGGGATGCAAAGAAGCATGGTGAGATTAAGTCAAACCACAAGAAAATGTACGGTTATAATGCTATTATGCTACTATCTCTTAGTCTTGTGCTTCATGAATAGGAATTTGAAAAGGAGGACAAGTGAAAATTAAAATTCTACGTTTTTTCTTTCAAGGAGACACTAAAGGAACAAATCCGTGTGCTCGATTGGACAATATATATAACATGTAGAGTAAAAAGAGATGCAACAAGTGTACAACCTCTTTGGCGAAGCCATGTCGATCTCGGCGTGATTGGGTTGGCGGTGAGGATGCTCCGGCTGACTTTCTTTGTCGGAGGAGGGAAGAAGATCTTAGGCGTCTGGAGATGGAGCCGAAATTGCTTTCTGCTGTGATGGAGGGTTTAAATCGTTGGAGCGACTCCGATTGAGTTGTCTGACGCCGAGGTGAAGCGAGGACAAGAGAGACAACGAACAACGTTAACTTTGAATGGAATTCTAATAGCATCTCAATACATGGCGTAAAATACATAACCACAAAGTGCTAGATGTAAAATACATCACCGCTCATCTCTGAACTTAAGCATCAAAAGCCCGAACTAAGCGTCAAACTCGAACTTAGCTGTCGGCCCGAACCTAAGCTGCCGAAACTGAATTTTCTTTGTCGGCCGAATTTTGTTGTCGAAACCGAACGCACTAGCAAGGTGAGCTTACACGTCGGTCGACTGACTTTTTCATCTCACAGTGGGTCGATTTTGCGGCCGTTGGATCTGAAATCAAGGGCTGCGGTTCATCTTCAACCTCCACCTCGTGAGCCGCCACCACCACCAGCAAATGAAGCCCCCGCCCCGGCCGGCGGTGCGCCTCCCACCACGCCCAATTTCGAAAACACTCCCCACCACCGGTCCCCGCCGCCCCGACCATCCCTCTAGGCCTCCACGTGCCGAGCTTTTTCTCCGGCGATCCCCACGCCACCGCCCCGCCAATGCCCCGCCACAGCCGGCGACCACCGTCCCCATCCTAAACCCTAAGATAGATAGTGGGGTACCTCTCCGTGAGCCCCTCCCAGCTGCTGGCTGGTTCTTCCTTCACCCCGTGAGCCCACCCCTTGAAAAATTAGTGACCCAAAAGTCGATTCAATGATCGTGAAGTGTAGCCAAATCGGAGCGACATCGCAAGCAAGAGCAAGAGCGAGAGCAACAGAGCAAAAGCAATAACAAGAGTAGACCAGCACGGAACCGAGAGCAAGAGCAAGAAAGCGGAAGCGGCCGTGAGCAAGAGCTAAAGCAGCGGCAGCTCCTCGATGTGGGCGTCGCCGCCCGAGGGAAGCGGCGCCGTGGAGGAAATGGCGGCCGACGCCGCCGTGGATGGAGCAGCGCCGTGTCGGCGCTCGGGACCCGGCCATGGCAAGAAGACCGTGAGATCGAATCAAGAAGAAAATGCGGCGATTAGTGTACAACCTCTTTGGTGGCGCCCGATTAGGCCGCAGCTTCATCCAAGGAAATGGTGATGATGATGCTCTTCCGGTGGTCGCGGTGAAGACGGCGGTGTGGGAATGGAGGTGGCGCGAAAAACGAGGGGAACGCGTCGGGGCAGCTCCTTGGAGGTGGAGGGGCAGTGGTATTTGAGCCGGTGGGGCGATGAGATCGACGACGGATCCTCATCCGTGCACGGTGGATGAGGGACATCGAGGTGTTCTTTGTGGGCGGCGTCGTCGGGGAAGAGGCTCCGGTGGGTGGTGGGCGGAGCAGGGTGTGGGGTTTCATCACGGGTTTTCATGGCCTCGATGTATGCGAATGGGTGGGCGGATGGGATGGCAGTGGGGAACCATGGCTTAGAGGCAACTTGTCCGAAATGTGGAGTAAGTTACGAAAGTACCCCCCCACCGATTTGAGGTGGTTCCTTGATTCGAGGGTACCACGGGCATTTCACGTGTCGGGATTTCACAGGAGGTGGGAGTTTTGTAGCGTGTTTTAATTTCGTAAGAGCAAGGTGCGGGTTGAGATGGAGGGAGTTGTCGAACTGTGAGACAAAGATATATCTTAAATATTTCGGGCTAACAAGGCACGGGTTGAAATTTCCGGACAAGCCTCACGTGTACTGTACCAAATCAATGCGCACTACAAATGTCATTCAAAACATTGAATTCATGTTATGTTCAATTAAAATATTTTGCTACATGTATAATGCATGCAACCTACTACTCAAATGAACGTTTTAGTGCATTCCAAACGTATATACTACCGCCTCAATATGAACTAAATTTGAATAAGATCTACAGTAATGATTGTTGTGAAGGCAAAGCATTTGAATTCGTTTCTCTATTTTAATAAGATCTACAATCATCATTATTGTCAAGTTAAACCATCGTTTGTGTATTATCTTCACAAAGACACACCACATGACTAGTCTCGAGTTACATATGAACTATGTGTACTATATGAACTAGAACTAGATTTTCCGAATCCACTTTATTTTGATTTCAAATCACATTACATTTCTAGCTCTAGCTAGATCTTCATAATCTAAACCATGTCTCCATATGTATAATGTGTTTATCACATTATGTATGGTGCCCGCCCCCTCGCCTACAAGTATTTAGATGTGAGTTGCAAACACCGCACATTACCACAAATTCAAATAAAATGTGAGAATGTTAGATATATAGTATTGTTTAGATTGCTCGATATTTAGTTGTAAGCTGCAAAGCATAGCACATTATCACAAATTCAAATAAAATGTGAGATTGTTTGATGTATAGTATGGTTCAGATTGTTCCGCATTTAGGCTGTGAGTTGCAAGCGCCATGCATTATCACATTATGGTATAACATGTGCATATACGTGTATCACTGCTATATTCATGCATGCAATGTTTAAAACACTATGATCTCCTATTCAAATATATGAATCCACTTTCATATCAAATTATGATCTTTGTTAGTCTCTTACACCCACACAATCCTCTAACCTTTGTAGCTACCACTAACTTTCTCTCTCGTGCATGCACACGCCCTCCTTGCCCTCCCTCCTCGGCATTCTATCCACGGGCACATTCATTTTTCTTTAGGTCGTTCTCCCGAGTCTCCACAACTCCTTTCCGACACACACCGATCGATAAACCTCTCCCGGTGATGCCTGCCTCTGACATACACACACACAGCTTCAATCTCCTCCTTTATGTGTCCTTGCCTCAGTGTCTCATATGGTCGAGACACACGTGTAAACTCTCGCCCCTCTTTTCATCGATTTCACAACCGCACCTCCTCCCCCTATCTAGCTAGTAGTTGGGCCTCTCGCACCACCTCCTAGCTCCATTCTCTCTGTCTATCCGTCTCATTTGGGCCTTATTTGCCTCTAACAAATGGGCGTGCACCGACCGATCTCTCGCTATACATATAGCCAGCTAGGTCCTTATAACTCATTTTACCCACACATCGATCGATCTACCTCATTAGTTGTGTCTCTCCCTTCCTCCAGACAAACAACAATTGATCTATCGACCTAGTTAGGTTTGCTTACCAAACACATGGTTCCCCTTCATCATCCATGGATGCGTCAAGCAGATCTATCATGCACGGGCACACACGTAAACACATCCCCACTCTTATTGATAACATTGCAATTCCACCCCTCGGTTTGTCTAGTAGGCCTCTCCCAACATCTCAGAAGCAACTCCGTCACCCATCCAAAGACCTCTACCCCTCTCCCTCCCTCTCCCTCCCTCTCTCTCTCTCTCTCTCTCTCTACATCCCATCATATTTCCCGTCCTTGATTATGTATGGATGTCCCAATCTCCCTCAAGACATAGCTGGGTCTCTCCTTCTCAACACATATACTCTGAGTCGTTCTACCTCTATAGTTAGGCCTCTGCTTACCCCTCCCCCACCCCCTTCCTCCCACACACACCGATACATCAAGCGCTCTAGTCATGTCTCCCCGCCACACACAAACTTGACATGTGCCCTCTAACGTTCCAGAGGGGCCGCCCCTATATCTTTGACTTACACACACACACACACACACACACACACACACAATTTCGATGGCTCTCTTCATCGATCTCGCACCCACCCACTTGATCCTCTCTTGACTCTATCGATAGCTATGACCCTCCCTCTCTTCTCGTGGATTGCCCGACCCTCTATGTATGATATGGATAGGCCTCCATTTCACACACATTGCATGCAAAATTTTGTTTGACATGTCATCGACACATATTCCCACAAATAATTCACGAAATCAACCCCCCCCCCCCCCCCCCCCCCCCAAACAACAAAAACACTCACGAACACGGTTTGTATCTCTCACACACACCCACATAGGTGGGGGACGTGCACGAAGAGAAGAGTTGCATGCACGACGCACGTACTCCCGTCTCTTTCCCAATCACACCCGCGCGGGTACACGGTGGAGCTCATTTCTGTACGAAAAAGGCATCCCACGTGGTAATTTGGTACGTGTACTGGTTGTCCACTTGGTGGAGGGAGGATCGTCTACCACGGGTGAACAAACAAATTGCGACTTGACGCGTTATGTTAAATTAAGAAAAGAGGCAAACCATGTGGGGCCTACCTTAGAGGCAAGGCTCTATACTGCTGGAGTACTTTTGATGTGTCCGTCAACTCATGAGCGAGGAGAAGCTTGCTTAATGCACGTCTCCCCCGCCCCAGGCGCGGTGGCTCGCTTGAGGATGAGGTGAAGCTTGCTCCTCCCTACGCCCATGCGGTGATGGCTCGCAGACGAGGAGAAAAATTTACTACTCCTCCGTTTACTCCTCGTCCCTACTACCTTGGTTATAGAGATTATATCATATTGTTTGGAATATATATGTCCTTTAGTAGATTTCAATTATGAACTACTAGTACATACTCCAAACAACGATGTATATAGGCGTATTTTAGAGTGTACATTCACTCATTTTGCTCCGTATGTAGTAGCACTCTCCCTCACCTCGACCCTGCATACGTGGTGGACGTGCAGCAATTCATTCGGTCTCATATAGCCAGAGCGATATATCTTGCACTACCATTATTGCTCGACTTCCGAAGAGGCGAAAAGCCAATCGCAAGGTTAATATTTTTGGAGATGTCAGCGCCAAGGTTATAGGAGAACGAGTAGTAGGTGCTGCGTCATTTATAAATATATTTTTTCTTCAAAGTGCACGTATGCAATATGATAGGTTCATATGGAGAGAAAAGGAAACCGCTCCACTATATACATAGTCGGGCGGGCCAGCCTACACGGTTGCTTCTTTGGGGTTGCTCTCTTCACACTCTCTCGCACAAAGCATTTGTGGCCACATCTCTAACAACCCGGCGGATCACGTCCGCTTGGGGAAGGGTGGATGCTTAGTGTAGATGCGGTGGCCGTCGCCGACGGCGAAAACCTTGTCGACATCGTCCGATCAGGGTCCCCGACGTTTTCTCTCACAAAGCGGTGAGGTTGCCTTCGTCCCTTGCTCCTTTGCCGCGACGTGGCGATTACCGCCTCCGCCGCCCTCCTCAAGGTTGAGCCTCGTCCCTCGTGTACAACTCCCTTCTGACGGCTTGCACCCTTTGCTCCACTGCCCACATCACTCCCTATGGATATTTCTCTACTTCTTTGCCCCGCACATACCGGGATACCTCTACCGCTTCTACGTCTTGTATTTGTGATGAGTTTATGTCTCATCAACTAGTCCTAGTAATCTTATTCTAATCACGCTTCCTCAATTTCTTTGCCACACGGATGCTCGTCTCGATTTTGGTGAAACTGCACAAAATGATTCGATGGTCAAAAGGTTGCAAACTTCATTTATTAGGAAGATCGAATATTGCCAGCAAATTGAAGCCTGGTCAGGGTTCACGGTTCAAGGGCTAGGGACTGCATGGATCGTTTTTTCTTTAGTTGCCTCTGTTCCAAAATAAGTGTCAACTTTATTAGTAGTACAACTTTGTACTAAAGTTTGCACAAAGTTGAGACACTTATTTTGGAGCGGAGGAAAATCTATATTTGCTATGATCATCAATCATTGAGATGCAATATCATGCATGTTAGTCTCCTTTGTATTTGATGAAATGTTGCAACGGGCAACCTTGGACGCGAAGATACATGTAACAGAGGGAAGCTTCATAACATTGTACAAATTTATCTCGGCCGATAAATTGCGATGCGTACTAGTACTATACTAGTACTTCCTCCGCTCCTAAATATAAGTCTTTGTAGAGATTTCACCATGAACCACATGCGGATGTATATAGATGCATTTTAATTGTAGATTCATTCATTTTGTTCCATATGTAGTTCACCTATTGGAATCTCTACAAAGACTTATCTACTAGTAATAGCTAGGCCCCAATACTAGGAATTCTCTATCCTCTCCTTGAGCCACATCATCAAAATTGGCGTGGCCGTTAGATGAAGTAAATCGGTCATAATAGCGATCGATCTAGGCGTTGAGAGGCTCAAGACTAAGCCACATGCAAGCATGCGAGAAATACCGTGACACATGCATGTGAGTGGGTTTTAAATCACATCAACATGTCTGCATGCAAGCATGCACCGATAGCATGCATGTAAGTGAGCTTTTAAGTCCCATTAACATGTCAAAAAGAAAAATATAATCCCATTATGCAGTTGGAGTTGGCTAATCTTTTTTCCTTACGTGGGATGATCTAAATGATGATGGGAGTTTATTTAGTTTGGCTACCACATTTGTCATGCGGTTATAGTTTTTTTTAGTTCTATGAAAGAGAGATATACCGCTGTTCCGCGGCAACGCGCGGGGACTCATCTAGTAATATTTAGGAACGGAGGGAGTACTATGTAAAGAGTTAGGTGTCGCACGGTGATAGTGTGAGGTGGGCCATGTAATCACTGAGCCTGCGTGTTTTCACTTGCTCTTGCACTCCTCTGCTTGTAAGAATGGAGAAAATTGTAATCTACTACCTCCTTTACTTGAAAGCGTGGGACATCCAGCAGTCCTACCACCTCAAGAATAAAGACCAATGAGCCGTCAAATCACATAGACCCAGTGATAAGTTGGAATGGACGAAGCAACCATCACTCTTGCGCCCGGTGAGAGGCCGCGTCCGCTCTGCCCGGCATGAATGCGGCACCGATTCTTTTGGAGCGCCGTTTTGGGCGGGAAGCGCATGGCATGGCGATGGCGGAGGGGCTTTGGGTGGGCCAGTGGTCGAGGCAGGCGTGGCATTTGTCGCATGTCCCTACCGGACACGCCTGAACGTAGAGGATGCAAACTCTCACGGCTAAAATCATACACTACACACCATATCTCTCTGTAGGAGTAGGTCGATCTGTCGCACTCTCTAACACACACATGTTGTTAAACACACACGCACACACGCACGCATTTTGGTCTGTTGCACCTTCTAACGTGACTTATTACACCTAGACGGAGGGAGTAGTAAGTATCACGAGATCTGGTGGCACAATGACTTAAGTCGAATACAAGTGCCCAAAATTTGTGTGCATGTTATAATAAGGATTCACTTAAAATAGTACGTGAGCGAGCAGAGGATCAATTGGACAGTGTTCCCAGTAGTAGCGAGATGTGTGAGGTAGTAAGATACACCGTTGGCGCTTTTAATTTTTCTTATTAATTTGTTTGTTTCACCCTCACCGGTGGGACCCAACGTACTACATGGAGAGAGGTAAGGTGACTAAGGCTGCATTATTTCTCGCACCCTTTGTGGATAGTCTTACCACCAAAGCCACATGACACGATTATGATTGAAATCCTAATGACTCCACACACACACAAAAACATGGCATGCCCTGTCACACGAATGCAGGAATGTATAAAAGGTTATTTTCCTCTTGTTGAACATAACGGAGGGTTGTGTAGCTAGTTAGCTTTGTTAAGCTCATCAAACTTGAGGTCTCGGGTTCGATAACTACACTTGAGCATAATTTTTGCCAGGAGGATTCTTTGACTGGTCAAAATGTTTTCTAGGGTTTGCACGCTTCACACTCTCTCTCTCTCCAGTATGTATATACACGCTGGAGCCTCAGCGCTTGTATTTGCTCTCTTCACACTCTCTCGCCCTCTCCCACTGGAGTCTCAGCGCTTGTAGTTGCTCTCTTCACACTCTCTCGCCCTCTCTAGATCTAAACAAGACTTCCTTGGCCTCTCTCTCCCCTCACTTCTTTGCTAAAAAGCCGGCAGGATCCGTCCATGGGGAAGGAAGGAGGCTTAACTATTGTTGCCCGTCGGCGAGGGAGGAATCCACTACCGGCGCTGCTCTTCACTTTCCACCCAACAAGCGGGCGGGAGGGCCTCAAACCCTTCTTCTTCGCAGCCGTCCCGTCGCCCACCGAACCACGCCCCAAGAACCTTAAGGTATATTTTACTTACTCCACATGCATTGCTCTAGCTGCATGTATACCATGAATCTAGGACATGGTTCAAAGAGGAAAGGAGTGGGGGAAAGTAGTGGGAAAAGTTGTATATAGCATGAATCTAGGGCGTGGTTCAAAGAGGAAATGAAGGGGAAAGTTGTATAGCATGAATCTAGGGCGTGGTTCAAAGAGGAAAGGAATGGGGAAAGTAGTGGGGAAAGTTGTATCTTATAAATCTAGGGCGTGGTTCAAAGAGGAAAGGAAGGGGCGAAAGTACTAGTTCAAAAAGGAAAGGAAGGGACAAAGGCTGTAGAGTTTGAGCAGACTAGATTTCTTTGCTCACATAGGGAAAGGTGTCTAAAGATAACAAAATTGGGACCAACACAAATATGCTCCTTGGTTGTTTGTTCTTTGTTACCTTGGTATGCATGACCCACAGTACATCGGTAGATGCACATGGTGCCTTTGGTGCGTCCATCGTCCGTGCAACTCATTAGGCTGTTGTTAATCTAAGGCCATGTTTGGTTAAAAACTCCCTAATCCCTACCGCTTGGTTCCGAGGACTAAACATGGACTAGAGGTTATTAATTGACATGATAAAGACCATGTTACCCCTAGTAATGAACTAATAGAAACAAGGTGTGATGCGTGGCAGGGGCAACTGTTGGAAAAAGTCCCAAAAAGACTCCCTCGGGTTCTTCTTTCTTTAGTCCCAAATGCCCACTTTTAGTCCCGAAAAGTCCCTCTGTTTGGTTTAGATGTGGTGACACGGAGTTTTTTAGTCCCTACACCAAAATGTCCTCAGTAAACAAACTCCCTCTAATGATGCGGCTGGAAAATTGATGCAATGCCACGCTTAAAAGCAAATTACATGTTTAACAAATTTTATTGTTAATATAATCTCTATGTTAATATTAATCAATGCCACCGCTTTGAGAAATGCTCTTGTCTTGCTTTCTTTCCCATTTAGATAAGGTAGATGCTTCTTTTGTTGGCTTCATGTCATCCACCGTTATTGACCACTAATTGTTTCCATTGCACCTCTTTGTAAACAGGGTTATCAACTTCACCTCATTGCCATGGTGACCTTTTGTTGCACTTTGCACAAAACACTTTTGTTTTAAGAGTGTTTTGTGCGGTTCAACAAAATGTCACACCGACAACGTTGTTTGATTGCTTGATCTTAGTGGAATCGCACAAGAGGAGATCTTACTTCCTATCCGTTAAAGCGAATTTGGTTCAGATCTTCTTCTTGTGAGTTGTTTGAATTCGCATCATGAGAGGTCAAGATTACTAGCCTTCTTTCACATGATTACTGCGGTGTGCTTTCATATGTTGTGCTACTTGTACGATAATGTTGCTTGATTTTAGTGAACTGCACAAATGGAGACAAGACTTCCAATCAGTATGTGCATCGTAATATCCCATTGAGGTAAGATAAGGATATTTCACAACTGGCTTTGGCCTGTATTTTGCCACTTTCATCAGAAAATTAAGTTTAGTACTATACTTGTGCTCCCTAATTGACATGCCAAATCTTACATTGAAGGCGAAGCTTGTCTGTTATTGAACCAAGTGATGAAGGGGAAGAACAAGCGGAAGAAAAACAAAAATCAACTCCCGGTGTTGTAATGAAGCACTGGAACTGTGATGACACAAGTAATGATATAGTTTTGCATCTTAATTTATTGCTATGGCATTTGGAGCGAGCAATTGTTTTGCCACCGATTTGATGCCATACGTAATTCTACTTGTGCAAACAGGATCTTCCTTGAAGATACCATATATTTTAGTGGAGCTGCACAAGAAGATGTTGGAAACATTAAACTAATCGAGGAGTATATAGTAAGCATGGCCACCCCTGTAGATAGCAATGAGATGGTTCCGAAGTGCTTCATCATATGCTCTACACAATCAGCCCTCGACAAATGTTGGTACTCACCCACTGATTTCATCCATATGATTGAGCTTTGTCATCTCTATTGGTGTTGTGCTACTTTTTAGATATCTTGTCATGAAAAAGTGGTATTGTCCTTGAGAAGTGCTTCATCTGTCTTGTTTTAAATATTTCCTTTCCTTTTTTCGAGCAAAGCAGGATCATCTTCCTCGAAGAAGAATATGGAGTACGTGAAGTGACTAGTTCCAATTATGCGAGGATGAAGAAGCCCCGCCTATCTTCTCATCGGAAGGAGCGGTGAAGGATGGTTACATTACTCCCCACAAGACCAAACTAACTTCATTTCGGAAGAGGACCGGCAAATCTCCATTTTTTGATGTGATGCGCGAGTACAATGTTGTTCTAGGATTCTTTACGGGGAGTTCCATTTTTCTAAAAGTGTGCTCTACATGGACCATGTATGTGCCTGTTAAGCTGTCAATTCATAGTACAGCTTTGCTTTATACTAATCACTTTTTGTATTTGTGCAAACAGGGGTGCTCGACTTGATTTCAACGGGAACTGCACAAAATGTTCATGAATACATCAAATCATTCATTTCCACCACAAGAAAGGAGGTGCCCATAAGTTCAAAGGCGTTGCAACATATAAAGGCGAAATCATACAAGCTACTGGCGAATTTGGTTGATTTTGGTGGAACTGCAGAAAAAGAACAACATTTGGTTTATTTAGCATGAGGTGCCATGTCAATGTCCGAATCGATGGCAAACCTGGCCATTCCACAATCGTAGGCATTTAATATTTTGGAATGGGACAACCTTGTCAAATTTTGCTCATTGATTTTAGCAAGATATCGTTTGATATTTTCGAATGGGGCGCCTTCTTTGTCGGCCATTGGCGGCGATCATTTTTCTTTATTCTTTAGTTGTGAAGTAAATATTGCCTCGACATGTGAGTCGCCGAGATGCATAATCATTGATTGTTTTAAATGTTCTCTATGAATTGCCGAACTGTGTGTTTGATTGCAATGTACGTAAACGCTAAAAAGCTACTCAAACTCTTTGTACTCATACATTTCCTTTTTACTTGCACATTGTGAAAGTGCATACTTTTTGTATAAGATTGGTCAAAGTAGAGATACTTTGACTGCAGATAAACTTGTATGCGGACTAGAAAGGACCGGAGGAGTACTATAAACATGGTGATCACCACAGGAATAATGCTAGTACGTATTGTTTTGCATGTTCATCCAATGCCAGTGATACAGGAATTCGAACTAATCGAAATAAATTCATTCCTACACGGTCGGATTTCATATAAACATGCAGGATTTCATTACATTTCATACATTCTTCAACTAAAAAGGGGTGTGTCGGTGTCAAAACCGGCGGATCTCGGGTAGGGGGTCCCGAACTGTGCGTCTAGGTGGATGGTAACAGGAAACAAGGGACACGATGTTTTTACCCAGGTTCGGGCCCTCTCGATGGAGGTAAAACCCTACTCCTGCTTGATTAATATTAATGATATGAGTAGTAAAAGAGTAGATCTACCACAAGATCAGAGAGGCCAAACCCTAGAAGCTAGCCTATGGTATGATTGTTGTTCGTCCTATGGACTAAAACCCTCCGGTTTATATAGACACCGGATAGGGTTAGGGTTACAGTCGGTTACAATGGTAGGAGATCTACATATCCGTATTGCCAAGCTTGCCATCCACACCAAGGAAAGTCCCATCCGACAAGGGGCGAAGTCTTCAATCTTGTATCTTCACAGTCCGAGTCCGCCAGCGGTGATAGTTCGACTATCTGGACACCCCTAATCCGACTCCCTCGGTAGCCCCGAACCAGGCTTCAATGACGATGAGTCCGGCGTAGATTGTCTTCAGATGTTGCGGCGGTTCTTCTCCAAATTCCATATACTTGTCGAATATTGTCCGGCTTTTCGATAAGTGTTGCGCTCCTTTGGCTTCTACACCCAATAATGGCCATCTTCCACGTGTCGAGCAGATGTGAAAAGTCGGGGTATCTTTACACTTACCCCCTTGCTGCGCATAAATGAGCCGTCTATAAAAGAGACGGGGACCCAGATCCGGATCGCACCATCCTCCCCTCGCGAGCCTTCATCAGAGCGCCTTCGAAAAAAAATCCATTCCACCATGGACAGTCGACGCGGCTCCTCCTCTCGCGCTCCCAGCCCTCGGCCGGAGATTGGGGGAGATGCTCGATCCGCCTACAGCCAATTGGTGGCGCTCCAAACCAAAGATTCCTTCCCGGCCTTCACTGGTTCCGGTGCGTTCCAGACTCGCCACTTATAAGAGGCGGAAGCGAGGCGGTGAGGCGTCCCGATCCCTCTAAGGAGAGGCGGGTATGCTTCGTCTCTCATCTAATGAGAGGACTCGGATTTCAATCCATCCGTTTCTCCCGGGAACCACGGAGTTCTCGGCCTCCAATGCACAACCTTCGCTGCCTCCATCTTGCATATAGCGGGCTTTGTATCCCTCTGCGAGCTGTTCACAGGTGTTGAGGCCCATTTCAATCTGTGGAAGAGATTGTTACGCCTTGTGCCCCGTTCTCATGAGGGGTCAATATATCAAGTGGGCGGAGCGAACTGGCGCATCGCCGGGACCGGATATCTATCCGGAACCCCGAAGAAAGCGTCCGAAGACCGGCCTTGAATGGTTTTATATAGAAGGCGTCTCGCTGCGGATCCTGTTCGGATCGGTCTCCGGGGTTCAACAATGCTCCTTTGAAGAAAGCGCTGAGTTGGCGCCCATGAGCCCCAGGGGAAGTCGGCGAGGGCGTCCTTTACACGATGAGCCGAATAAGATTGTTGGCTCATTCCGGACTGATTATGATTGGTGTCATGGCCACACGCATAATCACGGGGAGTTCGGCCGCTCAATATAGGGGCCACCCCATGTGGGATTTCAGCGGGGAGGATGATGCCACCATACGGCGCCAAAGGGCGGGATCGGTCACCGAACTGGTGAAGACCTTGTCCGCTATGTACAAAGGAAGAGGAGGATTTTCTCTCGCGTCGATCCGCTGAGCAGGTTTTTCTTGAATAATCCTCGAAGTTGGGTAGCGAATATCTTTGTGGCCTGTCCGATCCATATTCCCGTGGTTAAATATCTCATTTTATGGTTTCTACGCAGGAACTGCGCCGGGCCGTGGAGAAGATACACAGCCTACCTCCACAACCCGAGGATCCGGAACGGTCCCTCGATCCGGCCTCTGAAGAGGACCCGTATATAAAGGTGGAGCTGATCGACGGGCTGTTCCATCAACTTAGCATTGACAATGCTTTTTTGGCCATTATGGCCGACTACCCCGGACTATTTCCGGCCTCCCAGGTAACCGTGACGAAGTCCGGATCCCATGACCCACCGTGCTTTATTTCTAACCACCGCATTTGATGGTGTTTCGCGGGGGTTCCTTCGAGGCAGAGGCGAGCCCGCGCGGTGACCAACAAAGGCGGCGGCCACGCAGGCTAAAAAGAAGTGCGGTTGGATTGAAACTCCGCCATAGCGGTAAGGCGTGCCACCATATCCCGAGTTGATTCACGGAAGGCGTACTAACACCGGTGCTCTTTTCAGAAAAGAGCGCCACCGGGATCGTCGGGAGATTGCCAATCGAGCCTCCTTGCCCGGCCAGCTCCAACGCCGGGTCCGGAAGTGGAGGTAAACACGAGGCGTCGTTGGATGCTCCTCCGAAGAGGATGCCGACAGTTGTCGCCACCAACTCACGAGGTGGAGAGTGCCATGAATCACTGGCGCCGGGCGAACGGTTCTTCATGGCGCATGTTTCTCCCACGAGGCATTGAATGCCTTCAATTAGGAGATCGCACCTCCGTGCCGCTCAAGATGGTCTAGCGAGCCACGGGCGGTATGTAAAGGACATAAGGATAAGAAATTTTGTGATTTGTATATGCGAGTCCCCGAGACTTAAAATAGTTAGGATAACTGATTTAAGGATCATTTGTTATCTGAGGATCTTACGGAAAAGAATACCCATTTGTCCCAGAGCTTGAAGAAGTGCAAGGCCCAGCTTGAGGTCAAGCACTAGCATACGAGGGAGCCTGAAGCCCCTCCGGTAATATATACTTTCAAAAATAAGTAGTTTGTGAAGTGCGGCGTGTGTATAAGTCGACAATGATATTGCGAGATGGCGCGGGAATGGATCCGGACAAGCAACAGCTCTGCGCCAGCTAAAGGCGGCGAGGCGTGCTTACAAAGGTGCGGCAGAGAAAAATAACCTCAAGACGCCAACACCCAGCGGGAGAGGAACTAAAGGATGTTCGTGCCCGGTTATGCGACTCCGTAAAGGAGAATCGGCGTCTTCGTCAGCGGCATTTTCGATAAGTGCTTAAAGCGAACTTTGAAAGAGTTCGTGAGGAAGGCGACTAACATAAACATGTATGTAGGTTTGCTCACGAGGTCGTCACGAGGAGGAGATGCCCGATTCTTGAGCGGTCTTCTTCTGAATCTGCGTCGGTACCGCAAACGAGTTCGGCAGGTGATGAAGGGCGTCGCCGAACCTTGTGGCCATCAATCTCCCTACCGAAGGCATTGGGGAGCTGGCGAGCGGCTTCAAAGAGCACGGGCCGCTTCCGGCTATGGAAGATATCTGCATTCCGTCAAAGGCGCCGAGAGGCACGGGCCATGGTAAAGATCTCGGTACCTGAAGGTGACCCAAACCACATGGCGAGGTCGGACCTGTGGGGCACGATGGGAAGGAGATCCTGTAAGCTTAGTGTACGGCCAAGTAGAATTAGCGCATAAAGTATTCCGGCAGGACTGTAAACTAGACAGCCTATTAGATGGTATTGAAGAGGAATACGATCAATCAAGTTGACTATGTAATTTAAAGTGACATGTAAAATGCCTTCTAGCCGGATTGTAGATCGTTTGTCGTAGCGGACCTTTTCGCTTCAACCTCGGGACCCAATAGTCCGGAGTGTGTCCGAATACCCTCATGGTTATGTAAGAACCGGGGCATGCATGGAGACAAGGCGTAGGGGTCATTATTGCTGTATCAGACAAGTGCCCAACTAGTTATGTTATATTACGAGGATAGTAAGAAACATCTTCCGGGGGAATAGTTCCGTTAAGGGTTCCTTTCCCTAGGAGGCATGCCCTAAAGTGCATGTCCGAACTGCTAAGAAAGCAGAAAATAATCTAGGGGCATATGGATAAATAGTTTAAAAATCATCTTTCAGTTCACCGACCGAATATTCCCTTAAGAACGCTAGCTTTACGGCTTCACCCGGTCTGAGGTACACATCAAGGTGACCCGGCAGTAACAATCGCAGAGGTGCTCCTTTACCGCCTAGCCGAACAATCGGGAGCGTGAGGGAGTAAGCAGGAGCAGCAGCCCAGCTTGGCCAAAAATTAAGTCATATCGATGCATATAATGGTGAATAAAAGGTACATGCGGAAGTTTGACACATGTGTTGGGCATAAAACCCGTATAAATAAACACATTAAAGAAGCCCCGAATTATAATAGTAGCAGTGGCGCGTCAAGTATGTCTTGAATCAAAGCGCCGTGAGCCTCTAAAGGCTTCAAGAAAAAGGAAGGAGGAAGGAGAGAAATAAAAGACAGCTAAAGTATAAATTTTGGACGGAGGAAGGAGGCGAACCAGTCGGCACTAGGCGTAGAATCTTCATAGGCGGGCTGCGTTCCGTGGGTTTGGCTCGAGTCGGTTATCCGTCACGTTTGGAGATGGTATGCCCATTTGGTCGAGGACACAGTCGATGATGAAGGACCTTCCCATTTGGGCTTGAGTTTGTCCTTTTCTTGTCCGACAGGCGTAGAACTAGTTAAGCCAACGTTGTAAGCTTTGGCCCATACTTCTTTGCTTTGATATCTTGAGCCTGCTTTGTTGATAAAATGCGAACGAGCTTTTGCCACGCGTCGCTCCTCCTCCAAGGCGTCGGTACTGTCCTGCCGTCGAGTTCGTCTTCTCTTTCTTCATACATGCGCCTTGAGGTGAGTCATGAATTATGTCGCGAGGCAAAACTGCCTCTGCGCCCGTACACCATAAAAATGGTGTGAATCCGTTAGTGCGGTTTGGCGTGGTCCGCAGCCCCGAATGCTGGTCGAAGCTCCTCTACCTAGTGCGTATTAGATTCCTTAAGGGACCGCACTAGTGCAGGTTTAATGCCGCTCATGATTAGACCGTTTGCCCGCTCGACTTGACCCGTTAGTTTGAGGGTGATAGGCGAGGCGTGTCGAGCTTAATGCCCATGTTTTGCACCATAATTTGACCTCATCATTTGTGAAGTTGGTGCTGTTATCGATGATGATCTTGTGGGGACACCGTAGCGGTGCACTACCCCTGATATGAAGTCTATCACCGGTCCGAATTCGGTCGTTTTAACAGGCGTGGCCTATATCCATTTGGTGAATTTATCCACCATGACCAATAGGTATTTTTGCTTGTGGGTTCCTCCCTTAAGGGGTCCAACCATGTCAAGCCCCGGACCCATGACGGCCGGGTGATGGGTATAGTTTTGAGGCGGTGGGTGGCATGTGGCTTTGGTTAGCAAAAGCGGCATCCGACGCATCGTTGGACTAAATCCTCTTGCGCGCATCTGCTCGGGCCGTCGGCCAATAAAATCCTGTCTGGAAGGCCTTGCCTACAAGGGCCGGGCTGCGGCGTGGTGCCCACCCAGTCCGGCATGAATTTCAGCCAGGAGGTTTCGCCCTTCCTCTTCGGAGATACCCCTTTGAAGGACTCATGTTGTGCTTTTCTTATAAAGCTCTCCCTCATGGACTTTATAGGCTTTGGATCGCCCCACTATGCAGCGAGCCTCATTTTGGTCTTCGAGGAGTTCCTGCCTAGTTAGGTAGGCTAGGTAGGGCTCACATCCACGGGCAATAACTGCCATTATTTAGTGGGCGGAGGGTGTTATCTCGTTAGCGAGCCTCCGATTGTGTCGAGTGTTCGGTGTCGAAGGCGGTCTTGCGGTTGGAGTCGGATTATTATTTCGGACTCCCTTCCTATAATGCGGATGGCTTGAACAGCCGTTCGGGGAAAGATGTTGGGCGGGATAGCATCGCGTTTTGCGCTGGTTGTTATCCGGGCTATATGATGAAATTGAGCCCTTGAACCGTCTTGACATTTTTAGAACCGGCGTTGCGGTATGCTGCCATTTTCGGATCTTTGGCGTCAAAGTCTCCGTTTATCGAGATATCGCGAGGTTTGAATCGCGCACTTCTAGGCGTTTAATGCCCATGGAGACTGCCATCCGGAGGCGTGCGAGAAGGGCCTCATATTCGCTGCGTTGTTGGAGGCCGTGTACATTATCTCGAAGGGCGTATTGGACTGTGTCCCCGTCGGGGCGTCGGAACGACCCAGTGACCGGCCAGCATTTTGGAGCCGTCGAAGTGCATGATCCAATTGGAATATGCGACGTACTCTTTAGGTAGTTCGGCTTCGGTCCATTCGGCAATGAAATCAGCCAACACTTGGGACTTGATAGCTCGTCGTGGCTTATAGGTTATGTCGAATGGGAGGAGCTCGATGGCCCATCTGGCAATCCGGCCTGTCGCGTCGCGGTTGTTTATAATGTCGTTAAGAGGTACTTGAGGCTCTTTGTAATCAAACACTCTTGAAAGTAGTGTCGCAGCTTCCGGATGCCATGAACACCGCGTATGCTATCTTACGATAATGTGGGTACCGGGACTTGCATGGAGTTAGGGCGGTGGACACGTAATAAACTGGTTTTGAAGAGGGAACACTGTGCGTCCGTTTCTCGTTGACGACGAGCACCGCGCTAACAACTTGATGTGTTGCGGCGATATATAATAACATTGGTTACGCCCATGTTGGCGCGGCCAGGACCGGATTTTTGCCAATATGGCTTTTATTTCTTCGAGTCCGGCCGTATGTGATCCGTCCACTCGAAGTGTTCGGTGCGCGGAGGAGGCGGTAAAGGGTAACGCCTTTTCTCCCAAGCGAAATAAAAGCGGCTTAGAGCCGCTATGCATCGATCAATTTTTGTATTTGTTTGAGGTCTTTTGGAATATCCAATTTACGTGAGCTCGGATCTTGGCTAGGTTTGCTTCAATTCCTCTACGGACACAATGAAGCCCAAGAGCTTTCCGGTGGAACGCCAAAAGCGCATTTTCCGGATTGAGCTTGATGTCATATTTGCGGAGATTGTCGAATGTGAGCCTCAAGTCGTCTACTAGAGTTTCGGCGTGCTTGGATTTGGCGACCACGTCATCTACATATGCCTCCTTTGTTTTGCCGATCTGGTTTGCGGACATGTACGAATCATGCGTTGATATGTTGCGCCGGCGTTTTTGAGCCGAAGGGCATTGTGTTGAAGCAAAATGGGCCGTATGGAGTGATGAATGCCGTTGCGGCTTGATGCAGCTCTGCCATCTTAATTTGGTGGTAGCCGGAGTATGTCGTCGAGGAAACACAATGAATCGTGTCCTGCTGTGGCGTCGATAATTTGATCAATGCGAGGGAGGAAGGGATCCTTTGGGCAAGCCTTATTAAGGTCTTTGAAATCAACACATAGGCGCCCGAGTTTGTCCTTCTTTGGTACCATCACCAGATTTGCTAGCCGGTCCGGATGCTTTATATCTACGATGAATCCGGCTTCCGGAAGTTTGGCTAGCTCCTCTCCCATGGCTTTGTCTCTTGGGTTCGGAAAAACGCCGAAGAGCACCTTGGTAGCTTGAATCCTTTTAGGATATTTAGGCTGTGTTCGGCCAGCCGGCGTGGGATTCTGGCATGTCTGAAGGGTGCCGGGCAAAAATGTCGATTTTCTCATAGAAATTCTCGTAGTCTGGCGTCTACATCGAGGTTTAATTGTGCCCCAATGGAGGCCGTCTTCGCGAGGTCCGTTGGGTGGACTTGGAATTTGACTATTTCATCCGCTGGTTTAAAGAGGTGGACTTGGATCTTTTTATCAAGTATCACATCATCTCTGTTCACCGTGGGCGCATCGCGATTAGTTCCTCGGCCGCTAGGGCTTCAGATAGTGCCTCGAGGGCTAGTGCGGCTGTCTTGTTTTCGGTGCGGAGTGCTATGTTCGGATCACTAGCGAGAGTGATGATTCCGTTGGGTCCGGGCATTTTAAGCTTCATGTACCCATAATGGGGTATAGCTTGAAAAATTGTGAATGCCTCTCGCCCTAATATAGCGTGATATCCGCCTTTGAGCAGGGGCCACTTGAAATGTGACCTCCTCGGACCTGTAATTGTCCGGTGGGCGAACACTACGTCAAATTTGATTTTTCCTGTGCAGCATGCTTCCGGCTAAGGATTATTCCTCTGAAGGTTGTGCTTTGCTTCGCTCAATGCGGTTCAGTCTATTTCCATTTTTCGGAGGGTTTCCTCATAGATGAGGTTTAATCCGCTGCCACTATCCATGAGTACCTTAGTAAGTAGCCGTCCACAATTGGGTGAGGACCGGTCTTGGTGGTGCTCGGGCTGTTCGAATTGGGTTAAATCCGGCATTAAAGGTAATAGCCGTGTCCTCCATGGATTGATTGTTGCTACTTGGTAGACTTGGCAAGGTTGCGGAGTGTTAAGCTTCGCATGTTATTTGATCACGAAAGTCTCGAAGGCTGATTAATACCGTCTTGGTATTATTGGGGTGGGATTGAAGCTAGAAGCTCTTCGCCACTTTTGGCCACTGCCGTAGTATCCAACATGCTCGAAGGCTATGAGTTGGAGTGGCGTCCTCTGTGCTATGAATTTTGCGGGGTCCGTTGAGCCATCCCTCCAAGACGGTTCCATGCCCTTTAAGGGTCTTTGTTTTTGGTATTTAACCCGGTGGTTGGTGATAATACACCCTTTTATTTCGGATTGAGGGCTGTGTTAGGGGCGGATTATCCCAAAATTTACTTCGGTTTTCCAAGCACTCTCCATCGCATACGGTACTTTTGTACTATGGTTACCAAGTCGACCAAAGCGTGTAATTTCCTGACGACTTATGGCATTTAGGATTCCTTCGTCCGTGCAATTATTGCGGAAGAGTGAGATTGCGTCCTCCTCTCGGCAGTCTTTTATCCATCCCATAACCCGGGAGGAATCGCCCGGATAATGATGTCTTTGTTTCAGCGGGCTCTTGCGGTCGGGATAGATCGCTAATGCTTGGGTGGGCGGGTGGAACTAAATCTGGAACCCGTCTAATCTAAGACTTCGAGGGCCGAGAAGTTTCCGAACTCGGAGGTTTGGGTTTTTGGATGTTATCCACTAAATCCAACCCGCCTCCTGACTTTAAGTTCAGGATTTGATCATCGTCCGTCCCTCCGCGGGAATCCGGCATGGAGGGGTCGGGAATCTGGACGTAGCTAGTCCTTAAGATAGAAGAAGAGTCGCCGCATTGTTCCTCTACCACAGCAATATGGTGGGTAGCATGGGGAGAGTTAATCTTTCTCAGATCAGTTTTAGGCCCGATCTGATCGTAGTCAGTGGCGACTCCCAGGGCGGCGATGCGATCCAAGAGCTCGTTCACGAAGGAGAGCTCGATCGGATCTAGCTGCTCGGCAAGTTCGAAGTTAACACGAAGATTTGTTTCGATGACCCGAGAAGTCATCGTCTCAACTGATGATGGTCATAAGGAAACCACCTAGCGAAGAGTCTGGCGGCGGCCAAGGCTCCTTTGGCGATAATGTAAATCTTTAAAGGCGGGATGGGGCATCCTTCTGGCGGTGGCGGCACGAAGGAACTCTCAATGAAAGCACCAATGTCGGTGTCAAAACCCGGCGGATCTCGGGTAGCGGGTCCCGGCTGTGCATCTAGGCGGATGGTAACGAGACAAGGGACACAATGTTTTTACCAGGTTCGGGCCCTCTCGATGGAGGTAAAACCCTACTCCTGCTTGATTAATATTGATGATATGGGTAGTACAAGAGTAGATCTACCACGAGATCGGAGAGGCTAAACCCTAGAAGCTAGCCTATGGTATGATTGTTGTTAGATCCTACGGACTAAAACCCTCCGGTTTATATAGACACCGGATAGGGTTAGGGTTACCTGAGTCGGTTACAATGGTAGGAGATCTACATATCCGTATTTCCAAGCTTGCCTTCCATGCAAAGGAAAGTCCCATCCGGACAAGGGGCGAAGTCTTCAATCTTGTATCTTCACAGTCCAGAGTCCGCCAAGCGGTGATAGTTCGCTATCCTGACACTCCTAATCGGGACTCCCTCGGGGTGTTTGTGGCCGCATGCATCTCCCGAGATCACGAGGCGAAGGTCATCCTCCTTTTCTAAAAAACTAAAAAAGGGTGTCTTGGAGGTATAATTAATTAACCGAAGCTACCGCACTTTGTGTCCCAGCAGCCGAGCAGAAGCTTGATGGCTTAGCTGCGAGTGCGGTTGCATAATTGACATGTGGCCTGTTGGGCCCATGTGTCGATCAGCCAATCGCACCAGATTAAGTAGAAGCAACGTTCTTCTCAGCGCAGCTCCCGACTCCACGTCGCCGCCAAGAAGCTAACCGTAGTAAATGGTCAACCCGCCTAGCTTGGCTTCAACCGAGGGTAGCAATGTGGCCTTACTTGAACGGCGGCGACCTACCGTATTCTACTCTTCCTCGTTTTACGTAATGGCGCGGCCTCATTGGCAGCGTGAGGCGGGGCCTCGGTGGAGCAGCGATGTCCTCTATCTCGTTGTCGTGAGGCGGCGCCTCGGCGAGCGGTGAAATCCTCCCCACGTTGCTGGCAGGGTGGGGCCTCGGCTGAGCCGGCGATGTCCTCTGCCTCGTTGTTGGCGGGGCGGGCCTCAGCCGCGGCGGTGTCTTCTGCCTCGTTGTTGGCGCCCGCGGGGAAACTTCGGAGCAGCGGTGTCCTACTGCCTCGTTGTTGGCGCCCGCGAGGCCTCGGCGGGCGAAGCGTCATCGGCGCCCGGTGAGCGAGGACTTCGTCGGGCGGCATTGTCCTCTGCCTCATCCTCGGTCTCGCCAAGCAGCGCCTCGCCCGCTTCGCCGCCCTCTTTGCTAGCCTCTTTGTAGGCGGCCGCAGCCTCCGCCACTCGCATGCGGTACCGCCCGATGCTCGGCGGCCCTTGCGGCGGGCGATGCGAGTCGGCGGCGCCTCTGATCCGCCCGCTTTCTGCGGCGATCTGCTCCTCCGCTGCGAGTGCTCCTGGAGGAGATGGTGGTTGTGGCGGCGTCGGCTGCGCCTCCGGAACTGCTCCTCACGCGCCGGCCTCACCACTGTCCATATATTGAGCACGGGCCTCGCCGATGGTCATGGTGCAATGCACGGCGAGATGGCGCGGAGGAGGGGTTGGCGCCCGGATCGTCGACTACCATGTTCTCCATTGGGACGTCGTCGTCCTCCGGCTGCCTGCCGGTCGGCGGCAATGGCTGCCATCTCCTTGTAGTCCGTCGTCCGCCCGTCCCGAAGAGTGCTGGAGCGCGAGGAAGCCATGGTGGGCAGTAGTGGTGTGGACGGGAGAAAGGGAACGGATGCGGATGATCGCGGCTATGGCCGGCGCGGCCGATTTATATAGCAATGGTGGCGGGCGGAGGGGACGGGCGTGTGGCGCGGAGTAGCCGCCTCGGCAACTGCGTATCATTAATGTGTGCGGCAGATGGGCGGATGGGCGGCACTTTCGTCGCTTTGCGGTGAACAATCGCCGCACACCGAAATGAGGCGGCGTGGCCCATTTTGAGCGGCAAGCCTTGGCGAGGAGATGACTTTACTTGGATAGGATGACAATGGGGACCCACCAGGTCCATAGCCTCACGTCACGCAAAGTGCCTCCTTTTTATATATATATATATATATATATATATATATATATAACAATAATTTATTTTGCTTCCTCTGGTTTCACGACATCACGGTCCCACACCATTGTCAACCTATGTACTCCCTCCTTTCCGGTTTATAGGGCTTATCTTAAAATTTTAGTTTTTCCATTTTATAAGCTCAATTTGGTTGTTTTCCATCACATGTTCAGATTCCAAGGTGCATTAAATCATTGCATGCAAGTATTAAGAGAAAATTGACCAATGCATGTACTTTATGCATGCATGCATTGCAATTAATGCATTGATAAACATAATTTTTTGGGATAACAAGAGCATTAATTAGGTGCTTTTGCAAAACTACAAAAGTATTCCACCACTCGCCATCTACCTTGATTGGTGAGATTTTTGAATTGAGCATTATAAACCGGAAAGGAGGGAGTAGTCAATGAGCGAGAGAATTGCACAAGAAGCGGCCGAAAAGCTGGGACCAAGCAGCTCGGCGGTATTTGTGTTTTTGTGGTGTGAAACCTTTGCAGAGTTTTCGATTTTTACCCTAGATATTAATTTTTCTCCTCTGAACAACAACGAAAACATCGCTGTAGGTATTAACTGGGCGGGCTGTGGCCCGTCTAGTCCAGGCCAAATATCCAGCCCAGATATTAATTTTTTTCAAGCTGAAAATAGCTAGCCCAGCTATACTTTTTTTTAGGAATACACAGACAAGGTCAAGTTGTTATTCTCCGCCCCGCTGGGCTGCAAATCTTTCCTAGGAGGGATGCATTAGGCTTAACAAGAAAATGGGCTTTAAGAAATACTAAATGGGATGTAATTATAAAAAGCTGGATAGTAACTAAAAATGCACCAAGCAGTGATTACTTTATAAAATATTATTTTTGGAATATTGAAAATTTTAATTTCATTAATTGCTGCGCGCAATGTTTAGATTGGATTTTTACGTAATATAAATTTATATTGAAATTGTATTTAATCGACTAGAAATTTAGGGATAAAATATTCGGATCCCATCAAAATGTGGGAAATTTTATTGAATTCTGTTTTGAGCGGTTGGTTGAAATGGGTTGTACTTTTAACAAACTGTAAATGGGCTGTAGTAAATTCCATTAGAATTGAAAATGGGCTACACATTCTTACAAATCTCAAATGGTCTATAAGTTCTCGCCACACACTTCTGACCTTACTAAGTTGGACGCGTCCCTAAAAAAGCAGAGTTGACACGTATGCAAGGCTTTGTCAACTTATAGTCAACACACCAGTTCTAGCAGCGGTGACCGTTGGATGTCCATCCAACGGATGCCGCGGTTTCTTCTTCAATCTCGGATATTCTAGCTTCACCCGCCCAAAAAATGATTCCTCCCACGACATCTCGGGCGCACCATTTCGGAAGGCGACACAGGGCCTACTAAGTTGGCGTACCAAGGGCTTTGTCAACTTAGTCAATATAAATGATTCTAGCTTCGCAGTGACCGTCGATGTCCATCCAACACCGTCGTGCTTCTTCAACCTCTGGTCTTCTTGCTCCGACCACCCAAAGCAGCGCCCGGTCGTGTCGCCTGCTCCTGCCTCCCGTGGCGGCTGTGCTACCCGGAGGCCTCACCACCCCTACTACTCCCACTGTTGGGCGGTGCCATCCCTCCACTCACCCACCCCTGTTATTACTGGCGGCAACGGTAGCGGCCGAACCGATGTACCCTCGTACTCCTCTCCGGCGTGTGCATCCACTACGCGTCTTCCCGGCTCGCGTCGTCCCTTCCTAGGCCTCGTCGTCCACCGTCATTGGTGCTCTCGGCGTGGCGTGGTCAACATGGTCGAGGAACGACTTCCATTGGGCGTGGATCATGCGTGGAGAGGCCGGTAGGTCCACGATACGGCCGCAGAAGTGCCTCCTTATTACAGCGCAAAATAATTATTCCTCCACCTAGCAATGAGGGACCCAGACGGGCCACCGTATTTAGCGAAAAAATGATTCGCCCCACATTGCTGGGACCCACGAGCTACATCTTCGCACGCAAGGAAGTGCGTCCGAAAAAAAACGATTCGCCCCACATTGCTGGGACCCATCACTACATCTTCGCACGCATAGGAAGTCGTCCAAAAAACGATTAAGCCCCATTGCTGGGGACCCACCAGCTACACCTTCCCACGCGAGGAAGTGCGTCCGACAAAAAAACATTACGCCCCACGGCTGGGACCCGGCAGCTACACCTTAACATGCAAGGAAGTGCGTCCGGGCAAAAGAACGGTCGCCCCACGGCTGGGACCCAGCTTCTACACCTTCGCACGCAAGGAAGTGTGTCGGGGAAAAAAACAAAAGCGATTCGCCCCACGGCTGGGACCCACCAACTACATCTTCGCGAGCAAAGGAAGTGCACGGCGGTCGAGACCCACCTGGTCGGCATACGTGGCGTTGTCATCACAGTGGCGTGACGTTATGCGTACATCTTGGTCGATGTAGAGCGGCGCACATGTCGTAGTAGAAGCGCCGCCGTAGCATGTACCGCGTCGTCTGGCGGCCAGGGTGCAAGAAAGAAAATACGACCCGCGTATGTGTACATGCGGCGAGTCTCGACGCCTAGTCACGCATACATACGGCGAGGGCTCGTGTTCATGGGGAAGAGCAACGGAATCGTTGTGTTCATGGGGAGGCAACAGCGAATGCGTCGTGTTCATGGGAGAAGCAACGGAATGCGTCGTGTTCATGGGGAGGCAACAGAATGCGTCGTGTTCATCGGGAGGCAGCGAAACGCGTGGGAGCCAACCGACTTGGGCCGGAACGAGCGATGGAAGCGAGGCTGGTGTACCGCAGAAGCGGAGAAAGCGGCCTTGTGTTCGACCGCCATGTTGAGCAGGGTCTGATGATCGGGAGGGTGTGGCGTCTGCCAAAAGCGGAGGAAAGCGGACCTCCCTACGGTCAAAAGCGGGGGTCCTGTTGATCGGGAGGGAGTGTGGCGTACCCGCAAAAGCGGAGAAAGCGGACCTCCCTACGGTCGAAAGCAGGGCCACTGATGATCGAGGAGGGTGTGGCGTACCGCAAAAGCGGAGAAGCGGACCTCCCTACGGTCGGCAGAGGTCCTGTTCATCGCCGGGAGGGGTGTGGCGTGCATAAGCAGGACTCAAGGGATCTGTTCATCTCCACCGTCGACCTCCTCCGGCCTCCACGGGCTACCGTCGACCTCCTCCAGCCTCCACGGGCTCCTGTTCATCCAGCCTCCACCGCGCCAGCTCTGCATCCGGCCATCGCTTCAACCACCCCTCTCCACCGTCACTGTTCATCCAGCCTCCCTCCACACCACGGGTCTGTTCAACCACCCCTCCACGGCCACCCCTCCACGTCTCTGTACATCTAGCCCTCCACACCACGGGTCCTATTCATCCAGGCAACGCCACCGCTCACTATCCATCCAACCCCCCGCAACGCTCACTTTGTTCATCATCAATCGATCGGCTTGATTAGCAGCGATGGCGAAGGAATCGCTCCATCGGGTTCGATTAACAGCCATCGATCGATCGCTCGGGTTCGATAGCAGCGTAACTGCGGTCTGTCGCTCGGGTTGATTAGAGCCCAACACCTCGCTCGGGTTCAGTTGAGCCAACACCTCGCACACACGCAGCAGCGTGTCACGAGAAAGCAGCATCGCTTCGGCCCCGAGCCTCCCACCGTGTAAGCAACTCCCGAAATTTTCCTACCCCTACGCTTTTACCACGGTTTTTTCCATCATGGACGGCCCAAAGAATGTCATGCAGCTGCGTCTCCGCCGCCGGGATGAAAAGCCCATTTTCTGTCATGATTTTTGTCATAGAAGTAGGATCCCACCACATCTATGATGATACCGGGTTACATCACAATTATCGTCATAGAAGTGTCATATGTATGATGAAAAAAATTTCGTTCCATGAAATGTCACGGATGTGTCTTTTTTGTAGTGTTTATAATCACCCGATTACGTTGTGACGTTTGGTAGCACACAAAGTGTTCCTCCGGTATTTGGGAGTTGCATAATCTCATAGTCATAGGAACATGTATAAGTCATGAAGAAAGCAATAGCAATATACTAAGCGATCGAATGCTAAGCTAACGGAATGGGTCAAGTCAATCACATCATTTTCTAATGATGTGATCCCGATGATCAAATGACAACTCATGTCTATGGCTAGGAAACTTAACCATCTTTGATTCAACGAGCTAGTCAAGTAGAGGCATACTAGTGACACGCTGTTTGTCTATGTATTCACACATGTACTAAGTTTCCGGTTAATACAATTCTAGCATGAATAATAAACATTTATCATGATATAAGGAAATGTAAATAACAACTTTATTATTGCCTCTAGGGCATATTTCCTTCACTTAAGTCCTCGACAGTGGCTATGAAGTGGGTGGTGGGTGGAACGTAAAATTCCCCGCTTTCAGCCCCAAGTCCGGGTTGGGCGTAGTTCAGAGGTGATTCCTCTGTAATGGCAAGGGATCGCATTAGGTCCAGGGCCTCGTTCAAGAGCGAGGTTTGGACGGGGAAGCGAGAGTACATGGAGCTAGGCAGGGCGAGGGCCTCCTGGCCATGCTCACTTGACGCTAACCTCGAGAGTTCGAAGCTGGTATCCGGGGGCGAGTCCGGCTTTCCAATGACAGGGGAGCCCGGTTCAACTCCGGGCTTGCCGATGTGTGATCCCCTCCGGGTCTCCGTGGCGAGCTTCATAATTGCGGAGAGTCGGTGGGCTCTAAACTCCCATCTTCGGATCTGGTAGTTTTGCTTGGATCTAAGGCTAGAAGCGATGGTTGGGGTCGCGAATCCTTCGAAGATCAAGTCTCCTCGGATATCAGCGACATAGTTCAGATTTCCAAAACTGATCTGATGACCAGGGGCGTAGTTGTCGATCTGTTCAAGGTGGCCAATCGAGTTGGCACACAACGCGAAGCCGCCGAACACGAAAATTTGACCGGGGAGAAAAGTCTCCCCTGAAACAGTGTCACACCCTAGTTAGTCCAGGCATTAGAGTGTTGCATCATGTTTACTTTCATCAGAAAGTTGAAGTGGGGAAGACATAACCCCCAGAACCCCTCTGAATCCAACTAGGGTTTACTAAAAATATTTTCAATGAACCTGAAATGCCCTTCTAAAGTGTCCATCATTTTTGCCTTGGTTCAGAGCCTCTGCCAAAAGTGGTGCACAATTTTCTAGGTCATCTTAAGGTTTCTGAATTAAATCATAAGCATTTGAGTTTGGGCATTTAAATTATATAAAATATTTCAAATGCTCAAATAATCCCAAACTAAAATGTTCCATCTTTGGAAATATTCCAACTAAGGGCAGTGCAGTTTGGTGATTTTTGGAGTTGTTTAGGTATTTTAGAAAGTCCACAAAGTTACAAAATAAATAGAAAAGAAATAAAAGAAAGGAGAAAGACTTACACGGCATGCCCACCAGCCAGCCCACCTAGCCCAAGCCAGCCCAGCAGCCGCTCAGTGCCTGCCTTGCCTCGTGACGGTGACGAGTGCTTTCGTCGGCGGCGCCCAGTAGCGATGCCACTGCCCGCCGCCTGCTTCCTCCCCTCGCCTCTCTGCTGGCCTGGGTGAGCTCCACGTCATGCCCCGAACCCCCTGGACACCTCGCTCGCTCACCTGATTCTCTCCCTCGCTCTCCCACGCAATGGCCGACGCCACCGCAGCCGCACCGTCGCCATAGTCGCGCTCTCCGTCGTCCTTGCGTCCGTCGTGTCTAGTAGCTCCGCCGCCCTCCTCTTCTTCGAGCTAGCCTCTGCACCGACCTCGCCCGTCTCCACCGTCGCCGGAGATCCCCTTCGACGTCACCGCCGCACCATCTCGTCCCCGACCGCACCGTTTGCTTCCTCGAGATCGCCGTGAGCCCAGCTACCTTCCCCTCCTTCTCTTTCTCGCTCCCGAGCTCATGCGGCCTGACGATGCTCACCCTTGCCGCGCCAGCCATGAGCTTCGTCGCCGGCGTGCTTCCGACCATCCACCGGTCACCCCACGGTGTCTAACATGCTCACCGCGTCGCGTGAAGTCTAACCCCTACTTCACACACCTCGCGTACCACTGCAGCCACGAGTTCGTCATCACCGAACTCCGGCGACCGCCAAAGTCGTCGCCGCGTATTTATTCCGGCCACCAAGCAACCAACGCCACCAAGAGCTGCGGCTTGCTCCCGGCTACTGCGTAAAGCGCCTCCGCGGCTCATTTGGTTGCCGGAAGCGGCTCAAAACCACTCTCGCCGCGCGTGCTGGCTCGCCCGGCTGACTAAGCGCCGGCGTGGTTGACCACGACTTTGACCGAGGTGGGCCCGGAGTTGACTCCCGGCGCCTATGACGGTGGGCCCCCACGCTAATTATCCAGATTAGTTCTAACTAATTAAACTAATTTAATTAACTCTTGACATGCGGATCCCACAGGTCAGGTTGACACAGACGACCCGTTGACCCCAGCGTCACCTGACGCCTTCTTGTATAATAACTAATTTCTGGATTTATTTCTATATAGGAAATTCCGAAATTGTTGCAAACTTCAAAATTCATAGAAATTAATCTGTAACTCCAAATGCAAAGTTTTATATATGAATTTTGATCAGAAAAATTCAATCTATCCATTGGTACTGGTTTCATGCATGTCAGAACAAGTTAACTTTGCTGTTTAATCAAAACAAGATAATGCACTAATTTGGCTATGTTAAATGAGCTAGTATTTGAATCCTAGATTCAAATGAGTTCATTCCTTCCTGTTCTAGCTTGCATTAGGTCAACACACATTCATATTGCCATGTCATAGCATGCATCATATTGTTGCATAGCGTCATGTGTTGTTTATGTTCGGTGTGTTTTCCTTGATAGGTTACGCCTCGAGGATAACCCGAATATCCGTCACGAAGGCGATATCCCACCACCACTACATCGGGCAAGCAACCCATTGATCATTCCGATACAAAACCATGATCTAAACACGCTCTTGTTTCTTGCATTAAGACAACGCGATTCAAACTGTTGTGTGTTGCGGTAGTTGAACCCACTTCCTTTGCATGACCTGTCATTGCCACAGTAGCTAGATGAAACCCACTAGTATGTGTAGGAGTTGATTGAGCCATGTTTGTGATTCCTACCATGCTATGCTTGCTATGCTTAGAGTTGTGTCAGGTCTGGCTCATCGGGATGATGAACTGGAGTGAAAGGTTGTGTCGGGTTCGAGAGTGGAAGTGTTGAACACGATTTGGTAAAGGTATCGATGAGAGGCCATGTAGGAGTACATGGTGGGTTGTTTCACTGGAACCGTCCCTAAGAACTGAGATCTGTGTGTGTGATTTAAGACTCAGCTACTACCGCACATTGGGATCCTTAATTGACCCTCTCGGCTTATTAACCACTCTTGTCCTGTGTCCGGGAATTGCAAGTAGTTTCTGGTGTTTGTAGCATCTTTGGGGGAGCCGCATACGCCTGTGACCTCGAGGGTGGGCTGTGTTGCGGTAGGCACGTGGCACGGTGTACCGATTCGCCCGTTTGGTGTCTCGGGAACCCTGCTCACATCGTTCGGGGCCGTTAGTGGAAACCTCGGCGGACTCCTGCGGATGGAACCGAATAGGCGATAAACTGGACTAGGGACTCGTGTGTTTAGTCAGGTCGTGGCCGACACCCTCGGCTGGGCTTCCGCTTGAAGGTTGCTGAGTACATATCGTGTAGCGGCGATAAGTGGTGAGGCGTGTGTGAAGAAGTACACCCCT
This sequence comes from Aegilops bicornis, assembly GCA_021605145.1. Lineage (NCBI taxonomy): Eukaryota > Viridiplantae > Streptophyta > Magnoliopsida > Poales > Poaceae > Aegilops > Aegilops bicornis. The sequence goes on from CM038671.1 coordinate 463,108,630, forward strand.
GCAGGGTATGAAACTATTCGAATAGCCGCGTCCGTGGTAAAGGACTACTTGGTCACCTATACAGTTCATAGACAAGTAAATGGAGACTACTAAAAGCCTCAAGATAAGTGTGAGTGCCGCGGATGGCCCTCTCGTGGATTGACGAGAGAGGATCCACGGTGGAGTATTGTGATGGTGATTAGTGGACTCGTGTGCGACAAATGCTTTTCAAGTGGTGTCACGTAGGATAGTTTAGCCAAGAGTCAAAGGCTGGCTTCTTTGCAATAACTCCACTACCTTCTTGAGAATGTGCATGTATAATAGGTTCTGTTGTAAGACTTCTTTGAGTACCCCGTACTCATGTTTGTAACTAATGCTTTTCGGGGCGACAACACCAACCCCTCCGATGGGTTCTACATAGACCTCGGCGTTGTGAGTGACTAGCCACCAGTGGTGATCCAAGGCTTGTGAAGGGCCCTTTGTAGATAGAAGGGCTTCTTCAAGCCTTCTTTCTTTTAGAGTCTGTACTCGAGACTAGTTTGCTTCCGCATGTGCTTGTATGTTGTATGACTTGAGTGTTGGGTCGTGTAACCCCTATCTGTATGAATATGTTATGTATGGCTCCTCGGGCCTCTTAAATAAAAGTACTTGAGTTGTAGAGTTTTGTTGTGATGCCATGTTGTATGTACTCATATCGGGCATATTGTGTGTATGATTGAAATGCTTGGTATGAGTGGGATCCGACAATCTAGTTGTTTATCCTTGGCAGCCTCTCATATGGGGAAATGTAGTCTAGTGCTTCCTAGCGATAGTAGTCCGCTTCTGACCCGGGTTCACCGAGTCCCTGCTAGCCCAGCACTACTTGCTGGGACACTTGGTACTGGCCGGGACATGTGTTTCACTTCGTTCCTATATACGTCCCCTTCGGGAAATGTCACTTGGTGATATTGAGTCCTGTTAGCCAGTGCTTTCTGACCCGAATTCATACGTTGATGACCGACATGCTCGATGTGATTCATGTATGCCTATCTCCATGGGTTAAGCGCCGCTTTGGGTTCCACGACTAGCCATGTCGGCCCCGGGTTCTCTGTCTTATGGATGCTAGCGACATTATCATATCTGTGAGCCGGGATCATAAGCGGTCCGGGCCATGGTAAAGCGACACCCGTGGGAATACCGTCGTGAGGCCGCAAAGTGATATGAGATGTTACCGGCTGGGTCTATGTGACTTGGAATCGGGGTCTGACAGCGTTGGTATCGAGTCGGACTGCACAGAGGTTCGTTAAGCCAAAGCGGTCGATGTCGAGTCTAGAAATGCTTTAGTTATATGTAGGGGAATTGATTGTGGGAGGGACGTAGGGCTCTTTTTACTCCTTTATCTTATGCCCTCTGATCTGAGTCATCCTCTTCTCATTCTACGTGGGTATAGGACTAGGCTCTCTGTATCTATCAGGATCACTTGTTACTAATCAGTAGTAACTTTTAGGATTGATGGTTATCGACCTCGATTCAGTTTCTACCAATGTTAGCGTGTTATCAGTTGAACGAACCTTGATATGATGTTGTTGAGTGGCTTTGCAATCTGATTTTGAATGTCTCAAATTTATTCTTGAGCATTTCTGAGATGTTATGATGTCCGATTTTCCTAGAAATTCTAATGTCTTTGTCTTGTGGCTGTGCTTTGAGATGGCCACTCATGCTCAAAACCAAGTGGTTAAATGCGACCGGTGCATCAATGTGCCGGTCATACGGCTATGCTAGTCCGGGTAATGATTGAGATGGGTTACCGTTGGTATCCGAATACACTGTCGAAGAGCGGTTCAAGACTTTAACCAAAGCCGATTACCTGCATGTCTTTGTCGAGAATTTTCCGTCTTATCCTGGATCTACCGAGCCTTCCTTTGTTCTTATGGACTCGTGGTTACTATTGAGATGGCGGTACAGGATCTTGCCTACTCTATGATGACCATTATGCGAGTCGGGGGGCCTACTTGAACACCGACTTAGTTACATGCCGGCCTCACTTCCGGGCGCAAGGGTACCTCCGGGCTATCTATCTTGACTCCACACAAGAGGACTCACTTACTCGCACCTTTGCTAAGATGCTTGAGGATAAGGACCGAGAGAATCGGGCCTTGAGGTTAGAGCTTTTCAACACTCGCGCCGATCATTGGGCCCACGTTGACTCGGTTTGCACGAAATTTGTGCAAAAGCTGGATGTATGGATACTAGGGATCTGTACCTGTGAGATCTGCTCTGCCGGATATGGTGGATTGGCGTGATGTGGGTGGCATCACCCCACCTCGTGGTCCCCATGAGCCACCGTTTGTTGGTCCAAGACCTCATCCTAGCCCCTATGGTCCACAAGCTCCTCGGGACCGTACTGTTCCGGATAACCATGTTGAGCTTCCGGGCTATGGAGGTGACTTCTATGAGGACTACTACGGAGGCGTGCGAGTTAGTAGTAGCATCTCTAGTATTGTAATAGTTGTATTTCCACCGTCTGCGTGACACTGTGGAATATGGCTTAGTGTGTATCAATTCCGGAAGTGTAGAAAAATAATGTATAGGAGTTTGGAATGCTTCCGATGAGATGTAACGTCTTCCGTCGTAGTTGTACTTAGCCGGGCTTGTACTAAACTATGAATGGCGTGTATGACTGTTGGTATATATATGGCAGCTTCTATATTACCATGTCATACGGATGAATATCTCTGCATTCCGTGTTATCCATTACATTCCGCACTTCGTTGGCCAGATTTTGCCATCTTTGTCTAAACCATTGTCTTGTTTTCCTAGGATGGTCAATACCCACAACAACCCTGCTGCTCGGGCGAGGTGAAGCCGATCTTAGCTAGGAATGCAAATCTGCCTCAACCACCCTCTCTGGCGAAGTTATCTTTGGAGGCGAGAGCAACAAGCGTGAGACCAATCGCTTCTTTGGGCGGATTGAAGCGAATACATACGCTAGCCAAGGAATGACCTGGTGTCACTCAATGATTTTGTCAAGCTGTATCCACCGAAGTTCAAGCATTCCGTCGAGCCTCTCGATGTGGATGGTAGCTCCGACATCACCCACAAGCTACGTTACGCCAGCGTGGCGGAAGGCGATAAGGTTACCTTTCTTTGCCTACCACCTCGAAGGCCTGCTAGCCTTTGGTGGGAAAATTTCGAGCTATCGCCCGGTTGGCCAAATCACTACAGGCCAAGTTCGGTCACGGCTTTCCGTGAGCATCACATCCGGAAGGTCTCATGGATTGCAAGAGGGAAGAATTACGTAATTTCACCCGGGGTAGGCTGTTGTGGATGCATACGATCGTGAGTTTGGAAATCTAGTACGATATGCTCCAGAAGAGGTATCCACAAGCCAAGAAGCGAGCAAGGTTCCATAAGGGACTTAGCCACTGAGCTTCGCCGTGATCTTCGTCTGCGCAGTGCCCTCCTTTCGAAGTTAGTCAACAAGGCTATCGGCGCCCAGACCGATGCGATTTTTGAAGCTTCGGCATAAGCACTCCGTGACTTTGGTTCTTCATCCGGCTCTGGATCCCAGGCGCCGGTCTGGATCCCAAGCACCGCCACCGCCACCCAGTTCACTCCGAGGCCATCCTTTGAGGCGCCTCGCCCCAACCAACGGTATGCACCACCCAAGGCCTATGGTGGCCCCACTGCTAATGCTGCTCCACGTCCCAATGTGATAACTTGTTTCAAGTGTGGGGAGACGGGTCACTACGCCCGTGAGTGTCCCCAGAACAACCCCAACCAAGTCGGAAAGTCTGTTGGCCGTGGTAAGCCAGCAGGAAAGGTGCTCTACGCCAAACCGGTACGCCCTTTGCTCGTGGCCATGTCAACTATGTTTCAGGTGAGGAAACAAATGAGGATCCTAACGTCGTTCTTGATGCGCTCCTTGTTAATTGCCATCCGACAAGCTGTTCTCTTTGATCTTTGGAGCATCTCATTCATTTATTTACGAGAGCTATGCTCGGTTGCACAACACCACATTTTGTGACATGCCCACCTGCATGGTAATTCAAACCCCCGGTTCTAAGTGGCAAACCTCAAAAATTAGCCATGGAAATGAAATCCTTGTCGACAGATTAGTCTTCCTTGCGTCACTAATAGCTCTCAAGTCCTCGGACATAAACATCATCTTGGGTATGGACGGATGTCAGCCCATTACGCTAAGATCGATTGCTCTACTAGAACTGTTCAACTCACCCACCCTTGAACCAAGGCGGCCAATGTTTTGACCCGAGTGTCTAAGCGTCGACTTTACTCTCTAAATGCCAACCCCTTCCGGACCTTGAAGATATCCCGGTAGTCCGTGACTTTCGGATGTCTTTCGGAAGAAGCGCCAGGTGTTCCACCTGACAGGGATGTTGAGTTCGTGATAGATCTTGTTCCAGGTACCATTCCAATCTCCAGAAGACCTTATAAGATGGCACCCCTAGAACTAGCCGAGCTTAAGAAACAACTCGATGAGTCCTTGCAAAAGGGTTTTATCCATCCTAGTTCTTCTCCATGGGCTTGTCCCGTCCTCTTCGTCAAGAAGAAGGATGGAACGGATGGATGGTTGTAGATTACCGACCTGTCAATTTGGTCACCATTAAGAACAAGTATCCGCTCCCCAGGATCAACGACACTGTATGATCAGCTATTCGGCTGGATCCTCGATCTTTTCAAGATGGATTTGAGGTTGGGTTACCATCAAATCAAAATCAAGAACGAGGACATACCTAAAAGCGGCCTTTGTAACTTCGTTATGGCCAATCTGAGTACACCGTCATGTCCTTCGGTTTAACCAACGCTCGACCACCTTCTCTCGGTTAATGAACTCGATCTTCATGGAGTATTTGGATAAATTAGTAAGTGGTTTACCTAGATGATATACTCATCTACTCCAAGAATGAGGAAGAACATCTTAGGAACATTTAAGGCTAGTGTTGATGAAACTTGAGAGCATCGCCTTTATGCCAAATTTTCTAAGTGTGAGTTTTGGTTGCGAAGTGACCTATCTAGGCCATGTAATTTCTGGTAAGGGCATTCTTTGTCAATCCGGCGAGTTCAAGCCGTCCTTATTTGGACTCCACCGAATCGGTTAAGCAAGTTTGGAGTTTTCTTGGTTTAGCGAGCTATTGCCGCTTACGTCGAGAACTTCTCCAAGGTTGCTAAGCCTCTAACCGAACTCCTCAAGAAAGATAAAAAGTTCGAATGGACACCACAGTGCGAGTTCAGTTTTCAGGAAGTGAAAAGACGCCTGACATCTGCTCCTGTACTTATTCCACCAGATTTTTCTAAGGACTTTATTATCTACTGCGACGCCTCGCGACAAGGACTAGGTTGCATACTCATGCAAGATCGTCATGTGATTGCCTACGCTTCTGACGATTGCGTCTACATGAGGATAACTATCCCACACACGATCTAGAGCTTGCGGCGATGGTCCATGCACTCAAAACACAGCGACATTACCTCCTTGGTAACCGCTTGCGAAATCTACCGATCACCAAAGTCTGAAATACATCTTCACCCAACGGATTTGAATCTCAAGCAAAAGGCGTTGGGTCGAGATTGATCTGATTACGACCTAGGAATATCTTACACCCCGAGCCAAAGCCAATGTCATGGCTGATGCACTAAGTAAATAAATCTTATTGTAACAATATAATGTTACAACAAGGTCAACCGCTTCTCCACGAGGAATTTACGTAAGCTTAATCTTCACCTTGTTCCTCGAGGATTCCTTTCCACCACAGTGGCGAAACCCAACCTTACGGATCAAATCATAACGCTCGGGTATATGATAGAGGTATATCTCGGATCAAGGAGAACATTGCTAAGCGGAGTTGCTAAGTGTTTCTCCATGGATGAGCGAGGTGTTGTCTTCTTCGAGAACCGCTTGGTGGTTCCCAGAAACAATAGCTAAACAATTGATCCTTAAGGAAGCTCATGACTCTCCTCTCACCATTCATCCCGGTAGTACTAAAATGTATCAAGACCTCGCCGGAGGTTTTGGTGGACTAGGATGAAAAGAGAAATTGCTTAATTCATTGCTAAGCTGCGGCGTGCGTCGTCGAGTTAAGCGAGCATCAACGACTGCTTGGCACCCTTCAACCTTTGGCTATTCGAATGGAAATGGGATAAAATCGGTATGGATTTCATTACCGGGTTTCCCGGGACCAAAAGAGGAATAATGCTATCTTAAATGCGTTGTCGATCGTCTTTCCAAAGTAGCCCACTTTCTACCCGTTCGTGAGAGTATAACCGCTAGTCGGCTAGCTGATTTGTACATCTCCCGAATAGTGTCTCTTCATGGTGTTCCATTGGAGATTAACTCCAGATCGTGGAAGTCTCTTCACCTCTCGATTTTGGGAAAGTTTCCAAAATGCGATGGGAACTAAATCTCTCTTTTAGTACCGCCTTCCATCCTCGGTCAAGTGGTCAAGTAGAGCGAGTCAATCAAATTCTGGAGGATATGCTTCAAGCTTACATCATCTCTTTGAAATGAATTGGGAGAAATGTCTTCCATTCGCGAATTAAACTTATAACAATAGTTACCAAGCTAGTCTAGGCAAAGCTCCTTCGAAGTTCTCTCTGGACGAAAATGTGAGCGCCTCTTAAGCGGTCGAAGAAACCGGAGAGAGACAACTCTTTGGCAGGATATGATTCGAGGAAGCGAAGAGCGAGGTTCGCGTTATTCGTGAGAAATTGAAAACAGCCCAATCTCGTCAAAAGAGCCAATATGACCGCAAGCATAAGCCTATGTCTTATGAAGTTGGCGAGAAGGCTTATCTTGAGTTACTCCTTTAAAGGGAACCCATCGATTGATTATCAAAGGCAAGTTGGCTCCTCGTTACATTGGACCCTTTCGCATTCTTGCCAAACGAGGATAAGTTGCCTACCAATTGGAACTACCCCCGCATCTTTCCAGAGTTCATGATGCCTTCCACGTCTCTCAACTCAGGCGTTGCTTCTCGGATCCTATCCGTGGAGTGGACCACGAAACGCTTGATCTCCAAGATAATCTTAACTATCGTGAATATCCCGTTCGTATCCTTGATCAAGCCGGCGTACCACTCGGCGTCGAATATTAAGTTTCTCAAGGTTCAATGGTCAAACCATTCCGAGCAAGAAGCTACTTGGGAAAGGGAGGATCGTCTTCGACTCGAGTACCCCGCCTTCTTTCCGACGGATCCTAAATCTCGGGACGAGATTCTTTGAGTGGGGGTGAGTTGTCACACCCTAGTTAGTCCAGGCATTAGAGTGTTGCATCATGTTTACTTTCATCAGAAAGTTGAAGTGGGGAAGACAGAACCCCCAGAACCCCTCTGAATCCAACTAGGGTTTACTAAAAATATTTTCAATGAACCTGAAATGCCCTTCTAAAATGTCCATCATTTTGCCTTGGTTCAGAGCCTCTGCCAAAAGTGGTGCACAATTTTCTAGGTCATCCTAAGGTCTTTGAATTAAATCATAAGTATTTGAGTTTGGGCATTTAAATTATATAAAATATTTCAAATGCTCAAATAATCCCAAACTAAAATGTTCCATCTTTGGAAATATTCCAACTAAGGGCCACGTGCGGTTTGGTTATTTTTGGAGTTGTTTAGGTATTTTAGAAAGTCCACAAAGATTCTGAATAAATAGAAAAGAGAAATAAAAGAAAGGAGAAAGACTTACTGGCGCGGCCCACCAGCCAGCCCACCTAGTCGGCCCGGCCCGGCCGGCCCAGCTCAGCTGCTTGCCTCGCCAGTGACCAGGCGGGTGCTCGTCGGCGCGCCATATCACGCAGCTGCCCGCCGCCTGCTTCCTCCCTCGCCTCTCTGCTGGCTGGGTGAGCTCCACGTCATGCCGAACCCCTGGACACCTCGCTCGCTCACGACTCTCTCCCTCGCTCTCCCACGCCATGGCCGACGCCATCACCCATGACACCGTCGCCGTGGTCGCGCTCTCCGTCGTCTTTCGTCATTCCATCGTGTCTAGTAGCTCCTCCGCCTCCTCTTCTTGAGCTAGCCGAGCCCCAGGGCGCCAAGGCGTGCCCGAGGCCTTCTGACCGACCTCGCCCGTCTCCGCCGCCGCCTGGAGATCCCTTCGACGTTATCACCGCACTGGCCCCCGACCGCACGTTTGCTTCCTCGAGATCGCCGTGAGCCCAGCTACCTTCCCTCCTTCTCTTTCTCGCTCCCGAGCCCGAAGCGACCGCACGATGCTCACTTTCGCCGCATGCCGCCGGGGCTCGTCGCCGACGATGCTTCCGGCCATCCACGGTCACCCCACGGTGTCTAACATGCTCACCGGCGTCGCGTAGAGTCTAACCCCTACTTCACGCACCTCGTCGTGCCCGCAGCCACGAGTTCGTCATCACCGAACTCCGGCGACCGCCAAGGTCGTCGCCGGCGCTTCTTCCGCCACCGAGCCTAACTAACGCCACCAAGAGCTGCGGCTTGCTCGGCTACTGCGTAAACGCCCTCGCGGCCCATTTGGTTGCGGAACGCTCAAAACCACTCTCATTTGCCCGCGTCTGGCTCGCCTTGGCGGCTAAGCAGCGGCGTGGTTGACCACGACTTTGACCGAGGTGGGCCCGGAGTTGACTCCCGGCGCCTATGGCCGGGTGCCCCCACCGCTAATTATCCAGATTAGTTCTAACTAATTAAACTAATTTAATTAACTCTTGACATGCGGGTGCCCACAGGTCAGGTTGACTGGGCGACCCGTTGACCCCCTCGACGTCAACCTCGACAAGACTGGCCGATGCAATAACTAATTTACGGATTTATTTTTATATAGGAAATTCCCGAAATTGTTGCAAACTTCAAAAATTCATAGAAATTAATCTGTAACTCCAAATGCAAAGTTTTATATATGAATTTTGATCAGAAAAATTCAATCTATCCATTGGTACTGGTTTCATGCATGTCAGAACAAGTTAACTTTGCTGTTTAATCAAAACAAGATAATGCACTAATTTGGCTATGTTAAATGAGCTAGTATTTGAATCCTTGATTCAAATGAGTTCATTCCTTTCTGTTCTAGCTTGCATTAGGTCAACACACATTCATATTGCCATGTCACAGCATGCATCATATTGTTGCATATCGTCATGTGTTGTTTATGTTGATTGTGTTTTTCCGTGATAGGTTACGCCTCAGGATAACCCCGAATATCCGTCACGAAGGCGGTATCCCACTACCACTACATCGGGCAAGCAACCCATTGATCATTCCGATACAAACCCATGATCTAACCTTACGCTCTTGTTTCTTGCATTAAGACAACGCGATTCAAAAGCTGTTGTGTGTTGCGGTAGTTGAACCCACTTCCTTTGCATGACTGTCATTGCCACGGTAGCTAGATGAAACCCACTAGTATGTGTAGGAGTTGATTGAGCCATGTTTGTGATTCCTACCATGCTATGCTTGCTATGCTTAGAGTTGTGTCAGGTCTGGCTCATCGGGATGATGAACTGGAGTGAAAGGTTGTGTCGGGTTCGAGAGTGGAAGTGTTGAACACGATTTGGTAAAGTTATCGATGAGAGGCCATGTAGGAGTACATGGTGGGTTGTTTCATTGGAACCGTCCCTAAGAATGAGATCTGTGTGTGTGATTTAAGACTCGGCTACTACCGCACATTGGGATCCTTAATTGACCCTCTCGACTTATTAACCACTCTTGTCCTCTGTCAAGGAATTGCAAGTAGTTTACGGTGTTTGTAGCATCTTTGAGGGAGCCTTGTGATAGCTGACCTCGAGGGTGGGCTGTGTTGCGGTAGGCACGTGGCAGTGTACCGATTCGCCCGTTTGGTGTCTCGGGAACCCTGCTCACATCGTTCGGGGCCGTTAGTGGAAACCTCGGCGGACTCCTGCGGATGGAACCCGAATAGGCGATAAACTGGACTAGGGACTCGTGTGTTTAGTCGGTCGTGGCCGACACCCTCATTGGGCTTCCGCTTGAAGGTTGCGAGTACATATCGTGTAGCGGCGATAAGTGGTGAGCGTGTGTGAAGAAGTACACCCTGCGGGGTATGAAACTATTGAATAGCAGCGTCCAGCGATAAGGACTACTTGGTCACCTATACAGTTCATAGACAAGTAAATGGAGACTACTAAAAGCCTCAAGATAAGTGTGAGTGCCGCGGATGGCCCTCTCGTGGATTGACGAGAGAGGATCCACGGTGGAGTATTGTGATGGTGATTAGTGGACTCGTGTGCGACAAATGCTTTTCAAGTGGTGTCACGTGGGATAGTTTAGCCAAGAGTCAAAGCTGGCTTCTTTGCAATAACTCCACTACCTTCTTGAGAATGTGCATGTATAATAGGTTCTGTTGTAAGACTTCTTTGAGTACCCCGTACTCATGTTTGTAATTAATGCTTTGGGCGACAACACCAACCCCTCCGATGGGTTCTACATAGACCTCGGCGTTGACGAGTGACTAGCCACCCAGGTGGTGATCCAAGGCTTGTGAAGGGCCACTGTAGATAGAAGGGCTTCTTCAAGCCTTCTTTCTTTAGAGTCTGTACTCGAGACTAGTTTGCTTCGCATGTGCTTGTATGTTGTATGACTTGAGTGTTGGGTCGTGTGACCCCTATACGTATGAATATGTTATGTATGGCTCCTCGGGCCTCTTAAATAAAATACTTGAGTTGTAGAGTTTTGTTGTGATGCCATGTTGTATGTACTCATATCGGGCATATTGTGTGTATGATTGAAATGCTTGGTATGAGTGGGATCCGACAATCTAGTTGTTTATCCTTGGCAGCCTCTCATATGGGGAAATGTAGTCTAGTGCTTCCTAGCGATAGTAGTCCGCTTCTGACAGTTCACCGGAGTCCTGCTAGCCCAGACTCTTGCTTTGGACACTTGACTGGCCGGCATGTGTTTCACTTCGCCTTATGTCTCGTTCCCTTCGGGAAATGTCACGCGGTGATATTGAGTCCTGTTAGCCAGTCTTACTGACCCGAATTCATACGTTGATGACCGACATGCTCGATGTGATTCATGTATACTGTCTCCATGGGTTAAGCGCCGCTTTGGGTTCCACGACTAGCCATGTCGGCCGGGTTCTCTGTCTTATGGATGCTAGCGACATTATCATATCGTGAGCCAAGATCATAAGCGGTCACAGGCCATGGTAAGGCGACACCCGTGGGAATACCATGCGTGAGGCCGCAAAGTGATATGAGATGTTACTGGCTAGGTCTATGTGACTTGGAATCGGGGTCCTGACAAACAACATCGTTGTGGATGGTCAAACGAGCCATCGAACCTTCTGTTGACGGCACAATGGAACTCTCAATGAAAGCACCAATGTCGGTGTCAAAACCGGCTGCTCTCGGTAGTGGGTCCCAAACTATGCGTCTGAGGATCAAAGGTAACATGAGACAGGGGACACGATGTTTACCCAGGTTCGGGCCCTCTTAATGGAGGTAATACCCTACTTCTTGCTTGGTTGACTTTGATGAGTATAGGGGTTACAAGAGTTGATCTACCTCGAGATCGTAATGGCCAAACCCTAGATGTCTAGCCTGTATGATTTGTGATAGCCTCTACGGACTAAACCCTCTGGTTTATATAGACACCGGAGGGGCCTAGGGTTGTACAAAGTCGGTTTACAAGGAAAGGAAACTACACGTCCGGACGCCAAGCTTGCCATCCACGCAAAGGAGAGTCCCATCCGGACACGGGGGAAGGCCTTCCATCTTGTATCTTCACGGCCCATCTGTCCGGCCCATGCCACATAGGCCGGATGCCCGAGGACCCCATAATCCAGGACTCCATCAGGCGTACCTCGGCTCGTTCATTGCGCCTCCGTCGGGCAACGGCCGGATCTGAACGATCTTGCCCGCCGTCTGCCCCTTGAGCACCGGTGATGCGGGCGCCGCCGGCGCTCAACTTCCACGAGCCGGCACCCGCATGTCCAAGGCCGGGATAATCGGCCTCGTGAAGGCGCGCCTTGTCCTCGTGGAGAAAGCGTCGGCCAAAGCCGTTCGCCGCAGCGGCGTCGATGGGGTACCGCTCAGCCATTGCTCGTCTGCGGGAAGAGGGGTGGAGTTGCTTCTGTGGTGAGACGAAGCGAGTTGTGGCGGCATGGCGTTCACCCGTGAGGCCAAACTTTTATAGCCGGCGTGGCGGCGAGCACATCTTGCGGGCGTGGCGGGAGGTGGGCGGGGCAGCGGTCGGTGGCGTCTTCAACTGCTGCCGCCGTGAGGCATCAATGGAGTCTAACCCGTGGCCTGTAACGGCCTTGGCATTGATTCTGCGAGGCGAGGCGATGAGGGCGACGAAGCGGCGTCGTGACTCGGCGGGCCCATCCCGTTCGCGCCAAAATCGCTTTCCCGGCGCCCCAATGCGCCGGGTTACTGGTCGCCGGCATCGATTTCGGCCCAAAGCCAAGCCAACGGGCTCATGAGTCTGTTGGGCCGTTTTTTGGTGCCGGCGACAAAAAAAAACATCTGGGAGCCCGTTGGGGGAGGGGGGGATTAGATCTTTTTCCCCACTTTACTTCCCACTTAGATAATCTGCCCCGAGAGGCTGCGAGGTGAGGCCAGGGCCACTAGCCATTGAGACAACCCTGGGGCAAATCATCTAACGCATTATAAAGTGCGGCTGGAGATGCTCTTAGGCCCAACCGATGAACTCAGCCGGCCCAGCAAATGCGGAGTCACCAGACCTGTAACCCCGGCCCACGTCTTCTTCTGCTTCCTCTCCGGGCTCTCCGCAACTCGGCAGTTTCACAGCAGTGCACTCGGCAGCCAGGACCTTGTCTCAGAAAAATAAAGAAGAAAAAACCCGGCAGCCAGGACCAACGACGCGGCGACGACGGCGAGCGCGACCTCGAGTGCGCCCAGTCTCCCTACAGATCCGCGCGGCGGCCGGCAAGGTGCGATCCTCTCCCTCCGTCCGTCTCACCCGCTCTCTTCTCTCAGATCGCATAGGGAAAATCTGCTCGCCCGAAGAGTTCCTGCCCATCCCTGCCCGCCGCGGCCTCTTCTGCCTTCTCCGTCGTGGTTTCGAGCAGATCCGTTCGATTTGGGGTGGGATCCGTGGCTGTCTACGCGGGGTCACCAGGGGGTTGGCTGAGTGGCGCGGCTGCTTGGCCGCGATCTCGTGGCCTGATCGATTTTGCGTCTCGTGAGATTTGATTCCGGAATTCCGGCAGAAATGGTTCGGGCTAGTCCATTATGTTCCTTTGTTCGATTTTGTTCATAGGTTCATGCTGATTGTTGGGGTGTGCTTTGGGGGATCACCCGGTGGGTGCGGCATGCCAGTGGGTGCTTGGTCAGGTCGCCAGATGCAGTAGTCCGCTATCTCTTTAAGAAAGATGAATTCAAAGTAATTCTCCAGTTGTGAATTTGTAAGGGATTATGCAACCCACAGAGCTGATTAAACTATATAGAATGGAATTGACCAGGAGCTGATTATGCTAGTTTGGTCGGAGCCGAGCTCCTGGCCATGGCCGCCGTGGCCATGGGAGCTGCTGCCCCTCGCTCCTGTACATGGGCGAGCACACACAGCACTCACGCGCATTCACCCCTGATTCACGCGCACACGCATACCTCACATGCACACATCTGTCCCAGACCTCCTTCTCATCCTATGGATCTGGTTGGTTAGCACGCATCTATGTGAGCTATTGGGCTAGTAATTTTCTTCATTAGTATGGATGTTCTCCTCCTACGTTTTTTATTTTTGGTTGAGCTCTTGGGCTGGTAACTTTTCTGATTATCATGGATCTGTCCCCAAGATGTTGCTAACTTGTGCATATATTTTATTTTGTTTTGTTGATGCAAATGGTGTCAATATTATCAGTGCCCATGCCTTTATTAAATTATAAATTTGTGCGATTTATATAGATGGCTGACAACAGCAAGACCTGAGAAGCGCCGATAGTGCCTATATGGTTGCTGTTTTGTGTGCCTACATTGCCACGATAACTACAAGGGCTAGAATTAGACTGGCTCCAGCACAGTATTACCAACGCGATTCCCTGCCCGCCGCATTTGCAAAGCATGATATCAGAAACTACACATTACCAATTTATTCAGTTTGATTGAGAACCCAAGATGGTGTTGGTAGATGGTCTGGATTAATCCGCTGTTTGGAAATGTGTAGTTTCTGATATTTATTCAGTTTGATTGAGAACCCAAGATGGTATTGGTAGATGGTCTGGATTATTCCGCTGTTTGGAAATGTGTAGTTTCTGATATCATGCTTTGTAAGTCTTGGCGGGCAGGAATCCCGTTGGTGATACTGTGCTGGAGCCGGTGATCGTTGGAACTTTGCAAGCCGGAGCCTGCTCATTGTCCAGTGTTTAGTTGATTCAGTTTCATATGTTCGATTATCCCTCAAGGCATATGTTTGTAACATGAGGTTGACTTTTCAGTTTCAGGGATCATCTGCACTGTAAGCTGGTAGCTGATTGAGAAGAGGGGAATACTAGCAATGTTCTCCTTGTTACATGGTCTATGGAACCATGTGTTCAGCAAGACAGAGTTCCGTGTGCTCATCCTTGGAGTCGATAAGGCTGGGAAGACGGTAATTCATCTCAAACTTATGTTTACATGTATGAAGTATTGAGTCAACTATCTCCCTTATGTGTTGAAGATTGAGTTTATTTGTATTTGTATCAAAACTTGATGTTCTTCTAATAATGACTATGTAGACCTTGCTAGAAAAGTTGAAGTCAATCTATTTGAAAGGAGATGGTCTTCCACATGATCGTATTGGTCCAACTGTGGGGCTTAATATTGGACGTATTGAAGATGCAAATGTAAAACTTGTTTTCTGGGATCTGGGAGGTCAGGTATGGTTTCTTGTGCTATTGGCCAAAATTTCTGGTTGACAAGCTCTTCAATGAAATTTCTCCATTCATCATCCAGGACTATTTTCATTTCATCAAAGATAGGTTCATATTTGCTCATTTCTCCTATGTCCATTTTCATTAGTGGAGATCAAAATGATGAAATCTGGAAATCGAGATTCTTGCTCAAGAAAATTAATCGTAACCATGGTAGAGCTGCACATGTTGTATCTAATTTTGCTAGAACCGGGCCGCACTGGTTAATGGATTGTGTTTCACTGCTTTCTAAACCTTTAACTGAGCAATAAAGATCCCATTCCCGTGTAAGGAGAAAAGGAACTAATTGACGTTCAGATCAAATGCATTTGTACTTTATTTTTTTTTCATGATCTTACTTTAATACCTAGAGGTAGAATACGCTTCATTTTGCAACCAAAGTACCTGGATTAGATAAATGACAAGTGTAGGCCAGTTTTCATCCCTTATTGCAACCAAAGTACCTGGATTAGATAAATGACAAGTGTAGGCCAGTTTTCATCCCTTATTTAGAATCCTCAAACGTAAAAGTTTCCTCTGGACATGCAAATTATTAGAACATTAGAGTTGATGCTTATAAGGAAGGCATGTAACCATCATGTTTATAAGTTTTTTCACGTTTATGGCAAAACTAAAGCAAATGTTTATCTTAAGTAAGACCTTATACTTTGATACTACAGAGATCCTGGTCTGCGTTCGTGATCATGTACCTAATATTTTTGCGGAAGTTTCTCTCTTACTGCTCCTGCTGTCTGATGTACTTTCAGCCTTTTAAGAACATAAGCTTTTAAGTTAGACCTTTCCCATTATGAGGTTTAAGTTGCTTAAGGAAGCATACTAAACTGTAGTTATGACCTTCACTTTGTGAAAGCTAACAGGCAAAGATAAACTTCATTCCATAATTTCACAAAGACTACAATTTAGATAGCATTCTTTTTCTAGACAATGCAAATTCTAATGCTAACTACATGTTTTTGACAGCCTGGCCTAAGAACTATATGGGAGAAATATTATGATGAGGCTCATGCTATAGTATACGTTATCGACTCTGCCTCCGCATCAACATTTGAAGATGCCAAATCTGCTCTTGGTAAGTTGCTTCCATTTCTTTCGTCACAAAACATTCATGTAACTTGTATTGTTAACTGTATGTTCTAGTAAAGTCTGCCAAGGACTGGAAAAGTTAGGATCATTACTGGAGTGAATGTTGACTCAAAACATTTTTGTTGCAGAGAAAGTGCTTAAATCACGAGGATCTGCAAGAGGCACCACTACTCGTATTAAGCCAACAAACAGGTTGAGTAATATACACCATGCTTAAATTACCTTACAAAACTCAATGCATTCACTCTGAACTGAAAACTGCAATTACTTGGATGAAAATTGGCACTTCTGGGAAAATTCTTTTTCATGTGCATACAATGCACAGTAGTTGTACTCGTATTCGCCAACAAACAGGTTGAGTAATATACACCATGCTTATATTACCTTACAAAACTCAATGCATTCACTCTGAACTGAAAACTGCAATTACTTGGATGAAAATTGGCACTTCTGGGAAAATTCTTTTCATGTGCATACAATGCACAGTAGTTGTAACTGTAAACGAATCCACAGCTGTTTAATTGTCAGAGGATATCAGTTTCCATGCTCCCTAGGCCATGAATATGCATCATATGTAGAGCTCAGAGCATGGAAGAGGTGAAACATGCTTTAACCATGTGCTTGCGCATAATTGAAGTTGTTCAAGAATTGACGCATTATCGCACTCAGTGGTATTCGTAACATTTTGAAGATGAGAGACATGCTGCAGAAAAAAATAACTGTCAATATCATTCATTTAGTCCCTTGCAAGTTCATTTCATCCTGATATGTTGCTTTAGCCATTTTCCTCGTGCCTCTTATATTTTCATGTTTGGATGCTCCTCTCAACAGGATTTATCAGCAGCTGTCACAGAAGAAGAATTGGACAGACATCTTCACCTTAAAGAGTTTGATGAGAGGCCATATATATGTTTGTTCTTGGGATCTGCATATGATGGGTAAGTAGAGCAATCCCTTCAGTTCCCAAACTTATTTGCTTCATACTGAAGGATGATTCATTATCATGCATATTTCTACTAATTTCTTATCAAGATGGACTTTCAATGATTCAGTTTAGGCTAGTAACCACATTGCTTAACTCATTCTGTTTTAAATATACATCGCTTAATATATTTTCTTCCATGAATATATGATAGTCAAGGATACATTGAACTAGCCACTTGGAAGGTAAGACATGAAGAAAGTTGTGCAGACCTCTCTTTTTTAATGACCTTTTTATGGCAGGACGGGGATCAAACTGGGTATCGACTGGTTGGTAGAAGAAATGGGAAAGAGTAGGCGCACCGAGGCTCTGAGAGCACGCACCGACACATATGCGAAGATTTAGCACCATGACTCAAAACTCTGGTATCTTCGATTTTGAGAAGCACAAAGCATTTGAGGACGCTGGCTGATGTCGTTGATCTCGTGTATACGCACTTTAGCATAATGTCATGATCAGTTGAAGCCCATCGTCATCCTCACTCTGCTATAGCCCCAGAACAAAATGCCTTAGATGTGGCTCTTGCAGTAGTGATGGCAGAAGCGATTGTTCGTTCATTACTCCAAGGATGTACAGTCATTACTCGTTTGGATCCGTGTTCATATGATGTTCCTTTTCTTGAAACATGCTGAGTGGCAATGTTGAGCACATGGTAGCTTTGTACGTCCGTAATGTTTGTCCCATAATTACATGTTGATGAGTGGCAATGTTGAGCACATGGTAGCTTTGTACGTCCGCAGTGTTTGTCAACATAAAAAGAATGCAGCTTCAAACAAGACTGCCACTCTCCTAAAATCCTCATTTCGGGTTCTCATCCGGCATCACCAATAGAAATACTCCCTCTATCCCTAAATATAAGCCTTTTAGAGTTTCCAATATGATCAGGCCTTTTTAGAGTTTCCAATATGAACTATATACGGAGCATAATGAGTGAACCTACACTCTAAAATACGTCTATGTACATTTGTATGTAGTTTGTATTGAAATCTCTAAAAGGGTTTATATTTAGAAATCGAGGGAGTATAACGCAGACGATGATCCGATGTATTCCATCATATGATTCATTTTCCATGCTATTTCCAAAGAGTGACAGTTTCAGTTTGTAATTACCAGATGGACAGGAAATTTAGAGCAACTTCAACGTGCCGATCCATTTCGTCCGCACGTATCCGTTTGGGTCGCCGCGGATAAAATAGTCGGCCCTAACGCGGACGCGTGTCCTGCCGACCTACTCATGGCCCAAATTTAAGTCTCATTTGCGTCGGCGCGGACATAAAACGGACGCGCGTAACGCGCGCCTACTCTTTCCCCTGGCCCGCCAGTCGGTGGCACAACTATCACCATTTTCCTCCATTTTCCCAAAACCCTCCCGCCCGCTCGCGCTCCCAGGTGCTTGCCATGGACGACGCGCCGACCCTCGATGTCACGGCCAGCCTCGCCTCCCTCGCCTGGTCCGGCCTCGCCTCCGCCAAAGGCAAGCCCCGCGCGCCCCGTAAGACCGCGGCGTCGCCCAAGAAGAAGAAGAAGAAGCAGCTGACGGCCGAGGAGCGGGCCGTGCAGTCGCCCAAGAGGAAGGGCCGGAGACACGCGCAGGACGCAAGGGATGAAGCGGCGGGCGTCGCCGTCCTCACCGCCACCGCACAGTAGGAGGAAACCAACGCCCGAGTCAGCGTGACAACACGGGAGGCCCTGATCTACCTAGTGTTAAACTACGGCGGCCAGACTTGTCGGCGCCCGCCGTGGTAGCGGCCGGCCGCAGTTCATCGACATTTCCTCGCATGGTGGTGCGGAGTCGCTGCGGCGGCGTCGCCCGCATGGCCGATTCCGGCTTCCACGTCTACTCGCAAGCCTCCCGCTTCTCCGGGGAATGCTCGCCGGAGGTTAGCGTGGTGGCGCTGTCCACGCGCGTGGCCATCGACCTCAACGCCACGCCGGTGGCCGATGCATCATCCTTTGGAGGGGCGAGGAAACACCCACGGGAGATGCCAGTCGACCTGCTCCCTGGCATCCGCAACCTGTTCGACAGAATGCCGACGGTCGGCGACGACGAAATGGCCAACCATTTCATCATCGAGAGCATCATCTTCGAAGGTGGTGCGGCGGCCACTGCCTCCGCTGGCGGTGCCGCCGTGGCTTTCTATGATCTCGAGGAGACCCAAAGCCAAGAAGGCTAAAAGTTCATGCCGGCCACCTATGATCAAGGTGGCATGGACGACGCCTTCATGCAAGATCAGGTCGGCCTGGGCAGCTTCCCTCTCGACCACGAGTTCCCGGAGGACTACGACCTCGAGGAAGAGGATGAAATGGACATCGACGGGGATCCTTTGTTCGAGGACGAGCTCGCCAACCAAGCTGGGGTGAAGCCGAAGCGCAAGAGCAAGCAGACGAAGGCATACACGCGGGCCGAGGACAAACTCCTTTTTGAGTGTTGGAGGGACATTGGGTAAGACCCCAAGGTCGGCGCCGAACAAAAGGCACCAACCTTTTGGCTTCGTGTTCATCGTGAGTACCATGAATGCAAGAAGTTTGCGCCGTATCAAATGCAAAGCAAGCGTGGGTGGGTGTCCCTCTCAAAGCGATGGAGGGTGATACAACAAGAGTGCAACAAGTTTTGTGCCACCCTTGAGAGCATCAAGGCACGCCCCGTGAGCGGCATCGGCATGAAAGATATGGTATACATGCGCCCCTCTTCATCTTCATTTCCATTATGCTTCCATGTCCATTTGCCCATATACTTGCATGCTATTCATTTCTAGGCATTTCAAGCTTTGGAGGCATTCAAGGTCCAACATGAGGGCAAGTCCTTCAACCTCTTCCATTGTTGGATGGTCATCAATGGGGAGGAGAAGTTCAAGGCGCAATATACCGCCGTCATGGCGCGTGGGGGGAGGAAGCTGTGGAGGAGCTTGGGGAGGGCGAAAAGCCACGACCGCGGGGAAGACAAGGAAGGACACAAGGGAGGAGAAGCGCCGACAAGACAAGGAAGAGCAAATGAACGCCTTCATGGAGATCCAAAGGAGGAGGCTTGAGCTTGATGCGGAGAAGCAAGCCAAGATGCTTGAGATGGAGGCGGAGAAGCAAGCCAAGATGCTCGAGATCGAGGCCGCCAATGCCAAGACCAAGGCGAAAGAAGTGGCGCTCGCTTGCATGATTAGCAGGATGGAGATCATGAAGGTGGACCTGAACACCGTGTCGCCGAGGAAGAGGCCATGGTTCGAGAAGATACAGGCCGACATGCACAAGTTCAACGACGAGTGATCTATGGTGGAGAGCGCCATCCCTTTTTTGTATGCCGGCAAGTGTGCTGGCATGACCATGACCGAGATGGCGTGGTCGAATTCCCGCCCCTTTTTGTGTGCTGGCATGTGTTCCGGCCACTGGCAAGTGTGCCAGTATGAACTGTGTGGTGGTTTTTTGGAGGCTGGCATGGTATGCCGGCCACCGGCATGAACTTCAGGCGATGGCATGGCCCTGGCATGATCTATGGCCACGGGCGTTTTTAATTTATGCGTGGACATGAAATGGGTCGCGCTCGTCGGTGCATGGCCGACCAAAAACAAAAAGAGGGTGGACGCCGAGCGGGTGTCCGTTTGGGTCGGCGCCTCTTATTCACTTCTTAAATACAAACAACCATCATGTATTTTCTGCATATTACAGAAGGAAAAGTTAACATTACAAGAAAGTTAAGCTACAGGAGGAGAGTGATGTTGGGATCCCCTACAATACATGTCACTCTGTCCAAAGCAGTATTCGAGGAAAAAAAAAACTCTGTCCAAAGCTTCAAGTCTGTCCAAGATAACTGCACAAGGAACAGGTGGGAAGGGCCTTCAGATAGGCGAGCTTAGCTACATACGAGTTGGCCTGCATCACATATCTCACCCACCTGTATGGATTGTATGTTTTGGATTTCTTCGCTATCTGAAGATATCTGACCTGCAGTTCAGTCGTGTAGGTGGTGTTGGTGTTCAGGAAGCATAAAAGCTATACATCGATCTACTAGCTGTTCAAACACATCGAATAATACAACAGCTAAGAAAGAAAAAAAAAATCTTAAATCATGTTGGTGTTGACACAGAGATGGCAGCAGATGGTCTTACCTGTAACTTTGAAGCCTTGTACATAGGTATAGTGAAGTTCATGTTTACTGGTCCGGCTTCTTTTGTGAGGTTTCCTGTGTTGATAAAGATGCGTGGCACAAAAACATAGTATAATGGTCACGCAGAGCATAGACAGGCCATGCTAAAGTCAAGTCCATATTAAAATCTCTAAAGAGACTTATATTTAAGAACGGAGGGAGTAATCCACAATGCAACTATTTAACTAATTATCAGATGCAGCAGAAGTTAATGTTTCACTTTGACTGAACTCAAAAGGACAAAATAAAGCTGCAACTGACCTCATTGTGTAAGAGGGCACTGGCATTTGTACAGTGATTGTGTTAGCAGTGACATTCGCAGGAAAGTCTGCCCGTATTTTCAAGAGAACTTCAGCCTGTGTAACATAAACCCTTGCAACAGGTCTAAAATGCCATAAACAAAGTGAGGACACTATAGTTAAACCCCAAACCTTTTAGTTCCTTATTTGTTTAATGCATTTACATAAAAAAATTAGTGGCATTCCAAAAATATTTTAGATGCATTATTTCCAAATCAACAACTTCAATTGCATTTACATAAATGTTTCAGTTGCTTTCTAAAACTATTCCACAATTTCACACACACTACACATTCATTTCAGATTGTAAGGAATATGCTTGGAACTCAAAGGCAAGTGTTAACCAGAAATGTCATGCATTCCATATTCACCGGGAAAGATTTTATCATGAAGAAAACATAAAACACAAGGGAAACCAAGAGTGAACCTCCTATCCTAAACATCGTAGCGAGCACCTAAGCATTTCAACCATGAAGCCCAAGGACACTGACAGGGAGAAAATGTGCATACACCAACGACAAGATTGAGAAACGTGGCCACGAGTTGAGCATGCACCTTGATACAGGCGAAGTCAAAGAGCACACGTGCAAATCATCTTGATGTCATGAAATCATCATTGATCGTGCACCGAGCAAGCAAAAGCACGGGCGTTAGCGGAGCTACGGAAATAGCTGAAGAGAAATTGTCGGGCGTAGCGGTCTGTGGCCTGATGGAAGTGAACTGGGATCATGTGCTGTATTTTACGAGAAGAACGTGGAAATTATACAAAAATGATCAGATGGCCGAGTTGGTCTAAGGCGCCAGATTAAGGCTCTGGTCCGAAAGGGCGTGGGTTCAAATCCCACTCTGGTCAATTCTTTTTGTTTTTTCTGAAAAAAACATAGAGACATGTAGTAGTACTGTTTCCCCATGGAAATAAAAGACATACAGTACTTTTTTCCCATTGTAATCAAGAGTGCACACGCATCATAGACGTGCACTGACCAGCTACTAAATCGAATTGCCACGATTTACTTCTGCTTCCTACAAGGATCGAGCCGCTCACATTGGTGGTCATGCCGTTCTCAGTCTTGAACGAAGATGCACAACGAATTGAACAACGCAAACACTAACGCCCACGTGTGGGCGTTAATTAACTTCACCCACACGCCTTTATCGGCGTTCAGCAATTTTACATGAATCTTGGCGCGTTTACCGATTTTGTGTCTTGGCGTGGGACAACTATGTGTATGGTGTGTGAGAGAGTTCACCCACACGCCGGTTTCCTCTCCGCGATCAACGGTTGCCATTCGGGGGCGTATGGTGGAACTGCTTGGCGCCCGCACGCCACGCCCGACTGCGGTTGCCGTCAACCACGTCTCGCACTTCGCCCCCCCTCCCCTCGCGGTTCCATTTACTCGCTCCACTTCATTACTCACCAATTCTTTTTGTTTTTTCTGAAAAAAACATAGAGACATGTAGTAGTACTGTTTCCCCATGGAAATAAGAGACATACAGTACTTTTTTCCCATTGTAATCAAGAGTGCACACGCATCAGAGACGTGCACTGACCAGCTACTAAATCGAATTGCCACGGTTTACTTCTGCTTCCTACAAGGATCGAGCCGCTCACATTGGTGGTCATGCCGTTCTCAGTCTTGAACAAAGATGCACAACGAATTGAACAACGCAAACACTAACGCCCACGTGTGGGCGTTAGCCAACTCACCCACACGCCTTTATCGACGTTCAGCAATTTCTACACGAATCTTGGCACGTTTTGGCTGATTTTGTGTGTCACGTAGGACAACTGCGCGTATGGTGTGTGAGAGAGTTCACCCACACGTCGGTTTCTTCTCCGCGATCAACGGTTGCCATTCGGGGGCGTGTGGTGGAACTGCTTGGCGCTCGCACGCCACGCCCGACTGCGGTTGCCGTCAACCACGTCTCGCACTTCGCCCCCCTCCCCTCGCGGTTCCATTTACTCGCTCCTCTTCATTACTCACCCAACCCACCCCGCAGTTCATTCGATTGGAAGAGAAGCCGAGAGGAGAAGGCGGCGGCGGAGGCAGAAGAGTCGACGACATTCGCGGCCGTCGGTGGGACTCGCCGGACCGGAGCGTCTTCGCCGGAGTGCCTGCAGATTGAAGGTAATGCTCCTTCCCACGCTCACATTCCTTGCCTGCATTCCCCCCTCTCCTCCGTGGTCAATGTTCCGCTCGAGATTCATCGAGATTCCGGTGATTCACGGTGCTTTCCGGCGTTCGGCGTGGCGAGTCCCGTGCTTGCCGTTTTGGGTGGCATTGCGATTTCGTTGCCGCCATAGATGGCGATCATGCTTGCGGTGTGGCTTGGCACTGTCCATGACACATCCTAGTTCTGCCTTGCGATTGAGCCGGCGTTTTTCTAGTTGTTAGTTATGTATTGCCTCAAAATGCTATTTGTGATCAGTGGGGGAAGTTTTTCGTTGTTGAATTTCA
Organism: Aegilops bicornis; assembly: GCA_021605145.1. NCBI lineage: Eukaryota > Viridiplantae > Streptophyta > Magnoliopsida > Poales > Poaceae > Aegilops > Aegilops bicornis. Next base: position 463,132,417 of record CM038671.1, read on the forward strand.
GGTTATGATAGTTGCCAATGAACCCTAGATCTAGGTAGTTGTATTTCAAAGTGTAGTATAAAGGCAATCATGGTAGTTTCAGCAACTATCTGCAATGGATGGCAACTAATTTCTTGATCAACCGTGTCAGTTGTCATAAATATGCTTTCCATGTGGCAACTATTTTTGTGAACACACTATGGCTGTTGCCATGCTGTAGGCAGGATAATGTGGCAACTTCACTGTACTATAGACTCAATTTGTGTTTTGCCATGCTGACTAGTGATATCTCAACATATTTGGTTGTATTACACGGCAACTCATTTTTAATATGAGGCCAGTGTGTGAATTGCCACATTACAGGTTGTTTAGTGGGTGTTTTCAGCACTTTTTGAATTGTCTTCCATTTTAACATGGCAATTTCAACCTAGTACATTTGCCTTTGAACATATGGCAACTCATTTTGATATGAGAACAGCGTGTGAGTTGCCACATTATATGTTTGTGCAGTGGAAGATGTGTGCCTTTCTTTGTACTGTCTAGTGCTAACATGGCAACTTGAACATTTGTGTAAGTGCCTTATGATCTGTACATTTTTCGAATGAAGCCAATGTGTTTAGTTGCCACTTTTCTTGTTGGACAATCATAGGGGGTGTGGGTGTTCCTATGATATTGCCTAATCTTTTTGCCACTTTTAGTTGAGCCCATGTGGCAAGTACATTACATTAGGTGGCAACTGCTTCCTTCATAAGTTCATTTCACCCTGACATTTTGATTTGTTCTTACCTCAGCACAATGGCTCGCGGCGACCATCAAGACGATGCTGATGATTTCATGGAGTTACCGCAATAGAATCGCGCAACTGGACGGACAAAAGATGGCGATGAGGTAATTTTCCACCCCCCCATATGTTTTGAATGTCATATTGAGTTTGTAACCGTCTGTTAGGAACTAAATTTTCATGATACTGAAACATGGCAACAAATGATCATTTGTTTGTTTTGTAGAAAAAGAAACGTTATCGCAATAGGGCTTCATAGGAACGCCTGACTATATTGACCGAGGGATTTACCGACAAGCAAAAGGGAGCTGCTGCTGAGATGGGGATGCAGGCTCTGATGGATGTTCGGTGCAAGAACCTAGTGAACCTTGTATGCGACTGGCTCGGTGAGATTTACGACACCGCCTCCAGGGAATTTGTGATTCCGAGACATGGAAGACTCCCGTTGGACGAGGAATCCGTGTTCTGCACTTTGGGTGTGCCCCGTGGAGAAATCAAAGTCCCGTATGAGGTCAATAATAAGATCGAGGAAACATTGTTTGCCCATTTGTTTCATGGGATGGCATCCATGCCGAACACGACTTTGCTGGCAAATTCGCTGGAGGGCATGACAACCCATGGCGAGGTTTTTAAGATGAAGCTACTCATGTATCTGATCTCAGCTGTTTTTGCACCTACCACATCTCTTCGCCCAATCAACAAATGCTTCCCCATCCCGGTGAATGATCTATCTCTACTCCTTTATTCCTTCAATCTTTTGACTCCTATGTCATCTGTAAGCTAGTCACTGCAAGTTATTTGATGTTTTTTCATTTGATTTCTGATGCGGCAACTTCTTGTCCTGAAATTTGTGTCGTGTAGGCGGAGCTGAAAGATGTGAAGAACATTAATTGGTGTAAGTTCATCCCGGACTTCCTGCATGATACATTCTCAAACAAGATGTACCAGAAGGGTTGTCGACTCCATTTAATGGCATTTTCCCCTACTCCTTTGCAAACACTATTACCACGTTGAATGTTTTCCAAACCAACATGTCAGCCGTTGATAAGTGTGAACCGTACAAGATCATGCATGGCAACCCGTTTTGTTTTCATTTGTTTTATATGATTTTTGTTTACGTGTGAAGGCGACTTCTCTCTGATCCATGGCATCCGTGGTTGCTGCCTACAAGGCAATATCATTTGTCAATAACATACAAAAAAAATCATTTCATACTGATGTCTACTACGCAACCTTCTTCTTGTAGACGTTGTTGGGCCTCCAAGTGCAGAGGTTTGTAGGACAGTAGCAAATTTCCCTCAAGTGGATGACCTAAGGTTTATCAATCCGTGGGAGGCGTAGGATGAAGATGGTCTCTCTCAAACAACCCTGCAACCAAATAACATAGAGTCTCTTGTGTCCCCAACACACCAAATACAATGGTAAATTGTATAGGTGAACTAGTTGACGAAGAGATGGTGATACAAGTGCAATATGGATGGTAGATAAAGGTTTTTGTAATCTGAAAATATAAAAACACCAAGGTAACTAATGATAAAAGTAAGTGTAAACGGTATTGCAATGCTAGGAAACAAGGCCTAGGGTTCATACTTTCACTAGTGCAAGTTCTCTCAACAATAATAACATAATTGGATCACACAACTATCCCTCAACATGCAACAAAGGGTCACTCCAAAGTCACTAATAGAGGAGAACAAACAAAGAGATTATGGTAGGCTACAAAACCACCTCAAAGTTATTCTTTCCAATCAATCCGTTGGGCTATTCCTATAAGTGTCACAAACAGCCCTAGAGTTAGTACTAGAATAACACCTTAAGACACAAATCAACCAAAACCCTAATGTCACCTAGATACTCAATGTCACCTCAAGTATCCGTGGGTATGATTATACTCGATATGCATCACACAATCTCAGATTCATCTATTCAACCAACACAAAGAACCTCAAAAGAGTGCCCCAAAGTTTCTCTGGGAGAGTCAAGACGAAAACGTGTGCCAACCCCTATGCATAGGTTCATGGCCGGAACCCGCAAGTTGATCACCAAAACATACATCGGTGAATCACGTGATATCCCATTGTCACCACAGATCATACGGCAAGACATACATCAAGTGTTCTCAAATCATTAAAGACTCAATCCGATAAGATTACTTCAAAGGAAAACTCAATCCATTACAAGAGAGTAGAGGGGAGAAGCAACATAAGATCCAACTATAATAGCAAAGCTCGCGATACATCAAGATCGTGCCAAATCAAGAAGGCAGGAGAGAGAGATCAAACACATAGCTCTTTGGTACATACCCTCAGCCCCGAGGGTTGAACTACTCCTCCTCTCGTCATGGAGAGCGCCGGATGATGAAGATGGTCACCGGTGAGGTTACCCCTCCGTGAGGTGCGGAAGCAGAGCCCGATTGGTTTTGGTGGCTAAAGAGGCTTGCGGCGGCGGAACTCCCGATCTCTTACATTCCACTGAAGTTTTAGGGTATATGGGTATATATAGGAGGAAGAAGTACATCGGGGAGCCACGAGGGGCCCACGAGGGTGGAGGCGCGCCCCTACCTCGTGGCTCCCTCGTTCTTTCTGACGTGCACTCCAAGTCTATCGAGTTGCTTTCCTTCCAAAAATAACTTCTGAAGGTTTCATTCCGTTCGACTCGTTTGATACTCCTTTTCTTGAAACATCTTGAAACAAAGGGAAAAAAGCAGGAGCCTTGGCCTTTGGGCTCTGGGTTAATAGGTTAGTCCCAAAAATAATATAAAAGTGTTTAATAAATCCCATAAACATCCAAAACAGATAATATAATAGCATGGAACAAATAAAAATTATAGATACGTTGGAGACGTATGACATCTAAGCTTAATTTACGCTTTCGTCCTCAAGTAGGTAAATGATAAAAACAGAATTTTTGATGTGGAATGCTACCTAACATATTTATCAATATAATCTTCTTTATTGAGGCAAGAATATTTAGATCCATGAGATTCAAAACAAAAGTTTAATATTGGCATGAAAACAATAATACTTCAAGCATACTAACAAAGCAATCATGTCTTCTCAAAATAACATGGCCAAAGAAAGCTATCCCTACAAAATCATATAGTCTGGCTATGCTCTATCTTCATCACACAAAATATTTAAATCATGCACAACCCTGATGACAAGCCAAGCAATTGTTTCATACTTTTGATGTTCTCAAACTTTTTCAATCTTCACGCAATACATGGCGTGAGCCATGGACATAGCACTATAGGTGGAATAGGATGGTGGTTGTGGAGAAGACAAAAGGAGAAGATAGTCTCACATCAACTAGGTGTATCAACGGGCTATGGAGATGCCCATCAATAGATATCAATGTGAGTGAGTAGGGATTTTCATGCAATGGATGCACTAGAGCTATAAATATATGAAAGCTCAACAAAAGAAACTAAGTGGGTGTGCATCCAACTCGCTTGCTCACGAAGACCTAGGGCATTTGAGGAAGCCCATCATTGAAATATACAAGCCAAGTTCTATAATGAAAAATTCCCACTAGTATATGAAAGTGACAAAATGAGAGACTCTCTATCATGAAGATCATGGTGCTACTTTGAAGCACAAGTGTGGTAAAGGATAGTAACATTGTCCCTTCTCTCTTTTCTCTCATTTTTTATTTGGGCCTTTTTCCTTTTTATGGCCTCTTTTTTTTAGATCCGAGTCTCATCCCGACTTGTGGGGGAATCATAGTCTCCATCATCCTTTTCCTCACTTGGGACAATGCTCTAAAATGAAGATCATCACACTTCTATTTTCTTACAACTCAACAATTACAACTCGATACTTAGAACAAAATAAGACTCTATATGAATGCCTCCGGTGATATAAGGATATGCAATGAATCAAGAGTGACATGTATGAAAGAATTATGAATGGTGGCTTTGCCACAAATACGATGTCAACTACATGATCATGCAAAGCAATATGACAATGATGGAGCGTGTCATAATAAATGGAACGGTGGAAAGTTGCATGGCAATATATCTCGGAATGGCTATGGAAATGCCATGATATGTAGGTATGGTGGCTGTTTTGAGGAAGGTATATGGTGGGTTTATGATACCGGCGAAAAGTGCGCGGTATTAGAGAGGCTAGCTATGGTGGGAGGAAGAAGGTTGCGTATAATCCATGGACTCAACATTAGTCATAAAGAACTCATATAGTTATTGCAAAAATCTACAAGTTATCAAAGCAAAGTATTACGCGCATTCTCCTAGGGGGATAGATTGGTAGGAAAATACCATCGCTCGTCCCCGACCGCCACTCATAAGGATGACAATCAATAAATAAATCATGCTCCGACTTCATCACATAACGGTTCACCATACATGCATGCTATGGGAATCACAAACTTTAATACAAGTATTTCTCAAATTCACAACTACTCAACTAGCATGACTCTAATATCACCATCTTCACATCTCAAAACAATCATAAGGAATCAAACTTCTCATAGTATTCAATGCACTTTATATGATAGTTTTTATTATACCCATCTTGGATGCCCATCATATTAGGAATAAATTCATAACCAAAGCAAATTACCATGCTGTTTAGGACTCTCAAAATAGTATAAGTGAAGCATGAGAGTTCATCTATTTCTTCAAAATAAAACTACCACCATGCTCTAAAAGATATAAGTGAAGCACTAGAGCAAACAACAAACTACTCCGAAAGATATAAGTGAAGATCAATGAGTAGTTAAATAATTATGTAACTATGTGAAGACTCTCTAACATTTAAGACTTTCAGATCTTGGTATTTTATTCAAACAGAGAGCAAAGCAAAAGAAAATAAAATGATGCTCCAAGCAAAACACATGTCATGTGGTGAATAAAAATATAGTTCCAAGTAAAGTTACCGATGAACGAAGACGGAAGAGGGGATGCCTTCCGGGCATCCCCAAGCTTAAGCTCTTGGTTATCCTTGAATATTACCTTAGGGGTGCCTTGGGCATCCCCAAGCTTATGCTCTTGCCACTCCTTATTCCATAGTCCATCGAATCGTTACCCAAAACTTGAAAACTTCACAACACAAAACTCAACGAGAAAACTCGTGAGCTCCGTTAGCGAAAAGAAAACAAAACACCACTTCAAGGTACTGTAATGAACTCATTCTTTATTTATATTGGTTTTAAAACTACTGTATTCCAACTTCTCTATGGTTTATAAACTATTTTACTAGCCATAGATTCATCAAAATAAGCAAGCAACACAAGAAAAACAGAATCTGTCAAAGGCAGAACAGTCTGTAGTAATCTGTAACTAACACAAACTTCTGAAACTCCAAAAATTCTAAATAAATTGGTGGACCTGAGTAATTTGTCTAGTAATCATCTGAAAAAAGAATCAACTAAATAGCACTCTCTAGTAAAAAAATTTAGCTAATCTCGTGAGCGCTAAAGTTTCTGTTTTTTTACAGCATGATCATAAAGACTTCACCCAAGTCTTCCCAAAGGTTCTACTTGGCAAAAACACTAATTAAAACATAAAACCACATCTAAACAGAAGCTATATGGATTATTTATTCCTAAACAGAACCAAAAAGCAAGAAACTAAAATAAAATTGGGTTGCCTCCCAACAAGCGCTATCGTTTAACGCCCTGGCTAGGCATGATGATTTCAATGATGCTCACATAAAAGATAGGAATTGAAACATAAAGAGAGCATCATGAAGAATATGACTAGCACATTTAAGTCTATCCCACTTCCTATGTGTCGGTGTCAAAACCGGCGGATCTCGGGTAGGGGGTCCCGAATTGTGCGTCTAGGCGGATGGTAACAGGAGACAAGGGACACGATGTTTTTACCCAGGTTCGGGCCCTCTCGATGGAGGTAATACCCTACTCCTGCTTGATTAATATTGATGATAAAGGGTAGTACAAGAGTAGATCTACCACGAGATCAAGGAGGCTAAACCCTAGAAGCTAGCCTATGGTATGATTGTTGTTCGTCCTCACGGACTAAAACCCTCCGGTTTATATAGACACGGATAGGTTAGGGTTACAGTAGTCGGTTACAATGGTAGGAGATCTACATATCCGTATCGTCAAGCTTGCCTTCCACGCCAAGGAAAGTCCCATCCTGGACACGGGCCGAAGTCTTCAATCTTGTATCTTCATAGTCTTGGAGTCCGGCCGTGACGATAGTCCGGCTATCCGGACACCCCTAGTCTCGACTCCTCAAGAGCCCCGAACCAAAGCTTCAATGACGATGAGTCCGGCGCGTTGATTGTCTTGACATTGCGGCGGGTTCTTCTCCAAATTCCATATACTTGTCGAATAGTGTCCGGCTTCTGATAAATGTTGCGCTCCTCGGCTTCTGTGCCCAATAATGGCCATCTTCCACGTGTTTGAATGAACCCGAAAAGCCAGGGTATTTTTACAATTACCCCCTAGCCGCGCAAATGAGCCGCCTATAAAAGGGGCAAGGATCTAGATCTGAGCCACACCATTCCCCTTTGCGAGCTTTCATCGGGCGCCTCGACCAAAGCCCATTCCATCATGGACAGTCGGCGGCTCCTCTTCTCGCGCTCCGGCCCTCGGCCAGAAATTGGGGAGATGCTCGATCCCGCATAGCGAGCTAGTCAAACTCAAGCCAAGGATTTCTCCCCACAGCCTTCATGGTTCCGGTTCGAGCCGAACTTGCCACCTACAAGGGCGGAAAGCAAGCGGAGAGCGTCCCCGATCCCTCTAAAGGAGAGCGGGTATACTTCATCTCTTATCTAGTAAGAGGCCTTGGATTCCCAATCCATCCGTTTCTCCGGGGGCTCTTGGAGTTCTGCGACCTCCAATTGCACCACCTTACTCCTGCCTCCATCCACGCACAGCGGGCTTCGTGGCCCTTTGCGAACTATTCTTGGGCGTCGAGGCTCATTTCGGACTGTGGAAGAGAATATTCTGCCTTGTACCCCGTTCTCATGAGGGGTCAATATATCAAGTGGGCGGAGCCGAGCTATGGCGCATCGCCGGGACCGGATACCTATCCGGAACCCCAAAGAAGGCGTCCGAAGACTGGCCTTGAATGGTTTTACATGGAGGACGTCCCACTTTGCGGATCCTGTTCGGATCGGCCTTCCGGAGTTCGGCAATGCTCCTCCAAGAAGCGCCTAAAATTTGGCGCCCTCGGAGCCCCCGGAGAGACGAGGACCGGGATGTCCGTTATTTGATGAGCTGCATAAGGTTACTGGCTCATGCCGGATTGACCATGACATGAGTCATTGCAATCTGCATTATGAAAGTGCAGCCGCTCCAATACAGGGCCACCCCATGTGGGACTTCAACGGGAGGACTATGCCACCCGCCATGGCCGCCAGGGCGTGGATCGGTCACCGAACTGGTGAAGATTTTGTCTGCCATGTACAAAGGAGAGGAGGATTTCCTCCGTGTCAACCTTGGAGGGGTTTTTCTTTGAATAATCCTCGGCTGGGTAAGCAAACATCTTTGTGACTCTGTCCGATCCATGTTCCCATGGTTAAATATCTCATTTAAGTGGTTTCTGCTTGCGAGGCTGTGCGGGTATGGAGAAGATACACAGCCACGCCCCGCAACCCGAGGATCCGGAGCGGTCCCTCGATCCGATCTCCGAAGAGGATCCGGATATAAAGGTGGAGTTGATCGACGGGTATTCCACCAACTTAGCATCGACAATGCGTTGGTCGCCATTACGGTGATTACCGGAATACTTCCGACCTCCGCTGTAAATGAGACCGAGATCCCAAAACCCTGATAACGACCCATCCATGCTTATTTTTGATCACCGTATACCAATGGTGCTTCGCAGGGGGTACCTTCGAGGCAGGAAGCCGAGCCTGCGGCGGCTGGCCAACAAAGGGCAGTGCGGCCCCGCAGGCTAAAAAGAAGTGCGGTCCGGATCGAAACTCCGCCGCAACGGTATGGCATGTCACCATACTCCCAGGATTGATTCCTGGAAGGCGTACTAATCTTTGATACCCTTTTCGGGAAAAAGCGCTCATGGGACCGAGTCCGGAGAGGTTGCCGATCGAACCTTCACCGGACAAGCTTCAAAGCCGGGTCCGGAGGCGAAAGCGAGACGCAGAGGCGTCGTCGGATGCTCCTCCGACAGAGGATGCCAACAGGTTGTCCGCCACCAACTCCGAGGTGGAGAGCGCCTTGAACCACAGGCGGCGCCGGGCAGTTCTTCGTGGCGTGTTTCTCCCAAGAGGCCTTGAATGCCTTTGATTAGGGAGATGCGCACCTCCGTCGCCCAAGATGGTCTAGCCAGACGCACGAGCAAAGATGTATGAAGGACATACGGGTAAGGAAATTTGTGATTATATATGCCAAGAGCCCCGAGACTTAAAATAGTTAGAATAACTGATTTAAGGATCATTTGTTAGCGAGGATCTTACGTAGAAAGAATACCCGTGTCTCAGAGCTTGAAGAGTGCAGGGCCCATCTTGAGGCCGCACTAGCATCTGAGGGGAGCCACAGAGACCCCCTACGGTAATATACGCTTGAAGATAAATAATTTATGAAGTGCGGCGGGTGTAAAGTCGACAAAAACATTGCAGATGGCGCGGACTAGATCCGGACAAGCAACAGCTCTTACGCCAGCTTAAAGGCGGCGAGAGCATGCTTACGAGGGTGCGTCGAGAAGAATAACCTCCAAGACGCCAACACCAAGCTGGGTGAGGAACCGAAGGACGTTCGTGCCCGGTTATCTAACTCCGTAAAGGAGAATCGGTAACCGTCGCGGCATTTTCAAGAAGTGCTTGAGCGAACTTTGAAAGAGTTCGGCGAGGAAGGCGACTAACATAAACATGTATGTAGGTTTGCTCACAGTGTCGTCTGAGGAGGAGATGCCCAATTCTTGGTGATCTTCTTCCCGAACTGCATCACTGCACCTAACGAGTCCGGCAGTGATGAAAAGCATTGGCGAGCCTTGTGGCCATCTATCTCCCTGCCCGAAGGCATTGGGGAGCTGGCGAGCGGCTTCAAGGAGCACGGCGCTTAGGCTATGGAAGATATCGGCTTGCCGTCAAAGGCGCCAGGAGGCTCAGGCCATGGTAAAGACGCTAAGCATAAGGTGACCCAAACCACATGGCGAGGTCGGACTGTGGGGCGGATGGGATGGAGATCCCTGTAAGCTTAGTGTACGGCCAAGTAAAATTGGCCGCCAAGTATTACCAGCAAGATTGTAAATTAGATAGCCTGTTAGATGGCATTGAGGAGGAATACAATGAGTCGAGTTGACTATGTAAAAATATGACATGAAAGAATGTCTTCTAGCCGGATTGTAGATCGTTTGTCATAGCGGACCTTTTAACCCGACCTCGGACCCAATAGTCCGGAGTGTGTCCGAATACCGTCGTGGTTATATAGGAACCGTGGTATGCATGGAGACAAAGGCGTAGGGTCATTGTTGCTGTGTCGGACAAGTGCCCAACTAGTTATGTTATATTACATGGGTAGTAAGAAACATCTTCCAGGAGAATAGTTCCGTTAAGGGTTCCTTTATTTGGGATGCATGCCCTAAAGTTCTTGTCAAAGCTGCTTATGAAAGCAGAAATTCATCTGGGGGCAGATGAGTAAATAGTTAAAAATCATCTTTCAGTTCACCGACCGAATATTCCCTTAAGAACGCTAGCTTTAGGCTTCACCCGGTCGAGGTACACATCCGGTGACCCCGGCAAGAACAACCGCAGAGGTGCTCCCTTTACTGCCTAGCCGAACAATCGGGAACATAGGGGTAAGCATAGGAGCCAGGCAACCCAGCTTGGCCAAAACTTAAGTCATATCGATGTATATAATGGCGAATAAAAGGTACATGCGGAAGTTTAACACCTGTGCTGGGCATGAAGCCCATATAAATAAGCTTCTGTTAAAGAAGCCCCCAGGTATAATGAGCGCGGACAACGCATCAAGTGTGTGCGGAAAAAGCGCAAACGAGCCTCTAAAGGCTACGAGAAGAAGGAGGAAGGAGAGAAATAAAAGACAGCAAAAAGCAAAAATAAAGAATGCGGACGGAGGAAGGAGGCGAACTTGGAGTCCGGCACTTAGGCGTAGAATCTTCATAGACGGGCTGCGTTCCATGGGTTCGGCTCGAGTCGGTTGCTCGATCACGTTTCGCAGACGGTATGCTCCGTCGGTCAGGACCTGGTCGATGATGAAGGGACCTTCCCGTTTGGGCTTGATTTTGTCCTTTTTCTTGTCCGGCAGGCGCACAACTAGTTCGCCAACATTATAAGCTTTGGCCCGTACTTCCCTGCTTTGATATCTTCGAGCCTGCTGTTGATAGAATGCGGAACGAGCTTTTTCCATGTCGCGCTCCTCCTCCAATGCGTCCAAACTGTCCTGCCGATCGAGCTCGGCTTCTCTTTCTTCATACATGCGTACGCGAGGTGAGTCATGTACTATGTCGCAGGGCAAGACTGCCTCTGCGCCATACACCATGAAGAATGGTGTGAATCCGGTAGTACGATTCGGCGTGGTCCGCAGCCCCAGAGGTCTGAGTCGAAGCTCCTCGACCCAAAGGTCGTGTTAGATTCCTTGAGGGACCGCACTAGTCTGGGTTTAATGCCGCTCATGATTAGACCGTTTGCCTGCTCAACTTGGCCGTTGGTTTGAGGGTGATAGACCGAGGCGTAATCGAGCTTGATGCCCATGTTTTTGCACCATGATTTGACCTCATCGGCCGTGAAGTTGGTGCCATTATCGATGATGATCTTGTGGGGGACACCGTAACGGTGCACTACCCCGATATGAAGTCTATCACAGGTCCGGATTCGGCCATTTTAACAGGCTTGGCCTCTATCCATTTGGTGAATTTATCCACCATGACCAATAGGTATTTTTGCTTGTGGATTCCTCCCTTGAGGGGTCCAACCATGTCAAGCCCCCAGACCGCGAGCGGCCAGGTGATGGGTATAGTTTTAAGGGCGATTGGGTGGCATGTGGCTTTGGTTAGCAAAAAGCTGGCAACCGACGCATCTTTGGACTAAGTCCTGCGCATCTGCCCGGGCCGTCGGCCAATAAAATCCTGTACGGAAGGCCTTGCCTACAAGGGCCCGGGCTGCGGCGTGGTGCCCACCCAGTCCGGCATGAATTTCCGCCAGGAGGTTTCGCCCTTCCTCTTCAAAGATACACCTTTGAAGGACTCCGATAGTGCTTTTCTTATAAAGCTCTCCCTCATGGACTTTATAGGCTTTAGAGCGCCTGTACTATCATGCAAATGGAGCCTCATTTTGGTATTCGGGGAGTTCTGCCCTAGTTAGGTAGGCTAGGAATGGTTCCGTCCACGGGGCGATAACCGCCATTATTTCGTGAGCAGAGGGTGTTATCTCGGGGGCAGAGCCTCCGGTTATCTCATAGTGTTCGGCGTCAGGCAGTGCGGTTGGGTCCAGATTAATATTGCCGGACTCCCCTTCCCATAGTACGGATGGCTTGAATAGCCATTCCAGAAAGATAGTGGGTGGGGCGGCATCGCGTTTTTGCACCGATCTTGCGCCAATATATCCGCCACTGGTTGTTGTCCGGGCTATATGGTGAAATTCGAGCCCTTCGAACCCGTCTTTGACATTTTAGGACCCGCATTGCGGTATGCTGCCATTTTCAGATCTTTGGCATCAAAGTCTCCGTTTATTTGAGATATTGCGAGGTTTGAATCGCGCACCTCTAGGCGTTGAATGCCCATGGAGACTGCCATCCGGAGGCCGTGCAGAAGGGCCTCGTATTCGGCTGCGTTATTGGAGTCCGTATACATTATCTGAAGGACGTATTGGACTGTGTCCCCTGTGGGGGACGTCAGGACGACGCCAGCCCCCAGGCCGGCCAACATTTTGGAGCCGTCGAAGTGTATGATCCAATTGGACTATGCGCCGTACTCTTTAGGGAGTTCGTCTTCGGTCCATTCGGCCACGAAGTCGGCCAAAACCTGCGACTTAATAGCTCGTCGTGGCTTATAAGTTATGTCGAATGGAAGGAGCTCTATGGCCCATTTAGCAATCCGGCCCATCGTGTCGCGGTTGTTTATAATGTCGTTAAGAGGTACTTCGGAGGCTACCGTTATCGAACACTCTTGAAAGTAGTGTCGCAGCTTCGGGATGCCATGAACACCGCATATGCTATCTTTTGATAGTGTGGGTACGGGACTTGCATGGAGTTAGGACAAGTGGACACATAATAAACCGGTTTTGAACAAGGAACCGGTGTCCGTCCGTTCTCGTTCGACAACGAGCACCGCTACCGACAACTTGATGTGTTGCGGCGATATATAATAGCATTGGTTCGCCCACGTTAGGCGGCCAGGACCGGATTTGTTGTCAAAATGGCCTTTATTTCTTCGAAGTTCTGGCTGTGGCGGCATCCGCCCACTCAAAGTGTTCGGTCTTGGCGGAGGCGGTAAAGAGGTAATGCCTTTTCTCCTAAGCGGGAGATAAAGCGGCTTAGAGCCGCCACGCATCCCGTCGATTTTTGTATTTGTTTGAGGTCTTTTGGAATATCCAATTGTGATGAGCTCGAATCTTGGCTGGGTCTGCTTGAGTTCCTCTACGGACACAATGAAGCTAAGAGCTTTCCGCCGAACGTCAAGACGCATTTTCGGATTGAGCTTGATGTCATATTTTCGAAGATTGTTGAATGTGACCCTCAAGTCGTCTACTAGAGTTTTGACGTGTTTGGTTTTGACGACCACGTCATCTACATATGCTTCCACCGTTTTGCCGATCTGGTTTGCCAGACATGTCTGAATCATGTGCTGATATGTTGCGCCGGCGTTTTTGAGCCCAAAGGGCATTGTGTTGAAGCGAGCGGGCCGTATGGAGTGATGAATGCTGTTGCAGCTTGGTCTCGCTCCGCCATCTTGATTTGGTGGTAGCAGATGCAGCGTCGAGGAAGCACAATGAGTCGTGTCCTGCTGTAAGCGTCAATGATTTGATCAATTCGAGGGAGGGAAGGGATCCTTTGGGCAAGCCTTATTAAGGTCTTTGAAATCAACACATAGGCGCCAGGATTTATCCTTCTTTGGTACCATCACCGGGTTCGCTAGCCAATCCGGATGTTTTATGTCTCTGATGAATCCGGCCTCCGGAAGTTTGGCTAGCTCCTCTCCCATGGCCTGTCTCTTGGGTTCGGAAAAGCGCCAAGAGCCTGTTTGGTAGCTAGAATCCTTTTAGGATGTTTAGGCTGTGCTCGGCCGGTGACGTGGGATTCTGGCATGTCTGAAGGGTGCCGAGCAAAGATGTCCCAGTTTTCTTGTAGAAATTCTCGTAGTCTGGCGTCTACATCGGGGTTTAATTGTGCCCGATGGAGGCCGTCTTCTGCGAGTCTGTTGGGTGGACTTGGAATTTGACTATTTCATCTGCTGGTTTAAAAGATGTGGACTTGGATCTTTTATCAAGTATCACATCGTCCACTGTTCACCGTGGAGCGCATCGCGGTGAGTTCCTCGGCCGCTAGGGCTTGGATAGTGCCTCGAGGGCTAGTGCGGCTGTCTTATTTTTGGTAGCAGTGCTATGTTCGGATCAACTGGCGAGTGATGATTCCTTTGGGACCGGGCATTTTAAGCTTCATGAACCCATAATGGGGTATAGCTTGAAAAATTGTGAATGCCTCTCATCCTAATAAAGCATGATATCCGCTGTTGAAGCAGGGCCACTTGAAATGTGACCTCCTCGGACCTGTAATTGTCCGTGAGCGAACACTACGTCCGGTATTGACTTTTCCTGTGCAGACATGCTTCCCGACTGGGGATTATTCCTCTAAAGGTTGTGCTGCTTCGCTCGATGCGGTTCTAGTCTATTTCCATTTTTTGAAGGGTTTCCTCATAGATGAGGTTTAGTCCGCTGCCGCCATCCATGAGTACCTTAGTAAGGCGAAAGCCGTCTACTATTGGGCCGAGGACCAATGCGGTGGTGCCCGGCAGTTCGAATTTAGGTTAAATCACTGGCATTGAAGGTAATAGCCGTGTCACTCCATGGATTTATTGTTGCTACTTGGTAGACTTCGGAGGTTGCGGAGTTGTCGTTTCGCATGTTATTTGATGCGAAAGTCTCGAAGACTGTTAACACCGTCTTGGTGTTCTTTGGACTGGGATTACGAAGCTAGAAGCTCTTCGCCACTTTTGGCCACCTGCCGTAGTATCCAACATGCTCGAAGGCTATGAGTTGGAGTGGCGCCCTTTGTGCTATGAATTTTGCAGGTCCGTTTAGCCAACCCTCCGATGCAGTTCCATTCCGCACTTTAGGGGTTTTGGTTTTTGTATTCAACCCAGGTGCTTGATAATGATGCACCCTTTTGTTCCGGACTAGGGATGTATTCGGGGCGGATTATCCCAAAATTTACTTTCGGTTTTCGAGCGCTCTCCATCGCAGTACTTTGTTATGCGATGGTCACTAAGTCAACAAAGCGTGTAATTTCCATGACGACTTATGGCGTTTAGGATTCCCTTGTCCGTGCAATTATTGCAGAAGATTTGTAATGCGTCCTCCTCTTGGCAGTCCTTTATCCTGTTCATAACCAGGAGGAATCTGGCCCAGTAATGATGTACTGTTTCGACGGGCTCTTGCCGAATTCCAGAGAGATCGCTAATTTTTGGGTGGGCGGGTGGCACTAAATCCGGAACCCCGCCCACTTTAGGACTCAAGGGCGGAAGTTTCCGAACTTCGGAAGTTTGGATTTTGAGTGCTATCCAATGAGTCCGACCCGCGCTGACTTTAAGTTCGTGGCTTGATCGACATCCGTCCCTCGCGCAGAATCCGGCATGGAGGATCGGGAATTTGGACGTAGCTAGTCCTTAAGATAGGAGAAGAGTCGCCGCATTGCTCCTCTATCACAGCAACATGATGGGTAGCACAGGAGAGTTGATCT
Source organism: Aegilops bicornis (assembly GCA_021605145.1). Lineage (NCBI taxonomy): Eukaryota > Viridiplantae > Streptophyta > Magnoliopsida > Poales > Poaceae > Aegilops > Aegilops bicornis. Next base: position 463,148,039 of record CM038671.1, read on the forward strand.
CTCGGATCGGTTTTAGGCCCGATCCGGTCGTGTCTGTGGCGACTCCCGATGCGGCGTCACGATCCAAGAGCTCGTTTATGGAGGAGAACTCGATCGGATCTAACTGACCGGCAAGTTCGAACTAACATGGAGATTGGATTCGATGACTCGAGAGGTCATCGTCGGTAGCGCTGACCAAACTAGCGGTCATGAGAAAACCGCCTAGCGAAGAGTTCGACCCGATGGCCAAGGCTTCTTTGGCGATGGTATCGTCTTTAAAGGCGAGACGAGGCATCCTACCGACGGCAGCATTGCAGAACTCTCAATGAAAGCACCAATGTCGGTGTCAAAACCGGCGGATCTCGGGTAGGGGGTCCCGAACTGTGCGTCTAGGCGGATGGTAACAGGAGACAAGGGACACGATATTTTTACCCGAGTTGGGCCCTCTCGATGGAGGTAATACCCTACTCCTGCTTGATTAATATTGATGATAAAGGGTAGTACAAGAGTAGATCTACCACGAGATCAAGGAGGCTAAACCCTAGAAGCTAGCCTATGGTATGATTGTTGTTAGATCCTCTGGACTAAAACCCTCCGGTTTATATAGACACGGATAGGTTAGGGTTACACAGAGTCGGTTACAATGGTAGGAGATCTACATATCCGTATCATCAAGCTTGCCTTCCACGCCAAGGAAAGTCCCATCCGGACACGGGACGAAGTCTTCAATCTTGTATCTTCATAGTCTTGGAGTCCGGCCGTGACGATAGTCCGGCTATCCGGACACCCCCTAGTCCGGGACTCCCTCACTATGCATAGGAATTTTGTGAGCAAACAACTTATGGGAATAATAATCAACTAGCATAGGAAGGCAAAACATAAAGAGAGGAAACTTGATATTATTGCAATTCCTACAAGCATATGTTCCTCCCTCATAATAATTTTCAGTAGCATCATGAATGAATTCAACAATATAACCAACACATAAAGCATTCTTTTCATGATCTACAAGCATAGAAATTTTACTACTCTCCACATAAGCAAATTTGTTCTCATCAATAGTAGTGGGAGCAAACTCAACAAAATAACTATCAAGTGATTGAAAATTGAGATCAAGATGACAAGTTTCATGGTTATCATTATTCTTTATAGCATACGTGTCATCACAATAATCATCATAGATAGGAGGCATGCTTTTATCATAATAAATTTGCTCATCAAAACTTGGGGGACAAAAAATATCATCTTCATCAAACATAGCTTCCCCAAGCTTGTGGCTTTGCATATCATTAGCATCATGGATATTCAAGGAATTCATACTAACAACATTGCAATCATGGTCATCATTCAAAGATTTAGTGCCGAACATTTTAATGCATTCTTCTTCTAACACTTTGGCACAATTTTCCTTTCCATCATACTCACGAAAGATATTAAAAAGATGAAGCGTATGAGACAAACTCAATTCCATTTTTTTGTAGTTTTCTTTTATAGACTAAGTAGTGATAAAACAAGAAACAAAAAGATTCGATTGCAAGATCTAAAGATATACCTTCAAGCACTCACCTCCCCGGCAACGGCGCCAGAGAAGAGCTTAGTTGACAGGGTGTGAGTGCCGCTTACCTAGCCTCCCAGCAACGGTGCCAGAAAAGAGCTTGATGTCTACTACGCAACCTTCTTCTTGTATACGTTGTTGGGCCTCCAAGTGCAGAGGTTTGTAGGACAGTAGCAAATTTTCCTCAAGTGGATGACCTAAGGTTTATCAATCCGAGGAAGGCGTAGGATGAAGATGGTCTCTCTCAAACAACTCTGCAACCAAATAACAAAGAGTCTCTTGTGTCCCCAACACACCAAATACAATGGTAAATTGTATAGGTGCACTAGTTCGCGAAGAGATGGTGATACAAGTGCAATATGGATGGTAGATAAAGGTTTTGTAATCTGAAAATATAAAAACAGCAAGGTAACTAATGATAAAAGTGAGCGTAAGCGGTATTGCAATGCTAGGAAACAAGGCCTAGGGTTCATACTTTCACTAGTGCAAGTTCTCTCAACAATAATAACATAATTGGATCACATAACTATCCCTCAACATGCAACAAAGAGTCACTCCAAAGTCACTAATAGAGGAGAACAAACGAAGAGATTATGGTAGGGTACAAAACCACCTCAAAGTTATTCTTTCCGATCAATCCGTTGGGCTATTCCTATAAGTGTCACAAACAGCCCTAGAGTTAGTACTAGAATAACACCTTAAGACACAAATCAACCGAAACCCTAATGTCACCTAGATACTCCAATGTCACCTCAAGTATCCGTGGGTATGATTATACGATATGCATCACACAATCTCAGATTCATCTATTCAACCAAAACATAGAATCTCAAAGAGTGCCCCAAAGTTTCTCTGGGAGAGTCAAGAGGCAAAGCGTGTAACCCCTATGCATAGGTTCATGGGCGGAACACACGCAAGTTGATCACCAAAACATACATCAAGTGAATCACGTGATATCCCATTGTCACCACAGATACGCACGGCAAGACATACATCAAATGTTCTCAAATCATTAAAGACTCAATCCGATAAGATTACTTCAAAGGAAAACTCAATCCATTACAAGAGAGTAGAGGGGAGAAGCAACATAAGATCCAACTATAATAGCAAAGCTCGCGATACATCAAGATCGTGCCAAATAAAGAACACGGGAGAGAGAGAGATCAAACACATAGCTACTTGGTACATACCCTCAGCCCCCGAGGGTGAACTACTCCCTCCTCGTCATGGAGAGCGTCGGGATGATGAAGATGGCCACCGGTGAGGTTCCCCCCTCCCGTGAGGAGTGCCTAATAGGGTCCTGATTGGTTTTTGGTGGCTACAGAGGCTTGCAGCGGCGGAACTCCTGATCTCTTCTGTTCCCCAAAGCTTTTAGGGTATATGGGTATATATAGGAGGAAGAAGTACATCAGGGGAGCCACGAGGGGCCCACGAGGGTGGAGGGCGCGCCCTAGGGGGTGGGCGCGCCCCTCACCTCGTGGCTCCCTCGTTTCCTTCCTGGTGTGCACTCCAAGTCTATCAGGTTGCTTTCCTTCCAAAAATAACTTCTCCAGAAGGTTTCATTCCGTTTCGACTCCGTTTGATATTCCTTTTCTTCGAAACACTGAAACAAGGGAAAAAACAGGAACTGGCACTGGGCTCTGGGTTAATAGGTTAGTCTCAAAAATAATATAAAAGTGTTTAATAAAGCCCATAAACATCCAAAACAGATAATATAATAGCATGGAACAATAAAAAATTATAGATACATTGGAGACGTATCACATACATCCACTCTCTGTTTTATACACTATGCGTGGCAACCATGATGTTGACCTTGTGGCAACTATCATCACAACAAGATGGCAACTGCCATCACATCATGATGGCAACTAACACAGATAGATGGCAAATCTTTTCCCTTTCATTCCCCTTCAACTTGATGACCGAAGGTTTCTCCATTTGCTTCTTTTTCAACATAGCATGCTGGCAACTGACATATTTTTATTTTAAATTGTGTATACCAGCTCATGTACGTTGATCGTCTTGATCTGTCCACCGTCGACTTTACTGGGATAGGAGGCCCACCGCCTCCATATAAGTTTGTTGTCTCTGCGTGGACGTATGATGTCTTATCAAGGCCGTGCTTGCCTTGAACAAGATAAGCGTCTGAAATATGGGAGACCGCAGTTAGTTACGCCTCCTTTCTTGCCACGACATTCTTCAATTTTGATGTTGCATAACATATGAAAAAAATCCCCATACGGCAACCATATGTGGCTAACAAGAGATGAATACCTTGTTAGCCTTGGCTGTCTGCGCATGGCACCCATGTCTGACGCCACACGGCAACTCCGCCATCCGTGTTGAAACTTCTACTTTCTCCCTCTTTTTTGCAGTACATGAATTGTTAGTCATTGTTCCTTATTTTCTCTCTTACATCCTAGTTGTTTTTATGTTTTCCGGTGATGGCCAAGCATGCTATAGACTATAGCGTGTTTGGTGGGCCTCAAAACTTTGGAAAGTGGATGGACGTGCACTTAGCTCCGTCTTGTCCTACTGAGGTAATCAAGAATTTTTATTTTGTTTTTTCAAATTGTTTTTCTCTTCTTCTTTTTTTGATATATTTCTATGGTTGTTTTGGTTTATTTGATCTTGTGCACGTGACTCTAATATGGTTGGTTATTGATGCTTCTTGTTTCTGCACAGGCGAGGGCACCTGTTGAGCATCTAATTGGGCAGTTTGCATCCAGAATGACCATCTTGCTCGGGAAGTTGGTTGAGGGTTGGACGTCCCTTAATGGCTCTGACAGTGACGCTGGCAGTTCACTCCATTTGTTGCAGAACGGGCACATCGGCCAACTGGTTGTTGTGGCCGGTATGACTACAACAGCTCCCAGGAGCTTCCTGACATGCAAGATGAACTAGATGGAGATGCTGCTCTCGACAAGGACGATGATGATGACATGGAGAACGTGCAACACGACACCGACGATGATGAACATGTTGAAGTTCGTGCAGGTGGTAAGAAGGGCAAGGCTACACCAGATGTCCCCCCACCGGAGAAAGTCAAAGAAACGGACAATTGCGAGAGACAAGGGGTGTCGCCACGAAAGAGGGGAGGGCTCCAGAGGATGTTGGGCAGGGCTCCTGGCAAGAGGTCTAGGACCGATCCCTTAGCTGCTAGGAGGAGGTTCGACATCTATTTTAGTGTCTTGTTTGTCTCTCCTTTTGAACAGACCGACCCTTTTTTCCATTTGTTTGCTAAGCGTGGCAATGATTTTCGTGTCTGACACTTGGTACCTTTTTTTTTGCCATTTTCTTATACGTGCAGTGAGGCGACAGCGTGTGGACAAGCAGTTATGAAGAAACAAGCACCAACGCCAACCCGTGTTTCTGCTCGATTGAACAAGGGTGCCCCCATTGCTGGTGACACCCCTTCCACTAGGTCATCTCCTGGTACGTCGACGTCCAACACCGGGGATCCTGTCGTGTTGCTAGACTTGAGGAAGACAGTCAAGAAGTAGGTTATCCCTGTTCTTTCATTGTCATAGTGCTATATTTTTGCTTCTCAATGCCGCTGTCCAGCTTGCCACATGGGCTCGCCATCACCCCACATGGCAACTGCTGTTTTCCCATTATCTCTTTTTTTACTGCATGGCAACTCCTGCTTGTCCTGCATGGCAACTGCTAACTAGGCCACATGGTAGTTCTTATTCCACCTATATGGCAACTACCAACTTTCCACTGGCTTCTGATGTCTACTACACAACCTTCTTCTTGTAGACGTTGTTGGGCCTGCAAGTGCACAGGTTTTTAGGACAGTAGCAAATTTCCCTCAAGTGGATGACCTAAGGTTTATCAATCCGTGGGAGGCGTGGGATGAAGATGGTCTCTCTCAAGCAACCTCGCAACCAAATAACCAAGAGTCTCTTGTGTCCCCAACACACCTAATACAATGGCAAATTGTATAGGTGCACTAGTTCGGCGAAGAGATGGTGATACAAGTGCAATATGGATGGTAGATAAAGGTATTTGTAATCTGAAATAATAAAAACAGCAAGGTAACTAATGATAAAAGTAAGCGTAAACGGTATTGCAATGATAGGAAACAAGGCCTAGGGTTCATACTTTCACTAGTGCAAGTTCCCTCAACAATAATAACATAGATAGATCATATAACAATCCTCAACATGCAACAAAGAGTCACTCCAAAGCCACTAATAGCGGAGAACAAACATAGAGATTATGGTAGGTGCGAAACCACCTCAAAGTTATTCTTTCCAATCAATCCGTTGGGCTATTCCTATAAGTGTCACAAACAGCCCTAGAGTTCGTACTAGAATAACACCTTAAGACACAAATCAATCAAAACCCTAATGTCACCTAGATACTCCAATGTCACCTCAAGTATCCGTGGGCATGATTATACGATATGCATCACACAATCTCAGATTCATCCAACCAACACAAAAGTACTTCAAAGAGTGCCCCAAAGTTTCTCTTTGGAGAGTCAAGAACGTGTGCCAACCCCTATGCATAGGTTCATGGCGGAACCCGCAAGTTGGTCACCAAAACATACATCAAGTGGCACATGATATCCCATTGTCACCACAGATAAACACGGCAAGACATACATCAAGTGTTCTCATAAAAGACTCAATCCGATAAGATAACTTCAAAGGGGAAACTCAATTCATCACAAGAGAGTAGAGGGGAGAAGAAACATAAGATCCAACTATAATAGCAAAGCTCGCGATACATCAAGATCGTGTGAAGTCGAGAACACGAGAGAGAGAGAGATCAAACACATAGCTACTTGGTACATACCCTCAGCCCCAGGGTGAACTACTCCCTCCTCGTCATGGAGAGCGCCGGATGATGAAGATGGCCACCGGTGATGGGTTCCCCTTCGGCAGGTCTTTGGAACAGGTCCCGATTGGTTTTTCGTGGCTCTGAGGCTTGCGGCGGCGGAACTCCCGATCTATCTTACATTACGGAAGTTTTAGGCAGTGCGTAGGTATATATGGGTGAAAGGAGAACGTCGGTGGAGCTTGGGGCCCACGAGGCGGGGGTGGGCGCGCCCCACCCTCGTGGCCAGCTCCGTATCTTGACGTGGGGTCCAAGTCCATCAGGTGGGTTTCCTTCCAAAAATAACTTCTCCGGTTGATTTCGTTCCGTTTGACTCAAATGCGATATTCCTTTTCCTCAAAAACCTTTGAAATAGGCATAAAACAAAGAATCTGGGTTTGGGCCTCCGGTTAATAGGTTAGTCCCAAAAATAATATAAAAGTGGATAATAAAGCCCAATATTGCCTAAAACAGTAGATAAAGTAGCATGGAGCAATCAAAATTATAGATACGTTGGAGACGTATCAAGCATCCCCAAGCTTAATTCCTGCTCGTCCTCGAGTAGGTAAATGATAAAAAAGAATTTTTGATGCGGAGTGATAGTTTGGCATAATTTCAATGTAAATCTTCTTAATTGTGGTATGAATATTCAGATCCGAATGAATACAAAATAAAAGTTCATATTGATAAAAGAAATAGTAATACTTCAAGCATACTAATCAAAGTAATCATGTCTTCTCAAAATAACATGGCAAAAGAAAGTTCATCCCTACAAAATCATATAGTTAGGCTATGCTTCATTTTTTCACACAAAGATGTTCCCAACTTCTATACCCCGATGACAAGCCAAGCAATTGTTTCGTACTTAAATAATCTCAAACTTTTTCAACCAAAGACGCAATACATGAGCGTGAGCCATGGATATAGCACTATGGGTGGAATAGAATATGATGATGGGGATTGTGTGGAGAAGACAAAAAGAAAGTCTCATATTGACGAGGATAATCAACGGCTATGGAGATGCCCATCAATTGATGTCAACATGAGGAGTAGGGATTGCCATGCAACGGATGCACTAGAGCTATAAATGAATGCTCAACAAAAGAAAACTAGTGGGTGTGCATCCAACTTGCTTGCTCACGAAGACCTAGGGCATTTGAGGAAGCCCATCGTAGGAATATACAAGCCAAGTTCTATAATGAAAAATACCCACTAGTATGGAAAGGACAACTTATGAGACTCGTTATATGAAAGACATGGTGCTACTTTGAAGCACATTATATGAGACTCACTATATGAAGAACAAGGTGCTACTTTGAAGAACAATATATGAGACTTACTACATGAAGAACAAGGTGCTACTTTGAAGCACAAGTGTGGAAAAAGAGATAGTAACATGGCCCTTTTTATTTATTTTCTTTTTTTGGGCCTTTCTTTTTTTTCTTTTTGGCCTTTGTCTCTTTTTTTCTTTTTTTTGGGCAATGCTCTAATAATGATGATCATCACACTTCTACTGATTACAACATAAGGATTACAACTCGAAACTAGAACAGGGTATGACTCTATATGAATGCCTCCGGTGATGTACTGGATGGTGCAATGAATCAAGAGTGACATGTATGAAAAATAATGCATGGTGGCTTTGCCACAAATACGATGTCAACTACATGATCATACAATGGCAATATGACAAAAGTAAAGTATGTCATGATGATGATCGGAAAGGTGGAAAGTTGCATGGCAATATATCTCGGAATGGCTATGGAAATGCCATAATAGGTAGGTATGGTGGCTGTTTTGAGGAAGATATAAGGAGGTTTATGTGTGATAGAGCGTATCGTATCACGGGGTTTGGATGCACCGGCGAAGTTTGCACCAACTCTCAAGGTGAGAAAGGGCAATGCACGGTACCGAAGAGGCTAGCAATGGCGGAAAGGTAAAAGTGCGTATAATCCATTGACTCAACATTAGTCAAAAGAACTCATATACTTATTGCAAAAATTTAGAAGTCATCAAAAATCAAGTACTACGCGCATGCTCCTAGGGGATAGATTGGTAGGAAAAGACCATCGCTCGTCCCCGACCGCCACTCATAAGGATGCACAAGCGGTACACTTCATGTTTCAAATTTGTTACACAACTTTAACCATACGTGCATGCTACGGATTTGCTAACTTCAACACAAGAATTCTTTAAATTCATAATCACCCAATTAGCATGACTTTAATATCACTACCTCCATATCTCAAAACAATTATCAAGTATCAAACTTTTCTTAGTATTCAACGCACTCAAAAGAAAGTTTCACATATCTTGAATACCAAGTATATTAATTTTAAGCAAATTACCATGCTATTAACGACTCTCAAAATAATATAAGTGAAGAATGAGAGTTCATATATTTCTTCAAAATAAAACTACCACCATGCTCTAAAAGATATAAGTGAAGTACTAGAGCAGTAACAAAAACTACTCCGAAAGATATAAGTGAAGATCAATGAGTAGTCGAATAATTATGCAACTATGTGAAGACTCTCCCATTTAATAATTTCAGATCTTGATACTTTATTCAAACAGCAAGCAAAGCTAAAGAAAACTACATTGCAAGGATAGCACAACTCATGTGAAGAAGCAAAACCTTAGGCTCAACCGATACTAACCGATAGTTGTTGAAGAAGAAAGGTGGGATGCCTACCGGGGCATCCCCAAGCTTAGATGCTTGAGACTTCTTGAAATATTATCTTGGGGTGCCTTGGGCATCCCCAAGCTTGAACTTTATTGTCTCCTTAATTCCTCTCATATCATGGTTTCTCTTTTATCAAAAGCTTCATCCACACCAAACTCAACAAGAACTCGTGAGATAGGTTAGTATAAACCAATGCAAAACCTTATCATTTTCTACTGTAAGAAATCACTAAAATTATTATTCAACATTGCATACTAAATGACTCTGCATATTTAATACTCCTATCCTCAAATAGAATCATTAAACAAGCAAACATGTGCAAACAACGCAAACCTAACAGCAATCTGCCAAAACAGTACAGTCTGTAAAGAATGCGAGATTCATCATACTTCCCTAACACCAAAAATTATGAAATAAAACTCCCACTGTAATAAATTTATCAGAGCTCAATATGCAAAAAGTTTCAACATTATACCATTCTCTGACTTTTCTAAGGAATTTTTGCAACAGCGGTAAACTTTCTATTTTCAAACAGCAACATGTATACTAGCAAAATAAGCATGGCAAAGGCTATCCTTGACTTTTTTATTGAAACTAAATATTCAAAACATTAATATAATTAACAGAAATCAAATACTAACAAGATAAAATGACGCTCGAAGCAAAACACATATCATGTGGTGAATAAAAATATAGCTCCAAGTAAAGTTACCGATGAACGAAGACGAAAGAGGGGATGCCTTCCGGGGCATCCCCAAGCTTAGGCTATTGGTTGACCTTGAATATTACCTTGGGGTGCCTTGGGAATCCCCAAGATTAGTCTCTTGCCACTCCTTATTCCATAGTCCATCGAATCTTTACCCAAAACTTGAAAACTTCACAACACAAAACTTAACAGAAAACTTCGTGAGCTCCGTTAGCGAAAAGAAAACAAAAGACCACTTCAAGGTACTGTAATGAACTCATTATTTATTTGTATTGGTGTTAAACCTACTGTATTCCAACTTATCTATGGATTATAAACTATTTTACTAGCCATAGATTCATCAAAATAAGCAAACAACACATAGAAAACAGAATCTGTCAAAAACAGAACAGTCTGCAGTAATCTGTGACTAACGCAAACTTATGGAACTCCAAAAATTCTAAAATAAATTGGTTGACCTGAGGAATTTCTCTATTAATCATCTTCAAAAATAATCAACTAAATAGCACTCTCCAGTAAAAAGTTGAAGCAATTCTTGTGAGCGCTAAAGTTTCTGTTTTTTACAGCATGATCATAAAGACTTCACCCAAGTCTTCCCAAAGGTCCTACTTGGCACAAACACTAATTAAAACATGAAAACACATCTAACCAGAAGCTAGATGGATTATTTATTCCTAAACAGAACCAAAAATCAAGAAACTAAAATAAAATTGGGTTGCCTCCCAACAAGCGCTATCGTTTAACGCCCCTAGCTAGGCATTATGATTTCAATGATGCTCGAATAAAAGATAGGAATTGAAACATAAAGAGAGCATCATGAAGAGTATGACTAGCACATTTAAGTCTAACCCACTTCCTATGCATAGGTATTTTGTGAGCAAACAACTTATGGGAACAATAATCAACTAGCATAGGAAGGCAAAACAAGCATAACTTCAAAACTTTAAGCATATAGAGAGGAAACTTGATATTATTGCAATTCCTACAAGCATATATTCCTCCCTCATAATAATTTTCAGTAGCATCATGAATGAATTCAACAATATAACCAGCACCTAAAGCATTCTTTTCATGATCTACAAGCATAGAATTTTTATTACTCTCCACATAAGCAAAAATTTTCTCATGAATAGTAGTGGGAGCAAACTCAATAAAATAACTATCATGTGATTGAAAATTAAGATCAAGATGACAAGTTTCATGGTTATCATTATTCTTTAAAGAATATGTGTCATCACAATACTCATCATAGATAGGAGGCATGCTTTCATCGTAGTAAATTTGCTCATCAAAGCTTGGGGGACAAAAAATATCATCTTCATCAAACATAGCTTCCCCAAGCTTGTGGCTTTGCATATCATTAGCATCATGGGTATTCAAGGAATTCATACTAACAACATTGCAATCATGCTCATCATTCACATATTTCATGCCAAGTATTCTATGTAATTCTTCTTCTAGTACTTTGGCACAATTTTCCTTTCCATCATACTCACGAAAGATATTAAAAAGATGAAGCGTATGAGCTAAACTCAATTCCATTTTTTTGTAATTTTCTTTTATAAACTAGACTAGTGCTAAAACAAGAAACAAAAAGATTCGATTGCAAGATCTAAAGATATACCTTCACTTACCTAGCCTCCCCGGCAACAGCGCCAGAAAAGAGCTTTATGTCTACTACACAACCTTCTTCTTGTAGACGTTGTTGGGCCTGCAAGTGCACAGGTTTGTAGGACAATATCAAATTTCCCTCAAGTGGATGACCTAAGGTTTATCAATCCGTGGGTGGCGTAGGATGAAGATGGTCTCTCTCAAGCAACCCTGCAACCAAATAACAAAGAGTCTCTTGTGTCCCCAGCACACCCAATACAATGGCAAATTGTATAGGTGCACCAGTTCGGCGAAGAGATGGTGATACAAGTGCAATATGGATGGTAGATAAAGGTATTTGTAATCTGAAATAATAAAAACAGCAAGGTAACTAATGATAAAAGTAAGCGTAAACGGTATTGCAATGATAGGAAACAAGGCCTAGGGTTCATACTTTCACTAGTGCAAGTTCTATCAACAATAATAACATAGATAGATCATATAACAATCCCTCAACATGCAACAAAGAGTCACTCCAAAGCCACTAATAGCGGAGAACAAACGTAGAGATTATGGTAGGGTGTGAAACCACCTCAAAGTTATTCTTTCCAATCAATCCGTTGGGCTATTCCTATAAGTGTCACAAACAGCCCTAAAGTTCGTACTAGAATAACACCTTAAGACACAAATCAATAAAAACCCTAATGTCACCTAGATACTCCAATGTCACCTCAAGTATCTGTGGGCATGATTATACGATATGCATCACACAATCTCAGATTCATCCAACCAACACAAAAGTACTTCAAAGAGTGCCCAAAGTTTCTACCGGAGAGTCAAGAACATGTGCCAACCCCTATGCATAGGTTCATGGGCGGAACCCGCAAGTTGGTCACCAAAACATACATCAAGTGGCACATGATATCCCATTGTCACCACAGATAAACACGGCAAGACATACATCAAGTGTTCTCATAAAGACTCAATCCGATAAGATAACTTCAAAGGGGAAACTCAATTCATCACAAGAGAGTAGAGGGGGAGAAGAAACATAAGATCCAACTATAATAGCAAAGCTCGCGATACATCAAGATCGTGTGAAGTCGAGAACATGAGAGAGAGAGAGAGATCAAACACATAGCTACTGGTACATACCCTCAGCCCCGAGGGTGAACTACTCCCTCCTCGTCATGGAGAGCGCCGGGATGATGAAGATGGCCACCGGTGATGGGTTCCCCCTTCCGGCAGGGTGCTGGAACAGGGTCCCGATTGGTTTTTCGTGGCTACAGAGGCTTGCGGCGGCGGAACTCCCGATCTATCTTCTGTTCTGGAAGTTTTAGGGTACGTAGGTATATATGGGTGAAAGGAGAACGTCGGTGGAGCTTCGGGGGCCCCACGAGGCAGGGGGGCGTGCCCCCCACCCTCGTGGCCAGCTCTCGTATCTTCTGACGTGGGGTCCAAGTCCATCAGGTGGGTTTCCTTCCAAAAATAACTTCTCCAGTTGATTTCGTTCCTTTTGACTCCATCTGATATTCCTTTTCCTCGAAACACTGAAATAGGCATAAAAGCTTGACAAATCTTGACTGGGCCTCCGGTTAATAGGTTAGTCCCAAAAATAATATAAAAGTGGATAATAAAGCCCAATATTGCCTAAAACAGTAGATAAAGTAGCATGGAGCAATCTAAAATTATAGATATGTTGGAGACGTATCAGCTTCCACCCCCCCTACATTGTCTTGTGTGCTCATCCATACCTAGTTCTGAAATGGCAGCTCTGGCACATCACACATTTTTTCATTTTTTAAGATGGCTACCATGGCAACTATTTTTTTAATTTTTTACACTGTTCATGTGCTTTTTTGCAGGGTGAAGAAGACTACCACACGCGTGACCCAGCAGAACCCCAGAGACCCACTCGAACGCATACACTCAAAGCTGTCGACAGGTGGCAACTCAGATTCTCATGAGGCGCGAGTCGACAAAGCTGCTGCTGCACCGTCCACTGTTCCCACTAGCTCTGATGCAAGCAGCCGACCATCTCCGCCGGTTGCAGATGTGCAGGCTACATCAACATGCATTCGTACATCTGGGAGTGATGAGTCAGTATCTGCCAGGACTGCTGAGATATTACCCACTCTGCTGGAAATGAAGGATGCTGCTGTGAGCCATGCCACCCGATCAGCAAGTGTTGAAGTGGACGCCCCCGAGATCAACCTAAGCAAGGAAGATTCCGCTCACCGTCGTGGATTCCAAGCGCGTTGATGGTGGCACTTCTGCGTCCACGAAAGAAGGGGCTGAGGCGACAGTTCAGACTGATATGCCATCCACAGGTGAGAGTCTTGGCACAACAACTCTAGCTTCTGGTGGTCCAGAGGTTGCTAAGGCGACCGTTTCGTGAGCTGGTCTTCCACATAGGCATCATAGCCCCCGCAAGCAATCAGCAGACATACCCAACGCACCAGCTGTAGCTAGGAGTAGCAGAGATGACTCTAGTTACGTGTCTGCGTCCACACTGTTCCCACCACCTGCCACAAGCAATTTTATGAAGAAAACGGAAGACCGGAGTACAACTGACCTAGGTGGCAAGCCGGGCACGACTGGCGGAGGTGAACGTCCGGAGCAGACTGCGTCTTTACCTGCCGTGGAGAACCCCAGCTTAAATCTGCGCACTTCTAAGATCCCAGTCAACATTGGTGTCCCCTACAGCCCAAACAAGAAGATTGGCAAGAAAGTTGCGACTGATATCGCTGACAACACGCCCCGCCCTACTAATAAGCCTGATGATTCTGCAGCAGACAAGGCAGAAATGTTTGTTGATCTTTCACCCCTGGATTCTGCCCAGCAAGTTGTTCGTGGTCCGGCTAGTAGGCAGGAGAGGCACCCGATGGCCTTCACCCCACCGAGCTTTAGCCTTGGCATCAATCGCACTCAAGATGAACCAGTGGTGCAAGTTCCTATGCCAGTTGCCTTTGATTTCCCGGCAGGCATGGCCCCAATGATGGCGCAGCCAATGGCTGAGGGCATGAAGGCTGTGAAGTTTGCAGAGCCGATTGTGCAAGGTACACTTTTTCTGCGTTTATCATTTTGTTGTACACATTTTTCTAGTCTGAATGTTGTCCCAAGATTTTTTTGGCTTCTCACTGGTGATGGCAAATGTTATCTGATGACATGGCAACTGGATTTTGCTGCACAATGTCAGCTACATTTTGTTGCCATGTTGCATTTTCCATTCGGCAAGCACATGGCAACTGCAGTTCAACCCACATGGCAACTGTAGTTATTGCCACATGGCAACTACAAAGGCACTACACATATGGCCCCATGTTGCCACCACATGGCAACTCCCTATTTTTGTACCTACATTTCACATTCTACACCTTTCTTTGCACAGTTAACTTGTTTTGTTTCCTAGGTATCCTAACCCACTTTTTTGATCATTGCAGCCACCCCTGAGGAGATTACACCGTCGCTTGATGAAGCTTACCGCAGGATTGAGGAGGCAGCATTGCAGAGGAGGTCCTCACGAGGTCAGGGGCAATCAAGTTCTAACGTGCCTCTTGAGTCGATTCCTGAGGATACCATTAGAAGTGCCACCCCTGGTTACGTGAAGCGACATAGGGTAGTTCACGCACCACCCACGGATGACTATGAGCCAGAAGTCAAGGCCACAAAGGATCAGAACCAGCTGTACGATATTGTCAAGCGCTTTGGAAATGTGAGTTCCAATAGCAAGCACATGAAGGAGCTGAAAGCGTAATGACCACACCACATCATCTCTCATTTGCTTTCCTCTTTTTACTTTTCTTCCTTTTGCTATTCTAGATATGCTCTGTTTACGTTTTATTTCGTTTTTTTACTTAGTAGACATGATTCTTTCATGTTATATCATTTTCATCCAGCTCATGTTTGGACAGAACCAAGATCATACAATGCGATGCGACGTACGTTGACACAGGTGATCTTGCCGAAGTCTGTGAGGCCACTCGGTAAAATGTCGAAGAATGTAGTTGCATGTGGGATTGACTTCATCAACAGGCATATGGATATGTCTCCCGACAAAACAATCATGCAGTACAATGTGACTTGCAAAATATGGGATGATGACTTCCACCACAAAATCCTGAGGAAGCATTTTGCTGCGCATGGTGATTTCAAGCTCACAATGAAGAAATGTGTGAGTATTCCTTCCTTTTTTGCACATTTTTCCTCCCATGGTATGTTTTTCCAGTAGCTATGCTTCACATGTGGGCTACACCCTGTTTTGTGACAGCTGTTTCACGTGGCAACAGCTGCCATGTAAAATGAGTTTGATTTGCTTCTTAATACAACCTATGTGGCAACTTCAAACTAAAATACAGGACAACTTTGTTCATACATGGATGGCAACTTATTTTAATTACACACTGTAACTAAACATTCTATGTGGGTTTACTTTTGGACACTTGCTGCTTTATGTCATTCATGTGCCTCTTAGTGCAACCGGGGATATCTTTACACATCATTTTTCCAACTACATCATTTCTGTTCTTGATGTGAACTCTGCTTTTTCTTTCCTTCATTTTACTTGCAGGTCTTGTTCCCCATGTTCCAGGAGCTTGCACCATAGGACCCACATGACAAGTGTGGTCACCACTACGCGATTTGCCTTGACCTGAAGAACCAACGTTTTGAGGTGCTTGATTCAATGCGTTCAGAAGCTGATGCAGACCTTACTACGCATGCTGAATACTTCATCAACAAACTCAAAGAGACATGGAACCGTCACTACGAAAACTCAAAGGTCCAGATCAGACATTTTCCAATCGAGTATGTGTCGACTACGAAGCAAGGAAACCGGTAATTACTATCTTTTCTTCATGTGTTCTCTACACCAATGCTAACCCTCTTGTCACCTCTGAATTGAAGTTTATGATTTTTCTCTGTTCTCGTGAGTTCACCTGATTCTTTTCTTGTATAGGCACGGCTGTGGCTTTCACACGTTGAATACCTTGCAAAGTGGTAAGGTCGACGGGTCCCTGTCGTCACAGCTGCAATGGTCGTCGAGCTCCCCAAAATTTACACATGGAACTGGTTGATGAATGAAGATTTCAACACGCGGTCCAACGCACGAGAGTTTATAGAAGAAGCTGTCAAGAAAGCCACCAAGAAGTACAAGTGATCACGTGGTGCTCCACACCGAACGCCTACCTTACATTCTGTTGCCGAGGAATGTAAGGTATTACCTTGTTCTTTCAAAACTATGTCCGTGTAATATGCTATGACTGCATCTCCCCGTAGCCTAGTATATAGTGGTGGCGTGTGAGCGACATTTGAATAGTTTGTAATATATGTGTGGATGTGAAACTACTTAGGTGCGACAGCAGATACGTTTATGTGTTTTCAGTATTATTATGCGTTTGAGGGTTGGTAGTACCAGTTTGGTGTTTTGAATGTGTCCTTGATGTCTGAAAACATGGCAAATGTAGTTGATTAGTCATGGTTAGTGAAAGTTATCGTTCTTTCTCGTTTGGCTTTTTGGGTTTTTTGCACTGCTAACTGTATCGGCTAGCATGGTAGTTTATGCATGGCCGTAACCTTACGGTTTTTGCGTGATCGTTTCAACTTGTTTTCCATAGTTTGCACACAATGCAATATGTGTGGACTAAAATGTGTTGACTGAACACAGAAATCTATGCGATGGCAGACTCAGTATAAATAACATGGCATATTCAGTAGAACTAACATGGCAGATTCAGTAGAACATGCATGGCAGATTCAGTTGAAATAACATGGAAGATTCAGTAGAAAAGGCACGTCAGATTCAGTTGAAATAACATGGCAAATTCAGTACCACACCACCTTGGCGCAGTCATCGATTCATGGCATTTCCTTTCAGATTCTGATTCCCCTCAAGAGTCATTCTCCCATTTTTACAAATTTAGAACATCTAGCTTACAAAAAATGTCACCAACAACCAAGTCACAGTGACGGATTGCCCGTCCCTTTCTTTGTTTTCTTGTGCTTTGCTTGAATCTCCAATCCCGATTTGTATTTTATCTTTTTTGGACGCCCCTTTGTGATGGAACAAGGCGGGTTCCTGACCTGGGTTTGTGTGCTTGCTGTTCCAGATCCTACCTCCGAGTTTTCAGATGATGGCCCCGTGGACGAAGGCACACTTGAGGTCTTGTGGGGAACACATGTAAGGCTTCCTCACTTTCCTCTTCTTGATCTCATCAAGCTCTCTTTTCAGGGCCTTCTGTGTTTTTACGCAACCCTCATTGTCTCATCACTCTTGCACACTTCATCTATTAGCTCAGCATAGTTATTTGTCAACACAACGTGCCTCACGGCTTCCATGGTTGACTCTGGTCTCTCGTCATGCACAGCCAAAACTGCATTTGATGTTTTGATGTCTACTCCACAACCTTCTTCTTGTAGACATTGTTGGGCCTCCAAGTGCAGAGGTTTGTAGGACAGTAGCAAATTTCCCACAAGTGGATGACCTAAGGTTTATCAATCCGTGGGAGGTGTAGGATGAAGATGGTCTCTCTCAAGCAACCACTGCAACCAAATAACAAAGAGTCTCTTGTGTCCCCAACACACCCAATACAATGGTAAATTGTATAGGTGCACTAGTTCGTGAAGAGATGGTGATACAAGTGCAATATGGATGGTAGATATAGGTTTTTGTAATATGAAAATATAAAAACAGCAACGTAACTAATGATAAAAGTGAGCGTAAACAGTATTGCAATGATAGGAAACAAGGCCTAGGGTTCATACTTTCACTAGTGCAAGTTCTCTCAACAATAATAACATAATTAGATCATATAACTATCCCTCAACATGCAACAAAGAGTCACTCCAAAGTCACTAATAGCGGAGAACAAACGAAGAGATTATGGTAGGGTGCAGAAACCACCTCAAAGTTATTATTTCAAATCAATATGTTGAGCTATTCCTATAAGTGTCACAAACAGCCCTAGAGTTCGTACTAGAATAACACCTTAAGACACAAATCAACCAAAACCCTAATGTCACCTGGATACTCCAATGTCACCTCAAGTATCCGTGGGTATGATTATACGATATGCATCACACAATCTCAGATTCATCTATTCAACCAACACATAGAACCTCAAAGAGTGCCCCAAAGTTTCTACCGAGAGTCAAGACGAAACGTGTGCCAACCCCTATGCATAAGTTCATGGGCGGAACCCATAAGTTGATCACCAAAACATACATCAAGTGAATCACGTGATATCCCATTGTCACCACAGATCGCATCGACAAGACATACATCAAGTGTTCTCAAATCATTAAAGACTCAATCCGATAAGATTACTTCAAAGGGAAAACTCAATCCATTACAAGGGAGTAGAGGGGGATAAGAAACATAAGATCCAACTATAATAGCAAAGCTCGCGATACATCAAGATCGTGCCAAATCAAGAACACGAGAGAGAGAGAGATCAAACACATAGCTCTTTGGTACATACCCTCAGCCCCGAGGGGTGAACTACTCCCTCCTCGTCACGGAGAGCGGGATGATGGAAATGGCCACGGTGAGGTTCCCCCTTCAGGTGTCGGAACAGGGTCCCGATTGGTTTTTGGTGGCTACAGAGGCTTGCGGCGGCGGAACTCTCGATCTATTCTGTTCTCCGAAGTTTTTAGGGTATATGGGTATATATATATATATATAGGTGAAAGAAGTACGTCAGGGGAGCCACAAGGGGCCCACGAGGGTGGAGGGTGCGCCCAGGGGGTGGGAACGCCCCCCTGCCTCGTGCCCTCCTCGTTGCTTCCTTGACATGGGCTCCAAGTCTCGCGGGTTGCTTTCCTTCCAAAAATAACTTCTCCAGAAGGTTTCATTCCGTTTCGACTCCGTTTGATATTCCTTTTCTTCGAAACACTGAAACAAGGGAAAAACAGGAATTGGCACTGGGCTCTGGGTCAATAGGTTAGTCCCAAAATTAATAAAAAAGTGTTTAATAAAGCCCATAAAACATCCAAGATGGATAATATAATAGCATGGAACAATCAAAATTATAGATAGTTGGAGCGTATCAAGATCCCCAAGCTTAATTCTGCTCGTCCTCGAGTAGGTAAATGATAAAACAGAATTTTGATGTGGAATGCTACTTGGCATAATTTCAATGTACTTCTACTTAATTGTGGTATGATATTCAGATCCGAAGATTCAAGAAAAAGTTTAATATTGACATAAAAATAATAATACTTCAAGCATACTAATAAAGCAATTATGTCTTCTCAAAATAACATGGCCAAAGAAAGTTATCCCTACAAAATCATATAGTCTGGCTATGCTCTATCTTCACCACACAAAGTATTTAAATCATGCACAACCCTGATGACAAGCCAAGCAATTGTTTCATACTTTTGACATTCTCAAACTTTTTCAATCTTGGCATAATACATGAGCGTGAGCCATGGACATAGCACTATATGTGGAATAGAATGGTGGTTGTGGAGAAGACAAAAAGGGAGAAGATAGTCTCACATCAACTAAGGCGTATCAATGGGCTATGGAGATGCCCATCAATAGATATCAATGTGAGTGAGTAGGGATTGCCATGCAACGGATGCACTAGAGCTATAAATGTATGAAAGCTCAACAAAAGAAACTAAGTGGGTGTGCATCCAACTTGCTTGCTCACGAAGACCTAGGGCATTTTGAGGAAGCCCATCATTGGAATATACAAGCCAAGTTCTATAATGTAAAATTCCCACTAGTATATGAAAGTGACAACATATGAGACTCTCTATCATGAAGATCGTGGTGCTACTTTGAAGAACAAGTGTGGTAAAAGGATAGTAACATTGTCCCTTCTCTCTTTTTCTCTCTCTTTTTTATTTTTTTATTTTTTATTTGGGCCTTTTTTTGTGGCGTCTTTTCCCTTTTTTTCGTCCGGAGTCTCATCCCGATTTGTGGGGGAATCATAGTCTCCATCATCCTTTCCTCACTTGGGACAATGCTCTAAAAATGATGATCATCACACTTTTATTTTCTTACAACTCAACAATTACAACTCGATACTTAGAACAAAATATGACTCTATATGAATGCCTCCCGTGATGTACGGGATGTGCAATGACTCATGAGTGACATGTATGAAAGAATTATGAATGGTGGCTTTTCCACAAATACAATGTCAACTACATGATCATGCAAAGCAATATGACAATGATGGAGCGTGTCATAATAAATGGAGCAGGTGGAAAGTTGCATGGCAATATATCTCGGAATGGCTATGGAAATGCCATGATAGGTACGATATGGTGGCTGTTTTGAGGAAGGTATATGGTGGGTGTATGATACCGCTAAAAGTGTGTGGTATTAGAGAGGCTAGCAATGGTGGAAGGAGGAGCAGTCGTATAATCCATGGACTCAACATTAGTCATAAAGAACTCATATACTTACTGCAAAAATCTACAAGTTATTAAAGCAAAGTATTATGCGCATGCTCCTAGGGGATAGATTGGTAGGAAAAGACCATCGCTCGTCCCCGACCGCCAATCATAAGGAAGACAATCAATAAATAAATCATGCTCCGACTTCATCACATAACGGTTCACCATACGTGCATGCTACGGGAATCACAAACTTTAACACAAGTATCTCTCAAATTCACAACTACTCAACTAGCATGACTCTAATATCACCATATTTATATCTCAAAACAATTATCAAGCATCAAACTTCTCTTAGTATTCAACACACTCATAAGAAAGTTTTACTAATCTTGAATACCTAGCATATTAGGATTATTTAAGAAAATTACCATGCTATTTAAGACTCTCAAAATAATATAAGTGAAGCATGAGAGTTCATCTATTTCTTCAAAATAAAACTACCACCATGCTCTAAAAGATATAAGTGAAGCACTAGAGCAAACAACAAACTACTCCAAAAGATATAAGTGAAGATCAATGAGTAGTCGAATAATTATGCAACTATGTGAAGACTCCCCCATTTAATAATTTCAGATCTTGGTATTTTATTCAAACAACAAGCAGAGCTAAATAAAATAAAATGACGCTCCAAGCAAAACACATATCATGTGGTGAATAAAAATACAGCTCCAAGTCACTCTTTGATGTTTCTGCAAAGCATCTTGAAGTCAAAAAAAGAATTAGCGGTGGCGAGAACACGTAATACATCTATTTCACATATTCAATGGGCTCCTCCTTTGGACCATCCATTATCTCAGAACAAGGAAAGGGAATGAAGGCTAACAAAGAAGCATTTGAGTAGTTGGTCTTTGCAAGCATCAGACATGATGTGTGGACATCGCGAAAGGAGTTAGGCTGTTAGGGGTTCATCTCTGACCAAGGAGTTGCGGTTTAGGTGTATGGGTTAGTAGCTACAAGAAGGAGAAAGCAGAACCAAAAATTAAATGAAAAAAATACTTGGCAACTGATTCAGATTTAGAGGCAGTTGCAGGTCTATAATAATCAGCCAATAAGAAGCTGAAAGCAGCACTCAAAATGCCCTTTCAAACTTTTAAGTATCAAGTACTGATAACGACAGTAATATTAGGCATGAGAATGTAGATTTATCAGTTTCGAATCGGTTGGTAATCGGTTTGGAACAAAGGTTGACAAAGAACCCTCAGGTATGCGATTAGGCTGCAAGCAAGCGGACATGATGCATGAGCATCACGAGAGGAGTTAGGGGTTCATCTCTGACCACTAGGGAGCTGGGGTTTATGTGTATGGGTTGATGTAAGTTAGTCGGTACAAGAAGGAGAAAGTAGAACAAAACTTAATTGAACAAATACTTGACAACAGATTCGGATTTAGAGGTAGTTGTAGGTCTATCATAATCAGTCAATAAGAAGCCAAAAGCAGGACTCAAATGTCATTTCAAAGTTTTTAGTATCGAGTATTGACAACAACAGTAATATTAGGCAAAGAGAATGTAGCTTTTTCACTTTCGAATCGGTTGGTAATCGGATTCTTGGTTTTTATGCACATACCTGACACTAACAAAACATGGAAACCACTTTACTGCCTCGATTAAAAAAAGCAAATAACTTCAGAAATGGCAATGGCATGGGGTAAAGAAACATGTCTCCACTGACATTAGCTACTGATCAGAAAGTACATGAAGCAATCAAACAAGATAATGAAACTTGTGGGAATACTAATGCGAACAGCTAAAACCGAGGATATTATCACAACTATGCCATTGCTTATTTCTCAAAAAATTATGCCACTGCTTGCTGGTTGTGGTACAACATAATGAACAAAGAGAACATTTGATCAAGCAGCGTGTGCGCGCAAAGACACACCGAACAGGTGGTGTAGAAGATTTAGATATTGCGTACAGACCTTGCTTAATCCTGCAGTGAACCTTCCCAAAATCCATGTAAATTGTTCCTGCTTTCATAATCATTAGCATTTTGAGAAACTGAAAGATAATCTCACAAAGTAACCATAAGTACTTTAAGCAATTTGGAGATGTGGGCATCCAAAGTTCCAAACATAATATTGTCAAAAAACAAATCATTAAAGTTCAAAGAATTAGCTCACCTTCAAACCAGCCATCCTAGCAGAACCTAGCTAGAGAATTAACTCAAGGCTCATTTGGAAATAGAAGAACAGCATCAACAAAAATAGATTCTTATATTCGATGAAGATTTGGGAAAAATAGTGGATGAAGGAACGAGGGAAAACTGGCAAAACAGGAAGAAGAATTAGTGAGCTAAGGTCAACCATGCTTGCCGGGGACGATTCTATCGAAGCAGTCAAGTGGGGAAGGAGGAGCAGGACAAGGGAGATTATATGGACGCGCATGAGTCGTGAATCGTCATGGAAACTGACCTGCGAGTGGCGGACATCAATTGCCATTAATGGGGATTAATGGGTGTGATTCTGGATCCCCAGGACCGCCGGTTCCCTCGCCCACATCGCATCGGCTACCTCGAGTGTTGGATCCGTCGCGCGTCTGGCATCCACTGGATCCCCCCGACGGCTGGTTCCTTCGCTAGCGTCGCCTAGGCTTGGTCTCGGCCGATGATAAATGGGCCAACAAAGTATCGATTCCTCTGTAGTTTTGCGAGTTAGATAATGGGCCATTGAAGCCGAGTGAACGACACGCCTTCAAAAAAGCCTCCAGAATAGCTGCCCATAAGGACAGCCGGCCCAGTCGTGGTAAAATGGTGTTAAACAATGGATCTGACGGCCATGAACGATCTAAATGGGTAATCCAACGGCCGAAATCATTGAGGGTGTGAGAGAGCTCCCTTTATGCTCAGTTTTACTGTCCTTAGTCAGTTTCATCATTCACTTCAGTATCGGCGGCTGTTTCATCTCCTTGAGTGTTGCTTGTGCTAGTGTGCAAAGGTGTGCCTGTCGGCATTGCTGGAACGATTGCCATTTCCGACACTGACTCGACATTGTTTGTGTCGTGATTGTTGGCTGGCTGGTGTAACGCTTCTTCCGTGCGCTTAGAGCTTCCCGCAGTAGATGTCCCCGCGCCGCTGTTGATTGTAGTTGAAGGTCCTGCAATAAAAAAATCAGGTACGAGCGTAAGCATTTGCTTGAATGGCATGTTTATCGTAACGGAATACATCAACTTCATGTGATTTGGCATGACATCATTCACACAGCAATCCATGAATCTGCATATGGCCATGCATGGCAACTGTAGTTCTCCAGTCATGCCAGCTACAGTTCAACAAACATGGCAAATACTGTTGCCAAGACATGGCAACCAACGTCTTTTAGCATCAAAACTTGGATTCTATAGCCATGGCATACAAATCCAACATACATGGCAACTCTGCTGCCAATACATGGCAACCAGTATCTTCTAGCATCAAAACTTGTATTCTAGGTTCGAGCTCACTAGGCAAATGCAACCAATCATGAATGTTGCACACACTCTTATAGCAATTGGCAAATCCCGAAGACAATAGATGACTCTTTGCACACGACCACTTGGTAGCATTTTTTGTTTGTTTTTTCCACCACCACCGTTACAAATCTACTTTTCCTCACATGCTATTCCCACAAAAGCAAATGCAGTATTGTTTTATGGTTCATATATTTTTACCTTGTTGTGCTGCATGTGCTGATCTTATCTGGTCTGTCATTCCAATTTGATGTGCTCTATCTGCAATAGCGATGTCCTGCAACTGTGAAGCTTGCCATGAGACGTTTGTCGATGTGGTTCCACCGTAACAACCTGTGATCATGTTAGCAGTTGGTCAATGCATGGCAACCTCGTAGTTTTGTTCAACATGGCACATGTAGCGGTGCATCCATGACACACATGTTTGTTCACATGTGTCGTCCACAGTTGTTTTAGACATTTGCAATCATATTTTATGACACATGACAACTCCAGTTGTCCATGCATGGCAACTGCAGCTGTCCAGGCATGGCAACTATAGCTGTCAGCTATGTACCTTCTCCTAATTCACTGTCCACAACTTCACTTCATGGACTCACCTGTGTACAACGTTGATGGCAGGTACATGGTTGCCGCCTGATGCCACGTGCTGCATGAAGGTCCTACATTTTTCCGATATAACTCGTGAGTCTTTTGCCATCCTTGCAAGTTTAATTTCATGTCCACACCAGTATTTTTCTTTTTCGTATGCGTTAGCTTGATTTGCCACATTAGCTACTTGAAGTTGGTTGCCCGTACATTGTCAGTGTTAGCGCCCTGTGACTGAACTTGCCATGGTGCCCCCCTGAATGTGGTTTGGTCATAAGAACCTGCGAAAAATGACATTGTAGGACATAAATAGAATGACATCTTCATCGTCGCGAACATGGCAACTGTTCTTTTTTTTATCATGCATCGTACCGATGCCCGCGTACTGCTCTAGTAGTGGTAGCACCGGCCCGGCAGAAATGAGTTGATTGTACTCTGTTGCATCCCAAGGGGGCGTTCCTGGCCTTTAAGAAAACCAAGGATCAATGTCGTCTTCGTGATTCATTCTTCTGCTTTTTTCTGTCACTATGTTTTCAGTCACTACATGAATAAGAACGCATCAACAATTTGCAAAATGCATTCTTGCGGTTTGCGTGAAGAATAACCACGGCAATCTTATCACATTTCCTGCGTAGGCAACCAACACATCATGGCAAGCAGGACATGCACATTCATTCTCTTTTCTGAATTCTAGATGCCGGCTATCATTTTGAAGCGATGGCAACAGCCAATAAAATAGGATGGCAAGCAACAAGATAACATGGTGGCAGCTAACGACAATGATAGGTGGCAACTGATGTTAGATACAAGTGACAATTATTTTTTCCTTCCTCCCTATGCCAAATTTCTCCTTTCTTTCCCTTTTTTCGTGATTCCTACGCATCCTTCATTACCAACTACTCGCACCTAGCCAACCCAGAAGCTTAGCTCAACTATAGCATAGTACATGGCAGATATGGCGTATGTTGGTGGGCAAATGCGAATACACACAAATCCGTGGGGTGTTTGCCCTGATAGCGTGGATCCGGTGGCCATCTTCGTGGGCAACTTTGCAATTTCAAATTTCTGGACAGAAGAAGGACGAGAAACAGAAGGAGATCGGAGATCCACCTGTTTTTAGCTCATCGTCTTGGGAGGGTGGTGGGTGGGTGGTTAGCGGTGGGAAGGCGCTAGGGATCTGCTCTGGTTGCCATGGCAACCAGAGAAGGAAAGCGATGGAGGTAGGGGATCGAGAGGTAGGAGATGACGGCGGCAGGTCGGTCCGGGGATCGAAAGGAGGTCGGGAAGACTGGCGTGCTGGGTCGTGCGGGCAGCGCGGTCGTTTGCCCGGACGTGTGGACGATTTTGCCACACACCGGACATGCGGGCTGTGGCTGCGCGCGCCCGGACGCGGTCGTGCGGGCGGGTTCGTCTCCGTGCCACACAGACACAGGACGTGCGGCACAACCAGCCGATACACCACACGTGTGGCAGTTATCGACGTCCTTGAACAAAGATGCATAACGAAACAGAAGAGGCGGGAAAATGAAGCAAGAAGAGACCGTTGGCGGCAACCAATGAACGAGTTAGGCTTGAGCCTGCGGAGGCGTCTTGATCATGCGCACACCACAACCATAATTC
The DNA here is from genome assembly GCA_021605145.1 of Aegilops bicornis. Lineage (NCBI taxonomy): Eukaryota > Viridiplantae > Streptophyta > Magnoliopsida > Poales > Poaceae > Aegilops > Aegilops bicornis. The sequence continues at coordinate 463,174,452 of CM038671.1, forward strand.
TAGAGCATTATTCACTATTTTTTCATGAAAGGGGTCACCCCTCAATTTTCATTAAGAAAAGAGAAAAGTATACTTTTTGTCTCTTAACTTTTGGCCAAGTCTACGCTTGGTCCTTCAACTTTGAAACCGTACAACTTATACCCATAACTATTGAAATCGGATAAGATTTGTCCCTGTTCTCGGTTTTGACCGACTCTGGTGCTGACTCGCCAGGTTTTGACATGTGCTGACTCAAATTCGTGTAACTTTTTAAAATCCGTCAATTTTTTGAAATGCATGTTTGTTTTTATATATGTTTATTTTCCCAAATACACGTACTTTATTTAAAACCGCTTATTTTTCAAATCGTAACTTTTTTTAAATTCGCGTGCTTTTTTCAAGTTCGTGTAATTGTTTCAAATTCGCATAATTTTTTCAAATCAGCTTACTGTCTCAATCCCTGAATTCTTTTAAAATTTATGTACTTATTTATAATACACGTACTTTTCCAAGTTCACGTACTGTTTCAAAGTTGATTAAGCGAGAGCAAAATAAATTTAGCCATGCTCTAGCCCAAATGGGTCGTTTACTACCCAAAACTGCCGTTTGGCTGCGAGCATTCCTGATGAGGTTCGATTTGTGCAAGAAAAGAAGTTTGCATACCGTTTTCAAGTTAGCGTACTGTTTGACGAACCACGTACATTTATACTTTTATAATTCACATACTGTTCATGTATTTATTGCGTAATTTTGTAGTTCAAGTATTTTTTACAAAACCGTGTACATTTTCCATGTTAGTTTATTTTTTTCAAGTTGATGTACTTTTATTCTAGTTTGCGTACTTATTTAAACTAGTGAAAGGGTCTGTGCGTCGCAACGGAAGCAAAAAAATCATAATCTTCAATAACCACATTTTGCTGCACCACCGAGATACACTATCACTCTCAGTTTCATGAAATCATGAACAGTTTTTGAAATCATGAACAATTTTTAAAATTTGTGCACATATTTGAAATTGTGAACATTTTTTGAATTCGTGAACACTTTCTAAAAATCGAAAAAAAAATTAAAATAAAAAATATTTTTTGGACTCATGAACCTTTTATACTTTTTGCAAATTTTTTTAAAATTTTGTGAACATTTTCTTAAACAATTTTCTCTCGCCGCCATCGGCAAGCGTCGCCAGTAAAGCTTCGCGTGCTTGCGGCATCGTGAGGCCTTTTCCTCCTCCCACTTTCGGTGGTCGGCCGAACACCACTCTAGAGGCACACAGGCTCGGCGCCACGGAGAGGTTGCGCAGGCGGCAGCTTGGAGGTGAGCCAGCGGGTGCACATGGCCGCTCGGCCATTCGCGGATTTCTGCCGCACGGAGCACTTCGCGGGTGCCGCGCTGGTTACTGTTCCATGGTGAAGCAAGCGCGTGCATAGAAGGCGAGGAGCCAGGCGGTGTCGTCGAACCACGTCTCCATCGTGATGTCGTCCTCGTCATCGGAGACCTCGGGCGAGCTAGCCGGCAAGCCGGCCTAAGCTCGCCTGGCACGACGGCTTTGCCAGGCGACGACAAGGGTGGTCACCTCGCGTTTCATCTCAGTGGAAAGGTTGTTCCACAGAGTTTCGTCGCCTGCAGTCATGGCGGATGCAGTGCAAGGGAAGAGGATGGGGAGCGGCTTGTGTTGTGGTGTGGAGTTAGCCGAGTGTGGCCATCTTTAAATAGTGGATTCCGGTCCGGTGCGTCAAGGCGCGGCACGAGAGTGAATTTCTCGAGCGACGAGCCTGCTTGATGGCGGCATAAAGACGGACGAGACACACAACGAGCGTGATAGATATCCGTCCCGTCCCATCCAGTACCGCATCTCGGGCATTGAATGGGCGCGGACATCGGAGACGCGTCGCTGGGGCGCGCTCGGCCGGTGCGCCGCTTCAATGACGGAGGCAATAAGAGGTCGCGTCGCCACGAGTTTTCTTCAATATGGGCGCGCCGCTCTCACAATGCATGAACGCTGCACCGACGCCGGACGGGGACACGCACTAGCGAGGGAGGAGGGGGTTTGGGTGGGTTAGGACGGTCAAAAGGGGACGTGGGTGATGTCTAAAACGTTTATACAGTTCCTCAAAGTTTGTTTTCGGTTTGCAGGAGAAAGGACGTCTGGACCGTCTTACGAACCGATATAAGATCCGTGTTTGATTGGCTTCTATTATCTGATGTATGCAGATGCCCTAAAGGCCCACGTTTCAACACAAAAGAGTCGTTGACACTTCCGTCGGTGTGGAGTTGACTTAACCAGCACGCATGCTCGCGAGCCGTTTTATACATGGATCCATCCGCCGCGCAATCTGGGCCGTTGAAACTAAGACACACAACGCTCCAGAACGATCATACGAGGTCGGCTGCGTATACTACATATACACATTGGGGAGTACACGCAGACGTTTATTCCGATCTCCAGCGCCGCCGCCATCATGCAAGCCATGCCGCACCTGGACGACGGCATCGTCTCCGAGATCCTGCACCGGCTCCCCACCAAAGAAGCGTACCGTCTCGCCGCCGTCTGCCGGCGGTGGCGCGCGGTGCTCTGCCAGCCCACGTTCCTCTGCCGCCACCTCTCCCCGCGGCCGCTGCCGCTCCTCGACGACGGCCCGTCCGCCTTCATCGTCCAGCCGCGCGGCAAGATCGGGTACACACACCTCACTCTCGTCGCCACCAACCCTGGCGATGGCTTCCCCGTCCTCGATAGGTACATGGATCGCCTGCCTCCGCAACGGCAAATCGTCCGAGTTCCACGGCCTGATCCGACGCCCGCCCTCCTCGACAAGGGCACCGAAAAAAATCAGTTTTCCGCCTTCTCTACTCCACCGGCGCCGACGACGAAGACGACGTTCCTTATGTGTCTGAGTCTGAGTCCGAGGACGGCGCCGCGGAAGCAGAACTGCCGGTGGTCGGCAGCTTGTTTGACGGCTCTGACTCTGAGGACGACGCCGCAGAACAGCAGGCTGGAGTCGTCGCCCCTTCCGCCATGGTGATGGATGTCGCCGAGCCGGACGCTGTGCCCTCGGAGGAGCATCCCGACAGGCCGCCGGCGTCAGAAGTGCACGTGGAGGGCTACGTCGTCTTCTTTGAGAAGACCGTCCCCATGCTCGACATCTCCATCGTTGCATCCCATGGCCGACTCCTGCTGGCCCGCAGCCAGAGCCGGTACTATGTATGCGACCCAACGGCGAACCGCTGGCTGGCGCTCCCGCCATCAACCATCGCACCGGACCGTGACGCCAACCGCGGACTCGAGCACCACGTCGACGCGTCCACCGGCAACACGGTCTTCACCGTGGTCCTTCTCCTCCGGCGCAGGCTCCGCCGCGGGCTCGTGGAGACCTTCTCGTCCACGACCGGCACGTGGAACGCGAGGGAGCTCCGCTCGGAAGGCGTGGCGCGCTGCCTCGGCGCCGCATCCCCCGGCGTCCACGTTGGCACATGCTTCTACTGGCTCAGCCGGCGCAAGGGCCGCATCGTCCGCTACGACGCCGCTCGCGGCCGCGCCTCGCTGCTACGCGAGCCGCCGGAGGCGGAGCAGTCCAGGTGCCGGGTGGGGCGGGCGCTGGGCACGGCGGGCGCGCGGCTCCGGCTGTGCGCGTTCGACATCCGCGACGACAAGGGCGACTCGATTCTCCCGCACGACGGCCTGGAGGGCGTGCACGGCGTGTGGCTGATGATGGAGGGCGTGCCGGCGGCGGCGCGCCCGTCGTGGCAGCGCGTGCATGAGGCGTTGGTGGAGGACATATCGGTGTGGTACTTCCTCTCGCTGCACAACCACGAGACGCCGGTGGACTTCGCCGGCGCGTGCGGCGAGTTCATCGTGGTGGACAAGGGCAAGCGCCTGCTGCGGTACGACCTTGACAGCGGCCACAAGGTACCGCTCTTCAGCCTCTACCGAGACACTGGCCGGCTCGGCACGCTCTACTGCCGCTACCACGCCTTCGCCTTCTTCCGCTGAAATTAAGGACCTTTCTTAATTAGTTCGACTTTTGGTGTTTAATTTGAGAGATCATTTCAATACTTGAAACAGCAGCCCAAAATAATTTCGTCATGTTCCTGTGACTTTGCCGATGTGTTTGTGTTTTTTCTCTGCCCTCGAGATGGTTTGACGCTGAACTCGAAACTGAATTTCGTCGCAGTGATTGGTTTGAGGCTGAACTCAAAACTGAATTCAACTCTGTTAATTATATGCCCAACGTTTCTTACCAACCGGATATCCTGTCTAAAATTTATTATAAGTGTGAGCAGAATCAAAGAATGTATGAATTTTCTTAACATAAGAACTTGTATAATTATTTTACTAAAAAATTATACTTCCTCGTATAGATCACTAAAGTAGTGATCTAAACGCTCTTTTATTAGTTTACGGAGGGAGTATATAATTGGAGTAAATAATTATTTCTAGTAATTGCTCTTGAGCCTGAGCTCATCTACTCCGGAATGAACACTAAATTTGATAAAAGATAGTAAACAAAATAAGAAAACAAACTTTTGAAAGGGGTTCTCTAAGGCACATCTAGATGCACCCTAATTATTGCACCCGTAAATAACTCAATTAAACATAAAAAAGAAAAAGAAAAAAATACCTGCACAATCTCCGGGTAAAATCAATGACATAAAAATTAGCCTTAGTTTGATTTAGGAAGACCTCTATTTTAGAAACAGCAAAATACCACAGTATTGGAGGTACTACAGTTTATAAAACTCTGGTATTTGATGATGGCAAACATATCAGAGTTAGCTAGAGATTTTTTCCTCTTTGAGATTCAACATGTAATGAGGACAGCAAACATCCCAGCTCATCTCTGTGCTAAGCGTGCTTGCACATTGAATGTGACTGAGTGTTGGCTCAATGATACTCCAAGCTTCCTAGTGACCAGCCTGTTGGCTGACTGTCCTAGGACTGCTTTTTATGAATAAAGCTCTCTAAATTACCTGCAAAAAAAATATCAGAGTTTCAGCCATGAAAAACTCCTTACAGAAGTTCTGTGAGAATTAACGAAAAAATGACATATCATAATGTTCGTATTAGCAAGGCCTCATTAAAAGCTATTAATACAGCCTGTGCAGCAACTATGCGGTGTATATGGAAATTTAGGAATCCCGTGATTTTTAGTAAAACAATTTGAATGTCTGTTAATCAGGCGATAGGGAATATACTAAGAACAGTCAAAAACTGGATGATTCTGTCCTTGGAATTGGTGACATCGAGGTTGGGATCCTTCTAAGAGTTCCTGACAAATCATCTGAGGAGGCCACTGCAGGTCCTAAGTCAGCTGCTCATAAAAAAAAAGACAGTGTCGCTCACTGACAGCCCTGCATCTTTCCTAGGAACCTGGTCGCCGCCTCTGAAGTTCTTACTGAAAAAGACTTTTGCCCCGTTTTATATTATAAAGCAACTGCTTAAGCCAAACATCCAACAAAGGTTCACACACACACAAAAGTCTCACACAGAGGAGAATCCAAGGGTTAGTGCTGAGGGCACAGTTCAACAAGCCCTGAAAACCAGAAAAAACATGCACACGCGGAGCGCATAAGAGCAACTAGTCGGGCTGGGGGGGGGGGGGGTGGGTGGTGGGAGCGGGGGCGCCAAGCGAAAGGCCATCGATCAAAGGTCGGCGAGGAGAGTGTTGATGGCGTCCCGGTCCTGGGGGCGGCTAAGTGGCTGTCAAAGCTGTAAATAACCACACATTTTAAAGATTGCATCTGTAGCACGTCGAAGAACCGCCTCTGAAGTTCAGGTGTGCATGATTCTTCAGCTGAGCTTTTATCGTCTGAAGAGCTACTCCTAGTCCCACCTGATCGCGCCTGCATGTGCTTCAAGTTCGATCGCCCGGGCCATGTAAAATGTTTTGGTTTTACTTTCCCTTTGGATCTGTTCATGCTTGAAACTTGCCCGAATCGATATATGGTCTCATTATGAGTTAATGGAACCCGAGAACACCTCCCTGTTATTCTAAAAAATAAAATGCCTCACTGTCACTGAAAGCCTTCTACAAAAGAACATACTAGTATAAAACAATTCATAATATATGTCTTGTGACTTCTTTTCTCCTACTCCCTCCGTTCCAAATTACTCGTCGTGGTTTTAGTTCAATTTGAACTAAAAACACGACGAGTAATTTGAAACGGAGGAAGTATAATGCAAAGGCAGAGCTCTTGCTGTTCACGTCAAAAAAACAATTCATAATCATAAAATGGAAAAGAATGCAATGTCGAAGATCCAAGGATCGTAAACAGGTTGTCATTCAGGAACACTCCCCCTTAACCTTGCAAATCACAAAGTCGTTTCATATCAACTCCATTAACATATTTCTAGAAATAAGGAACTTGGCTAGGATTTTGTAAACAGATCAGCGAGATACGGATGACTGTGTTTGCAGAATATCTTTAATCCAGAATACTTAGTTTGCAGAATATCAATCTCCTCATTTTTCTGCAACTCATGAGCATAAGATAATCATTGTTTGTAAACTAATCTAGGGGTTTCAGAAGTTATGTCGATATGCAGCAAAGAGCCAGAGAGCTTGCAGTATTGAATTCAGCCTTTGTGTTGGCTTGAGTACTGTCCTTGGTATACTAGCTGAACAATCTTTGATCTTTCATTAGCTCACTCAACAAACACCCAATGACAAACAATAGTCGCACATTGATTTCTAATCACATCATATACAGCACGAGCACGCGCACTGACGAACAAAAATTTCCAATCTTTTTACACACACCACCAACATCGGCAGGATCAACAGGGAAACGCCTGCGAGGACGACCCTTTACGAGAACTCGAAGCGCATCAGGAGCTTGACCGAGCGCAGCGCCTCGCCATCGCGGGCATAGAGCTTGACGGAGCGTATCCCAGACCGGAGTTCCCACACTGGCAGGCAGGTCTGGCCAGCAAAGTCGTCCTTCTGGTGGTTGTCGGACTCGTGCACCTCGATGCGCAGCAGGGCGAGCTCCGGCACGGACAACGGGAATTCGAACTCGTGGTCCCACGTCGGTATCCAGTTGTCCATGATCACCTTGGTCTCCTTCATCATTGTGTCTGCAACCACTCCTGCTATACCCACCTGCACTTATTTTTCAGACGTTAGACATACATTTCTTCAGTAAGTAACTAGTACTTCCTCTGTAAACTAATATAAGAGCGTTTAGATCATTAAAATAGTTATCTAAACATTCTTATATTAGTTTACGGAGGGAGTACATCACATTGCATCTCACTGATTAATTGTTGGAAGCACGAGGAAAGGACTGACCCTTGCATAGAAGTCTGGTGGCGAGCACTTGTCGAAATGCGTCTTACGGAAGTCGAATCGCCATCCATCTCCCATGTAGACAGTCACCTTCAGATGGTAACATCATTGAGAAGAAAACAAGTTACACACTAAAGTTACTGTAGCAAATCCGGCAGATGGAAAATGTTGCGTACTAGGAGCAATTTAGCATGGTGTGAGTGGTAATTTTTGTTCCTGTGGTTTGTCATAAAGGAAAAATGAAAACTTCGCTTCACCTTGAGCCTTGTCTTCACTGGTAGTTTGGATCTAGGGTCAAACATTTTATCCGTGTTCATAAGAAAATCAGGCTTTTTCACATAACCACAACCGCCGTTTGCTCGGAACATCCCTTGAGTCAGCCATAGTTTCCTTCCATGGCCCTGCCGAATGCCAGAAAATTTCAAAGTCAAATTGGGAAACACTTAGTTTCCGTAACCTCAGTTTTGTGAACAAATAAGATCAATACTGCACAAGCCTGAAGAAAATGATAGATGCTACCTGCATGTTTGCTGCAACCATCTGAGCTCCATATCTCCATCCCATCAGTGGATTGTAATTGGATGATGTAATGCGCGTTGTCTTTGGGAAAATCCGTAGCAAGTTCCTCTGTGTAAACCTGAAAGAAAATTACAGAAGATTCGTTAATCCACCGTATTAACTTAAATTTTATTCAGCGAGCGCTGAAGAAACAAAATGTCATAACAAAAAGATATTTAAATTCATCTCACTTTATAATTTCAGATCCATGAGTAATGGTGGCCTTCTCGTATGCCGCCTCCCCCAAGCTCATCCGAGACACTTTCTCAGGATCAACCTTGAGATCCTGATCCATGTCGTGCTTTCTCCGGGTGAGGCTGATTGAGATGAGACTTTTATACTCCCCGTTAACCCCCAGTTGTACCTTCTTCTCCATCTCTTCATCCTCTTCCACATACCGCTCGGTGTCCTTCTCTGAAACCTGCACATCGGATTCACAGCTGTTACATCATAGACCTGAATATATTTAGGCTGTTCTAGTGCAAAACTTGTGACATTTCATCACTGTATTTTAGGCTTCCAATAATTTTTAGATCAATGTAATAATTTAAGTAAATTTCACTTTTTACCCCTGGGTTGCGACTTTCTGAGAGATTTTACACTATTAAAGAAAAGTCTTGCTACATTTTTTATCTTACGCAGATTTTACCTAATTTTATTTGTTTTCACCAAACTGAAAAACTGGATCTGTCTGTCTAGTCAGTTGTCATATCTTCCTGACACATGCATCTGTCTTGTTAGTTTGCAAAATATTAATGAAATAGGGCTATAGTCATCACAAAGTCGCAACTAAAATGTGGCAATAAGAAACTAAACAGGGTAAATTTTGTCGCAAGATTGCAACTAGAAGGTAAAACCTTAAATCTTGTTTAATGATTTAGGTATATATTTTGTCAAAACTATATCATTACTTATATATTTCATATTTTCCACACATAGAAAGATAATAAAGGGCAAGTCACGGCAGACTAGAGAATACCTGGCGAAGTAGCCACCTGAGCTTTGTTGTCGGGGATCTCGTCCCCCCACACGCTCTCCTCCTCTGTGCTACCGTTTTGGGCCTCCTCCTTGCTGCTCTTGGTTTCAAGGTACTCTTTTGGCGGTTTGGTTGATATGATGATCTTGCCCCTGAGGTCCTCGGGGGAAGGGAATACGGGCATTGCCTCGGACTCCGAGAGGTGGAGCAAGTCCCCGAATGTCTCCTTGATCATCTGCGATATGATCAAACAAGCATGGTCATCATTTGATCCTCCAAAATTTGCAGGGAAATCCAATGCTCTTCAAGTACTGTTTTAAACCTTTTTCTCCCATAAAATAAAACATTAAAAAAACGCTCCATCTTAATCTGGCCTTTGATAAGGCATCACATTTTATCGAAGGCCAACTAATATTTGGCTTTTTTTAATATTATTATCAAGTCTCCCCATGAATTTCGGAGTTGAAGAGTGCAGATGAGGAAAAGGCCAGTATAGTATTGGGGAATCCGGGGAACATACCTTTGCTACTTTGGCTTGAAGATGGGGAGTGAGGTGATCTTCGAGGGTAAGGATGACAGGGTATGGGGAGGAGACGAAGGCGTGCTCCTTGACGGTCTCCAGGCATTTCATCAGGTCCACCGGCGACGTCCATGTCCTGCGGGACGCAAATCCACGTCACCTCACTGGTCAAAGGTTTGCCACAACGGCCACCACCCTCGGTCGCCGTTGCAGCGTCACCGGCCGTTCGTAGTGACCGTGCACTCTATCTCCGATCTCGTCGACGGTGAATCCCCTAAAACATTTGGTAACTTGGGCCTGTAATTGGATCGATTCTATTGTAACTTGGGCGTACGCCAACATTGATCTCTGGCCATTTCAACACGATCCTGTAATATAATTCCCCTGAACATCGTTGTTGATCAATAAATTACAGCAAAGTTCTCTATAAAAAAAATCGTTTTCACTTGTTCTCAACAAATAAAACACTTCATTGTCAATTGTTCTCAAGAAAAAGAAACTTCATTTTCACCATTTAAGAGGTTCACACCATTAGGCTTAAGCTGGGCCCTTGGTGTCATTCAGAACACCAAACATATTCTAACGTGCCAAAAAACATCCCGTCGTCTTTAGTCACGTTCTCTCTAGATGAAGGAGACGTTGTCTTTAGCCTCAGCATAGATCAACGTCTAATCATGTGTTTGTTCTTGTTTCGTTTTCCATCGGATTGTGAATGATTGAATGACCCACCAGTTTTTTTCAGGTGTTATGTCGAGCAAGAGTGTCGTCCGGTAGCCGATTTTTTACCAACAAGTGCAAGTGAAAATAAAAAGTTCATGCGTGCAACTGGTACCTGCCGTGGAGGACCTCGACGTCGTCCTTGGCGGCATTGGGCCAGAGGTCGAGCTCGATGACCCTGACGCCGTCGCGAAGCGCCTTGGCGATGGGCGCCTCGCTGCACCCGCTGCTCAGCTGGTTCCCGGTCAGGTACGAGTTGTGGCCCGTGTAGATGAAGTAGTGCGACAGCGGCAGCCCCATGTCATCGTGAACCTGCACGCACGCACCAAATTTGGTAAATAATCCAACTGTGAGATAGCTCCCCGGTACCAACTGTGAGATAGGCGTATATACGGCCAAGAGGAAAGTACGGTTGCAGCTACCAAATACGTCCAATAATATGCAATCATACGTCGACATCGGACAGGTCGGAGTCGGGCTGATCGAGGGATCCACGCACACAACCGTCCAAACATTCTATATGGGGAGCCACCTAAATACTTAATTCATATGATTTGATTTCTGTGCTATATACTACTGAACAAGTCATGATATTTTCCAACAAATTAATTCTCTCTGGGACTTAAATAGCTTTGGCGGTTGAGGAAAGAATGTTTGTGAGGAAATGTTAAAAGACAATATTTTAGCAAAGGATCTACACATATAAGCGGGGCACCCAAACATCGCTATTGGACAATTAATTCATTCCGCAAAAAAGAAAGAATGATAGGAGTACTGAAATAAGACATTTCCAGCATATTTTAGGCAGACCATTGTTTTAGCTCACCCACCATGGTTAAGTATGTGATAGTTTGGTTGGACAAATATCGCGCGAACGAAGTCTGGGAGGAAATGTTGGCTACCTAATAATGTAGGTGGTTTAATGGGAGCTTTACGTGTATATTTGTTTTTTCAGTCCATGTAAAAAAGGAAAACTGTATACCGAGTTCAACAAAGTTGAAGGGTCGTGATTTTCCATAGTACGTATTCAAGTTGATAGACGAATGCTATTTCGTCTGTAGCTAACGGAACAATAATGATATAATATATATTTTTCGTTCTTTATCACTTTGTTCCAAGGGCAGTTGCAGCTGGATCATGTATGTCCAATAACAAACCCACCCATACTTCAAGACCAGACCATGTGAGACCCATAAAATTCTCCACAGATGACGAGCTTGGTAACCAAACATGTCTATTGAACCACCTATGTTGCGGTGTACTTTATCAAAAATGTTGCGGTGTTGACTGAACACGTCGTTGCGTTCTTATTTGGATGCTTCCATATTCTAGATGGAAATAGATGTACTAGTCCAAGGACGCTCTAATAATGTGATCAACATTCCACTTCATCAGGGAGCTTTTTTGATAAACAAATAATCACTAGGCATGGTGAGTTAAGCAACCAATAACACTAGTTCAAAGGGTGTCTTAGTTCACTAAGTACCTGTACCTCTTGTCCTTTAGTTGTTTAACCTCACATGTTGCATGCATGATCGTTTTAGTGATGCCTTTTAGAAAAAGCTTGAATCTATATATACATGTAAATGTTTGCGGAAACGTGGGAAGTGGTCCAATTTGATAGCTTTATGCACTGCCAACGGGTCAAAACTGCTGCAAAGTGTAAAGTGCTTGCTTGTATATAAGCGGAACATTATCCCTCGTCCAACAAGAGCAGATAAGCTTAAGAACTCTGCTGATCCTTATTCGACTATAAAGTAGTTGTAGTTCTGAATTGATAGAGCTACACGCATATCATGAAATTTAAAGTTTTGCAAAACTCTGTGTAGTTTGAAGAAATAGAAATGTAGTTGTGTAGTTCTTGCAATATCATCGCACACGAATTTTCGAATGTTCACCTACCTAATTGATGTGGAATCTAATTCCTATGGCTTGCATGGCCCGACTCGGAATTCATAACTAAGATTTGACAGAGTCTTTGTCAAGTTTACACAGGAGATCCCCTTGAATCAATCAATCAATCAATCGCATAATTTTCCAAAAAAAAAAAACAATTCTCACGGGTATTAAACAGCTTCATAATCTTATGATGATGATTACCAAACGTTCGAGCTAGGTCTCTGCCAAATAACCGAGAGAAGCAGAAACAGAAGACCAGAAATCCTTGTGGCTAGGTAGAGCTAGAACTACGTGGAAAGATCCTAAGTTTGGTGTCACTCTCTAGCATGGGGGACACAGCACAAGCACAACACTGCTGCATGATCCATACATCAGGAACATTGCACATGTGCCTAACCTGTTTATCAACAGTACTCGTGACTCAATTTATGACTCTGGCACACCGTGTTGACATAAATGGAGGAGCTGAATCATGTTTGCAGGATCCACCCTATTTCTTTATAAAATTATTATCTACTCGACTTTGCTACTGGCCTAGCCATATCTGACCAGGAATCAATCAATCAATCAACATACATGATTTTAAAAAGAGAACTAAATTAATCAGCCCACTATTAATCATGATGTTTAGAACAATCGGTTGCACTGCTGAGAACATAGTATATGTAGTTTCTAGTATTCAGGATCTTTGTGCAATTCAAACCAAGGAAAATCGTGGAAGCTGTTGTCTTAAAAAGTTCCTTCTGACATTTTTTAAGGAAGAAGATAACTGTTTTGATTAGTACCGGCGGCTGGATGGAGGTGTAGGCAGGTGGCGAGCTTACGTACCCCTCGGCGAGGATGGAGGGCGGCGTTGGCGTCGCTGCAGAGCCACCGGTGGAAGCCCTCGACGGTGAGCCCGCCGCCCTTCTTGAGCAGCCGGTGCTCCGCCGCGAAGGCCAGGACCTCCTCGCCGCCGCCTCGACGTCGTCGTCGCCGGCCTCCCCTGCACCTCCCGGAGGAACCTCCTGAGCGCCTCCTCCCCGAGCGCGCTGCCGCCGCCGTCGGCGCCGGCGTACGCCTGGAACACGTCCCCGATGGCCTCCGACGGCTCGTTGGACGCCGGCCCGAACCGCCGGAGGAAGCAGCACACCCTGTACGTCGTCATGGGCCGCCTCGCTCCACGCCACGGATGTATTCGCCTTCTATGTACAGGTAGCTAGCTAGAGTGAACTGATTATGGTTTGGCGCGTCTGTGAGTGCTAGATAGCTGGTGCACATCTCTGTGTATATGGTGTGTGTGCTCGCAAGGTTCTTGCTATGTATCCGGTGTCTCGTTGGTTGGCGACGATATTAAAAGCAGCTCGCCACCAAAAAACAAGTACAGGTGTGACAGGTAACAAAAATAATCCAGCGTACCACTGACACGTGGCTCTAACCTCACATGTCATCTCTTGCATACTGGATGAGACTGTAATTAAAAGGGGGTCGCTACGCGTCGGCTGACGGATCATTTTAAAAGATCCCCGGCTCGGCGGCCGTTAGATCTATATTCATCCACTATCTAGCACTATTCTCATTTTTGCAACGAGGGTGATGTTGTAGTGCAGAATACTTTGCAACAACACTTATGTTGTAGAAACCTTTTGCAATATAGTGGCTAGATTTCCGGCTAGATTTTACCAGCGTAATTGGGCTGTGATGAAAACTGAAATAGTGGCTGCTGTGTTGGAATTTTTTAAGACTAGGATAATGCCGGATGGAGTGAACCACACTGCTATAGTCCTAATTCCGAAGGTTCCACATCCAAAGGAGCTAAAGGATTTTAGGCCGATAAGCTTGTGTAATGTTGTTTATAAAATTGTGTCAAAATGCTTGGTGAATCGCCTTCGACCAATGTTATCGGATCTCATTTCTGAAAATCAGAGCGTGTTTGTGCCTGGTCGCCTTATTTCTGACAACTCTATAATAGCGTTTGAGTGCATTCACCATATTCAGTCTATGAAGCACAATGAGCCGGCTGCGTGTGCATATAAACTTGATCTCTCGAAGGCGTATGATCGTGTGGATTGGGATTTTTTGGAGCAAGCGTTGTCTAAATGGGGGTTTTCAGCTCTATGGATTTCTTGGATTATGGCTTGTGTTAAGTCTGTGAAATACTCTGTCAAATTTAATGGGAAATTGCTGCATGGTTTTACCCCTTCCAGGGGTCTTCGGCAAGGTGATCCACTCTCCTCATTCCTCTTCCTATTTGTTGCTGACGCCTTGTCTGCTCTCATCTCAAAGTCAGTGAATGAAGGGGATCTGAAGGGGGTCACCATATGTAGAAGGGCGCCAGTTATTTCTCATCTCTTGTTCGCGGATGATACTATGTTGCTTTTTGAAGCGTCGGCTCAGCAGGCAAGGATTGTTAAGGGTTTGTTGAACACATACACTAGAGCGACGGGTCAACTCATCAACCCGGAAAAGTGTTCCATCCTTTTTTCTCTGATAATTGTCTTGAGTCGATGGTGAACGAAATAAAAGGCATTCTGGAGGTAACGCTACAGGTTTTTGAACCCAAGTATTTGGGGCTGCCAGTGCCTGAAGGAAGATTACATAAGGGACAATTCGAGACTGTTCAAGAAAGGTTGAGAAAGAGGCTGGTGGATTGGAGTGAACAATATGTTTCGTCCGGTAACAAAGAAATCTTGATAAAGGCTGTGGCCCAGGCAATACCTACCTATGTCATGAGTGTATTTAGATTGCCGGCTTCTGTCTGTGATGACCTTACAAAAATGATGAGGCGGTATTGGTGGGGGATAGAGCATGGAAAGAGAAAGATGGCATGGCTAAGTTGGGAGAAAATGAAGTTACCAAAAGCAATGGGGGGCATGGGATTTAGAGACATGCGTGCGTTCAATCAAGCCTTGCGGCTAAGCAAGCATGGCGGCTACTAGATACCCTGGAGAGCTTGTGTGCTCGGTTGCTTCGAGCCAAATACTTCCCTCATGGAAATTTATTGGATACTGTTTTTCCCTCTAGCTCCTCGGCGGTGTGGAAGGGGATCATGCATGGGCTAGCATTGGTGAAGCAGGGGATAATTTGGCGTGTGGGTAATGGTACTTTGATCAAAGTATGGAGAGATGCCTGGATCCCGCGGGGCCATAACTTCAAGCCGATTACCCCTAAAAGAAATTGCAGATTTAATTGGGTCGCTGATTTCATCAAAGAGCATGGTGCATGGAATGTACAGAGACTCCAGGAACATTTTTGGGAGATGGATGTCCGTGAAATCCTAAAGATTCGTACATCTCCAAGGAATGGTCAGGACTTCCTAGCCTGGTTCTCGGAGAGGACTGGCCAGTTTACTGTCAGAAGTGCATACCGTTTGGCCTCTGAAAACCAGGGCGAAACCGCGGCGCTGGGGGCGTCCAGCAGTAATCCGTCAGGTCGTAGACCTATATGACAGCGCATCTGGTCTGCTCAAGTGCCCCTCAAAATGAAGATCATGGCCTGGAAGGCTGTCTCGGGTGCTCTAGCAACGAATTCTTGCAAGAAGTTTCGCCATATATCCACTCAGGATACTTGCCCTCTGTGCGGGCGTGAAGAGGAAACAAGTTTCCATGCCCTAGTTGCATGCGAGCATGCACGTAATATCTGGGCAAAGATGAGCACTGTCTGGCCTCTGCCGAAGCAGGAGATGCTCGTGGATTCAGGAAAGGACTGGTTACTGAATATCTTGGCAAACTGCACGGATTTGATGAGGGATTATGTGATAATGCTGGTATGGAGGATTTGGTCTCAAAGATCAGATT
The DNA here is from genome assembly GCA_021605145.1 of Aegilops bicornis. Classification (NCBI taxonomy): domain Eukaryota; kingdom Viridiplantae; phylum Streptophyta; class Magnoliopsida; order Poales; family Poaceae; genus Aegilops; species Aegilops bicornis. Next base: position 463,190,160 of record CM038671.1, read on the forward strand.
TTACCCATGGGAAGGAGATCCCAAATGTAAGTGGTACGGCTGATTACCTACAAAGTTATTTACGCTCCTTGAGACTGGCCCGAACATACACGATTGATGAAATAATCAAGGGTAAAATGCCTGCAATGGAGACTGAGGCCGTTGCTACAAACCGAGAAGTTGTTAGTAGTCCATGGCTGCCACCACCTGCTGATCAAGCTGCGCTGTCAGTCGACGGAGCCTTTTCCCCAGCGGATGGGTCAGCGGCAGCAGGGATGGTATTAAGGAGACATGATGGGTCGGTAATTTTTGCGGCATACCGGTTTTTGTTCAACTGTAATGATGCATTGGAAGCCGAGCTACATGCAATAATGCAGGGTATGGCATTAGCTATTCAACATTGTAATATGCCCATCATTGTCCAGTCAGACTCCTCGGTGGCCATTTCCTCGATGATTGGTGAAGGACTGTCAAGATCGGCGATGGTCATCTGGTGAATGAGATTAAGCATCTCATGGTAGATAGAGAGTTTATTCCTTAAAAATTAAGCGTGAGCAAAATAGGGTAGCAGATCGTTTGGCGTGCTATAGTCGTACGGAGTGTACTACTGCTGTATGGCTCGGGAGAGGTCCACCGTGTGTGGAGGATATTTTGCCTCTGGATTGTAACCCTATGCTTATGGAATAAAACTCTTTTACCCCCGCAAAAAAAAAGGTGATGTTGTAAAAAAAATTATATTAATTTTGCAACATGGGTGTTGTTGCGGAAAAAAAATTACAACACAGATGATATTGCAGAAAATATTTGTAGTTTTTTTCAACTCCATTGTTTTTGCAACATGTCTGTTGTTGTGGGATGCAATCTGCAACATGCATGACGTTGCAGAAAAAAGACATGCAAAGAAGACACGCGTAACGCACAGCAGCGGGCGGATCGTTTGTGTGCAATCCGCTGGCTGAACGCAAGCGTTTTCCTAATTAAAAACGCCTTAGTAGAAAGAACAAACAATTGGAATGTCATGTTGATTTGGATCCTATAAAAAACTTGAATTTATTTGATTGCATCATAGAGAAAACACAATATTTTTTCTTAGATCTTTAAGTGAATGCTAGATTTATTATGAAATGTAGTACAAATGGTTCCTTAGAGAAAAATTGTATATGATTCAATCCTATGAATGAAAGATCAATGCAGAAATAAAAATCATAGGACTCTAGTCCTCCGAAAATTCCATGAAAAATCCTTTGAACCAAAAAGGCCCAGAAATGTTGCATAGAAACATAAGCCGCATGTAGTCAAAGTTTTAAAACTTTGACAACTAATAGTATGTATGGAAGTATAGAAATTTATCATGTAAGATATTTTACTTGCGATTGCAAAATAATACGTGTCAAATATTTCTCTACTAATCTTGCAAGCATTTTCTAAGTAAAAAAAATGTATACTCAAAGTGGTACCTTGAAGCTTGTGAAAAATATAACTTGCCATAGGGCATCTCCAATATGGACCCTTAAACCACCCGCATCCGTCCAGACTATACGTTCGGACGTATTTTGTCATCCAAAGCGGTCATGTATCTGTCCGCGGGCCGGTTTGGATATCTTTTTTTCCACAAACTGAAAGCAAAGTAGGGGGTGGGAGGGGGGAGGGGGCTTTGTGGGCATTCAAACCACTGCTACGCACGCGTCAGGCAACCTTACCCCACCCAAAATCCTCTCCCGCGCTTTCTTTCCAACGAACGCGCCGCTTCCCGCGCTAGCCAAGAGCACCGCGGGCGTCGTCGTCATTGGCCGCGGCGGCCCTCCGCACCACACAGGAGGTAGCGGACCGGCTACTCCGCGAGCGCCAGACAGCGGCCGAACAAGGCTTCCACGGGGGGTCCACTCCCTTCCGGCGCTGGAGGGACGACGACAACACGGACGACGATGGCGGTACGGTTGGGTAGGGCGGCCAAGCGTACGAGGTCGTCGTCCGCTACAAGTTAGCCTCCTAGGTTTTTTTTCTTCTAGTTCTTAGTTAAACGGTCGGAATATCTTAGCCGTTTTAAGTACATTATGTCCGAACTATAATGAAATCTGTATTATTTGATATAATTTGTCTAGTTTATTCAAATTTGATTTGAAACATATAAGGTCAGCTTTGGATGGCCGGATTCCATATCGTGTCCGTGAGCTGGTCCTCACCCGTCCGCGGATAGATACGGTGTTCGGTTCGAGATTTCAGCAGCGTAGATGCCCTGATTTCTTTTCTTAAAACCAATTGTCTCTACTCTCTCTACTCCTCTAGCAGATCTCTCTCCCATTATCAGCCAGCCTAGGCAACCGGGTCACCCGGAGAGTGCAGGCGTTGTCATCGGCCGCTCTCCGACGCGTCATATCAAATATTTTAACGCGTGCTTTTTGTCGTGGTACCTAGATGACTTTCCGCCAAAAGAAATTAAAAAAAGTTATTATACGCGAGTGGAGCGGATAAGGCATGCAGTCAGGCTCTGGTGTTGGGCGTGGTTAGCTGCATATCTTCGATCACGAATTCACGAGCGTGTGTGTGCGCATCAGTGCATGGGGCCATGCAAGATTATACAATGAGTATGCGTTTGACGGTAACGCTAGTGATACATAGCAATCTATCTATTACGGCCATCATCAAGCTTCATTCCGGCTGGTTAACGGTGAGTGCACGATGCCTATTGCCTATGCTATGGCGGCCCCGGCCGGTCGGCCACACACTCAGGCGATCGACGACGATCACACTGTGACACTGGCATGTGGGCCCTCGTGGCCTTACTCTATTTTTTGGGTAGAAGCAAGCTAATGATACACATTGGCGGCACAAAGGACATATCAGAGACGGATCGCCTGCCCCACGCAGCTCGATCGTGCATGCATGTACGCCAATTCCGCGCCCATCGTTATCGTCAGCATATGCCGATCGGGCAAGGGAGCTGGGTCCGAATGTGGGGTGGAGCTCTTTCTCGCGGCCTTTCCATATCGCTTACCAACCAAATAGCCACAATTAGCACGCGGGGTCACTACTGTCCCCTTCGTGGGTCACTGCCTTGATCCTCTTTTTGCACCACACGCTACCTCCTCAGGTACAATGTATGAGAGGTCAGGAGTACCTTTGGTGGTACTGTTAATCGTGACGTACAGTTGAGAGGTTACAAGCTAACCTAGCTACCGTTATGTTGACCAACCTCGGTGAGCCGGAGCGCATAGGTTCGCTCTATCAGACATATCGTTTCTCTTTGGTACCGTTGAGTGTCGTCAATATGCTTGTGACAGCCTGGATAATGCAACGGTTTTTTAGTTTGTACTCTGGTAGTGGCGAAGGTGCTCGAGTGCCCGGTCAGGTGAACCAGAGCGGCATAAGTTCGCTTTATCGGACATATCGTTCTTCTTTGGTAAGTTGAGTGTCGTCAATATGCTTGTGGCGGCCTAGATAATGTAACGGTTTTTCAGTTTGTACTCTGGTAGCGGTGAAGGTGCTCGAGTGCCCGGCCAGGTGAACCAGAGTGGCATAAGTTCGCTCTATCGGACATATCGTTCCTCTTAGGTGCCGTTGAGTGTCGCCAATATGCTTGTCGCAGCCTGGATAAATGCAATGGTTTTTTGGTGTGTACTCTGGTAGCGGCGAAGGTGCTCGAGTGCCCGGCCGGGTGTCTTGTGGGGTGTTGGCCTTCCTGTGTCTTGTACGTACAGTAATGCTTTAGTACTAGGCTAGCTAGGCGCTGTTTAGGTTTTTGTCCGGTTTTCCTCAAATAAACCGTGCAGTCCGTTTTCCTTTCTTCTTTATTGACACCCGCCTTTATGGGGCGCATTCCTCCTCTTGGGGTGTTTTTGTAATACCTCCTTCTAATCAACGAACTTGGCAATTCTCCTGTCAACATTCTAAAAAACACCCTGTCCTAACTAAATGACAAGCGATGGCATGTTACCTGAAACCAACTTTGATGACGATGGCCGAAGGAGGATCAATGATGTAAGTTTCAGTTCAGTTTTTTTTCTAAAAAAATATAGGCGCAGACGCTCACATACACACACATACTCTCACATGTATGAACACGCACACACACACACACATCTTACTTCTATAAACACCTTTCGAAGACCGAACTGACAAATCTTGAGATTCACAAAGTCGCCACAAACACCTCAAAGCCGATGGTATCGTCATGTCCCATTGAATGTACAGTGTTGCTCTCCCCTTGCTATCACCGGTGGTGGTGGAGCTTTTCCTCCTTTGGACGTGCGAGCTATGGCTCACTATTTTTCGTATCTAGTCTTTATGCGTCAACGCTACAATGTCACAAACCATTGTTGCGTGCATGCAAATGGTTCCCACGAGAGAAGCTGGATTAGCGGATTGAAGTGGTTGTTCATTGTGTTGCCATCACCCCATGCTGACAAGTGGAGGCATACTGTAGGAGGTAGAGGAATAATGATTCAGTATGATTGGTGATGATCTTTGTCGAGTCGATTCGGCAAAATAAGATTCCGTGGTGGTCTTGGCGGACATCTCCGGAGAACATCTTGTTTCATTCACTCATAGTACTAAGTGAAACAATTGTTAGAAGATCTACCATCAAGATCGTGACTGGAACACAATTTGATATCCAGGATGTGAAAACCTACATTCTAGCCTGCACTAATTGGACCTGTCGACAAGAACTTGTTTCGTCTCCTTATTGAAGGCATTTTCTTTGTGTTGATGCTTTAGCCTCAATTGGTTGGACCCGACACCAAGTAAAATCCTTGTGGGCTAGGGATGGGGAAGGAGGGGGCGCATTGGGTAATCCTCTTAACTTCTATTCCCAAAAGGAAAGGTAAATCTCCTAGCTAGATCATTAAGATCAACATTGGAACTTAAATCCTATAAGAATGCTCACATTGCTTAGTTGCATGAACTTGTAAAAATTATGAGCATGTTTGGGAAGATCAACTATTGAAGTGAAGATGAATATATCAAAAGTTATCCCACAAGAAAAGAAAGGTCGGAGGGGGTACTACCTATAGTGCAAGGTAGCCTAACCTTGGGACAGAACTGAACGGAATCTTGCGTACCTATACATGCAATATATCACTCTCCTAGGTATATACGTGTCCAGATATCCACGACATGATGTTGATTAATTGGAAGACCCATTGATTTGACAATTCGTACACACTAAGTTAATTAGTAGGTAGAGATGCGCTAGTTTACTAACAAGGACTGTGTCAAGTCATCTTGTCGGGAATATTAGTTAATTAGGTGATAACATAGTAAACTAGGTAGGCGGGAATACATTGGGCGTGCACATGTCTTAGCCGTCCAAGTGTCCCATGCTCCTGTGCATTGCTCAAATTAAGGATCAAGCTGCGTGATTCGATTTGGCCTAATTGTCATCTTGATTGATTTTGTTCATTGTGTGTACGTATTGTTTACCAGCTGATCGATGCCAACTTGATTAGTTAGCCAGCTTAGGCTAAAAATGATAGTATCCAGTTGTTTTCCATGAAACTGAGTGGTCATGCCTCGCTGGCTAGTAGACTAGCTTACTTCGATCATGAACGATATGATGCTTTTGTACATTTGACATTGTCAGCTATGGGTGTTATGCCAATTGGTTAGTTTATTTGTGAACTTAAGTCACCATTATTTGTTTGATTGTGAGAATGATGTTTCGTAATTAAGCTATATTATATATATTTTACCAAGTGCGGCCACTGACACTCTCTACGCTCCAAGATACATGATGCTTTAGTTATAGACCCAATACGTGCTGAAGATGCAACTTTAACTGATATTACATATTTATAGTTAGTTAATACTCCCTCCGGTCCTTTTTAGTCCGCATATAAGTTTTGTCCAAGTCAAAGTATCTCAACTTTGACCAAACTTATAGAAAATGGTATTAACATTTACAATGCCAAATCAACATTGTTAGATTCATTATGAAATGTAGTTTCATAGCATATATATTTGGTATTGTAAATGTTGGTATTTTTTCATATAAATTTGTTCAAACTTTGCAAAGTTTGACTTGACACAAATCTAATATGCAGAGTAAAAAGGACCGAAGGAAGTATTTTATAGTTTTTTGATATAGCTCACCATTCATGCTGAATGATATTTATAGTTCACACAGTGTACATGGGGTACTGTTTATGCTGATCTGGCCTGTTGATTTCCAATTGAACGGTCGAAAGAGGGGGTCATGTTACCATTATTGTTCACTGGTGACATGCCCATGCCATGCCACTGGATCTCAATCCACGCCGGCTACAGCGAGAGGGCGCCACGTCAAGCAGCAAGACCATAGAAATACAACCCATTGAGGTGTTCACTGCTTTGTCCGCGTCTTCTTCTCCGTCGAGATCACTAGTTAAGAGGCACCTCTTACAAAGGTTGCCCCCCCCCCACTCTTCTTTTAAACCGCGCGCCCAAATCCCAAACCATCTATATCGTGGGATTTCGTGTGGCGAGATAATTAAAACGCGATCCCGTTCCAATTGGTTTCTATGAACTTTTTTTTCACGAAAAACATTGGAACCCAAAAAACGAAAACATAAAAATAAAATCTGGTAAAAAATGAAAACTGGAAAACATTGACAACCAAAAAAATCCGAATAACAAAAAAATGAAAGGGTTAGAAAAACGAAAAAAAAAGGAAAAATAAAACAAAGCCAGAAGCATGGTTGCAGTTTTTCACTATTTTCCATTTCTGAGAAGCACAATAATGCTTCTTGTGGAAGCAAATCTGTGCTTCTTAGAGAAGCACATTTTTTTTGCTTCTACGAGAAACAAGTCCGTGCTTCTCATGGAAGCACGGATTTTATTTCCTTTTCTAGAAACACAAATGTGCTTCTCACGGAAGTAAATTTGTGCTTTCACATGACTGCAATATGTGCTTCCCATGGAAACATATTTTCATTTCTTTTCTGAGAGAAAACATATTTTGTTTGCTCTAAAACGCAGGGAATACTAGGCGAAAAACAAAAAGCCAAAACATTCATCTAAGACCCAAAAACGCGTAGGAAAAATGAAATGTAGATGAAATGGCGGCTGTTCGGTGCACCACTTGACGCACACTCATGCAAGAAAGTGACCCCCTATGGGAGCCTCGTATGGGTAACCCTTAGACAGTTGCTCCCCTTCTCCTAGAGAGCTCCTAATCGCGTCAAATGGAGAAGCAATGCTCGTGCGGAGCCTTTGTGGGCCATGACCCAGTAAGTTGGCTCTATTGCTCGTTCGACGCTCCCTCGTTCGCTTCGAAACTGCTATCTCGGAAGTGCTCGCTTGGTCACCTTGAACTGCCTGCTCAGCCCTGCTCCTGTTTTTTCGCTCATTTGCTATCTAACACAAAAAATCGCAGACTTAAAAAGTTGTTAGTTTGTGAAAATGCTCACAGATTTGAAAATAGTTCATGAATTTAAAAACTGCTCGCGTATTCAATAAAATTAGCAAATACAAATAAAATTTTGTAAATTTCAAAAGACATTGAGCATCTATTTTTTTCATGGAACTAAAAAATGTTCGCGCATCTAAGAAACGTCTGTGAAATTGAAAAAGATCACGTATCTGAAAAAATTGCGGATATAAATTGTTTTGCAATTTGAAAAACTTTCATTGATTTAAAAATGTTCTTGAATTTGCAAAAGAACTCTCGCATCTGAAAAAGTTTGCGAGTTTAAAAAAGTAAGCACATTTGAGAAAATTTGGTGGATTGAAAAAATGTTCATGGATTTGAAAAAAAGTTCTTGAAACTGAAATTTTTATGGATTTAAAAAATAATTTCGCGAATATGAAACAAAAAATAATTTTTTTGATAAAAAGCTCATGGATTTTGAAAAAAAAAACAATCGTCGATTTGGATTAAAAGTTCAAGAATTTGGAAAAGGTGCACATATCTGATTTTTTTTATCGAATATGAATAAAGTTTCACGATTTCTAAAACTTAGGTTCATATTTTTTATGAAAAAAATATAAGTTCAGAAAGGAAAAATAAAAATAGAAAGAAATATGAAACTGAAAAAGGAAGGAAAAAATTAAAAGAACCAAAACTAAACCTGGTAAAAGCAGCAGGAAAAAAAGGGCAGAAGCTTTGAGAAGTTTCCTAAAACCAGGCCTGGAAACTTCTAGAATCTTCACAAAATCACACGGTAAGCTGCCAACTAGATCGAGACCTCCTATAGGAGACATTCTGCGCTATTTTTTTTGAGACAATCCACGAAGCTTTTTATTCAACTGTCACAACGTTTACAGGGATGGACTGAAGTTCACCAGGGTTGCCCAACCAAACATGGCGGCCAATCCCCAGTTTTAAAACATGCTTGCCTCGACATTTGAGCTCCTAAACTTATGCACAAAATTGCATAACTGAAAACTACGAGAGTATTCAACGATCTCATGTATAATAGCCCCATAGCTAGGGCTATTCTTTTGCTTGATATCCTCCACAACGCCTTTGTAGTCAGTTGCAACGTGTATCGCCGTAGATGGAGATCCTCCGCTAGTGCCATTGCTTCCCGAACTGCCAACACCTCGAGAGTAGCTGGATCAGATATACCATTGAACACGATAGCCGACGCCCAAGATACGCAGACCCTCCTCATTCCTCGCATATTGCAGCGATCGCACCAAATTTCGATCTCCTCATAGTGGCCGCATCAACATTCACTTTCATCATGCCCGAGGGAGGTTTAATCCAGCATGTTGGCCTCACCTGCACTGAATGCGCAGCTGTTCTCTCCGGTTTCTTGACAATTTGGATGTCATTCAGAAAGGAATTGACAAAACAATGAGTGGAGTAGGGGCTCTGAAATATGTCTTCATAAATTGCCTTTCTTCTTGCTGCCCAAATAGCCCATAAGGTGGTCGTCATACGGACAAAAAGATCACTTGGCAAGGCTCTCTTCATGGCAAAGAGCCAGTCCTTAACGCTATCGGTGTCGAAACGACTCATCTGATCCAAGATCGCCTCATCTGCAAGTGCCCAAACACTGCAAGACATCGAGCAGTTCAATAAGGCATGTCTCCACGAGTCCCTCGCGCCACGTAAAGCACATGCCGATGACGTTGACATATTTCTATGCTCCAGGACATCGGCTGTCGGAATTGAGCTCCGAGCTAGTTGCCAGAGAAAAAGCTTGATTTTTGCAGGTACGTCGGTCTTCCATAGATCAGTCCATTCTGCTTTTGCATTTCCGCCGTCGAAGAACTATCTTGTTCCTCGATCCAGTTCTTCCTCGTGATCTTGGTTTGCATAATAATTCTGTAAGCAGATTTGACAGAGAAAGAACCTCTCTGCTCTCCGCTCCAGGCCTAGAAATCCTCTACGTTCCTTGTACATAAAGGGATAGCTAGCACTGCTTCTGCATCAATGGGCAAGAAAACCGATCGCACAAGATGCTCATTCCAGCTCATTGTCGCCGTGTACACCAATTCTGAGACCAACTGTGGAGGGTTCGAATAAGCAAAGGCGATGGGCCTCATCATCCCCGGTCGTGGTAACCAGCCTGTGTCCATATATGTGTAGTTTGCCCATTACCAATCCTCCCGATAAGGCCTAGCCTAAGCATATCTCTTCCATCTAGGATTGCTCGCCAAATTTGTGATGGTCTATTGCCAAGCTCCGCCCATTAAAGATGAGTGAGGAAAATAAGTCGACCCAAGAGGGGGCATACAAACTAGACCTGCCCACAAGTAGGTGGAAAATAAGGAAAAAGAAAAAGGAAGTCAAGTAGATTCAACCTCAAGAACCGCCAACATGACCTACTAGCCAGCTTGTCCACGAGGTCTACTTAACGGCACAACGTGAAATGCTAAAAGGCCTAAATACAGACACAAAATTTACATGAAATCTTAAAAGTGCATGCGCGTTTATTGGAGAGAACAAGCGCCCGCTCTATCACTCACATGCATGTGTACTTTTTTTTCTGCTAGTGTGTGGGGTAACACTGGTCACATTGGAACAGATCTTTGTGCAATTATTTTGGATTTTCAAAATTTTAAAAAACCATATCTTTCAAACCGCGCATCGAAATTTAGATCCGTTTTCTCCGTTGGATTCCTCGCGACGAGATCTTTCAAACTAGATCCCGCATGGATGTGTTTCGATGAAATGTTTTTATGACAACTTTGATGCTATATGGTGCAACTTTTAGTACTGCATTGTGCAACTTTAGTACTGTATGGTGCAAAGTTTTTCAAAACCAAATTTTGGAGCTGTATGAGCCAAATTCCTCTGTGTTTGCAACCTAGCAACCATGACAACCTGATGTGCAACTAGTCTACTGCCCCAACCAACTACATAGTAGTTGATGTGCGACCCTCCTCCCTGCTCGTGGATGTGTAGTTTTTCAATATTTGCACACCCTGTCCCACCTCCACTACCAGTGGTATGTGTAATTTAGTCAATTGTTAAAGCCAACTATCTATTTAGTCGATTGTGCAACTCCTTACCCCTTCCTACTTGTGAACACGAAGTTTTAATTGGCGAGGGCAATAAACGGAGTTGGACATAGTCTTCTACGCAGCTGGCCGGGAAAACATACGAGGTTGCACATGTGGTAGTTTGGATGGTGAAAATTCCACATTCATGAGGGTAGTGAAAAGTTGCATATAGGTAGGGCGCGAAAGTTGTACATATCACTAGCAGGGGTGGTTTGGACTAGGTGCTAGCAGGGAAACCACACATTTAGGAAAAGTTACACCTCACTGTTAGACAATTGGCCGTGATAGTATCCGAAGTTGCACATCCACTACTAGGCAGTTGGCCGATGCAGCAAATAGTGAAAGCACAACCACGGGCATAAGGATCATTGCACATCATCTACTAGGCAGTTAGCCTGGACAACAGACGAAATTGTCCATCTCACTAGAAGTAAATAGTTTGGGGATGGAGGTGACATAAGTAAAAATTGCATGTTCACGGGTAGACGGGAAGTTGCACAACCACTGTCAGCTAGTTGCACATCGACTCCTAAGCAGTTGCACAAAACAAGGGACTAAATTACACAAAAAAAATCATCGAAACATGCCCATGCGGGATCTAGTTTCGAAGAGCACGTCATGAGGGTTCCTAAAGTGAAAACGAATATTAATTTCAACATGCAGTTTGAAAGTTATAGTTTTTTAAATTTATAAATCATGAATTAAATGATAGGAAGCCATCCACGCATATGGAGTAAAAGAGGACACAGTCGGATGCATGTGCACCATTTAGTACGCATGTTGGTAGGCTATTTTCTGTTTAAGTAGTTGGGACCAGGGAATCTTTTCTAATCAAAGACACGGGGACAAACACTTACCAAAAATTACCGGCTACCACAGAGCGTTAGTGAGCCAACGGCTGCTTGTTCTGGACGTTGCTCCAAAATTTAACACTTGAAAACAAATCACGAACAGATTTTCAAAATCTGGAGCAAAAATTGAACTTAAGTGACCACTTTTGACAAAACAGAATGAAATTTTGGTAAAATTCTGAAATATTTTTTAATTTTCAACAAAATATGACGCATGTGAACAAAAATATGAAATACTGAACATTTTTTTGAAAAAATGTGAACATTTTTTTAATTTAGAGAAAACAAATTAAATCGAGAAAAAACTTGAACATGTGAACAAATATTTGAAGACCCAAACTTTGTTTGAAGTTAGAGAACCAAATTTTGAAATGAGGAACAAAATTTGAAAATGGGAACAAAGAATATTTGAAATCCCGAACATTGGTTTGAAACTCTGAACATTTTCTAATTTAGATAAAAAAAATCAAAATAAAATCGAGGAAAAACTGAATGATCTAAATATTTTTTAATTTACAGAACAAAAAAGCTCAAAATAAGAAAAATTTGAAATCCTATTTTTTAAAATTGCGAACAGTTTTTATTAGATATAAATAGAAAAATGTAATCATTCTCGAAAATTTGGAAATTCTAAACATTTTCAAGTTTTAGAACATTTTTTAAAATGAAGTAAACAATCTTTGAACATCTGAACATTTATTGAAATTTGTGAACAAAGTTTGAAAAACATAATTGTATTTCTAAATATTTGTTGAAAAATAAAAATAAAAAAAGGCAAGAAAAAATAAACAAAGAAAATAAAAAACGAAATAGGGAAGAAAAATGAACAAAGTATAGAAAAAAAGGAAAATAACAAAAAAGAAACAAAAAGACATAAAACCGGTTCAGGAACCTTCGCTTACCTTCTAGAAGGTTCCTAAAATGAGAAAAAACCGGTTGGAACCTCCTAGAACCTTCCCAAAACAGTCAGACACTGTAGCACTTACTTTGCTGATTATTGGGCCCGCCCATGTCGATCGCTGGTCGCTCCCTGTGTGCGAAGTGACGACCATCTGCCGTAGAATGCGGCAGATAGGATTTTCCAACTAGATCTACAGAATCGCACGCTAAGCTATGCTAGATGAGCCGGCTGTTAACAAACGAAGCAATTGAGGGGTGTGCGACAGGTAAGGAAATGCAATATATTCGGCGCTATAAGCGCCTAATAGGATTTCCTAGTCCCCGCTTAGCTCGTTATTTAGTGACTAGATGCTTACTATTGGGCTGGCACAGAGTGGCAAAGTATTTCTGTTTTCCTCTCTGGTCTTGGGATAATTCTATAACATGTAGATTTGTTTTTTTCTCTCTACTAGTTTATTGGTTTTTCTTTGACTTTCTTTTTCTTCTTTGCCTCTCTGGTTGAACCTTTTCAATTCATGAATATTTTTAAATTCATAGATATGTATAAACTTCATGAATAATTCTATTTTTGTGAATATTTTTTTGATCCGCAAGCATTTCTTTAAAATTCGTGATCATTTTTAGTTTCTTGATTTTTATAAAAAACAATTAATGATTATTATTTAATGTGAAGATTCATAAAATTTAGAACATATTTTTGGATCCACAAATCTTTTTTAATGTCGGGAATATTTCCAAAAATCATGAATATTAAAAAAATAGAATATTTTTTAATTTATACAACTGTTTGTTTTGGAAAACAAACCCAACTCTAAACTACGCAGCCTCATGTTCCTATAGTAATAGTAGCTAAGACGAAGAAAAAATCCTAAGTGGGTCGGGCTACTATGCAGCCGACATGTGTGTTTGCTTGCTGCGACACGCATTGCGTGTGGAACATGACCTCCCACCTTCTATCATGTGTCTTAAGCTATGTGCAGTATGTGCCTCGGCAATTTTGTTTTGTCGCTTTTCAAGCATATTTTTTTCATTTCTATTGGTTTTGCTATTAATATACTTCTGAATTGGAAAGGGGAATGTTCAAGATTTTAAAAAGTTCACAACAAATATAATAAAGCCTTTTGTCTCAAGCTAGTTTGGATAGGTTAGATATGAAATCAAACAATAACTCGTGAGAACCCAAAGAAGATAGAGTACAAGTAAACATAGTACAAAAAAGTAAATTAAGCTTCTAATACATGGATTGTTGATTTCTATGCAATCCTAGGAAAAACCAAATCATTGGGTACATCTCAATCCTTCAAGTCTTTTACCACCTCCTACAATGTCAATCTTTGTCGAGCTACCCCTCATAGTATTTCTGCCACTTTTTAGAATAATGTTATTCACTAGTGCTTCTACATGCCATAGTTGGATATGTCCAAACCATCTAAGTCGGTGTTGGATTGGTCCTTATCTTCAATCGGTGCCACCCTACCTTTTCACATATCCACTCATTATGAATCTACTCCTTTATTGTATGACCACACATCCACCTTAGCATGCGTGTCACGGTGACACATTTCTTGGATTTGTTTTACCTTAGTAGGCCAACACTTTACTCCATATAGCATGACATGTTTGATGGCCGCCCAAAGAACTCGCCTTTTGATCTTTTGTGGGCCCTTCTTGTCACAGAGTTACGCTTAGGATCCACCCTATTTTTATTACGTTGCTAATATCCTCATTGATACAACCGTTGCTTTTCTTTCTAGCATTGATCCCAAGTATCGGAAGGTGTTCCTTTTATGCACTATATGTCCCTCTAAACCAACCTCTCATTCCTCGCATCTAACATCGCTAAAGTGACACCACACATGTTGAAAAGTTTAAAATTTAATACGATGTTAAATTAAAAAATTTATTCATGAATATGAAAAACTATTTATGACTTCAAAAAAGTTCACAACTATAAAATGTTCACAAAATTTTAAAATGTTAATGAATAAAAAACTACTCAGGAATTTCACAAATATATTATCAAATTTAAATAGATTCATGAATTTTACAATGCTCATGAATTTTAGAATATCTTCAAAAAAATTATAACATTCAAGCATTTGAAATAATATTATTTTTGCTATCAAAAGGAAAATATATAAGAAAAAGTATGAAAACAAAAACAAAAAAAGATAAAATCATTCATGTAAATTTAAAATTATTCACCTACTTTGAACAAAAAATCTAATCCAAAAAATATGATCATGATTTTTTATATTTTTCATGTAATCTGAAAAGTTGTTTAGCCATTGTTAAGATTGTTCGCATGTATTTAGTTGTTCAAATTAGTAGAATTCTTTAACATAATTTTGAAAAATCTTTATTTTTTGACAAAACCATGCAATTAAAAAAATATGTAAGTATATATTTTAAAAAGTGTTCTCATAATTTTTAATGTGTTTATGTCGAGGGGAAGTAGGTTCCACCACTTCACCGTGCCACCCTCGTTGTATTTGGGCCATAGTTACCCATTAGAACAGGGCACAACGGGACTATGTTGAATCCAGCAACTTCCACCATCATGCTAGTCCTGGTTTCATAAAAGGAGGCAAATGCTTTCCATATGCTAAGGACTCCTTGACAGATGGAAGAAAAAGACTAATGACGGTGGATAGAATGCACACGATCAAGGCTAGTACAAAAGGCGTCCACCTGATGAGGGGAGGCTTCTTCAACTTTGCGAAGATTCCCAAAATACGCAATTTTAGCCGATTTAGCCTTATATGAGGCCCGATCTAGAATACACCATCTAGGTTGTCCATCCACAACTGGACGACCTCACTCTCAACTCGCTAGGTGCATATCGTTTTAGCTTTTTCTGGATCAACAAACATTTTTTTAAATTTGGGAATATTTTCAAATCATGAATATTTTTAAATTTCTAAACTTTTTGTTTCGGAAAACAAACCCAACTCTGGACTGTGGAGCCTCATGTTCCCATAGTAATAGTAGCCAAGACGAAGAAAAACAAGCCTAAGTGGGTCAGGCTACTATGCAACCGACATGCTTGTTTGCATGCTGCGACATGCATTGCGTGTGGAACATGACCTCCCACCTTCTATCATGTGTCCTAAGCTATGTGCAGTACGTGCCTCGGGAATTTTGTTTTGAGGGTTTTCAAGCATATTTTTTAATTTTGATTGGGTTTGCTATTAATATACTTCTGAATTGGAAAAGGGAATGTTCAAGATTTTAAAAAGTTCACAACAAATATAATAAAGCCTTTTGTCTCAAGCTAGTTTGGATAGGCTAGATATGAAACCAAACAATAACCCGTGAGAACCCAAAGAAGATAGAGTACAAGTAAACATAGTACAAAAAAGTAAATTAAGCTTCTAGTACATGGATTGTTGAGTTCTATGCAGTCCTAGGAAAAACCAAATCAGTGGGTACATCTCAATCCTTCAAGTCTTTTTACCACCTCCTACAATGTCAATCTTTGTCGCTACTACCCTCATAGTATTTCTGCCACTCATTATAATAATGTTATTCACTGGTGCTTCTACATGCCACCGTTGGATATGTCCAAACCATCTAAGTCGGTGTTGGATTGGTCCTTATCTTCAATCGGTGCCACCCTACCTTATCACATATCACTCTTTATGAATCTACCCCTTTATTGTATGACCACACATCCACCTTAGAATGCGTGTCACGGTGACACATTTCTTGGATTTGTTTTACCTTAGTAGGCCATTACTTTACTCCATATAGCATGACATGTTTGATGGCCGCCCAAAGAACTCGCCTTTTGATCTTTTGTGCCCTTCTTGTCGCAGAGATATGCTTCGGATCCACCCTGTTTTGATTATGTTGCTAATATCCTCATTGGTACAACCGTTGCTTTTCTTTCTAGCATTGATCCCAAGTATCGGAAGGTGTTCCTTTTATGCACTATATGTCCCTCTAAACCAATCTCTCATTCCTCGCATCTAACATCGCTAAAGTGACACCACACATGTTGAAAAAGTTTACAAATTTAATACGATGTTAAATTAAAATTTATTCATGAATATGAAAAACTATTTATGACTTTAAAAACTTCACAATTTTAAAATGTTCACAAAATTTTAAAATGTCAATGAATAAAAAACTATTCAGGAATTTCACAAATAAATTATTGAATTTAAATAGATTCATGAATTTTAAAATGTTCATGAATTTTAGAAAATCTTCAAAAAAAATTATAATATTCAAGAATTTGAAATAATATTATTTTTGCACTAAAGTAGAAAATATATAATAAGAAGTATGAAAAGGAAGACAAAAAAGATAAAGTCATTCATGTAAGTTTAAAATTATTCACCTATTTTGAACAAAAAATCAAATCCAAAAAATATGTTCATGATTTTTTATCTTTTTCATGTAATCTGAAAAGTTGTTTAACCATTATTAAGATTGTTCGCATTTATTTAGTTGTTCAAATTAGTAGAATTCTTCAACATAATTTTGAAAAATCTTTGCATATTTGACAAAAACCATGAATTAAAAAATATGTAAGTATATATTTTAAAAAGTGTTCTCATATTTTTTAATGTGTTTATGTCGAGGGGAAGTAGGTTCCACCACTTCACCGTGCCACCCTCGTTGTATTTGGGCCATAGTTACCCATTAGAACAGGGCACAACGGGACTATGTTGAATCCAACAACTTCCACTATCATGCTAGTCCTGGTTTCATAAAAGGAGGCAAATGCTTTCAATATGCTAAGGACTCCTTGACAGATGGAAGAAAAAGACTAAAGACGGTGGATAGAATGCACCCGATCAAGGCTAGTATAAAAGGCGTCCACCTGATGAGGGGAGGCTTCTTCAACTTCGCGAAGATTCCCAAAATACGCAATTTTAGCCGATTTAGCATTATATGAGGCCTGATCTAGAATACACCATCTAGGTTGTCCATCCACAACTCGACAAGCTCACTCTCAACTCGCTAGGTGCATATCGTTTTAGCTTTTTCTTGATCAACAAACATTTTTTTAAATTTGGGAATATTTTCAAATCGTGAATATTTTTAAATTTCTGAACTTTTTGTTTCATAAAACAAACCCAACTCTGGACTGTGGAGCCTCATGTTCCTATAGTAATAGTAGCCAAGACGAAGAAAAACAAGCCTAAGTGGGTCGGGTTACTATGCAACCGACATGCGTGTTTGCTTGCTGCGACATGCATTGCGTGTGGAACATGACCTCCCACCTTCTATCATGTGTCTTCAGCTATGTGCAGTACGTGCCTCAGGAATTTTGTTTTGTCGCTTTTCAAGCATATTTTTCATTTTGATTAGGTTTTCTATTAATATACTTCTCAATTGGAAAAGGGAATGTCCAAGATTTTAAAAAGTTCACAACAAATATAATAAAACCTCTTGTCTCAAGCTAGTTTGGATAGGCTAGATATGAAACCAAACAATAACCCGTGAGAACCCAAAGAAGATAGAGTACAAGTAAACATAGTACAAAAAAGTAAATTAAGCTTCTAGTACATGGATTGTTGATTTCTATGCAATCCTAGGAAAAACCAAATCACAGGGTACATCTCAATCCTTCAAGTCTTTTTACCACCTCCTACAATGTCAATCTTTGTCGCGCTACCCCTCATAGTATTTCTGCCACTATTTAGAATAATGTTATTCACAGGTGCTTCTACATGCCACAGTTGGATATGTCCAAACCATCTAAGTCGGTGTTGGATTGGTCCTTATCTTCAATCGGTGCCACCCTACCTCATCACATATCGCTCATTATGAATCTACTCCTTTATTGTATGACCACACATCCACCTTAGCATGCGTGTCACGGTGACACATTTCTTGGATTTGTTTTACCTTAGTAGGCCAACACTTTACTCCATATAGCATGACATGTTTGATGGCCGGCCAAAGAACTCGCCTTTTGATCTTTTGTGGGCCCTTCTTGTCGCAGAGATACGCTTCGGATCCATCCTGTTTTGATTACGTTGCTAATATCCTCATTGGTACAACCGTTGCTTTTCTTTCTAGTATTGATCCCAAGTATCGGAAGGTGTTCCTTTTATGCACTATATGTCCCTCTAAACCAACTTCTCATTCCTCGCATCTAACATCGCTAAAGTGACACCACACATGTTAAAAAAGTTTACAAATTTAATACGATGTTAAATTAAAAATTTATTCATGAATATGAAAAACTATTTATGACTTTAAAACAGTTCACAACTTTAAAATGTTCACAAAATTTTAAAATGTTAATGAATAAATAACTATTCAGGAATTTCACAAATATATTATCTAATTTAAATAGATTCATGAATTTTAAAATGTTCATGAATTTTAGAAAATCTTCAAAAAAATATATAATATTCAAGAATTTGAAATAATATTATTTTCTCACTAAAAAGGAAAATATATAATAAAAAGTATGAAAAGGAAGATAAAAAAATATAAAATCATTCATGTAAATTTAAATAATTTCACCTATTTTGAACAAAAAATCAAATCCAAAAAATATGTTCATGCTTTTTTTTATCTTTTTCATGTAATCTGAAAAGTTGTTTAGCCATTTTTAAGATTGTTCGCATTTATTTAGTTGTTCAAATTAGTAGAATTCTTCAACATAATTTTGAAAAATCTTTGCATATTTTACAAAAACCTTGCAATTAAAAAATATGTAAGTATATATTTTAAAAAGTGTTCTCATAATTTTTTAATGTGTTTATGTCTAGGGGAAGTAGGTTCCACCACTTCACCGTGGCACCCTCGTTGTATTTGGGCTATAGTTACCCATTAGAACAGGGCACAACGGGACTATGTTGAATCCAGCAACTTCCACCATCATGCTAGTCCTGGTTTCATAAAAGGAGGCAAATGCTTTCCATATGCTAAGGACTCCTTGACAGATGGAAGAAAAAGACTAAAGACGATGGATAGAATGCACCCGATCAAGGCTAGAACAAAAGTCGTCCACCTGATGAGGGGAGGCTTCTTCAACTTCGCGAAGATTCCCAAAATACGCAATTTTAGCCGATTTAGCATTATATGAGGCCCGATCTAGAATAAACCATCTACGTTGTCCATCCACAACTCGACGAGCTCACTCTCAACTCGCCAGGTGCATATCATTTTAGCTTTTTCTGGATCAACAAACATTTTTTAAAATTTGGGAATATTTCAAAATCGTGAATATTTTTAAATTTCTAAACTTTTTCCTCAGGAAAACAAACCCAACTCTGGACCGTGGAGCCTGATGTTCCTATAGTAATAGTAGCCAAGACGAAGAAAAACAAGCCTAAGTGGGTCGGGCTACTATAACATCGACATGCGTGTTTGCTTGTCATGACATGCATTGGCGTGTGGAACATGACCTCCCACCTTATATCATGTGTCTTAAGCTATGTGCAAGATGCGTGCCTCGGGAATTTTGTTTTGTCACTTTTCAAGCATATTTTTCATTTTGATTGGGTTTGCTATTAATATAATTCTGAATTGGAAAAGGGAATGTTCAAGATTTTAAAAAGTTCACAACGAATATAATAAAGCCTTTTGTCTCAAGCTAGTTTGGATAGGCTAGATATGAAACCAAACAATAACCCGTGAGAACCCAAAGAAGATAGAGTACAAGTAAACATAGTATAAAAAAGTAAATTAAGCTTCTAGTACATGGATTGTTGATTTCTATGCAATCCTAGGAAAAACCAAATCACTGGGTACATCTCAATCCTTCAAGTCTTTTTACCACCTCCTACAATGTCAATCTTTGTCGCGCTACCCCTCATAGTATTTCTGCCACTCTTTAGAATAATGTTATTCACTGGTGCTTCCACATGCCACCGTTGGATATGTCCAAACCATCTAAGTCGGTGTTGGATTGGTCCTTATCTTCAATCGGTGCCACCCTACCTTATCACATATCACTCATTATGAATCTACTCCTTTATTGTATGATCACACATCCACCTTAGCATGCGTGTCACAGTGACACATTTCTTGGATTTGTTTTACCTTAGTACGCCAACACTTTACTCCGTATAGCATGACATGTTTGATGGCCGCCCAAAGAACTCGCCTTTTGATCTTTTGTGGGCCCTTCTTGTCGCAGAGATATGCTTCGGATCCACCCTGTTTTGATTATGTTGCTAATATCCTCATTGGTATAACCGTTGCTTTTCTTTCTAGCATTGATCCCAAGTATCGGAAGGTGTTCCTTTTATGCATTATATGTCCCTCTAAACCAACCTCTCATTCCTCGCATCTAACATCGCTAAAGTGACACCACACATGTTGAAAAAGTTTACAAATTTAATATGATGTTAAATTAAAAATTTATTCATGAATATGAAAAACTATTTATGACTTCAAAAAACTTCACAACTTTAAAATGTTCACAAAATTTTAAAATGTTAATGAATAAAAAACTATTCAGGAATTTCACAAATACATTATCGAATTCAGAAAAACAAGCCTAAGTGGGTCGGGCTACTATACAACTGTCACACCCTGATTTTCATGCCACTACGCTTAAGCTAACAATCATGATAAAATGTGGTTTGACAAAAACTTTTGAGTGTTTTGGACCTTGCCTTGATTGGTTTTTGTTTGTTGTTTGCAAGTGCTCTAAAAATAAAATTAATCCTCCAACTCTTATACTCCTTTTCCTTGATCCAAAAATTCTGCCCAATGATCATGCCATGTGTATAGAGCATTATAGTATTTTCTTACAAAAATAATTTGGCCAAAAAGTATTTTCTAAAATTAGTTTTTCAAAAACCCCTGAATTGAGGTTTGCACTGCAAGTACTTAATTAAGGGCAGTGAAAATCATTCCAAAAATATTTGACTCCTATTAGATATAGGATACCCAGAAACCACAAAAATATAATTTTAAAAGTTATTTTCCTATTTTATTTAAAAGCTTTTTCTTAAGGCCAGAAATGGTCTTTTAATAGAGAAAAATTATTTTATTGTTTCAAAATATTTGACAAAAATCAGGGAAACTCAAAGGACATATATTTTCCATATATAAGAGTTTCAACATATGGTCATGATCAAAATATTGGACAAAACCTCCCAAAACCATTTCTGCCCATTTCAAGGATTTGAAATATTTCTACAGGAAATATTTTCATAAAAATCCAAGAAAATCCAGCAAGTCACAAATGCATATTGTGATGATCTTGCAAATCCTCACTTCAATCAAGGTCATTTTGGTCCACCAGAATGCCCCAAAACCCTCTCCGACTGTAATCATATTTGAACAAGTTTGTACTACCAACTTTCTCCCCTTAACCCCAACTTTTGTGAGCATATTCACATGACCAAATGAGGCCACTACACCAAGTAGTGCATCAAGGAGAAGTGTTATGCTCAACTAGATCTACACAAGTCTATTTCTGCTCATTTCTAGGGTTTACAAAAGTTGCATTGGCAAGTTTGCCCAAATAAGCTCCAAATTGGTGGAAGGCCCTAATTATATGTGTCATTTCACCCTGTGGAGTCTCATGGCATTTGGAAATCATTTGCTTGCCAAAACCTTTACCAAACACCTTCTGCCACTTTTCAAAAATCACCATTTTGACCACTAAAACTATTCTCCTTGAGCTCAACTTTTTACCACAGCTCCTCCTAGACCCCTTTCACCTCCAAAGAATAATGGCAAGTCCACACTCAATTATTGGATGGGTAAAACCCCACTTTCTCTCTCTCCTCGACAGCCCATTTCTCCCTCTTCCTCACCTCCCTCCTCACTCCAAAGTGGCCATCCATGGCATCCAATGCACCACCCCATTTCTTTACTCCCTCATAGACCTGCCTTTGGACACCAAAGGACGCTCACCATGCATAAAGAATGGCCATGCTACCATTTGGGCGCTTCGAGCTGCCATGTGACAAGGCGCCTCCCACACCGTAGCCACCCTCCCAACCACCTCCGGCCACCTCGGGCCTCCCCTCACCGCTGATGCGCCTCGGCGTCTGCAGACGCCACGCTGGTCGGCCCCTCCTCTCTCTCCTCCTCAAGGCCTCACATAGCAACAGAGGTCAGCCTGAAGCGTGCTAATGGCGCTGCTCACACGCTGCGCCTCGACCTCTCCCCACTCCTCTCTCTATCTCACCCGACGAGTCGACGCCCAGAACACCCTGCACACCACGCCTCTTTCCCCGAGCCCTGCAGCCGACGAAAGGTGGAGCCCACCAAGACGAGTCCACGGCAGACTCCCTGCTCGCCTATTTAAAGGCCTCCCGAGCCCTCCTCTCCTCACCACTCGCCTCCAGACCACCAAAACATCCCCCGCACCCTGGGCCTCTCCAGAATCACCTGAAGCTCGAGATCGAGCTCGAGCTCACGCCTGCTCGCCCGGAGTTCGCGAGGTATAGGCCTCCCCGCCCTCCTTTGCCCCGATCTGAAACCGCCTCCTCCCACCGATCATTTCCCTCTCTTCCCCGCCTTTGTTTGCACGAGTCGACCGGAACGACCACCACCAAGCTCCTCCGCCGCAAGACCTCGCCGGGCCGAACTGTGCCACCCGGCTGCCAACTCCGCTTCCATCCGAACGGGCGGATCCTCCCCGAGCACAACGGTACCACCCACGCACCTCTCAGGCCTCAGATCGCCGCCGGGCGAAGCTCGCTGTCAGCCTCAGACAGAGGTAGGCGACGACGGCCGTGGGCCCTGTCTGTCATTTCACCTTCGACGCAGTGGGACCCACCGTCAGTTTAAAACGACGCACGCAGGCGCATCTGTCGTTCATTGCCGATCAAGGCGATTTGCCTTTACGCCTTCGGGACGTGGCAGCCTCAAGGTGGGCTGAAACCCATCCGGGCCTCACAGACTGTGGTCCTTCCGCCCAGCTTGCACAAAGGTCGCTTCTCCTTTTTCTTTCTCGTCTGCTTTATAAAATTCCTCGTGATAAAATATTTATCCAAATGAAATAATTCCAGTTCCTAAATTCTTGTAAAAATCCCACCTATTTAATGGTGCAACTTTCATTCAAATCCCACAACCTTTTCTTCTTTCACTGTAAATATTTAAATGTGATTTTAAGCATTTAAATATACCTTTGTAAATCCATTTCTCCTATTCTGCTACTCCAAATCCAAAACTAGAAATTTCCCCTTCTTAGTTTTCAACCTAGTATTTAATAAATATAAGTTGACATTTTTCTGAGCACTTTGGTTTTTCTATTTTATTATTGCCTCGTTATTATTTTATGACAATAGATTGCGTTGCTGACGAAGGAGTTGGACCAGAAGACTTTGAAGACCCAGAAGACTTTGTTGAGCCAGGCAAGCAGCCCTTTGACCATGTCTATGAAACCCTTTTTATGCATGTCATATAGCACCATATTGTTGTTGCAACGAAATCATGATGAGGTGGTTACCACTTTGATGGGTTGCCATCGTACTTCCTCGTTGATACTTGCATTGTGCATGACCCTACCTTCTTATGAGGGTTATGCCGGTGGGAGTAGATAGGATGCTAAGTAGTGCTACGCAAAAAGGGACGGGGATATGCATGGTGGAGGAGACAAAGTATTTTCAAGAGACTTTTCGAAAACCCCATCGGGTGCCACTTATGCCCGAGGGAGATGATGAGATGGGTAACCACTTGATGACGAAGTGGTGTACCGAGGCAAGTGTGTGTTGTTTTCGAAAACGGATTGGTTTAAGTTGCGAAGTTATTCCAACCTTACATGCGCAACCACTCTACCCTTATATGGGAAAGGGCATTATTGATTACCTAGGTCGATACTAGCTTTGAGCCCGTGACATTAGTGACGGGGAGAGTTGGTGCTCTCTCGGGGACGGGGTCGTGTAGGGCGGCCATGACCGTATTTTTTACAGTGGCACCGGATACACTGCTGTGTCCCTCTCGGATGTTACGATCTCGAGTGAGTCTCGTATGATGTACATCGTGAGGATACTGGAACAACGAGCGGACTTCTTGTTAGTGTCGCCTAGGGAAAGGTAGTGATCGGGTGCTTACCCCGGTACTTGAGGTATCGCGGGTCGTGGATGACACGGAAGTTCCCGGATCTTGTGGGTAAAGTGTGCAACCTCCGCAGAGTGTAAAACTATTCAATAGCCGTGTCCACGGTCAAGGACAGTTAGGTAACCGCTCTTGGGCTACGCCCACATGTTTACAAACAAAGTGTGTGTGTTGATAATTACTTGGGTCAAGTCAAAGGACTTGACGTGATTGAGATGGGTTGGTGCCCACTCTATTTATGTTGATATCTGTAACATGTCCTCATGGTTACTTGAATTCTCCTGATGCATGTCTTACAAGTTGTTGAACATTTCATTGCACTCAAAACTAGCTTTCTGCAAAAATTTACCTATATCATGTATTGTTACATCTTGGACCAAAACATGGGTTGCTTTAAGTAGCACGCTCAAAGTACTCATTGGCTTGCCACGGGTTATTTAATTGACCAGGCATGGAAGAACCAGAGTTCAAGAAGAGTTCTTTGGAGACGAACATGCGAACTAGGGCGCTTTCGGTCGAGAATGCACAGCAGGGTTAAGGCAGATGGCATGGGCCCAAGTTGTTATTGAAGATTCCGCTGCGATGATACACTCAGGACTTGACCATAATGGTCCTACTTGTGTAATACGGTACGTAAGGATGTAAGCCTCTTGTTATTCAGCTTCTGTGTTCAAGTGAGCATTGATCTCTGGGATCACTCAGACACGCAGCATTCGGTGATCACGACTTATGAGTCGGGTCCCCACAGAGCTGGTATCGTGAGCCATCCCGATCAAGGAAGCCTTAGTTAGCATGGTCGTTAGTTAGGTAAAACTATTTCCAAAACAACTACTAGTTTTCAAAACTATCTATACTTCTCTTCCCTTCTCGCTTTTCAAAAACTAAGGTATACTTTCCTTATTAATCTCTTCCCCTTCAAAACCTTTGGTCGCTAGAACCCTTATGCCCTCGACCAATCTGGATTCCTTGTAATCCTCGTGGATAATCTCGAAGGAAGATGCCTTGCCGACGCTCACCCACATCTCTGAACACAAGATTGGCGACATCACAACAAGACGATACCAATGTAAGATACATCCTCAAGAAATGAGGACACGAAGACCTGTGAGATGGTGACACCCTTGACATCGCCCCCAAGATGATGCAACCTTAGCCTCACGATGATCGTGGCATAGGATATGCAAGATCATGATATACATCGCTAATAGAGTAACCCTGTCACTACCGTTGTTGTATCGGCAAACCACCGGTGGATGAGAACCTAGCCATTTGGTCCGCCTCCCTATAGTGAGCAGGAAAACGGTTCTGTTCATCCCCCGCTCTCGGTGACGATACTGGCAACAATTTATCCGGCAGATTGGACCTCTACTATGCGTTGTTAGTGTCATTACATAAAGGATTGCCTACCTGGTACAATCAACGCCTTAGAAGGCAAGAGGGATCGTCATGATTAAAGAAGACAAGAGGAGACCAAGTCAATGCCAGCTACGAGGAGCCACCGTCACCCCATCACTTCAACAAAGTAGAAGTTGTCAAGACTCTTCAGCTCAACTCGGATCGCTCCACAAACAACTACAGGAGACATAGCGACACCTAAGGAAAACTCAAGATCGCATGAGGCACAAGGCACGACTCATCGAGTCCGAGAACCCCTAGGGTAGGATGAGTCGTGGTACCCCTATGCGCAGCTTGAGTCCATATGATAGTTCAATAGAACCATGATTGTGTGTTTCTTGTTTTATTTGTTTATGTTTTGATATCGCCCTCTTTTGCCCTAGGCAACAAGTACGCGATCGTATCACCTGCCTTATATTTTGTTGTTTGTGTTTGGCCCTTTTGGCACTTGTTTGTTTGCACCTTGGCACTATAGAACCCCTTTAGGCGTTCCTCCTCTATGCTACTTTTCCTCTCATCTCTCTCCTCAATCAAGACAAGCAAGACAATATGCACCAAGGATTCCACCTCGGCGACCAACAAGCATCAAGACTTTTTGCTACAACCTACTCGACCAAGTACAACCCCGTATGTTTACACCTCAAGACTAGAACCCTATCCCTAGACCCTACAAGACCTCACGAGATACCCCAGCTCAAACCTTAACCATGAGCTTAACCTACGGAATCACAAGAGAACAAGTTAAGCTGCAATAAGCCTTGCTTATCACTGGGTTCATTATGGAACTAGTGAACATAGTGAACGAGCACATATCATCCTAAGATAGCACCAAAACTGACGATGCCATAGGGAGGTGAAGGAAATATGCCCTAGAGGCAATAATAAAGTTATTATTTATTTCCTCATATCATGATAAATGTTTATTTTTCATGCTAGAATTGTATTAACCGGAAACATGATACATGTGTGAATACATAGACAAACATATAGTCACTAGTATGCCTCTACTCGACTAGCTCATTAATCAAAGATGGTTATGTTTCCTAACCATAGACATGTGTTGTTATTTGATTAATGGGATCACATCATTAGAAGAATGATGTTATTGACATGACCCATTCCGTTAGCCTAGCACTTGATCGTTTAGTATATTGCTATTGCTTTCTTCATGACTTATACATGTTCTGATAACTATGAGATTATGCAACCCCCATTTACCGGAGGAACACTTTGGGTACTACCAAACGTCTACAACGTGAATCGGGTGATTATAAAGGAGTACTACAGGTGTCTCCAAAGGTACATGTTGGGTTGGCGATTTTCGAGATTAGGTTTTGTCACTCCGATTGCTCTGAGAGGTATCTCTGGGCCTTCTCGGTAATACACATCATATAAGCCTTTGCAAGCATTGCAACTAATAAGTTAGTTGTGAGATGATGTATTACGAACGAGTAAAGAGACTTGCCGTAACGAGATTGAACTAGGTATTGGATACCGACGATCGAATCTCGGCAAGTAACATACCGATGACAAAGGGAACAAAGTATGTCGTTATGCGGTTTGACCGATAAAGATCTTCAGTAGAATATGTAGGAACCAATATGGGCATCTAGGTTCCGCTTATTGGTTATTGACCAATAATAGTTCTCGGTCATGTCTACATAGTTCTCGAACCCGTAGGGTCCGTGACGCTTTAAGGTTTCGGCGATGCTTATATTATGAGTTTACATGTTTTGATGTACCAAGGAGTTCGGAGTCCCGGATGAGATCGGGGACATGACGAGGAGTCTCGAAATGGTCGAGACGTAAAGATTCATATATTGGATGATATGTTTAGGCTAAGGGGTCAAGCTTCCATGAGGCTTTAGGTCGGTGCAAAAGGAGTTTTATGAGGGCGGGGCCAAACGTCGGAGACCACGGCGTCGCCCCGGGCCAGACGCCGAGGCCCATGGCGTTCGGGCCAGACGCCAAGGATTGTGGCGTTTGGTCCCGGAGTCCGAGTGGGACTCTTGCCTTTCGGCAAAACCGACTTTGAGGAGGCTTTGCTCCAAGTTTCAATTCGGGGCTCAACATATAAATAGAGGGCAGGGCTAGCACAAAGATACAACAATTGATCCTTGGATCTCTTAGCTGCAGGCGGTGCCCTCCTCCACCATATTCCACCTTGGTCATATCGTCGTGGAGTTTAGGCGGCCTCGCCGATGAGAACATCATCATCGTCACCACGCCGTCAGGTCGACGGAACTCATCCCCGACACTTTGGTCGGATCGGAGTCCGGGATCGCCATCGAAAGCTGAGCGTGTCTTTGAACTTCCGGAGGTGCCGTCGCTCGGTGCTTGGATCGGTCGGATCGTGAAGACGCACGACTACATCAACCGCGTTGTCATAACGCCTTCCGCTTACGGTCTCACGAGGGTACGTGGACAATACTCTCCCCTCTCGTTGCTATGCCATCACCATGATCTTGCATGTGCATAGGAAATTTTTGAAATTACTATGTTCCCCAACAAGGGTATCGTAGCCTGGTTTTATGCGTTGATGTTATATGCACGAGTAGAACACAAGTGAGTTGTGGGCGATACAAGTCATACCGCTTACCAAAGCATGTCATACTTTGGTTCGGCGGTATTGTAAGATGAAGCGCCCGGACCGACATTACGCCAGACGCTTACGCCGAGATCGGTTTCACCGCCATGCGAGCACTCGTTGCTTAAAGGTGATCATGGTGTCTCTCTCACTTTAGTTGAACTGAGTGGCTACGCCCGGTCCTTATGCGAAGGTTAAAACAGCACCAACTTGACAAACTATCGCTGTGGTTTTGATGCGTAGGTAAGAACGGTTCTTGCTCAAATTTCAGTAGCAGCATCGTAAAACTTGCAACAACAAAGTAGAGGACGCCTAACTTGTTTTTGCAGGGCATGTTGTGATGTGATATGGTCAAGACGTGATGCTATATTTTATTGTATGAGATGATCATGTTTTGTAACCGAAGTTATCGCAATCGGCAGGAGCCATATGGTTGTCGCTTATTGTATGAAATGCAAAAGCCATGTAATTGCTTTACTTTATCACTAAGCGGTAGCGATAGTCGAGAAGCAATAGTTGGCGAGACGACAACGATGCTACGATGGAGATCAAGGTGTCGCGCGGTGATTTATGGTGATCACGACGGTGCTCGGAGATGGAGATCACAAGCACAAGATGATGATGGCCATATCATATCACTTATATTGATTGCATGTGATGTTTATCCTTTATGCATCTTATCTTGCTTTGATTGACGGTAGCATTTTAAGATGATCTCTCACTAATTATCAAGAAGTGTTCTCCCGAGTATGCACCGTTGCCAAAGTTCGTCGTGCCCGGACACCACGTGATGATCGGGTGTGATAAGCTCACGTCCATCTACAACGGGTGCAAGCCAGTTTTGCGCACGCAGAATACTCAGTTAAACTTGACGCAGCCTAGCATATGCAGATATGGCCTCGGAACACGGAGACCGAAAGGTCGAGCGTGAATCATATAGTAGATATGATCAACATAAGATGATCACCATTGAAAACTACTCCATCTCACGTGATGATCGGTTATGGTTTAGTTGATTTGGATCACATGATCACTTAGATGACTAGAGAGATGTCTGTCTAAGTGGGAGTTCTTAAGTAATATGATTAATTGAACTTAAATATATCATGAACTTAGTCCTGGTAGTATTTTGCAAATTATGTTGTAGATCAAAAGCTCGCGTTGTTGCTTCCCTATGTTTGTTGCTTTCATATGTTTATTTTAATATGTTCCTAGAGAAAACTGTGTTGAAAGATGTTAGTAGCAATGATGCAGATTGGATCCGTGATCTGAGGTTTATCCTCATTGCTGCACAGAAGAATTATGTCCTTAATGCACCGCTAGGTGATGCACCTATTGCGTGAGCGTATGCGCACGTTATGAACGCTTTGGCTAGCTCAATATGAGCAGATGCGCACGTTATGAACGCTTTGGCTAGCTCAATATGATGACTACTTGATAGTTTAGTGCACCATGCTTAACGGCTTAGAATCGACTTCAAAGATGTTTTGAACGTCATGGACCATATAAGATGTTCCAGAATTGAAGTTAATATTTCAAGCAAATGCCCGAGTTGAGAGATATGAAGTCTCCAACAAGTTCTATAGCTAAAAGATGGAGGAGAATCGCTCAACTAGTGAGCATGTGCTCAGATTGTCCGAAAGTACTTCAATCGCTTGAATCAAGTGGGAGTTAATCTTCCAGATAAGATAGTGATTGATGTAATTCTCTAGTCACCATCACTAAGTTAGTAGAACTTCGTGATGAACTATAGTATGCAAGGGATGACGAAAAAGATTCTCGAGCTCTTCGCGATGCTAAAATCGGCGAAGGTAGAAATCAAGAAAAACATCAAGTGTTGATGGTTGACAAGACCACTAGTCTCAAGGAAAAGGGCAAAGGGAAGAAGGGGAACTTCAAAAGGAACGGCAAGCAAGTTGTCGCTCGAGTGAAGAAGCCTGTGTCCGGACCTAAGCCCGAGACTAAGTACTTTTGCTGCAATGGAACTGGTCAATGAAAGCGGAACTACCCCAAGTATTTGGCGGATAAGAAGGATGGCAAAGTGAACAAGAGTATATTTGATATACAGGTTATTGATGTGTGCCTTACTAGTGTTTATAGTAGCCCTCGAGTATTTGATACTTGTTCGGTTGCTAAGATTAGTAACTCAAACAGGAGTTACGTAATAAATAGAGACTAGTTGAAGGGGAAGTGACGATGAGTGTTGGAAGTAGTTCCAAGATTGATATGATCATCATCGCACACTCCCTATACTTTCGGGATTAGTGTTAAACCTAAATAAATGTTATTTGGTGTTTGCGTTGAGCATGAATATGATTTGATCATGTTTATTGCAAAACGGTTATTCATTTAAAGTCAAAGAATAATTGTTGTTCGCTTACATGAATAAAACCTTCAATGGTCATACACCCAATGAAAATAGTTTTCAAAACTGTTATTCATTTAAAGTCAAAGAATAATTGTTGTTCGCTTAAATGAATAAAACCTTCAAATGGTCATACACCCAATGAAAATAGTTTGTTGGATCTCGATCGTAGTGATACACAGATTCATAGTATTGATGCCAAAAGATGCAAAGTTAATAATGATAGTGCAACTAATTTATGGCACTGCCGTTTGGGTCATATCGGTGTAAAGCGCATGAAGAAACTCCATGCTGATGGGATTTTGGAATCACTTGATTATGAATCACTTGATGCTTTAAGTAACCATGCCTTATGGGCAAGATGACTAAAGACTCGCTTCTCCGGAACAATGGAGCGAGCAATCGACTTATTGGAAATAATACATACCGATGTATGCGGTCCGATGAGTGTTAAAGCTCACGACAAGTATCGTTATTTTCTCGACCTTCACAGATGATTTGAGCAGATATGGGTATATCTACTTGATGAAACATAAGTCTGAAACATTTGAAAAGTTCAAAGAATTTCAGAGTGAAGTGGAAAATCATCGTAACAAGAAAAATAAAGTTTCTACGATCTGATTGTGGAGATGAATTTTTGAGTTACGAGTTTGGTCTTCATTTGAAACAATGTGAAATAAGTTTCAAGAACTCACGCCACCGAACACCACAATGTAATGGTGTGTCCGAACATCGTGAATCGTACTTTACTAGATATGGTGCGATCTATGATGTCTCTTATCGGTTTACCACTATCGCTTTGGGGTTATGCATTAGAGACAGCTTGCATTCACGTTTAATAGGGCACCAAATCCGTTGAGGCGACACCGTATGAACTATGGTTTAACAAAGAACCTAAGCTGTCGTTTCTTAAAGTTTGGAGTTGTGATGCTTATGTGAAAAAGTTTTCACCTGATAAGCTTGAACCCAAATCGGAAAAGTGCGTCTTCATAGGATACCCAAAATGTTGGGTACACCTTCTATCACAGATCCGAAAGGCAAGACATTCGTTGCCAAGAATGGATCCTTTCTAGAGAAGGAGTTTTTCTCGAAAGAAGTGAGTGAGAGGAAAGTAGAACTTGATGAGGTAATTGTACCTTCTCCCTTATTGGAAAGTAGTTTATCACGTAAATCAGTTCCGGTGATTCCTACACCAATTAGTGAGGAAGTTAATGATGATGATCATAAAACTTCAGATCAAGTTGTTACCAAACCTCGTAGGTCTTCCAGAGTAAGATCCGCACTGCAGTGGTACGGTAATCATATTCGGAGGTCATGTTACTTGACCATGATGAACCTACGAACTATGAGGAAGCGATGATGAGCCCAGATTCCGCGAAATGGCTTGAGGCCATGAAATCTGAGATAGGATCCATGTATGAGAACAAAGTATGGACTTTGAATGACTTGCTCGATGATCATCAAGCCATGTTAAATAAATGGATCTTCAAGAGGAAGACGGACACTGATAGTAGTGTTACTATCTACAAAGCTCGACTTGTTGCAAAAGGTTTTCGACAAGTTCAAGGTGTTGAATACGATGAGATTTTCTCACTCGTAACGATGCTTAAGTCTGTCCGAATCATGTTAGCAATTGCCACATTTTATGAAATCCGCAAATGGATGTCAAAACTGCATTCCTTAATGGATTTATTAAAGGAGAGTTGCATATGATGCAACCGTAAGGTTTTGTCAATCCTAAAGATGCTAACAAAATGTGCAAGCTCCAGCGATCCATCTATGGACCGTGCAAGCATCTCGTAGTTGGAATACACGCTTTGATAAGTTGATCAAAGCATATAGTTTTATACGTACTTGTGGTGAAGCCTGTATTTACAATAAAGTGAGTGGGATCACTACCGCCTTTTTGATAAATATATGTGAGTAACATATTGTTCATCAGAAATGATGTAGAATTTTTCTGGAAAGCATAAAGGAGTATTTGAAAGGAGTTCTTTAAAAGAAAGACCTCAATAAAGCTACTTACATATTGAGCATCAAGATCTATTAAGATAGATCAAGACACTTGATACGTTTTTCAATAAATACATACCTTGTCAAGATTTTGAAGTAAGTTCAAAATGGAACAAATAAAGAAAAGTTCTTGCCTGTGTTGCAAACGTGTGAAATTGAGTAAGACTCAAATCCCGACCACGGCAGAAAATAGAAAAGAGAATGAAAGTCATTCCCTATGCCTCACCATAGGTTCTATAAAGTATGCTATGCTATGTACTGCACCTATTGTATACCTTGCTCTGAATTTGGCAAGGAGTACAATAGTGATCTAGGAGTAGATCACTAGACATTGGTCAAGAATATCCTTAGTGAGGACTAAGGAAATATTTCTCGATTATGGAGGTGATAAAAGAGCCCGTCGTAAAGAGTTACATCGATGCAAGCCTTTTACACTAATCCGTATGACTCTAAGTCTCAACTGGATACATATTGAAAGTGGGAGCAATTAGCTAGAGTAGCTCCGTGCAGAGCATTGTAGACATAGAATATTTGCAAAATACATACGGCTCACAATGTGACAGATCCGTTGACTAAGCTTCTCTCACGAGCAAAACATGATCATACCTTAGTACTCTTTGGGTGTTAATCACATAGCGATGTGAACTAGATTATTGACTCTAGTAAACCCTTTGGGTGTTGGTCACATGACGATGTGAACTATGGGTGTTAATCACATACAGATGTGAATATTGGTGTTGAATCACATGATGATGTGAACTAGATTATTGACTCTAGTGCAAGTGGGAGATCAAGGAAATATGCCCTAGAGGCAATAATAAAGTTATTATTTATTTCCTCATATCATGATAAATGTTTATTATTCATGCTAGAATTGTATTAACCGAAACATGATACATGTGTGAATACATAGACAAACATATAGTCACTAGTATGCCTCTACTCGACTAGCTCATTAATCAAAGATGGTTATGTTTCCTAACCATAGACATGTGTTGTTATTTGATTAATGGGATCACATCACTAGAAGAATGATGTGATTGACATGACCCATTCCGTTAGCCTAGCACTTGATCGTTTAGTATATTGCTATTGCTTTCTTCATGACTTATACATGTTCCGATAACTATGAGATTATGCAACCCCGTTTACGGAGGAACACTTTGGGTACTACCAAACGTCCACAACGTGAATCGGGTGATTATAAAGGAGTACTACAGGTGTCTCCAAAGGTACATGTCGGGTTGGCGATTTCGAGATTAGGTTTTGTCATCCGATTGTCGGAGAGGTATCTCTGGGCCTTCTCGGTAATACACATCATATAAGCCTTGCAAGCATTGCAACTAATAAGTTAGTTGTGAGATGATGTATTACTTAACGAGTAAAGAGATTTGCCGGTAACGAGATTGAACTAGGTATTGGATACCGACGATCGAATCTCGCAAGTAACATACCGATGACAAAGGGAACAACGTATGTCGCTATGCGGTTTGACCGATAAAGATCTTCAGAGAATATGTAGGAACCAATATGGGCATCCAGGTTCCGCTATTGGTTATTGACCAAGAATAGTTCTCGGTCATGTCTACATAGTTCTCGAACCCGTAGGGTCCGCACGCTTAAGGTTTCGATGATGCTTATATTATGAGTTTACATGTTTTGATGTACCGAAGGAGTTCGAGTCCCGGATGAGATCGGGGACATGAGGAGGAGTCTCGAACTGGTCGAGACGTAAAGTTTCATATATTGGATGATATGTTTTGGCCAAGGGGTCTTGCCCATTAGGCTTTAGGTCTGTGCAAAAGGAGTTTTGCGGTGGCCAGGGGGCCAAACGTCGGAGACCCTGGCGTCTGGCCCGGGCCAGACCCCGAGGCCCATGGCGTCCGGGCCAGACGCCAAGGATTGTGGCGTTTGGTCCTAGAATCCGAGTGGCACTCTTGCCTTTCGGGCAAAACCGACTTTCGGGAGGCTTTTGTTCCAAGTTTCGACCCCGGCTCAACATATAAATAGAGGGGCAGGGCTAGCACAAAGATACAACAATTGATCCCTTGGATCTCTTAGCTGCAGGCGCGGTGCCCTCCTCCACCATATTCCACCTCGGTCATATCGTTGCGGAGTTTAGGCGAAGCCTCGCGATAGAGCATCATCATCGCCACCATGCCGTCAGGTCTTGTGGAACTCATCCCCGACACTTTGGCCGGATCGGAGTCCGGGATCGCCATCGAAATGTGAACGTGTCAAACTTCCGGAGGTGCCAGACGCTCGGTGCTTGGATCGGTCGGATCGTGAAGACGACGACTACATCAACCGCGTTGTCATAACGCCTGGCTTACGGTCTACGAGGGTACGTGGACAATACTCTCCCCTCTCGTTGCTATGCCAACACCATGATCTTGCGTGTGCGTAGGAATTTTTTTGAAATTACTACGTTCTCCAACAGGAGGACCAATTTAAGGGTATAGGAACAGAGGACAAATGACTTGATGAGTTTATATCAGTGACCTTGAGGGATTATCTGAGACTCTTTGGTGGATTATAAGGCTACAATGTTGGTAGATGAACTTGGTGGGATCATGATTATAGAGTAGCATAGCTTTCATTACCCCTGAGTAAATTGGATTTATAGGACAATTATGATCGCAAGCTGAAACTCCTGGAAGTGCAAGGATTTGACTTGATCAGATGACATTGATAGGAGACAGTTGATATCACGTGAAATGACTTGGGGAAACATGTAGGAATTCTCGTTGGACAAGAGATTTGGATTTAAGTAGGTGATTCTAGTTGAATATAGATGTTGAGTATGTCTACATGGTTTGGAGTAAATTGGATTTAGACTGATGATCTCGATCATGATACCATGTTTCTCGGTGGACGATAAACTAGGAGATTGGATTAATTTTGTCGGAGTTTACTTAGGCATCTTTGTGGGCTTGACCTTGGAGTATTACTAGATCACAATAACGGGAATTGGTGGAATGACTATAGTAAGGTAGCACTTTCAAGTGTTTGGGGATTATAGGAACATTAGAAGATCATGTGGAACACCATAAACATTGGATTTGTAGAATTAATGGATTGTGTAGTGATTGATGGAACTTAATGGGCTGTTGGGGTTCATTCATAGGAAGGAAACAAGATTTTGGAGTGGCATACGGCGTGTTTCCTTAGGATAGTGGTGCTTTATCTTAGACCTTGGAAGAACAAAATGAGCACTTGGATTGTCACGTTCAAGCTTAGCAGCTTATGTGTCCTACCCATGGATTTTTAGGGGTAGACATACATATGAGTTTGGGGATTGTAGACATATATGATTTTGTTAGACCTCTTCTCAGGAGCCATGAGGATATAAAAGGCATGCGTAATGATTGAAGTTGGTCTATACGAGAGGATGCTTTTAGTGGTATAAGATTATTCATTTGGAGGACTAGATAGACTATTGGCATCTCAGGAACCGTGCTTAAAGATAAGATGATAAATGTTCACTCGCACACTAGAATCCTTGAAACCCTTAAGCCCTACCAAGCTACAACATGGTTGGATCAGGACCTTAGGGCCTTGACACTAGATCTAGAACCACCTTGGCCCACATTCAACAAGGCCACCACTAATTCCCCAAATTTACTTTATGTACCCGTGAACAAAGGCTTCATGGAGTGCTTAGACAAGATAGTTGTAATCATCATTTGATGACCTACTTGTCCACCCAAAGACGGAAGAAGAGCCGTTCAGCTAGTCCAGGAATATTTGAAGACCACCATGCCAAGGAGGAAGAACTACCACCATCATCAAGAAGTAAAACATCCGCGTCGAAGACCGGGTGTATCTGCAAGCCACTTCTCTCTAAGGAACCAAGCATTTCCATGCCAAGGGAACCCACACCAAGATTCATCAGCCCCCTCTGAGGTCACTACGAGACGAAGAGAAGATGCTACCACCGGAGTTACCACCGAGTTACCCATTGTGCACAACGCTTTCCCGTGCATCAAAACCACGGAAGTGTTTCCAACTCCCTAACTTGCCCAATCTCTACGAGGGCATTGACCACCGAGCCATCGACCCCTAGCCCAATTTAACCTACCACGAGCTACCCATTAGCAACCTGGATCAAGAAGAGCGTCATACACGAAGCCACACCATCAAGTACTTCAAGCTCAATGGAGCACTACATGGAAGCAGAAGCAACATGAGGACTTGAAGACTACCCCAGATCCAAGTTTCTGAATCCCTTTCCGCGCCTAGTTTGGGAATCTCGGGGACGAGATTCTTGTAAGGGGGGTAGGTCTGTCACACCCTGATTTTCATGCCACTACGCTTAAGCTAACAATCATGATAAAATGTGGTTTGACAAAAACTTTTGAGTGTTTTGGACCTTGCCTTGATTGGTTTTTGTTTGTTGTTTGCAAGTGCTCTAAAAATAAAATTAATCCTCCAACTCTTATACTCCTTTTCCTTGATCCAAAACTTCTGACCAATGATCATGCCATGTGTATAGAGCATTATAGTATTTTCTTACAAAAATAATTTGGCCAAAAAGTATTTTCTAAAATTAGTTTTTCAAAAACCCCTGAATTGAGGTTTGCACTGCAAGTACTTAATTAAGGGCAGTGAAAATCTTTCCAAAAATATATTTGACTCCTATTAGATATAGGATACCCAGAAACCACAAAAATATAATTTTAAAAGTTATTTTCCTATTTTATTTAAAAGCTTTTTCTTAAGGCCAGAAATGGTCTTTAATAGAGAAAAATTATTTTATTGTTTCAAAAATATTTGACAAAAATCAGGGAAACTCAGTGGACATATATTTTCCATATATAAGAGTTTCAACATATGGTCATGATCAAAATATTGGACAAAACCTCCCAAAACCATTTCTGCCCATTTCAAGGATTTGAAATATTTCTATAGGAAATATTTTCATAAAAATCCAAGAAAAATCCAGAAAGTCACAAATGAATATTGTGATGATCTTGCAAATCCTCACTTCAATCAAGGTCATTTTGGTCCACTAAAATGCCCCAAAACCCTCTCTGACCAGAATCATATTTGAACAAGTTTGTACTACCAACTTTCTCCCCTTAACCCCAACTTTTGTGAGCATATTCACATGACCAAATGAGGCCACTACACCAAGTAGTGCATCAAGGAGAAGTGTTATGCTCAACTAGATCTACACAAGTCTATTTCTGCTCATTTCTAGGGTTTACAAAAGTTGCATTGGCAACTTTGCCCAAATAAGCTCCAAATTGGTGGAAGGCCCTAATTATATGTGTCATTTCACCCTGTGGAGTCTCATGGCATTTGGAAATCATTTGCTTGCCAAAACCTTTACCAAACACCTTCTGCCACTTTTCAAAAATCACCATTTTGACCACTAAAACTATTCTCCTTGAGCTCAACCTTTTACCACAGCTCCTCCTAGACCCCTTTCACCTCCATAACAATGGCAAGTCCACAGCTCAATTATTGGATGGGTAAAACCCCACTTTCTCTTTCTGGACAACCCATTTCTCCCTCTTCCTCACCTCCCTCCTCACTCCAGTGGCCATCCATGGCATCCAATGCACCACCCCATTTCTTTACTCCCTCCTAGACCTTTGGACACCAAAGGACGCAGCTCACCATGCATAAAGAATGGCCATGCTAGCCATTTGGCGCTTGAGCTGGCCATGCTAAGGCGCTCCAAGACTGTAGCCACCCCTCCCAACCACCTCCGGCCACCTGGCCTCCCCACGCTGCCGATGCGCCTGCGTCTGCAGACGCCACGCCTATCGGCCCCTCCTCTCTCCTCCTCCCTCAAGGCCTGCTAGC
Source organism: Aegilops bicornis (assembly GCA_021605145.1). Classification (NCBI taxonomy): domain Eukaryota; kingdom Viridiplantae; phylum Streptophyta; class Magnoliopsida; order Poales; family Poaceae; genus Aegilops; species Aegilops bicornis. The sequence continues at coordinate 463,228,489 of CM038671.1, forward strand.
AAACAGAGGCCACCCGAGCGTGCCAATGGCGCGGCTCACACGCGCGCGCCTCTGACCTCTCCCCACTCCCTCTCTCTATCTCACCCGACGTAGTCGACGTCCAGGAACACCCCAGACACCACACCCTCTTTCCCCGAGCCTCGCAGCCGACGAAAGGTGGAGCCCACCGGCCAAGACGAGTCCACGGCGCCCGCTGCTCGCCTATTTAAAGGCCTCCCGAGCCTCCTCTCCTCACCACTCGCCTGCCTCTGTACCAAAACATCCCCGCACCCAGCTTCCTCTCCAGAATCGCCCGAGCTCGAGATCGAGCTCGAGCTCCACTGCTGGCCTCGCCGGAGTTCGCGAGGTATAGGCCTCCCCTCCTCCTCCGCCCGATCTGCAAACCGCCTCCTCCCATCGATCATTTCCCTCTCTTCCCGCCTTTGTTTGCAGCCGGAGTCGACCGGAACGACCACCACCCAAGCTCCTCCGCCAAGAAGACCTCGCCGCCGTGAACCAGGCCACCCCGGCGCCAACTCCACCTCCATCCGAACGGGCGGATCCTCCTCGAAAGCACAACGGTACCACCCACGCACCTCTTGTGCCTCAGATCGCCGCTGGCCCGTCGCTCGCCTGCTCAGACAGAGGTAGACGACGACGGCCGTGGGCCCTGTCCGTCAGCCTCACGCCCTGACGGGTGGGACCCACCCGTCAGGTTTAAAACGCACGCGCGCGCGTACCGGTTCGCTGCGTCGGCTGAAGGCGTATTTTGCCTTTACGCCTTCGACGTGGCAGCCTCAAGGTAATGAAACCCATCTGGGCCTGCCTGTGGGTCCTTCCGCCCAGCTTGCACAAGTCGCTTCTCCTTTTCTTTTTCTGCTGTTTTATAAAATTCCTCAGGATAAAATATTTATCTAAATGAAATAATTCCAGTTCCTAAATTCTTGTAAAAATCCCACCTATTTAATGGTGCAACTTTCATTCAAATCCCACAACCTTTTCTTCATCAGAATATTTAAATGTGATTTTAAGCATTTAAATATACCTTTGTAAATCCATTTCTCCTATTCTGCTACTCCAAATCCAAAACTAGAAATTTCCCCTTCTTAGTTTTCAACCTAGTATTTAATAAAAATAAGTTGACATTTTTCTGAGCACTTTGGTTTTTCTATTTTATTATTGCCTCGTTATTATTTTGCGACGATAGATTGCGTTGCTGACGAAGGAGTTGGACCAGAAGACTTTGAAGACCCAGAAGACTTTGTTGAGCCAGGCAAGCAGCCCTTTGACCATGTCTATGAAACCATTTTTATGCATGTCATATAGCACCATATTGTTGTTGCAACGAAATCATGATGAGGTGGTAACCACTTTGATGGGTTGCCATCGTACTTCCTCGTTGATACTTGCATTGTGCATGACCCTACCTTCTTATGAGGGTTATGCCTATGGGAGTAGATAGGATGCTAAGTAGTGCTACGCATAAAAGGGACGAGGATATGCATGGTGATGGAGACAAAGTATTTTCAAAAGACTTTTTCAAAACCCCATCGGGTGCCACTTATGCCCGAGGGAGATGATGAGATGGGTAACCACTTGATGACTAAGTGGTGTACCGAGGCAAGTGTGTGTTGTTTTCAAAACGGATTGGTTTAAGTTATGCACCGTTATTCCAACCTTACATGCGCAACCACTCTACCCTTATATGGGAAAGGGCATTATTGATTACCTAGGTCGATACTAGCTTTGAGCCCGATGACATTAGTGACGGGAGAGTTGGTGCTCTCTCTCGGATGTGGTCGTGCTGTAGGGCGGCCATGATCGTTTTTACAGGCACCGGATACACCGTTGTGTCCCTCTCGGATGTTACGATCTCGAGTGAGTCTCGTATGATGTATCGTGAGGATACTTAACAACGAGCGGACTTCTTGTTATTGTCGCCTAGGGAAAGGTAGTGATCGGGTGCTTACCCGGGTACTTGAGGTATCGCGGTCGTGGATGACACTAAGTTCCCGGATCTTGTGGGTAAAGTGTGCAACCTCCGCAGAGTGTAAAACTATTCAATAGCCGTGTCCACGGTCAAGGACAGTTGGGTAATCGCTCTTGGGCTACGTCCACATGTTTACAAACAAAGGTGTGTGTTGATAACTACTTGGGTCAAGTCAAAGGACTTGACGTGATTGAGATGGGTTGGTGCCCACTCTATTTATGTTGATATCTCAGAATCTGTCCTCATGGTTACTTGAATTCTCCTGATGCATGTCTTACAAGTTGTTGAACATGTCATTGCACTCAAAACTAGCTTTCTGCAAAAATTTACCTATATCATGTATTGTTACATCTTGAACAAAAACATGGGTTGCTTGCAAGTACATTCAAAGTACTCATTGGCTTGCGACTGGTTATTTAATTGACCAGGCATGGAAGAACCAGAGTTTGAAGAAGAGTTCTTTGGAGACGAAAATGCGAACTAGGAAGCTTTCCCTACCGTAATGCCCTGTAGGGTTAAAGGCGTATGGCATGGGCCCAAGTTGTTATTGAAGATTCCGCGCGATGATACACTCAAGACTTGACCATAATGGTCCTACTTGTGTAATACTGATGCGTGTGGATGTAAGCCTCTTGTTATTCATCAGGTGTTCAGTGAGCATTGATCTCGGGATCATCTGTACACGCAGCATTCACGATCACGACTTATGAGTCGGGGTCCCCACAGAGTCGGGTATCGAGCCATCCCGATCAGGGAAGCCTTAGTTAGCATGGTCGTTAGTTAGGGTAAAACTATTTCCAAAACAACTACTAGTTTTCAAAACTATCTATACTTCTCTTCCCTTCTCGCTTTTCGAAAACTAAGGTATACTTTCCTTATTAATCTCTTCCCTTCAAAACCTTTGGTCGCTAGAACCCTTATGCCCCCGACCACCGGATTCCTTGTAATCCTCGTGGATAATCTAGAAGGAAGATGCCTTGCCGCACGCTCACCCACATCTCCCAAACACAAGATTGGCGACATCACAACAAGACGATACCAACAGAAGATACATCCTCAAGGAATGAGGACCTGAAGACCCAGGAGATGGTGACACCCTTGACACTGCCCCAAGATGATGCAACCTTAGCCTACGATGATCAGGGCATAGGATATGCAAGATCATGATATACATCGCTAATAGAGTAACCCTGTCACTACCGTTGTTGTATCGGCAAACCACCGGTGGATGAGAACCTAGCCATTTGGTCCGCCTCACTATAGTGAGCAGGAAAACGGTTCTGTTCATCCCCCGCTCTCGGTGACGATACTGGCAACAGTTTATCCGGCAGATTGGACCTCTACTATGCGTTGTTAGTGTCATTACACAAAGGATTGCCTACCTGGTACAATCAACGCCTTAGAAGGCAAGAGGGATCGTCATGATTAAAGAAGACAAGAGGAGACCAAGTCAATGCCAGCTACGAGGAGCCACCGTCACCCCATCACTTCAACAAAGTAGAAGTTGTCAAGACTCTTGAGCTCAACTCGGATCGTTCCGGCCAAACAACTACATGTGAGACATAGCGACACCTAAGGAAAACTCGAGAAGATCGCATGAGGCACAAGGCACGACTCATCGAGTCCGAGAACCCCTAGGGTAGGATGAGTCGTGTACCCCCTATGCGCAATCGAGTCCATATGATAGTTCAATAGAACCATGATTGTGTGTTGCTTGTTTTTATTTGTTTATAGTTTTGATATCGACGCCCTTTTGCCCTAGGCAACAAGTACGCGATCGTATCACCCGCCTTATTTTGTTGTTTGTGTTTGGCCCTTTTTGGCACTTGTTTGTTTGCACTGCACTATAGAACCCCCTTTAGGCGCTTTCCTCCTCTATGCTACTTTTCCCTCTCATCTCTCTCCTCAATCAAGACAAGCAAGACAATATGCACCAAGGATTCCACCCTCGGCGACCAACAAGCACTGAAGACTTTTTGCTACAACCTCCTCGACCAAGTACAACCCCGTATGTTTACACCTCAAGACTAGAACCCTATCCCTAGACCCTACAAGACCTCACGAGATACCCCAAATTTCGAAACCTTAACCATGAGCTTAACCTACGGAATCACAAGAGAACAAGTTAAGCTGCAATAAGCCTTGCTTATCACTGGGTTCATTATGGAACTAGTGAACATAGTGAACGAGCACATATCATCCTAAGATAGCACCAAACCGATGCCATAGGGAGGACCAATTTAAGGGTATAGGAACAGAGGACAAATGACTTGATGAGTTTATATCAGTGACCTTGAGGAATTATCTGAGACTCTTTGGTGGATTATAAGGCTACAATGTTGGTAGATGAACTTGGTGGGATCATGATTATAGAGTAGCATAGCTTTCATTACCCCTGAGTAAATTGGATTTATAGGACAATTATGATCGCAAGTCGAAACTCCCGGAAGTGCAAGGATTTGACTTGATCGGATGACATTGATAGGAGACAGTTGATATCACGTAAATGACTTGGGGAAACATGTAGGAATTCTCGTTGGACAAGAGATTTGGATTTAAGTAGGTGATTCTAGTTGAATATAGATGTTGAGTATGTCTACATGGTTTGGAGTAAATTGGATTTAGACTGATGATCTCGATCATGATACCATGTTTCTCGGTGGACGATAAACTAGGAGATTGGACTAATTGTGGAGTTTACTTAGGCATCTTTGTGGGCTTGACCTTGGAGTATTACTAGATCACAATAACGGAATTGGTGGAATGACTATAGTAAGGTAGCACTTTCAAGTGTTTGGGGATTATAGGAACATTAGAAGATCATGTGGAACACCATAAACATTGGATTTGTAGAATTAATGGATTGTGTAGTGATTGATGGAACTTAATGGGCTGTTGGAGTTGATTCATAGGAAGGAAACAAGATTTTGGAGTGGCATACGACGTGTTTCCTTAGGGTAGTGGTGCTTTATCTTAGACCTTGGAAGAACAAATTTGAGCACTTGGATTGTCACGTTCAAGCTTAGCGACTTATGTGTCCTACCCATGGATTTTTAGGGTAGACATACATATGAGTTTGGGGATTGTAGACATATATGATTTTGTTAGACCTCTTCTCGTGGAGCCATGAGGATATAAAAGGCATGCGTAATGATTGAAGTTGGTCTATACGAGAGGATGCTTTTAGTGGTATAAGATTATTCATTTGGAGGACTAGATAGACTATTGGCATCTCAGAAACCGTGCTTAAAGAGCAGATGATAAATGTTCACTCGCACACTAGAATCCTTGAAACCCTTAAGCCCTACCAAGCTACAACATGGTCGGATGAGGACCTTAGGGCCTTGACACTAGATCTAGAACCACCTTGGCCCACATTCAACAAGGCCACCACTAATTCCCCAAATTTACTTTATGTACCCCGTGAACAAAGCTTCATGGAGTGCTTAGACAAGATAGTTGTAATCATCATTTGATGACCAACTTGTCCACCCAAAGACGGAAGAAGAGACGTTCAGCTAGTCTAGGAGCATTTGAAGACCGCCATGCCAAGGAGGAAGAACTACCACCATCATCAAGAAGTAAAACATCCGCGTCGAAGACCAGGTGTATCTGCAAGCCACTTCTCTCTAAGGAACCAAGCATTTCCAAGCCACTTTTCTGCCACTCTTTATAATAATGTTATTCACTGGTGCTTCTCCATGCCTCAGTTGGATATGTCCAGACCATCTAAGTCCGTGTTGGATTGGTCCTTATCATCAATTGGTGCCACCCTACCTAATCACGTATCCCCTCATTGCTAATGTAGTCATTTATTGTATGACCACACATGCGTGTCACGATGAGACATTTGTTGGATTTGTTGTCACTTAGTAGGCCAACACTTTACTCCACATAGTATCACATGTCTGATGGCCTCCCAAAGAACTTGCCTTTTGAGCTTTTGTGTGTCCTTCTTGTCATAGAGATATGCTTGATCCAACCCCATTTTGATTATGCTACCGATATCCTCATCAGTACCACCGCCGCTTTGCTTTCTAGCATTGATCCCAAGTATCGAGGGTGTCCCTTTTATGCACTATAATGTCCCTCTAAATAAACCTCTCATTTCTCGCATCTAACATCGCTAAAGTGACACCACACATGTTTTTTTTACAAATTTAAAACAATATTAAATTCAAAATTTATTCATGAATTTTAAAAACTATGTAATGACTTAAAAATCACAACTTTAAAATGTTCACTAAATTTTAAAATGTTAACGGATAACAAAATGCTTAGGAATTTCACCAAAATATTAGCGAATTTTAAAAGTTTTCTGAGTTGAAATATGTTCATGGATTTTAGAAAATATTCACAATGTTTTAATATTCAAGCATGTAAATTAATATTATTTTTGAGCTAAAACTAACAAAGATAATAAAAAATGAAAAGGAAGAGAAAAAAAGAAAAATTGATCATGTAAATTTAAAAGTATTCACCTATTTTCAAAAATTTCTAATCTAAGAAATATGTTCATGCCTTTTATCTTTTTTATGTAATTCAAAAAGTTATTTAGCCATTTTTAAGATTGGTAGCATGTGTTTAGTTATTCATATTATTAGAATTGTTCAAAATAATTTTAAAAATTCTATGCATGTTTGACAAAAACCATGCAATTAACAAACATGTTATTTATATAATTTTAAAAAAATTGTCATAATTTTTTAATGTTTTTATGTCGTGGGGAAGTAGGTTCCACACTTCACCGTGCCACCCTCGTCGTATTTGGGCCATACATACCCATTAGAATAGGGCACAACGGGCATGTGTTGAATCCAGCAACTTCCACTATCACGCCAATCCTTTGTTTCCTAAGTGGAGGCAAATGCCTTCCATATGCTAAGGATTCCTTGACAAATTGAACAAAAAGACTAAAGACGGTGTATAAAATGCACCTGATCAAGGCTAGTACGGAACGCGTCCACCTGACAAGGGAGGCTTCCTCAACTTCGTGAAGATTCCCGAAATACGTAATTTTAGCTGATTTAGCATTACTAGTAAACATGCCCGTGCGTTGCAACGGGAGAGAAAAAATTTGCACACTAGCCAAATAAGTTTGACTCAATACCCTAATGAGCGTTCTCTATTTTAACACAGTGACTCGCGATGTTGCGAACATGTTTTGTAATTTGCGAACAGTTTTGTAAAATCTAATATTTATTGAAATTGCGAAAATTTTATGATTTCCCACACATTTCTGAATTCACAAACATTTTATGATTTCTCAAACATGTTTTTCAAAATTTGCAATGTTTTGAAATTTGGAAATATCGAATTAATTTAAAGACGGAAAAAACAAAAAAAAAAGAAATGAGAAAATAAAAGAAAAGACAAAAGATGAAATGAAAAATAGGAGTCACGCCCTGCATGCCGGCCCATGAACACGCACTGAGGGAGGGCAGGTGCATCAAAAAGAGGGGAAAATCTGCAGAACCTGAGGATAAAGAATTACACTCTAGCCAAATATGTATGAGTCAATACCCTGACATATGAGCGTCCTCTATTTTGACAAAGTGACTCGCCATGTTGCAACTTATCTTTCTTCCAACCCTCGCTGATGATAGATGCGATATCCACGTGATCGCAATGTAGTCGACATGGTAAATCCCAAGGCAATGAGCTTGCCATTGCACAACACACTTTTAAACTTTTAAAACAAATCTCATCGACCACAAACTTGCAATTTTTTTTGAGTTTTTCAATATTTTCTAAAATTTCGTGGACATTTTTTTTATATTCACGAATTTGTTTTAAATACACGATTATTTTTCAAAATCATGAACATAATTTTATTTCCTGTCATTTTTTTCCAATTTTTTATTTTTTTAATAATTTGTGAACACTCTTCTAAAGTCACTAATATTTTTAAAACTATGAATTTTTATGATGTCCCACACATTTTTGAAATCACAAATATTTTATGATTTCTCGAACATGATTTAAAAAATTTGCAATGTTTTGAAATTTGGAAATCTCAAATTAATTTAAAGAGGGAAAAACAAAAACAAAAAAGAAATGAGAAAAAAAATACAAAAGACAAAATGCAAAAAAAAAACCAAAAAAACATAGGCGTCACGCCTCATGGCCGCCCATGAACGCCAAGACTGGGTGGGGAGGGGAGGTGCGTGACAAAAATGGCGGGGAAAATTAGTAGAACCCTGGTGTCCGCGGTGGGACAGAAAGGCTTGAGCCACTGCGCCATCTCTGAGTTTCTATTATATGTGCAGTATCACCATTATATAACAACTGAGTACGACGGCGAATTTGGAAAAAACGAATCATTTTTTAATTTAACTTACGGGTGGCATTGGTGGGTAATTCTTGCCAACTGCGAGGGTATTAGGTAGAGATAGAGATATCAGGCTTGATCTAGAAAACAACGTCTAGGTTGTCCATCCACAACTCGACGACCTGACTCTCAACTTGCCAGGTACATATTGTTTATCACCATTGTAATCGGCAAATCCTAAACGGCGCCCGCTGCGCCTGTTTCTTCAGGTTTCGCAAACGGGCGCACACCCCTCCGCCTCGCTGGGCCGGCCCGTTCTACCTTTTTTTTTGTTAAAACCATGGTCGCCGGATTTATCGTACGCTAAGGTGAACCAACTGGCCACCATTACCATATGTGTTCGGTATCTGCTTTTCCTTCATTTGTTCTTTCTTTTTCCTTTTCTCTAGCAACACTTCTCTTCGTTTTCTTCTTCTTCTTTTTATTTTTTATTTTTTCTCGGAACAGTTTTTGTTTGCTTCTTTCTTTTTTTAAGTAAATGCGTGAATGTTTTTTAAAATTCATGAACTATTTTTCAAAAGTGGTGAACTTTTTTATTTTTTTGTTTCCAAAAATGCGTGAACGTATTTTATAATATTTGATGAACTTTTTCAAATTTAGTGAACTTTTTTCAAATTTGATGAACTTTTCTCAAACTTGATGCACTTTTTTCTAAATTGATGAACTATTTTTTCATATTTGATGAACTTTTTTCCAAGTCAATGAACTTTTTGTAACTCGATGAACTTTTTTCGAAGTTGATGAACTGTTTTTCAAATTTGATGAACTTTTTTCAAAGTCGATGAACTTTTTTGTAACTCGATGAACTTTTTTCGAAGTTGATGAACTGTTTTTCAAATTTGTGATCTTTTTTAAAAATCAATGAAATTTTTGGTAACTCGATGAACTTTTTCATTTTTGATGAACTTTTTTCAAATTTGATGAACTTTTCTCAAACTTGATGCACTTTTTTTTTGAAATTGATGAACTATTATTTGATGAACTTTTTACAAAGTCGATGAAATTTTTTGTAACTCGATGAACTGTTTTTATATTTGATGAATTTTTTTCAAAGTCGATGAACTTTTTTGTAACTCGATGAACTTTTTTCAAGTTGATGAACTGTTTTTCAAATTTGATGAACTTTTTTCAAAATTGATGAAACTTTTTGTAACTCGATGAACTTTTTCATTTTTTATGAACTTTTTTCATGATTGTTTTTTTCAAATTCGACCACCGATATTTTTTTCCAAAAAAGTTCATAAACATTTAAAAAAAACGATGAACTCCTCTTCAAATTCATGAACTATTTCCCAAATTAGTGTACTTTTTAATTTTTAATGACTTTTTGTATTTTGAACCTTTTGAATACATTAACTTTTTCGTATTTGTGCTTTCTATTTTAATACGCGGACGTTTTTTTGAATGTGCGAACTTTAAATTTTTTGTTTACATTGAAAAACACATTTTCCAAAAATGCTTTGAAATAATTCAAAAATCAAGGCGCTACAGTAAGTGATATACCTTTTTTTTGAGAAACCAGTAAACGATATAACTTTGCTTTTAAAATATTTGTCCTGTATTTAGTCGCCAGTACGTAGTTGGCGTGGTGGCTACCCGTGCTCAAACGTTGTAGTCGCGGCGCGAGTTCAATCCACCAGATCCCTACTTTATTGTTTTATTTTTTTTGCGCTGCCTGGGAGCGAGTGAACGAAGTTTTACTGGGCCGGCCCAAGTACCACCAGCTTCGAGCGCCAGTAATCAGAACCGGCGCTGAGAGCGCCGGTTAGGAGCTCCCATTGTAATCCATTGTACATATAACCTATAAAAGTAGGGATTGGGTTGTTAGTCGCATAGTGGAGGTCTGAACTAGCGTAAAATTAATCCTCCATGTCTACCTAGTAACCGAAGGAGACGTTTCACTATCGTACAAACTACATACGACTAATTTACTATTGGTACATACATCACGGTAAACACCAAGGCAGCCGTGTAACTTCAAAAGTTTCACATATTAAAAAACATTCTTTGTGTACTTTTAATTATACCCATGAAATTTTCATAAAAATATTCATGCACTTGAAAACATGTTGGTGTAATGGAAAAATAATAAAATTGTCGTCTAATATAAAAGTATTCATATATTTTTTGCGCTGCCTGGGAGCGAGTGAACGAAGTTTTACTGGGCCGGCCCAAGTACCACCAGCTTCGAGCGCCAGTAATCAGAACCGGCGCTGAGAGCGCCGGTTAGGAGCTCCCATTGTAATCCATTGTACATATAACCTATAAAAGTAGGGATTGGGTTGTTAGTCGCATAGTGGAGGTCCGAACTAGCGTAAAATTAATCCTCCATGTCTACCTAGTAACCGAAGGAGACGTTCCACTATCGTACAAACTACATACGACTAATTTACTATTGGTACATACATCACGGTAAACACCAAGGCAGTCGTGTAACTTCAAAAGTTTCACATATTAAAAAACATTCTTTGTGTACTTTTAAACATACCCATGAAATTTTCATAAAAATATTCATGCACTTGAAAACATGTTGGTGTAATGGAAAAATAATAAAATTGTCGTCTAATATAAAAGTATTCATATATTTTACAAAAAAATCATCCTTCATAATCTTTCCCATACTTGGAAAAATTAATTAGTGCAATTTTAGAAAGTGTACAAAATTTTAAAAAATGTCATATAGCTTTTAAAATATTCAATATTTTCAATAAAAACAAATGTTCAAACTTGTAAGGAGAATTTCCATATTTCTTAAACAAAGGAAAAGTAAAATATGGTGAACAAATAAATTAAAAAATTGTACATAAAATAAAAATAAAACTAAAAAAACAAAGATAAACCAGAGATAATGAAAAGTAAGGTAAAATGAAACAATAAATAGAGTAGAATGAAAAGGAAACAAAAAGGAAATGAAATAGAAAGGTAGAAGAAAATTTGAAAACAAAAATAAAACTGAATAACAAAAAATACGGAAACAGGAAAACTGCGGTGAAAGAAATAGCCAGAAATAAAGGCATCGGCCTATTTATTGATGCCTGTGGGTGGATGCTTGCTATATGCGGCATATAGCTGTTGCAGGGTGCATAGTATGTGGATAGACATGCAACACATTTTAAAAAAAATATATTCTTTTACTCATAGATAACCATCAATTTTGTACTAAAAAGGGAACCAACTAACAGTCCATCATCTGGATATCTAATTTGGCCTAGTCAGTTTAAGCCATGTTCAGCAAGTGGTTTACTCTTTGATTAAGAAAAAAGTGACTTAAAAAAAATAGTTCAGTCAATTTTGAGTAGAAGGAACAAATAGAAGAAGAAACAAGCCCAAGTAATAACGTTCATGTTGGTCTAGTCTAACACAACTATGTTAACCCAGTGCAGCCGAAGCCTAGAGAATATTGTCCATGTTGACAAATGAGATTAGATGCATACGTGCCACATTGCTGTCACCTTAAAGAGTAAATGAATAAAAAGTAGAAAAGAAAAACAAAAAAAAAACTTTCTAAGAAAGAAAGAATTAGTGACGTTTCTATTACCCTTAAAGAAGAAAGAAAGTGAAAAAACAAAACAGTGATTATATATTCCCAAATTCATTTAGAAATTGATCTTTTAATAATATGCAAGGATTAGCCTAAAACAGTGAAATTTTCGCAAAAAAAGAATATTTCTAAGAAAAAATGAATTAGTACAAAAATAAATAAATAATCAACAAATAAACTCTTCTAAGAAATAATGAATTAGTGGCAGCGGTATCACCCCTAAAGAAGGAAAAAAAAAATGAAAAAACATAAAATACATTACGCACAAATTTCACTGAAACGACACCTTTTCTGATATGAAAATAATAATCATATAATAGTGCAATTTTCGTAGTCTAGCAGTATAATATTCACACATGCTTTATAGTAGTTGCGCGTATACTTACACACACAAGAATTAAAAAAAATGATATTTCCTAAGAAATACTGAATTCATGGCATTTATGTTACGCTTGAAGAAATAAAGTGAAAAACCCTTAAAACAAAAACGTGCACACAATTTGTGCCGAAATTGCAGTTTTAATAATATGTTAGAATAAACATATAGATTTCGAGTCTTTTGCACTCTAGTACTATTTACAGTTATAAACATATTTTATATTACTTCGGGTATAATTACAAACGCTTAAAAAGTCAGATATTTTCTAAGAAAGAATAAATAGTGGCATTGGTACAAATAAAAAATGAGACCAACGTCTTGCACAAAATTTGCTTATAAATTGAACTTTTTCAATATGAATGAATAAACATATAATAATGAAATCCTCACACTCTAGTAGAATTTAACCACATACCAGGACGTTCTGTCAACCGGGGAAGGTTTTTGGTTATTAGAAGCATGCCAAAACCGTCCTCCGGCCTAAATATAGCTTTCAAAAAATTAAGTTCCAAATTAGTAGATGTTGCTAAGGCCTTGTACAATGCAAGGTGCTTAGAGAAATAAATCAGGCTTTCCTCAAGCACCACATGCTTATTTGTACATGGTAGACGCTTAACTAGGCGTCTCTTCTTTAAAAATAGACATTGGTGCCTCAGAAAAATTTGGTTTATTTTCCTAAGCACCTAGCATTGTACAAGGCCTAAAGGAGTGAGAGTGCCACACGGAAAAGGAAGCGACTCATAGAATGGCTGAGGCAAATAGAGCTCTTGAGCACTCTAGAGGGTGGTTGGTGGGTGTGTGAGCCCAAATAACATAAAATTTGGCTACTAGCAACCGTTGTTCATATGTTCAGTCAAAATAGAAAAACATCTATTTCTAATATGATTTAAACCAAAACTTTTCTGTTAAACGGTTTCCATGTAGATTTAATTTTCATGGATATATTACAATTTAAAGTGGGCCGATGTTTTTCTTCATAATTTAATTACATATTGGTTTTTCAATGAATCATAATTAGACCATCACAGTCTTTTGAATGTGAATCTTGGAACTTGAAAAGAGTTACACGTATAACCATATACTTAATGTTTAGTAGATAGTTATGCTTGTTAGTATCTGATACCATAAAAGGGCATATAAGTAATGGTTTGCCCCTTTTGAATTTGCAAGAGCGTTGGTGGCTGATACGTCTCTAACGTATCTATAATTTTTTATTGCTTCATGCTGTTATATTATCATTGTTGGATGTTTTACAATCATTTTATAATCACTTTATATCATTTTTTGGTACTAACCTATTGACATAGTGTCCAAAGGCTGTCATTGCTTTTTTGCTTGTTTTTTACATCGCATGAAATCAATACCAAACGGAGACCAACCGCAGCCAAACTTTTTGTGGTTTTTTTCTGGACCAGAAGACAACTGTGGGGCCCAAGATGTACCGGGGGTGTGCTCCGTGGGGGGAACAACCCAGACCTGGTGGGTTGTGCCCACCTCGGTGGCCTCCCACATCGACTCTTTGCTCTACAAATAACCCCATATTCCAGAAACCCTAGGGGAGTCAACGAAAATCAATTCCAGCCGCCGCAAGTTCCAGAACCACCAGATCCAATCTAGACACCGTCACGGAGGGGTTCATCATCCCCATTGGTGCCTCTCCAATGATGCATGAGTAGTTCATTGTAGACCTACGGGTCCGTAGTTAGTAGTTAAATGGGTTGCTGTCTGTCTCTCTCTCTCTCTCTCTCTCTCTCTCTCTTTTGATTCTCAATACAATGGTCTCTTGGAGATCTATTTAATGTAACTCTTTTTGTGGTGTGTTTGTTGGGATCCGATGAACTTTGAGTTTATAATAAGATCTATATTTTATCCATGAAAGTTATTTGAGTCTTCTTTGATCTCTTATATGCATGATTACTTATAGCCTCGTATTTCTTCTCTGATATTTGGGTTTTGTTTGGCCAACTTGATCTATTTATCTTGCAATGGGAAGAGGTGCTTTGTGATGGGTTTGATCTTACGGTGCTTGATCCCAATGACAGAAGGGGAACCGACACGTATGTATCATTACTATTAAGGATAACAAGATGGGGTCTATTTCTACATAAATAGATCTTGTCTACATCATGTCATCGTTCTTATTGCATTACTCCATTTCTTTATGAACTTAATACACTAGATGCATGCTGGATAGCGGTCGATGTGTGGAGTAATAGTAGTAGATGCTGGCAGGAGTCGGTCTTTTGTGTTTTTGTGTTTTAATTAGTGTTTGTGCCAATCAAAGCCTTTGGGATCATGTTGGGTGATAGTTGATTTGATCTTGCTGAAAAATAGAAACTTTTGTGCTCAATAATTCTCATTTTTAACAGAAGCGTGATAAAATACCAACTATTTTTGCAGAATATTAATATACAAATTGCTCACGTTGTCCTAATTTTACATAATTTTTGGAGTTACAGAAGTATTCGAAATATCCATATTGCTATAGACTGTTCTATTTTTGATAGATTCTGTTTTCTTTGCGTTGTGTGCTTATTTTGATGATTCTACGGTTTTCTTTGAAGGGGTTTTTCCATAGAAAAGTTGGAATATAGTAGATATAATGCAAAAATAAAATATGAATGGGTTTGCAACAATACTTATAGTAGTTATTTGCTTTCTTATACTAATGGATGTCACGAAGGTTTTGTTAAGTTTTGTGTGATTGAAGTTTTCAAGTTTTGGGTGATTTTACGATGGATGAAGGAATAAGGATTAGCAAAAGGCTAAGCTTGGGGATGCCCATGGCACACCAAGATAATATTCAAGAAGTATTTGTTCTAACGACCATCGGTATTTTACTTGGAGCTATATTTTTATTCGTCACATATTATGAGTTTTGCTTGGAGCGTCTTGTATGATATGAGTCTTTGCTTGTTTTGCTTTTTTATTTTGAGTCATGAATCCTTGCTGGACACACCTATTTGAGACAGCCAAAATTATGCTATGACTTGTTAGAATTGCTCTCTATGCTTCACTTAAATCTTTATGAGCTATGGAATTGCTCTAGTGCTTCACTTATATCTTTTTGAGCACGGTGTGCTTTATTAGTTTTGAAGAAATTCTCTCTTGCTTCACTTAGATTATTTTGAGAGAAAAAAAACTTTTATGCTCATGATCTTCACTTATATTTGTTTGAGCTATCAAAAGCAACATATGTAGTCCCAAAGTGATAGATATTCAAGAGGGATATAATAAAAACTTTCATGAAGATCATTGGACAAAATAAACTTGATTCTTTGTAATAGTTTTGAGATATGATGATATGATATGTGAGTCATGTTGATGAGTAATTGTGCTTTAGTAAGAATATTGGTGTTAAGGTTTGTGATTCCCTATGCAAGCACGAAAGTCAATAGGTGTGCAATGAAATTACATCCTACTTGTGGTGCATTATTCGGTGTTAGTTATGCTTAATGCTCGCTTATGAGATTTTTCGTTTCTTGGTTGGATGCCAATCTTTTACTAGCCTTCATTTGCATTAAGTATGACCACTACTTGTGCATCCAAAATCCTTTAAACCAATTTTGCCACATGAGTCCACTATATCTACCTATATGCGGTATTCTTTTGCTGTTCTAGGAAAATTTGTATGTGCCATATCTAATTTTCAAAAAAAAAAATCTCTTTTGTGTGCTCGTACTGCTCATGAAACGGTAGGGGTGGCTAATATATTTCCATGCTAGATGTGTTATTCTCAAGATGAGTATTTATTCACTTGTCATTGCATGAGAGTACGACAAAGGTATTACGGATGCCCAGTCCCGAAATGAAAAATGAATTTACTTTATGTTGTCAAATAATAAATTACTTGGAAAGTGTTGGTATGGAAGGCACCCATGGATACGGCTAGCCATGGAAAATGAAAGTATTGTGAAAAAAGGAATAAACTTTATTTTCTGCTTGGGAACCGCCTATGATATATCTAGCATGGAAAGTATTGAGCTACTCGATCATTTTCGTTGATGTGAAAAGCATGCCTCCCAAAATGTTTTTCTCTATCTTTTTCACTTTGAGCTCTGGCACCTCTACAAATCCCTACTTCCCTCCGCGAAGGGCCTTTCTATTTACTTTATGCAATTTTTATTTTTATTTGAGTCTCCATCTTCTCTTATAAAGCACCAACTAAGGGGCACTATGACCGCACTTGAGCATTAGGTGTAGCTAATATGCGAGTGTGTTTCATGAATGGATCAATGATTGAGCATAATGGGCTAGGGATAACTTGCTTTAGTGTTGATATTTTGAAAGACATGGTTGCTTGTCGATATGCTTTAGTATTAAAGTCCTCATGTCAAAACTAGACTATTGCTTTTAAACCATATAAAAGTACAAATGTCCATGCTACAAAGAAAAGAATATGTGATGAACATGTTAGGCGCATTCCACATCAAAATTCTGTTTTTATCATTTACCTACTCGAGGACGAGCAGAATTAAGCTTGGGGATGCCGATACGTCTCCAACGTATCTATAATTTTGATTGTTCCATGCTGTTATATTATCATTCTTGGATGTTTTACAATCATTTTATAATCACTTTATATCATTTTTGGCACTAACCTATTGACATAGTGCCCAGTGCCGCTTGTCGTTTTACGCTTGTTTTTACATCGTGAGGAAATCAATACCAAACGGAGTCCAAACGCAATAAACTTTTGTGGATTTTTCTCGACCGTAAGACGCTTTGTTGGGCCAAAGAAGTACCATAGGAGTGCTCCGAGGGGAGCACAACCCACCAGGGCGCGCCTGGGGGCCCAAGCGCGCCCAGGTGGGTTGTGCCCACCTCGGTGGCCTCCCGCACCGCCTCTTTGCTCTATAAATACCCAAATATTCCAGAAACCCTAGGGGAGTAGATGAAATCAATTCTAGCCACCGCAACTTCCAGAACCACCATATCCAATCTAGACACCATCACGGAGGGGTTCATCATCCCCATTGGTGCCTCTCCGATGATGGGTGAGTAGTTCATTGTAGACCTAGCGCTACTAGGGAAAAGGCTAGCAGCAGCGCGGGTTTTAGGTGTATCAGTAGCGCGGGGTCCGGCGCTACTAATAAGGCGCCATGACTAACACGTAGCAAGAAGGCGTGCTCACCAGCGCCATCGCTACACAAGTGTAGCGATGGCGGCTTAATGGAAGCTCGCTACTGCTAATAGCTCTAGCGCTTTGCTCGGATGTGCTATCGCTATCGTATGCCGCTGCTAACTTTTCTCCACTCGCCATCGCTAATTTTAGTAGTTTTTTGTTTTTTTCGCATATTTGTTTTGTATTTGAACAGGCTTTATAGAAGAATCTTTAGCACATACAAATGTCATCATGATACACATACAAATGCTGCATGAGACCACAAATGTAATCATAGCATATACATATAAATAGTCTCATCATAATCATCATCCAACACAAAGTGGTATCTTGTCATCATCTTGAAAATAGCGATACATGCAAGTCTCGAATACTTGCAACTACAATTTCATCCATCTAAACAAAGGTATACGCGAGAAGAGCTATCACTATGAGTGAGAGCGGAACTATGCAAGACATGAGGTGGCGATGGTCGCGTCTCGCGCTTAGCGTGAACCTCAAGTAACTAGCTTCTCCTTCTTGTCCGCTTTTGAAGCCTTTTATGGCTGGCGCCGAGAACCCATTCACTTGCTCGACACTCATGCCACTCGTTGTACACCCCGAAACCTTCCCTTTGTAATACCCATATAGCACTTCCATCTCGCCATCAAGAAACTAGGTACCGTTAGAGATGCATGTTCATGAAGAGGATGTACAATCATATATATGCAAAAATATACTAGAGCAACATCGAAAAGAAAGTATTAGCAACTAGATGCAACATACAAGACGCAAAATTAATTAACTAGAGGTACGCAGGTCATCGTACGCAAACTAACAAAGTAGCATTACGCAAGTTCGGCAGGGACCGTGGACATCACAAAGTTTC
This sequence comes from Aegilops bicornis, assembly GCA_021605145.1. Taxonomy (NCBI): domain Eukaryota; kingdom Viridiplantae; phylum Streptophyta; class Magnoliopsida; order Poales; family Poaceae; genus Aegilops; species Aegilops bicornis. Next base: position 463,246,702 of record CM038671.1, read on the forward strand.
ATCGCTACGAAAAGTATACAAGTTCAACCGACACATATCATCATCATTGGCATCATAAATCACTAGAAGTTCCATCCTTCCATATCATCAAGGATGGACCCTAGCTTCTTGAACGGCGTGAGGTCTAGACGTTGCATGCCTATGCGAAGTTCGGACGTCACCGCGATATAGGGCCGTGGTGGAACATCCCATTCTCATCGATTTCCACTTCTTTCATGATGATCGCTGCAATGTCCCTTTGGATGCGAAGAAGTCATCTCTAAGTTTATAATCCGCTTCTCCATGAGATTCTAGCCACTTGTGGATATGATCATCATTTCTTCTTCTCATCTGAAGCTTTTGGTGATCCGTGTTGAATCGAATCATGAGATGGACGATGTAGAATCCATCCTTCTTGCTTGGTTTTGGGACATGGATGCAGGAGAAGTTAGTTTTATCGCGTGAAACCCATCTTCTTGTTCCTTTGTTTCCTGATCCGCATGTGGCCACCTCTAATGTCAAGCCTTGGAGAGCATCATCTAGAATATTCATTATGTGGGTGTAGTCTTTTTTGTTTCCTGACCGCATGTGGCCACCTCTAATGCTGAAGCCTTGGAGAGCATCATCTAGAATATTCATTATGTGGGTGTAGTCTTTTTTCTTGTAGTCTCTGGAAGGGTCAAAATACACGGCGAGGGAGACTTGCGGGTAAAGAACAATAAGGACGGCGCCCTCGTTGTAAAACACCTTCCACGTGGCGCCGCCTCCAGCGCCGTGCACACGACCATATTGCGGCCGCTGGCCCAAAGGGAGTCCCTTAAGTTCGTTCAAGGCCCGGTTGAGAGGGGTGTCCCACTTGGGCCTCATCATCGGAGAAGTAGGGCTTTCGGGCCGCAAGCTGGTGTTGCTTCTCCAAAGAGTCTAATCAATTTCCTCGTGATCTGGTCCGTAAAAACCTTTTTTCTCCTTGTCCCACTTGTAGCGGGCCCCGATGAAGTCACGCTCATAGGGGTTGGTGAACTTCGCGAGGGGGTCTGGGATACCCGCGACTTCACTTTATGCGTCCTGCTTATGACATATGGGACTTTTACCTAGTTAGCCAGGGCTTCCTAGGCGATGCTTCCTATGTTCCTTTTGTCAAGGCTCTTGAATTTCGCAGCCTTAGCCTTGGCTGCCTCGGTAGCGCAAGTGTCCTTGAACTTTTCAACTCCTCTTCCGTAAGTGTCGGATTTTCCTCTCCGCATCTTGGACAGGGTTCCTCAAATTTCAATAACTCATTTCACCCTCCCTTTCCGGAGGCCAAATCATTGCTGAACATGCCCATGGCGTGATTGTTAATCTTTTTCATCTTCGGATCATCCCACGGTTGTTCTATGTTATCATCCCGGTCGGGAACTTGAATCTCTTGTGCAACTTCGTTAGGAGCAATCTGCGTCAAATGTTCTTTACTCCTTAAGTCATCGTCGTTGATGTTTCACAAGATTCCGTGAGGATGCATCCTACTTGGTTCCCATAGCACTTGCGAGGTTCTTCCGGCTCTAATGGCTCAAACTTGCCGGGTGCCATCTTTGTAATCACAAGTCGTCTAATCCCTAGTTTGTTAGGTTTTCAGATCCTCTCGGCTTCTTATGCTTCCTCTTTTGGTAGCGGCATCGACGCGGTACCTTCCCTTGATATCTTCCCTCACGGTACCTTTCCCCACCGGTCTCGGCACCACCATCGGTCTGGCGCCCGTCGATGTCGATGTCGGCGTCGGTACCATCATCGAGGCCGACCTGCAAACCTTGCTTAGCGTATCAAATAGTCGAGGTACTCTTGTTCACCCTCATAATCCATCTAAATGCGCATCTTGGTCAAGACCCAGCTTTCTTCGTTGTTCGACATGTTTCCTATGATTAAGTGTCCTCATTTATTTCTAAAAGTATGAATAAATGAGAAATGACATAAAAGAAATCTATGTGCCAACACTGATATGCCAACTATGTAGCACAAATCATGCCTTTATTCACGGCAAATTTCGCATGACCTTTGCTAAAGAATGGACATATCGAGCGCCTGAAATTCACCGGAACGAAATGAATCAACATTCGGCGTAACATAGGCCACTCGGATCATTTACCAAAATTGAACCAAAACATCACATGTCCAAATGACATGTTCAAATTCCAAACATGACATGTCCAAAACATGACATATCCACATATCACATGTCCAGCTTCAAATTTGCATATAAATTCAGCCTACCTACATTTGCTTTAACAAGGGATGTTGATTTGGACAATTGCTTAAATGATGCCTTTTCTTTTAACTACAATTGCTTAACCCTAAATTTCTATCCTATTTTAAAACCTAGCTAAATTGATAACTAAATAGATAACCTAATTAACCTATAGCCCTAACTAAAACCTAAGTAAATTAACCGAAGAACCCTAGCTAGCAGAGAGAGGGGGGGGGTTACAGAGGGTGCAGGGGCGAGGAGGCAGGCCCGACGATGGCCGAGGGTGGGAGGAGGAAGCAAGAGGAGGAGGCGAGGGCCGACGGGTCGAGGCGAGGCGGGTCGAGGCGGCGCCGAGGCGGCGACGGGGAAGAGAGTGGGGATTTGGGGGAAAGAGGCGGGATGAAGCAGGGAGAGTGAGAATTTTGGGTTAAGTGGGACGTAGCGATGGCAGCGTTTAGACAAACGCAGCTGCTACTACCTTCACTAGCTGTAGCGGTTTAGACCAAATGCGCTGCTACTACCTTAACTAGCTATAGCGGTTTTATAAGGAAATCGCTACTGCTAGCTTTACTGTAGCAGTTTTATAAGGAAATCGCTACTGCCAGTTTTCCTTTTTCTTTTCCTTTATTTTCTCCCACTTTTATTTCCTGAGAGCAGTGAACGAAGGGAAGGTGATATATATTGCATCATTTGACGGTTAAATATGTATACAAAATAGGAACATATATATTACATCATTGGACCCAACCATAATAATGTCTAATTGTGTATTCAAAATAGGAACATATATATATATATATATATATATATATATATATATATATATATATATATATATATATATATACATATATATATATATATATACATATATATATATATGTATATATGTGTATATATATGTATATATGTGTATATATATGTATATATATATAACATCATTTGACCGGTAACATACGGTTCCTCAGCATTGACGTTTTCGTTTGTGAGTCAGCTTCTTTCCCTTCTTGTTTGTCGAAAATAATTGAGCCCCTCATTGTGACTTTGCCTTTTCCATGGAGTACGATTTTTCTTAGATAATGTAGTATTGATTCTTCTTTTGACGTATACTTCATCATCATCGCCATCTTCCTCATTGGGTTGCCGCATCGATCATAGTCTTCCTCGTTGGCGACTCCATCCATTCCAATGATGTTCCTTTTGCCTCTCCTCACGACAACACGACTGGGATTGCATGGGTCGGTTATGAAGAAGCATTGTGTCACGTGCTTAGCGTGTACCCATGGCTCGTTAAAACCGATAGCGTTCACGGTAGCGCTCTTGGCGTCGGGTATAGTCATGGTAGTGAAAATCTTGTTTTCTCTTTCGACATTCTTAGCCCATCTGACACGGAACATCGTGGTGTTGTGCAGTCCAGAGTAGTCAAGCTCCAAGATCTCCTCGATCCTTCCATAAAATTGTTCAGTTGCGCCGTTGTCGCTACCAGTCATGCATTCCATCGTCACCCCTGAGTTCTGATCATCACTGTCCATATCTTTGGCCTCCGTGTAGAACGTGTATCCGTTGATATCATATGCACGATAGGTTACGAGGTTGGGCGAGGGGCCATGTGCTAAAGGCGTATATGAGCAATCCATCCTTAGAGCCCTCCTCCGGGATTAGCAATAATATGCTCTTTGAACCAATGCAGGAAAGTGGAGTTGTGCTCTCTAGTAACTTCGCGTCCGTCCTGCATACCCCCCGGTCACGATACTTCTTTGCGATAATTTCTTTGTGCAGTGCCACGAAAGGATCTACCACGAAAGGATCTACCTCGTCGAGCCAAACTATTCCTTTGCATTTTCGACACGGACATAAAACCTCTGTCCGGTTATTTTCTTTCATGTCCTGCACCGCCGACCGCAACCACCTGTCCACCATCGTTCCACTGACCATCGTCAACTTTGCACGGTAATAATAAACAAATTGATCATAAAAATGCGTGCATGCATCAAAGTCATACAAAAATTCGGCATGACCTTCCTTAAAAATAGGACATCTATAGATCTAGAGTTTGCCAGGAATTCGCCGAAACGGAAATAAATCGACATTTTGGCAAAACATAGGCAACTCAAAAGCACAATTTGGCGTCGACTCATGCAACACACACAATTTCCATAAACATATCACACACACATAAACATATTTCCATTTTGCAAAAGCATGAAATTTTAATCACCTCTATCTCGAGATCGAGCACACGGTGGAGATGATGATGTAGGGAGATCAAAAGTGCACAAAGCTCTTCTTGACAAAGATAGATCTAGTTAGGGGGAAAATAGGTCACTTAACTAAATGCTACATCTACCTAGTTACCTAATTTGGGAGGAGACAACTTCAACTAGTGGAGGGGAAGGAAAAAGAGAAAGGAGATGCATTAATGGAGGTGGTGTAGTTAGGTAGGAGTAATGAAGAGAGAGAAAGGTAGGTAGAAGAGGGAGAGTAATGGGGAGAAGTATTGAGGAAGAAGACGAGTGAGTGTGGGAGGTTGTGGGCGGTCGGGGAATGGGAAGAGAGGAGGGGCGGGGGGACGGTGGGGAAAAGGTGGTGGGTTGGTGCGGATTAGCAGTAGCGCGGGACGTAAAACGCGTTGCTGCTAAGAAAGTAGCAGCATCGCACTTTCGGAAAGAGCGCTACTGCTAATCGGGACCAAAAGTGTGCCCAATTTGAAAATTAGCAGCAACGACCTCAGAAAAACCGCGCTACTACTACAGCTATAGCAGATGGCGTGGTTTCGCATGGCACCGCCAGCTGCTACTAAATGGAGTTTGGTGGGCACCGCTTGGTCGATATTTGTAGCAGCACGGTTACACCGGCGTTACTGCTAAACACTTGTCAAGAGCGAAGTTTTCCACACCAGCGCTATCGCTAGTTAGCAGCGCTCCTTTTGAGCTGCTACCGCTGCTAAGATTCTGTGTATAGGGTTTTCCCTAGTAGTGTACAGGTCCATAGTTAGTAGCTAGATGGCTTCCTCTCTCTCTTTTGATTCTTAGTACAATGGTCTCATGGAGATCTATTTGATGTAACTCTTTTTGTGGTGTGTTTGTTGGGATCCGATGAACTTTGAGTTTATGATCAGATCTATGTTTTTATCCATGAAAGTTATTTGATTCTTCTTTGATCTCTTATATGCATGATTACTTGTAGCCTCGTATTTCTTCTCTGATATTTGGGTTTTGTTTGGCCAACTTGATCTATTTATCTTGCAATGAGAAGAGGTGCTTTGTGATGGGTTCGATCTTCTGATTGCTTGATCCCAAAGTGATGTATGGGGAACCGTGAAGAAAATATGCCCTAGAGGCAATAATAAAGTTGTTATTTACATTTCCTTATATCATGATAAATGTTTATTATTAATGCTAGAATTTTATTAACCGGAAACTTACTACATGTGTGAATACATAGACAAACAGAGTGTCCCTAGTATGCCTCTACTTGACTAGCTCGTTAATCAAAGATGGTTAAGTTTCCTAACCATAGACATGTGTTGTAATTTGATGAACGGGATCACATTATTAGAGAATGATGTGATGGAAAAGACCCATCCGCTAGCGTAGCATAATGATCGTTTAGTTTTATTGCTATTGCTTTCTTCATGACTTATACATGTTCCTCTGACTATGAGATTATGCAACTCCCGAATACCGGAGGAACACCTTGTGTGGTATCAAACATCACAACATAACTGGGTGATTATAAAGATGATCTACAGGTGTCTACGAAGGTGTTTGTTGAGTTGGCATAGATCAAGATTAGGATTTGTCACTCGGTGTATCGGAGAGGTATCTCTAAGCCCTCTCGGTAATGCACATCACTATAAGCCTTGCAAGCAATGTGACTAATGAGTTAGTTGTGGGATGATGCATTATGGAACGAGTAAAGAGACTTGCCGGTAACGAGATTGAACTAGGTATGATGATAACGACGATCGAATCTCGGGCAAGTAACATACCGATGACAAAGGGAACAACGTATGTTGTTATGCGGTTTGACCGATAAAGATCTTCATAGAATATGTAGGAGACAATATGAGCATCCAGGTTCTGCTATTGGTTATAGACTGGAGATGTGTCTCGGTCATGTCTACATAGTTCTCGAACCCGTAGGGTCCACACGCTTAACGCTCGATGACAATTTGTATTATGAGTTATGTGATTTGATGACCGGAAGTTTGTTTGGAGTCCCGGATGAGATCACGGACATGACTAGGAGTCTCGAAATGGTCGAGAGGTAAAGATTCATATATTAGAAGGTTACATTCGGACACCAGAATGGTTTCGGGAAGTATCAGATAAGTTTCGGAGTACCGGGAGTTTACCGGAACCTCCCCCCGGGCAGGTTATGGGCCAACATGGGCCTTAATGGAGGAGAGAGGGCCGGCCATAGGAGATGGCGCCCGTCTTGCCAATCCGAATTGGACAAGGGGAGGGGGCGGTGCCCCCTTTCCCTCTCCTACTCCTTCTCTCTTTCCCCCTTTGCTACTCCGGAAAAGGAACGAGGAAGGGGAATCCTACTAGGAGTTGGGAGTCCTACACACTTGGCGCGCCCCTAGGGGGCCGGCCTCAACCTCCCCCCTCCTTTATATACGTCGGAGGGGGGCACCCCAAAGGACACCAGGTCTTCTCTTAGCCGTATGCGGTGCCCCCCCTCCACAGTTACACACTGATGACCCACAAGTATAGGGGATCATAGCAGTTTTCGAGGGTAGAGTATTCAACCCAAATTTATTGATTCGACACAAGGGGAGCCAAAGAATATTCTCAAGTATTAGCAGTTGAGTTGTCAATTCAACCACACGGATAACTTAGTATCTACAACAAAGTGTTTAGTAGCAAAGTAATACGAAGTAACGGTAACGGTAGCAAAAGTAATATTTTTGGGTTTTGTAGTGATTGTAACAGTAGCAACGGTAAAATAAATAAGCAAAGAACAATATGTGAAAAGCTCGTAGGCATTGGATCGGTGATGGAGAATTATGCCGGATGCGGTTCATCATGTAACAATCATAACATAGGGTGACACAGAACTAGCTCCAATTCATCAATGTAATGTAGGCATATATTAATATAGTCATACGTGCTTATGGAAAAGAACTTGCATGACATCTTTTGTCCTACCCTCCCGTGGCAGCGGGTCCTAATGGAAACTAAGGGATATTAAGGCCTCCTTTTAATAGAGTACTGGACCAAAGCATTAACACATAGTGAATACACGAACTCCTCAAACTACGGTCATCACCGGGAGTGGTCCCAATTATTGTCACTTCGGGGTTGCCGGATCATAACACATAGTAGGTGGCTATAGACTTGCAAGATAGGATCAAGAACTCACATATATTCATGAAAACATAATAGGTTCAGATCTGAAATCATGGCACTCGGGCCCTAGTGCCAAGTATTAAGCATAGCAAAGTCATAGCAACATCAATCTCAGAACATAGTGGATACTAGGGATCAAACCCTAACAAAACTAACTCGATTACATGATAAATCTCATCCAACCCATCACCGTCCAACAAGCCTACGATGGAATTACTCACGCGGCGCAGTGAGCATCATGAAATTGGTGATGGAGGATGGTTGATGATGACGACGGCGATGGATTCTCTCTCGAGCCCGAGCGGACTCCAGATCAGCCCTCCCGAGAGAGTTTAGGGCTTGGCGCGGCTCCGTGTCGTAAAATGCGATGAATCATTCTCTCGATTTTTCTCCCGAGCGTGAATATATAGAGTTAGAGTTGAGGTCGGTGGAGCTCGAGGAGCCCACGAGGTAGAAGGCGCGCCCGAGGCGGTGGCGCCCCACCCTCGTGGAAAGGGTGTGGGCCCCCTGGCCTTGATTCTTTCGCCAGTATTTTTTATTATTTCCAAAAATAATCTCCGTGCAGTTTCATTCCGAGAACTTTTGTTTCTGCCGATAAATAACACCATGCAATTCTGCTGAAAACAGTGTCAGTCCGGGTTAGTTCCATTCAAATCATGCAAGCTAGAGTCCAAAACAAGGGCAAAAGTGTTTGGAAAAGTAGATACGACGGAGACTTATCAACTCCCCCAAGCTTAAACCTTTGCTTTTCCTCAAGCAATTCAGTTGATAAAATGAAAGTGATAAAGAAAAACTTTTACAAACTTTGTTTTCTAATGTTGTTGTAAATATGTAAAGCCGGCATTCAAGTTTTCAAAGAAAGATTATGACTAACCATATTCACAATAACACTTAGGTCTCATGTTTACTCATGTCAATGGCATAATCAACTAGCAAGCAATAATAATAAATCTCGGATGACAACACTTTCTCAAAACAATCATGGTATGATATAACAAGACGGTATCTCGCTAGCCCTTTCTGAGACCGGAAAACATAAATGCAGAGCACCTTTAAAGATCAAGGACTGACTAGACATTGTAATTCATGGTAAAAGAGATCCAGTCATAGTCATACCCAATATAAATTAATAGCAATGGATGCAAATGACAGCGGTGCTCTCCAGCTGGTGCTTTTTAATAAGAGGGTGATGACTCAACATAAAAGTAAATAGATAGGCCCTTCGCAGAGGAAGGCGAGGATTTGTAGAGGTGCTGTGAGCTCGGTTTTGAAATAGAGATAAATAATATTTTGAGCGGTATACTTTCATTGTCAACGTAACAACCAAGAGATGGCGATATCTTCCATGCTACACACATTATAGGCGGTTCCCAAACAGAATGGTAAAGTTTATACTCCCCCTCCACCAACATGCATCAATCCATGGCTTGCTTGAAACAACGAGTACCTCCAACTAACAACAGGCCCAGGGGGGTTTTGTTTGCAATTATTTTGATTTAATTTGCATAAAGCATGGGACTGGGCATCCCGGTGACCAGCCATTTTCTCGTGAGTGAGGAGCGGAGTCCACTCCTCTTGAGAATAACCCGCCTAACATGGAAGATACGGACAACCCTAGTTGATACATGAGCTATTCGAGCATACAAAACAGAATTTCATTTGAAGGTTTAGAGTTTGGCACATACAAATTTACTTGGGACAGCAGTAGATACCGCATATAGGAAGGTATGGTGGACTCATATGGAATAACTTTGGGGTTTAAGGGATTGGATGCACAAGCGGTATTCCCGCTTAGTACAAGTGAAGGCTAAAAAAAGGCGAAGCGACCAACTAGAGAGCGACAATAGTCATGAACATGCATTAAAATTAATAAACATTGAGTGCAAGCATGAGTAGGATATAATCCACCATGAACATAAATATCGTGAAGGCTATGTTGATTTGTTTCAACTACATGTGTGAACATGTGCCAAGTCCAGTCACTTGAATCATTTAAAGGAGGATACCACCCTACTATACCACATCACAACCATTTTAATAGCATGTTGGTATGCAAGGTAAACCATTATAAACTCCTAGCTAATTAAGCATGGCATAAGCACTATGATCTCTAATTGTCATTGCAAACATGTTTATTCGTAACAGGCTGAATCAGGAATGATGAACTAATCATATTTACAAAAACAAGAGAGGTCGAGTTCATACCAGCTTTTCTCATCTCAATCAATTCATCATATATCGTCATTATTGCCTTTCACTTGGACGACAGAACGATGTGAATAATAATAATAGTGCACGTGCATTGGACTAAGCTGGAATCTGCAGGCATTCAATAAACAGGAGAAGACAAGGCAATATGAGCTCTTGGTTAAATCAACAATAATGCATATAAGGGCCACTTCAACAATTTTATTATGGTCTTCTCCTATCAACCCCCAAAGAAAAGAAAAAAAAGTAAAACTATTTACACGGGAAAGCTCCCAACAAGCAAAAGAAGAACATGAAATATTTTTGGGTTTTCTTTTTAATTACTACTACTACAGCAAGAAAGTAAACTAACTAAAAGCTACAACTAATTTTTTTTAGTTTTTCTTAAGGTTTTTCAAACACACAAGAAGAAAGCATAGAAAGGAAAATAAACTAGCATGGATATTACAGTGAAAGAGTATGAGCACCGACAACTAGCATGAGCGTGCAAACATAAATGTAATGTCGGTGAGAAATACGTAGTCCCCCAAGCTTAGGCTTTTGGCCTAAGTTGGTCTATTGCCACGGCCGGCCTGGCGGATATCCAAAGCTGTAGTTGGGGTCGTACTGGGATGCAACAGTTATTGCATTGTGGGATGCAGCTTGGAGGCGAGCTATCTCAGCCCTCCTCTTATACTCATCCGCCTCCTCTCTGGTTATAAAATGTCTCCCTTTTGTCTAAAAGTCAAAGAAAGTAGAAGCAGGGAGAGCGACGTGATAGGTGCGTCGTCTGTCAAAGATTAGTCGGTACTGGAGGAACTGATCGTTCCTCTCAACAAAACAATGACGAACCATAGCCTCATAATCTAAATAAGCGAGAGGCAACTCAATATCATCCTCACGTATGGTTACACCAAGAAAATTAGCTAAGCGGGTTGCATAAATTCCACCAAAGAAATCTCCATTAAATCTATTATTATGCAACCTACGTGCAACAATGGCTCCCAAATTATAATGTTTATCTCCTAACACGGCACTCCACGAGAACACCGAGGTCGGGGACACACATGTGACATGCTTCATCCTTACCATTTATGCACCTACCTATAAAGAGAGAAAAATAATGTATAGCAGGAAAATGAATGCTCCCTATGGTAGCTTGTGCTATGTCTCTAGATTCACCCACAGTTAGACTAGCAAGAAAATCTCTAAACTCAGATTTGCGAGGCTCACTAGTACTACCCCATTGTGGAAGTTTGCAAGCAGTGGTAAAATCCTCTAAGTCCATAGTATAAGAATTTTCATAAAGATCAAACAAGACAGTTTGAGAATTGCGTGAAGATGAAAATTCAAACCTCCTCACAAAGGAACTAGTGAGATAGTGGTACTGACAGCACTTACTTGCCTCAAAGCTCACAAGATCAGCGTTACGCATATATGTGTTAAATTCTTCCTTGATCCCTGCTTGATCCATGAAGTCTTCTGAAGGCCATTCACAAGCCCGCACTGGAGAGTCCCTTGGTGGTTCATCATCAGCATCGCGCATTGCAAGCCTGGGTCCTTGCTTCCTTGAAGGGCCACCTTGGTACATTTTCCTAAACATATTTCTTCCTCTGAAAAATTTCTGAAAATTTTAGTAACTTCAAAATAATAGTGAACCAAACTCAACAAAATTGATAGCAACTACTCCCATAAGTGCCTAGATCCTATATCATGCATTAGAACTACTTGGAACCATATAAATTTGACATACAAGCTCAAGAACATGGTCACCTAGGCAGCAAAAATTTGCAATGAATAAAGCACTAGAAAAAAAAACTAATTGGACCATTGGAGGAGTCACATACCAAGGAACAATCCCCCAAAGCAGTTTTGTGAGAGGTGCATTGAGCAAAGAGATCGAAAATCGTAGCAAAATGAGCAAGAACTCGTGCTTGAGCTGGTTGGTGATTTTTTTGGGAGGAAGAAGAAGTGTGTGGGTGCAGGAATAAGTGGAGGGGAGCCACCATGGGCCCACGAGGCAGGGGGCGCGCCTAGGGGGGTGGGCGCGCCCTGGACCCTCGTGCCTAGGTGCTTGCTCCCCTTGCTGTGTTCCCAGTGCCAAATATTCTCAATTATTCCAGAAAAAATCATATTTCAATTTCGGGGCATTTGGAGAACTTTTATTTTCGGGGTATTTTTTATATTGCACGGATAATTCAGAAAACAGATAGAAAAATACTATTTTTACTTTGTTTCGACTAAATAACAGAAAGTAAAAGGAGGGTACAGAAGGTTGTGCCTTCTAACTTCATCCATCTCATGCTCACCAAAAGGAATCCACTAACAAGGTTGATCAAGTCTTGTTAACAAACTCATTCCAAATAACATGGAACCGGAGAAATTTCGAATAACACTATGTTACCTCAACGGGATATGCACATCCCCAATAATAAGAATATCATATTTCTTCTTGACAAAGTAGGAAGAGGAAATTCAAAACCTCCAAAAATAATCGATGGAATTTTTCCAATAGAATTGATACTGTGGACTTGAGGTTGTTTCCTCGAAAAGTGTACCGTATGCTCATTACCATTAACATGAAAAGTGACATTGCCTTTGTTGCAATCAATAACAGCCCCTGAGTATTCAAAAGGGTCTTCCAAGAATAATAGACATACTATCGTCCTCGGGAATATCAAGAATAACAAAGTCTGTTAAAATAGTAACATTTGCAACTACTAACAGCACATCCTCACAAATACCCGGCAGTATAGCGATTGATTTATCAGCCATTTGCAAAGATATTTCAGTAGGTGTCAACTTATTCAAATCAAGTCTACGATATAAAGAGAGAGGCATAACACTAACACCGGCTCCAAGATCACATAAAGCAGTTCTAACATAATTTCTTTTAATGGAGCATGGTATAGTAGACACTCCTGGATCTCCAAGTTTCTCTGGTATTCCACCTTAAAAAGTATAATTAGCAAGCATGGTGGAAATTTCAGCTTCCGGTATCTTTCTTTTATTAGTAACAATATCTTTCATATACTTAGCATATGGATTCATTTTGAGCATATCAGTTAATCGCATACGCAAGAAGATTGGTCTAATCATTTCAGCAAAGCGCTCAAAATCCTGATCATCCTTTTTCTTGGATGGTTTGGGAGGAAAAGGCATGGGTTTCTGAACCCATGGCTCCCTTTCTTTACCGTGTTTCCTAGCAACAAAGTCTCTCTTATCATAACGCAAATCGCTCAAAATCCTCATCATCCTTTTTATTGGATGGTTTGGGAGGAAAAGGCATGGGTTTCTGAACCCATGGCTCCCTTTCTTTACCGTGTTTCCTAGCAACAAAGTCTCTCTTATCATAACGTTGATTCTTTGATTGTGGGTTATCAAGATCAACAACGAGGTTCAATTTCTACATCATTGTCATTACTAGGTTGAGCATCAACATGAACATCATCATTAACATTATCACTAGGTTCATGTTCATTACCAGATTGTGTTTCAGCATGAGAGATAGAAATATCATTGGGATTCTCAGGTGTGTCAACAACAGGTTCACTAGAAGCATGCAAAGTCCTATCATTTTTCTTTTTCCTCTTTTTAGAAGGACTAGGTGCATCAATATTATTTCTCTGAGAATCCTGCTCAATTCTCTTAGGATGGCCTTCAGGATACAAAGGTTCCTGAGTCATCTTACCAGTTCTAGTAGCCACTCTAACAGCAAAATCATTATTCTTACTATTCAATTCATTGAGCAAATCATTCTGAGCTTTAAGTACTTGTTCTACTTGAGTGGTAACCATAGAAGCATGTTTACTAATGAGTTTAAGTTCACCTTTAACTCTAGACATATAATCACCCAAGTGTTCAATCATATAAGCATTTTGTTTTAATTGTCTACCAAAATAAGCATTAAAATCTTCTTGCTTAACCATAAAATTATCAAACTCATCCAAACATTGGCTAGCAAACTTAGTAGGAGGGATTTCAGCTTTATCATATCTATAGAGAGAATTTACCTTTACTACCTGTATTCGGGTTATCAAGACCATGTGTTTCTTCAATAGGTGATGAATTAAGATCATATATTTCTTCAACAAAGTGTAAATTAAGACCATGTATTTCTTCAATAGGTGGTAAATTCTTAACATCTTCAGCTTTAATACCTTTTTCTTTCATAGATTTCTTTGCCTCTTGCATATCTTCAGATCGAGAAATAGAACACCCCTTTTCTTCGGAGTTGGCTCAGGAGTTGGTTCAGGAAGTGTCCAATTATTTTCATTAGTCAACATATTATTCAATAGAATTTCAGCTTCATCTGGTGTTCTTTCCCTGAAAATAGAACCAGCACAACTATCCAGGTGGTCTCTGGAAGCATCGGTTAGTCCATTATAAAAGATATCAAGTATTTCATTTTTCTTGAGAGGATGATCAGGCAAAGCATTAAGTAATTGGAGAAGCCTCCCCAAAGCTTGTGGGAGACTCTCTTCTTCAATTTGCACAAAATTATATATATAACTTAAAGCAGCTTGTTTCTTATGAGCAGGGAAATATTTAGCAGAGAAGTAATAAATCATATCACGGGACTATGCACACAACCAAGATCAAGAGAATTAAACCATATCTTAGCATCACCCTTTAATGAGAACGGAAATATTTTAAGGATATAATAGTAGCGAGTTTTCTCATCATTAGTGAACAGGGTGGCTATATCATTTAATTTAGTAAGATGTGCCACAACAATTTCAGATTCATAGCCATAAAAAGGATCAGATTCAACCAAAGTAATTATATCACGATCGATAGAGAATTCATAATACTTATCAGTAACAAAGATAGGTGAAGTAGCATAAGCAGGATCATATTTCATTCTAGCATTCAGAGTTTTTTGTTTAAGCTTAGCTAATAATTTCTTAAGATCACTTCTATCATTGCAAGCAAGAAAGTCTCTAGCAGTTTCTTCATCCATAACATAGCCCTCGAGCACAACAGCAATTCATATTTAGGGGAGAGTCTTCATCATCACTTTCATCAATATTATCAGTTTCAATAATTTCATTCTCTCTAGCCCTAGCAAGTTGTTCATCAAGAAATTCACCAAGTGGCACAGTAGTATCAAGCATAGAAGTAGTTTCATCATAAGTATCATGCATAACAGAAGTGGCATCATCAATAACATGCGACATATCAGAATTAATAGCAGAAGCAGGAGTCGCAAGCTTACTCAAAACAGAAGGTGAATCGAGTGCAGAGCTAGATGGCAGTTCCTTACTTCCCCTCGTAGTAGAGGGATAAATTTTTGTTTTCTCGTCTTTCAAGTTCTTCATAATGACCAACAGATATAAATCCCAAGTGACTCAAAGAATAGAGCTATTCTCCTCGGCAACGGCGCCAGAAAATAGTCTTGATGACCCACAAGTATAGGGGATCGCAACAGTTTTCGAGGGTAGAGTATTCAACCCAAATTTATTGATTCGACACAAGGGGAGCCAAAGAATATTCTCAAGTATTAGAAATTGAGTTGTCAATTCAACCACACCTGGACAACTTAGTATCTGCAGCAAAGTGTTTAGTAGCAAAGTAATATGGAAGTAACTGTAAAGGTAGCAAAAGTAATATTTTTGGGTTTTGTAGTGATTGTAACAGTAGCAACGGTAAAATAAATAAGCAAAGAACAATATGTGAAAAGCTCGTAGGCATTGGATCGGTGATGGAGAATTATGCCGGATGCGGTTCATCATGTAACAATCATAACATAGGGTGACACAGAACTAGCTCCAATTCATCAATGTAATGTAGGCATGTATTCGAATATAGTCATACGTGCTTATGGAAAAGAACTTGCATGACATCTTTTGTCCTACCCTCCTGTGGCAGCGGGTCCTAATGGAAACTAAGGGATATTAAGGCCTCCTTTTAATAGAGTACGGACCAAAGCATTAACACATAGTGAATACATGAACTCCTCAAACTACGGTCATCACCGGAGTGGTCCCCAATTATTGTCACTTCGGGTTGCCGTATCATAACACATAGTAGGTGACTATAGACTTGCAAGATAGGATCAAGAACTCACATATATTCATGAAAACATAATAGGTTCAGATCTGAAATCATGGCACTTTCGGGCCCTAGTGACAAGCATTAAGCATAGCAAAGTCATAGCAACATCAATCTCGTAACATAGTGGATACTAGGGATCAAACCCTAACAAAACTAACTCGATTACATGATAAATCTCATCCAACCCATCACCGTCCAGCAAGCCTATGATGGAATTACTCACGCACGGCGGTGAGCATCATCTAATTGGTGATGGAGGATGGTTGACGATGACGATGGCGACGGATTCCCCTCTCCGGAGCCCCGAACGGACTCCAGATCAGCCCTCCCAAGAGAGTTTAGGGCTTGGCACCGGCTCCGTATCGTAAAACACGATGAATCTTTCTCTCTGATTTTTTTCTCCCCGAACGTGAATATATAGAGTTGGAGTTGAGGTCGGTGGAGCTCCAGGGGGTCCACGAGGCAGGGGCGCGCGCCCAGGGGGGCAGGTGCGCCCCCACCCACGTGGAAAGGGTGTGGGCCCCCTGGCCTTGATTCTTTCGCCAGTATTTCTTATTATATCCAAAAATAATCTCCGTGGAGTTTCAGGTCATTCCGAGAACTTTTGTTTCTGCACATAAATAACACCATGGAAATTCTGCTGAAAACAATGTAAGTCCCAAGTTAGTTCCATTCAAATCATGCAAGTTAGAGTCCAAAACAAGGGCAAAAGTGTTTGGAAAAGTATATACGACGGAGATGTATCACACACCTCGGTCATATTTTCGTAGTGCTTAGGCAAAGCCCTGCGCCGGTAACTTCGTCCTCAACTGGATCAAGAGCTATTAAGGATAACACGATGGGGTCTATTTCTACATAAATAGATCTTGTCTACATCATGTCATCGTTCTTATTGCATTACTCCGTTTCTCCATGAACTTAATACACTAGATGCATGCTGGATAGCAGTCGATGTGTGGAGTAATAGTAGTAGATGCAGGCGGGAGTCGGTCTACTAATCTTGGGTGATGCCTATATAATGACCATTGCCTGGATATCGTCATGATTATTTAAAGTTCTATCAATTGCCCAACAGTAATTTGTTTACCCATCGTATGCTATTTTTTTCGAGAGAAGCCACTAGTGAAATCTACGGCCCCTAGGTCTCTTCTTTATTACATTTGCCTTCGCGATCTATTTTTATTTGATTTTATTTTCATATCTATTAATCCAAAAATACAAAAATACCTTGCTGCAATTTTTATTTATTTATTTTATCACGCGTTCCCGCGAGATCTATTTATCCAATCTACTACAGTTTTACCTATATTTTTACCCGTGAGGGATTGACAACCCTCTCTTACGCCGGGTTGCAAGTATTTGTTCTTTATTGATAGGGAGCTTTTTACGTGGTGTTGCGTGGTTCTCCTACTAGTTCGATAACCTTGTTCTCATCACTGAGGGAAATAACTACCGTTGCTGTGCTGCATCGTCCCTTCTTCTTTGGGGAAATACCGACGTAGTTCAAGCAAATATCAGTGGCTAATTACTATAATTGTTTTAGTGTTTCAACTCCTCCACAATAGGAACTTATAAGAGTAGAAATGAAATCTTTCTTATGGTTACCAAGAAATTAATAATAACTCAGAAAAGAGGATTTAAAAAGGAATGTTTTTTATCTTCTATCTTGTATATTCTTGTCGACCATGTTATTACCCCTCTCGCTAGCGGGATATTTGCTAGCCCACAATAGTGCCACCTAAAGTTGGTAGATAGCCTAATGGTTGATCTATATGATACTACATATGTCTTGTTTATGAAAGAAACAAGCAAAGATGTTGCATAGGAAATATCATACAATAATACAACAATTGCATTGAGAAAAAAATCGTTACCCACCAAATGCGCTGCAAAATTTTGTGCAACCAACAACTACTTTTATTGCCACATTATAACATG
Organism: Aegilops bicornis; assembly: GCA_021605145.1. Classification (NCBI taxonomy): domain Eukaryota; kingdom Viridiplantae; phylum Streptophyta; class Magnoliopsida; order Poales; family Poaceae; genus Aegilops; species Aegilops bicornis. The sequence goes on from CM038671.1 coordinate 463,264,438, forward strand.
TCCTCACAAACTGTTTGTAAACTAGACCTAGGTGCCTTTTCAAACATGACTCATCTTAGCCACACATCAACTCCATTCATTTTTCAATAGCAAAAAATGTGTTCTACAACATATATGTTCATCTTTTTACACTCGTGACAGATATAGCATGAACTATATGAACATTTAATGTTTCAAATAGATTCAAAAGTAATAGATGTTGATTTCTTATTCTGGATATTAGATTAACTTCCAATCAATTATTGCATATTATACCCAATTACCCATATATTTTTAGATATATGAGTAATAAAAGTTTCATAATTTTTGATTGCAAATACTCCATATGCTGTGTTTTCACGCATGAATTCCAACTAACAATGTTTTTATATAGTCAATAATTTACACAATCTATGTAAAGGAAATTTACATTTTTGATGTATTATCCTATGAAAGGCTTCTTCTAAAAAAAATCTTTTTTCAGTGACATATAGTCAAAAATATTTTTAGTATATTCCACAAAATTGTGTCATCTCAAATAAAATTTCATTAAACAAATGACAACAGATGATTATTTCCAACTAAAAACAGATATAAATGTTGCTCGCGGATGTGTGCGGGCCACTTTGCTAGCTATATCAAACACCAATGTAAAATTCCCTTCGGGTTTAAGTTAGGTATGTTTGGAAATCAGGTATTTCGGTGGCCCGAATATGCTGGATTTTCATTTACACCTGGTTTTATTATCTTAGGAGGTTCTAATCATAAACAACATGTGGTGCATTGTGGCACAATGGTGGAGCAATTTATGTCTCGTGGGGAGGGAACATTGCAGCCACCGTACCGGTTTCCCTATGAATGGCGCCACCTCTGACCCCATCATGTACGCTACTTTCTCAACGACCATGCTACCTGCTTTTTCGTTGCTTCCTCCTCATGGATTTGCATCCACAGTCCACACACAATGGGTGCTACTTCTCTTCCCACACATTCGTCTGCCACTATTTTTGTTTATTATGGAGGATAGGCCATTTCTTTAAGATTCATCCGCTACTCTTTCTTCCAAATTTTCTAGGTTGAGAAGTTGACACTCCTCAAGGGTAATCATGGTGTTGTGAGCCGTTGTTGCCATAGTTTCAATGCAAACCAACTTTCTAATTGGATCTTCCATGGGTTGTGATTCTTGTGCACCATGGTATCATTAATCCATCAATCAAGGCCGGATACTAGTCATGGAAAGGAAATTTCTCCGATCATCTGCATGTTTTCCTGTTTAGGTTCATGCACTCAAGAACAATATCTTATGGACACTAGAATAACTACATTTCACCCGTTTGCATCGATCAATATAAGAAAAGTCAGAACTATGGACTCTAATAAATCCTACAAGTTGTGGGAAGTGAGACAGTGCATGCGAAGAAAACAATAGTCAACTACGTTTGAGCAGGACTTCCAAAGTTAGAACTATTCCCTAATGCATCTACAAAGAATAAATGACAATTTTTACAAATATAATGCGATTTTGTTCTCTTTCCTGCATTTTTCTCACTGGTAGGGACACATGGAAACCAATTACGATTGTGCATTTATGGTCTAGTATGCACAACTACTGCTACCTAGGAAAACTATTCCAGAGTAACACAAATGTGTTAATAGTTACAATATACCACAAATATATAATATAAAACCTGGGGTACACAAATATTTCATATCATACGTGTTTTATACATCATATAAGTGTGTGATATCACCCTCTATCATCGTAGCTATAATGTAGATATATTGCTCCCTAGCCATGGTGTAGACATGCATGTATTTCGTCTATGCATGATGTTTGATGTATGTACATGGAACACACTAGGATATTATATAGTAAAACACATACAAATATGGCATATCACGTTCACATCCCGGGAACAGACTATATTGGCCGTTCTGCCCCTTACCCACTCTGACCTTCTTTCCTCATTTGATGATTATTGTGAGCATACTCCAGAACATCGAGGATGTGTGTTTTCACAAGGTATACACCCCAATCAATGCACCCAGGATCACAACAAAAGACAGAAGCATCATTTTGGCTAGTAGCGGTTGCCTCCCATAACTTGGTCATGTTTTTGTCATCAAAGCTGGGTAGGATACAAATGGAATTTTTGGATAAGTAGTGAAGATGCCAGTGAATGGCTAATAACTGAACAAATAACACTCTTAAACAAAATAATTTATATTTCTTAATATTTTCTAGCATAGAAAATCCTTGTTATATATCACAGTGTTTAATGTACGGAAGTGACCATAATATGTTTAATGTACGGAAGTGACCATAATATGTTTTGTATTTCTTTGTTCATCAACCCATGCGAATATCAAGGACATCCTCTTTCCAAATAAACAATTGGTCTGATGCGCATGCATGCATTTTTTTGATGCACCTGATAGTGTTTGAGTATATACCATAATCACCCAATGTTTATGTTTGTTATGGAAAAAAAATAAAAGATTGACATCAACTGCAACAAATTTAATTGTGTATAGTTTTCTAAAGAAGGGGATCTTGATACATATTGTATGCAATCCAAGAATTATAATGTTAACCTCTATTGAACTTTAAAGTAACTACAAATGTTGTATCAAATAATACTTGAAAAATTAACTACCACTTAATATGCCCATCCTTTCTAAACATGTGATTGTCTAGGAATACACAAGCTTAACCAATTCCAAAAATATATTATTTAAAACTTAGTACAACTTGAAACTATGATAGATCGTGTGAAGTTTACTAAATCGGGTGAAGAGGAGTATGTGAGACGGAACTACGTGCACATATTTCATGCATATAGAAAACCTATGCATGCTAATTCAAGAATCAAATATTTCTAAAAGAAAAGCTATTCTGCGAAATAAGAGATATAACGGGAGTTAATTGAAACTGGTGATGCAAGTGGTACGTACTTCAATAATATAAATAAAAACATTATTTAGTTTTATCTACACTGCTTAAGTAGAAGCTACTCACCACGCTTGGAAGAACACATATGGAGCGTACAACTTGGCAACTAGCATCAAGAAGTTGTAGCCGCGGTTGAGCTTCTTGTATTGTTGGGAAAGCAAAAATCCAAATAAATTCACCGGATGCAACATCTGTGTATCAAAAAGATTCTCCAGAATCATCACATGATTCACAAATTCCACATCTGTTTTGAAACACATGGTTATTGACAATAAATATCCAATTATATGACTTTACTGCACATCATACCTTTCTCTTCCTTTTTTGTGAATTTTTCTTTCAGTATTTACTTCATACTTACCCAATTCTAAGTACATTATCATAATGTGAACTAAACATAAAAGTGTTTCGGAGGTCACACACATGAACAATATAAAGTCTATTTTATTGGTAACTTCTCGGAAAAAATGCATGTACCTCTAGCAGGAGCTTATACCGTAGGATCATGTATAGGTGGAAGTGTGTGTATTTCTTGAACATGAGTGTCCTTTTATTTTTCACAATCCTCCCATCCTTTGTTACATGAGGATTTTTACTGAAGTATTCATATAGCGATTCCTCTGTGACGGAATAACGCACATGGTTTCGAAGGCCCGAGGCAAAATGATAAATTACTTGAGATTGAGGTTATCCCAATGAATGGCCATGGTTACAATGATTGTATTAACCACCATATCTCCTGGTATCTGCGAAATATTGCAATTTTATAATTAAAATGAATCTCGTACCTACAAGAAGAACCAAAAAAAAAACCATGACACTTCGTACACATACATACATGTTAGTCTTTGTTCTTGGTGATGGCACCATGGATTCATATTAGTGAGGTTCTGAGGAGTAGATCGCTCTATTTATTAAGGTTTCCCTGTTCCTTACATTTTTATTCCATCTTAATGGAACGATTATATGCTAATTTCTTGCAACTTCTTGGAAAGAAATGGTCTCATCTTTTTGTAATGGTCTAGATGATTGTAACGTATCGTTATATTCATCCAAACTAGCTTTATTTTAGTTTGGTCTATCTGAAATTTGTTGATTGAGTACTGATTCAGAAATATCAATACATTTTTAATAAGTAGTAGTTTCCAGGAAAAATGGTCAAATATAAAAATATTTGGCTGACATTAGTCAACTCCGTTTGTATATTTAGAATCAGTTGGATTGATAATTACTATTGTATAATACTCACCATATCACATATGACATTACGGTTGGCCAAGAAACATGGAATCGTCTGATCATTGCAGGCAACATACAATATATCAATTGTCATATAACCAAAGTAATAGAATATATGAACATACATGTCTGAAAAGTGAGTATTGATGCAGATATGTATAACGAGTTTGCTAGTATCATGGACAAACACCTCATTTCATTATATTTACCTAGTCCCTTCTATCCATCCAGGCACTGGATCCCGGAAAGTGCTTGTTATGATGCTTGGCCTGACTATTACAACTGGAAGGTCTTGTGCCAAGTTCCCAAGAAACATCTCCCCCAAAGCTTTTGTGAGTGAATACGCATTAGGCCAACCAAAGTGCCTAGACCTTGAAAAAATTGATCAATTACTCATGTTAGTTATGTCATCTAATGCTTTTGGATGCACCTATTTAAGGATTGAATGAAAAAATTGAAGTACCACTCCATTTAAAAACATAGTGTATATTATTTATCTTAAGTCCAAACTTATAGATTTGAAAAAAATTGTAACACACATATACAATAAAATCAATATCATTAGATCAAACACTAAATAGATTTATATTGCATTTATTTGGTATTGTAGGTGATGATTTTTTAAACTTGGTCAGTATTTAGTGTGTTTGACTTACGGAAAAAGTGCATTATATTTGAAATGGAATGGGTATTCATCTACTTCCAAACATTTTTAATCCAAGTTCCTTCATTGTCTTCTTTACTAACATTTCAGCAGAGGATTGCATCATGAGTTTTGACTTAACATTGTCAACTAGTTTTAGCTCAGATTTAATGCCCAAGTGGTAAGTGCTCCTTCGTGTTTCTCCTGCATCGAAAGGTTTCTCTAGTATCAGACCTTCTTGCTCCCTCGCTACAAAAGCTAGTTGAGACAAGAACAATAGTGCTTGTGAGTATATGTATTATTTGTGCATTAAAAAAAGAATGGGTATGTTAGTGTTTCGTCATTAATTAATAATTGTATGACATAACTAACTATAACGTGCATGCATAAAAATGATCTGAAAAGTATGAGCGGCATATATCCTGACGTACGTACCAGTGGAAACATGAAGTAGCATTTTGAGATTAGCACATCTTTTCACAAAATGGCACATGTTGGCAACCCCTAATGAATTTGACTCCAAAGCTACATCGTACCTATGCACACATTATTCAAGGAAGAACATAATTGAGAGTTCAAGCCTCCAACATAATAAATCAAGCTCATCCAATGGCGATGGATATATTATGGTTATTCTTTTTCTAAGGGTCCTGGTTGTTATTTCGGAATAAACACATTGGTTATCATACATTGTCATATGTTTCTCATTGACATAAAATGTTCTAGTGTGGTGACTAGCAATACAATAGGGGTTGCCTTCCTAGTACATGCATACAAGTTTATTAACCTGTAAACGCCCTTTCTAAAAGGATGATGCTTATATTTACTGCTTGTACATAGTTCCTTCGTTCTCAATTTCTTTCTGTAGATAGTTGAAATATACAGTAGGAACAAACTAGTATAAAATCATAGTATAAAAGCTAACTTAAAAAGTGAAGCAAAACAATATGATATAGAAAACATTGTAGAAACAACTTTACAAATGTTATAGAATGATACATTAAGAAAACTATAAATTGGTGTAGAAGTGCAAAGAAATGTTGCAACAAAAATGTGGTAGAGCGTAAAACCTTACAAACATACCAAATCACCATCTACTTTTAAAGATCCGATCGAAACAAAAATAATGGTGGAATTCATTTGGTTTGGGTGCTCCATTTGAGACCGACGGCTTCTTAAAGTTTCGAACTATATATTTAATCGTACACATCGTCTGTGTGAGAAGATAGGTGTTCCAAAGAACAAACCTCATGCCGAAATATGTTAGGACATTCAAGACCTAAATATATATAGTTTGTCTTGATGAAACAAAAGAATAAAGGTGGTAAAAAAGAAACCTTTTTCTCAAGTTTTACAAATAAGTATGTTGATAGAAAACAAATGAAATATCATAGAAGGCCTCTTTATCCTCTGACGCCATTGCCTGCCCAAAGGTTAATTTCCATACAAGCTAACCATTTTGCCTTGGTGAAGAAAATGATGCAGTTGAGCAATAATGGACTTTTGGTTATGATATATACATGATCTAGGTCCCTGACACATTATAAAAAATTACGAAATTTGGGTTGGAAAGAGGTTAGCAAAATACTACTCCCTCCGATCCATATTAATTGCCTTTGACTTGGTACTACTTTAACATGGTTTGGAGGGAGTAGAAAACATGCTAAATAGGTGGAAACAGAAGCAAACATATTAATTACCACTAACTTATCCCAAAACTTTTAGGCCCCCGTGTTTCTATCGGATCCTAAGCTTCATCGAGACAAGCACAATTACCAAATCCACCTATCATCGCCGGCATAACCATAAAAAAGATCATTAAAAAAGCATGAGCCGTTATTAAAACATTATAAAGTTGATGATTCCCACCAAGAATTTGACCGCCGGTGCATTAACTACCCACCTCGTTCCTTGTTTTTTGCCACGAAAAAAGAAATCACCCAATAGGAGACGTGGGGTGCTTATGCATTCAATGACTTGAGACTACTTAGCACAACATTTTTTGTTACATGCATTAACATTTTATTAGTTAAATCAAAGGTCAAAACTTGGCACAAAATGCAAAGGGGACCAATAAACCAATAAACATCAAAGTTCTCTCGTTTTGCCCTAACTTGGTCTTGATGAGATGACTATACTGCACCGACACGAAGGGAGGGCCGAGGAGTAGATGGCCAACACACACGTGGATGCAACACAGTCTGCATTTCTCATATAAAGGGTCCCCGCCAGTCCAATCTACGAAATCCTACACACCTACACACCCTAACCAAGGGCAAGAGTGATCACTCAAATCGCAAGATCAGTTGACTAGAAGCTAGACCCATGGAGGCGATGGCGCGAGCATCACCATCTTGTGCGAGATGGTCCACGATGCCGGCACATGGCGGCCCGAGGAACGTCTCTGTGTCGTGCTTGAGGCCACGAGGGCGAGAGGCCTCTTGGACGACAACTTTGTCTCCTTATTCGACAAGGTCCTTCTTGGCTTCCTCGACAAGTTCACCATCGTCAAGAAGCTCGCGGATGACCTTGACGTATGCCTCCAGCCCATGCGCCCAGGCTCTGCGATGCCCGCTACCCTCAACAGCCTCTATGGAGACAACCTCTTCGACGCACTGGTGGCCCTACGACTGCCCGCTGTCACGCCGGAGAATGTCCACCTCGAGGTCGCGCTCGCCGTCTTGATGATGCGGTTTGAACTACGTTGGTATTTCCCCAAAGAGGAAGGGATGATGCAGCACAACTACGGTATGTATTTCCCTCAGTGATGAGACCAAGGTTATCGAACCAATAGGAGAACCACACAACACCACGTAAACATCTCCTGCACACAAAGAACAAATACTTGCAACCCGATGTAAGAGAGGGGTTGTCAATCCCTCACAGGTAAAAAGATAGGTAAAATTGTAGTAGATTCGATAAATAGATCTCGCGAGAACGTGAAATAAAATATATAAATAAAAATTGCAGCAAGGTATTTTTTTATTTTTGGATTAATAGATCTAAAAATAAAATGAAATAAAAATAGATCGCGAAGGCAAATATAATAAAGAAGAGACCCGGGGGCCGTAGATTTCACTAGTGGCTTTTCTCGAGAAAAAATAGCATACGGTGGGTAAACAAATTACTGTTGGGAAATTGATAGAACTTCAAATAATCATGACGATATCTATACAATGATCATTATATAGGCATCACGTCCAAGATTAGTAGACCGACTCTTGCATACATCTACTACTATTACTCCATGATACGTCTCCAACGTATATACTTTTCCAAACACTTTTGCCCTTGTTTTGGACTCTAACATGCATGATTTGAATGGAGCTAACCCGATCGACGTTTTATTGAGAATTGCCATGGTGTTATTTTTGTGCAGAAACAAAAGTTCTCGGAATGACCTGAAACTTCAAGGAGATTATTATTGTAAATAATAAAAAAATCTTGGGCGAAGAATCAAGGCCGGGGCCCACACCTGTCCACGAGGGTGGGAGGCGCCTTCCCCGGGCGCCCCGCCTCGTGGGCCCCTAGTGCTCCACCGACCTAAACTCCAACTCTATATATTCACGTTCGGAGAAAAAATCGAGAGAATGATTCATCGCTTTTCACGATCACGAAGCCACCGCCAAGCCCTAAACTCTCTCGGGAGGGCTGATCTGAGTCCGCTCGGCTCCCGAGATGGGAATCCGTCGCCGTCGTCATTATCAACCGTCCTCCATCACCAATTTCATGATGCTCACCGCCGTGCGTGAGTAATTCCATCGTAGGCTTGCTGGACGGTGATGGGTTGGATGAGATTTATCATGTAATCGAGTTAGTTTTGTTAGGGTTTGATCCCTAGTATCCACTATGTTCTGAGATTGATGTTGCTATGACTTTGCTATGCTTTATGCTTGTCACTAGGGCCCTAGTGCCATGATCTCAGATCTGAACCTATTATGTTCTCATGAATATATGTGAGTTCTTGATCCTATCTTGCAAGTCTATAGTCACCTACTATGTGTTATGATCCGGCAACCCCGAAGTGACAATAATCGGGACCACTCCCGTTGATGACCATAGTTTGAGGAGTTCATGTATTCACTATGTGTTAATGCTTTCGTCCGGTACTCTATTAAAAGGAGGCCTTAATATCCCTTAGTTTCCAATAGGACCCCGCTGCCACGGGAGGGTAGGAAAAAAGATGTCATGCAAGTTCTTTTCCATAAGCACGTATGACTATATTCGGAATACATGCCTACATTACATTGATGAATTGGAGCTAGTTCTGTGTCACCCTATGTTATAACTGTTTCATGAATAATCGCATGCGACATAATTCTCCATCACCGATCCAATGCCTGCGAGCTTTTCGCATATTGTTCTTCGCTTAGTTACTCTTCCGTTGCCACTGTTGCAATCACTACAAAGCTGCCATCATACCTTTGCCATTGTTACGTTACTATCATACTACTTTGCTACTAAATACTTTGCTCCAGATATTAAGTTATCCGGTGTGGTTGAATTGACAACTCAACTGCTAATACTTGAGAGTATTCTTTGGCTCCACTTGTGTCGAATCAATAAATTTGGGTTGAATACTCTACCCTCGAAAACTGTTGCGATCCCCTATACTTGTGGGTTATCAAGACTATTTTCTGGCGCCGTTGCCGGGGAGCATAGCTCTATTCTTTGAGTCACTTGGGATTTATATCAGCTGGTCACTATGAAGAACTTGAAAGACGAGAAGACCAAAATTTATCCCTCAACTATGAGGGGAGGTAAGGAACTGCCATCTAGCTCTGCACTTGATTCACCTTCTGTTTTGAGTAAGCTTGCGACGCCTAAACCTGCTTCTACTATTAATTCTGATATGTCGCATGTTATTGATGATGCCACTTCAGCTATGCATGATACTTATGATGAAACTACTTCTATGCTTGATACTACTGTGCCACTTGGTGAATTTCTTGATGAACAACTTGCTAGGGCTAGAGAGAATGAAATTATTGAAACTGATAATATTGATGAAAGTGATGATGAAGATTCTCCCCTAGATATGAATTGCTGTTGTGCACGAGGGTTATGTTATGGATGAAGAAAATGCTAGAGACTTTCTTGCTTGCAATGATAGAAGTGATCTTAAGAAATTATTAGTTAATTTGAAAGAAAATCTCAATGCTAGAATGAAATATGACCACCTTATGCTACTTCACCTATCTTTGTTACTAATAAGGTTTATGATTTCTCTATCGATCCGGACATAATTACTTTGGTTGAATCTGATCCTTTTTATGGCTATGAATCTGAAACTGTTGTGGCACATCTCACTAAATTAAATGATACAACCACCCTGTTCACTAATGATGAGAAAACTCACTACTATTATATCCTTAAATTATTCCCGTTCTCATTAAAGGGTGATGCTAAGATATGGTTTAATTCTCTTGATCCTGGTTGTGTGCGTAGTCCCGAGGATATGATTTATTATTTCTCTGCTAAATATTTCCCTGCTCATAAGAAACAAGCTGCTTTAAGGGATATATATATATAATTTTGTGCAAATTGAAGAAGAGAGTCTCCCACAAGCTTGGGGGAGGCTTCTCCAATTACTTAATGCTTTGCCTGATCATCCTCTCAAGAGAAATGAAATACTTGCTATCTTTTATAATGGACTAATCGATGCTTCCAGAGACCACCTGGATAGTTGCGCTGGTTGTGTTTTCAGGGAAAGAACTGTTGATGAAGCTGAAATTCTATTGAATACTATGTTGACGAATGAAAATAATTGGACACTTCCTGAACCAACTCCTAAGCTAACTCTGAAGAAAAGGGGTGTTCTATTTCTCAGCCCTGAAGATATGCAAGAGGCAAAGAAATCTATGAAAGAAAAAGGTATTAAAGCTGAAGATGTTAAGAATTTACCTCCTGTTGAAGAAATACATGGCCTTAATTTACCGCCTGTTGAAGAAACACATGGTCTTGATAACCTAACATAGGTAGTGAAGGTAAATTATCTCTATAGATATGATAAAGCTGAAATCCCTCCTACTAAGTTTGCTAGCCAATGCCTGGATGAGTTTGATAACTTTATGGTTAAGCAAGAAAACTTCAATGCTTATTTTGGTAGAGAATTAAAACGCAATGCTTATATGATTGAACACTTGAATGATTATATGTCTAGAGTTAAAGGTGAACTTAAACTCATTAGTAAACATGCTTCTATGGTTACCACTCAAGTAGAACAAGTACTTAAAGCTCGTAATGATTTGCTCAATGAATTGAATAGTACGAATAATGACTTTGCTGTTAGAGTTGCAACTAGAGGAGGTAAAGTGACTCAGGAACCTTTGTATCCTAAGGGCCACCCTAAGAGAATTGAGCAGGATTCTCAGAGAAATAATGTTGATACACCTAGTCCTTCTAAGAGGAAGAAAAAGAAAAATGATAGGACTCTGCATGCTTCTAGTGAACCTGTTGTTGACACACCTGAGAATCCCAATGATATTTCTATTTACGATCTTTGAAATACAATCTGTAATGAGCATGAACCTAGTGATAATGTTAATGATGATGTTCATGTTGATGCTCAACCCAAAGAATGACAATGATGTAGAAATTGAACCTGCTATCGATCTTGATAACCCACAATCAAAGAATCAACGTTATGATAAGAGAGACTTTGTTGCTAGGAAGCACGAGAAGGAAAGAGAACCTTGGGTTCAGAAACCCATGCCTTTTCCTCCCAAACCATCCAAGTAAAAGGATGATGAGGATTTTGAGCGCTTTGCTGAAATGATTAGACCTATCTTTTTGCGTATGCGTTTTACTGATATGCTCAAAATGAATCCTTATGCTAAGTACATGAAAGAAATTGTTACAAATAAAAGAAAGATACCGAAAGCTTAAATTTCCACCATGCTTGCTTATTATACTTTTAAGGGTGGAATACCAAAGAAACTTGGAGATCCAGGGGTACCAACTATACAATGCTCCATTAAAAGAAACTATGTTAGAACTGCTTTATGTCATCTTGGAGCCGGTGTTAGTGTTATGCCTCTCTCTTTATATCGTAGACTTGATTTGAATAAGTTGACACCTACTGAAATATGTTTGCAAATGGCTGATAAATCAACCGCTATACAGCCGGTATTTGTCGATGTGCCTGTTGTGGTTGCAAAGCGTTACTATTTTAACGGACTTTGTTATTCTTGATATTCCGAGGACGATAGTATGTCTATTATTCTTCGAAGACCCTTTTTGAATACTGCAGGGGCTATTATTGATTGCAACAAAGGCAATGTCACTTTTCATGTTAATGGTAATGAGCATACGGTACACTTTCCGAGGAAACAACCTCAAGTTCATAGTATAAACTCTATTGGGAAAAGTCCATCGATTATTTTTGGAGGTTTTGAATTTCCTCTTCCCTCACAAGAAGAAATATGATATTCTTATTGTTGGCGACGTGCATATCCCCGTTGAGGTAACCTAGTGCTATTCGAAAATTCTCCGGTTTCATGTGATTCGGAATGAGTTTGTTAACAAGACTTGATCAACATTGTTGATGGATTCCTTTTGATGAGCATGAGATGGATGAAGTTAGAAAGCACAACCTTCTGTACCCTCCTTTTTCTTTCTGTTGTTTAGATTAAATAAAGTAAAATAGTATTTTTTGTCTGTTTTCTGAATTATCCGTGCAATAAAAATACCCCGAAAATAAAAGTTCGCCAAATGCCCTGAAATTGAAATATGATTTTTTATAGAATATTTGAGAATATCTGGCACTGAGAACACAGCAGGGGGAGCAAGCACCTGGCCACGAGGGCCCAGGGCACGCCCACCCCTGGCGCGCCCACCTCGTGGGCCCATGGTGGCTCCCTCCACTTATTCCAGCCACCACACACTCCTTCCTCCCAAAAATCACCAACGAGCTCAAGCACGGTTCTAGCTCATTTTTGCTGCGATTTTCGATCTCCTTGCTCAAAGCTCCACTCACAAAACTGCTTTGGGGGATTGATCTTTGGTATGTGACTCCTCCAATGGTCCAATTAGTTTTTGCTCTAGTGCTTTATTCTTTGCAAATTTTTGCTGCCTAGGTGACCCTGTTCTTGAGCTTGCATGTCAAATTTTTATGGTCCCAAGTAGTTCTAATGCATGATATAGTCTCTAGGCACTTGTGGGAGTAGTTGCTATCAATTTTGTTGAGTTTGGTTCACTTTTATTTTGAAGTTACTAAAAATTTCAGAAATTTTCAGAAAATGATGAAGAGATTTTTGAGGGGCTCTTCGAGCCGAAGTTCGAAGGATAAGAAAAGTGAAGAAGAAGAGAGGCCCAAATATAATCTCCCTCCCACCACGGAGGTTCGGCCGTGTGAATGGCCTTGTGATGATTTCTTGAGAGCAGCCGGGATTTATGATGATTTTTATGAGTTGGCTGAGAATGCAGGCCTCATCGACTTCCTTCATGACCAACGTGAACGAGATCTCCTACTCACTAATATTTTGTGCAAAATTTTCATTTCCATGCTAGGAGGTTACCACCTTCGGTGGATTTCTATTGATATGATGAGTATAAGGAGATGCCCCTCTATGAATTTTGTGAGGTTTGCAAGTTGCCCTTTTCGGGCAGCGTAGAGGAACCACATCATAATGATGTGGAGGGGTTGATTGATACAATTGCTATAGGGGAAACTAGGAAGGTTTCCGATGCAAGAATTACTAGCATACATTTTCCTGTCCTACGTTACTTTGCAATATTTGCTAGTAGATGCTTGATTGGTCGCGGAAACTGTGGCAACCTAAGTGCCCCTGATATTGTTCTTTTGTGCCATGCCCTGTTTCGTGATGACACGTTTAGTATGGGTGCCATTGTTGCAAAGCGGTTAAATCTTAACCGTACTAAGGGCCCCATCTTGGGAGGCATCTTCGCCTCGTGCCTCGTTGCATACTTTAACATACCTATCAGGCCTTATGAGAAAGAAGAAAAGTGGTTGCCTCCTGTTTTTCTAGACTACAAGAGTATGGTTGCACATGATTTCATTGTTAAGAACAAGAAAAAGGAGCTTAACTATAGACTGATATTTGATAAAAATCACCCTGAGACTATTACTTTGCCTGCTCCTTCCTTGTTTGACTTATCTGCAGGCAAGTACCTTGTTCCGCTGGAGGCCATTCACGCCTACCGGAACCCCACATCATTCTGAGCCAGATCCGAACCACAATTTGTTCCTTCATGCCAGTTTGTTTACCAATGGGATCCGGAGGAGATGGCCAACCAGTGGTAACCCGAGGCTTCATCTCAGTATGACCCCAGTTACAACTTCGGATATCCGCCAGGCCAGTAGTGGCCATAGACCAACGTAGGCCAAAAGCCTAAGCTTGGGGGAGTACGTATTTCTCACCGACATTACATTCATGTTCACACACTCATTGCTAGTTGTCGGTGCCCATACTTTTTCATTATACTATCCATGCTAGTTTATTTTCCCTTTTTATGCTTTCTTCTCATGTGTTTGAAAAACCTTAAGAAAAACCAAAAAATTAGTTGTAGCTTTTAGCTAGTTTACTTTCTTGCTTGTAGTAGTAGTAATTAAAAGAAAACCCAAAAAGATTTCCTGTTCTTCTTTTTGTTGGGAGCTTTCCCGTGTAAATAGTTTTGTTTCTTTTATTTTCTTCGGGGGTCGATAGGAGAAGACCATAATGAAAATGTTGAAGTGGCTCTTATATACATTATTGTTGATTTAACCAAGAGCCTATATTACCTTGTCTTCTCCCTTGAATTGAATGCGCATGATTCCAGCTTAGTCCAATGTGCGTGCACTATTATTATTATTCACATCGTTCGGTCGTGCAAGTGAAAGTCAATAATGACGATATATGATGGACTGATTGAGATGAGAGAAGCTGGTATGAACTCGACTTCTCTTGTTTTTGTAAATATGATTAGTTCATCGTTCCTGATTCAGCCTATTATGAATAAACATGTTTGCAATGACAATTAGAGATTATAGTTGCTTATGCCATGCTTAATTAGCTAGGAGTTTATAATGGTTTACCTTGCATGCCAACATGCTATTAAAATGGTTGTGATGTGGTATGATAGGGTGGTATCCTCCTTTGAATGATTCAAGTGACTTGACTTGGCACATGTTCACGCATGTAGTTGAAACAAAATCAACATAGCCTTCATGATACTTATGTTCATGGTGGATTATATCCTACTCATGCTTGCACTCAATGTTCATTAATTTTAATGCATGTTCATGACTGTTGTCCCTCTCTAGTTGGTCGCTTCCTAGTCTTTTCTAGCCTTCTAATCGGGAATACTACTTGTGCATCCAATTCCTTAAACCCCAAAGTTATTCCGTATGAGTCCACCATACCTTCCTATATGCGGTATCTACCTGCCATTCCAAGTAAATTTGTATGTGCCAAACTCTAAACCTTCAAATGAAATTCTGTTTTGTATACTTGAATAGCTCATGTATCAACTAGGGCTGTCTGTATCTTCCGTGCTAGGCGGGTTATTCTCAAGAGGAGTGGACTCCGCTCCTCACTCACGAGAAAATGGCTGGTCACCGGGATGCCCAGTCCCATGCTTTAAGCAAACCAAATCAAAATAATTGCAAACAAAACTCCCACAGGATTGTTGTTAGTTGGAGGCACTCGTTGTTTCGAGCAAGCCATGGATTGATTCTTGTTGGTGGAGGGGGAGTATAAACTTTACCATTCTGTTTGGGAACCGCCTATAATGTGAGTAGCATGGAAGATATCGAGATCTCTCGGTTGTTATGTCGACAATCAAAGTATACCGCTCAAAATATTATTTATCTCTATTTCAAAAACCGAGCTCTGGCACCTCTACAAATCCCTGCTTCCCTCTGCGAAGGGCCTATCTATTTACTTTTATGTTGAGTCATCACCCTCTAATTAAAAGCACCGGTGGAGAGCACCGCTGTCATTTGCATCCATTACCGTTAATTTATATTGGGTATGACTATGAATGGATCTCTTTTACCATGAATTACAATGTCTAGTCGGTCCTTGATCTTTTAAAGGTGCTCTGCATTTATGTTTTGCGTTCTCAGAAAGGGCTAGCGAGATACCATCTTGTTATATCATATTATGATTGTTTTGAGAAAGTGTTGTCATCCGAGATTTATTATTATTGCTCGCTAGTTGATTATGCCATTGAAATGAGTAAACATGAGACCTAAGTGTTATTGTGAATATGGTTAGTCATGATCTTTGCTGAAAACTTGAATGCTGGCTTTAGATATTTACAACAACAAGAGCAAACAGAGTTTGTAAAAGCTTTTCTTTATCACTTTCAGTTTGTCAACTGAATTGCTTGAGGACAAGCAAAGGTTTAAGCTTGGGGGAGTTGATACATCTCAAACATATCTACTTTTCCAAACACTTTTGCCCTTGTTTTGGACTCTAACTTGCATGATTTGAATGGAACTAACCCGGATTGACGCAGTTTTTAGCAGAATTGACATGGTGTTATTTTTGTGCAGAAACAAAAGTTCTCGGAATGACCTGAAACTTCACGGAGATTATTTTTGGAAATAATAAAAAATACTGGCGAAAGAATCAAGGCTAGGGGGCCCACACCCCTGTCCACGAGGTGGGAGGCGCGCTGTCCCCCTGGCGTGCCCCCTCGCCAGGCCCCCTGGTGCTCCACCGACCTCAACTCCAACTCTATATATTCACGCTTGGGGAGAAAAATCAGAGAGAAGGATTCATCGCGTTTTATGATACGGAGCCGCCGCCAAGCCCTAAACTCTCTTGGGAGGGCTGATCTGGAGTCCGTTCGGGGCTCCGAAGAGGGGAACCCATCGCCGTCGTCATCATCAACCATCCTCCATCACCAATTTCATGATGCTCACCGCCGTGCGTGAGTAATTCCATCGTGAAGGCTTGCTGGGACGGTGATGGGTTGTAAGGAGATTTATCATGTAATCGAGTTAGTTTTGTTAGGGTTTGATCCCTAGTATCCACTATGTTACGAGATTGATGTTGCTATGACTTTGCTATGCTTAATGCTTGTCACTAGGGCCCGAGTGCCATGATTTCAGATCTGAACCTATTATGTTTTCATGAATATATGTGAGTTCTTGATCCTATCTTGCAAGTCTATAGTCACCTACTATGTGTTATGATCCCAAGCAACCCAGTGACAATAATCGGGACCACTCCCTGGCCGATGACCATAGTTTGAGGAGTTCATGTATTCACTATGTGTTAGTGCTTTGGTCCCAG
Source organism: Aegilops bicornis (assembly GCA_021605145.1). Classification (NCBI taxonomy): domain Eukaryota; kingdom Viridiplantae; phylum Streptophyta; class Magnoliopsida; order Poales; family Poaceae; genus Aegilops; species Aegilops bicornis. Next base: position 463,281,497 of record CM038671.1, read on the forward strand.
TACTCTATTAAAAGGAGGCCTTAATATCCCTTAGTTTCCAATAGGACCCGCTGCCACGGGAGGGTAGGACAAAAGATGTCATGTAAGTTCTTTTCCATAAGCACGTATGACTATATTCGGAATACATGCCTACATTACATTGATGAATTGGAGCTAGTTCTGTGTCACCCTATGTTATTACTGTTGCATGAATAATCGCATCCGACATAATTCTCCATCAGCGATCCAATGCCTACGAGCTTTTCACATATTGTTCTTCGCTTAGTTACTTTTTCGCCATCATATTGCTATACAATCACTACAAATACACTCTTTATTACCTTTTTGCATTTATTACTGAATTACTATCATACTACTTTGCTACTAAATACTTTGCTGCAGATATTAAGTTGTCCAGGTGTGGTTGAATTGACAACTCAACTGCTAATACTTGAGAATATTCTTTGGCTCCCCTTGTGTCGAATCAATAAATTTGGGTTGAATACTCTACCCTCAAAAACTTTTGCAATACCCTATACTTGTGGGTTATCACTCCACACATCGACCGCTATCCAGCATGCATCTAGTGTATTAAGTTCATGGAGAAACGGAGTAATGCAATAAGAACGATGACATGATGTAGACAAGATCTATTTATGTAGAAATAGACCCCATCTTGTTATCCTTAATAGCAACGATACATATGTGTCGGTTCCCCTTATGTCACTGGGATCAAGCACCATAAGATCGAACCCATCACAAAAGCACCTCTTCCCATGGCAAGAAAATCGATCTAGTTGGCCTAACTAAACCAAAGATTCGAAGAAGAATACGAGGTTATAAGTAATCATGGATATAAGAGATCAAAAGACTCAAATAACTTTCATGGATAAAAACATAGATCTGATCATAAACTCAAAGTTCATCAGATCCCAACAAACACACCTCAAAAAGAGTTACATCAAATAGATCTCCAAAAGACCATTTTATTGAGAATCAAAAGAGTGAGAGAGGAAGCCATCTAGCTACTAACTACGGACCCATAGGTCTACAATGAACTACTCATGCATCATCGGGGAGGCACCAATGATGATGATGAACCCCTCCGTGATGGTGTCTAGATTGGATCTGGTGGTTCTAGAACTTGCGGCGGCTGGAATTGATTTCCGTCGACTCCCTTAGGGTTTCTGGAATATTGGGGTATTTATAGAGCAAATAGGTGGTGCGGGAGGCCACCGAGGTGGGCACAACCCACCTAGGCGCGCCTGGGCCCCCAGGTGCGCCCTGGTGGATTGTTCTCCTCCCTGGCACCCCTGTGTGCTTCTCCGCCCATCCGGTGTCTTCGTCCAAAAATCCACAAAAGTTTCATCCGCATTTGGACTCATAGATATTGATTTCTGCGATGTAAAAAACAAGCAGAAAACATCAACTGGCTCTTGGCACTATGTCAATAGGTTAGTTCCAAAAAATGATATAAAATGATTTTAAAATGATTGTAAAACATCCAAGAATGATAATATAACAGCATGGAACAATAAAAAAATTATAGATATGTTGGAGACGTATCAGCATCCCCAAGCTTAATTCTTGCTCGTCCTCGAAAGGTGTAAATGATAAAAACAGAATTTTGATGTGGAATGCTGCCTAACATGTTCATCACATATTATTTTCTTTGTAGCATGGACATTTGGACTTTTATATGGTTCAAAGCAATAGTTTAGTTTTGACATGAGGACTTTAATACTCAAGCATATCAACAAGCAACCATGTGTTTCAAAATATCAACACTAAAGCAAGTTATCCCTAGCCCATTATGCTCAATCATTGATCCATTCATGAAACACACTCGCATATTAGCTACACCCAATGCTCAAGTACGATCATAGTGCCCCTTAGTTGGTGCTTTATAAGAGAAGATGGAGACTCAAGTAAAAATAAAAATTGCATAAAGTAAATAGAAAGGCCCTTTGTGGAGGGAAGTAGGGATTTGTAGAGGTGCTAGAGCTCAAAGCGAAAAAGATAGAGATAAAACATTTTGGGTGGCATGCTTTTCCTATCAACAAAAATGATCGAGTAGTTCCCAATACTTTCCATGCTAGATATATCATAGGCGGTTCCCAAACAGAAAATAAAGTTTATTCCTTTTTCCACCATACTTTCACATTCCACGGCTAACCGAATCCACAGGTGCCGTCCATACCAACACTTTCCATGGAACTTATTATTTGACAACATAAAGTAAATGCATTTTTCATTTCGGGACTGGGCATCCCTAATACCTTTGTCGTACTCTCGTGCAATGACAAGTTAATAAACACTCATCTTGAGAATAACACATCTAGCATGGAAAAATGTTAGCCACCTCCTACTGTTTCATGAGCGGTACGAGCACACAAAAGAGAAAATTACTTTGAAAATTAGAGATGGCACATACAAATTTTCTTAGAATGGTAAAATAATACCGCATATAGGTTGGTATAGTGGACTCATGTGGCAAAAATTGGTTAAAAGGATTTTGGATGCACAAGTAGTGACCATACTTAGTGCAAATGAAGGCTAGCAAAAGATTGAGAAGCATCCAACCAAGGAACAAAAAATCTCATAAGCGAGCATTAAGCATAACTAACAATCGAATAATGCACCACAAGTAGGATGTAATTTCATTGCATAACTATTGACTTTCGTGCTTGCATAGGGAATCACAAACCTTAACACCAATATTCTTACTAAAGCATAATTACTCATCAACATAACTCACATATCACTATCCTCATATCTCAAAACTATTACAAAGAATCAAGTTTATTTTGTCCAATGATCTTCATGAAAGTTTTTATTATATCCTCCTTGGATATCTATCACTTCGGAACTAGTTTCATTTGTTTTTAATAAGCTCAAACAAATATAAGTGAAGAACATGAGCATCATATTTATTTCTCTCAAATTAATCTAAGTGAAGCATGAGAGAATTTCTTCAAAGATAACAAAGCACACCGTGCTTAAAAAGATATAAGTCAAGCACTAGAGCAATTCCAAGGCTCAAAAAATTGAAGTGAAGCATAGGAGCAAGCATAGCATAATTTGGCTCTCCAAAATATGTGTCTACAGCAAGGATGCTTATTAAAAATTAAAAAGGAAAACAAGCAAAGACTCATATCATACAAGACACTCCAAGCAAAACTCATAATATGTGACAAATAAAAATATAGTATCAAGAAAAATACCGATGGTTGTTAGAAGAAAGAGGCATCCCCAAGCTTAGTTGCTTGATACTTCTTTAATATTATCTTGGGTGCCTCGGGCATCTCCAAGCTTAGCCTTTTGCTAATCCTTATTCCTTCATCCATCGCGATCTCACCCAAAACTTGAAAACTTCAATCACACAAAACTCAACAAAACCTTCGTGAGATCCGTTAGTATAAGAAAGCAAATCACTACTATAAGTACTATTTCAAACCCATTCATATTTTATTTTTGCATTTTATCTACTGTATTCCAACGTTTCTATGCCAAAACTCTTCAAAGGAAACCATAGAATCATCAAAACAAGCACACAATGCAAAGAAAACAGAATCTGTCAAAAATAGAACAGTCTATAGCAATATGAATATTTCGAATACTTCTGTAACTCCAAAATCTAAAACATTAGGATAACTTGAGCAATTTATATATTAATCTTCTGCAAAAAGAATCAGATTTTATCAAGCTTCATTAAAAATGAGAATTATTTTGTGAGCGCAAAGTTTCTCTTTTTCAAAGCAAGATCAAATCAACTATCACCCAACATGATCCCAAAAGCTTTGCTTGGCACAAACACTAATTGAAACACAAAAACGCAATCATAACAGTAGCATAATTGTGCAAACACTCAAGAAACGTAAAAGAAAAGACAAAAGTAATTTTTATTTAGTGGGTTGCCTCCCAACAAACGCTATCGTTGTACGCCCCTAGCTAGGCATAATGCGAAGGATCTAAGTATTGTCATCTTTAGTCTTTGCAACTTTAGTAAGGGATTTTTAAAATTCGAGAGGCTCTCTGCACTTTCCTAAATTTTCCGAAAAAGAAACCATCTTGAGATCTAAGATATCCAACCATTTATTGCAAAGGGTAATCAAAGTATTCAAGCGATTGATACTACTATTAAGATGTTTGAGAGGTTCATTATATTTTTGCAATTCAATCATATGTTTGTGCAAATCACCAAGTTTGTCTAAAATTTGAACTCCCTCTGGGGGTGAAAGAAATCCCCTTCTTTTGAGGTGGAACGCCCAGAATTCCTTCTAAGATTTTATAGGCAGCATTAGCATCGAGCTCAATAAACTTCCCTTTACCGGCAAAATCTAAGAGTTGTCTATGATGCAAAGTCAATCGTATGTAAAAAATACGAAGCAAAATCTTTGCGTCTCCCTTTAGGTTGCAAACACGATAGGATTCCATTAGCCTATACCAAGCATCTTCCAAATTTTCTCCTTGTCGTTGCTTGAAGTATAAAACTTCAAAATCTAGTGACAAAGGAGGAGTAGCCATGTTAGCTGCTACCTCTTGAGCATGCGTTGGTTTTCCCTTGAAGAGGGAAGGGTGATCCAGCAAAGTAGCATAAGTATTTCCCTCAGTTTTTGAGAACCAAGGTATCAATCTAGTAGGAGACTACACGAAAATCGCCTAGTACCTGCACAAACAATCAAGAACCTTGCAACCTACGCGATAAAGGGGTTGTCAATCCCTTCACTACCACTTGCAAAAAGTGAGATCCGATAAAGATAATAAGATAAATATTTTTGGTATTTTTGTTGTATAGATTGGAAAATAAAGATTGCAAAATAAATAGTAAACTAGAATTATAGATCTGGAAACTTATATAATGTAAAGTAGACCCGGGGCCATAGGTTTCACTAGTGGCTTCTCTCAAGATAGCATATATTACGGTGGGTGAACAAATTACTGCCGAAAGCAATTGATAGAAAAGCGCATAGTTATGAGAATATCTAGGCATGATCATGAACATAGGCATCACGTCCGTGTCAAGTAGACCAAAGGATTCTCATCTACTACTATTATCGCAGACATCGACCGCTATCCAAAGATGCATCTAGAGTATTAAGGTCATAAGAGCGAGTAACACATTAGGCAAGATGACATGATGTAGAGGGATAAACTCAAGAAATATGATATAAACCCCATCTTTTATCCTCCATGGCAACAATACAATACATGTCGGTTCCTTTCTGTCACTAGGATCGAAAGCACCGCAAGATTGAACCCAAAGCTAAGCACTTCTCCCATTGCAAGAAAGATCAATCTAGTAGGCCAAACTAAACCGATAATTCAAGAGACTTGCAAAGATATCAAATCATGCATATAAGAATTCGTAGAAGAATCAAATATTGTTCATAGATAATCTTGATCATAAACCCACAATTCATTGGATCTCGCAAACACACCGCAAAAGTAATACATCGAATAGATCTCCAAGAACATCGAGGAGAACTTTGTATTGAGAACCAAAGAGAGAGAAGAAGCCATCTAGCTAATAACTATGGACCCAAGGTCTGTGGTAAACTAATCACACATCATCGGAGAGGCTATGGTGTTGATGTAGAAACCCTCTCGTGATCGAATCCTCCGCCAGATCGCCGAAAAGGCCCTGTGGATGGGATCTCACGGCATGTAAGGTTGTGGCGGTGGAAAAGTGGTTTCGTGGCTCCCTCCGATGTTTTCAGGGTATAAGAGTATATATAGGCGAAAGAAGTAGGTCAGTAGAGCTACGAGGGGCCCACGAGGGTGGGGGGCGCGCCTACCCCCCTGGGCGCACCCTCCTGCCTCATGGCCGCTTCGTTGCATCTCTGACTTCCACTCCAAGTCTCCTGGATTGCGTTTGTTCCAAGAAAGATCCTCGCCAAGGTTTCGCTTACATTTTGGATTCCGTTTGATATTCCTTTTCTATGAAACACTGAAATAGGCAAAACAACAACAATTTGCACTGGGCCTTCGGTTAATAGATTAGTCCCAAAAATAATATAAAAGAGTATATTCAAGCCCATTAAACATCCAAAATAGATAATATAATAGCATGGAACAGTAAAAAATTATAGATACGTTGGAGACGTATCAAGCATCCCCAAGCTTAATTCCTGCTCGTCCTCGAGTAGGTAAATGATAAAAACAGAATTTTTGATGTGGAATGCTACCTAGCATAATTTTCAATGTAATTCTCTTTATCGTGGCATGAATGTTTAGATCCAAAAGATTCTAGACAAAAGTTTAATATTGACATAAAAATAATAATACTTCAAGCATGCTAACCAAGAAATTATGTCTTATGAAAATAACATAGCCAAAGAAAGCTTATCCCTACAAAATCATATAGTTTGACCATGCTTCATTTTCGTCACACAAAATGCTCCCATCATGCACAACCCCGATGACAAGCCAAGCAATTGTTTCATACTTAGCCTTTTCAAACTCTTTCAACTTTCACGCAATATATGAGCGCGAGCTTATGATGATGGAGGTTGTGTGAGAAGACAAAAAAGGAGAAAGTCTCACATTGACGCGGCTAATCAACGGGCTATGGAGATGCGGTCGGTGTACAAAAGTAGGGGCCCTTTTTGTACCTCTCTACTTGTGCACTGCAATGTAGGCGGCGCCCAGCCAAGTACCACACTAAGTAGAGGCAGGAAGGGACGGCCACGAGACGTGCAAGGCAACACCAAGACCAAGAAACACAAAGAATAAGAGGGCAAGGTGGACTCCCCCGGTGAGGCCCTTGCCGGGGTGGCCTCCGCGGCCCCGGCAAGAGCCTTGCCGGGGCACTTGCCCAACACCAGCAAGGCGCGCCACCCTTGAGCCCGAGGGTTCCAACACCACCAACAACCACATTGGAACCAAGGCTGGGAGGCACCGCCTTGTGGTGGCATGAGATCTTACGTCAAGATCATAAACACACAAAAGGTCGTGAGGACCGTAAGACGACGATCGCTTCGGCAAGATTCTTGCCGAGGAAATCCACGAGACCCCCTAAGAAGACCCTTTGCCGGGACGGCCATGGCGCCACGGCAAGGCCCTTGCCATGGACACCTACGGGGCCGCAGCCAGGCCCACGTCTACCAAGACTCCACCTCCGTTCCCATCCACCTGCCAGCCCAACCAGCTGGGCAGGCACCTGCATGGCAACGTGCGGCTTCCAAGCCAACTCGACAAGCACCTGCATGGTGGCATGCAGATCTTCATGAAGACCCTACCACCACGCCATCTCGGCCCGGCTTACCATATGGCACCGCATGCCTCGTTGACTGACGCGTGGCCGGAGCAAGGCGAGCGGCGGCGGATGGAATGGGCCTCGCCGCCGTCCCCAATAAAGCAACGGACACCTAAGGAGCGCATTTAATGCGCCTTGTCCCATAATGACAAAGCGATAAGCTTACGCATCAGACACCTTTTCCACCTCACGTGGTGCCATCGTGGCGACCCCCTTTTTTGCTATAAAAGGAGGCCCGAGGCGTCCAGGAGAAGGATTCGGATCTTTTGGGCTACGCACGCACCATAGCTAGCTCAAGAACTCAAGAACACTCAAATACACATCAAAGCAGGACTAGGGTATTACGCATCTTCGCGGCCCGAACCTGGGTAAACGATCCTCGTGCTGACCGCCAAACCCGCTCTTTGCACAACCCTACACCCGCCGACCGTAGAAGGGATCCCGGTGATCCCATAGGCGTCGTTCCCACCGACATCTTTGGCGCGCCAGGTAGGGGGTGTAGTTGTGAAAATCCGGTCTAGCAGTTAGTTTAGCAGTTCTTCATCGCCATTGCTCCCAAGAAGAAGACGATCACGGCGATCGGTTCATCATGAGCGAGCAGCCCGTACCGATCTTGGGCGAGTGGTAGGCGATCGCGGACGGAGCCGGCGCGACCGCGAACACCCACATCGCCTCGCATTCAAAGCTTGGCGGCGGCGTCGTTAAATGCGTGAGACGACGGCGCGATGCCGCCAATTCCAAAGATGGAGCCGGGCCCCCATAGTAGCGCAGGCCCTCCAGTGGGCGGTCGTGTACACCACGGCGGGCGCGGCAACTTCAAGACGCTTACGCCGGTGCCCATGACGTGCTCCTCCTGTGTTGTGCGCGACGAGTAAGCGTCACGCTGGTGACCACTGGCGCCACCGTGCGGAAGAGTCCTGCTTCATTTATGCGGGACGTAGAGAAGGCCAAAGATGCACGCCGAGACGCTGGTGAAAATGGCGCACAACTGCTAGGCCGTGATAGAGCTCCTTCTAACATGGTTAGAAGTTGGAGCGCATCACGGTCCACGCAGCTTTCGCCGCCACCCATGCCAGTAGAAGCTTTGGCGCGTGCGCAGTTGCTCCTCGACTTTCCTCCTGCTGCGGAAAACTCGACACCATTCTGAGCCTCGTCGGTGTCGCCGACAAAGATGAGCCACGACCAGCGGGGCCCTCAGGTCGGTGCTCCGTCGAACCACCACATGCCGGCGGTGGAAGGACCGGGGGTGCTGCAGCCACGGTGCACTCTCCTCCTCCACGCCAGCCACCGTGGGTGTCGATCCGTCGTGATGACGCTTGTGATAACATTTCCATAGCGTCGTCTGACCCACGGACCCACCGCGATCAGCGCCAAGTTCTTCGGGAGCAAGCCCATGAAGACGCTCGAACCACCATCGAGTGCCGGCGTGATGCACGCCACGAGTCAGATAGGCGGGCGGGGCCCACTATGGACCACCCAGCACCAGGAGGCCCTGGCGGCCTACCTTACGAGGTGGGTTGCCCAGCCTTTACCCATGAGTTGCGGAAGTTCCAGTGTCCCTCCCACCGCAGATTCAAGCCTGACGTCGGCGAGAAGTACAACGGCAAGACCCATCCGTCGGAGTTCCTCAGCATCTACACCATCGCCATGCAAGCTGCTAGGACTCGCGACGACAAGGTGCTTGCCAATTACTTCCTGTTGGCACTTAAACCCAATGTTATGTCATGGTTGATGCACTTGCCAGTGGATTCTATTTCTTCTTGGTCGGATTTGTGCCGTGAGTTTGTTGGCGCCTTTACGGGGGGCCACCAAGCTCATGGCTGTCGGTGTCAAAACCGGCGGATCTCGGGTAGGGGGTACCGATCTGTGCGTCTTAGGCTGATGGTAACAGGAAGCAAGGGACACGGATGTTTACCCAGGTTCGGGCCCTCTCGATGGAGGTAAAACCCTACTTCTGCTTGATTAATATTGAAGATATGGGTAGTACAAGAGTAGATCTACCACGAGATCGTAGAGGCTAAACCCTAGAAGCTAGCCTATGATGGTATGATTGTAATTGTGATCGGCCTTCTAAGGACCAACCTCTCCGGTTTATACAGACACTCGAGAGGGCTAGGGTTTACATGGAGTCGGTTACAAGGAAGGAAATATAATATCCGGATCGCCAAGCTTGCCTTCCACACCAAGGAAAGTCCCATCCGGACACGGGTCGAAGTCTTGAGTCTTGTATCTTCACGCTTCAATAGTCTGGACGATGTATATAGTCCAGCTGTCCAGATACCCCCTAATCCAGACTCCTCAAAGAGTTCTCCCCGAACCCGAGGCTTCAATGACGATGAGTCCGGTCTGTGATCTTGTCTTCGGCATTGCAGGGCGGGTTCCTTCTCCGAGTACTCCAAAGTACCTGTTACGACGAATAGTGTCCGGAACTCCATCAATGTTGTACTCCTTGGCTTCAGTGCCTCAATAATGACCATCTCCATGTGTCAAGCGAATGCGAGGAGCTGAGGTATTTTTCGCACTTGCCACCTTCAATCTTTTGGGCTGACCTCCTATTTGAAGAGACGAGGATTCTTAGATCCAAACCTCACTCTTCCCCCTCAAGCAAGCATCCAACAGAGCGCTCCGGAAAAACCATTCCAACATGGCCGGACGTCACAGCTCCTCAGCTCGCTCTCCTCGCTTCCAAGTCGGGAATGGAAGAGTGTTCAGCCCCATAGCCGTTTGATTGAGTTACAAATCCAAGAGTTTCTTCCACCAGCATTCATGGTCCCTGTCCGAGCCGGAATAGCCACCTATAATGGCGGGAGCAAGCGGAGAGATCTCCCAATCCATCTCCGGAGGAGCGAATATGCCTCATCCCGCATACGCTAAGGCGTCGGGTTTCCTATCCAACCGCTTTCCTTTGCGGGCTCACAGTAGTTCTACGGCCTCCGGTTACACAACTTCACCCCTGCCTCTATACTACACACATAGCAGGGCACGCTGCCCTTTATGAGCTATTTTTAGGGCTGCGAGCCTCACTTCGAGTTATGGAAGAAGCTGTTCGCCTTGTCCCTCGCAACTAGGGAGAATCCCTATATGTCGTGGGCGGGGGCAGTATGGCGCATTGCCGAGACCGGATACCTTTCCGCACTCCCAAGAAGGCACCAGAACTAGCCTTCAGAGTGGTTCTACATTGACGACGTTCCCCTTCCCGGATCTAGTCCGGACAGGTCTCCCAGTCACAAGAACACCCCTTGAGGGCATCGCCTAAGTCGGGCGCCCCGAGGCCCCCAAGAGGAGGATACCAGGGAAATATATTACCTGATGAGCAGGATAAAGTTACTGGCCAACTCTGGACTGACGGTAGTCGAGGTTATGGCAATATGCATAATACGGGGAGTGCAACCACTTCAATATCGGGGGAAGCCCATGTGGCACTTCAACGGGGAAGATGATGCCACCCGCTGTGGCCGCCGGACTCCACCACTGCTCTGGCAAGGATATTGTCCAATTTGTACAAAGGGGAAGAGGAGGAATTCCTTCACATCAAACCGCGAGAGGGATTCTCCATGTACAACCCCCAAAGCGGGTAAGTTGTCATTCCTTTCCCTCGTCACTTATTGTGGCGTTCTTCGCTAAGATCATCTCGCCTCGATATTCCCGAGCAGGAACCGAGGAGGGTCAGAGAAGGAATCTCCAGCCCCTCCTCATAGCCGTGAGGACCCCGGAAGGGCCCTAGATTCAGGTCTCGAAGAAGATCCGGATATTACCGTGGAGCTTGTCAACGGGATATTTTATCAAGCGAGCCACGATGGCGCCTCAGTGGCCATTACTGCCAACTATCCCAGACCGCTTCCTACGTCGCGCGTAAGCCAAGTCGAAAAACCCTATCCTCCGAAGAGGACTCCCTTCAGATGTCGTGCCTTACCCTTGAAATGTCGTGTTTTTGCAGAGACGACGTCGGAGCGTGGGGCCGAGCCCCTAGGGACTCGTCGGCCAAGGGCGTCCGGGTCGGGCAGGCTCAAGAGGAAGGTGGTAAGGGTCACTACGCCGCTTCTGAGAGGTAAGGCAAAACTTGTGCTGTGATTATGGTATTTGAAGTATGAAAGCACCCTTTGTGTCCCGGCAGAAGAGGAGCAGCGGACTATATCCGGGATCTCATATCCACGCCTCCACCAGCGGATTCTAACCGGCCGAGAGCGGAGGCGGAGCGGGGTCAATGCCGCATAGTTCTCCAACAGAGAATGCGGATATGCTCTCACCACGAATTCCGAAGTAGAGAGCGCCATGAATCACCGGCGCCGACGGTGCATTTCTAACAACATCTTTTCCGAAGAGGCATTTAACGCCTTCAATTCAGGAGATGCATACATCCGAGCTGCTCAAGGCGGGCTTGCCCGAGCGACGGACCAGTATACCAAAGATATACGGGTAAGAAAATTAGATAAGCATGTGTAGCAGTAGCCCCTGAGACATGAAACGGTTGGAACAACTGTTTTAAGGATCAATTTATGCATAGGTCCTTGTAGATAAGAATGAGCAATTGTCTTGGGAGCTGGAGGAATGCAAGGCCGAACTGAGGGCCGCAGTTGCCAAGTTAGAGGGATCCCAAAAGCCCTCATCTGGTAACAATTGTCGCAATTGTAATGTAAGATGCACCCGCTTAGTAAATGGCTGATATGACAAGTCTAACTGAGAAAAATTCTCTGAACAATCCCGGGGTGAATCCGAGGGCGTAGAGAGGACGACGATCTCACAAGGCAGCTGGAGGTCGGCGGCGCGATTCTTCACGCCGAAGTTAGGTGAGAAGAACAATCTTCAAGATGCCAAAGTCCAGCTAGACGGAGTTAAAGATCTCCGCTCGGTGGCGGACTCCATGAAGGAGAACAAAGGCTTCGGACCACGGCATTTACGGTAAGTGCCTAGACAAACCGTAGTATAGTTCGGCGAGGAAGTATATTGAAAGAATTTTGCTTGCAGGAATGTTAACGGGTCGCATACTGAGGAGGAGATGCCCTCATCTCGCAAGTGATTTACTTGCCAAGACCTTTTCAGAATCGCACGAGCGAGCTCGGCAAGTGATGCAGGTGTTGCTCAGACTTTGTGGCCATCAAGCTTGTCAGCCGAATGGCATGGGGGAGCTTGTGAATATGCTTCAAGGAGCACGGCAGCGCTTCCGACTGTGGAAGGTGTCCGCTTGCCGGCAAGGCGCAAGAGAAGCCTGGGTTATGGTGAAGACGGGCTACACCAAGCTGGACCCGAACCATATGGCCGAAGTAGGACCGGCGGGGCCCGATGGGCAAGAAATTCCCGTGAGTCTGGTATATGACCAGGTAGCGTTAGCCGCTAAGTATTCTCAACAGGATTGTAAGCTAGATAGCCTATTGGACGGTATAGAGGAGGAATATAGTCAGTCCAAGTGTCTGTGTAATTTAATGGACATAATTAGCCCCTAGCCGGATTAAAATCATTTGTCATGGCGGACCTTTTCGCTTCAAATTTCCCCAGATCCTACAGTGGGTGTGTCCGAATACCCACTCAGTTATACAAAACCGGGGTATGCGTGGAAACAAGGCGTAGGGGTCATAAGTGCTTGAATAGACAAGTACCCAACTAGTTATGTTATATTACATGGATAGTAAGAAACATCTTCCAGGGAGAATAGTTCCGTTAGGGGTTCCTTTCCCTGGGTACGCATGCGACGATGCACATGTCCGGACTGCGAATGATGGCGCAGGATACAAGACTTCTGGGGATTTACTTATAATAAACAAAAACATCTTTTGCTCACCGACCGAATATTCTCTTAAGGAAACTAGCTTTCAGCTTCACCCAGTCTGAGGTACACATCCGGCTGAACCGGCAGTAACAATCGCAGAGGTGCTCCCCTTATGCCCTAGCCAAATTAATGGGAACGTAGGGCATAAACACAAGAGCCAGGCAACCCAGCTTGGCCACATCTTAAGTCATATCGATGCATATAATGGTGAAGAAAAGGCACATATGGAAACAAAATGCATATGTGATGGGCAGAAAGCCATGTGAGTAATTATTTTTATCTTCCGTATAGGAAGCCCCCAGGTATTGCTTACACACCTAGTGCGGCCAGAGTGATCCAGGACTCCACACTGTACTGAATACTTTGTGTGAAGAGAAAAAAGGTCGAGAAAGGAAAAAGGATGGAGCATAATTAAAAAGGAGGGGTTAGGAGGCAGACATTGAGTTCGGCGTTAGGCGAGAACCTCCTAGAGTCTGACCGCGTTCCATGGGTTCGCTCGAGTCTCATTATCGGATGCATTACGTGGCGAAGTGCGGCTCCTCCGGTGAGAACTTTATCAATGACGAAGGGACCCTCCACCTGGTTTGAGCTTGTCCTTCTTCTTCTTTGGTAGGCGAGAACAAGCTCTCGCCAATATTGTAAGTTTTGGCCTGCACTTCTCTCGCTTTGATATCGCCGAGCCTCGCCATCGATAGAATGCGGAGCGGGCTTTTGCGACGTCGTGCTCCTCCTCTAGGGCGTCCAAGTTATCCTGCCGATCTAACTCGGCTTCCTTCTCTTCGTACATGCGTACGCATGGCGAATCATGTATGATGTCGCAGGGTAATATCGCTTCGCTACTGCATACCATAAAAATGGTGTATATCCGGTGGTGCGATTCGGCGTGGTCCGCAGCCCCCGAAAGTACGGAGTCGAAGCTCCTCGACCCAAAGGCGTATCCGAATCTGTCAAGGATCGCACTAGTCTGGGTTTGATGCCGCTCATGATGAGACCATTTGCCCGCTCTACCTGGCTGTTTGTTTGGGGATGGTAGACGGAAGTGTAATCAAGCTTAATACCCCTTTTTGCGCACCAAGTTTTCACTTCATCGGCTGTGAAATTTGAGCCATTATCAGTGATAATGCTGTGGGGGACACCGTATCGGTGTACGACCCCAGATATGAAGTCTATTACTGGTCCGGATTCAGCCGTTTTGACTGGTTTGGCTTCTACCCATTTGGTGAATTTGTCCACCATGACCAATAAGTATTTTTTCTTATGGCTCCCCCCTTTAAGAGGTCCGACCATATCCAGCCCCCAGACCGCGAAGGGCCAAGTTATGGGGATTGTTTGGAGAGTGGTAGGGGGCATATGACTCTGATTGGCAAAGAGCTGGCAACCAACGCAATGTTGAACAAGGTCCTGTGCATCTTCTCGGGCCGTCGGCCAAGAGAAACTGTCTGGAAGGCCTTACGACTAATGCTCTAGTCGCGGTGTGGTGCCCGCCCAGTCCGGCATGGATGTCAGCCAAGAGCTGCCGCCCTTCCTCTTCGGAGATGCATCTTTGGAGTACTCCGGTAGCGCTTTTCTTGTGGAGTTCCCCTTCGTAGGATTTGTAAGCCTTAGAGCGCCGGACGATGCAGAGTGCTTCATTTTGGTCTTCGGGGAGCTCATACCTATTTAGGTAGGCCAAGAAAGGCTCGGTCCACGAGGCGATTACAGCCATGGTTTCGTGGGCGAGACGTTATTTCGGTGGTAGAACCTCCGACTATGTCCGATAGTTCGAATCTGGGGTGTATTCGGATCCGTCCTAGTATTGCGGACTCCCCTTCCCATACTACGGATGGCTTGAACAACCGCTCCAAGAATATGTTAGGTGGGACAGGAATTCGCGTTTAGCGCCGATGCGAGCGAGGACGTCCGCCGCTTGATTGTTTTCTCGGGCCACATGGTAGAATTCGAGCCCCTCGAACCGAGCTGACATCTTGAGGACGACATTACGGTAGGCTGCCATTTTTGTATCCTTGGTATCAAAATCTCCATTTATTTGTGATATTGCGAGGTTTGAATCCCCGCGCACTTCTAGGAATTGAATACCCATAGAGACTGCCATCCGAAGACCGTGCAACAGAGCCTCATATTCGCTGCATTGTTGGAGTCTGTGTATAATATTTGGAGGACGTCTTTGGACCGTGTCTCCGGTGGGAGACGTCGGGACTACACCTGCTCCCAAACCGCCAGCATTTTAGAGCCGTCGAAGTGCATGATCCGATTTGAGTATGCACCGTACTCTTTAGGGAGTTCGCTTTCATTCATTCGCGACGGAAGTCGCATAATACTTATGCGACTTGATGGCCCGCCGTGGTTTGTATGTTATGTCGAACGGAAGGAGCTCAACGGCCCATTTGGCAATCCGCCCGTAGCATCGCGGTTATTTATTATGTCATTGAGTGGTACTTGAGGCCACCGTAATCGAACACTCTTGAAAGTAGTGTCGTAGCTTCCGGATGCCATGAAAACCGCGTATGCTATTTTTTGATAGTGTGGGTATCGGGATTTGCATGGGGTTAGGACCGTGGATACGTAATAAACCGCTTACGAGCGGGAATTTGTATCCGTCGGCTGTCGTTCAACGACGCATCACCGCGCTTACAACTTGATGCGTTGCAGCTATGTACAGCAGATAGGTTCGCCAATATTCGGTATTGTTAGTATTGGATTACTGGCCAATAAGGTCTTTATTTCATCCAGTCCAGCCAAGCTGCATCTATCCACACGGTGTTCGGTATACCAAGAAGGCGGTAAAGAGGTAATTCCTTTTCTCTAACTCGAGATAAAGCGGCTTAGAGCAGCCACGTGATCCCGGCTAGTTTTTGGATGTGCTTGAGGTGCATTGGTATAGCCAACCGTGATAGAGCTCGGATCTTTGCCGGATTCGCTTCAATTCCTCTATTGGAAACGATGAAGCCGAGTAGTTTCCCCGAGGGGAAGCCAAAAACGCATTTTTCCGGGTTCAGCTTGATGTCGTATGTCCGGAGATTGTCGAATGTAAGCCTCAAGTCATCTATTAGGGTTTTGACGTGTCTTGTTTTTATGACCACGTCATCCACGTATGCCTCCACTGTTTTGCCGATTTGCTTTTCCAGGCATGTTTGAATCATGCGTTGGTAGGTTGTGCCGGCGTTCTTGAGCCCAAAAGGCATAGTGTTGAAGCAGAAAGGGCCATATGGCGTTATGAAGGCTGTTGCAGCTTGGTCAGACTCTGCCATCTTTATTTGATGGTATCCAGAGTATGCGTTGAGGAAACACAAATGAAGTCGTGTCCTCGCCGTGGCATCAATGATTTGATCGATGCGACG
This sequence comes from Aegilops bicornis, assembly GCA_021605145.1. Classification (NCBI taxonomy): domain Eukaryota; kingdom Viridiplantae; phylum Streptophyta; class Magnoliopsida; order Poales; family Poaceae; genus Aegilops; species Aegilops bicornis. Next base: position 463,297,836 of record CM038671.1, read on the forward strand.
GAGGAAAGGGATCCTTGGGGCAAGCCTTGTTGAGGTCTTTAAAGTCGACACATAGGCGCCGAGATTTGTCCTTCTTTGGTACCATTACCGGGTTTGCCACCAATCCGGATGCTTGATATCTCTGATGAATCCGGCCTCGAGTAGTTTGGCTAGCTCTTCCCACATGGCCTGCCATTTGGGCTCTGAAAACCGTCTTAGAGTCTGCTTGACCGGTTTGTATCCTTTTAGTATATTGAGGCTGTGTTTGGCCAATCTGCGTGGGATGCCTGGCATGTCCAATGTGTGCCAGGCAAAGATGTCCCAATTTTTGCGTAAGAAGTCTCGCAGTGCGGCATCCATCACGGGGCTTAGCTGCGTCCCGACGGAAGCTGTCTTCGTGGGGTCCGTTGGATGGACTTGGAATTTGGCTATCTCGTCTGCGGGTTTAAATGAGGTGGACTTGGGTCGCTTGTCGAGTATCATGTCGTCCCTGTCCATGGTGGCCCTTGCAGCTTTGTTAATTCCTCTACCGTTAGGGCCTCGAGATAATGCCTCGTGGCTAGTGATGCGGTTTTGTTTTCGGTAGCGAAGTGCGACGTCCGGATCATCACTAGAGTGATGATTCCATTGGGCCCGCATTTTAAGCTTCATGTACCAGTAATGGGGTATAGCTTGAAAGCTTGTAAACGCGTCTCCGCCCTAAAAGTGCGTGGTATCCGCTGCTAAAAGGCCACTTGGAATGTGATTTCTTCGGACCTATAATTCTCCTCGGGTGCCGAATACCACGTCGAGTGTGATTTTTCCCGCACACCGCGCTTCCGACTAGGGATAATTCCCCTCAAGGTTGTGCCGCTTTGTTCAATGCGGCCTTTGTCAATTTCCATCTTGCCGAAAGTGTCTCTTCATATATCAAGTTTAATCCGCTTCCGCCATCCATGAGCACTTTAGTGAGCGAAAAGCCGCCCACGATTGGGCTAAGAACCGTAGGGCCGTGCCCTTTGACAGTCCGGGATCGAGGTTCGTCACTGGCATTAAAAGTTATAGCAGTGTCGTTCCAGGGGTTTATTTTGGCCATATGGCAAATTTCTGTGGAGCTTCTATGAGATCGCTTGCGCCTACTGTTTGAGTCAAAAGTCTCGAAGACTGTTAGTACCGTATTGTGCTCGTTGGCGGGATGTTGTTCTGTAAGAAGATCCTCGCCACTTTTGCAACCTGCTGGAGTATCCAACAGGCCCTAAGGCTATGAGTTGGTGCTGTGTCCGGAGTGCCGTGGAGTTTACATGGCCCACTGAGCCATTTTTCCAATACGGTTCCCCGCCTTGGGGTGGGCTTTGGTTTCTTGGGGATTGGATCGGCCGACTCACGAGAGTTCACCCATTTAGTTCGGACAAAGGTTTTGGTGAAAGCCGGACTGTCCCAAAATTCAGTTTGAGTTTTCCAGACGCTTTCCATCGCACAATACTTCTGTACTATGATTGCTAAGTCCGCAAAGCGTACTATGTTACAGTGACTTATAGCATTAAGGATTCCTTTGTCCGTGCAGTTTTTGCAGAAGAGCGAGACTACGTCCTCCTTGTGGCAGTCCTCGACCTTGTTTAGCGCAAGGAGGAATCGGCCCAAGAATGATGTATCGCCTCCTGGGCTCTTGCCTGATATGGGAGAGACGATTTAAGTCCGCGTGGGTGGTTATAGCCGAATCCGGATTCTGATCCGATCTAGCACCCCGGGGCATGGAAGCCTCCGAGTTCAACAGCTCGGGATTCGGGACGCTGCCCAATGTTTCCGGCCCCGTGCCCGGTTCTAAGTCCGGGACCCGGGTCATATCCTCCCCCGGGCGGGTGTCCGACGCTGGGAGCTCGGCGATCCGGACATAATTCGTCCTCATAATAGAGGGATACTCCTTGTGTGGTTCCTCCGATACCGCTATCTCATGGGTGGCCGGCGGGGATTTAATGTCCCTTTGGTCGGGTTTAAGCCCGATCCGGTCATAGTCCGCTGCGACTCCCAAAGTGGCGATGCGATCCAAGAGCTCATTAAGAGAAGAGAGCTCGCCGGATCCATCTGTTCGGCGAAGTTCCGAATTGATGTGAAGTTTATGCGTGATGACCCGAGAGGCCATCCTCGGCTGACAAATGATGGGGCGCCATGACGAAGTCATGGTTGGAGAGTTTGGCCTACAGCCAGAGCTCCCCACGGTAATGTTGTCCCCGATAACCAGACGAGCCATCGAACCTTTGCAGCGACGGCATACGCAGGAACTCTCAATGAAAGCACCAATGTCGGTGTCAAAAACGGCGGATCTCGGGTAGGGGGTCCCGATCTGTGTGTCTTAGGCTGATGGTAATAGGAAGCAAGGGACACAGATGTTTACCCAGGTTCGGGCCCTCTCGATGGAGGTAAAACCCTACTTCCTGCTTGATTAATATTGAATAGATGGGTAGTACAAGAGTAGATCTACCACGAGATCGTAGAGGCTAAACCATAGAAGCTAGCCTATGATGGTATGATTGTAATTGTGATCGGCCTTCTGAGGACCAACCTCTCAGGTTTATATAGACACCTGAGAGGGCTAGGGTTTACATGGAGTCGGTTACAAGGAAGGAAATATAATTTCCGGATCGCCAAGCTTGCCTTCCACGCCAAGGAAAGTCCCATCCGGACACGGGTCGAAGTCTTGAGTCTTGTATCTTCACGCTTCAATAGTCCGGACGATGTATATAGTCCGGCTGTCCGGATACCCCCTAATCCAGGACTCCCTCAATGGCCAGGCAAGCGATTTGCATATCATCCCCTATAAAGAAGGTGAAACCCTGCACAAGTACATACAGAGATTTAGTCGGGTGCAGTACAACATCCTAGATGTTCATCCCGCCGCTATGATCAGCGCATTCCACCAGAATGTGCGCAACCGCAAGATGCGTGAGGAGCTGGCGATGAATAAGGTTGTAAGTGCATCTAGTGCCCCTTACTGATTTTGGTGTATTGAATACTTATAGGTTAAGGGACTAATGTGTTTATGAGTGTACACAGGTCTATAATTCTATGAGGAGTTTGACATTTAGAGAGAAAGTCGACCCCTAAAAATGAAGTTCTTCAATTGAAGACTTTGGATTTCTGAAGACTTTCTGAAGACTTTGAAAGTGAAGAAATTGGAGTGACCCTGAAGACTTGGTATTCATTCGAGGAACATGAAGCATGAAGAATTTTGTTTTCTTAGTTTCATTTCTCTTGCTTGAGTCATAGGAAACACCGTACTGTTAAAGGGGGTCGAGGAAATACAAAGGAAAAATTTCCATGTGACGCTCAACTCAAAATCCTACACCTACCAATCCCTTTGAGTGAAGCCATTGGAAATCTCATACAGCTTCAGTCATATTCTTCAAAGGACAAAGACGAAGTTCTTTCCGGGTCTCTGAAGAATTTGTTCTGACCGAGGAGTTAGGAATTCGCCAATGGATTGCCTACACAAGGAGGAACATGATAGCCCGAGGAATTTGATACTCAAATTTCCGATCGTTGCCGTCTACGCCACCTGTCCCAAAATATCTACCCACCTAACAGTCATATCATTGAAGGGCATTTATGTCTTATCATGTCGGGCTGCTCCCTAGGCTATAAATAGCCGCCCCCTCCAACCACTAGCTGGTTGGCTGCTCCAAGAGAAACTAACACTTGTCATTTGAGAGCATCCCATCCTTCGAGGACTGATGTCTACTAGACAACCTTCTTCTTGTAGACGTCGTTGGGCCTGCAAGTGCACAGGTTTGTAGGATAGTAGCAAATTTCCCTCAAGTGGATGACCTAAGGTTTATCAATCCGTGGGAGGCGCTTGATGAAGATGGTCTCTCTCAAACAACCCTGCAACCAAATAACAAAGAGTCTCTTGTGTCCCCAACACACCCAATACAATGCTAAATTGTATAGGTGCACTAGTTCAAGCCAAGAGATGGTGATACAAGTGCAATATGGATGGTAGATATAGGTTTTTGTAATCTGAAAATATAAAAACAGCAAGGTAACTAATGATAAAAGTGAGCGTAAATGGTAATGCTATGCTAGGAAACAAGGCCTAGGGTTCATACTTTCACTAGTGCAAGTTCTCTCAACAATAATAACATAGATAGATCATATAACAAGCCCTCAACATGCAACAAAGAGTCACTCCAAAGCCACTAATAGCGGAGAACAAACATAGAGATTATGGTAGGGTACGAAACCACCTCAAAGTTATTCTTTCGGATCGATCTATAAAAGAGTTCGTACTAGAATAACACCTTAAGACACAAATCAATCAAAACCCTAATGTCACCAGATACTCCATTGTCACCTCAAGTATCAGTGGGCATGATTATACGATATGCATCACACAATCTCAGATTCATCCAACCAACATAAAAGTACTTCAAAGAGTGCCCCAAAGTTTCTACCGGAGAATCAAGAAAACGTGTGCCAACCCCTATGCATAGGTTCCCAATGTCACGAAACCCGCAAGTTGATCACCAAAACATACATCAAGTGGCACGTGATATCCCATTGTCACTACAGATAATCATGGCAAGACATACATCAAGTGTTCTCATAAAGACTCAATCCGATAAGATAACTTCAAAGGGGAAACTCAATTCATCACAAGAGAGTAGAGGGGTGAAGTAACATAAGATCCAACTATAATAGCAAAGCTCGCGATACATCAAGATCGTGTGAAGTCGAGAACACGAGAGAGAGAGAGAGAGAGAGAGAGAGAGAGAGAGAGAGATCAAACACATAGCTACTGGTACATACCCTCAGCCCCGAGGGTGAACTACTCCCTCCTCGTCATGGAGAGTGTCGTGATGATGAAGATGGCCACCTGGTGAGGGTTCCCTCCCAGGTGCCTAACAGGGTCCCGATTGGTTTTCATGGCTCTGGAGGCTTGCGGTGGCGAACTCCCGATCTAGCTTATGTTCGGAAGTTTTAGGGCACGAGGTTTATATGGGTGAAAGGAGAACGTCGGTGGAGCCGGGGGCCCCACGAGGCAGGGGCGCGCCGTGGGGTGGCGCGCCCCCACCCTCGTGGCCAGCTCCGTATCTTCCGACGTGGGGTCCAAGTCCATCGTGGGTTTCCTTCCAAAATAACTTCTCCAGTTGATTTCGCTCCGCTTTGACTCCGATATTCCTTTTCCTCGAAACACTGAAATAGGCATAAAACAACAAATCTGGCTGGGCCTCCGGTTAATAGGTTAGTCCCAAAAATAATATAAAAGTGGATAATAAAGCCCAGTATTGCCTAAAACAGTAGATAAAGTAGCATGGAGCAATAAAAAAATATAGATACGTTGGAGATGTATCAAGCATCCCCAAGCTTAATTCCTGCTCATCCTCGAGTAGGTAAATGATAAAAAAGAATTTTTGATGCGAGTGATACTTTTGGCATAATTTCAATGTAAATCTTCTTAATTGTGGTATGAATATTCAGATCCTAATGAATACAAAATAAAAGTTCATATTGATAAAAGAAATAGTAACGCTTCAAGCATACTAATCAAAGTAATCATGTCTTCTCAAAATAGCATGGCAAAAGAAAGTTCATCCCTACAAAATCATATGGTTAGGCTATGCTTCATTTTCGTCACACAAAGATGTTCCCAACTTCTATACCCGCGATGACAAGCCAAGCAATTGTTTCATACTTAAATAATCTCAAACTTTTTCAACCTTTACGCAATACATGAGCGTGAGCCATGGATATAGCACTATGGGTGGAATAGAATATGATGATGGGGTTTGTGTGGAGAAGACAAAAAATAAGAAAGTCTCACATTGACGAGGATAATCAACGGGCTATGGAGATGCCCATCAATTGATGTCAACACGAGGAGTAGGGATTGCCATGCAACGGATGCACTAGAGCTATATATGAATGCTCAACAAAAGAAAACTAGTGGGTGTGCATCCAACTTGCTTGCTCATGAAGACCTAGGGCATTTGAGGAAGCCCATCGTAGGAATATACAAGCCAAGTTGTATAATGAAAAATTCCCACTAGTATAAAAGGACAACTTATGATACTCACTATATGAAAAACATGGTGCTACTTTGAAGCACAATATATGAGACTCACTATATGAAGAACAAGGTGCTACTTTGAAGCACAAGTGTGGAAAAAGAGATAGTAGCATTGCCCTTTTTATTTATTTTCTTTTTTTAGGCCTTTCTTTTTCTTTTTCTTTTTTTGGCCTTTCTCTTTTTTTATTTGGGCAACGCTCTAATAATGATGATCATCACACTTCTATTGATTACAACATAAGGATTACAACTCAAACTAGAACGAGGTATGACTCTATATTAATGCCTCCAGTGGTGTATCGTGATGGTGCAATGAATCAAGAGTGACATGTATGAAAAATAATGCATGGTGGCTTTGCCACAAATACGATGTCAACTACATGATCATGCAATGGCAATATGACAAAAGTAAAGTATGTCATGATGATGATGAACGGAACGGTGGAAAGTTGCATGGCAATATATCTCGGAATGGCTATGGAAATGCCATAATAGGTAGGTATGGTGGCTGTTTTGAGGAAGATATAAGGAGGTTTATGTGTGAAAGAGCCGTATCATATCACGGGGTTTGGATGCACCGTGAAGTTTGCACCAACTCTCAAGGTGAGAAAGGGCAATGCACGGCATCAACAGGCTAGCAAAGGCGGAAAGGTAAAAGTGCGTATAATCCATGGACTCAACATTAGTCAAAAGAACTCATATACTTATTGCAAAAATTTAGAACTCATCAAAAATCAAGTACTACGCGCATGCTCCTAGGGGGATAGATTGGTAGGAAAAGACCATCGCTCATCCCCGACCGCCACTCATAAGGATGCACAAGCAGTACACTTCATGTTTCAAATTTGTTACACAACTTTAACCATACGTGCATGCTACGGGATTTGCTAACTTCAACACAAGCATTCTTTAAATTCATAATCACCCAACTAGCATGACTTTAATATCACTATCTCCATATCTCAAAACAATTATCAAGTATCAAACTTTTTTAGTATTCAACGCACTCGAAAGAAAGTTTCACATATCTTGAATACCAAGTATATTAATTTTAAGCAAATTACCATGCTATTAATGACTCTCAAAATAATATAAGTGAAGCATGAGAGTTCATATATTTCTTCAAAATAAAACCACCATTGTGCTCTAAAGGATATAAGTGAAGCACTAGAGCAAATAACAAACTACTCCGAAAGATATAAGTGAAGATCAATGAGTAGTCGAATAATTATGTAACTATGTGAAGACTCTCCCATTTAATAATTTCAGATCTTGATACTTTATTCAAACAGCAAGCAAAGCTAAAGAAAACTACATTGCAAGGATAGCACAACTCATGTGAAGAAGCAAAACTTAGGCTCAACCGATACTAACCGATAGTTGTTGAAGAAGAAAGGTGGGATGCCTACTGGGCATCCCCAAGCTTAGATGCTTGAGACTTCTTGAAATATCATCTTGGGGTGCCTTTGGGCATCCCCAAGCTTGAACTTTTGTGTCTCCTTAATTCCTCTCATATCATGGTTTCTCTTTTATCAAAAGCTTCATTCACAACAAACTCAACAAGAACTCGTGAGATAGGTTAGTATAAACCAATGCAAAACCTTATCATTTTATACTGTAACAAATCACTAACATTATTATTCAACATTGCATACTAAATGCCTCTGCATATTTAATACTACTATCCTTAAATAGAATCATTAAACAAGCAAACATATGCAAACAATGCAAACATAACAGCAATCTGCCAAAACAGTACAGTCTGTAAAGAATGCAAGAGTATCAATACTTCCCTGACTCCAAAAATTATGAACTAAAATTCCCACTGTAATAAATTTATCAGAGATAAATATTCAAAAAGATTGAACATTATACCACTCTCTGACTTTTCTAGAGAATTTTTGCAACAGCGGTAAACTTTCTGTTTTCAAACAACAACATGTATACTAGCAAAATAAGCATGGCAAAGGCTATCCTTGACTTTTTTTATTGAAACTAAAGATGCAAAACACTAATCTAACTAACATCAAGCAAAAAAAAACAAAATGACATGACGCTCCAAGCAAAACACATATCATGTGGTGAATAAAAATATAGCTCCAAGTAAAGTTACCGATGAACGAAGATTTAAAGAGGGGATGCCTTCCGCATCCCCAAGCTTAGGCTCTTGGTTGTCCTTGAATATTACCTTGGGGTGCCTTGGGCATCCCCAAGATTAGGCTCTTGACACTCCTTATTCCGTAGTCCATCGAATCTTTACCCAAAACTTGAAAACTTCACAACACAAAACTTAACAAAAACTCGTGAGTCTGCTAGCTAAATTAAACAAAAGACCACTTCAAGGTACTGTAATGAACTAATTATTTATTTATATTGGTGTTAAACCTACTGTATTCCAACTTATTTATGGTTTATAAACTATTTTACTAGCCATAGAGTCATCAAAATAAGCAAACAACACAATGAAAACAGAATCTGTCAAAAACAGAACGGTCTGTAGTAATCTGTAACTACGCAAACTTCTGGAACTCCAAAAATTCTCAAATAAATTGGTGGACCTGATGAATTTGTCTAGTAATCATCTTCAAAAAGAATCAACTAAATAGCACTCTCCAGTAAAAAGTTAAAGCTAATCTCGTGAGCGCTAAAGTTTCTGTTTTTTACAGCATGATCATAAAGACTTCACCCAAGTCTTCCCAAAGGTTCTACTTGGCACAAACACTAATTAAAACATGAAACCGCATCTAAACAGAGGCTATATGGATTATTTATTACTAAACAGAACCAAAAATCAAGAAACTAAAATAAAATTGGGTTGCCTCCCAACAAGCGCTATCGTTTAACGCCCCTAGCTAGGCATTATGATTTCAATGATGCTCACATAAAAGATAAGAATTGAAACATAAAGAGAGCATCATGAAGAATATGACTAGAACATTTAAGTCTAACCCACTTACTATGCATAGGTATTTTGTGAGCAAACAACTTATGGGAACAATAATCAACTTGCATAGGAAGGTAAAATAAGCATAACTTCAAAACTTTAAGCACATAGAGAGGAAACTTGATATTATTGCAATATGTAGAAGCATATGTTCCTCCCTCATAATAATTTTCAGTAGCATCATGAATGAATTCAACAATATAACTAGAACCTAAATCATTCTTTTCATGATCTACTTGCATAGAAATTTTATTATTCTCCACATAAGCAAATTTCTTCTCATGAATAATAGTGGGAGCAAACTCAACAAAATAACTATCATATGATTGAAAATTAAGATCAAGATGACAAGTTTCATGGTTATCATTATTCTTTAAAGCATAAGTGTCATCACAATAATAATCATAGATAGGAGGCATGCTTTCATCATAGTAAATTTGCTCATGAAAGCTTGGGGGACAAAAAATATCATCTTCATCAAACATAGCTTCCCCAAGCTTGTGGCTTTGCATATCATTAGCATCATGGATATTCAAGGAATTTATACTAACAACATTGCAATCATGCTCATCATTCACATATTTTATGCCAAGCATTCTATGTAATTCTTCTTCTAGCACTTTGGCACAATTTTCTTTTATAGACTAACTAGTGCTAAAACAAGAAACAAAAAGATTCGATTGCAAGATCTAAAGATATACCTTCACTTACCTAGCCTCCCTGGCAACAGCCTTGTAAAAGAGCTTGATGTCTACTACACAACCTTCTTCTTGTAGACGTTGTTGGGCCCGCAAGTGCACAGGTTTGTAGGACAGTAGCAAATTTCCCTCAAGTGGATGACCTAAGGTTTATCAATCCGTGGGAGGCGTAGGATGAAGATGGTCTCTCTCAAACAACCCTGCAACCAAATAACAAAGAGTCTCTTGTGTCCCCACACACCCAATACAATGGTAAATTGTATAGGTGCACTAGTTCGGCGAAGAGATGGTGATACAAGTGCAATATGGATGGTAGATATAGGTTTTTGTAATCTGAAAATATAAAAACAGCAAGGTAACTAATGATAAAAGTGAGCGTAAACAGTAATGCAATGCTAGGAAACAAGGCCTAGGGTTCATACTTTCACTAGTGCAAGTTCTCTCAACAATAATAACATAGATAGATCATATAACAAGCCCTCAGCGTGCAACAAAGAGTCACCCAAAGCCACTAATAGCGGAGAACAAACGTAGAGATTATGGTAGGGTACGAAACCACCTCAAAGTTATTCTTTCTTGATCGATCTATAAAAGAGTTCGTACTAGAATAACACCTTAAGACACAAATCAATCAAAACCCTAATGTCAGCTAGATACTCCATTGTCACCTCAAGTATCCGTGGGCATGATTATACGATATGCATCACACAATCTCAGATTCATCCAACCAACATAAAGGTACTTCAAAGAGTGCCCCAAAGTTTCTACCGAAGAATCAAGAAAACGTGTGCCAACCCCTATGCATAGGTTCCCAATGTCACGAAACCCGCAAGTTGATCACCAAAACATACATCAAGTGGCACGTGATATCCCATTGTCACCACAGATAATCACGGCAAGACATACATCAAGTGTTCTCATAAAAGACTCAATCCGATAAGATAACTTCAAAGGGGAAACTCAATTCATCACAAGAGAGTAGAGGGGGAGAAGCAACATAAGATCCAACTATAATAGCAAAGCTCGCGATACATCAAGATCGTGTGAAGTCGAGAACATGAGAGAGAGAGATCAAACTCATAGCTACTGGTACATACCCTCGGCCCCAAGGGTGAACTACTCCCTCCTCGTCATGAAGAGCGCCGGGATGATGAAGATGGCCACCGGTGAGGGTTCCTCCTCAGGTGTGCCGAACAGGGTCCCGATTGGTTTTCGTGGCTCGAGGCTTCTTGCGCGCGGAACTCCCGATCTATCTTCTGTTCTGGAAGTTTTAGGGTATGTAGGTATATATGGGTGAAAGGAGAACGTCGGTGGAGCTTCGGGGGCCCCACGAGGCAGGGGGCGCGCCCAGGGCGGGTGGGCGCGCCCTGCACCCTCGTGGCCAGCTCCCGTATCTTCTGACATGGGGTCCAAGTCCATCAGGTGGGTTTCCTTCCAAAAATAACTTCTCCAGTTGATTTCGTTCGCTTTGACTCAATCGATATTCCTTTTCCTCAAACACCGAAATAGGCATAAAACAAAGAATCTGGGCTGGGCCTTGATTAATAGGTTAGTCCCAAAAATAATATAAAAGTGGATAATAAAGCCCAATATTGCCTAAAATAGTAGATAAAGTAGCATGGAGCAATCAAAAATTATAGATACGTTGGAGACGTATCAAGGACTTTGAGCAAAAATCATCGGGTGAGGAAAACCCAAACCCAAACACCTACAAACCCAAAGTGATTGAGCATCACTGAAGAGATTGATCTTGCGTAGATCCGACGCTTGTTACCTTGGAAGACTGTGCTTCTTCCAGACGGTTAGGCGTCATGGTCTAGAGCATCCAAGAGGAAATTGCGGATCGCCGAGTGACCGAGTTTGTGAAGGTTCAGAAGTCACCTGAAAACTTACCACGCGTGATTGGGCGAGGTCTGTGTGACCTTAGCTCAAGGAGAATACGGTGAGGACTGTGTGTCCTCAGGTTTAAATACCTAGCCACTCCAACCAGATGTACATCTGAGACAACAGTTGGAACTGGTCTACCAAATCATTGTCTTCACCAAGCTTACTGGTTCTATTTCGTCAACTCTTTCATTTCCTCATTACAGTTGTTGTGTGCTTGTTCATATCTGTTTGAAGACTTTGACTGAAGACTTTCTCAATTTCCTCAGTTCAATTTCTTCACTGCTTGTCTTCATCCTGCTTTATCCTCGTGTTTACGCTTTCAGACTCAGCTTGTCTTCATTTTATCATGATGACCATGCCTATGTTCTGTTATGTTTACATCTGAGTACTTAGTAGTTCTTCGCTTAGGAATTTCCTCACCCTGAAATTCCTCAGTGAAGAATTCATAAAAATCGCCTATTCACCCCCTCTAGTCGATATAACGCACTTTCAATTGGTATCAGAGCAAGGTACTCCCTTGTTCTGTGTGATTTTGGTTTAATCGCCTAGAGTTTTAGTTATGTCGACCGCAGGTATGATCAAGGTCTCTGCTGGGTGTCCTACCTTCGATGGGACGGACTACCCTTACTGGAAGAATAAGATGCGAATGCATCTTGAGGCAATTGATGACGATCTCTGGTTTGTTGTGGAAAATGGTGTTCCCTCAGTCACACCTTCTCTGAACGCTACTGATGTGAAGAGATTCAAGCAACTCGATTCTCAAGCGAAGAACATCATATGTGGCCATCTGAGCAAAGGGCGGTATGGAAGAGTGAGTGCTTTGGAAACTGCTAAGCTTATCTGGGGTAGGCTGTCCAAAGTGAATGAAGGAGTCTCAACTCAACGTGACTCTCGTGTTGACGTTCTTCGCAATCTCTTCAACCGCTTCAAGAGACTCGAAAATGAAAATGTTCAGCAAACCTTCGATCGCCTCACTGACATCACCGACCATGAGGTGGTGAAGAAATTGCTGAGATCGCTTGATTACTCATTTGATACTCTGGCACTGATGATACAAGAACGTGCTGATTACAAGTCACTTGATCCCACTGATATCCTTGAGAGGCTAAACACTCATGAGTTCTAGCTTGCTGAGAAGAGAGAGATCTATGGTTCAAGCTATGGCAGATCACGTGCCCTGAAGGCCAAGGCTGTCTCTGAATCTGAAGGTGAAGATTCTGGTAGTAGCCTTGGTGATCCTGAAGAACTGAGCCAGGAGCTAGCACTGCTCGTGAAGAAATTCCAGAGGTTCTCAAGACGTGGTCGCTTTGGAAAATCCTCAAGGAGCAATGATTCGTCATCTAGTGACTACAAGAAGAGGCTATGCCACAAGTGCAAGAAACCTTGTCACTACATTCAAGATTGTCCTCAGTGGGAAAAGGAATCAAAGAAGAAGAAATACAAGGATTACAGTTCTGATGACTCGAAGAAGAAGAAGAAATCTTCAAAGTCTTCATCATCAAAATCCTGGAAGTCTTCATCTCACAAGAAGAGAAGCTCCAAGAAGGCTCGGACATTCATTGGCAAGGAAATGGACTCTAAGGCTGAATCTGAGGAACATGAGGAAGAGGAGGCATCTGAGGAGTCCGAGTCAGGTGTGGCGAGCCTAGCTCTCGCCATCGCATTCACAAATAAAGTCCATCTTCAACTCTGAAGAAAATGGCTTCACTAACAAGGCTGATGAAGGCAATGATGACTACGCTCCCACCTATTGCTTCATGGCAAAGGGTGCCAAGGTACTCAAATATACCTCCTCTGAATCAAGTGAAGATGAATCTGATGAAAACCTAAAGCCTAGCTATTCTAAACTTGCTAAGATTGCTGTGAAACAACAAAAGACTTTTGAAAAGGTTCAAAATATGCTAGACAAAAGTGATGATATGTTGGGTGAAGAAATGGGTCGCACTAAAACCTTAACTAAAAATCTTCAGGGACTTCAGACCAGGTTTGACAACCTTCAAGGTCATCATAACACTCTCTTATCTGATCATGAGAAGCTTTCTTATGAATTTCTTCAGAGAAAGCAAGATCTGGAAAAGCTAAGAGTGAGTTATGAAGATCTTTAGAAGGAGCGCAATTCATTACTTGCTCAACATATCAGCGCTACTCGGGAAGAATTTGTTCCTCCATGCTTGAAGTGCATTGAACGTGAATCTGCTAATTCTTCACCTAAATGCTCAAATGCTTCTAATGTTACAAATTCTTCAATTGTCTCTGCTATCACTAATTCCTCACGTGAAGACATTGCTAGTATCACTGATGATGCAGGGCTGAAGGAATTATACATGACAGGCATGTACAAAAGCCTCAAAGGGCATCAGACTCTTTGTGATGTGCTTAAAAAGCAGATCCTCAACAGGAACCCTAGGAAAGAGGGTATTGCCTTTGAGAGGAAACTCAATGCTGATGGTACATATTGGAAGCCTGAGAAGTACCCCAAAACCTCATGGATTGCTGCAAAGGGACCTCCAGTTCATCCATCCAATTTATCTGGCTTTACATGTGAATCTCCTCATTCTTTTGATGAGTCATTTGACTCCAACCATAAACTTTTCAAAAATCAGAATGGTGAAGTGTTTGCTAGATATGTAGGCACTAACTGCAGGAATGGTTCTCCTATGAAGAAAATCTGGGTTCCCAAAAGGTGCCTTGAAAATCTTCAGGTGAATGTCATCATGACACCATCAGTGAAGAATAGGAACCCCAGATCAAATTCTTCATATGGATCCAAGTCCTCATACGGACCAAATTCCTCACGTGGATCAAATTCCTCAAATGGATCAAAGTCCTCATATGATCATCATCGTGCTAACCCCTCTGTTTCACAGGGAAGAGCTAAGGGCTATGAATATGAGCCTTACTCTTCTAACCATTATGTTCATAAGTCCTCGAAGAATTTATCTACTTATTCATATACTTATCCTAACTCCTCTTATGTGAAACGAAATGGATTGGCTTCTATGCCACCTTTCTCGTATGGAGCTCGCAGAGTGATGAACTCTTTGCCACCCCTTCAGATGTGGGTGGTGAAGAAAAGAACTAATTTATTCTGCATAGGTCAGTCTCCGCATCGCATTTCTAAACGTCTCAAGAATTTCTTGGAGACCCGAAAATGCTCGAAAGGACGCAGTTAATCATGAAGAAATGAACTTTCATTTCTCACGTCCTCACATTGCTTTATCTGTTCTATTGCTTGATGAATTAATATGATGAAATTGATGTCATATTCTTCACCGATGAAGTATATGAGTTCATAAGCTGCACTAATTCATCTGCAGGATGATCAACCCAAAGCCAATGAGTGGGTCCTCGATAGTGGATGTACAAATCACATGACTGGTGACAAGAATCTATTGATGGATGCTCCCTTATCTCCATCGCATCTGAAGCATATCATCTTCACGACAAAGGAAAAGTCGTATTGGTTCTAGGTAAGGTTGCTATCTCAAAGGATCGGCACATGGACAAAGTCATGCTTGTCGAGTCCTTAGGATACAACCTCATGTCTATCTCAATGCTTTGTGATCTTGATATGGTTGTTGTCTTTGGCAAGTATCGTTGTGTTGTGATCATGGAAGCTGACCATTCCAAAGTCTTCAAGGCTTTAGGAGAGGAGACTTGTATATTGTTGATTTCTCTCTGGGACCACAACCAAACCGTATGTCTACTTGCAAAAGCTTCGTATAATGGGCTATGGCATCGACGACTTGGTCATGCAGGCATGAGGAATTTTACTGCCATGGAAGAATAAGCACGTCATTGGCATTGAGAATGTCAAATTCCTCAAGGATCACTTGTGTGGAGCCTGTGAAGCTGGAAAGATGACCAAGGCCAAGCATCCAGCAAAGACTATCATGACTACTACTCGACCATTTGAATTGCTTCACATGGATCTCTTTGGTCCTAATCATTATTCAGCAGTTACAAATGATGCATCTCAATATGGCTTTGTTATTGTTTATGATTACTCTTGTTACACATGGGTACATATTGTCACTTACAAACATGAGGTGCAGGAAGTCTTCAAACGATTTTCCTCGAGGGCTTCAACCAACTTTGGTGTGAAGATCAAGCACATCAGAAGTGACAATGGAACTGAGTTCAAGAATTCTGGTCTTGATGACTATCTTGATGAACTTGGTATTACTCATGAGTTATCTGCCCTTATACTCCTCGTGAGAATGGCGTTGTGGAGCGCAAGAACAGGACTCTTGTTGAGATGGCTCAGACTATGCTTGATGAATAAAAGACGCCTCGTCAGCTCGATTCGTGCAATTGACACCGTGCCACATCATCAACATGGTATATCTTCACAAATTCTTCGAGAAGATCTGCATATGAACTCCTCAATCGACAAGAAACCCAATGTGAGTTATTTCAAAGTCTTGGTGCTAAATGATGGATTAGAGATCCTCATCACAACTCTAAATTTGCACCGAAAGCACATGAGGGTTTTATGCTTGGTTACGGAAAGGACTCGCATACCTACAGAGTCTTCAACAACGTTCACCACAAAGTTGTTGAAATTGTAGATGTGCGGTTCGATGAAACTAATGGCTCGCAAAGAGAGCACCTACCTTCTGTGATAGATGAACCAACACCTGAGGAAACTATCAAGTTCAAGGCTACTGAGGATGTCATTCCTACACAAGAATCTGAAGAATTCATTCCAGAACGTGAAGAACGTCGAGCTGATGCACCTGAAGAAAATGGTGCTGAAGAAAATAGTGCTGAAGAAAATGCTGATCAAATTCTTCGATGACAACCATCTCATCCTCGCGTTGCAAATGAAGTGCAGATTGAGAGAATCATCGATGACAATGAAGCACCAGGTCCTCTCACACGCTCAAAAGATTCACATTTGTCTAACTTTTGCGGGCACTTTGCTTTTGTCTCTATCACAGAGCCCACTAAGGTAGATGAAGCATTTTTGGAGCCTGAGTGGATTCAAGCTATGCAAGAAGAATTACATCAGTTCGAGTGCAACAACGTCTGGGAACTGGTTAAACGTCCAGATCCTCGCAAGCACAATATCATTGGCACAAAGTGGATCTACCGCAACAAGCAAGATGAAAATGGCATTGTGGTGAGGAATAAGGCACGACTTGTAGCTCAAGGCTACACACAGGTTGAAGGAATTGATTTCGATGAAACTTTTGCACCTGTTGCTAGACTTGAGGCTATTTGCATATTACTTTCTTACGCTAACCATCATGATATCGCTCTATATCAAATGGATGTGAAAAGTGCATTCCTCAATGGTAAGCTTGAGGAAGAAGTATATGTTGCTCAACCCCGTGTTTTGAAGATCCAAAGCATCCCGACAAAGTCTTCAGACTCAATAAGGCCCTGTATGGCCTCAAGCAGGCCCCTCGGGCGTGGTATGATACTTTGAAGGAATTCCTCATGAAGAAAGGCTTCAAACCTGGTTCACATGACCCTACTCTTTTCACTAAATCCTATGATGGTGAATTATTTGTGTGCCAAATATATGTTGATGATATTATCTTTGGTCAGATCGACCAACGTTACAATCGATTTAATTTGGTTATATGATGAGAGAGGAATATGAAATGTGTATGATGGTAGAATTGAAATTCTTCTTAGGTCTTCAAATTTGTCAACATCGCAATGGCATATTCATATCTCAGGAGAAATACCTCAAGGACCTGTTGAGGAAATTCGGCATGCAAGATTGCAAAGGGGTCAAAATTGTATGCCCACAAATGGCCATCTATGCAATCGATGAAAATGGTATTGACTTTGATCAAAAGGTATACCGCTCCATGATTGGTTCTTTATTGTACTTATGTGCATCTAGGCTAGACATTATGCTTAGTGTTTGCATGTGTGCCCAATTTCAAGCTACACCGAAGGGATCACACCATAAGGCTGTGAAGCATATTCTTTGAGATCTAGCTCACACACCAACACTTGGATTATGGTTCCCCAAGGGCTCGGCTTTTGATCTCATTGGATATTCAGACTCTGACTACGCTGGTGATCGTGTGGACCGCAAGTCAACATCTGGCACGTGCCATTTCCTCAGATGATCTTTGGTCTGTTGGTCCTCGAAGAAAGAGAACTCGTATCACCGCTCATCATCAAGCCGAGTACATTGTCACTGGTTCTTGCTGTGCACAATTGCTGTGGATGAAGCAAACTCTCAAGGACTACGGTGTCAACGTGAAGAATGTGCCTCTCTAATGTGACAATGAGAGTGCCATCAAGATTTCTCACAACCCAGTTCAACACTCGAAGACCAAGCACATTCTGATTCGTCATCATTTTCTTCGTGATCATGTGTTGAAGGGCGACATTTCTATTGAGCATGTGAAGACTGAAGAACAGCTAGCCGATATCTTCACAAAGCCCTTGGATGAGAAGAGATTTAGCAAGTTGGGTGTGATCTAAATATCTTAGAATCTTCAATGTTCTTTGAAAAGGACACTCATCCTAACACTTATGCAAAATTGATGACTTAGATGTGCAACACGCAAAGAAACGTTTTTCTTCAATCAATGAAGACTAACACTCTAAGTGTGAAGAAATTAACAAAGAATTTGATTCTCAGAGCCCTACGATTTGTACGCGGTGTCTGAAATCATCATTCTTATACGGTGGGTCACGCCACCACCAAAAGTTAAAAATCTTCAATTTGAGTTTTTCCTCAGTTTTTGAAATTCTTCAGTTGTGCATTTTCTTCAACTTTGCATTGTCTTCACTGTTTCCGTCGTTTTTCTTCATTGGCTATATATATGAGCTTATGTCCTCTACAACATTCACTTATGTGCATGTGATCGGACCCTTCCCCCTCTATGCTATACTCAACCAAAACTATTCACAAATTATTCATGTGCGTTCTATTTGAAACTCGTTCAAAATCTTCACTGTGTCCTTGTCAGCTGAAGAATTTGCGAACGGAACTTTAAACCGATCTTATCTAAATTTTCGGCTTTGCCGCTCAAACCGTTCCGCATCCCACGATAATACTTATCTATTCACCCACGATCTCACACCATCGCCACCTCTTAGTACGTGGGTGACACATGTCAAGCGAATGAGAAGGGTCAGGGGCACGTTCATCCAATTTCTTCGGACAAACAGTTTTTCACCGTGGCTATATGTACCCCTCTCCTTCCTCACTTCACTTTTACTCCGCTCTATCTCTCTCCGGCTTGAGCTTCTCCAACCGTAGCGCCACCACTACTTCATCGTCGCCGGTGAGGAAGAGTTTCACTGCCTCGACCTCGTCGCCGTCGTACTTGCACCGTCCGCGGATTTCTTCACTCCGCCGCCGCCGTAGCTGTCTTCCTCAGCCAAGTTAGGGCGTGGAAGATCTGAACTGACGAACTTCACATCTACACTTCCAGTTAAATGGTTCTCAAGGCCGAGGTAATTAAAAGTTACTTTTACTGCCCTCTTTGATTCAATTGTTTTCTTCAAAATCTTCAAAAGGTGTTTATTCTTCAAATCTTCACACACTAAACACCTCACATGTCATCTGTTCTTGATTCGTTTCCCTAAGCTACATTTTTCTTCAAGATTCCTCGCCAGTGGATTTTCAATCTATACAACTCGAACCTAAGACCATGAACGCTATTGAAATTCTTCAAGACTCATCTGTCAAATTCCTCAAACTTGTTCTTTTTGAAAAACTTCCGAGAACGATATGGCCTCTCCAAATTCCTCGCAACTATACTCTGCTCACAGTACACATGTCCGTCTTTGAATCACTAGGTTCTCATCAACTTAACTCATTTGCAGCTGCTCCTCGAAGAAAAGTTGCACACCTCTTCGTAGAATTCTATTGTTCAAATTCCTCACCAAGAAAATGGCTGATGGAAAGAAGCCACAGAAGGGAGGAAAGAGGCCTGAAATCAATACTGCTTTCAAGATTCCTGATGACATATACAAAGATTATTGCACTCCAGATGAGGCCAAGTTTGGCAAGGAGGACAAAAGTCAGTGCAAGGTGCGCATTCAAAGAATAGAGAGGAGATGGGAAAGGGAGTGGAGGAAGTACAGATATGTTACTCCCAAGTATATGAAGAAATTCGCTCTAAATCCTCCATGCCCAATACCTCCATTGGCACCTGGCCAAGAAGCTGATCCCACCAGCGTCAAGCGTGGTGAGGATTATCCTGATGAATGGGCAAAGCACCAGGCCAAGCTAGCCAAAATGGATAAGGAAGCAGTGAGGAAATTTAATGAAGACTCTGCTGCTGCTGCTACTACCACTGCTGAGGCCTCCGCAAGCAAGCCGAAGAAGGCCATGTCAAAGAAGCCTGCTCATAAGCCAAGTGCTTCATCTTCAATGCCCTTACAGCCAAGTTCCTCAGCAATGCCCTCACGGCTAGATTCTTCAAAGCCCTCACGGCCAACTCCTCAAGCTGCTCGAGCTCCTCCAAAGGCCTCAGCTCCTCCGCCAAAGTCCTCAGCTGCTCCGACCAAATCCTCAGCACCTGTGCATCTTGCCACGTGCCAAAGGACAATAGGCATCTCTATTGCCTCAGGAGCATCTGCCAGTTCCTCAGCTGCACCAAATTCATCAACTGGCCCCTCTCTGCTAAAGAAAAAGGCCACTGCTGGACGAGGCTCTCGACCAAGTCCTCACAAGAAGCAGGTCACCTTCCAAGTGCCGTCTGATGAAGACGAGGCTGATGATGAGGAACTTGCCAAAATCATCAGAGACAGGCAGCTCAGGGCCGCTAGAGCCAAGGGCACAAATGTGCCTCTGCTTTTGGATCCGAAACTGGTCCTTGATTACATTTATCTCTGGCACAAGGACCGAAACACTCCTATGCCTGATTTCAATGGTTGTGCCTGAAGAAAATGAAGAAGTCAGGGCAACTGCATCAGTTGCGCCTAAAGAAATTCAACCAATTTCCTCTGCTCCTACACCAACTCCGATCCTTCTATCTGCATCAGATGTGAAGAAGACCAAGGCCGCAGAGCATGCAGCGGTGAAGAAAAGGAAGGCATCAACTTCATCAGATTCTTCAGCTCCAAAGAAGATGAAGCCATTGACTAGTTCATTTGACAACCCAATTGATGCTATTCCTGTCTCATCCATGCCATCAAAGGACCTTGTTCCTTTTGATGAAGAATATGTGATTCCAAATGAATCTGATGATGACATTCCTTCTGCTGCTTCTTTAGAGCAGCTTGGATGAAGAAATTGAAGTGGATACAATCCCTTCAACCCCACTAGTCTCATCTCCCATGCCTCTGTTCACTGCTGAAGAGGCCGACGTTGAAGAAATGAGCAAAGAAGAGGAAGATGTGGACATTGGAAGCACTATTCCAGTGATGAATGATGACTTTTGGGAAAGTCAGCACCCCAATTCTCCTCTGTTCACACCTCTACAACAAATTCCTCGGCCCCTTGTCAAGATCAAGTACAAATGGGATCTCAAGAACCACGTGCAACCCCGCTCATCCATGAAGAAATTCCAGCCACTAGTGCTGATGAAAATCTAAATGAAGAATTGAAGATCCAGGCTGTCACTGAAGAAGAACCTGAAATTCCTCAGCCTGTGGATCCTGAGATTGCGATTCGTGAGGTGGTGATGCAATCGACTGATACTCCTCAGCCCAAGCCAAAGGATCCCTTCTCGAAGAAGGAGAAGTTCAAGGGTGATGACTTCTTTGGCGAGCACGTGTTCTTCACTGATTATAATCCTTATGACTCTTCGCCTTAGAAGGAAGCGCTTCGACCGCCACCAGGCCAATTTCTATTCTTCACTGCTCTTCAACAAGGATAAAGTCTTCGACCACGAGTATATTCCTCATGTGGACATGGAATCACTACCATGCTTCTCACTTGTCCTCAGTGTGCTTCATGACGCAGGCCTCCTCAACTTTTGCTCTGACATTGTTGATTGGAATGAGGAACTTATTCTTCAATTCTATGCAACGCTGCACATCACAGGAGATGCTGACGATGTGAACTTTTGGGTTTTGGACTGGATGACCGAAAACACTCATTATAAAGCACCGGCCTCTGAATTACTTCATGCCCTGCCAGTCAGTCCTCCCCTTGAAGGTGCTCGTTGTCTGTACCAAGAGCCTGAGCTCACTGCTCATTACATGCAAGTGCTTATGAAGCCTCTGAAGCCCGGTCAAGCCCCAAGGACCAAATTCCTCGTGAAGGAATTGCTATATGTGCCCAGAACAGTCCATCGCATTCTGATGAGTCCTATCAAAGGTCACGACTCGTCTAATGAAGAAGTCGTTGGCATCATGAAGAATCTGCTATTCAACATCATGCATGGCATTCCTGTCAACTATCATGATTTCTTCATGAGGACTCGCCAATGTTGCACTCTCTCCGCTTGAGTTGAAGCCTTATGCTCCTTGGATTATGAGATTCCTCGTAACAAGGTCTTCACTCAACTACAAAGCTGATTTTCAGAATCACCTCAGCTACTTGCCCCCAATTGAAGTCCTCAAGCGGACATATTCCTCAGCTGATGAAAAGGGCAAGGCACCTGCTATCATTGATGAAGGCATTCGTCCATTGGATGGTCAGTTTCGCAAAGCTGCATCTTATTCCACCAATGATGACTCTGCCACTCATGACTCTGCTGCCAATGCATCCAAGCCAAATCCTCAAGCCACGGCTCCTCGAGTGATGGCTGACCGCGAGCTGCTTCTTAGTCTTCACCAGAAGGTGGATCGAAACCACAAATGTGTTAAGCGTCAGTTTGGTTCTATTCTTCACAACATGACTACTACACATAATGCAGTGAAGAAAAACCATTACTACCTCCATGAAGTCTTCGGTCGCATCTGGGCTATCTCATCTCATCTGTATGGTGAAGAACATCTGCAGCAAATGGGTCTCAAGGAGGACTTTGACTGGTCTGCACCTCCACCGAAGAAATACAAGAAGGTCAAGGTTCCTTCCTTGGTGGCCAGCTCATATTCTTCATCGCCAAAACCGACGAGCATGAAGACTTGGACGACATCACAAGCAGTTCTTACTACGACAACGACTCCAACAACGTCAAGCGCCCTCCATCAACATGATATTCTTCAGGGGCGTTAGTCCTCATTTTTCAACCCTTTTGGTCATTCGATGACAAAGGGGGATAAATTTGAGTTAGTCTTCAAGCGGGTCTATCTTATATGGGCGTTTTTCACGAAGTTACAACTCTCATTCTTTTGATGACTTTACTGGATCGAGTTGTAAACTTAAACTCTATGGTGGCCTGATACTTTTGCTGTGTTTTTCTCGCATGCTTATTCCTCATTAATATTAATGCACGCATGCTGAATTACATCACCACCATATTTCATCATGCATTTCAAATTCTTCATATTATATGTCAAATGCGTGTATTAATTACAAGATATAGAGGGAGATCTCCATGATTCTACTCTTCAAGTGTGCATTGGTTCAAAAGCAAAATCCTCACTATGCACATCTTCAAGGGGAGTTCTTCTATATCTTGCAATTAAATTCCTCAATATCTGTATTTACAGCTTCATATGTTTATCCCCATTGAAAACTTAACCTATATTGTCATCAATCACCAAAAAGGGGAGATTGTAAGTGCATCTAGTGCCCTTAGTGATTTTGGTGTATTGAAGACTTATAGGTTAAGGGACTAATGTGTTTATGAGTGTACACAGGTCTATAAGTCTATGAGGAGTTTGATATTTACAGAGAAAGTCGACCCCTAAAAATGAAGTTCCTCGATTGAAGACTTTGGATTTCCGAAGACTTTGAAAGTGAAGAAATTGGTGTGACCCTGAAGACTTGGTATTCATCCGAGGAACATGAAGCGTGAAGACTTTTGTTTTCTTAGTTTCATTTTGTCTTTCTTGAGTCATAGGAAACATCGTACTGTTAAAGGGGGTCGAGGAAATACAAAGGAAAAATTTCCATGTGATGCTCAACTCAAAATCCTACACCTACCAATCCCTTCGAGTGAAGCCATTGGAAATCTCATACAGTTCAGTCATATTCTTCAATGACAGAGATGAAGTTCTTCTGGTCTCTGAGGAATTTGTTCTGACCGAGGAGTTAGGAATTCGCCAGTCGGATTGCCTACACAAAGGAGGAACATGATAGCCCCGAGGAATTTGATACTCAAATTTCTGACCGTTGCTATGCTATGCGCCAGCTGTCCCAAAATATCTACCCACGTAACGGTCATATCATTGAAGGACATTATGTCTTATCATGTCGGGCTGCTCCCTAGGCTATAAATAGCCGCCCCCTACAACCACTAGCTGGTTGGCTGCTCCGAGTGAAACTGACACTTGTCATTTGAGAGCATCCCATCCTCCGAGGACTTTGAGCGAAAATCATCAAGTGAGGAAAACCCAAACCCAAACACCTACAAACCCAAAGTGATTGAGCATCACTGAAGAGATTGATCTTGCGTAGATCCGACGCTTGTTACCTTTGAAGACTGTGCTTCTTCCAGACGGTTAGGCGTCATGGTTCTAGAGCATCCAAGAGGAAACTGTGGATCGCCGAGTGATCGAGTTTGTGAAGGTTCGGAAGTCACCTGAAGACTTACCACGAGTGATTGGGCGAGGTCTGTGTGACCTTAGCTCAAGGAGAATACGGTGAGGACTGTGTGTCCTCGTGTTTAAATACTCTAGCCGCTCAAACCAGATGTACAACTGAGACAACAGTTGTAACTGGTCTACCAAATCATTGTCTTCACCAAGCTTACTGGTTCTATTTCTTCAACTCTTTCATTTCCTCATTACAGATGTTGTGTGCTTGTTCATATCTGTTTGAAGACTTTGAATGAAGACTTTCTCAATTTCCTCAGTTCAATTTCTTAAGTCTGTTTGTCTTCATCCTGTTTTATCCTGTGTTTACGCTTTCTGTACTCTGTGCTTGTCTTCATTTCATCATGATGGCCATGCCTATGTTCTGTTATGTTTAAATCTGAGTACTTATTCCACTGCAAGTAGTTCTTCGCTTAGGAATTTCCTCACCCTGAAATTCCTCATTGAAGAATTCATAAAAATCGCCTATTCACCCCCCTCTAGTCGATATAACGCACTTTCAAAGGTCAAAGATGTCGCCGAACTTTATGTTCTGGCCGATAGGTGCGCTCGAGCTGGAGAGGGGAGGAAGTACCCCCGCGAGGATGCCGGTGCGGAAACCGACTCCACAGACGAAGGCACAGCCACCCCGACGAAGAAGGGCCGGCGCCGCAACAGGAAGCGCAAGGGCAAGATTGTGCTTGCCGCCGAGGGATCCGAGGACATCGGTACAGCCAAGAAGACCAAGGCAGACGACCCCAACAAGGAGATTGCTGGGTGCGCCGCTTGCCGGGCCTTGGCGGCTGCCGACAAGCCAGGAGGCTCTGACAAGCAGTACTACAAGATCCACCGCACCAAGGGCCATGACCTCCAGAACTGCCGACAGGTTGAGCTACTTGCTGAGAAGCAAAAAGCTGAGTATGAGAGGCGGGACAAGGAGAAGGGTCATGTGGGGACCCCAACTCATAAGTCGAGATCACTGAATGCACGGTACAGTGATCCCGGAGATCGCTCACCGAACACACGAAGCTGAATAACAAGAGTCTTACATCCATACATACCGTCTTACACAAATTATGACCATTATGGTCAAGTCTTACATTGATAAAGCCTTAAGGGCTGAACATCAAATGAAACACAAGCAGCGGAAATCTTCGTCGATAAGTAGAACCCATGCCATCTACCTTAACCCTACAGACATTACTCGACCGAAACGTCCTAGTTCGCATGTTCGTCTCCAAAGAACTCTTCTTCGAACTCCTGTTCTTCCATGCCTTGCCAATTAAATAACCAGTGGCAAGCCAATGAGTACTTTGGATGTACTCTCAAGCAACCCATGGTTTGGTCCAAGATGTAACAATGCATGATATAGGTAATTTTTTGCAGAAAGCTAATTTTGATTGCAATGACATGTTCAACAACTTGTAAGACATGCATCAGGAGAATTCAAGTAACCATGACGACATGTTAAAGATATCAACATAAATAGAGTGGGCATCAACCCAACTCAATCATGTCAAGTCCCTTGACTTGACCCAAGTAGTTCTCCCCAATTATCCAAACACACACACTGGTTTGTGAAGCTCTGGACATAGTTTAAGCAAGACCGCCTAACTATCCTTGACCGTGGACACGGCTATTCAATAGTTTTACACTCTGCAGAGGTTGCACACTTTACCCACAAGATCCGGGAACTTCCGTGTCATCCACGACCAAGTACCTCAAGTACCCGGGTAAGCACCGATCACTATCTTTCCCTAGACGACACTAACAAGGAGTCCACTCGTTGTTCCAGATCCTCACGATGTACATCATACGAGACTCACTCGAGATCGTGAACATCTCGAGAGGGGACGCAACGTGTATCTGTGCCCTATAAACAAATAGTCATGGCCGCCTACCGCACGACCCCATCCCGAGGGAGAGCACCAAGTCCCCCGTCACTTGTAATGCGGGCTCCAAGCTAGTATCGGCCTAGGTAATCAATAATGCCGTTTCCCATACAAGGGTAGAGTGGTTGCGCATGTAAGGTTGGGACAGTCGACAAATCTTAAATCTAATCTGTTTTCCGAAACAACACACACTTGCCTCGGTACACCACTTCGTCATCAAGTGGTTACCAATCTCATCATCTCCCTCGGGCATAAGTGGCACCCGACGGGGTTTTGGAAAAGTCCTTTGAAAATACGCTGTCTCCTTCATCATGCATATACCCGTCCCTTTTTGCGTAGCATCTACTTTAGCATCCTATCTACTGCCATCGGCATAACCCTCATAAGAAGGTAGGGTCATGCACAATGCAAGTATCAACGAGGAAGTAACGGTGGCAAACCACCCCATGTGGTCATCACAGTATCATGTCTCTGATGCAAGCAATAAAAGTTCTATATGACATGCATAAAAAGGGTTTCATAGACATGGTCAAAGGGCTGCTTGCCTGGTTCAACAAAGTCTTCTGGGTCTTCAAAGTCTTCTGGTCCAACTCCTTCATCAGCAACGCAATCTATCGTCGCAAAATAATAACGAGAAAAATAAGGCAATAATAAAACAGAAAAACCAAAGTGCTCATAAAAATGTCAACTTATTTTTGTTAAATACTAGGGTGAAAACTAAGAAGGGAAAATTCTAGTTTTGGATTTGGAGGAGCAGAATAGAAGAAATGGACTTTCAGAGGGGTTTAAACATATTCAAATTTGAATTTGAATATGAACAGTACATAAAAGTTGTTTGGACATGAGTGAAAGCTATACCATTAAATGGGTGGGATTTTCAGAAAAATATGGGAGTTGGAATTATTGCATTTGGATGAATATTTAGTCCAGAAGAATTTTTGCCAGTTTGACAGAAAAGAAAAAGGGGAAGGGGCACTATGCCTGCTAGGCTGCACGTATCACAGGCACAGCGGGCCAGCCAAATGACCACGGCCCAGCCGAGCCGGGATGCTGCCGCCAGATTTTTAAACCCGACGGGCGGGCCCCAGATCGCGAGAGAGGGCGCGGGAGAGGGAGAGGACAGAGAGGCTGACGGGCGGGGCCCCTTGTCAGGGTCGTCGTCAACCCTCGTCCGATGGCGGCGAGGCTTACCGGCGACGATGCAGGGCACGACGAGCTTGGCCAAGGGCAGGGACGACTCAGCGTGGCGTCTGTCGGTGGAGGTGGAACCACGCCGAGGTGGCCTGGTTCGCCGGCGACGAGGTCACGCTGTGGCGGAGGGCTTCGCCAGCGGTTCCGTTTTGCTGACTCTGAGAGGGGAAACAAGGGTGAAAGGATCAGAGAGCTGCAGGGGTTCCAGATCGAGAGGAAAGAGGGCCGGGGACAGCCTGTACCTCGCGGACTCCGGCGAGCCGAAGCGGCGGAGCTCGAGCTCAGGCGCCTCTGGAAAGGAACTAGGGGTGTAGGGGGATGATTAGGGGAGTGAGAGAGCGAGTGGTGGGGAGAGGAGGGCTCGGGAGGCCATTAAATAGGCGAACGGCGGGGTGCCGTGGACCCGTGCGCCGGCGAGCTCTTGCTTGTCGCCACAGGGCTCGGGAGGATCTGGTGCCGTGTCTGGGGTGTTGCTGGGCATGGACTACGCTGAGGGGAACTAAGGGAGAGAGCGGGGAGGGGTCAGAGACACCGCGCGTGTGAGCCGCGCCATTGGCGCTGGGCGGCTGGGACAAGGCTGCAAGGAGGTGAGCCGAGAGGGGGAGAGAGGAGGGGGACAGAGGCGTGGCGTGTCGCAGACGTTGAGGCGCATTGTCGGGCGCACTGGGGAGGCCCGAGGTGGCCGGAGGCGGTTGGAAGGGGGCGGCTACAGCGCGGGAGCGCGCTGTAGCGCGCTCCAGAGCGTGCAAATGGCTGGCATAGCCATTTTTATGCAATGTGGGCGCGTCCAAAGGTGTCTGGTAGCTCTAGGGGGGAGTAAAGAAGTGGGATATGGCCTTGGATGCCCTGGGTGGCCAGTAGGAGAAGAGAGAGGTAGAAGAATAGGGAGAAATGGGCTGTCCAGAGAGAGAAATTGGGGTTTTACCCATCCAATAATTGAGCTTTGGATTTGCCATTGTTACTGGAGGTGAAAGGGGACTAGGAGGGGTTGTGGCAAAAAGTGGAGCTCATGGAGATTAGTGGAAGAGCCCCAAACAGGGTTTTTAGTTAACATGCAGAAGTTGTTTGATATGGTTTTAGGGTACTTGCACTAATTTACTTCTTGTGGCACTTGGCAGGGATGTTTGTCATGACAAAATGACAGGGAAAAAGGAAGAT
This sequence comes from Aegilops bicornis, assembly GCA_021605145.1. Lineage (NCBI taxonomy): Eukaryota > Viridiplantae > Streptophyta > Magnoliopsida > Poales > Poaceae > Aegilops > Aegilops bicornis. The sequence continues at coordinate 463,326,183 of CM038671.1, forward strand.
GAGCTCATTTGGAAGAGTTTGCTAATGAAACTTTGGCAAACCCTAGAAATTAGCAGAAATGAACTTGTGTAGATCTAGTTGAGCAAATCACTTCTCCTTGATGCACTACTTGGTGTAGTGGCCTCATTTGGCCATGTTAACATGATCACAAAAGTTGGGGTCAAGGAGAGAAAGTTGGTAGTACAAAGTTGTTCAGATTTGATTCTGGTCAGAGAGGGTACCAAAATGACCTTGATTGACAAGAGGCTTTGCAAGGTGATCACAATATTCATTTGTGACTTGCTGGATTTTCCTTGGATTTTTATGAAAATATTTCCTGTAGAAATATTTCAAATCCTTGAAATGGGCAGAAATGGTTTTGGGAGGTTTTGTGAACATGACCATGTGTTGAAACTCTTATATATGGGAAATATATGCCCACTGAGTTTCCCTGATTTTTGCCAAATATTTTTAAAACAATAAAATAAGTTTTCCCTATTAAAGACCATTTCTGGCCTCAAGAAAAAGCTTTTAAATAAAATAGGAAAATTACTTTTAAAATTATATTTTTGTGGTTTATGGGAATCCTATATCTAATAGGTTTCAAATATACCTTCTGAAATATTTTTCATACCCCAAATCAAGTACTTTCAGTGCAAACCTCAATCCGTGGGTTTTGGAAAACTAATTTTTGAAAATACTATTTGGGCAAATTATTTTTGTAAGAAAATACTTGCACTATACACATGGCATGATCATTGGGCAGTAGTTTGGGGCAAAGAGATGAAGTACAGAAGGTGGAGTAGTTGACTTTAAAGAGCTCTTGAAAATCACAGAGGGAAAACCAACTCCAAAATAAAAAGCCAAATAATGCGAAAGCTTTTTGTTGGTCCAAATTTTTATGCTTTATTAATGCAAATGAAATGCTACAAAATGCAGGGTGTGACAGACCTACTCCCCTTGCAAGAATCTCGTCCCCGAGATTCCTAAACTAGGCTTTAAAGAGATACGGAAACTCGGATCTAAGGTAGTCTTCACGTTCCCAGGTTGCTTCTGCTTCAGTGTGGTTGCTCCACTGGACCTTGAAGTACTTGATGGTGCGGCTTCGAGTGCGTCGCTCAGCCTCATCCAAAATGCAGATGGGCCTCTCACGGTAAGTCAAATCAGGCTGAAGGTCAATGGCTTGGTGATTGACGTCCTTGTAAAGATCAGGCTTGTCTGGAACTTGGAGACACTTCCGGAGTTGTGACACGTGGAATACGTTGTGCACATCGGATAGTTCGTGGCGCTCCAACCGGTAAGCCACTTCTCCGCGTCGTGCGGTGATCTCGAAGGGGCCGATAAATCTTGGTGCGAGCTTTCCCTTAACGTGGAAACGCTTGGTTCCCTTAAGAGGAGTTACTCGTAGGTATACATGGTCTCCGACTTGGAAGTCTACTTGTCGGCGACGAGTGTCAGCATAACTCTTCTGCCTTGACTTGGCAGTCTTCAAACGCTCTCTGACAAGCTGGACTTGCTCTTCTGCTTTACGGAGGATATCGAGCCCAAAGACTAGTCCTTCTCCGGTCTCTGACCAATTGAGGGGCGTGCGGCATTTCCGTCCGTATAACACCTCAAACGGTGCCATCAAGGCTTGACTGATAACTGTTGTAGGAGAACTTCGGCAAAGGGAGGCAATCTTCCCACCTAGCTCCATATGCGGGACCACATGCTCGGAGCATGTCTTCGATATCCGATTCACTCGTTCTGTCACACCTCCGGTCTGTGGGTGGAAAGCAGTGCTGAAGGACAACTTGGTCCCCATGGCTTCTTGGAACTTCTTACAGAACCTTGACGTAAACTGGGTTCCTCGATCTGACACAATCTCCTTGGGAACACCATGAAGGCTTACGATTCTGTTGATGTATAGAGTTGCTAGTTGGTTGCCATCATAGGTAGTCTTAACAGGAATGAAATGGGCTACTTTAGTCAAATGATCAACTATGCCCCAGATGGAGTCATGCCCCTTGTTTGACCTAGGTAGTCCAAAGTGATGAAATCCATTCCGACTTTATCCCATTTCCACTGGGAACCTTGAGTGGTTGGAGAAATCGCAGTCGCCGATATTCAGCCTTGACTCTTTGGCATACATCACACTTTGCAACATAGGTGGCAATCTCCTTTTATCCCGTGCCACCAAAATCTTTCCTTCAGGTCTTGATACATCTTGGTCCCTCCAGGATGGATGGAATACGGGGTGTCATGAGCTTCTTGCAAGATCAAGTTCTTGAGCTCAACCTTGTTGGGCACGCAAATGCGATTCCCAAACCACACAACTCCTTGCTCATCCTCTGAGAAACTTGGGGCTTTGCCTGCCTTGATCTTCCTCTTGATGCCTTCAATACTCTCGTGTCCCTTCTGAGCTTCCTTAACATCATCCATCAAGGTAGGCCTAACTTCGAGGTTGGCCAAGAATCCTGGTGCAACCAGTTCCAACCCGAAGCTTTCAAGTTCTTCATACAAGGCGGGTAGCCTGTCCTTAAGCATAGCATTCAAGGAACAAGCCTTTCTGCTTAATGCATCTGCTACCACATTTGCCTTCCTGTGGTGGTATTGAACACCGAGGTCATAATCCTTGATCAACTCCAGCCACCTTCTCTCGCCTCATGTTCAATTCCTTCGAGTGAAAATATACTTCTACATTTGTGATCCGTGTATATCTCACACCGCTTCCCTAGGAGGTAATATCGCCATGTCTTCAAGGCATGAACCACTGCTGCTAACTCAAGATCATGAGTAGCATAGTTCTCTTCATGAGGCCGTAGTTGCCTTGAAAGGTAAGCTACGACTCTGCCCTCTTGCATCAGGACACCTCCCAGTCCGGTTCTTGACGCATCACAATATATCACAAATTCCTTATGTATATCCTGGTGTGGCTTAACTGGGCGGTGGTCGCCTCTTCTTCAGCTCCTGGAAGCTCTCTTCGCACTTCGGCGTCCATTCAAACTTCTTGTCCTTCGTCAAGAGCTAGGTCATGGGTCGGGCAATGCTTGAGAATCCTGCAACGAACTTGCGGTAATATCCTGCGAGTCCGAGGAAGCTTCTGACTTCCTTCACATTGCTCAGGGATTGCCATTCAGTCACGGCTTCAATCTTAGCGGGATCGACCGACAATCCTTCTTCACCAAAACATGACCCAAGAATCCAACTTCACGCAGCCAAAATTCGCACTTGCTGAACTTGGCATACAGTTGGTGCTCTCGAAGCTTGTCTCGGACCATCCTCAAGTGTTGCGCGTGTTCTTCTTCTGTCTTCGAGAAGACAAGAATGTCATCAATGAAGACAATGACAAACTTGTCCAAATATTCCATGAAGACCTTATTCATGAGATACATGAAGTAAGCTGGGGCATTGGTCAATCCAAAGGACATGACCGTGCACTCATACAGGCCATATCTGGTTACAAATGCCGTCTTCGGAATATCCTGGGGTCTGATTTTCAGCTGGTAGTACCCAGATCTGAGGTCGATCTTGGAGAACACCTTGGCCCCATTGAGTTGATCAAACAAATCTTCAATCTTGAGAAGTGGATACTTGTTCTTGATTGTAACTTCATTGAGGGAGCGATAGTCAATGCACAAGCAGATGGTACCGTCCTTCTTTGCCACAAATAGAACAGGTGATCCCCAAGGGGAGGCACTAGGGCGGATAAATCCCTTCCTCAACTGCTCTTCCAGTTGCTTCTTCAATTCTGCTAACTCATCCGATCCCATTCTATAAGGCTTCTTATAGATGGGTCCTGCTCCGGGCATGAGCTCGATGATGAACTCAATGTCTCGGTCAGGAGGCATTCCCGGTAGCTCATCAGGAAAGACATCGGGGTATTCGCATACTACCTGCACTTGCTCCAATCCAACTTCAGTCTGACAGTTGACTTGGGTGGCTTGAGCAGAGGAGGGGTTGGAGGCAAATTTAACTTTGACTCCTTGCTCATTGGTCACAGTGACAGTCCAGTTGGCGCAATCTAACAATCCTTGGTGCTTGATGAGCCAATTCATTCCTAAGATCACATCCAAGCCTTGTGATCTTAAGATGATAAGGTCTGCTAGGAAGTCTACCCCGTTAATGATAATCCCGACTCCTTTACATCCTACCTTGGCTCTCATCTCTGCTCCGGGGGTTTGTACCACCATAGGGTTATTCAGGGGTGTAGGGGTCATGCCACTTTTTAATGCAAACTTTTGGGTGACAAATGAATGCGTGGCTCAAGATTGCAGGGGCTGAGTTGACAAGGAACGTACCCAGCACGACGTGCAGGTCTTCCTGGGTTTCTTCTGCAGTGACATGATTCACACGACCCTTGCCGTTGTTGGGAGGGTTGCGGGGAGCTTGGTTCCTTGGTGGCATCCCACGGCCTTGTCCTGGGTTCTACGCATTGGGGCGCGGGGCGTCGGGCTTCTTGTTGGGGCAATTCTTGGAGTAGTGTCCTGGCTGACCACATCCAAAGCAAGTGACTTGGTTGGGGTTGCTGCTCTTGCCGGCATTGTTATTGGGGTTGTTGTAAGCTGGCCTGGGGTTGGCATACTGCTGAGGCTGATAGTTGGTGCGGGGTGCAAGGGCTCTTGGCTGCTGATAGGTTGGCTTGACCTGGGCTGGCTGCCATGGGCGAGGCTTCACAGTTCTTTGGAGCTACCCTTGCCGATCATCTTGCGCTTACGGGTATCATGCAAAGCACGCCGCTTGTCCTCAAGCATGAGTGCCTTGTTCACCAGATCGAGGAAAGGTCGGGCAGTCACACACAACAAGCGGAAATCAGAGAGTCTGGTTAAGGCCTTCCATGAAGCGCTCCCTTTGGCGACATCAAGGTCGACATCCTCGAACATACCTTGAGAGAACACCGAACTTCTGCATGTACTCCTTGACAAGCTACTTCCTTGCTTCAGGGCTCGAAACTCACGCTTCTTGATGGCCATGATTCCAGAAGGAATGTGGGCCTTGCGGAATTCTGCCTTGAAGTCATTCCAAGTGATGTTTTGCTCAGCATGCATGGCTTTGAATCCATCCCACAAAGCTCTAGCAGTGCCCCCGAGACAGTGAGCAGCATACGCCACCTTCTCACGGTCCTCAGTGCATCCGACTAGTTCCAGCAGATCCTCAATGGTGCGGACCTAGTCGTTTGCATCCAGGGGTTCAGCAGTCTTGATGAAGGTGGGTGGTGTATGCTTCTTGAACTCCACCAACGTGGAACGTCCATTGCCGTTTCCTGCCGGCTGGCGATTGACAGCTTGAGCAATCATCTGGAGGGCTGTGGTGTTGGCTTGGCGTTCCTCTCGGAAGGCTTGGAGAAGCTAAGCCATGTCCATGTTTGGAGGTGGTGGTGGTGGTGGAGCTTGTCCTTGGGTTTGGTCCTGACTGCTCTGCCTCGCTTCTTCTTCTTTGGGTAGAGGTACCAGTTCGTGTTACAACAGGCATCCTGTTGGAGCGGTCAAGGTCTCATAATTGGGAAAGATGGGGAAAGCAATATAGATGGGACGCCTAGTAAGGGGTTGGTATGACACTAATTGTTTTCATGTAAGGGCAAAAAGGCCAAACACATTCATTAAAGTCCAAATGGGTGATGTAGTTGCTTACAAGTTCCCGAAGGAAAGGACGACATCCATCAAACACATCAAAAGCAAACACAACACTACATGGTTTCATATGAAACATTACAAGGACTCGACCGTGATAGGGGTACCACGACCTATCCTACCGTAGGGGTTACTAACGGTGAGGGAGTCTCGGACTAGGGGTGTCCGGATAGCCGAACTATCATCGCTGGGCCGGACTCTGGACTATGAAGATACAAGATTGAAGACTTCGTCCGTGTCCCGGATGGGACTTTCCCATGCGTGGAAGGCAAGCTTACGATACGGATATGTAGATCTCCTACCGATGTAACCGACTGTGTAACCCTAACCCTATCCGATGTCTATATAAACCGGAGGGTTTTAGTCCTGAGGATCTAACAACAATCATACCATAGGCTAGCTTCTAGGGTTTAGCCTCTCCGATCTCGTGGTAGATCTACTCTTGTACTACCCATATCATCAATATTAATCAAGCAGGAGTAGGGTATTACCTCCATCGAGAGGGCCCGAACCTGGGTAAAAACATCGTGTCCCTTGTCTCCTGTTACCATCCGCCTAGACGCACAGTTCGGGACCCCCTACCCGAGATCCGCCGGTTTTGACACCGACACTGGCGCTTAGGCTGTTTCTTGGAGGGATCATCCTCCGTTGTTCCTTCGCCGTTCCCTTCTTTTGGGGTGTCCACCATGTATATGTCATATGACGAGGTGGCCTTCCAGTGCCCTGTAGGCGTTGGTTCTTGTTCGTCTCCTGCATCGTCGTCCATACCGTCGATGTCTTCGGAGTCGAAGTCGAGCGTGTCGGTTAAATCATCGACAGTGGCTACGAAGTGGGTGGTGGGTGGGCTTTGAATTCTTCGTCATCCGCGTCCCAACCTTGCCGACCATAGTCCAGCCAGGGCTCTCCTGAGAGGGAGACTTTAGTGAATTCAGATCTTCGATCATCAACAACGACGCGGTCCAGGGTGAGACTTTTCTCCCCGGACAGATCTTCGTATTCGGCGGCTTTGCACTGCGGGCCAATTCACTTGGCCATCTGGAGCAGATCGAAAGCTACGCCCGCCATCGTGTCAGGTTTGGGAGTTTGAACTACACGGCCGACATCCGCGGAGACTTGATCTTCAAGGATTCGAGCCACGCCCAAGCGCGCCGCCGTCTCGATGGGTATGATCTAGCTCTGCCGCGAACAAAGGTCCTGGAGGTCAAGACAAGCTGGCCTGCTCCGACCCTTAATTCGGAGCCAACTTCACTGGGATCGAGGACGAGTGGTTGGACACCGCCGGGGCTGAAACCTCTCGGCGATTGAGCCGAACAACATCCCCTGTCCTTTGCAAAGCCCGTGACTCGAGGTGCCGGACTCCTCTCCGGACTCCAACCTCCCGCTACCGCCAATGAATCCGATTACGCGGTTATGGAGTTCACCGCGGACATCTTTTCAAAGACTCGCCCTTTGGCGACATCCGGAATTCACTAAAATCTCTCTTTATCAGGAGAGCCCTGGCCGGACTACGGTCAGGAAGGTTGGGATGCAGACGACGAAGAAATTGAACACCCACCCACCACCCACTTTGTAGCCACTGTCGATGATTTAACCGACATGTTCGACTTCGACTCCGAAGACATCGACGGTATGGACGACGATGCTGGAGACGACCAAGAACCAGCGCCTACAAGGCACTGGAAGGCCACCTCATCATATGACATATACATGGTGGACATCCCAAAAGATGGGAATGGCGATGGAACGACGGAGGATGACCCTCTAAGAAATAGTTAGCCAAGGCCACGACGCCGCTCTAAATCCCACACAGCAAAAAACGGTGACTCCGACCACGGGAGATAATAACACCGGACAAAGGTTAAAGACAACCCCCTCCAAACCGGATTCAGCACAGAGGAGGGAGAAGCCAGCCCTCATGATAAAGCGGCGACAGAGAGGTAGAGGACGATAATTATATGCCTCCTCCGAAGATGAGGCAAGCCTCGACATTTACTTTAATTTGTCATGCCTCGAGGATCCCGCCAACAGGAGCCTTTCAAACGAAGGCTTATGGCCACGGCAAGCAGCCTCAAGAAAAGCGATAGCAGCTTAGAGCTGACTAAGACTTGCTAGTCGGCAGATGGATCAAGTCCTTGCAGCCGAAGAGTACGAACTCGAACGCCCCTCCAAAAGCTACCCCAAACGTGAGGCCGTTGCCTCGATCGGAGGAGGAAGCACCCGTGATCACCGGCAAGACGACATGGCAGACCGCCACCCTGCGGGTGCGAGCAGAGAAGCCTCTCGACCCTCCGCTCAAACCACGCCCCTATGCCGCTCAAAAGTACCAAGGCACGGGAGAACGTGCGGACTTATGCAGATATCTTTGGAGGATAAGGCAAAGCAAACAAGATCGATCTACGGATCGGGCATTAAACGACTGGATGATTACCGCCACGCCGGATCTACAAAGAACCTCGGCCGGGCGAACACAGTGAACAAAGCTCATATGAGCTACGCCGTGATATAGCCCAATACAGAGGCGCCAAGACACCCACTATGCTTCACAGATGAAGTAATGGATCATCAAACTCGAGGGCTTCAAACCCGTAAACATCGAATCATACGATGGTACCACAGATCCTGTGGTCTGGATCGAGGACTATCTCCTCCATATCCACATGGCCCGCGGTGATGATCTACATGCCGTCAAATACCTCCCACTCAAGCTTAAAGGACCAGCTCGGCATTGGCTCAACAGCTTGCCAGCAGAATCAATTGGTTGTTGGGAAGACTCGGAAGCCGCATTCCTCGATAACTTCCAGGCACATATATGTGCGACCACCAGACGCCGATGACCTAAGCCACATAATTCAGCAGCCAGATGAATCGGCCGGACAATTACAGACACGGTTCTTAACCAAGAAAAATCAAATCGCTGATCGTCCGGATGCAGAGGCCCTTGCAGCCTTCAAACATAACATCCGCCACGAGTGGCTTGCCCGGCACCTAGGACAGGAAAAGCCGAAATCCATGGCAGCCCTCACATCACTCATGACCCGCTTCTGTGCGGGAGAAGACTGCTGGCTAGCTCGAAGCAACAACTTGGCCAAACACTCTGGTAGTTCGGATACCAAGGACAGCAATGGCAGGTCGCGTCGCAACAAGAATAAATGCCGCATTAACGGTGACAATGCTGAAGATACGATAGTAAATGCCGGATTCAGAGGCTCTAAACCCGGTCAGCGGAAGAAGCCATTCAAAAGAAATACCCAGGGCCCGTCCAACTTGGACCGAATACTCGATCGCTTGTGCCAGATACATGGCACTCCCGAAAAACCAGCCAACCACACCAACAGGGATTGTTGGGTGTTCAAGCAGGCAGGCAAGTTAAATGCCGAACTCAATGACAAGGGGCTGCATAGCGATGACGAGGAAGAGCCCCAGCCGCCGAACAATAGAGGATGGGGAAGGGCTTTCCGCCCACAAGTGCGGACGGTGAACATGATATACGCAACACACATACCCAAAGGGAGCGAAGCGTGGCGCTTAGGGACGATATGCGATGGAGCGGTCGCCCCGAAGTTCAACCCATGGTCTTCCTGCCCGATCACCTTTGATCGAAGGGACCACCCCACTAGCATCCGTCACGGCGGTTTCACCCCATTGGTTCTTGACCCAATCATTGACGGATTTCACCTTACTAGAGTCCTGATGGACGGCGGCAGCAGCCTGAACCTGCTTTACTGTGATACAAGGCGCAAAATGGGCATAGACCCGCCAAGAATCAAACCGAGCAAAGACGACCTTTAAAGGCGCCATTCCAGCTTGTAGAGGCCAATCAGACAGGCTCCGTTACACTTGAAGTGGTCTTCGGATCCTCGGATAACTTCCGGCGAAGAGTTAATCTTCGACATAGTCCTGCTCAAGACGGCTATCACGCCTTTGCTTCCGGACGAACCGCATTTTGACGGTAAAGTTCAATGCGGTGCCGCACTACGCATACCTCAAGCTCAAGATGCCAGCCCTCGAGGAGTAATTACGGTCAATGGAAATACCGAACGCCTTCTCCGAACGGAGGAGCATACGCGTCTCTACCGGGCGGAAGTACAAAGCAGCCTCTTAAGGCAATTCTCGAGTCCGCTACTAAACGACCGGACACCGCCAAGCGCCGCCGAGTAACTCTACAACAAGACCACTCGCACATTCCGAGCATCGCAGAAAGCAATGCGGCCCCAACCCCAGCCCCCGCGAACTTCTGGAAGCCGCAGATTACGCGCACATAATTGCGCCTCAAGCACCATGGGCATAGGGGACGGGCCACGACCACGGCATGCCTGCATGCGGCTAGACCGCACTAGGGGCCCCCGCTTGTGTCATTCCTTTTCTTTTTCTTTTTCTTTTTACTTTCAGACTCCGCCTTCCAGAAGCCCCGTCCGCACTAGAATTGCCGAACTCATGATGCAACAGCCAGGAAGCGTAAAGCTACGCCGAGTGTCCAGGTGGTCTCTACTACGAGCATTATACCTGTTTTACATACCATCCCGCATAGCCTTACCCTCGGAGGGGGACATGTTAAATAGTCCCATTCCTTGCTTATCGCACTATTTGTATCATTACTCGCTTTTTATTGCAAGATCTTTTGAATAAACAATACATAGCTTCTCGCTTATTATTGCATTCCTTTTCCATATATGTTCATCTATGACATGTTGCACCCATACACTTTGGTACGGCCAATACACCAGGGCTTAAGTACCCCCGAATGGTGTGATAAGTCCAAACACTTTCACAAGTGCGGCACCCGAACTTATAGCATTATATGCATCGGTTCGAATCATGTCTTGGGTCAATAGTTGGGTTTGCCTGCTCCCATGTTTTGGTACTCACGTTCCGCTATATCGGCTAAGGTAGCACCGGGAGAACCACTGCGATTGTGCCCCGGTTGAGCTGGGTTGAGCACCTCAGTGGAGAAAGCTAAAACTGACCGTCATGATAAGGCGAGAGTTGGTCGCTGTTCGAGAGGTTTTTTCGTGTTCCTAAAGACTTATGCCGCTTAGAGCGAGGAGCCGGCATTGTCCGGCCAAGGCGTGGATAGTGCCCCGAACTCGGTCTTCCGAATACTAGGGGCTTCGCCGAAATTTAAAATTATAGAATTATATGGGTAAGTGAGAGTGTTCAAGCACTATAAGTCCGGGTTGCACAGTTCGTTCGTTGAGCGCCTCCTCGAGGGACCCAAGAATGGGAACAAGAGCGCTCAAGTTTATCCCGAACACCCCAAAGACTCGTGGCATGGGGGCTGAAGCCAACGACTTGCCATCTCTTAGATTTGATAAACGGCCGCATGTAAGGTAATATTTTAAATTCACAAGCGTTGCTTAGCGATATGAACAAGTTTTCAGCGCATGTGATAACAAATGCGGTCTATTCAAAAATTACATCTTTGGAGCATTCACCGCTATCGTGGGCACCCTCCAGACGCCCTCATAATACATTTCGGCTTATGTATGCCCCTTGCCCGGTGGTGGTCCGTCCTTCACAAGCTTCTCACCGCCCAAATTTTGCCCCAAAGGCACCTTAGCACGGGCAAGGCCCCTACGGCACCTTCAATGCATTTTAACGCTTGATGACTTCAATCCATGGACAAAGGCCCACCAGCCGCCGTGACTAGCCCGGCGAAGTAGCTCCTGTGCATGGCTTCAGAGAGGCTACACCGAACTATGAGGCCCTTCATGGCCTGTTCGGGCGACCTTGTGGAGCTCGACCAGCGCTTCACCTGGTCGCTCGAAGCACACGGATGTTCGGCCTCAGCATATCTGAGACCAAAACACCTTTCTCCGTCGAGCTCCCCTCTTCGCTCGGTAGAAAGCGGCGTCGGACACACCTCACAAGTGATCTGCCGAAGGCTCTGGAGAGCTCCGGATTCGGTAAGTAATGTATAATTGACTTTTACATTCTTGCTTTGCATAAAAATGCCTTACCCGCCGCTATCTTCCTCATCGCCTCAATCTCCCGGAGGGCTTTTTGGGCTTCGCCTTAGCGGCCTTGGCACTCTCAAGAGCCGAGGAAAGCTCGGACTCCTGTCTTTGAGTCACGCCCAAACCCTCGTGTTTTTCACGAGAGCCTGAGCTCTTGCCGCACCTCCGCCAAGCCTCCCCTTCTTCTTGCTCGGTGCGCATGTCATGAGCCGCTTTGTTCAAGGTCACCGCTTCCTTCGTGGTCGCCACCTTGTTCGTGGGCCCCTACAATACCCATGTTATTCCTGTCTTTTTGCAACCAACTCCTTTCTATAAGGTATTACTTTAATAAGGTATTACTTACCTTCCTTGTCCTCGAGCTGCTTCTTGGCAAGGCCGAGCTTGTTCTCGGACCGCCGAGGTTCTCCTTCAATGCATTGACCTCCATGATCGGTCTTGGCCGGGCAGAGGTCACAGCCAGCCTGCATTCCCATACCGACATATTTATGTTAGACTCCTGCAAGATATCTTTTAGATCCTCATCCGCTTTTCTTTCCAACACCGAACTAAGCATCGTGGGCTACCGCTCTATGCGGTAATATTTTTACATATTCTAAACTTACCTCAAAGCCCGTTAGAAGGCTGTTGTAGAGCTTCACCAGCCCGCCCTTGGCGGATCGAACTTTTCGGATCACCGCACTCATAATAAAGGCGGTGCTCCTTCCTCAATGGAGGCGCTGTTAAGCGCCCAAAGAAGGTATCCGATGCCTCCGGTTGGACGGAGGACATCATGCTCTTACCCTTCTACGAAGGGGTCCCTTTGCCGGACTTCGAACCGCTGAAGGTTCCGGGTTTGGAGTCCGGACAAGGGTCGGGCTTAGAGCCCCCGGGGTCTTGCTCCTCAAGGCTGGAGTCCGGGAGGCTGCCTTGTGGCGCCTCCGCGCCACCTCCTCTTGACCAGTCCCCTTAGTCTTCACCTCGGCGTCAGAGGCGACGCGAGGCGCAGGAGGCGGCCGGAAGAGAAGTGCTCTCCACTTCGACGAATTCAGGGACCCGCTGACGGCCGGGCGAGCTCTGCCCTTGGGCGGGCTGCATGATTGTTCGGCATTAGAGAACACTATGCAATGAATGAAAATAATAATACCATGGGTATCCTGGACACTTACGATATCACTAGGGCTTGGCCCTCGAGGGCCACCTCCTCGCCGTCATTATTGGCGTTGGTGGAGACGTCCTGAGGAAGGGTTCTTCCTTCTTGGACCCTCCGGCCTCCCCAGCAACAAGGACGGCCTTCCTTTTCTTCTCTTCGCTCATTGGGGAGAGGCTTTTTCCTCCTCCTCGTTCTCAGGAGAGGATTCTATTTCAGAATCTGACAGCACCTGGTGCCGGGAGCTCCTTCGAGTTCCCATGGCCTCCTTCTTGGCCTTCTTCTCCGTCACCACGTGAGGTACTGGAACCAGCAGCCCCGTCAAGCGGGCATCCGCTGGGTCTTCTGGCAAAGGAGCCGGACAGTTAATCTGTCCGGACGTCTTCAACCGATCTGTCAAAAGGTTAGGGAGTTTTAGATCCGTGCATAGAGTCAAACTATGAAAAAGAGTCCCATAAAGGGCAAAATAACTTACCTCGCTGGCTTGACGCCGCGAGCGGAATCTCGATCTTCGGTAGCGGATGCGGAGCTTCGCCTTGAACAGCACCTTCCGTGCATCTTCGTGCGTAGTGTCAAGAGCCGCTCAAGGTCCGTGTCAGTCTTCGGATCAAACTCCCACAAATTGAAGGCCCGTTGTCGCATGGGAGAATCCGCGAATGAGCATAACTCGACTACGTTGACAAGCTTGAGGTTCTTGTCCACCAGGTTTCGGACACGTGTTTGAGTCCGCCAGCTCTTCCAATCACCCCACGCCAGTCCCGCTCTTTCCATGATGTGAGCCGTGTGGGGGAGCCAGATCTGAATTGGGGGCCGCCCATTTTGGAGTCGCGCTGCTCGGTGATGTAGAACCACCCCGATTGTTAACCCCTTTATGGTCTCCACGAAGGAGCCCTCAAGCCATGTGACGTTGGGCATCCTGCCCGCCATGGCGCCTCTGCATTCCGCCTGTCGGCCGCCCACTATCTTCGGTTTGACGCTAAAGGTCTTCAACCATAAACCGAAGTGGGGCTGAATGCAGAGGAAAGCCTCGCACACGACGATAAACGTCGAGATATTGAGGATGAAGTTTGGGGCCAGATCGTGGAAATCCAGGCCGTAATAGAACATGAGCCCCCGGACAAATGGGTGAAGTGGAAAACCTAGTCCGCGGAGGAAGAGGGTGAGAACACCACCCTCCGATGGGGGCCCTGGGGTGGGATGAGCTGCCCTTATAGTGGGGAGCCGAGCACGCCGATGTCGCCGACAAGTATCTCGCCTCCCACAGCCTTGTGATGTGCCCCTCCGCGACGGAGGAGGCCATCCACTTGCCTCCCGCCTCCGGACATAATTGGAGAAGGTCGAGGTGAGATGTGCGGACTTGGGCGCTGGAGCTCGAAAAGTCTTGCTGAAATGGATGGGCAAAGGAGGAAGAAGGCGTAGGTGAAAAGGTGGATCCTTATCCCCTTATATGGACGGACGAAGCTATGCGTCCCCCACCAGCCTGGTAAAACTCGCTTATCCCCCAAGCGCCGTAAATTGATGGCACGGTTGGGTTACCCACATCCGTATTGATGAGAATCCCGGAATAAGGGGGACACGATCTTCGCTTTGGACGAGACGTGCTAAGAAACCGCCGCTAAACGCTACCGAGGTGGTACAAAGAAAACGATTAGAATAAGAACTTGGCCGTATGCGTGATTACACGCCGCAGAATACGCCGCCAGATTGATTTTGTGTAAATATTATTCTCTCTACGGTGTTATGTGGAAATTATTTTGCAGAGCGACAATCGCCCTTGTGTTCAAAATCTTCTATGAAGTATTCGGAGGAGGAACCCGCCTTGCAATGCCGAAGACAATATGTGTGCCGGACTCGTCGTCATTGAAGCCTGGTTCAAGGGCTACTGAGGGAGTCCTGGACTAGGGGGTGTCCAGATAGTCGAACTATCATCGTTGGCCGGACTCCTGGACTATGAAGATACAAGATTGAGGACTTCGGCCCCGTGTCCGGATGGGACTTTCCTTGGCGTGGAAGGCAAGCTTGGCGATACGGGTATGTAGATCTCCTACCGATGTAACCGACTCTGTAACCCTAACCATATCCGTGTCTATATAAACCGGAGGGTTTTAGTCCGTAGGATCTAACAACAATCATACCATAGGCTAGCTTCTAGGGTTTAGCCTCTACGATCTCGTGGTAGATCTACTCTTGTACTACCCATATCATCAATATTAATCAAGCAGGAGTAGGGTATTACCTCCATCGAGAGGGCCCAAACCTGGGTAAAAACATCGTGTCCCTTGTCTCCTGTTACCATCCGCCTAGACGCACAGTTCGGGACCCCCTACCCGAGATCCGCCGGTTTTGACACCGACAACGGGCATATCCAAGTTGCGAATGGTGCCTAAGTGGTGGAATGCTCGGTCGCGTAGTCTGGCTCTTCTGGGTCTTCCTCCTCATTATCAGCATCCTGAATTTCCTCTTCACTTGAAGGGGTGGGGGAGTGGAGGAGCTCAACACGGCGTTGCTTTTGTTGGTGGGTGAAGAGCTTGCGGTAATCCCTTGCGCTCATGCGGTGTTGCTGTGGTGGTTCTCCATCCTTTGGGGGGTCTTCCGCCTCGGTACGCGATTGCGGGCTGTCTAGGGGGAGCACCTTCTTTCTTGATCCTATCCGTCTTCGCTTGTGCTTGGCGAAGAAGTTCCTTGGTCTCATGAAGTTCCTTTCGGAGTTCCATTGATTCCGAGGCCAAGTGTTGTGCCAAACTATCGGCACAAAGGCTGAAGTAGGTCTGGAATCGGAGTGGAAGTCCTTCTTCTAATGGTGGAGCTGGTGTAATCGCTCTCATCCTCACCTTCCTTCCGATAAGGCAAGAAGCGGGTTGCCAACTCGCCTGCCATCTCTGGAAGAAGGTCTCGGAGGCGGGTGAGTGCCTTGAGGGTTGCCATCTCGACGGCAAGAACCAGAGTTGCCATCTGGGATCCCTCGAAGAACCAGCTTGTTGGAGAGTTATTAGCCTTCACGATCACTTCCACATGATACTCCGTCTCGGTGTCATTGATCCAATGCTCATGGTAGGTGAAAATGGGGGCTCGGTGAAACTGGCACATCTTGAGGCTATCCTCGAGAAGCACGAGAAATACGGTGGTCAGGAAGTCTTCGGGTATGGAAGCCATCTACAAAGGTTTAATGGGAGAGGTCAATAAGGGAAATATATCTTGGGTTGGGTAAGCTCTAGAAAAGAAGAGAAGTTTAGATGGTCTCAAGCTAACTAACGTCCATGCTAACTAAGGCTTCCTACGGTCAGGATGGCTCTGATACCAGCTACATGGGGACCCCGACTCATAAGTCGAGATCACCAAATGCACGTGTACAAAGGATCCTAGAGATCAATGCTCACCTTGAACACAGAAGCTGAATAAAAAGAGTCTTACATCCATACATACCGTCTTACACAAATTATGACCATTATGGTCAAGTCTTACATTGATAAAGCCTTAAGGGCTGAACATCAAATGAAACACAAGCAGCGGAAATCTTCGTCGATAAGTAGAACCCATGCCATCTGCCTTAACACTAGATGCATTCTGACTGGGAAACGTCCTAGTTCGCATGTTCGTCTCCAAAGAACTCTTCTTCGAACTCCTGTTCTTCCATGCCTGGCCAATTAAATAACCAGTGGCAAGCCAATGAGTACTTTGAATAAACTCGCAAGCAACCCATGTTTTGGTCCAAGATGTAACAATGCA
Organism: Aegilops bicornis; assembly: GCA_021605145.1. NCBI lineage: Eukaryota > Viridiplantae > Streptophyta > Magnoliopsida > Poales > Poaceae > Aegilops > Aegilops bicornis. Next base: position 463,342,577 of record CM038671.1, read on the forward strand.
TGATATAGGTAATTTTTTTGCAGAAAGCTAATTTTGAGTGCAATGACATGTTCAACAACTTGTAAGACATGCATCAGGAGAATTCAAGTAACCATGAGGACAGGTTACAGATATCAACATAAATAGAGTGGGCATGAACCCAACTCAATCATGTCATGTCCCTTGACTTGACCCAAGTAGTTCTCCCCAATTATCCAAACACACACACTGGTTTGTGAAGCTCTGGACGTAGTTTAAGCAGCACCGCCCAATTGTCCTTGACCGTGGACACGGCTATTCGAATGGTTTTACAATCTGCAGAGGTTGCATACTTTACCCACAAGATCCGGGGAACTTCTGTGTCATCCACGACCCGCGGTACCTCAAGTACCCGGGGTAAGCACCCGATCACTATCTTTCCCTAGACGACACTAACAAGGAGTCCACTCATTGTTTCGTATCCTCACGATGTTCATCATACGAGACTCACTCAAGATCGTAACATCTGAGAGGGGACGCAACGGTGTATCTGGTGCCTTGTAAAAACAGTCATGTTCGCCCTACTTGGCACAACCCCGTCCCGAGGGAGAGCACCAAGTCCCCCGTCACTTGTAATGCGGGCTCCAAGCTAGTATCGGCCTAGGTAATCAATAATGATGTTTCCCATACAAGGGTAGAGTGGTTGCGCATGTAAGGTTGGGACAGTCGACAAATCTTAAATCTAATCTGTTTTCCGAAACAACACACACTTGCCTCGGTACACCACTTCGTATCAAGTGGTTACCAATCTCATCATCTCCCTTGGGCATAAGTGGCACCCGACGGGGTTTTCGAAAAGTCCTTTGAAAATACTCTGTCTCCTTCATCATGCATATACCCGTCCCTTTTTGCGTAGCATCTACTTTAGCATCCTATCTACTCCCACCGGCATAACCCTCATAAGAAGGTAGGGTCATGCACAATGCAAGTATCAACAAGGAAGTAACGGTGGCAAACCACCCCATGTGGTCATCACAGTATCATGTCTCCGATGCAAGCAATAAAAGTGCTATATGACATGCATAAAAAGGGTTTCATAGACATGGTCAAACGGCTGCTTGCCTAGCTCAACAAAATCTTCTGGGTCTTCAAAGTCTTCTGGTCCAACTCCTTCGTCAGCACCGCAATCTATCGTCGCAAAATAATAACGAGAAAAATAAGGCAATAATAAAACAGAAAAACCAAAGTGCTCAGAAAAATGTCAACTCATTTTTGTTAAATACTAGGGTGAAAACTAAGAAGGGGAAAATTCCTAGTTTTGGATTTGGAGGAGCAGAATAGAAGAAATGGACTTTCAGAGGGGTTTAAACATATTCAAATTTGAATTTGAATATGAACAGTACATAAAAGTTGTTTGGACATGAGTGAAAGTTATACCATTAAATGGGTGGGATTTTTAGAAAAATATGGGAGTTGGAATTATTGCATTTGGATGAATATTTAGTCTAGAGGAATTTTTGCAAGTTTGACAGAAAAGAAAAAGGGGAAGGGGCACTTGTGTCTCGCCAGCCGTAATGCCCGCAGGCAGCCGGGCCTCAGCCGAGCTAACGCATGAAGGCAGCCAGATTTTTTAAACCTGACGGGCGGGGCCCAGCGTCAGTGAGAGAGGGCGCGGGAGAGGGAGAGGACAGAGAGGCTAATAGGTGGGGCCCCTTGTCAGGGTCATCGTCAACCCTCGTCCGACGGCGGCGAGGCTTACCGGCGACGATGCAGGGCACGACGAGCTTGGCCAAGGGCAGGGACGGACTCAGCGTGGCATCGCCGTTTAGGAGGAGGTGGAACCGGTCGCCGAGGTGGCCTGGTTCGCCGGCGACGAGGTCACGCGGCGGAGGGGCTTCGGCTGGTGGCGGTTCCGGCCCGTTTTGCAGCTCTGAGAGAGGGGAAACAAGGGGGAAAGGATCAGAGAGCTACAGGGGTTCCAGATCGAGAGGAAAGAGGGCCGGGGATGGCCTGTACCTCGCGAACTCCGGCGAGCCGAAGCGGCGGAGCTCGAGCTCGGTCTCAAGCTCGGGCGGCTCTGGAAAGGATCTGCGGGTTCAGGGGGATGATCAGGGGAGTGAGAGAGCGAGTGGTGAGGAGAGGAGGGCTCGAGGAGGCCCTTAAATAGGCGAACGGTGGGGTGCCGTGGACCCGTGCGCCGTCGAGCTCCTGCTCGTCGCCACAGGGCTCGGGAGGAGCTGGCGCCGTGTCTGGGGTGTTGCTGGGCATGGACTACGCCGAGGGGAGCTAAGGGAGAGAGTGGGGAGGGGCCGAGACGCCAAGCGTGTGTGAGCTATGCCATTGGCGCGGCCTTTCAGGCGGCCAAGTAGCAAGTCTTGACGAGGGCGAAGAGGGGAGAGGAGGGGGACAGAGGCGTGGGCGTGTCGCAGACGTCGAGGCGCACTTGTCGTCCAAGCGCTGGGAGGCCCGAGGTGGCTGGAGGCGGTTGGAAGGGGCGGCCATGGTCTTGGAGGCGCATTGTGGCGGCTCGAGCGATGCAAATGGCTGGCATAGCCATTTTTTATGCAATGTGGGCGCGTCCAAAGGTGTCTGGTAGCTCTAGGGGGGAGTAAAGAAGTGGGATATGGCCTTGGATGCCCTGGGTAGCCAGTAGGAGAAGAGAGAGGTAGAAGAAGAGGGAGAAATGGGCTGTCCAGAGAGAGAAAGTGGGGTTTTACCCATCCAATAATTGAGCTGTGGATTTGCCATTGTTACTGGAGGTGAAAGGGAACTAGGAGGGGTTGTGGCAAAAAGTGGAGCTCATGGAGATTAGTGGAAGAGCCCCAAACATGGTTTTTAGTTAACATGCAGAAGGTGTTTGATATGGTTTTGGGGTACTTGCACTAATTTACTTCTTGTGGCACTTGGCAGGGATGTTTGTGATGACAAAATGACAGGGAAAAAGGAAGATGAGCTCATTTGGAAGAGTTTGCTAATGAAACTTTGGCAAACCCTAGAAATTAGCAGAAATGAACTTGTGTAGATCTAGTTGAGCAAATCACTTCTCCTTGATGCACCACTTGGTGTAGTGGCCTCATTTGGCCATGTTAACATGATAACAAGAGTTGGGGTCAAGGAGAGAAAGTTGGTAGTACAAAGTTGTTCAAATTTGATTCTGGTCAGAGAGGGTACCAAAATGACCTTGATTGACAAGAGGCTTTGCAAGGTGATCACAATATTCATTTGTGACTTGCTGGATTTTCCTTGGATTTTTATGAAAATATTTCCTGTAGAAATATTTCAAATCCTTGAAATGGGCAGAAATGGTTTTGGGAGGTTTTGTCCAATATTTTGAACATGACCATGTGTTGAAACTCTTATATATGGGAAATATATGCCCACTGAGTTTCCCTGATTTTTGTCACATATTTTTAAAACAATAAAATAAGTTTTCCCTATTAAAGACCATTTCTGGCCTTAAGAAAAAGCTTTTAAATAAAATAGGAAAATTAGTTTTAAAATTATATTTTTGTGGTTTATGGGAATCCTATATCTAATAGGTTTCAAATATACCTTCTGAAATATTTTTCATACCCCAAATCAAGTACTTGCAGTGCAAACCTCAATCCAGGGGTTTTTGGAAAACTAATTTTTGAAAATACTATTTGGGCAAGTTATTTTTGTAAGAAAATACTATATTGCACTATACACATGGCATGATCATTGGGCTGAAGTTCGGGGCAAAGAGATGAAGTACAGAAGGTGGAGTAGTGGACTTTAAAGAGCTCTTGAAAATCACAGAGAGAAAACCAACTCCAAAATAAAAAGCCAAATAATGCAAAAGTTTTTGTTGGTCCAAAATTTTATGCTTTATTAATGCAAATGAAATGCTACAAAATGCAGGGTGTGACAGGTCAGGATGGTGCCGAAGGGTCCGGCAAGAAGCGTGGCGGCCAAGGGGGTCGCCGCGGCAAGGATAGCCGGCAAGAGAGGCCCGCTCGGGGCCGCGACAAGAAGCAGGAAGACGACGGTCATGACGAGGACGACGAGTCCGGAGAGCAAGAGTTCCAGAAAGCTACTGAGGCCATGTGCATCGACGGTGGCGCCTCGCTCCGCACTTCTCACCGCTAGCTCAAGCAGTGGGCGCGTGAGATCACAGCAGCGGAACCATCACTCGATGCTCAAAAGCCATCAAGTGGTCTGAAGACGCCTATCATTTTTGACGCCGAGGACCACCCTGATCGCACAACTGCGGTCGGGTGCTTGCCGTTGTTGGTTTCGCCAACAATACGCAACCTCAAGGTGACAAAAATGCTAGTTGACGGCGGGGCCGGTCTGAACTTGATCTCGCCTGTTGTGATCAAAAGGCTACAGATTCCCAATGAAGACCTCGAAGAGACGGGTACTTTTCAAGGGGTCAACCCGGGAAGGAGTCAGCCGAAGGGTAAGGTCACGCTGCCCGTGACGTTTGAAGGCGAGTTGAACTACCGGACAGAGAGGATTGTTTTCTATGTAGCCAAGATCCCCTTGCCCTACAACGAGATCCTCGGCCGCCCGGCACTAGCCAAGGTTATGGCGGCGTCACATTATGCCTACAACACGTTGAAGATGCCTGGGCCAATGACTATCATCACCGTCCCCTCCGACAAGAAGGATGCGCCGATTCGCGCTGACCAACTCTACCGGGGGGCAGTTGCAGCGACTGCCACCAAGGCACCTGCTCCTGCCGCTGAAGCCCCGGGAGGGAAGAAGACCGGCAAGACCTCTCGCACCCACTCCGGCAAGCGCACCTCTTCGGAGTGTTGTGCTCCCGTCGAGGACGCGCTGCAGAGCTCCACCGGCAAGAGCAAGAAATCTAGAGCTGCGCCACCAGAGACCAAGAAGGTGTCCGTCAAGGAGGATGGCACAGAGGGCTTTCACCATAAGCTCCTCCCTTGACAAAGAATAAGAAAGCGCCTGTCACCTTCCAGCGGGCGAATGTCGATGTGTTTGCATGGCAAGCATCCGACATCCCCGGTGTTCCCAGGGAGGTGATTGAGCACCATCTTGCTGTCTGTCCTCATGCACGACCCGTCAAGCAGAAGGTCATGAATCAAGCTTTGGAGCGGGAGGAGTTCATCACGGAGGAGATCAGGAAGTTAGAAGCGACAAGTTTGTTGAGGGGAGTACTCCATCCGACGTGGTTGGCCAATCCAGTGGTGGTGCGCAAGGCAAATGGGAAGTGGAGGCTGTGTATTGATTACATGGATATCAATAAGGCTTGTCCAAAGGACCCTTTGCAGTTGCCGCGCATTGACCAGATTGTTGACTCCACGGCCAGGTGCGACTTGTTATCATTCCTACACGCCTACTCAGGATACCACCAGATCTTCATGATGAGAGAAGATGAAGAGAAGACAACATTCATCACCCCATGTGGTACATATTGTTTCTTACGAATGCCTTTTGGGTTGAAGAGTGTTGGCTAAACGTTGGCAAGAGCAGTCCAAATTGGTTTTGAGCCCCAGCTACATAGAAATATGGAAGCTTATATGGATGACATAGTGGTCAAAACCAAGGACAAGGCGACACTCGTGCAAGATTTGGAAGAGATGTTTGCAAATTTGCGCAACAACCTCAAGTTGAACCCTGAGAAGTGTGTCTTCGATGTTCCGTCCGGCAAACTTCTCGGGTTCTTTGTGTCACAGCGCGGGATCGAGGCGAATCCAGATAAGATCAAGGCCATTGAGCAAATTGAGGCACCTACGCAGATCAAGGATGTGCGCCGGTTCACTGGCTGCGTTGCCGCCATGAGCAGGTTCATTTCCAAGTCTGCCGAGCGTGCCCTCCCCTTTTTCAAAATCTTGAAGAAGGAGGGCCCAATGGAGTAGACCCCAGAGGCCAAAGCAGCACTGCAGGAATTGAAGAAATACATCTCCTCTACACCAATAATGGTTGCGCCTAAACCACAAGAGCCGTTTCTGCTGTATCTTGCGGCGACGAACCAAGTGGTTAGCGCCACGCTAGTAGCACAGAGGGAGGTCGACGAGGCAGCGACAACGGCAGGACGGGCGGATGATGAGCCAGAGCTTCCCCCGGCAGGACCTGGTGCCGGCGAGGCGAGGCCCCTGGCAGAGTCTGACACCGGCGGGACAGGGCCCGTGCAACCGAATGGAGTGGTGCAGAAGAAGAAGATGATGCAGCACCCGGTTTACTTTGTCAGCACCCTATTGCAGGGGGCTAGATCAAGGTACTGCGGCGTGTAGAAATTGCTCTTCGGCCTCCTTATGGCCTCGAGGAAGCTGCATTACTTCCAAGCCCACGAAATCACCGTCGTCACCTGCCTCCCATTGCAACGGATATTGCATAACCTAGACGCAACCGGGAGGATTGTGGAATGGGCTTTGGAACTGTCAAGCTTTGGTTTGAATTTTGAAAGTACTTCAAGAATCCAAAGTAGAGTCTTGGCAGAGTTCATTGCCGAATGGACCTCAACGCCCGATTTAAGAGATCCAGAGACCACTCTCCCGCTAGGAAACAAGTCATGGCCCAGGTTATGTATTTGACGGGGCTTTCTCGCTGCAAGGCGCCGGTGCCTGTGTGCTAATCGTTGCACTCACCGGAGAGCACCTCAAGTATGTAGTCCATATGCACTTTCCCAGGGAGATGTCAACAAACAACACTGCTAAATACGAGGGGTTCCTTGCCGGTCTCAGGATCACGGCAAACCTCAGGATCAAGAAGCTCATCGTCAGAGGTGATTCACAGCACGTCGTCAAGCAAGTTAACAAAGACTATCAAAGCCCGTTGATGGAGGCCTACGTGGATGAGGTGAGGAAGCTGGAGGAGCATTTTGATGGTATACAAGCGGAGCATGTTCCCCGAGTGGAGAACGACACTGCCGATTACCTATCGAAGCGCGCTGCACTCAAACTACCTGTGGAACCAGGTACTTTTGTGCTTTAGTTAACTCAACCATCCGTTGAACCATCGATAGAGCAGAACAAGCGCATGAAATCAGGCCCCAGAAAGTACTTTCCCGCCGAGCTCCCAGGAGCCGCCGTCAAGGGTGTTGCCATGGACGCCAAGCCTGCCATGGGGCGACAGACTCCGGTAGGGCGTCAAACCCTAGCCGTAGAGACAGCCGCTCCCATGGTAGAGGAAATGCCTTTGGTCCTTGCCGTGGAGCCCCAGGCTCCGGCATGGGCACAACATACCGTCCGATTCCTCCAAACAGGGGAACTCCCTGACAAGCAGGAAGAAGCGGAGAAAGTAGCCCGTCGGTCTGCCATGTATTAATTCGTCGACGACTTTCTGTACAGAAAAAGACCAAACAGTGTGAAATTGAAGTGCATTCCTCGGGAGGAAGGACTAGAGCTGTTGGCAGAGATACACGGAGGCATATGTGGCTCCCACATAGGGTCGAGGGCCCTTGCCGGCAAGGCATTTCGGCAAGGTTTCTTCTGGCCCACTGCCCTCCAGGATGCAACGGCACTAGTAACCAAGTGTGAAGCGTGCCAGTTTCATTCAAAGAAGCTTCAATAACCAGCTCAAGCTCTCCAAACAATCCCTCTTTCCTGGCCATTCTCGGTCTGGGGGCTCGACATACTGGGCCCCTTTCCCCGTGCCGTCGGGTGCTTTGAGTACTTGTACGTTGCAATCGACAAGTTCACAAAGTGGTCGGAGGTGGAGGCAGTGAGAAAGTGACAGCACAATCAGCCGTCAAATTCTTCAAGGGCTAATTTGACGTTTTGGTGTGCCAAATAGAGTCTTCACCGACAACGACACAGAGTCCACGAGCCACGCCTTCATGCAGTACATCCTGGACCTCGGCAGCAAGGTCTATTTTGCTTCAGTTGCACATCCACGGAGCAACGGCCAGGCCGAGAGGGCAAATGTTGAAGTGTTGCGAGGCCTCCGGACAAGGACTTTTGATAGGCTACGCAGGTGCGGACAGCGCTGGATTGATGAATTGCCGGCGGTTCTTTGGTCAATCAGAACGACACCAAATAGAGCCACCGGCCAGACACCCTTCTCCCTCGTTTACGGGGCAGAGGCAGTTCTCCCCACGGAACTCACATACGGTCACCTTGAGTGCTCGCTTATGATGAGCTTCAGCAAGAGCAGTTGCGGCAAGATGACGCAACGCTCCTTGAGGAAGATCGTCTTCGGGCGGCTGTGCGAGCAACACGCTACCAGCAAGCCTTGTGCCGCTCCCATAGCCGCAAGGTTCATGCCCGAAGCTTTGAGGAAGGCGACCTTGTTCTTCGGCGCGTTCAGTCGGCCAAGAATTCCAACAAGTTGACGCCAAAGTGGGAAGGCCCTTATCGGGTAACACGAGTCACCAGGCCCGGCGCAGTCCGCCTGGAGACCGAAGATGGTGTTCCAGTGAGCAACTCCCGGAACATCAAATATCTTCGCAAGTTTTACCCATAGCAGGCGATTGCTTGGGGCCCCCGTGCAAAACCACTCTTTTGTACAAGCCTTGCCGACAAGGCATGTAACCTTTGTACAAAGCCAAAGCGAGACCCTGAGCATAAATAAATGAAGCGCTGGCGCCCTAAGTTTTAGCATGCATGCTAGGTTGAGTCTCTCTCTGTGTTAGGGTTGATAGTGCTTGGCGGCGACTAACCCTTAGCATAGAGGTCGAGTATGCATCTCTCTGTTCCTTTCTGTCCTTTTTGGGTTCGCAGGATGCGTGGACATTTCTTCTGAGCTATTTTGGAAGAAAAGAGAACAGGCCGACGGCCGGACCCCGACAAGCCAAGGTTGCCGAGGGCTGCGACATCAGATAAGTTTTTCTCCCCCACTCTGTGCCTCCGTATGAAACTTGAACGTACGAGACTTCGCTCGCTCTCTGATACGTCCATTTTGCATCATGCTTTTATATTGATATTTATTGCATTATGGGCTGTTATTACACATTATGTAACAATATTTATGCCTATTATCTCTTATTTTACAAGGTTTACATGAAGAGGGAGAATGCCGGCAGCTGGAATTCTGGGCTGGAAAGGAGCAAATATTAGAGACCTACTCTGCACAACTCCAAAAGTCCTGAAACTCCACGGAAGTCATTTTTAGAAATAATAAAAAATACCGAGCGAAGAAAATACCAGAGGGGGCCCACACCCTGGCCACGAGGGTGGAAGGCGCGCCCTACCGCCTCAGGCCCTGGCAGGCCTCCGGTGCCCATCTTCTGCTATATGAGGTCATTTACCCTGGAAAAAATCATAAGCAAGCTTTCGGGAAGAAACTCCGCCGCCACGAGGCGGAACCTTGGCGGAACCAATCTAGGGCTCCGGCAGAGTTGTTCTACCGGGGAAAATTCCCTCCGGGAGGGGGAAATCATCGCCATCGTCAACGATCATCTCATCGGGAGGGGGTCAATCTCCATCAGCATCTTCACCAGGACCATCTCCTCTATAACCCTAGTTCATCTCTTGTATCGAATCTTTGTCCCAAAGCCTCAGATTGGTACCTGTGGGTTGCTAGTAGTGTTGATTACTCCTTGTAGTTGATGCTAGTTGGTTTACTTGGTGGAAGATCATATGTTCAGATCCTTTATGCATATTAATACTCCTCTGATTATGAACATGAATATGATTTGTGAGTAGTTATGTTTGTTCCTGAGGACATGGGAGAAGTCTTGCTATAAGTAGTCATGTGAATTTGGTATTCGTTCTTTATTTTGATGAGATGTATGTTGTCTTTCCTCTAGTGGTGTTATGTGAACGTCGACTACATGACACTTCACCATTGTCTGGGCCTAGAGTAAGGCATTGGGAAGTAATAAGTAGATGATGGGTTGCTAGAGTGACAGAAGCTTAAACCCTAGTTTATGTGTTGCTTCGTAAGGGGCTGATTGGATCCATATGTTTCATGCTATGGTTAGGTTTACCTTTGTCGGAGTAATGGGACACGGGTAGGCTAACCCGAAGCCCAGATACTTTCAAGACATCGGGGCAGGCTGCATCCCTCAAGACGCCAAGATGAAGGGCCGTCTTCTGGACGCAGGCTGGAGGAACAACTGGTTGCCCATAAACGGCCGAGTCCTAGAGGCGAGGTCAGGACGAGCTGACTCCTACCTGGCGGCTTCTAGGGAAGCCGGCCCCGAGGAGTCGGCCCGCGACAACAACAAAGCCCATGCCCTCATCTGCGGGGACGGGATGGGGAATGGCTACAGTGTAGCCTATCCCCTCCCCCTTCCAGGGGCTGGCATGGCCACAGCGGCGCAGCATCTGGCAGAGATCTCGCCCGCGCAATCAAGCTACATGCCATCCTCGACATCATCATGAGTAGGCGGAGTCCTGCCCCACGATGGCCTCGTCTATACGCCCAAGGACGATGGGCCCTACCAAATATCGTGAGAGTCCATAAGACGGGCGAGAGCCTCTCGAGTCGGACCCAAAGGAGGTCATCCTCGAGTCGGCCCGCCCTTCCTCGGCCCCACGTGCCATTAATCGACGAGACAGGAGTGGCTATAGTAATCGCCCGCCAGCGGCGGAGTCAGAAGCTATGACCCTCGACCAAGCCTCAAGGCCATCGTGAGACACGGGCAACAAAGGATCAGCTGCCGACAGGACCCGGGAGCGGCGGGTATGGCCTGTCGGCCACGTACCCAACCAGTCGGCGGGGCCCACCGGGCGATGGGCCCCAGCAGTCGGCGGATAAGCCGGCGGCCGAAGAGACTGATGGCCGGGCCCTACGCCCGTCCGGATTACCATTGTACCCCTAAGGGGTAGGCCTATATAAACCCCCCAGGGCACCCATGCAAAGGGTTCGGAACCTGTTAGACTAGACCAGATCATAGAGGAAGGAGAGAGCTAGCATTGCCTTCTCCTACCTCTAGCATACAGCTCAAGGAGCACCTTTGTATTCACTTGAGCCTTAGTGATCATGCGGAGAGCCCGCAGAGCAGGACTAGGGGTGTTATCTCCTAGGAGAGCCCCGAACCTGGGTAAAGTGCGCCGGCGTTCGTGTCTACGCCTCATCCCGCTTCCGGGCACCAGCGACGTTCTACTCGCTCCCACCATGATAAGCCATCCTTTGGTATATGTCGCACCCAACCCCCGACATTTGGTGCCCACCGTGGGGAGAGGTGCATCGCCGTCCGGAGACTTGTTCTGGACGGGAAACCTTTTCCTGCCTGGCGAGCGCAGCCAGCCTGGCACGCCAGACGGAGTCTGCGCCGACGCGCTGCATGGCGCGGAAGTCGCCTGCGCGGCATGTTGCCTCGCTGATCTCATTGGCGAGGTCCACCTCTCCGGCGAGCCCACGTCCGATGCGGGCACAGACGGCCCTGAGAGCCTCCTGGCGGGCCTCCTCGATCAACTCCACGTCATCAGCGAGCCAGCTGTGGACTCGAGTCCGTAGGGCTCCACCGACCGATGTTGGTTGACTCGACACCGCTGCCGCTCGACGCGTTTCCCCACCAACGTGGTGGTTCACGGCGAGCCGCTTCCTCGCGTGCAGAGAGTGGCGGAAGCACCGCCACCGGAGGTGCTAGTCAGCCGAGCCACGGCAAGCACTTTCGCGGAGGCGCCGCGACTTTCTCTCGATGCGGCGCGGCAGAAGACTTGACGGCGCCTATCCTAGAAGACGCCGACGCCGAGACGCTTAGAGGCACGCCGCATCCAGCTCCTCAAGGCGCCAAGAAGCCGGGCTAGCATGAGACGCCTGTCGGAAGCCTACCAGCCGAGATGGACCGTGGTTGTGGGCGGCACGCCGCTCCGGGCTGGGCCGCTTTGGCATCCCAAAGCCTTGGCGTGGCTATCGCGAACTGTTCGGGCAGATCGCCCGTCTACGCCATCGACCGCGAAAACATCCGAAGCTGCCAAGGCAATAGCCAAGAGCTGGACAAGTTCGAGGCGGCGAACGCCGCCAGATGGCGAGTGCGCCCAGCGGCCTCGACGCTGCCTGCCGAAAGCAACACGAAGGCCGGTTGCCGCCGACCGAGAGACGCCACACCGGCAAAATGACGATCTGCCTCCCCGCCGAGATCAAGGCGCGACTTCTCGAACGCCAACTGGTGGCGTCCGCGGAAGAAGAGATATTGAGCCGGCTGCCAGCCGTAGTCGGACTCGAGTCACCATAGAGCGCGACCAAGACGGCTGCCCAAGAGCAGTGGAACGGCGGGATGACTCTCCACCTCCTCCCCCTCGCAAGGAAAGGCGCGTCTCCCCGCCGCCTGTTGATCACCCGTCACTCGGCGACCGCCTTGGCCACCGAGAAGGAATTGGAGAAAACGATGCCCGCCATCGGATTGATCGCCTCAATCGGTCCCTGGCGCTAGAAGAAGAAGAAGAGTTGGATCCGCCGTGTTTTGGCCCCCGTATCCGAGACGAGCCCTTCCCCAAAGGGTTCATGCTTCCAAGAGACACGCCCAAATACATCGGCTCCGTGAAGCCGGAGAAACTGGCTGGTCGACTACTCCACAGTCGTCAGCATAACAAACGGCAACAAGCGAGTTGCTATGAAATATGTTCCGCTCATGCTCCAAGGCACAACCCGGACATGGCTGAACAAATCAAGCCCCGCAAAGATCAACAGTTGGGTCGACTTCACCGACACCTTCGTCCGCAACTTCACAAGCACGTACAAGCGGCCGCCCAAGCCCCGCCAGCTCTCCTTGTGCGTGCAAGGCCCCAACGAGTCAACTCGCGACTACCTCACGTGCTGGGCCGAGCTCCGCAACTCCTGCGAAGGCGTGCACGAGGTGCAGGCCATCGAGTACTTCACCGCCAGATGCCGATAGGGCACTCTCCTCAAGCACAAGCTTCTCTGCGATGAGCCGGAGACCCTCGACGAGCTGCTGATCATAGCAGACAAATACGCCACGGCTGACTCCTCCATGAAGGCAGAGATCCAAGTAAATGCATCTGGCAAGGTGGCCCCTCAGGCTCCTCGAACCTCAACTGGTGACACCAGTCGGCGTCAACAGTACAACGACCACAAGCGCATGGCCACGCAGCCGGCTTCCACCAGCCGGCAAGTGGCGACAAATAAGACCAAGCAATTTAAGGGCAGCCTCCGCCAAACGCCGTAAGGGCGGCAAGCCCAACTGGCTGCCGTCTTTCTCATGATATGAGCAGCATCGATGCACCTCGCAAATTCCATAGTGGTGCGGCCGCCCAACCACACCACTGGAAGTGCCATTGGCTCACCAGGATCGCCAAGGAGACGGCCTCTTGCCTCCCCACCTGCCGGCAGCCACCTCCTCCTCCGCCCCAGCCGGCGGTCGTAATCCCAGTCGAGCCATACAAGATGAGTATCCAGAAGAGCACGGAGCTTATGTCGTGTTCACCAGCATGGCCGATGATTGACGCAGCAGACGGCTGCAGCAACAGGAAGTGAATGCGGTAGCATCAGAGACCCCAGAGTTCATGCATTGGTCCGAGAAGCCCATCCGCTGGAGCAGAGCCGATCACCCAGAGGTGATGCCCAATCCTGGCTCCTATACCCTGGTTTTGGATGCCACCTTCGCCACCGATAGGCGAGCCGCTCGTTTCTCCCGAGTCCTGATAGATGGCGGCAGCAGCATCAACATCCTGTACAAAGACACCATGGAGAAGTTAGGAATCAGGCAATGGCAGCTTCAGTCCAGCCGAACTATTTTCCATGGCATAGTTCCTGGCCTTTCCTGCTCACCAATCGGCAAGATCCAGATAGACGTCCTCTTTGGGGACAAAGATCACTTCCGCCGAGAGCCGTTTTGGTTTGAAGTGGTGGACCTTGAGAGCCCATACCATGAGCTACTTGGCCGGCCTGCTCTGGCCAAGTTCATGGCGGTCCCCCACTATGCCTACCTCAAAATGAAGATGCCGAGTTCCAAGGGGATTCTGACCATAGCCGGGCGAAAGTACAAGAACTCGTCTGGCCAAGGCAGCCTGGAGAGCAGTCGGTTGGCCGAGTCCCTCGTGATCGTAGTTGAGAAGCGGCTCCTTGACCGGGTCGTGGCGATGGCAGGCAAGCAGCCGGAGATGTCGCCTGATCCCTAGGCGTCGGAAGGTGAGGGCTCGTTCAAGCCGGCCAAAGAGACGAAGAAGATACCCTTGGACCCGGAGCACCCGAAGAGGTATTGTCGTCAGAGGTGCAAACCTCGACAAAGAAATAGGAAGGCGAGCTCATCGATTTCCTCCGTGAGAATCGGGATATCTTTGCATGGTCCCCCAAAGACATGCCGGGTGTCCCGACGACGGATTTCGCCGAGCACAAGTTACATGTCCGCCCGATGTTAACCAACCAGCAGCCCTTTGCGCTACCGTCGAAGAGAAGAGAAGAGTCGTTGGAGAAGAGATAGCCCGGCTGCTAGCAGCCGGCTTCATCATGGAAGTGTTCTTTCCAGAGTGGCTGGCCAACCCAGTCCTTGTGCTGAAGAAAAACAAGCAGTGGCGCATGTGTATTGATTATACCAGCCTCAACAAATCAAGCCCCAAATACCACTATGCGTTGACAATAATCGACAAAGTGATATACTCCACAGCCGGATGCGAGATGTTGAGTATATTGGATGCATATTCAGGATATCACCGCATCAAGCTGAACCCGCCGACAGAACCGAAGATCGCCTTCATCACGCCGTTTGGAGCCTTCTGCTACTTGACCATGACGTTCGGCTTGAGGAATGCCGGCGCCACGTTTCAATGATGCATGCAGAAGTGCCTCCTCAAGCAACTCGGCAGAAATGCCCACGTTTATGTGGATGATGTGGTGGTGAAGATGGAGAAGCGTGGAACGCTGCTGGAAGCCTCAAGGAGACCTTTGAGAATCTACGCCGGTTTCAAATCAAGCTCAACCCAGAGAAGTGCATCTTCGGAGTACCAGCCGGCCAGCTCCTTCGATTCCTGGTCTCAGAACGCGGCATAGAGTGCAACCCTGTGAAGATCAAGGCCATCGAGAGGATGGAAGTGCCCACCCGACTGCTGGATGTGCAGAAGTTCACTGGCTGTTTGGCATCCATCAGCCGGTTCATTAGTCGGCTGGGCGAGAAGGCTCTTCCCCTGTACCAGCTCATGAAGAAAACCACTTTTTTCGAGTGGAACGACAAGGCGGACGAAGCTTTTCTCCAGCTCAAGAAGATGTTGACTGCTCCACCTGTCCCCGGCGGCTCCGACTCCTAAGGAGCCCATGCTCCTCTACATCGCCGCCACCACCGAAAGTGGTCAAGCATACCATCGTGGTAAAGCGCAAGGAGGAAGGCAAGGCACTACCAGTCCGGAGACCGGTATATTATTTGAGTGAAGTAATCACGACCTCCAAGCAAAACTACCCCACTACCGTAAGATGTGCTATGGCATGCACTTTGCCGCCAAGAAATTGAAGCTGTATTTTCAAGAGCACCCAATCACCGTGGTGTGCACACCTCCACTGGCCGAGATCATTGGAAGCCGAGATGCTTAGGGCCGAGTGGCCAAATGGCCCATAGATTTGGCCCCCTACACCATCTACTACCAGCCTCGCACCGCCATCAAGCCACAAGCGCTGGCCGACTTCCTCGTCGAATGGGTCGAGACCCAGTACATGCCGCCAGCGCTCAACTCCACCCATTGGCGGATGCACTTTGATGGTTCCAAGATGCGCACCGGTTTGGGGGCCGGCATCGTCCTCACCTCTCCCAAAGGCGACAAGCTCAAATATGTGCTGCAAATCCATTTCGCCGCCTCAAACAACGTCGTCGAATACGAGGCACTCATTCACAGGCTCTGGCTTGCCAAAGAGCTCGGCTCCGCCAGATCCTATGTTATGGTGACTCTGACTTGGTGGTCCAGTAGTCGTCAGGTGACTGGGACGCCAAAGATGCAAACATGGCGAGCTACCGCTTCCTCGCATAAAGAACGCAGATGGATATTTTGAGGGGTGCGAGTTTCTCCATGTGCCAAGGAACGACAACGAGCAAGCAGACGCCTTGGCAAGAATCGGCTCCACCTGTCAAGCAATACCGACCGGCATCGCCCTTCAATGTCTCCTCAAGGCATCTGTCAAGCCATCACCAGAATCAGATTCTATCTTCGTGCCGGCTCCTCCTGAAGCAGTCGGATCCGACTTGAGAGCTCCAACGGCCGGCGCGGGAATTTCGGCAGACGGCTCGGGGCAGCAGCGCATTCTGCCCGGGACTTCGTAACCCGCCTGGGATCGTGATGCCAGCCCGGCGATTTCAGAGTTTCGCCCGGGACTGCACTAATCGGCCGAGGACTTCATCGACCCAAAGAAGCGGTTGCCGACTCCATCCCGCCGCCTCCGCCCAACCGCCCTCGGCCCAAGTTGCGGTCCCGACAACAGCAGGTCGCAAAGATCTTCGTGGGCCCAGCCCATCCTCAATTTCCTGGTGAACAAAGAGCTGCCGCTTGATGAGGTCTCGGTCCGGCAAGTGCAACGCCGGGCAGCAGCCTACACCATAGTCAACAGAGAGCTTGTGAGGCGCAATGTCACTGGTGTCTACCAGCGCTGCGTGGAGCCGGAGCAAGGCCAAGCGATTCTCAAGGATATCCACCAAGGCGAGTGTGGCCACCACGCGGCCTCAAGAGCACTTGTCGCCAAAGCCTTTCGCCATGGATTTTTCTGGCCAACCGCTCTAGAAGACGCCAAGGACTTGGTCCAAAAATGCAAAGGGTGCCAGAAGTTCTGTTCCAAGCCACATCAGTCGGCTTCTGCACTCAAGACTATTCCCATTACCTGGCCCTTTGCCGTCTGGGGCCAGGACATGGTGGGACCATTCAAAACAGCGCGAGGCGGCATGACTCATCTGCTTGTCATGGTGGACAAGTTCACCAAGTGGATAGAAGAAAAACCAATCAAGAAGCTGAATGGTCCAACAATCAACTGTAATCTTTCATCTCCGACATCACCATCCGGTATGGCATACCGCATGACAAAGATCATCACCGGCTAAATGGCACAAATTTTGCCAAAGGTGCCTTGGCCTGCTTCTGCTGACGCAGTGGCATCCGATCGACTTAAGCGTCCGCTGCCCATCCGCAGTCAAACGGCCAGTGGAAGCGAGCAAACGCCCTCATCTTGTCCGGCATCAAGCCCCGACTGGTCGAGCCTTTGGAGCGTTCGGCCGGCTGCTGGCTCGACGAGCTGCCAGCCATCCTTTGGAGCCTGCGCACAACTCCAAACAAGTCAACCGACTTCACGCCTTTCTTCCTCGTCTATGGTGCCGAAGCCGTCATCCCAATGGATATAGAATTCGACTCCCCTCGAGTCACCATGTACACCCAAGAGGAGGCGGAAGAAGCACGGCAAGACAACGTCGATCTGCTGGAAGAGGGCCGGCTGTTGGCACTCAGCGGGTCTAGCATCTACCAGCAGAGCCTGCGCCGATACTACAATCGGAAGGTCAATCCGAGATCGTTCCAAGAGGGAGACCTTGTGCTCCGGCTGATCCAGCGAACAGCCGGCCAAAGACAAGCTTCCTCGGCCTTTGGGAAGGCCCCTTCATCATCGACCAAAGTGTTGGGCAACGACTCCATTACTACCTGATCGACGCTCAAAAGCCTCGAAGCGCCAAGAAGAGGGACGACTCCGGCAAGGAGACGGAGCAGCCATGGAATGCAAATCTCCTCCGAAGATTTTACAGTTGATGCAGTATGTACCACGCTACCCTTTGTATTGAAGTATGAAGACTCCGGGTCCCCCGAGAAGAGCTCGGGGACTTCCCTCTTTTATCTATATGATAAGAATTATGCCTATGAGTATGTCATTTTTTATTATGCCGCCTGGCACCGGGTTCGACTAGTCGACCCGGGGACTTGCCGCCTTGAACTATGAAATGCTTCCTGCAGCCAGACAAGTAATGTGTGGCACTTAAGCCGTCTCCTGCAAGAAGCCACAGCTCGCAGAGCGATCAGACGGGCAAGGAGTAAGGTAGAAAGGGTGCCCACATGAAAAATGGCTAAGGACTCAAAGCATGTGCATAATTTAAGTCGGCTTCAGACTTTTTATGCGACCGACTGTTGAGCAGCCGCCCGCCTGCTTTCTACTCAACTTGCTAAAGAACTCTAAGCGGCTAAGTACTTGCCTTCCCAAGGTAGCTATGTACTTGACCCAAAGATCATTCAAGCAGAGCTACCGTGGTGGCTGGCAAGACGGCAACCAAGGGAAGGCGGCAAAGGAAAAAGCCCAAGAGCAGCAAGCAAGAAAAAAGATAGAACTCGGATATTTACATAACAAAGGCCCTTGGCCGATCTCCAACAAAGTTCAAGATACACCCCCCGGGTGGAATTGTGCAAAATTAACAAGTTCATCGAGACTAATAGACAGGTGAAGTAAAAGATAAAATGGAGGCCTAGGAAGCGGCAGAAGGGTTCAGAGGATTGGAGGAGTCGGCGGTGCCAGTTGCCGGAACGGCCGGCTAGTCGGTCTCTGCTTGGTCGCCTCCGGCGGCAGCTGGCTCAGTTGGGCGCAGCTCGTTGCTGGAGGTGCGATCGAGCTGAGGTTGGCCATCCTCTCCAACCTCTAGCGCCTCCTCTTCGCCTCCCTCCTCCACCTCGCCTTCTTCCTCGCCGCTGGAGTCGATCACCTCCGCCGAGTCCTCGCCGTCGTCCGGGTTCAGCCCGAACCATTCGCGGGCGCCGTCAGCTTTTCAACCCGCTCCGGACGAAGATGCTGGTGTCGGTGTACTCGGCGATTGATGCCGCACGCTTGACGAGATCGTCTTCCATGACCGCCAACTCCTCCTGAGCCTCCAGCCGAAATGTGGCCAGCTGGGCCAGGCTCAACCCAGGGTACCACGCCTTGATTTAACTCCAAGGCTCGGCGCGCTTCCAGCCGGGCCGAAGAGCCCTTCCAGCCTTCAAGACGGGCGCATCACATTTCCAGCCAGTCGGCAGTCCGACTGGGGGTGCGCGGTGCCGGCATGTCCGGCAACAGGGCGGTGATCGCCTGGGCGCCGACACGCTGAAGCCGGCACAGCATCCGGTGAGCCGGCCGAAGATGGGCCTCGATGCTCAGGAAATTTTCGCTAAGGGTTCGGGGGGCGTCGGTGGCGATCTTCGCGCCGTCCGCCCTCCGCCCTTCGCAAACAGCTTCGATGGCCTGGTTGGCAGCGTCCGAGTGGCTAGGGAAGAAGTCTGCCAAGACAGAAGCGAAGAACAAAACTAAAGACCAGAAGCTGGCTTGACCAGCAGCCGGGCAACAAGAAAGAAGAAAAATAAGGAGGCTCACCATCGACCATATCCTCGATCTCGTGGAAACCGGAAGTCAAGATCGCCTCCTTGTTCATCCAGAGGAGCGTTAGCCGTCATGAACTCAGCAAAGGAGGCTGGTCTCCTTGTCCTCCACCTCCTTCTCGGCCTTCTTGAGGAGCTCCTTCTGCTCGCTGGGCCATGTGACCAGCCGGTCGCGCTCCTCTGCCAGCTTGCTGCACTCCGCCTCCTTGGCGCGCAGCGTGGTGTTGGCCTCGCCCAGTTGCTGATGCAAGGTGGCGTTGGCCTCTGCGGAAGAAAGAAGAAAACAAGGTGTTAGTCGCCAACAAAGAAGAACAACAATGGAAATCTCGGGATTACAGCTGGTGCGCCAGCGCCAAAAAGGAGTCATCAATGTGAAGAAGAATAGTGGTCGGGGAGATCCGCCCAACTACTCAAAGAATGTCGGGCCCGAATCACGGGGACTACACAGCGCCAAATACCCTACAGTAAAAAGAAGAGGACTTACTCTGGCTTTCCGACAAGTCGGCAGTCCGCTGAGCCAGCTCCTGGACGTTGGAGTTGAAGGCGGTCACGCGGAGATTGTGGTAGTCCCGCGACAAAAATTTCGCATAAGTGTTAGTGCTTGAACTGCCGATTAGAGTTCCGAGTCGCTGCTCAAAGACCGGCCCGAAACTGGACTACACCCAGTGGAGTGCTTGTTGGCCAGCGCCTCCGAGAGGCACAAGAAATGTAAACAAAGAAGAAGGAAACGTACCCGGACGACCTCTCTCGCGCTGCCAGATGCGCCTTTGTTGCGTTCTGATGGCCTCGCCTCGGCTCGAAACTTGGCTTGGACGCCCAAAAGCGCCGATTTGAAGCGGGCCCGTCTCTCCTCGCACCCACCCAGTGGAGTGCGGTGCTCGCTGCCTCGGTGTCCGGATCGAGGAGCTTCGCGCGCCGCGGTCTCCAAAGGTGCGGCGCCGAGGCCGCATTTGCAAGGCGGCGACGCGTCGGTGTGCCGACCTCGTGAGCCAGGCCCGCCACCACCTCGTCTTCAGATGGCGGCACCGGCGGGTCCTCCGGCTGTTCGCCTTGCACGCTCCCAGACGGCGGCGGTGGCGGCACGATCACGTCCGGCATGAAGGTGTCACCGCCGTCCCTCTCCATGACCGGGTTCTCGCCGCTGGCTTCCCCAGTCTGCGTCGTGAACTCTGGAGGTGGCGGCACGCAGTTCAGAGGAATGACAAAAACCACCGATTGGCGGTGCGCGGCTTCTTTGCCGCGTCAGTGGCCTCGGCCTCCGCCAGTTTCTTCATGGCGGCGGCCTCCGCCTTCTCGGCCTCCGCCTTCTCTAGAAGGGCGGCTGCCTGCTCTTCGCGCGCTTCTCGAGCGTTCCGCTCCCTCGCCTCCCGGAGGTAGGTGGTGGGGTCGATCCACTGAGTGGAGCCGGAAGTCTCTGCCGACCCCACAACGGAGGCGGCAGCCACCTTCTCAAGAGAGAGGGGAGCCGTGGCCAAGGGGAACAAGCAAAGAACTCAGACAAGATCAACGAAGAAAAAATGAAGACGCAAAGGAAGGTAGCACTTATGCAGAAATCAGCTGTGGCGTCTTCACCTTCCCGCGGAAGCGGTTGGCCTTCGCGGCCGCTTCGTCCCGCTTGCTCGCCGCGGCCGAGCCCTTGGGCTTCTTTGGCCGGCTGCCGAACATGCTCGGCGCGACCCTGCGTTTCTTCGCGCCGCCTTGGGCGTCCGGCGCAGCAGAAGAGCTCGTGCCCGGCTGGCACCTCGCTAGCCTGCTTCCGGTGGCGTGCGGGCGACTTCCCCCGCGTTGTCGTCAGGCCAGTCCTCGAGGCTGGCTCCGAGCCTCGAGCCGCCTGCCTCACTGCCTCCTCCCTCGGCGTCGTCCTCCAAGGCCGCCGCCCCCAAGTCGGGGTCGTCTACGTCGCTCTCCGCCCGGTCGGGGAGGAATTCACGGTCCGGCCCCGCGGTGCCGGCTGCTTGCTGGAGGAGGGGGCTCTGTTCGAAGACCAATTGGTCAGACTGGACAAGACGGACTCGGCGAAAAAGAGTCAGAGGAAAAAGGGACAACTCACCATGGGCAGAGGGTTGGCGCGTGAATATGTCTCCTTGCCGAACCGCCACTCTTTCGAGAGCTCGCAGTTCGCAAGATAGTTCACCATGTAGGCTACCTCTGCGTGAGGCATCTCCTTGGTGCACAGACGGCTCGGGTCCCGATGTCCGCTCATCTGGAAGATCATGTGAGGGCGGCTCTGGAGCGGGAGCACTCGGCGCGCACTAATGGCGCGGTTAGCAAATCAGGCCCTCGTTGTGCCCTTCGATCGCATGTTGAAGACGGAGCTGCTGGACGGCTGGCGCCCAAGAGTATCGCCGTCCCGCGCAGATGGACCAGCTTGGGCCGCCTTTCCAACAGGCAGCCGTGCGAAGCTGCAAGTCAATTTGACCCAGTCGCCCTCCACAAAGACGCTTTTCACATAGAAGTACGACCGCTGCCACATCTTCACCGACTTTATCAGCGTGATGGGGGGAAACGGGTTGTCGGCCCCCGACCTCCGCACTGCGATGAACGCGCCGCATTGGGCCGGCACGCCTGCGATGTGGGTGCCGAGCTAGGAGTAGAAGAACTCTCCCCAGAGCTCGATGGTGGGGAGGATGCTGAGGAAGCCTTCGCACAAGGTGATTTATATGACAGCAGCACCACCGTGTTGGAGGTGAGGTGGTGCGGCCGGGAGACCGTAGAAGTCGAGGAAGGACCGGAAGAAGCCGCTCGCCGGGCAAGCCAAGGTCACAGAGGGCAGTGCGAGCGAAGACCCACCGCTCACCTCCTCCGGCGCTCGCGAGATTTCCCTCTCCGGCGCAAGGCGAACCCTCACGAAATCCTTGCCGGGCACCCGCCGCGTCTTGCGGAGGAAATCGACATGGTTGTCGTGAACCTCAGAGCCATCCCATGCGCCGGAGCGCACCGCGGGGGGCGTGACGGTGGAAGAGGACCTCATCGGGGACGAAGCGCCGCGGTGCTCGGCGTGGCATGGAGACGCGTCGGCGAGAGGAAGAAGAAAGAGGAAGTAGTAAGGAGGAGGGGCGCGCGTGCTCCGCCGCTCCCCCTCCTCCGCCTAATTATAGGCCTATGGGCTGCGAAGCCGAGGGGGCGGTCGTGGGATTTACTGCGCTCACTACCCCACGCCCCCGCATTTTTCGCTCGAAGTTACTGCGCGCAGTAACTCCGCGGGATCCTCAACCGCCCACCACGGCCGCAGCGGATCCGCTCGCGTGCCGAGGCATGGTAGTGGCGGGCCCCGCCTACAGGCGCGTCCCGTCGCGCACATGGGTGGGCAGGCTGGCCCGGCCGCTCGTCGCCACGTGACAGGCCCGAAGCGGGCGGTGGCCTGGAAGCTTGGCTAGCACGCCACTTGGATCCCGCCGAGGCGTTCGAAAATTTCTGGACAAGTCAGATTGGGCGAGTCCGACTCCCACCAGTCGGCCGGGCGGAAGACGGAAGAAACTCTATGTCAAACACTGGAAGGTGGAAACTGCTGAGGCTCCTCGACCAATCACCCGCGGCGCCACACCAGCTTCGGGGACTACTGTCGGAGTAATGGGCCACGGGTAGGCTAACCCGAAGCCTGTAGCCTTTCAAGACATCGGGGCCGGCTGCGCCCCTCAAGACTCCAAGATGAAGGGTCGTCTTCTGGACGCCGGCTGGAGGAACAGCCGGTTGCCCATAAACGGCCGAGTACTAGAGGCGAGGTCAAGACAAGCCGACTCCTACCTGGCGGCTTCTAGAGAAGCCGGCCCCGAGGAGTCGGCCAGCGACAACAACAAATCCCATGCCCTCATTGGTGGGGACGGGACGGGGAATGGCTATGGTGTAGCCTATCCCCTCCCCCTTCCAGGGGCTGGTGTGGCCACAGTGCGCAGTACCGGCGGAGATCTCCGCCCGGTGCGACACTGTTGCCATGCCATCCCTGACATCATCACGAGTAGGCGAAGTCCTACTCCCACGACGGTTGTCTGTATGGCCCAAGGACGATGGGCCCCACCTGTGAGCGAGAGTCCAGAAGACGGCGAGAGCCCTCCCAGTCAGACCCAAGGGAGGTCGGCCCCTGGGAGTCGGCCCGCCCCTTCCTCGGGCTCCACGCGCCATTAAGCGCATAAGACAGGAGTGGCTATAAGAATCGCCTGGCCAGAGGCGGAGCTGTAGCCATGACCCTCGACCAAGCCCCACGCCATCGTGAGACACGGCAACAGTGATCAGCCGCCGACAGACTGAGCGGCAGGTACGACCTGTCGGCCCCAGACTCATCTCAGGGGGCCCATCCGGGCGGCGGGTTCTCAGCAGGGCGGAGAAGCCGATTTACCAAAGAATCGGACACCGGGCCCCACGCCTCGTCAGACATTACCATTGTACCCCTAAGGGGTAGGCCTATATAAACCCCCCAAGGCACCCATGCAAAGGGTTCGGAACCTGTTAGACTAGACCAGATCATAGAGGATGGAGAGAGCTAGCCTTGCCTTCTCCTACCTCTAGCATAAAGCTCAAGGAGCACCTTTGTATTCACTTGAGCCTTAGTGATCATGCGGATAGCCCGCAGAGCAGGACTAGGGGTGTTATCTCCTAGGAGAGCCCTGAACCTGGGTAAAGTGCGCCGACGTTCGTGTCTACTCCTCATCCCGCTTCCGGGCACCAGCGACGTTCTACTCGCTCCCACCATGATAAGCCATCCTTTGTCATATGTCGCACCCAACCCCCGACAACCTTAATACTTCTTTTGTAGTTGCAGATGCTTGCAATAGGGGTTAATCATAAGTGAGATGCTTGTCCAAGTAAGCACAGCACCCAAACACCGGTCCACCCACATATCAAATTATCAAAGTAACGAACGTGAATCATATGAACGTGATGAAAACTAGCTTGACGATAATTCCCATGTGTCCTCGGGAGCATTTTCCTTCATATAAGAAATTGCTACAAAAAGGATTGGTCCATCTTGCTGCACTTTATTTATACTTGTTACTTGTTACCCGTTACAAATTACCTTGTCACAAAACTATATGTTACTGATAATTTCAGTGCTTGCAGAGAATACCTTGCTGAAAACCGCTTATCATTTCGTTTTGCTCCTCGTTGGGTTCGACACTCTTACTTATCGAAAAGACTACGATAGATCCTCTATACTTGTGGGTCATCAAGAGTCTTTTCTGGCGCCATTGCCGGGGAGTGAAGCGCCTTTGGTACGTGGAATTTGGTAAGGAAAAATTTATATAGTGTGCTGAAATTTACTGTCACTTGTTACTATTGAAAGTAATCCTTTGAGGGGCTTGTTCGGGTATCTTCACCCCGACCAAGAGAGCAAATAGTTGCTCCTCAACCCATGAAAATGTTTACTTTGAAATTCCTTTGGGTATGATAGAGAAACTGCTAGCTAATCCTTTTGCAGGGAGATGGAACATTGCATCCCAATTTACACTTAATCTGTGTGGATGAAGTTTGTGGATTATTTAAGCTTGCGTGTATGCCCGAGGATGTTATCAAGAAGAAGGTCTTCCCTTTATCTTTGAAGGGAGAGTCATTGACATGGTATAGGCTATGTGATGATATGGGATCATGGAACTACAAACGATTGAAATTGGAATTTCATCAGAAGTTTTATCCTATGCACCTTGTTCATCGTGGTCGTAATTATATATATAATTTTTGGCCTCGCGAAGGAGAAAGCATCGCTTAAGCTTGGGGAGGCTTAAGTCAATGTTATATTCATGCCCCAATCATGAGCTCTCAAGAGAAATGATTATTCAAAAAATTTATGCTCGGCTTTCTCTCAATAATCGCTCCATGCTCGATACTTCTTGTAATCGGCTCTTTTATGATGAAGACTATTGAATTCAAATGGGATTTATTGGAAATAATTAAATTCAACTCTGAAGATCGGGACCTCGATCGAAGGTAAAGAGTCGTATAACACCTAAGTTTGATTGTGTTAAATCTTTTATGGATACCGACAAGCTTTCCGTGAATTTAGCACTAAATATGGACTTGACTACGAGATAGTACCTTCTTCTCGTGAATCCTTTGCTACTCATGTTGATCTCCCTAAGGAGAAGTGGTTTAAATATAATCCTCCCATTGAAGTAAAATTAGTTGCAGCTATTAAAGTTGAAGAAAAGACTATCACTTACAATGATCCTATTGTTCCTACTGCTTATGTTGAGAAACCACCTTTCCCTTTTAGAATAAAGGATCATGCTAAAGCTTCAACTGTAGTCAACAAAACTAATATTAGGACACATAAACCCCCCGAGCAAGTTAAAGTTGAACCTACTATTGCTATGGTTAAAGATCTCTTGGCTGATATCTATGGGCATGTTATTTATTTCTGTGAGGAAACTACTAGAATTGCTAAACCCGGTGCTAAAGATAAACATAGACCTCGTGGTAGGCATGCTTGTTATTTATGTTAAAATAGGAGATCATTGTTATCATGGCTTGTGTGATATGGGTGCTAGTGCAAGTGCCATACCTCATTCTTTATGCAAAGAAATTATGCATGATATTGCACCTGCTAAAATAGAAGAAATTGATGTTACCATTAAGCTTGCCAATAGAGATACTATTTCACCGATTGGGATTGTTAGAGATGTTGAAGTCTTGGGTGGGAATGTTACATATCCTGCTGATTTTCTTGTTCTTGGTTCCCCACAAGATAGCTTTTGTCCCATTATAATTTGTAGACCCTTCTTGAACACCGTTAATGCTAGGATAGACTGCGAAAAGGATGTTGTTACTATTGGTTTGGGTGATATGTCTCATGAGTTTAATTTTGCTAAATTTAGTAGACAACACCGTGATGAGGAATTGCCTAGTAAAGATGAAATTATTGGTCTTGCTTCTATTGCCGTGCCTCCTAATGATCCTTTAGAACAATATTTGCTCGACCATGAAAATGATATGTTCATGAATGAAAGAAGGGAAATAGATGAAGTATTCTTTAAACAGGGACCTATTCTGAAACACAACTAGCCTGTTGAAATCCTAGGGGATCCTCCTCCACCCAAGGGTGATCCCATGTTTGAGCTTAAACCATTACCTGGCACTCTTAAATATCCTTACCTTGATGAAAATAAGATATATCCTGTTATTATTAGTGCTAACCTTTCAAAGAAGGAGGAAGAGAAATTATTGAAAACTCTGGAGAAGCACCGTTCTGCTATTGGATACACCCTCGATGATCTGAAGGGCATTAGTCCCACTCTATGTCAACACAAAATAAATTTTGAGAAAGACGCCAAACCAGTTATTAATCACCAACGACGGCTAAATCCTAAGATGAAAGAAGTGGTAAGAAAGGAAATATTAAAGCTCCTTGAGGCAGGTATAATTTATCCCGTTGCTGATAGTCAGTGGGTAAGTCTTGTCTATTGTGTCTGTAAGAAGGGAGGTATTACTATCGTTCCTAATGATAAAAATGAATTGATCTCGCAAAAAATTATTACAGGTTATAGGATGGTAATTGATTTCCGCAAACTAAATAAAGCTACTAAAAAAGATCATTACCCTTTGCCTTTTATTGATCAAATGCTAGAAAGATTATCCAAACATACACATTTTTGCTTTCTAGATGGTTACTCTGGTTTCTCTCAAATACCTGTGTCAGCTGAGGATCAAGAAAATACCACTTTTACTTGCCCTTTCGGTACTTTTGCTTATAGACGTATGCCTTTTGGTTTATGTAATGCACCTGCTACCTTCCAAAGATGCATGATGGCTATATTCTCTGACTTTTGTGAAAAGATTTGTGAGGTTTTCATGAATGATTTCTCCATTTATGGATCCTCTTTTGATGATTGCGTGAGCAACCTTGATCGAATTTTGCAGAGATGTGAAGAAACTAATCTTGTCTTGAATTGGGAGAAATGCCACTTTATGGTTGATAACCCACAAGTATAGGGGATCGCAACAGTTTTCGAGGGTAGAGTATTCAACCCAAATTTATTGATTCGACACAAGGGAGCCAAGAATATTCTCAAGTATTAGCAGTTGAGTTGTCAATTCAGCCACACCTGGATAACTTAGTATCTGCAGCAAAGTATTTAGTAGCAAAGTAGTATGATAGTAGTGGTAACGGTAACAAAAGTAACAGTAGCAAAAGTAATATTTTTGGTGTTTTGTAGTGATTGTAACAGTAGCAACGGAAAAGTAAATAAGCAAAGAACAATATATGAAAAGCTCGTAGGCATTGGATCGGTGATGGAGAATTACGCTGCATGTGGTGCATCATGTAACAATCATAACATAGGGTGACACAGAACTAGCTCCAATTCATCAATGTAATGTAGGCATGTATTCCGAATATAGTCATACGTGCTTATGGAAAAGAAATTGCATGACATCTTTTGTCCTACCCTCCCGTGGGCAAAGGGTCCTAATGGAAACTAAGGGATATTAAGGCCTCCTTTTAATAGAGTACCGGAACAAAGCATTAGCACATAGTGAATACATGAACTCCTCAAACTAATACACGAACTCCTTTTAATAGGAAGTAATAAAGAAAGAGAGGTTTTCACATATAAATATACTATCTTGGACACCTTTTATGATTGTGAGCACTCATTAAAATATGACATGCTAAAGAGTTGATGTCGGACAAGGAAGACAACGTAATGGGTTATGTTTTCTTATATCTGAAATAAAGTATATTGTCATGGATCATCCAACGTGTTGAGCTTGTCTTCCTCCCTCATTCTAGCCAAGTTCTTTGCACCAAGTAGAGATACTACTTGTGCTTCCAAATACCCTTTAACCCAGTTTTGTCATGAGAGTCCACCATATCTACCTATGGATTGCATAAGATCCTTCAAGTAAGTTGTCATCGGTGCATGCAATAAAAATTTTGTTCTCTAAATATGTATGATTTATTAGTGTGGAGAAAATAAGCTTTATACGATCTTGTGATCTGGAAGAAATAAAAGCGATTTTGACCGCATAATAAAGGTCCGTGACATAAGTGGTAATATAAAGTAATGCTCTTTTGCATTAAGATTTCGTGCATCCAACCATGAAAGCGCATGACAACCTCTGCTTCCCTCTGCGAAGGGCCTATCTTTTACTTTTATCTTATGCAAGAGTCGTGGTGATCTTCACCTCTCCTTTTTATATTTTATCCTTTGGCTAGTACATTGTGTTGGAAAGATCATGATATATATATCTAATTGGATGTTAGTTGACATGAACAATTATTGTTGACATTACCCTTGAGGTAGAAGGTTGGGAGGCAACACTATAAGCCCCTATCTTTCTCTCGCGGTCCCATTAAAACTCCAAACCCATAAGTATTGCGTGAGTGTTAGCAATTGTGAAAGACTAAATCATAGTTGAGTATGTGGACTTGCTGAAAAGCTCTTATATTGACTCTTTCTGATGTTATGATAAATTGCAATTGCTTCAATGACTGAGGTCATAGTTTGTTGGTTCTCAATGAAGTTTCTGATTCATACTTGACATTGTGAATAGATTATTACTTGAGCATAAGAAATCATACGACAATATCCATATATGTTGCTGTTATAAGAATGATCATGATGCCTTCATATTCGTATTTTATTTTATCCACACCTCTATCTCTAAACATGTGGACATATTTATCGTTATCGGCTTCCGCTTGAGGACAAGCGAGGTCTAAGCTTGGGGGAGTTGATACGTCCATTTTGCATCATGCTTTTATATAGATATTTATTGCATTATGGGATGTTATTACACGTTATGCCACAATACTTATGCCTATTCTCTCTTATTTTACAAGGTTTACATGACGAGGGAGAATGCCGGCAGTTGGAATTCTGGGCTGGAAAAGGAGCAAATATTAGAGACATATTCTGCACAATTCCAAAAGTCCTGAAACTCCACAGAAGTTATTTTTGGAAATAATAAAAAATACTGAGCGAATAAAATACCAAAGGGGGCCCACACCCTGGCCACGAGGGTGAGGGACGCGCCCTACCCCCCTGGGCACGCCCCCTGCCTCGTGGGCCCCCTAGCAGGCCTCCGGTGCCCATCTTTTGCTATATGAGGTCTTTTACCCTGGAAAAATTCATAAGCAAACTTTCGGGAAGAAACTCCGCCGCCACGAGGCGGAACCTTGGCGGAACCAATCTAGGGCTCCGTGAGGCTATTCTGTCAGGAAACTTTCTCCCGGGAGGGGGACATCATCGCCATCATCATCACCAACGATCCTCTCATAGCGAGGGGGTCAATCTCCATCAACATCTTCACCAGCACCATCTCCTCTCAAACCCTAGTTCATCTCTTGTATCCAATCTTTGTCCCAAAGCCTCATATTGGTACCTGTGGGTTGCTAGTAGTGTTGATTACTCCTTGTAGTTCATGCTAGTTGGTTTACTTGGTGAAAGATCATATGTTCAGATCGATTATGCATATTAATACCCCTCTGATTATGAACATGAATATGATTTGTGAGTAGTTACGTTTGTTCCTAAGGACATGGGAGAAGTCCTGCTATTAGTAGTCATGTGAATTTGGTATTCGTTCAATATTTTGATGAGATGTATGTTGTCTTTCCTCTAGTGGTGTTATGTGAACATCGACTACATGACACTTCACCATTGTTTGGGCCTAAAGGAAGGCATTGGGAAGTAATAAATAGATGATGGGTTGCTAGAGTGACAGAAGCTTAAACCCTAGTTTATGAGTTGCTTCGTAAGGGGCTGATTTGGATCCATATGTTTCATGCTATGGTTAGGTTTACCTTAATACTTCTTCTGTAGTTGCGGATGCTTGTAATATGAGTTAATCATAAGTGGGATGCTTGTCCAAGAAAGGACGGCACCCAAGCACCGGTCCACCCACATATCAAATTATCAAAGTACCGAACAAGAAACATATGAACGTGATGAAAACTAGCTTGACGATAATTCCCATGTGTCCTCGGGAGCGTTTTCCTTCATATAAGAGTTTGTCCAGGCTAGTCCTTTGCTACAAAAAGGATTGGGCCATCTTTCTGCACCTTATTTACTTTCATTACTTGTTACCCGTTACAAAATACCTTATCACAAAACTATCTGTTACCGATAATTTCAGTGCTTGCAGAGAATACCTTACTGAAAACCACTTGTCATTTCCTTCTGCTTCTCGTTGGGTTCGACACTCTTACTTATCGAAAGGACTACGATAGATCCCCTATACTTGTGGGTTATCATTATGCTACTACTGAAAAAGAATTTTTAGCAGTTGTTTTTGCTTGTGATAAGTTCAGACCTTATATTGTTGATTCTAAAGTAACTATTCACACAGATCATGCTGCTATTTAATACCTTATGGAAAAGAAAGATGCTAAACCTAGACTTATTAGATGGGTTCTCTTGCTACAAGAATTTGATTTACATATTATTGATAGAAAGGGAGCTGAGAACCCCGCTGCGCATAACTTGTCTAGTTTAGAGAATGTTCTTGATGACCCACTACCAATTGATGATAGCTTTCCGATGAACAATTAGCAGTCATAAATGCTTCTAGTACTGCTCCATGGTATGCTGATTATGCTAATTACATTGTTGCTAAATTTATACCACCTAGTTTCACATACCAGCAAAAGAAAAAGTTTTTATATGATTTGAGACATTACTTTTGGGATGACCCACATCTTTATAAAGAAGGAGTAGATGGTGTTATTAGACGTTGTGTACCTGAGCATGAACAGGAACAGATCCTACGCAAGTGTCACTCCGAGCCTTATGGAGGGCACCACGCTGGAGAGAGAACTGCACATAAGGTATTGCAATCCGGTTTTTATTGGCCTACTCTCTTCAAGGATGCCCGTAAGTTTGTCTTGTCTTGTGATGAATGTCAAAGAATTGGTAATATTAGTAGACGCCAAGAAATGCCTATGAATTATTCACTTGTTGTTGAACCATTTGATGTTTGGGGCTTTGATTATATGGGACCGCTTTCCTTCCTCTAATGGGTATACACATATTTTAGTTGTTGTTGATTACGTTACTAAGTGGGTAGAAGCTATTCCAACTAGTAGTGCTGATCATAACACCTCTATTAAGATGCTTAAAGAAGTTATTTTTCCGAGGTTTGGAGTCCCTAGATATTTAATGACCGATGGTGGTTCACATTTTATTCATGGTGCCTTTAAGAAATGCTTGCTAAGTATGATGTTAATCATAGAATTGCATCCCCTTATCACCCACAGTCTAGTGGTCAAGTAGAGTTGAGTAATAGAGAGCTCAAGTTAGTTTTGCAAAAGACTGTTAATAGATCTAGAAAGAATTGGTCCAAGAAACTTGATGACGCATTATGGGCCTAGAGAACTGCATATAAAAATCCTATGGGTATGTCTCCGTATAAAATGGTTTATGGAAAAGCATGTCACTTACCTCTTGAACTAGAAAATAAGGCATATTGGGCTATTAAAGAGCTCAACTATGATTTCAAACTTGCCAGTGAAAAGAGGCTATTTGACATTAGCTCACTTTATGAATGGAGAACCCAAGCCTATGAAAATGCCAAACTGTTCAAGGAAAAGGTTAAAAGATGGCATGACAAAAGGATAAAAAATTGTGAGTTTAATATAGGTGATTATGTATTGTTATACAACTCTCATTTAAGATTTTTTGCAGGAAACTTCTTTCTAAATGGGAAGGTCCTTACGTTATTGAGGAGGTCTATCGTTCCAGTGCCATAAAAATCAACAACTTCGAAGGCACAAATCCGAAGGTGGTGAACGGTCAAAGAATCAAACATTATATCTCGGGTAATCCCATAAATGTTGAAACCAATATTATTGAAATCAGAACCCCGAAGGAATACATAAGAGACACTTTCCGTAATGTTTGAGACTACGAAAGGAATAGGTATATGGTACGGTAAGTAAACCGACTCCAAAACAGTTCTAATGGCAATTTTTCTCTGTTTTGGAATATTTAGAAAAATAGGAAAATAAGAAGTAGTTCGAGAAGGACACGAGGCTTCCACGAGGGTGGGAGGCGTGCCCTACCCCCTGGGCGCGCCCCCCTGCCTCGTGGGCACCTCGTCTTGCTTTCCTGACTACATTTTCTTGCACGATACTTCTTTTGGTCGGTAAAATTCATTATATAATCGCTTTGAAGGTTTTGACCACCGTACCACGCAAATATCCTCTCGCTGCTTTCGAGCTGTTTCTTCGTCAGAGTCGTGAAGGCCAGGCATCATGTCGTCCCCCTCCTCCAACAATCAGGGCAATGATGCTTGGCTAATGAAGATAGAGCTAAAGAGAGAAGAACCCGGGGAGATCAACAAGGATGATGGGATCAATAAGGCTATGGAGGATCAGGCTCCGACAGCAGAAGAAGAAGACATCCTTCCACCTCTCTTTACCCCAACTCAGATTGAAGCTTTCAAGATGATTGAGTTAGCTCGTATACAAAACAAGTATCTCACACGTGAAAATATTTTGTTGAAGGAGCATATAGTCGCACTCAAGGGCATCATCTGTAAGCTGGAAGATCTGCTACACTCGATGTGCGACTATCCATCATCACCACCATCTTCTTCGCCAGCAAACGTGACATAATCACATGCGTATGGGCACTCCCCTTGGCAACTGCCAAGCTTGGGGGAGGTGCCCCGGTATCGTATCACCATCACACTCCTATCTTTACCGTTTTTCTTAGTTCGATAATATCTTGATCTAGTAGAATAAAGTTTTAGTATGATTTAGTTTTGAGTTTTGCTTTATGATCCCTCTATGTAATCACGTCCATGAGCTATATATAATAAAGACTAGTGTTGAGTCAAGGGCTTGATTATCTTGCTATGATCTCGAGGGAATTAAAGAAAAGAGAAAGAATAAAAAGAAAAAAAGAGAGCATGTGGATCTTATGGAGAGTAATGACTTCACATATAAAGAGTATGATGAATAAAAGTTGTTGAGAGTTGCAAACATGGTTTTGTTCATCGTTGCAATTAATAGGAAGTAATAAAGAAAGAGAGGTTTTCACATATAAATACACTATCATGGACATCTTTCATGATTGTGAGCACTCATTAAAATATGACATGTTAAAGAGTTGATGTTGGACAAGGAAGACAACGTAATGGGCAATCTTTTCTTATATCTAAAATAAAGTATATTGTCATGGATCATCCAACATGTTGAGCTTGCCTTTCCCTCTCATGCTAGCCAAATTCTTTGCACCAAGTAGAGATACTACTTGTGCTATCGAATACCCTCAAAACCAGTATTACCATGAGTGTCCACCATACCTACCTATGGATTGAGTAAGATCCTTCAAGTAAGTTGTCATCGGTGCATGCAATAAAAAAGTTGCTCTCTAAATATGTATGATTTATTAGTGTGGAGAAAATAAGCTTTATACGATATTGTGATGTGGAAGAAATAAAAGCGACGGACTGCATAATAAAGGTCCATATCACAAGTGGCAATATAAAGTGACGTTCTTTTGCATTAAGATTTCGTGCATCCAACCAAAAGTGCATGACAACCTCTGCTTCCCTCTGCGAAGGGCCTATCTTCTACTTTGATCTTTTACCCTTATGCAGGAGTCATGGTGATCTTCACCTTTCCTTTTTACATTTTATCCTCCGGCAAGCACCTTGTGTTGGAAAGATCCTGATATATATATATATATATATATATATATATATATATATATATATAGATCTAATTGGATGTAAGTTAGCCTGAACTATTATTGTTGACATTACCCTTGAGGTAAAAGATTGGGAGGCAACACTATAAGACCCTATCTTTCTCTGTGTCTGATTAAAACTCCATACCCATAAGTATTGCGTGAGTATTAGCAATTGTGAAATACTAAATGATAGTTGAGTATGTGGACTTGCTGAAAAGCTCTTATATTGACTCTTTCTGATGTTATGATAAATTGCAATTGCTTCAGTGACTGAGATTATAGTTTGTTAGTTCTCAATGAAGTTTCTGATTCATACTTTGCATTGTGAATAGATTATTACTTGAGCATAAGAAATCATATGACAATATCCATATATGTTGTTGTTATAAGAATGATCATGATGCCGTCATGTCCGTATTTTATTTTATCAACACCTCTATCTCTAAACATGTGGACATATTTATCGTTATCGGCTTCCGCTTGAGGACAAGCGAGGTCTAAGCTTGGGGGAGTTGATACGTCCATTTTGCATCATGCTTTTATATCGATATTTATTGCATTATGGGCTGTTATTACACATTATGTCACAATATCTATGCATATTCTCTCTTAGTTTACAAGGTTTGAACGAAGAGGGAGAATGCCGGCAGCTGGAATTCTGGGCTGGAAGAGGAGCAAATATTAGAGACCTATTCTGCACAACTCCAAAAGTCCTGAAACTCCACAGAAGTCATTTTTGGAAATAATAAAAAATACGGAGCGAAGAAAATACCAGAGGGGCCCCACACCCTAGCCACAAGGGTGGGGGCGCGCCCCTGCCTCGTGGGCCCCCTGGCAGGCCTCCGGTGCCCATCTTCTGCTATATGAGGTCTTTTACCCTGGAAAAAATCATAAGCAAGCTTTCGGGAAGAAACTCCGCCGCCACGAGGCGGAACCTTGGCGGAACCAATCTAGGGCTCCGGCAGAGCTGTTCTGCGAGGGAAATGTAACATCCCAAAATTCTAAATTTTGGAATGTTATATTAAATAGATAGATTTGATTGATTGTTTGATTGATTGTGTGAAATTGAGTGAAATTCGAAACTTTTTGTAAGTTAAATGAGAGGGAATAAAAGGACTTTCCCAAACTTTTTTTTTCATCCGTGATCTCCGTGAATTCAAATCCTTTTCAAATACAAAACCCTTGAGCGAAGATGGTATGACTTCTTCCATTTAATTAAATGAAAGGGTATATGAAAATATTTGAATTTCATTTGGAAATAATTCAATTCGGAAACTTTAAGCAACTCAATGATTTTCATGAGAGAAGATAAAATGACTTCTTCAAAACATATGAAATATGAGTTGGGAGTTTAAAAGAAATCCAATTTAAAGTCCTTTTGAAAATTATTTTCAATTTGGAACTTATTTGGGTTTTATTCAAATTATTTTTCTCCAAAAATAAAATATATGGAAATTAGGGTAAAATGATTACTTGCAATAGAAAATTGGAGAGAAATTAATTTGGTATTTTTTTAATGATTTTTATTGGATTTTACTATAGCTGCAGCACTCTTTTCTTTATATGAATTTATGTGGATTTTATTTGATGCTAGAATAATGTTCATCTTGTAGAAAATATTTTTCTAAAATTTTGATATATTATATGCCTATATAATATTTTTATTTCTTTTGTTTTTATTTTGTTTTTACGTGTTTTGAAAAAAAACTCCTCCGCCGGATGGCCCGGGCCTCAGCCCAGCCAAAGCACGGCTCAGCCCACGCCGCCTGCCGCCACTGGTCCCGAAAGCTCCCGCAGACTCCGCCCGGCCAAGACATCGCTGGCCACAGGCCGCCTCGGCCTCCGTGCCCTTCCCCACGCCTCCCGAGGCCACTTCCTCCCTATAAATGTGCCCCGCCTCACTCTCTTCTGCTCATGCCGCCCTCGCCAGATCCACCTTGCCCATGCCATCGGGTTGCCGCCGCCTTGATGGTCAACCGCCGCCTTGCTCGCACCACCGCCGCCGCCGCCACACCTCCTCGCCCTCGCGCGTCCGCCGCCATCGCCTCAAGATCGAGCTCACTCATGAACCTTGCCCCGCCTCGCCGGAGAAAGCCGCCGTCGCCGCCGGTTCATCTCACCCGATCCGGTATAAACCGAGAAAACCTGCCGGTTTTCTGTATGTAGATCGGTTTTTCTTCCAGATCGGTTATATATATTTCTTAGGTTTTGTTAGATAACGAACGTTTTCCGTTTAGATCTTTTTAGCGAACGGTTTGCATTAGTTAGCATTCGGCAGCAAACGTTCACTATTTAAATCTTTTCTTTTTTACATTTATTTACGTCAGGGACCCGTCTGTGATTATTACCTTTGCAGATTAGCCCCTGGAATTTTTAGAACAGTCCTTGAACTTCAAAACCCTCCAACTTTTTATCCGTACTCCGTTTTAAGCGATTCTTTTTGCAAAATACTCCTTGTGACATATTATTTCCAAATTTATTCAACTTCAAATTTAGTTCAAACCTTCGCTCGATCGTAACTTTTGAACCGGACCTTTGTTTTTGACGAAGCCAACGCCCACTTCTTTGTTATGATCCCCTCTATCCAAAGAAACAACTTCAACATATTTTTGAAAGTTTAAAATTTGAATTCAAACAGATTAGTATTTGAACTTTGTTTGATCATAACTTGAGTTTCGTAACTCCGATTTAGTTGATTCTTTTTGCAAATCGAAGCTCTTGACCTAAACTTTCTGGTAAGGCCAAATTCACATAATTTTGGTACTGTTAGAAATCGTTTTATGCTGCAAGAGTTATTTGCTTGGTTTTGATTGTTTTCCGAATTGTTCTCTTCGTTCTTTCTGATCTTTTGAGTGATTGCTTATGTGTGGTTACTATTGCTTGCTTACGATAGATTGACCGGAGTGTGACGAGTAGAACTATCAAGAGTTTTGAGTGTGAATCATCTTCATCAACATTGCAGGAAAATTCACACTTTGATCATATCCCTTTTCATACCCAGTTTTTATGCATTAGATCAATCCTCAAAACATTGCATGATTAGGATCTAATTAAACTGTGGGTTTTGGCAAAGTAGATGAGGTAGTACCTATTACCTGTTTTACTATCAAACCCTTGGGAGTTACTTCTACGTTTGCCTATATTGCCATGCTATGCTAGTAGACGTGGATTGGGTGAGTGTATCCATGACAGATGTGAGATTTTAATTAATGGTTTATTTAAGGTGGCAACTTCAATACACATCTGGGTGGATTGAGGTACCGGGTATTCCAGATTGCCTGTTTTTTTTGTGGACCGCCACCCGTGCTCAAAGGGATCATGAGATTATTCATGCTAGAAACTTCCGTGTGCAGCCACAAGCTACTATGGGCTCTAGCATAGTTGACTAAGTCGTCATGAACTCTTCTGATGGTAGACTAGCAGATGTAGGGGATGTAGGTTGGTACTATCTACCCGTTCGTAAGGTGCTAGCACTTCTGTAAGGCTATGTATCGGTAATCATTTTCTCAACCACCGTGTAGTGCGAGATTACCAACGGAGGATATCGAGTCTTGTGGGGAAAATTGCACAAACCTCTGCAGAGTGTATCAAACTAATCATGGTTAGTCGTGTCCCGGTTATGGACATCTTGAGTATCTAGTACTTGGATTATCATGTGAATCTCATCATGTTACTTTAATTAATATTGTTGGGTTTTAATGATGATGCTTAATTGGGATTGATAATGCTGTCAACCATTCTCAATGTTTAACAACCATCATGATAGTTAAATAAAATTTATTCCTTTGCAGTAGGGAAAAATTGGCTTTTCACAAAAAACATTATAACCATAGAGCTTTTCCACCAGCCAAATATGCATGTAGTGATAGGCTTTATTCATCATTATCCTATGGTGTGAATTTGCCAGTACATTCAATGTACTGACCCTTTGTGGCTGCAACGTATCATGTTGCAGGAATCTTACGACGAGTAAGTGATACGTTAGGGTTACGATTTCTACACTCAACTTTGCCGTTAGTGTTGATGGGAATCCACAACCTTGTTACTTCCGCTATTTGGATTGAGGTTATAGTATTTACATTATTTATACATGTGATTTACCTCTGTTATAAATCCTTGAGTACTGTGTGTGTCAGCATACCGATCCAGGGATGACACAAGCAAAGAGACTTGATCCATTCGGGTCGGGTCGCTACAAGATGGTATCAGAGCACATGTTGACTGTAGGACGTGACCGCAGAAACTAGCAAGCCCATAGGAAGGATTTTTTCTAAAATTTTCTTTTTCAAAAAGATCTGTTACCTCTCTTCTCTTCTGAGCTTATTCAAATATTCCCTTTTCGAGAGACCATACCCCTTTTCCTTTTGACCACTCAAAGATTCGACTGATGAGACCACTCCAAGGAGTACAAGATATCAGGACAACCACGACCACTATGGAATGAAGGAGATTTTACCGTGCATTTAAATAATGGAAACTACAACGGTTGAAGACTCCAAAGACTAGTATGACCTAGGAAGGCTACCCTTATGGAACCTGGCAGACTATGGAAGCTGTCAATACCCGAGATCAAGGTGTATCGGAGAAAGACCGAAATATGGAGCGTTAGAACTCAAAATTTTTGTCAGGAAACCCAAGACATGAGAGATCAATTATGGAAATTATAGCTCATGGCAGTAACATGGGCATAGACGCGGCTAACCATGGTGTTATCGCCCGTTTATCTGCCTCGAAGTTCACAAGATCAGCGTTACGCAAATATGCGTTAAATTCTTCCTTGATTCCTGCTTGATCCATTAAGTCCTCTGAAGGCCATTCACAAGGCCGCACTGGAGCGTCCCTTGGTGGTTCTTCATCAAGATCACGCATTGCAAGCCCGGGTCCTTGCTTCCTTGAAGGACCACCTTGGTACATTTTCCTAAACATATTTCTTCCTCTGAAATATTTCTGAAATTTTTAGTAACTTCAAATAAAAGTGAACCAAGCTCAACAAAATTGATAGCAACTACTCCTACAAGTGCCTAGAGAGTATATCATGCATTAGAACTACTTGGGACCAAATAAATTTGACATGCAAGCTCAAGAACATGGTCACCTATGCAGCACAAATTTGCAATTAATAAGGCACTAGAACAAAAACTAATTGGACCATTGGAGGAGTCACATACCAAGGAACAATCCCCCAAAGCAGTTTTGTGAGAGGTGCTTTGAGCAAGGAGATTGAAAATCGTAGCAAAATGAGCTAGAACTCGTGCTTGAGCTGGATGGTGATTTTTTTGGGAGGAAGAAGAAGTGTGTGGGTGCAGGAATAAGTGGAGGGGGGCCACCGTGGGCCCACGAGGCAGGGGGCGCGCCCTGGACCCTCGTGGCCAGGTACCAGCTCCCTACTTTGTTTTCGGTGCCAGATATTCTCAAATATTCCATAAAAAATCATATTTCAATTTTGGTGCATTTGGAGAACTTTTATTTCCGGGGTATTTTTTATTGCACAGATAATTCAGAAAACTGACAGAAAATAATATTTTTGCTTTATTTAACCTAAATAACAGAAAGTAAAAGGAGGTGTCGGTGGGAAACGACACCTATGGGATCACTGGAATCCCTTCTACAGTTGCGGGGCACGGGGATCGTGAGAAGAGCGGGACTAGCAGACAACAGAACGGGGATTTACCCAGGTTCGGGCCGCAAAGATGCGTAAAACCCTACGATCCTGCTTTGGTGGCTGTATTTAGTGTTCTTGAGCTCTTAAACTAGCTCTAGGTGCTGCTGGGTTCAAAAGAGCCGAATCCTTCTCCAGTGCGCCATGGGCCTCCTTTTATAGGCGAAAGGGACTGCCAGAGTGGGACACAGGAGGTGGAAAGTGCTACAGCCCCGTGAGCTTATCCCTGGTGTTACAGGACAAAGCGCATTTAATGCGAGGCTTAGGTGTCCCTTCGCTTTATCGGGCGGAGCGAGTCCCGTCCGTCCGTCGCCGCCTCCTCCTTGCTTCGACACGCGCCACAGGCAAGCGATGCATGCGGTGCCATGTAGGCGAGCACGCAGGCTGAGGTGGCACGGTGGTGGAGCCTCCACAAAGGGGTTGCATGTTGCCACGCAGTGCCTACCCAGCCTGGTTGAATTCGGCAGCCGCATGCTAACAGCGGCGGAGACTTAGGTGGTGCGGGCTGGCGATTGGCCTGGCGCTGGCGCTTAGCGAGGGTCTTGCTTGGGTGGCCGGCAAGAGGTCTTGCAAGTGGCCAGCATGGCGTCCCCGACAGAAGTGGTAGCGTGGCGTCCCGGCAAGGATCTTGCCGGGGGTCTTGTGGGTTTCTTAGGTGAGGATGATTGCCTTCCTATCCTCACTTGATCTTAACTATTCTTTGCCTTCACAAAGATCGCCATGCCACCACGGAGGTGCCTCCCGAGCCCAGTTCCAATGCGTTTTTCGAGCATTGGTGGGCTTAAGGGTGGCTTGCTCGGCTGGCGTGGGCGAGCTGCCCCGGCAAGGGTCTTGCCAGGGCCGCTGAGGCTGCCCCGGAAAGGGTCCTTGTTGGGAAACCTGCTTTACCAACCGATCCTTGTGGCCTTGGTCCTTGTCGTTGCTTTATTTGTCTTGTACCTTCGGCTTCTCTCCGCTTCCCTTTCGCACTTATTATGCGTGGTCGTGGTGGGTGGCTCACCGCCTGCAAGTAAAAGGGTCAAAAGGAGAGCCCCTACTTTTGTACACCGGCAGAGCCCGGCCTGAGCCATACATAAGCGCGACACGTTGTTGGGCCAGGCC
Organism: Aegilops bicornis; assembly: GCA_021605145.1. Lineage (NCBI taxonomy): Eukaryota > Viridiplantae > Streptophyta > Magnoliopsida > Poales > Poaceae > Aegilops > Aegilops bicornis. Next base: position 463,383,052 of record CM038671.1, read on the forward strand.
CAGAACGGTGCGCGGGTAGTTAGGGCGGATTTTACTGCGGTAACTGCTCCATCCGCCGCGCTTCTCCACGTCCCGTGTTGAACGCGCGACGTGGTGGTCGTGCGTGCGCGTGATGTGGGAGGCATGCGTGGGACGGCGTTCGCGTGCATTCATCATATCGCAGTTAATGGGAAAGGAGGCGGCCCATGCCTTCCCCGTAAAAAGGAATAACCGCGGGCGCGGTGCTCACTTTACCCCTCCCTTGCGCCTTCCTCCAATCTCAGAACCGCCGCCCCCTTTTCTTCCTTCCTGAGCTTTCGCCATTGTTCGTCGTCGCTGTGTCTTCATCCCCTTCTGCTCCTCGCTTCCCCCAGCCGCCATGGCACCTAAATCCACAAAGGTCAAGGGAGCGACCAAGGACGCTGGAGCGACCAAGGACGCTGGAGCGGCGGAGCCGCCGGAGAGTGTGTTGGCGGTGCAGCGGACGCAGCTCGCCTACTTCCCCTCGACGGTGGACGTGAACGAGCTCCGGGACGCCTACAGGCCCCTGTGGGGGTGAAGATGGGGGAGAAAAGTCGGGGCATCCAGCCACGTGCGTCATCCCCGCCGACTGCACCGAGGCTGCCCCTAATCGGTACCCTTTCTTTGTCGACTATTTCTCCTGTGGGCTTTGTCCTCCCTTCTCTGACTTCTTCAGCGATATCATGCACACCTTTGCTTTCCGCCACTTGGATTTTACTCCAAATCTTTGTGGCGTGCATGGCTCTTTTTCACAAGATCTTTGTGAAGGTCACGGAGTGTACCCCAACACGACACTTTTCCATCATTACTTCTTTCCTCGGATCCAACCGGAGGGCGCCATCTCTGGTTGCATCGCCTGGATCCCAAGATCCAAGGGAGCGTATCCGGAGGGCGCCATGAAGGAGAGGTGGGAAGAGTGGCGGAGCCGGTGGTGTTGGATTGTAGAGAAGGACCTGCCGGGCGCTCGCCAGTTCCCGGTGTCAGCCGGTCCCGCAGAGGTGATTGGAGTGACGTTGATGCTGACGACAAGAAGCTCACTATCGCCACCACCAGGATTCTTTGGCTCACCGAAGCTGGGCTCACCCTCGAAATGATCAAGGTGGTCTTCGTCCGCCGTCGGATTTCTCCACTGCATAACAAGGGGAGGCCGGCTTGGCTCTTCACCAACCCTGCTGATATCATGCGGCTTCGCCCTGGCCTCGACCACAATTTCACAAAGTGATGCAGCATGCTCATATGTCCGCCAAATGACTCTTCCAGCTCGATGTGGGCCACGACGGTGAGCTCGAGTGGACCGGCAAGGCTGCGAGGGCTGCTGCGAAGGCCGACAAGGTCTCCAAGGGGCCCTTGTTCAAGTTGCCGGCGGGAGTAGTCCCGCTATGTAACAATTCGTGCCTGACCGATATCATCGCCATGACGCCGGATTGCAACGTGCACGGCCCCGACTCGAGCTAGGTCGAGCCGGAGGACATCCAGGTGCAGTAGTTCTTCGATACCCTGCACGAGGGGTACGTTAATGCCGACGCCGAGTGGCTGCTCGTCCAGGACACCACCCAGGCGGAGTTGGACTACATCGCCGGTAGGGCGATGGAGGCGAAGCTCATCGAGGAAGCTGGCGGCGCCGGTGGCGTGGAGGATAGGGCCGCAACGGCCGCGGAGGAGGAGGAGTTTCCCTAGTGGGCAAAACCGCTGCGAGGACCAGCAGCGCCGGCACTGAGGCCCCTCTGGTTGAGGACGCGGCCGACGAGTCGTCGGAGCGGGAGGCCGGGGCTGTTGACCCTTCGGCCATGGGGAGAGGGCGAGTCCTACGGCGGGCCGGCTCCGGCGAGCCGGTCCGGCCCGGCAGGGCCGCGCAGCCTCCGCCAGCCCCGGAAGAACCTGTGCATCACACAAGGGCCGCGGCAGCGAGGAAGCTGGTGAAGGCGGCGGTGAAGAAGAAGACAATCTGCTGCTTTCATTCCAAGCATGCTCGGGACGCCATCGCCTCCCCTCTCGGCCGCAAACATCAAAAGGGGGTTATGCGTTTGACTTCGGCCTCTCAGCCCGGAGAGAGACCCCTGTGCCTCTCGGCTGGAGAGGAAAAGGAAAGCAACAGGAGGAGGAAGAGAATGAAGAGTAAGCTTCCACCTCCTTCCCCATTCCTCACACTTTCCCCGACGGCATTGCTTACTTGTCTTCATCTTGCAGTGGATGTGGAGACGCTTGGCCTAGAGGATAAAGAGGGCCAGGATTTGGCGAGTGGCCAGCCCCGCAAGCTCCTCCCATTGTGCCACTTTGGTGGTGTTGAGCAGTCCCAGACAGCAGCCCCAGCCCAGCCCCCAAAGATAAGCAAGTCCATCACCCATCCCTTGGTCAACGCGTCGCAATGTACGACGTTTGGTAATCGACCCCGAGCCCTGGGCCGATGCCGGGAGGGGAGCAACACCAAGGGGAGCCATAGGGGGCTTCTCCCATTGTGCCGCCCCCGTCGACCACGCCGCCGCGAGGGGCGTCCCCGGCAAGGGCACCATGTGCCGAGGCCATGCACACAGAGGAGGAGGGGGAGAACACGGGCGTCGGTGGCTTCACCTCGACGCCAGACTTTGGCAGAGGAGGGACTTCCGCCTCACGGCCTGGCACGGGTAAGCCACTCGCTTTCCACTTCTGCTCGCATTCTTTCTTTACTCTTTTCCTTCATCAAGCTTTCGATCTTGACTCCGCCTGCCCTCCTTCTTGGCGCCCGCATTCTCCTTAGAGGACGTCGACACCACCATCGAGGGACGCCGCCGCGGATGCCGCATGGGAGGCGGAGAGGATTCTTTGTCGAGGAGAGCGCCAGGGCGCCCCGAGGATGTCGCCAAGGGGCCCACCAAGAGCCTGCAAGGGGGGCTGCCGAGGAGCCCGACAAGGGGCCCGCCGAAGAGCCCGGCAAGGGGCCTGCCGGGGAAGCCGGCAAGGCCACTGCAGAGGAGGTGGCGTTCGACGATCTGCCCTCCTCCTCCGCTGCCTCCGGCTCTAGCAGGTACCGGAGGGTCAGCGACGACCTCTTCGTCCATCTCCTTGGCGCGTCGAGCACCAGGGCTCCTTTTGAGGGGGAGGTGTTCGACAAGGAGGCGCTTGCCATCGCCGGGCTCGAGGTTGTCAATGAGCCGGGTGTCGGTGGCGCCGGCTCCTAGGAGGAGCGGCTGCTCCAGGACATGGGCGCCAGCTTCCGGAACCTGCAGGCGCTCCACCGCGCCCATCTGGACAAGGTCAAGTCTAGGACGGCGTTGGTGGAGAAGGCGGAGGCGGACTTTGGACAGTGCGTCACTGAGGCACAAGGCTGGTTTCGCCAGGCCCAGGATGAACTGAAGGCCGCCTAGGGCGAGCTGGCCAACCGTGAGGTGGAGCTTGCCACAAGCCGCCGACGCCGAGAAGGCCCAGGAGACGGCAAAGAAGTTGGCCGACAAAGCCGGGTTGCTCGAGCCAGACGAGGCCGCATCAAGACCTGTGAAGAGGACCTTGCCGCATGAGGAGAAGCTTGCTGCCACGCTCCGCGACAAGGACGAAGAGGTGGGCAAGCTCGTCCTACAGCGGACCCAAGAGCTGGAGCGGAGGCATCAGGAAGCACTCAACGCCCAGGCTCAAGCCCACGCCGATAGGGTGAAGGAACTGGAGGGGAAAGCTCTGAAGCTGGCCCAGGAGAAAGATACGCTCAACAGCGCTCTGACGGAGGCGCAGGGCGAGGCCACCAAAGAAGGCCGGAGAACTCTCAAGCCAACCCTCCATCAATGATATCAAGTCAATTTGGGAGATCTCGAGGAGATCTTTGCCGGAGGCCGTAACCGGGAGGATCCTGACCAAGAGCTGGAGACGGAGAGGCAACACGATGAACGAGACCGCCAACCTCAAGGACCACGAGGCGGGTGAGAAACGTTGGCTTGAGCGCCTTGTCGCAAACTCGGCTGCTGATCAGCTGGCCACTATTGGGATGCCGGAGATGAGGTACGCCCCGGAAGCGGGCCTGAGCCCCAACACCAACCTGACCTCTAAGTTTGAGCAGGTCATCGGCGCCCTGAAGCGGCTTCACTCCAACCGGGCCGCTTCCCTGGCTGAGGAATCCCGGATACTCTGCCGGGGGATCATGACCAGGGTACTCACCAAAATCGCGCACTGGCACCCAGACCTCGATTCGAGTCAGGTCAAGAGCTTGCCGGAGGACGCCGACATTGCGGCGCTAACGAGCGTATCCACCCATCCTCACCAAGATCGACAAAATCAAGAGGATGGAGGGCCAACGCCGACTAGGCACCCTGTTCTCCATCGCCGCCATTGCAGGTTCATGACCAAGACAATGCTATCTTTAGTTAGAACCGCGGCGGCAATTTGTGTAATATAACTCTGCAGTGCCCCTGAAACTATGCATGTTATTTTCCTGTTCGATTTTCCTTTGTATGTTCGCCCCACGTCAATCGGGTAAGCTTGCCGGCATGAAAACCCAGGGCGACGCTTTGAGGACGGATCTTCATTAGCCTGCCGGGTGTGCTTGTTGCCGGGCAAACCACCTTACCGCCCCTAGCACGGCCGCTCGATCTGTCGAGTTTGACTTGAGTCAGTACCGAGGGCGTTGCTGATGGCGAAAGGCTACCTCGCCGCCTTCGACGCCGGCCGCTGAACTGTTGAACGGACTCGAAATGTAATAATGGCGTTGCCGATCGCAGGAGGGCCCCTCTGCGTACAGGTTCTCCATACATAGGCCGAACCGTCGAGGATAATAACCTTATATTAAGGGAGAAAAACTTAAAATTCAGCATGACTTAGCTCTCTTGTCGTCGCCTCGGCGTCCTTCGCACCAACGGGCAGCGCCGCCTTCTTGGCCGCCTCCTCCGCAGGAGTCGTGGCGATGAAGAACAGCTAGGTCGACTGCTAGACCTGATTGTCACAATTGCGTCCCCTACCTGGCGCGCCGAAGATGTCGGTGGGAAACGACACCTATGTGATCACTCGAATCCCTACTACGGTTGCGGGGCGCGGGTGTCGGTGTCAAAACCGGCGGATCTCGGGTAGGGGGTCCCGTACTGTGTGTCTAGGCGGATGGTAACAGGAGACAAGGGACACGATGTTTTTACCCAGGTTCGGGCCCTCTCGATGGAGGTAAAACCCTACTCCTGCTTGATTAATATTAATGATATGGGTAGTACAAGAGTAGATCTACCACAAGATCGTAGAGGCTAAACCCTAGAAGCTAGCCTATGGTATGATTGTTGTTAGTTCGCCCCATTTGACTAAAACCCTCCGGTTTATATAGACACCGGATAGGGTTAGGGTTACATAGAGTCGGTTACAATGGTAGGAGATCTACATATCCAGACGCCAAGCTTGCCTTCCACGCCAAGGAAAGTCCCATCCGGACACGGGACTAAGTCTTCAATCTTGTATCTTCATAGTCCAGAGTCCGCCAAAGATGATAGTTCGCTATCCCGGACACCCCTAATCCGGGACTCCCTCAAGAGTCTCCCTAACCAGGCTTCAATGATGATGAGTCCGGTAGCGTGATTGTCTTCGGCATTGCGGTATGGTTCTTCTCCAAATTCCATATACTTGTCGAATAGTGTCCGGCTCGATAAGTGCAGCGCTCCTTGGCTTTCTGGCCCAATAATGGCCATCTTCCACGTATCGAACTAATGTGAAAAGTCAGGGTATCTTTACATTTACCCCCTTGTTTGTGCAAATGAGCCGCCTATAAAAGAGACCCAGGGACCCAGATCCGGATCGCACCATCCTCCCCTCATGAAGCCTTCATCGAGGCGCCTTCGACAAAAATCCATTCCACCATGGACAGTGACGCGGCGCTCCTCCTCTCGCGCTCCCAGCTCTCAGCCCGGAGATTGGGGAGATGTCGATCCCCTGCACAAATAATTGGTGGCGCTCCAAACCAAAGGGATTCCTTCCCCGGCCTTCCCTGTTCCGGTGCGTTTCCAGACTCGCCACTTATAAGGGCGAAGCAAAAGGAGAGCGTTCCCGATCCCTCTAAGGAGAGGCGGGTATGCTTCGTCTCTCACCTAATGAGAGGACTCGGATTTCCAATCCATCCGCTTTCTCAGGGCTTCCGGAGTTCTACGACCTCCGGTGCACAACCCTTACGCCGCCTCCATCTTGCATATAGCGGGCTTTGTGGCCTCTGTGAGCTGTTCACAGGTGTTGAGGCCCATTTCGATCTGTGGAAGAGATTGTTACGCCTCGTGCCCCGTTCTCATGCGGGGTCAATATATATCAAGTGGGCGAGCCGAGTATGTGCGCATCACCGGACCGGATATCTATCCGGAACTCGAAGAAGGCGTCCAAGACCGGCCTTCGGAATGGTTTTATATAGAAGACGCCCCGCCGCCGGATCCTGTTTGGATCGGTCTCCCGGAGTTCAGCCATGCTCCTTTGAAGAAAGCGCTGAGTTGGCGCTGCATGAGCCCGGAGGGAAGACGGCAGGGCGTCCTTTACGATGAGCCGAATAAGATTGTTGGCTCATTCCAGGCATCGACCATGATTGGTGTCATGGCCACATGCATTATCGCGGGAGTTCAGCTTCCAATATAGGGGCCACCCTATGTGGGATTTCAACGGGAGGATGATGCCACCCACCACGGCCGCAAGGGCGGGATCGGTCACCGAATCGGGTGAAGACCTTGTCCGCTATGTACAAAGGGGAAGAGGAGGATTTTCTCCGCGTGAGTGCGCTGAACGGGTTTTCTTCAAGTAATCCTCGAAGTTGGGTAAGCGAATATCTTTGTGGCCTATCCGATCCATGCTCCCGTGGTTAAATATCTCATTTCATGGTTTCTGTGAGGAATCGCACCGGGCCGCGGGAGAAGATACAGCCCGCCTCCACAACCGTGAGGATCCGGAACGGTCCCTCGATCCGACCTCCAAGAGGACTCGGATATAAAGGTGGAGCTGATCGATGGGTGTTCCATCAACTTAGCATCGACAATGCTTTGGTGGCCATCACGGCCGACTACCCCGGACTATTTCCGGCCTCCTGTGTAACCGTGACCAAGTCCGGATTCCATGACCCACCCGTGCTTTTATTTCTAACCACCGCGTATTTGATGGTGTTTCGTGGGGGTTCCTTCGAGGCAGGAGGCCGAAACTGCGCGCTAACCAACAAGGGCAGCGTGCCACGCAGCTAAAAGAAGTGCGGTTCGGATTGAAACGCCGCATTGCAGTAAGGCGTGCCACCATATCCCAGATTGATTCCTGAAGGCGTACTAACACCAAAGGTTCTTTTCGTGAAAAGAGCGCCGCCAGATCAGGTCCGTGGAGATTGCCAATCGAGCCTCCGCCAGCCCAGCTCCAACGCCGGGTCCCAAGCGGAGGTAAACATGAGGCGTCGTCGAGATGCTCCTCCGACAGAGGATGCCGACAGATTGCCCGCCACCAACTCCGAGGTGGAGAGTGCCATGAATCATCGGGCCACGCGGACAGTTCTTCAGGACGCATGTTTCTCCCAGAGGCATTGAATGCCTTCAATTCGGAGAGATGCGCACTCCCGTGCCGCTCAAGATGGTCTAGCCAGAGCCAAACTTAATTAACAAAGATGTAAAGGACATCTTGGTAAGAAATTTTGATGATTGTATATGCCAAGAGTCTCCCGAGACTTGAAATAGTTAGGATAACTGATTTAAGGATCATTTGTGATGCAGGATCTTCACGGAAAAGAATAATTCGACTATCTCAGAGCTTGAAGAGTGCAAGGCCCAGCTTGAGGCCGCACTAGCCGCCAGGGGAGCCACAGAGACCCCCTCCAGAATATATACTTTGAAAATAAGTAGTTTGTGAAGTGCGGCAAGGCTCAGTATAAGTTCCGACAATGATATTGCAGATGGCGCGGACCGATCTGGACAATCAACAGCTCCTGCGCCTTGACTAAAGGTCAAGCGAGCATGCTTACAAAGTGCGGCGGGGAGAAAAATAACCTCCAAGATGCCAACACCCAACCGGGAGAGGAACTAAAGGATGTTTGTGCCCGGTTTGTCCGACTTCGTAAAGGAGAATCAGCAACCCGTCATGGCATTTTCAAGAGTGCTTAAACGAACTTTGAAAGAGTTCGGCGAGGAAGGCGACTAACATAAACATGTATGTAGGTTTGCTCACAGGTTAAATCACGAGGAGGAGATGCCCAGTTCTTGGGTGATCTTCTTCCCGAATGCGTCTACCTGCACGAACGAAGTTCGGCAGGTGATGAAAAGCGTCGCCAGTCTTGTGGCCATCTATCTCCTTGCGAAGGCATGGGAGAGCTGGCGGAAGCGGCTTCAAAGGAGCAGCGGCGCTTCCGACTATGGAAGATATCAGCTGTCGTCAAAGGCGCCGAGGAGGCTGAGCCATGGTAAAGACGCCGATACACGGTTGACCCAAACCACATGGCCGAGGTCGGACTGTGGGGCTGATGGGAAGGAGATCCTGTAAGCTTAGTGTACGACCAAGTAGAATTGGCCGCAGTATTCCCAAAGCAGGATCAGAAACTAGACAGCCTATTAGATGGTATTGAAGAGGAATACAATCAGTCGAGTTGACTATGTAATTTAAAATGACATGTAAAATGCCTTCTAGCCGGATTGTAGGTCGTTTGTCGTAGCGGACCTTTTCGCTTCAACCTAGGGACCCAATACTCCAGAGCGTGTCCGAATACCCTCGCGGTTATGTAAGAACCGGGGCATGCATGGAGACAAGGCGTGAGGGTCATTATTGTTGTATCGCATAAGTGCCCAACTAGTTATGTTATATTACATGGATAGTAAGAAACATCTTCCAGGAGAATAGTTCCGTTAGGGGTTCCTTTTCTCGGGAGGCATGCCCTAAAGTGCATGTCTAAACTGCTAAGAAAGCAGTAAAATCATCTGGCGCGAGATGGATAAATAGTCTAAAAATCATCTTTCAGTTCACCGAATCGAATATTCCCTTAAGAATGCTAGCTTTCGGCTTCACCCAGTCACGAGGTACACATCCGGCTGACCCGTGCAAGCAATAATCGCAGAGGTGCTCCCTTTACCGCCTAGCCGAACAATCGGGAACGTAGGGGTAAGCACAGGGGCCAGGCAACCCAGCTTGGCCAAAACTTAAGTCATATCGATGCATATAATGGTGAATAAAAAGGTACATGCGGAAGTTTGACACATGTGTTGGGCATAAAACCCAGAGTAAATAAGCTTACATTAAAGAAGCCCCCGAGTATAATGAGCGGTGGCGCGTCAAGCATGTCTTGAAGCAGGCAAGCGAGCCTCTAAAGGCTTCAAGAAGAAGGAGGAGAAAGGAGAGAAATAAAAGACAGCTTAAATATAAATTTTGGACGGAGGAAGGAGACGAACCCAGAGTCCGGCACTGGGCGTAGAATCTTCGTAGACGGGCTGCGTTCCATGGGTTTGGCTTGAGTCGGTTATCCGATGCGTTTGCGAGACGGTATGCCACCCGCCTTGATCGGGACACAGTCGATGATGAAGGACCTTCCCATTTGGGCTTGAGTTTGTCCTTTTTCTTGTCCGGCAAGCGTAGAACTAGTTCGCCAACGCTGTAAGCTTTGGCCCGTGCTTCTGCTTTGATATCTTCGAGCTGCTGTTGATAAAATGCGGAACGAGCTTTTGCCACGTCGCGCTCCTCCTCCAAAGGCGTCGAGACTGTCTCCGCCGATCGAGTTCGGCTTCTCTTTCTTCATACATACACGCCGAGGTGAGTCATGAATTATGTCGAGGGCAAAGCGCGCTGCGCCGTACACCATAAAAATGGTGTGAATCCGGTAGTGCGATTTGGTGTGGTCCCCAGCCCCAGTAGGCACGGAGTCGAAGCTCCTCTACCCAGTCGTGTTAGATTCCTTAAGGGACCGCACTAGTCTGGGTTTAATGCCGCTCATGATTAGACCGTTTGCCCGCTTCGACTTGACCGTTAGTTTGAGGGTGATAGACCGAGGCGTAATCGAGCTTGATGCCCATGTTTTGCACCATAATTTGACCTCATCGGCTGTGAAGTTGGTGCGATTGCTCGATGTGATAATCTTGTGGGGGACGCCAGAACGGTGCACTACCCCTGATATGAAGTCTATCTCCGGATTCAGCCGTTTTAACAGGCTTGGCCTCTATCCATTTGGTGAATTTATCCACCATGACCAATAGGTATTTTTGCTTGTGGGTTCCTCCTTTAAGGGGTCCAACCATGTCAAGCCCCCAGACCGTGAACGGCCAGGTGATGGGTATAGTTTTGAGGGCGGTGGGTGGCATGTGGCTTTGGTTAGCAAAAGGCGGCAACCCACGCATCGTTGGACTAAATCCTGCGCATCTGCTTTCGGGCCGTCGGCCAATAAAATCCTGTCTGGAAGGCCATGCCTACAAGGGCCCGGGCTGCGGCGTGGTGCCCACCAGTCCGCATGAATTTCAGCCACGAGGTTTTAAGCCCTTCCTCTTGAGATACACCTTTGAAGGACTCTGTTGTGCTTTTCTTATAAAGCTCTCCCTCATGGACTTTATAGGCATTGGAACGCCGCACTATGCAGCGTGAGCCTCATTTTGGTCTTGAGGAGTTCTGCCCTAGTTAGGTAGGCTAGGAATGGCTCCGCCCATGGGGAAATAAACGCCATTATTTCGTGGCGGAGGGTGTTATCTCGCTGGCGAGCCTCCGATTGTGTCGTAGTGTTCGGTGTCGAGGCGATGCGGTTGGGTCCGGATTGTTATTTCCGACTCCCCTTCCCATAGTACGGATGGCTTGAACAGCCGTTCCAAGAAGATGTTAGGCGGGGGACGCCAGCGTTTTGCGCGATGCGTGCTATCGTCCGCCGCTGATGCGTTATCCGGGCTATATGATGAAATTCGAGCCCTTCGAACCGTTCTGACATTTTTAGAACCGCGTTGCGGTACACTGCCATTTTCGGATCTTTGGCGTCAAAGTCTCCGTTTATTTGAGATATCGCGAGGTTTGAATCCCCGCGCACCTCTAGGCATTTAATGCCCATGGAGACTGCCATCCGGAGGCCGTGCAGAAGGGCCTCGTATGCGGTTGCGTTGTTGGAGTCCGTGTACATTATCTGAAGGAGGTATTGGACTGTGTCCCCGGTTGGGGACGTCAGGACGACGCCAGCCCCCAGGCCGGCCAACATTTTGGAGCCGTCGAAGTGCATGATCCAATTGGAATATGCACCGCACTCTTTTAGGGAGTTCGGCTTCGGTCCATTCGCAATGAAATCGGCCAACACTTGTGACTTAATAGCTCGTCGTGGCTTATAGGTTATGTCGAATGGGAGGAGCTCGATGGCCCATTTGGCAATCCGACTGTCGCGTCATGATTGTTTATAATGTCGTTAAGAGGTACTTCGGAGGCTACTGTAATCGAACACTCTTGAAAGTAGCGTCGCAGCTTCCGGATGCCATGAACACCGTGTATGCTATCTTCTCGATAATGTGGGTACCGGACTTGCATGGAGTTAGGACGGTGGACACGTAATAAACTGGTTTTTGAAGAGGGAACTCAAATCCGTTTCTCGTTCGCTCGACGACGAAACACCAGCGCTAACAACTTGATGTGTTGCGCGATATATAATAGCATTGGTTCGCCTGGTGTTGGTAGCGCTAAGACCGGATTTGTTGCCAATATGGCTTTTATTTCTTTGAGTCCGCCGTATGGCGGCATCCGCCCACTCGAAGTGTTCGGTGCGCGGAGGAGGCGATAAAGGGGTAACGCCTTTTCTCCCCAAGCGGAAATAAAGCGGCTTAGAGCCGCTACGCATCCAAATTCAATTTTGTATTTGTTTGAGGTCTTTTGGAATATCCAATGGCGACAGAGCTCGGATCTTGGCTGGGTTTGCTTCAATTCCTCTACCGGACACAATGAAGCCCAAGAGCTTTCCGGAATTTGGAACGCCAAGACGCATTTTTCCCGGATTGAGCTTAATGTCGTATTTTCGGCGATTGTCGAATGTGAGCCTCAAGTCGTCTACTAGAGTTTCGACATGCTTGGATTTGGCGACCACGTCATCTACATATGCCTCCACTGTTTTGCCGATCTGGTTTGCGGACATGTCCGAATCATGCGCCGATATGTTGCGCCGCTGTTTTTGAGTCCGAAGGGCATTGTGTTGAAGCAGAATGGGCCGTATGGAGTGATGAATGCCGTTGCGGCTTGGTCTGGCTCCGCCATCTTAATTTGGTGGTAGCCGGAGTATGCGTCGAGGAAACACAATGAATCGTGTCCTGCTGTGGCGTCGATAATTTGATCAATGCGAGGGAGGGGGAAGGGATCGACACATAAGGTCTTTGAAATCGACACATAGGCGCCAGGATTTGTCCTTCTTTGGTACCATCACCAGATTTGCTAGCTAGTCCGGATGTTTTATATCTCTGATGAATCCGGCTTCGGAAGTTTGGCTAGCTTCTCTCCCATGGCACATCTCTTGGGCTCGGAAAAAGCGCCTTGAAGAGCACCTTGGTAGCTTAAATCCTTTTAGGATATTTAGGTTGTGCTTTCGGCCAGCCGACGTGGGATTCCTGGCATGTCTGAAGGGTGCCAGGCAAAAATGTCCCAGTTTTCTCGTAGAAATTCTCGTAGTGAGGCGTCTACATCAGGGTTTAATTGTGCCCCAATATAGGCCGTCTTTGCAGGGTCCATTGGGTGGACTTGGAATTTGACTATTTCATCCGCTGGTTTAAAAGAGTTGGACTTGGATCTTTTATCAAGTATCACATCGTCTCTGTTCACCGTGGAGGCGTGATCGCGATTAGTTCCTCGGCCGCTAGGGCTTCGGATAGTGCCTCGAGGGCTAGTGCGGCTGTCTTGTTTTCGGTAGCGGAGTGCTATGTTCAGATCACAAACGAGAGTGATGATTCCGTTAGGTCCGGGCATTTTAAGCTTCATGTACCCATAATGGGGTATAGCTTGAAAAATTGTGAATACCTCTCGCCCTAATATAGCGTGATATCCGCTGCTGAAAGGGGCCACTTGAAATGTGACCTCCTCGGACCTATAATTGTCCGTGAGCCGAACACCACGTCCAATGTGATTTTTCACATGCGGCATGCTTCCGGCTAGGGATTATTCCTCTGAAGGTTGTCTTTGCTTCGCTCAATGCGGTTCCGCTATTTCCATTTTTGGAGGGTTTCCTCATAGATGAGGTTTAATCCGCTGCCGCCATCCATGAGTACCTTAGTAAGTGAAAAGCCATCCACAATTGGACCGAGGACCGGTCTTGGTGGTGCTCGGGCTGTTCGGAATTTGGGTTCGTCATTGGCATTAAAGGTAATAGCCGTGTCACTCCATGGATTTATTGTTGCTACTTGGTAGACTTCGGCAAGGTTGCGGAGTGTTCGCTTCCGCATGTTATTTGATGCGAAAGTCTCGAAGACTGTTAATACCGTACTAGTATTGTTGGGCTGGGATTCTGAAGCTAGAAGCTCTTCGCCACTTTGGCCACCTGCCGTAGTATCCAACATGCTCGAAGGCTATGAGTTGGAGTGGCGTCCTCTGTGCTATGAATTTTGCAGGTCCGCTGAGCCATCCCTCCAAAGACGGTTCCATGCCCTTTAGGGGTCTTTGTTTTTGGTATTTAACCCGGTGGTTGGTGATAATGCACCCTTTTATTTTGGACTAGGGCTGTGTTGGGGCGGATTATCCCAAAATTTACTTTCGGTTTTCCAAGCACTCTCCATCGCCATACGATTACTTTTGTACTATGGTTACCAAGTCGACCAAAGCGTGTAATTTCAATGACGACTTATGGCGTTTAGGATTCCTTCGTCCGTGCAATTATTGCAGAAGAGTGAGATTCGTCCTCCTCTCGGCGATCCTTTATCCTGTCCATAACCGGGAGGAATCGCCTAGTAATGATGTCTTGTTTCAGCGGGCTCTTGCGAATTCGGGATAGATCGCTAATGTTTGGGTGGCGGGTGGAACTAAATCCGAACCCCTTCTAATCTAAGACTCAGGGGCGAAGTTTCCGACCTCGAAAGTTTGGGTTTTGGATGTTATCCTTTGAATCAACCCGCCGCTGACTTTAAGTTCGAGGATTTGATCGTCGTCCGAATCCTCATGAGAATTCGGCATGGAGGGTCGGGAATCCGGACGTAGCTAGTCCTTAAGATAGAAGAAGAGTCACCGCATTGTTCCTCTACCACAGCAACATGGTGGGTAGCACAGGGAGAGTTAATCTCTCTCGAGATCGGTTTAGGCCCGATCTCGATCGTAGTCGATGGCGACTCCCGGTGACGATGCGATCAAGAGCTCGTTCACGCAGGAGAGCTCGATCGGATCTAGCTGCTCGGCAAGTTCCGGAAGTTAACACGAAGATTTGTTTCGATGACCCGAGAAGTCATCGCCTGGTAGCGGCTGACGTCTTGGTGGTCATAAGAAACCACCTAGCCGAAGGGTGCGGCGGCTGACCAAGGCTCCTTTTGGCGATAATGTCATCTTTAAAGACGGGATGAGGCATCCTTCACGGCGGTGGCTGACGCAGGGAACTCTCAATGAAAGCACCAATGTCGATTGTCAAAACCGGCGGATCTCGGTAGGGGTCCCGAATCGGTAAATCTAGGCGGATGGTAACAGGAGACAAAGGGACACGATGTTTTACCTGTGTTGGGCCCTCTCGATGGAGGTAAAACCCTACTCTGCTTGATTAATATTAATGATATGGGTAGTACAAGAGTAGATCTACCACGAGATCGTGAGAGGCTAAACCCTAGAAGCTAGCCTATGGTATGATTGTTGTTAGATCCTCTGGGACTAAAACCCTCCGGTTTATATAGACACGGATAAGGTTAAGGTTACACGTAGTCGGTTACAATGGTAGGAGATCTACATATCCGTATCGCCAAGCTTGCCTTCCACGCCAAGGAAAGTCCCATCCGTACACGGGACGAAGTCTTCAATCTTGTATCTTCATAGTCCAGGAGTCCGGCCAAAGATGATAGTTCGGCTATCCGGACACCCCCTAATCCGGGACTCCCTCAGCGGGGATAGTGAGAAGAGCGGGACTAGCAGACAACACAAAGAGGATTTACCCAGGTTCGGGCCGCAAAGATGCGTAAAACCCTATGATCCCGCTTTGGTGGCTGTATTTAGTGTTCCTGAGCTCTTGAACTAGCTCTAGGTGCTGCTGGGTTCAAAAGAGTCGAATCCTTCTCCAGTGCGCCATGGGCCTCCTTTTATAGGCGAAATGGGCTGCCACAGTGGCACACAGGAGGTGGAAAGTGCTATAGTGCTATGATCTTATCCCTGGTCTTCAGGACAAAATGCATTTAATGCGAGGCTTATGTGTCCCTTCGCTTTATCGGGGGCGGGAGCGAGGCTCGTCCCGTCCGTCGCCGCTCCCCCTTGCTTCGACACGCGCCCTGGCCAGCGATGCATGCGGTGCCATGTAGGCAGGCAGGCAGCTGAGGTGGCGCCTTGATGGTGGAGCCTCCATGAAGGGTTGCATGTTGCCAGTGTGCACCTTGACTGGTTATTTCGGCATCATGCGTAACAGCGGCGGAGACTTGGCTGGTGCGGGCCTGGCAGTGGCCCTACTGACGCGCTTGGCGAGGGTCTTGCCGTGGCGCGCAGGCGTCCCCGACAAGGATCTTGCAGGGGGTCTTGTGGGTTTCTTCGGTGAGTATGATTGCCTTCCTATCCTCACTTGATATTGACTATTCTTTGTCTTCACAAAGATCTGCATGCCACCTGCAATTGGTGCCTCCGAGCCACATTCCAATGCATTTGTTTCGGCGTTGGTGGGCTCAAGGGTGCTTCGCTTTCGGTCAAGTGGGCGACACCTGCCCGGCAAAGGGTCTTCTTTGGGCTCTTTGAGGCTTCTTGACAAGGGTCCTTGCCGGGGAAACCTGTGGCCTTGGTCCTTGTCGTTGCTTTATTTCTCTTGTGCCTTCGGCTTCTCTGCGGCTTCCCTTTCCTACCCTGTTATGCATGGTCGTGGCGGGTGGCTCTGACTGCCCGTGCACAAGTAAAGGGGTCAAACGGAAAGCCCCTACTTTTGTACACTGACAGGAGGGTACAGAAGGTTGTGCTTTCTAACTTCATCCATCTCATGGTCATCAAAAGGAATCCACTAACAAGGTTGATCAAGTCTTGCTAACAAACTCATTCCGAATAACATGGAACCGGAGAAATTTCAAATAACACTATGTTACCTCAACGAGGATATGCACATCCCCAATAATAAGAATATCATATTTCTTCTTGACAGTAGGTAGAGAAAACTCAAAACCTCCAATAATAATCGAAGGAATTTTTCCAATAGAATTGATACTGTGGACTTGAGGTTGTTTCCTTGGAAAGTGTACCGTGTGCTCATAACCATTAACATGAAAAGTGACATTGCCTTTGTTGCAATCAATAACAGCCCCTGCAGTATTCAAAAAAGGTCTTCCAAGAATTATAGACATACTATCGTCCTCGGGAATATCAAGAATAACAAAGTCCCTTAAAATAGTAACGTTTGCAACCACAACAGGCACATCCTCACAAATATTTGCTGTGTATGGCGCTTGATTTATCAGCCATTTGCAAAGATATTTCAGTAGGTGTCAATTTATTCAAATCAAGTTTACGATATAAAGAGAGAGGCATAACACTAACACCGGTTCGAAAATCACATAAAGCAGTTCTAACATAATTTCTTTTAATGGAGCATGGTATAGTTCGTACTCCTGGATCTCCAAGTTTCTTAGGTATTACACCCTTAAAAGTATAATTAGCAAGCATGGTGGAAATTTCAGCTTCCGGTATCTTTCTTTAATTAGTAATAATTTCTTTCATATACTTAGCATAAGGATTCATTATGAGCATATCGATTAATCGCATACGCAAGAAGATAGGTCTAATCATTTTCAAAGAAAGCGCTCCAAATCCTCATCATCCTTTTTCTTGGATGGTTTGGGAGGGAAAAGGCATGGGTTTACGAACCCAAGGCTCTCTTTCTTTACCGTGCTTCCCTAGCAACAAAAGTCTGTCTTTATCATAACATTGATTCTTTGATTGTGGGTTATCAAGATCAACAATGAGGTTCAATTTCTACATCATTATCATTGCTAGGTTGAGCATCAACATGAACATCTTCATTAACATTATCACTAGGTTCATGTTCATTACCAGTTGTGTTTCGCATTGTCGAAATAGAAATATCATTTGGATTCTCGGTGTTTGACAATAGGTTCACTAGAAGCATGCAAAGTCCTATCATTTTTATTTTTCTTCTTTTTAGAAGGACTAGGTGCATCTATATTATTTCTCGAGAATCTTGCTCAATTCTCTTAGGGATGGCCTTCTTCGGGATACAAAGGTTCCTGAGTCATTTTACCAGTTCTAGTAGCCACTCTAGCAGCAAAATCATTATTCTTATTACTTAAGTCATTGAGAAAATCATTTTGAGTTTTAAGTACTTGTTCTACTTGAGTGGTAACCATAGAAGCATGTTTACTCATGAGTTTAAGTTCACCTTTAACTCTAGACATATAATCACCCAAGTGTTCAATCATACAAGCATTTTTTTTAATTGTCTACCAAAATAAGCATTAAAATCTTCTTTCTCAACCATAAAGTTATCAAACTCATCCAAACTTTGGCTAGCAAACTTAGTAGGAGGGATTTGGTTTTATCCATATCTATAGAGAGAATTTACCTTTACTACACAGCCTCGGGTTATCGAGAACATGAGTATCTTCAATAGGTGATGAATAAAGATCATGTAATTCTTCAATAGGAGGTAAATTCTTAACAACTTCAGCTATAATACCTTTTTTCTTTCATAGATTTCTTTTGCCTCTTGCATATCTTGGGATCGAGAAATAGAACACCCCTCTTCTTCGGAGTTGGCTTAGGAGTTGGTTCAGGAATTGGCTCAGGAAGTGTCCAATTATTTTCATTTGTCAACATATTATTCAATAGAATTTCAGCTTCATCCGGTGTTCTTTACCTGAAAACAGAACCAGCACAACTATCCAGGTGGTCTCTGGAAGCATCGGTTAGTCCATTATAAAAGATATCAAGTATTTCATTTTTCTTGACAGGATGATCGAGGCAAAGCTTTAAGTAATTGGAGAAGCCTCCCCAAGCTTGTGGGAGACTCTCTTCTTCAATTTGCACAAAATTATATATATCCGTTAAAGCGTACTAGTTTCTTATGAGCAGGGAAATATTTAGCGTAGAAGTAATAAATCATATCACCGGGACTACGCACACAACCAGGATCAAGATAATTAAACCATATCTTAGCATCACCCTTTAATGAGAAAGGAAATATTTTAAGGATATAAAAGTAGCGAGTTCTCTCATCATTAGTGAATAGGGTGGCTATATCATTTAATTTAGTAAGATGTGCCACAACCGTTTCAGATTCATAGCCATAGAAAGGATCAGATTCAACCAAAGTAATTATATCAGGATCAATGGAGAATTCATAATCCTTATCAGTAACAAAGATAGGTGAAGTAGCATAAGCAGGATCATATTTCATTCTAGCATTCAGAGTTTTTTGTTTCAGCTTAGCTAATAATTTCTTAAGGTCATTCCTATCATTGCAAGCAAGAAAGTCTCTAGCAGTTTCTTCATCCATAACATAGCCCTCAGGCACAATAGGCAATTCATATTTATTGGGAGAGCCTTCATCATCACATTCATCAATATTATCAGTTTCAATAATTTCATTCTCTCTAGCCCTAGCAAGTTGTTCATCAAGAAATTCACCAAGTGGCACGGTAGTATCAAGCATAGAAGCGGTTTCATCATAAGTATCATGCATAATGTAGTGGCATCATCATTAACATGCGACAACGTAATTAATAGCGTAAGCGAGGTTTAGGTATATAAACTTACTCAAAGCAGAATGTGAATCAAGTGCAGAGCTAGATGGCGGTTCGTACCTCCCCTCATAGTTGAGGATAAATTTTTGTTGTTGCGTCTTTCAAGTTCTTCATAGTGACCAGCGGATATAAATCCCAAGTGACTCAAAGAATAGAGCTATGCTCCCAAGCAGTGCCGAGAAAATACTCTTGATAACCCACAAGTATAGGGGATCGCATGAGCTTCCGAGGGTAGAGTATTCAACCCAAATTTATTGATTCGACACAAGGGGAGCCAAAGAATATTCGCAAGTATTGGCGATTGAGTTGTCAATTCAACCACACCTAGATAACTTAATATCTGTGACAAAGTATTTAGTAGCAAAGTAGTATGGAAGTAACGGTAACGATAGCGAAAGTAATATTTTTGGGTTTTGTAGTGTGACGCCCCCGATTCAATCGTACACTAATCATGCACGCAAACGTGTACGATCAAGATCAGGGACTCACGAGAAGATATCACAACACAACTCTAAAACATAAATAAGTCATACAAGCATCATAATACAAGCCAGGGGCCTCGAGAGGGCTCGAATACAAGTGCTCGATCATAGACAATTCAACGGAAGCAACAATATCCGAGTACAGACATAAGTTAAACAAGTTTGCCTTAAGAAGGCTAGCACAAAGCGAATCTGAGATCGAAAGAGGCGCGGGCCTCCTGCCAGGATCCTCTAAACTACTCCTGATGCGTCGCCGTCGGCTGCGTAGTAGTAGGCGCCTCCAGTGTAGTAGTAAGTCATCGACGGTGGCGTCGCTCCCGGCTCCATCGTGCAGTCGCAGCAATCGGGTAGAGGTATGGGGAAAAGGGGAACAAGGCAACCGTGAGTACTCATCCAAAGTACTACAAGCAAGGAGCTACACTACATATGCATGGATATATGTGTAAAGGGCCATATCGGTGGGTGAAGCTGAGAATGCCGTAATAAGAGAGGATAGCTAATCTTGTCGAAGACTACGCTTCAGCCTCCGCCTTGCGAGATGTAGAAGAGAGTAGATGAAGTCCTCCAAGTAGCATCGTATAGCATAATCCTACCGGCGATCCCTCCTCGATTGCCATGTTAGAGAGCGACCACCGGGTTGTATCTCGCACTTGGAAGGGTGTGTTTATCAAGTATCCGGTTCTAGTTGTCATAAGGTCAAGGTACAACTCCAAGTCGTCTGCATCAAGATCGCGGCTATTCGAATAGATTAACTTCCTGCAGGGTGCACCACGTTACTCCGACACGCCGATCCCATTTGGCCGACACACTTTCTGCAGGTCATGCCCAGCCGCGGAAGATCAACACATCGTAGCCCCACCTAGGCACAACAGAGGTCAACCTGGCGGTCTAAACCTAAGCGCCAGAGGTCCGGGCCCATCGCCTTAGCACATTCGCACATTATGCGTCTGTGACGAAAGCGTAATCCAGCCCCTTAATACAAGAGTAGGCTTACGTTCCAATTCGGCGTAGCAGCCGCCTTCGATTCTTGACGTCACAAAATGCTTCTACCGATACCCACGGCCTTGATTGCCCATATCTTGTCCCACGTGGCGGTTAGTGCGTATAAGGTCAACGACCCAACTCGAATCAAATACCAAGATCTACGTTAAGCGTGTTAAGTATCTGCGAGCATGAGCGAGGGCCAGCCCACCTCTCCCTAAGCGGTCTCAACCTGCCACGCCATCGCTCTGCCCCAAAGATCCACCACACGGAGGGCGTTGGGACAAAGGTCCTTCAGCCCCCAATCCATGAATCACTCATGGGTGCTCCACAAGCCGACCCGACTTTAGTCACCACATGTATCATGTATAAAGTATATAGTATATACCCGTGATCACCTCCCAAGTGATCACAGCCCGATAGTATAGCACAAGCAGACGGACAAGGATGTAGGGCCATTGATGGAATACTAGCATCCTATACTAAGCATGTAGGATTGCGGTAAAAGGTAACAACAATGATAGTAGCAAGGCAGGCTATGCATCGGGATAGGTATAACGGAAAGCGATAACATGCTACACTACTCTAATGCAAGCGGTATAGAGTAGAATAGGCGATATCTGGTGATCAAAGGGGGCTTGCACAGTTGCTCGAGACAAGGAGGAGGGTCGTCGACTCCGTGAGTCGCATCTTGGAGTAGCAATGGCGTCGGTCTCGGTGTCTAGCGGAAGAAAAGGGAGGGAACAAACAATGAATATAATGCAAACAGATGCATAACGATGCATGACAAGTCAAGTAACGGTGCTAAGGGTGCCCTAACGCGGTATGAGGTGATCTGGGTGAAGGAAGCATCCGGAAAGTATTCCCGGTGTTTAGCGTTTTTCGAGCATAGGAGCGGAGGGAAAGTTAAGAGTTTGATAGGTTAGGGGTCTGGCGGACGAACGGGTTGCTTATCCAGAATCATCTCGTCATTCTGAGCAACTTTCATGTTGAAAATATTTTAATCCGAGTTACGGATTAAAAGATATGATTTTCTAAAGATTTTATTAATTTCTGGGATTGAATTACTTATTTAATTAATTCGAAAATGATTTAATGACATCAACATGATGTCATGCTGACATCAACAGAGTTGACTAGTCAACCTGACCAGTGGGTCCCATTGGTCAGTGACACATTTTAATTAATCAGATTAATTAACTAATCAAAATTAATTAGGGGGGGTGGGCCCCACTGTCATACTAATTAATTAGCTAATTAACTACCCAGGTTAATTAGATAACTAATGTTTTTAGTTTAATTAAACAAGATTAATTTAGTTAATTAATTAATTATTATTTTCATTTTTATTTATTATTATTATTATTTTGTTCTAAATAGTACATGGGCGTGGGCCCCTGGGTAAGTGGCACAGTCGGCCAAATGCCACTACTGGCAGCACGTGGGAAGGGGCACGTGACTTCACGGCGAGGCCATGGGTGGTATGAGCGCGCTTCCTTGAGGGAGGAAGCAAGGCGAGGCGGCCGAGGTGGCAGCCACCCAGGAAGCGAGGCGGCCAGCGGCACAGCGGCGGCCCAGGCGGCAGCGGCGCCATGGCGTGGAATGCGACCAGAGCTACCGTGGGGGAGGAGTTCGGCAGTGAGGGTGCGATGCAGCAGGTGGGTGCTGGGAGGCCTGGCACGCAGAAGGCGCCTTGAGCACGGTGAGCGTGCTCACCCTTGTGGGACGATCTAACGTCACGGTGGACCAGTGAGGCGTGAGGCAGAGAAGAGAGGAGAGGCCTCACCAGCTGCTGATGGGGAGAGGGGCGCCGAGGCTTCTTCAAGGCGACGGGAAGAGGAGGACGAGGACGCGAGGTCCGGCGGCGAGGAGGCGGTCGAGGGCGTTCGACGGCGGCGTGGTCCAAATAGGCGACGGGGTGGCGAGGCCTGTAGGCCGCCGTGGGAGGTGAGGAGGATGCGGTGTTTAGCGTCTGCAAAGCAGGAGACGAGGCGGCGATTGCAGAAGGTGGCGGCTCGCGACGTGGTGGGTCCTAGGCAGCAGCATCGGGGTCGATTCTGATCCAATCGGGGAAGAGGGAGGGAGGTGGACCGTGGTGGTGGGAGAGAAGTGGGGAGTGGGTGGATTAGCGTTTGAGGAGTGGGGGTGGCTCTGAGGCTGAGGCAGGGTGGCTGGCCAGCCACTGGTTTTACCACATGCCAATCACAGCTGGTGAAAAGGCCCAATAAAGGGGGAGGGGTAAAGTTGTTTTCCTTTTATTTTATTTTTGTTTTATTTTATATTTGCTTTCTTGCTTTTATTTTAGTTTCCATTGGAATTTTGTTTTATAAACTACACCACTGGTTCCTAATTTAGTTTTAATAAGTATGCCACTGCCCCATAAGTTTTTGGCAATAAAACAAATAGTTTAATATTTTATCAAATTGAAAAAGGTAGTTAGCTAAATGTTTTGCTGCTGTTTTAAATATTTTAGTGCACTTAAACCTTTTATAAAATTGTGGTTTTCTCCACAATAATTACCTATGCATTATTTGGCAACACCCCAACATTTTAGTTTTAATATTTGAAAATATTTTATTTTTTGCTTGATTTTGAATTTGAATTCAAACCGGTTTCGAACTAACGCGAGATTAGCAACAATAATCGAGGTGACGTGGCATCATTAACGTGGGATTACTGTAGCCTAATTATCCCAAGGCCACATGTAGTGATTGTAACAAAGAGCAATCGAAAAGTAAATAAGGAGAGAACAACATGTGAAAAGCTCGTAGGCATTGGATCGGTGATGGAGAATTATGCTGGATGTGGTTCATCATGTAACAATCATAACATAGGGTGACACAGAACTAGCTCCAATTCATCAATGTAATGTAGGCATGTATTCCGAATATAGTCATACGTGCTTATGGAAAAGAACTTGCATGACATCTTTTGTCCCACCCTCCCGTGGTAGCGGGGTCCTAGCGGAAACTAACGGATATTAAGGCCTCCATTTAATAGAGTACCGGACCAAAGCATTAACACATAGTGAATACATGAACTCCTCAAACTATGGTCATCACCGGGAGTGGTCCCGATTATTGTCACTTGAGGTTGCGGATCATAACACATAGTAGGTGACTATAGACTTGCAAGATAGGATCAAGAACTTCGCATATATTCATGAAAACATAATAGGTTCAGATCTGGAAATCATGGCACTTTTCAGCCGTAGTGACAACCATTAAGCATAGCAAAGTCATAGCAACATCAATCTCAGAACATAGTGGATACTAGGGATCAAATCCTAACAAAACTAACTCGATTACATGATAAATCTCACCCAACCCATCACGGTCCAGCAAGCCTACGATGGAATTACTCACGCGGCAAAGGAGCATCATGAAATTGGTGATGGAGGATGGTTGATGATGACGACGGTGATGATTTCTCCCCTCCCAGGAGCCCCCAAACGGACTCCAGATCAGCCCTCCCGAGAGTTTAGGCTTGGCGGCGGCTCCGTGTCGTAAAATGCGATGAATCTTTCTCTCTGATTTTTTCTCCCGAACACCGAATATATGGAGTTGGAGTTGAGGTCGGTGGAGCTCGGGGCCCACGAGGCGTGGGCGCGTGGTCAGGCGCCGCCCCACCCTCGTGGATGGTGGTGGGCCCCGGCCTTGATTCTTTTCGCCAATATTTTCAATATTTTCCAAAAATAAGTTCCGTGGAGTTTCGTGTCATTCGAGAACTTTTGTTTACGCACATAAATAACACCATGGCAATTCTGCTGAAAACGGCGTCAGTCCGGGTTAGTTCCATTCAAATCATGCAAGTTAGAGTCCAAAACAATGGCAAAAGTGTTTGGAAAAGTAGATACGACAGAGAAGTATCAACAAGAAACCCACATTGTCGTTTCATAAAGTTTGGGGCTGCGATGCTTATGTGAAAAAGCTTCAATCTGATAAGCTCGAACCCAAATCGGAGAAATGTGTCTTCATAGGATACCTAAAGGAGACTGTTGGGTACACCTTCTATCACAGATCCGAAGGGAAGATATTCGTTGCTAAGAATGGATCCTTTCTAGAGAAGGAGTTTCTCTCGAAAGAAGTGAGTGGGAGGAAAGTAGAACTTGATGAGGTAATTGTACCTGCTCCTTATTGGAAAGTAGTTCATCACGTAAATCGGTTCCAAAGTGATTCCTACACCAATTAGTCGGGGAAGCTAATGATGATGATCATGAAAATTTTGATCAAGTTACTACCGAACCTCGTGGGTCAACCATAGTAAGATCCGCACTGTAGTGGTATTTGCAGTAATCCTGTTACGGAGGTCATGTTACTTGACCATGACGTACCCTACGAACTATGAGGAAGCGATGATGAGCCCAGTTCCATAAAAATGGCTTGAGGCCATGAAATATGAGATGGGATCCATGTATGATAACAAAGTGTGGACTTTGGTTGACTTGCCTGATGATCGGCAAGCCATGGACAATAAATGGATCTTCAAGAAGAAGACTGACGTTGACGGTAATGTTACTGTCTACAAAGCTCAACTTGTTGCGAAAGGTTTTCGACAAGTTCAAGGAGTTGACTACGATGAGACCTTCTCACCCATAGCGATGCTTAAGTCTTTCCGAATCATGTTAGCAATTGCTGCATTTTATGATTATGAAATTTGGCACAAGGATGTCAAAACTACATTCCTTAATGGATATCATAAAGAAGAGTTGTATATGATGCAACCAAAAGGTTTTGTCGATCCAAAAGGTGCTAACAAAGTGTGCAAGCTCCAGCGATCCATTTATGGACTAGTGCAAGCATCTCGGAGTTGGAATATATGCTTTGATAGTGTGATCAAAGCATATGGTTTTATACAGACTTTTGGAGAAGCATGTATTTACAAGAAAGTGAGTGGGAGCTCTGTAGCATTTCTAATATTATATGTGGACGACATATTGTTGATCGGAAATGATATGGAATTTCTGGATAGCATAAAAGGATACTTGAATAAGAATTTTTCAATGAAAGACCTCGGTGAAGCTGCTTATATATTGTGCATCAAGATCTATAGAGATAGATCAAGATCTATAGAGAAAGATCAAGCTGCTTCATTGGACTTTCACAAAGCACATACCTTGATAAAGTTTTGAAGAAGTTCAAAATGGATCAAGCAAACAAAGGGTTCTTGCCTGTGTTACAAGGTGTGAAGTTGAGTCAGACTCAATGCAGACCACTACGTAGATAGAGAGAAAATGAAAGTCATTCTCTATGCTTCACCCATATGTTCTATCATGTATGCAATGCTGTGTACCGGACCTGATGTGTGCCTTGCTATTAGTTTAGTAGGGAGGTACCAAAGTAATCCAGAGTGGATCCTTTGGACAAATGATCAAGAACATCCTGAAATACCTGAAGAGGACTAAGGATATGTTTCTCATTTATGGAGGTGACAAAGAGCTCGTCGTAAATGGTTACGTCGATGCAAGCTTTGACACTGATCCAGATGACATTGAACGGTGGAGCTGTCAGTTGGTGCAGTTCCAAGCAAAGCGTCGTGGCGGATCTACGTGTGAAGCGGAGTACATAGCTGCTTCGGAAGCAGCAAATGAAGGAGTCTAGATGAAGGAGTTCATATCCGATCTAGGTGTCATACCTAGTGCATCGGGTCCTAAAAATCTTTTGTGACAATACTGGAGCAAAAGCCTTGGCGAAGGAATCCAAATTTCACAAGAGAACCAAACACATCAAGAGACTCTTCAATTCCATTCGCGATGAAGTCAAGGAGGGGGACATAGAGATTTGCAAGATACATACGGATCTGAATATTGCAGACCTGTTGACTAAGCCTCTCTCACGAGCAAAACATGATCAGCACCAAGACCCCATGGGTGTTAGAATCATCACTATGTAATCTAGATTATTGACTCTAAGCGCAAGTGGGAGATCAAGGAAATATGCCCTAGAGGCAATAATAAAGTTGTTATTTATATTTCCTTATATCATGATAAATGTTTATTATTCATGATAGAATTGTATTAACCGGAAACTTACTACATGTGTGAATACATAGACAAACAGAGTGTCCCCAGTATGCCTCTACTTGACTAGCTCGTTAATCTAAGATCGTTAAGTTTCCTAGCCATAGACATGTGTTGTCATTTGATGAACGGGATCACATCATTAGAGAATGATGTGATGGACAAGACCCATCCGTTAGCTTAGCACTATGATCGTTTAGCTTATTGCTATTGCTTTCTTCATGACTTATACATGTTCCTATGACTATGAGATTATGCAACTCCCGAATACCGGAGGAACGCTTAGTGTGCTATCAAACGTCACAACGTAACTAGGTGATTATAAATATGCTCTACAGGTGTCTTCGAAGGTGTTTGTTGGGTTGGCATAGATCGAGATTAAGTTGTCACTCCGAGTATCGTAGAGGTATCTCTATGCCCTCTCGGTAATGCACATCACTATAAGCCTTGCAAGCAATGTGACTAATGAGTTAGTTATGGATGATGCATTAAGGAGCGAGTAAAGACACTTGCGGTAACGAGATTGAACTAGGTATGATGATACCAATGATTGAATCTCGGGCGAGTAACATACCGATGACAACGGGAACAACGTATGTTGTTATGCGGTTTGACCGATAAAGATATTCGTAGAATATGTAGGAGCCAATATGAGCATCCAGGTTCCTCTATTGCTTATTTACCGGAGATGTGTCTCGGTCATGTCTACATAATTCTCGAACCCGTAGGGTCCGCATGCTTAACGTTCCATGACGATTTGTATAATGAGTTATGTGATTTGATGACCGAAGCTTGTTTGGAGTCCCGGATGAGATCACGGATATAACGAGGAGTCTCGAAATGGTCTAGTGGTAAAGATTCATATATTGGAAGGTTGCATTTGGACATCGGAATGGTTCCGAGTGGTTCGGGCATTTTTTCGGAGTACCAGGAGGTTACCGGAACCCCCTGGGAGAAGTTATGGGCCTTATGGGCCATAAGAGGGAAGCACACCAGCCCACAGGGGCTGGTGCGCCCCCCTTGGGCAGGAGGCCAATTAGGACTAGGAGAAGGGGGCCGGCCCCCCTTTCCTTCTCCTTCTCCCTTCCCCCTTTCCTACTCCGTGTGGGAAGTGGAATCCTACTAGGACTAGGGAGTCCTAGTAGGACACCACACCTTGGCGTGCCCCCTAGGGCCGGCTACCTCTCCCTCTCCCTCCTTTATATACGGAGGCAGGGGGCACCCCAAATTCACATCAAAGTTTCTCTTAGCCGTGTGCGGTGCCCCCCTCCACAGTTACACACCTCGGTCATATAAATTAGCGTAGTGCTTGGCGAAGCCCTCGCTGAGTAACTTCATCATCACCGTCGCCACGCCGTCATGCTGATGGAACTCTCCCTCGGCCTCAACTGGATTAAGAGTACGAGGGACGTCATCGAGCTGAACGTGTGCTTAACGCGGAGGTGCCGTATGTTCGGAGCTAAGATCGGTCGGACCGTGAAAACGTACGACTACATCAACCACGTTGATAAAACGCTTCCGCTTTCGGTCAACGAGGGTACGTGGACACACTCTCCCCACTCGTTGCTATGCTTCTCCTAGATAGATCGTGCATGATCGTAGGCAAATTTTTTGAAATACTATGTTCCCCAACACTTTTTGCGCCGTTTGGCTGATATGCTTAAAATGCCTCCTTATACTAAGTATATGAAAGATATTGTTACTAATAAAAGAAAGATACTTGCTAATTATACTTTTAAGGGTGGAATACCAAAGAAACTTGGAGATCCAGGAGTACCAACTATACCATGCTCTATTAAAAGAAACTATGTTGAAACTGCTTTATGTGATCTCGGAGCCAGTGTTAGTGTTATGTCTTTCTCTTTTATCAGAGACTTGAATTGAATAAGTTGACACCTACTGAAATCTCTTTGCAAATGGCTGATAAATCAACTGCTATACCCATCGGTATTTGTGAGGATGTGCCTGTTGCAGTTGCAAACGTTACTATCTTAACAGACTTTGTTATTCTTGATATTCCTGAGGACGATAGTATGTCGATTATCCTTGGTAGACCCTTTTTGAATACTGCAGGGGCTGTTATTGATTCCAACAAAGGCAATGTCACTTTTCATGTTAATGGTAATGAGCATATGGTGCACTTTCCGAAGAAACAACCTCAAGTTCATAGTATCAATTCTTTTGGAAAAATTTCAACTATTACTATTGGAGGTTTTTAATTCCCTCTTCCTACTATCAAAAAGAAATATGATATTCTTATTGTAGGGGACGTGCATATCCCCGTTGAGGTAACCTAGTGATATTCGAAAGTTCTCCGGCTTCATATCATTTGGAAGAAGTTTGTTAATAAGACTTGATCAACCTTGTTAATGGATTCCTTTTGATAAGCATGAGATGGATGAATTTAGAAAGCACAACTCTTTGTACCTATCTTTTACTTTCTGTTATTTAGTTTAAATAAAGCAAAATTACTATTTTTACATGCATTTTTTACAATTAACTGCAATAAAAATGTCTCGAAATAAAAGTTCTCCAAATGCCCTGAAAATTTAGTATGATTTTTTATGCAATATTTTAGAATTTTAGGTGCAAAGAACACACCAGGGGGCCTCACCAGCTGGCCACAAGGGTGGAGGGCGCGCGCACCCCACTGGGGCGCACCCCCTAACCTTGTGGGCCCCACATGGCCCCCTCCACTTATTCCAGCACCCATCCACTCCTTCCTCCAGAAAAAATCACTCCATAGCTCAAACTCGTGTTCTTGCTCATCTTGCTGCCATTTTCGATCTCCTTGCTCAAAGCTCCATTCACAAAACTTCTTTAGGGGATTGTTCTTTGGTATGTGACTCCTCCAATGGTCCAATTAGTTTTGGTTCTAGTGCTTTATCCATTGCAAATTTTTGCTGCTGTGGTGACCATGTTCTTGAGCTTTCATGTCAAATTTATATGGCTCAAAGTGGTTTTGATGCATGATATAGCCTCTAGGCACTTGTAGGAGTAGTTGCTATCAATTTTGTTGAGTTTGCTTCACTTTATTTTGAGTCACTAAAAATTTCAGAAATTTTTCACAGAAAGAACAAATCTCTAGGAGAATGTACCAAGGTGGTTCTTCAAGGAAGCAAGTACCGAGGCGTGAAATACGCGAACTAGACCTTGAACCACCAAGTGAAGCTCAAGTGAAGCCGTTTGAATGGCCATCGGACGAATTTATGGATCGTGCAGGTTTTAAGGATGAATTATATGCGTGCATACAAAATGCTGGCCTCGAGAATTTTTTATCGGACAAGTGCTTACATTATTATTATCTCACTGATTCCTTCATGCGAAGGTTTGAGTTTTCATCCAAGTGTAATACTCATATTGTCATGTTTGACCTTTATGATGAATCTTATACCTTGGACCTAGAAGATTTTTGTGATGCATGCAAAATCCCACAATGCGGCAATCTTAGTGAGCCTCATAAATCTGAATATAATGATTCCTTGCTAGCATCACTGTTGGAGAAACTAGAAATATCACACAAGCAACCGTAGGGAGCATTCACTTTCCTGCCATACATTATTTTGCTCTCTTTATCGGTAGGTGTATTAATGGTAAACATGAGCATTGCCACATTTGTGTTCCAGATCTTAGTGTCCTCAAGTGTGTTGTGTTAGGTGATAAACGATATAACTTGGGGGGGCCAGTATTGCTAGAAGGCTACATCTTAATGTTAAAGATGAGGATTTATTTGGTGGGATTTATGCAACTCGTTTAGCTAACTATTTGGGTGTACCTATTATAGGTTATGATATTGAGTGCCACCTGCTTTTCTGGATTATGAGGCTACGGTACATTACCAGTTTCTTAAGAGGAACGAACAGATCCTCCAGTACCGAATACTCTTTGATAGATGGTGCATCGTCCTTGTTACTCTTCCTACTCCTACTTTCTTTAACTTCCAGGCAAATGGGCGATATTTTATAACTAGAGAGGAAGCAAACGAGTATGAGAGAACAACGGAGGCTGCTCGTCTCCATGCTGCAGCACTTAAGGCAGTGGCTGATGCGTCTCGGTACAACCCCGACTACCACTTTGGATATCCACCAGGCCAGCCGTGGGCGTAGACCAACTTAGGCCTAAAGCCTAAGCTTGGGGGGTACGTATTTCTCACCGACATTAGATTCATGTTCACACACTCATTTCAGTTGTCGGTGTTCACACTCTTTCATTGTATTATCCATGTTAGTTTATTTCTTTTTCCAGCTTTCTTCTTGTGTGTTTGATAAACCTTAAGAAAAACAAACAAAGAAAATTAGTTGTAGTTAGTTTACTTTCCATGCATGTTTAGTAGTAATATTAAAAGAAACCCCAAAAAGATTTCTCATTCTTCTTTTGCTTGTTGGGAGCTTTCCCGTGTAAATAGTTTTTCTCGTTCTTGTTCTTCTTTCTTCATAAAAACAAAAACTCCAAAAATATTTCAGTGTGTTTCTTTGATTTTATTTTCTTTTCTTTGAGGGTCGAGAGGAGAAGACCACAATGAAAATGTTGAGTGTCTCTCATATGCATTATTGTTGATCTAACAAAGAGCCCATATTACCTTGTCTTCTCCTTTAAATAATTTTTTGCAGATTCCAGCTTAGTCCAATGCACGTGCACTATTATTATTATCCACACCGTTCAGTCGTCCAAGTGAAAGGCAATAATGACGATATATGATGAAATGATTGAGATGAGGAAAAGTTGGTATGAACTCGACCTATCTTGTTTTTGTAAACATGATTAGTTCATCGTTCCTGATTCAGCCTATTATGAATGAAACATGTTTGCAATGACAATTAGAGATTATAGTTATTCATGCCATGCTTAATCAGCTAGGAGTTTATAATGGTTTACCTTGCGTGCCAACATGGAAATTAAAATGGTTGCGATGTAGTATGATAGGATGGTATCCTCCTTTGAATGATTTGAGTGGCTTGACTTGGCACATGTTCAGCATGTAGTTGAAACAAAATCAACATAGCCTCCACGATATTTATGTTCATGGTGATTTATATCCTACTCATGCTTGCATGCAATGTTGGTTAATCTCAATGCATGTTTATGACTGTTGTCGCTCTCTAGTTGGTCGCTTCGGTCTCTTTCTAGCATTCACTTTTCTTGAGCGGGAATATCGCTTGTGCATCCACTTCCATAAACCCCAAAGTTGTTCCATATGAGTCCACCATACCTTCCTATGTCACGGTATTTACCTGCCGTTCCTAGTAAATTTGCATGTGCCAAACTCTAAACCTTCAAATGATAATCTGTTTTGAATGCTCGAATTGCTCATGTACCAACTAGGGTTGTCAATATCTTCCATTCTAGGTGGGTTATTCTCACGATGAGTGGACTCCACTCATCATTCATGAGAAAATGGCTGGTAACCGGGATGCCTAGTCCCATGCTCAAATCAAATCAAAATAATTGGAAACAGAACTTCCCTAGGACTGTTGTTAGTTGGACGGTACCCGTTGTTTCGGACCAGCCGTGGAATGTGCTTGTTGGTGGTGGGGGAGTATAAACTTTACCATTCTGTTTTTTGGAACCGCCTATAATGTATGTAGCATGGAAGATACCGAGATCTCTTAGTTGTTATGTTGGCAATGAAAGCATACCGCTCAAAATATTATTTACCTCTATTTCAAAACTTGAGCTCTGGCACCTCTGCAAATCCCTGTTTCCCTCTGCGAAGGGCCTATCTATTTACTTTTATTGCTGAGTCATCATCCTCTTAAAAAAGCACCAGTTAGAGAGCACCACTGTCATTTCTATGCATTGGTATTGATTTATATTGAGTATGACTATGACTGGATCTCTTTTACCATGAATTACAATGTCTAGTCAGCCCTTGATCTTCAGGGGTGCTCTGCATTTATGTTTTGCAATCTCAGAAAGGGCTAGTGAGATACCATCTTGTTATATCATACCATGATTGTTTTGAGAAAGTGTTGTCATCCGAGATTTATTATTATTGCTCGCTAGTTGATTATGCCATTGATATGAGTAAATGAGACCTAAAAGTTATTGTGAATATGGTTAGTGTTGCGGAACATAGTATTTCAAAAAAAAATGCCTACGATCACGCAAAATCTATCTAGGAGAAGCATAGCAACGAGCGGGGAGAGTGTGTCTATGTACCCTCGTAGACCGAAAGTGGAAGCGTTTAGTATCGCGGTAGATGTAGTCGAACGTCTTCGCGATCCAACCGATCCAAGCACCGAACGTACAGCACCTCCGCATTCAGCACACGTTCAGCTCGATGACGTCCCTCGAGCTCTTGATCTAGTTGAGGAAGAGGGAGAGTTCCTCAGCACGACGGCATGGTGAAGGTGATGATGAAGTTACCGGCGCAGGGCTTCACCTAAGCACTACGACGATATGACTGAGGTGTGTAACTGTGGAGGGGGGCACCGCACACGGCTAAGAGAAGACTTTGTGTGTCTTTGGGGTGCCCCCTCCAACGTAGATAAAGGAGGAAGGGAGAGAGGCTGGCCCCCTAGGGGCGCGCCAATAGCATGGAGTCCTACTAGGACTTCCAAGTCCTAGTAGGAATCCTTTCCCTTTTCGGAGTAGGAGAGAAGGAAAGAGGGAAAGAGAGAGGGAGCAGGAAAAGGCAAGGGGGGCGCCGCCTCTTCCCTAGTCCAATTCGGACCCATGGGGCGCATAACCTCCCTTTGGCCTGCCTCCTCTTTCCGTATATGGCCCTATAAGGCCCATTACTTCTCTGGTGAATTCCCCAACTCCCGGTACTCCGAAAAACACCCGAATCACTCGGAACCTTTCCCATGTCCGAATATAGCCTTCCAATATATGAATCTTTACCTCTCGACCATTTCGAGACTCCTCGTCATGTCCGTGATCTCATCTGGGACTCTGAACAAACTTCGGTCATCAAATCACATAACTCATAATACAAATCATCACCGAACGTTAAGCGTGCAGACCCTACGGGTTCGAGAACTATGTAGACAGGACCGAGACACATATCCGGTAAATAACCAATAGCGGAACACGGATGATCATATTGGATCCTACAAATTCAACCAAGATCTATAGCGGTCAAACGGCATAACAACATATCTTGATCCCTTTCTCATCGGTATGTTACTTGCCCGAGATTCGATCGTCGGTATCCTCATACCTGGTTCAATCTCGTTACCGGCAAGTCTCTTTACTCGTTCCATAATGCATCATCCCGCAACTATCTCATTATTGCTTTCAAGGCTTATAGTGATGTCCATTACCGAGAGGAGCCAGAGATACCTCTCCGATACACGGAGTAAAAAATCCTGATCTCGATCTATGCCAACCAAACAAACACCTTCGGAGACACCTGTAGAGCATCTTTATAATCAACCAGTTATGTTGTGATGTTTGATAGCACACAAGGTGTTCCTCCAGTATTCGGGAGTTGAATAATCTCATAGTCAAAGGAACATGTATAAGTCATCAAGAAAGCAATAGCAATAAAACTAAACGATCATTATGCTAAGCTAACGGATGGGTCTTGTCCATCACATCATTTTCTAATGATGTGATCCCGTTCATCAAATGACAACACATGTCCATGGCTAGGAAA
This sequence comes from Aegilops bicornis, assembly GCA_021605145.1. NCBI lineage: Eukaryota > Viridiplantae > Streptophyta > Magnoliopsida > Poales > Poaceae > Aegilops > Aegilops bicornis. The sequence goes on from CM038671.1 coordinate 463,416,910, forward strand.
CTTAATCATCTTTGATTGACGAGCTAGTCAAGTAGAGGCATACTAGGGACACTTTGTTTTGTCTGTGTATTCACACATGTATCAAGTTTCCGGTTAATACAATTCTAGCATGAATAACAAAAATTTATCATGATATAAGGAAATATAAATAACATCTTTATTATTGCCTCTGGGGCATATTTCCTTCAGTCTCCCACTTGCACTAGAGTCAATAATCTAGTTCACATCGCCATGTGATTTAACACCAATAGTTCACATCGTCATGTAATTTAACACTCTATAGTTCACATCGCCATGTGACCAATACCCAAAGGGTTTACTAGAGTCAATAATTTAGTTCACATCGCTATGTGATTAACACCCAAAGAGTACTAAGGTGTGATCATGTTTTGCTTGTGAGAGAAGTTTAGTCAACGGGTCTGCCACATTCAGATCCATGTGTATTTTGCAAATTTCTATCTCTACAATGCTCTGCATGGTGCTACTCTAGCTAATTGCTCCCACTTTCAATATGTATGCAGATTGAGACTTAGAGTCATCTGGATCAGTGTCAAAGCTTGCATCGACGTAACCCTTTACGACAAATTTTCGTCACCACCATAACCGAGAAACATATCCTTATTCCACTAAGGATAACTTTGACCGCTGTCCAGTGATCCACTCCTGGATCACTATTGTACCCTCTTGCCAAACTCATGGTGAGGTCCACAATAGGTCTGGTACAGAGCATAGCATACTTTATAGAACCTATGACTAAGGCATAGGGAATGACTTCTCATTCTCTTTCTATTTTCTGCCGTTGTCGGGTTTAGAGTCTTTACTCAACTTCACACCTTGCAACACAGGCAAGAACTCCTTTGACTGTTCCATTTTGAACTACTTCAAAATCTTGTCAAGGTATGTACTCATTGAAAAACTTATGAAGCATCTTGATCTATCTCTATAGATCTTGATGCTCAATATTTAAGTAGCTTCACCGAGGTCTTTCTTCGGAAAACTCCTTTCAAACATTCCTTTATGCTTTCCAAAAAATTCTACATTTTTTCTGATCAACAATATGTCATTCACATATACTTATCAGAAATGTTGTAGTGCTCCCACTCACTTTCTTGAGAATACAGGCTTCACTGCAAGTCTGTATAAAACTATATGCTTTGATCAACTCATCAAAGCGTATATTCCAACTCTATGATGCTTGCACCAGTCCATAGATGGCTCGCTGGAGCTTGCACACTTTGTTGGCACCTTTAGGATTGACAAAACCTCTTGGTTGCATCATATACAACTCATCTTTAATAAATTCTATTAAGGAATGCAGTTTTGACATCCATTTGCCAGATTTCATAAAATGCAGCAATTGCTAACGTGATTCGGACAGACTTAAGCATCACTACGAGTGAGAAAATCTCATCTTAATCAACACCTTGAACTTTGTCAAAAAAAAATTGCGACAATTCGAGCTTTGTAGATAATAACACTACTATCAGCGTCCGTCTTCCTCTTGAATATCCATTTTTTCTCAATAGCTTGCCAATCATCGGGCAAGTCAACCAAAGTCCATACTTTGTTCTCATACATGGATCCCATCTCAGATTTCATGGCCTCAAGCCATTTCGCGGAATCTGGGCTCATCATCGCTTCCTCATAGTTCGTAGGTTCATCATGGTCAAGTAACATGACCTCCAGAACAGGATTACCATACCACTCTGGTGCGGATCTCACTCTGGTTGACCTACGAGGTTTAGTAGTAACTTGATCAAAAGTTTCATGATCATCATCATTAGCTTCCTCACTAAATTGTGTAGGAATCACTGGAACTGATTTCTGTGATGAACTACTTTCCAATAAGGGAGTAGGTACAATTACCTCATCAAGTTCTACTTTCCTCCCACTCACTTCTTTCGAGAGAAACTCCTTCTCTAGAAAGGTTCCATTCTTAGCAACGAATATCTTGCCTTCAGATCTATGATAGAAGGTGTATCCAACAGTCTCCTTTGGGTATCCTATGAAGACACATTTTTCGAATTTGGATTCGAGCTTATCAGGTTGAAGCTTTCTCACATAAGCAACACAGCCCCAAACTTTAAGAAACGACAACTTGGGTTTCTTGCCAAACCACAGTTCATATGGTGTCGTCTTAACGGATTTAGATGGTGCCTTATTTAACGTGAATGCAGCCGTCTCTAAAGAAGCATAACCCCAAAATGATAGCGGTAAATTAGTAAGAGACGTCATAGATCGCACCATATCTAATAAAGTTCGGATACGACGTTCGGACACACCATTACGCTGTGGTGTTCTGGGTGGCGTGAGTTGCGAAACTATTCCGCATTGTTTAAAATGAATACCAAACTCGTAACTCAAATATTCACCACCACGATCAGATAGTAGAAACTTTATTTTCTTGTTACGATGATTTTCCACTTCACTCTGAAACGCTTTGAACTTTTCGACTGTTTCAGACTTATGTTTCATTATGTAGATATACCCATATCTTCTCAAATCATCTGTGAAGGTCAGAAAATAATGATACCCGCCGCGAGCCTTAACACTCACCGAACCGCATACATCGGTATGTATTATTTCCAATAAGTCTGTTGCTCGCTCCATAGTTCTGGAGAACGGAGTCTTAGTCATCTTGCCCATGAGGCATGGTTCGCAAGCATCAAGTGATTCCAAAAGCCCATCAGCATGGAGTTTCTTCATGCGCTATACACCAATATGACCTAAACGGCAGTGGCACAAATAAGTTGCACTATCATTATTAAAATTATATCTTTTGGCTTTAATACTATGAATATGTGTGTCACTACTATCGAATTCAACAAAAATAGACCACTCATCAATGGTGCATGACCATAAAAGATATTACTCATACTAGGACACATGCACGTGCGTTGCAACGGGACAGAAAATTGTCAGACTTAAATTTAGTAAGCATTGTATAGAACTTCATCCATCAGAACTTCATGAACAATAAATGTGTATATGCCATCACAAGAAGAAAACCACTCAGGTTGTTTGCTGCTCGCACTTCACAAACACGGTATATGCCATCACAATAAATGTGTATTGACTGATTTGTGCGCCATAAAATAGTCATACATAATCATAGTCCCCATGAAAATTACTAAAATGCGAAAACCCTCTATATCTACATCATTATTCTATCTATGCAAAAAAAATATAGTATACAACAACGATCACCATGTACAATATGGCCATACAACACTCTGCACCTCTTTCTTCTACCATCTTCTATTTATCTTGGTCAACTATACAAAAAAATACATACAGCAAAATCTGTAAGCAAGGTCAATTTTATCTACACAACAATTTGTACGCATGGTCATATTCATCTATCTTCTATTCATGCAAGTATGTAGTTTTGCACATACTTTTCTTCACACAATAGCAGAAGGTTGCATTATATTCGTACAACAATGGCAACACAGAGCAGCCTCCTCTTTACTGTTTGATTTTTCACCAGCTTCCACAGCATGTTTAGCAGCTTCTGCATAGTGTACTCTGAAAATTATTTGGAGAGAACTGCAGCTTCATCGGAAAGCGAAATAATAGATTTATGAAGAGGGGTATTATTTTTATTGAGCAACAAAAGGCAAAGTTATCCTGAAACAAAATAAAATGCCAATAAGTTTACTTGCCGGCATGTTTGCAGCGGTATAATGTTCAAGTAAGGTCCTTGCTGGCAGGTTTGATCCACAAAATATCTGACATCAGACCCTCACTTGTGAGAAATTAAGAAGTTTGTCACTGCCACAGAGAAATTAAGTTGTCAACATCAAAATGTTTCCTTTCACATTCCTAACCAACCATCCAAACAGATCAACTGTAAATCTATAAATTTGATTGAACTAACCAATCACTGATAGGTCAAGTAGTTGAAACAATAATCTCTTTATGTCATAGATATCCAACATGTATGATTCTATCCTTGATGCCTAATGTCATGAACCATGATAGATGTCCGATTTGACGGTGCACTTAGATTGGAAAGGAAATATTGCTACAATGAATATTGTAATCTTACACCATGTAGAATTACTTTATGCAAAGCGAGGAGTCATGGATTAGGGGGGTGTCCAGGATGGCGGACTATGACCTTTGGTGGGACTCTGGACTATGAAGATACAAGATTCAAGACTTACGTCCGTGTCAGGATGGGACTTTCCTTGGCGTGGAAAGGCAAGCTTGGCGATACGGATATGTAGATCTCCTTCCGTTGTAACCGACTACGTAGCAACCCTAACCCTCTTCGATGTCTATATATATAAACCGGAGGGTTTTAGTCCGTGGGACGAACAACAATCATACCATAGGCTAGCTTCTAGGGTTTAGCCTCTCGATCTCGTGGTAGATCTACTCTTGTACTACCCATATCATTAATATTAATCAAGCGGGAGTAGGGGTTTTACCTCCATCGAGAGGGCCCAACTCAGGTAAAAACATCGTGTCCCTTGTCTCCTGTTACCATCCGCCTAGACGCCTGATTCGGGACCCCCTACCCGAGATCCGCCCGGTTTTGACACCGACCTTGGTGCTTTCATTGAGAGTTCCTCTATGTCGTCACCTTTAGGCCCGATGGCTCCTTCGATCATCAACAACGACGAGGTCCGGTGAGACTTTTCTCCCTGACAGATCTTCGTATTCGGGCGGCTTTGCCTTTGCGGGCCAATTCGCTTGGCCATCCGAGCGATTGAAAGCTCCGCCCACAGCCATCGAGTCAGATTTGGAAGTTTGAACTACACGGTAGACGTCCGCGGAGACTTGATCTTCGACGGGTTCGAGCCACGACCAAGCGTGCCGCCTTTGCTACGATGGGCATGATCTAGCTCGCAATCGAACAGGTCCCGGAGGCCCACACCGATTGTCCGGCTCGACTTAGCTTCCGGAGCCGATCACTTCTATCGAGGACGGGTGGCTGGACACCGCCGGGGCCGAGCCAAGACCATACCTGTCGCTTTGCGAAGCTTCGTGACTCGAGGTGCCGGACTCCTTTCCGGACTCCGAACCTTCCGGCTACCGCTAATCGAATCTGATTGGGCGCCGATAATGGAGTTCACCGCCGCGGACATTTTTCAACACTCGCCCTTCGGCGACATTCTGAATTCACTAAAGTCTCTCTCTCAGGAGAGCCCTGGCTGGACTATGGTTGGCAAGGTTGGGACGCGGATGACGAAGAATTCAAAGCCCACCCACCACCCACTTCGTAGCCACTGTCGATGATTTAACCGACACGCTCGACTTCGACTCCGAAGACATCGACGGTATGGGCGACGATGCAGAGGCGAACAAGAACCAACGCCTACGGGGCACCTTTGAAGGCTACCTCGTCATATGACATATACATGGTGGACACCCCAAAAGAAGGAGCGGCGAAGGAACAACGGAGGATGATCCTCCAAGAAACAACCTAAGCGCCCGATTGTCGGTGTCAAAACCGGCGGATCTCGGGTAGGGGGTCCCGAATCAGGCGTCTAGGCGGATGGTAACGAGGAGACAAGGGACACGATGTTTTTACCTGTGTTCGGGCCCTCTCGATGGAGGTAAAACCCTACTCTGCTTGATTAATATTGATGATATGGGTAGTACAAGAGTAGATCTACCACGAGATCGGAGAGGCTAAACCCTAGAAGCTAGCCTATGGTATGATTGTTGTTCGCCCTACGGACTAAAACCCTCCGGTTTATATAGACACCAAGAGGGTTAGGGTTACAGTCGGTTACAACGGAAGGAGATCTACATATCCGTATCGCCAAGCTTGCCTTCCACGCCAAGGAAAGTCCCATCCCGGACACGGACGAAGTCTTCAATCTTGTATCTTCATAGTCTAGGAGTCCGCCGAAGGCTATAGTCCCACCATCCGGACACCCCTAATCCAGGACTCCCTCAGAGCTCCCTGAACCAGGCTTCAATGATGATGAGTCCGCACGCAGCGTATTGTCTTCGGCATTGCAAGGCGGGTTCCTCCTCGAATTCTTCATAGAAGATTTTGAACACAAGGATAGTGTCGGCTCTGCAAAATAAATTCCACATACCACCGTAGATAGAATACTATTTACACAAACTCAATCTGGCGGCGTATTCAAGCGCGTGACATCACACCACGGCCAAGCCCTTATTCGAATCGTTTTCACTGTCCCACCTCAGCGCGTTTATTGAGGCGGTTTCCTTGGCACGTCTTGTCGAAGCAGAGATCGTGTCCCCTTATTCTGGGATTCTCATCAATACGGACGTGGGTAACCCAATCGCGCCATTGATTATGGCGCTTGGGAGATAAGCGAGTTTTATTAGGCCGGTGGGGACGCATGGCTTTGTCCGTCCATATAAGGGATAAGGATCCACCTTTACACACACGCCTTCTTCCTCCTTTGCTTATCAATTTCCGCGCACTTGAGCTCCAGCGCCCAAGTCTGCACATCCCACCTCAACCTTCTCCAACTATGTCCGGAGTGGGAGGCAAGTGGATGGCCTCCTCCGTCACGGAGGGGCACATCAAGAAGCTGAGGAAGGCCGGATACCTGTCTAATGACATCGAGTACCGGCTTCCCGAGAAAGGGCAGCTCATCCCCACCCCCAGCCCCATGAGAGGGTGGTGTTCCTCCCCCACTTCCTCCGCGGACTAGGTTTTCCACTTCACCCATTTGTCCGGGGGCTCATGTTCTACTACGGCCTAGATTTCCACGATCTGGCCCCGAATTTCGTCCTCAATATCTCGACGTTTATCGTCGTGTGCGAGGCTTTCCTCTGCATCCAGCCCCACTTCGGTTTATGGTTGAAGACCTTTAGTGTCAAGCCGAAGATAGTGGGCGGCCAGCAAGCGGAGTGTGGAGGCGCCATGGCGGGCAGGATGCCCAACGTTACATGGCTCGAGGGCTCCTTCGTGGAGACCATAAAGGGGTGGCAATCGGGGTGGTTCTACATCACCGAGCCGCGCGACTCTAAATGGGCAGCGGTCCCCGAATTCAGATCTGGCTTCCCTACACGGCTCACCTCATGGAAAGAGACGGGCCCGACATGGGGTAATTCGGAAGAGCTGACCGGACTCAAACTCTCAAGGCCCCAAACCTGGTGGACAAGAAGCTCAAGCTTGTCAACGTAGTCCGAGTTATACTCATCCGCCGGATCCTCCCATGCCAAAGAACGGGCCTTCAACTTGTGGGAGTTTGATCCGGCACAAGACCGAACAACTTGAGTCGGCTCTTCGACACACTACGTGCGAAGATGCACGGAAGGTCTTGTTCAAGAAGCGTCGAGCTCCGCATCCGCTTCGTAAGATAGCGGATTCAGCTCGCAAGACATCAAGCCAGCGGTAAGCTATTTTACCCTTTATGGGACTCTTTTTCATAGTTTGACTCTACGGGATCTAAACTCCCTTACCTTTGGCAGATTGGCGGAAGGCGGCCGGACAGATTAGCTGTCCGGCTCCCTTCTTGAAGACCCAGCGGATGCCCACTTGGCCACGGGCTCTTGGCCCGGCACCTCACGTGGTGCCGGAGAAGAAGGCCAAGAAGCAGGCCACGGGAACTCGAAAGAGTTCCAGACGCCAGGCTGTGTCGGACTCACCGTTCGATGACCCCAAGGCGGACTCCTCCCATGAAGACGAGGAGGAGGAAAAAGAGGTCTTTCCCCCAGCAGAGGGAGAGAAGAAAAGGAAGGCCGACCCAACCAGGGGGAGGTCCAAGAAGGGAAGGACCCACCCACCGGACAAATCCACCCATGCCAAAGACCGCGAAGAAGAGTGGCCACTCAGGGCCAAACCCCGTGCCAAAACGTAAGTATCCGGAAACCAGAATAACTCATAGCGTTCCTTTGATGCACAGTTCCCTTTGGCGTCGGAGATAATCATGCAGTCCGCACAAGGCCGGGCTCGAGTCTGCGTCGAGCGGTTCCCTGGATTCGTCGGGTGTGAACAGCACTCCACTGCCGACTGCCTCCTCTCCGTGCACCTGAGATGACACCGAGGTGGCGTCCCAAAAGGAGCCAAGCCAGAGGAGATGGTCTGGAGGCGCCGCATGGCTACCTCCGGACTCCAGTGAAAAGGGGATAAAACCCTAAGGGCTTTAGGGTCCGCCCTAGGCCGGACATCGCGCCGGAACCCCCAACGGTTCCGGCATCCGGCAGGCGGCCCCCTACTAAGAAGGGCAAGCCTACGATGCCGGTTACCTCCGCCCAACTGGAGGCACCGGATAATCTGCTGGAGGTGCTTAACGGCGCCTCCATCGACGAGGAGCACCGTACTATTATGAGTGCGGTGATCCGTATGTTCGATCCGCCAAGACCGGGCTGACCAAAGCACAATGCTAGCCTTCTAACAGGCTTTGAGGTGCGTGTTAAAATATGTAAAAATATTACCACATAGACAGTAGCCCTGATGCTCGGTATGGTGTTAGGAAAGAAAAGCCGAACTGAGGATCAAAAAAGATATCTGTGAGTCTAACATAAATGTGTCAATATGGGAATACAGGCTTGCTGGCTGACCTCTGCCAGACCGATCTGGGAGGTCGATGCATTGAAGCGAGCCTCGGCGGTCCGGAGAAACGAGCTCGGCCTTGCCAAGAAGCAGCTCGAGGACAAGGAAGGTAAGTAATACCTTATGGGAGTATTTTAAAAGATGTGGTTGCAAAAAATGACAGGAATAACGTGAATATTGCAGGGGCCATGAACGAGGTGGCGACCCTGAAGGAAGCGGTGTCCAAGGCCGAAAGCAATGTGGCATGAGGCGCACCGAGCGAGAGAAGCAGGAGGCGCGGTGGCGGAGGTGCGGCAAGAGGTCCGAGGCTCTCGTGGAAAAACTCGAGAGTTTGGGCGTGACTCAAAGACTTCGAGTCCGAGCTCGCCTCGGCCCTTGAGAGCGCCAAAGCCGCTAAGGCCGAAGCCCAAAAGCCCTCCAGAAATTGAGGCGATGAAGAAGATAGCGGCGGGTAAGGCATTCTTTATGCAAAGCAAGCACGCGGAAGTGAATTACTTGTTACTTACCCGAGTCCGGAGCTCTCCAGGAGCATTCGCAGATCTGCCCCGCAGTGTGTCCGATGCTGCCGGTTTCTACCGAGCCGAGGAGGGAAGCTCGACGGAGAAGGTGTTCAGTGCGAGGTATGCTTAGGGCGGACACCCGGTGCCTTATGGCGACCAAATGAACCAGCTGGTCGAGCTCCATAAGGTGGCGAACAGGCCATGAAGGGTCTCGCATGATCCGGCTGTGGCCGGGGAAGCCATGCACAGAAACTACTTGGTGGTAAGGAGGCTCGTGGATGCATGTCCAAGGCTTGAAGTCATCAAGCACTCGTATGCATCGAAGGTGCCGTGGGGCCCTTGCCCGTGCTAAAGTGCACTTTGGGGGCAAGATGGACGCCGAGAAGCTTGTGAAGGACGGACCACCACCGGCAAGCAGCATCGCAAGCTTGAAATGTATTATGAGGCGTCTGAAGGGTGCCGCCTTATAAGCGGTGAGTGCTCCAAAGATGTAATTTTTTAGTAGACTCGCATTTGTTATCCTGTCGCTGAAAACTTGTTCATATGCGCTAAGCAACACTTTCAATTTAAAATATTACCTTACATGCGGCCGTTTATTGAATTTGAGAGATGGCGAGTCGTCGGGCTTCAAATTTCCCATGCCACGAGTCTTTGGGGTGTTGGGATAAACTTGAGCTCTTGTTCCCATTCTTGGGTCCTTCGAGGAGACGCTCAACACAACGAACAAGGCAACCGGACTATAATGCTTGAACACTCTCACTTAGCCATAGAATTCTATAATTTTAAATTTCGGCGAAGCCCCTGGTATTCGGAAGACCGAATTCGGGGCGCTATCCACGCCTAGGCCGGACAATGCCGGCTCCTCGCTCTAAGCGGCATAAGTCTTTAGGGACTCGAAAACCTCTCGAACAGCGACCGGCTCTCGCCCTATCATGACGGTCAGTTTTAGCTTTCTCCACTGAGGTGCTTAACCTAGCTCAACGGGGCACAATCGCAGTGGTTCTCCCAGCGCTACCTTAGCCGATATAACGGAACATTAGGTACCAAAACATGGGAGCCGGGCAAACCCAACTATTGACCCAAGACATGATTCAGAGCCGATGCATATAATGCTATAAGTTCGGGGTGCCGCACTTGTGAAAGTGTTAGGACTTATCACACCATATTGTGGGGTACTTAAGCCCACAGTGTATTGCCCGTACCAAGATGTACGGTTGCACAATGTCACAACTGAACATATATATAAAAAAGGAATTCAATAATAGGTAGAAGCTATGTATTGTTTATTCAAAAAGGCTGCAGTAAGAGCAGAACGATACAAATAGTGCGATAAGCAAGGTACGGGACTTAACATGTCCCCCTCCAGGGGTAAGCTGCGGGATGGTATGTAAAACAGGTATACTGCTCGTAATAGAGACCACTTGGACACTCGACGTAGCTCTCTCCTTCCTTGGCTGTTGCATCATGTGTTCCGCGATTCTACTGCCAGACAGGGCTTCGTGAGAACGGAGTCCTGAAAAAAAAAGAACAGAAAAGAATGACACAATCGGGAGCCCCTGGTGCGGTTGAGCCGCATTCTGGGCATGCCATTGTCGTGCCCCTCCCCCTATGCCCATGGTATTTCCATAGCGTAGTTATGTACGCTGTGATCTTGGTTTCACAATTTCGCGAGGGTGGGGTTAGGGCCGCGTTGCTCTGGCGATGCTCGAAGCGTGCCAGGCGGTCGGTTGTGGGTTACTCAAGACGCGCTTGACGATGTCCGGACATTTAATGGCGGGGATCGAGAATTGCCTTGACGGGCTGCTTTGTACTTCCGCCAGCGAGGGCAGCCAGATGCTCCTCCGTCCGGAGAGGCATTCGGTGTTTCCATTGACCGTAATGACTCCTCGAGGGCCCGGCATCTTGAGCTTGAGGTATGCGTGAGTGCGGCACCGCATTGAACTTTCAAATGCGGTTCATCCGAGCAGGCGTGATAGCGGCTAGCGGAGCAGGACTATGTGAAAGGTTAACTCCTCGCTTGAAGTTATCCGGGATCCGAAGACCACTTCAAGTGTAGCGAGCACATGTCTGATTGGCCTCTACACCTGGTATGGCGCCTTTAAAGGTCGTCTTCGTGGGTTTAATCCTTGATGGATCTATGCCCATTTTGCGCCTTTGTATCACGATAAAGCAGGTTAGAGCTGCTGGCCGTCCATCAGGACTCTAGTGAGGTGAAATCCGTCAATGATTGGGTCTAGAACCAATGCGGCGAATCCGCCATGGCGGATGCTAGTGGGGTGGTCCCTTGATCAAAAGTAATCGGGCGGAAGACCACGGGTTGAACTTTAGGGCGTGGCTCCATCACATGTACGTCCCTTAGTGCGCTTCCGCTCCCTTTTGGGTATGTGGGTTGCGTATATCATGTTCACCGTCCGCACTTGTGGGGGAAGCCCTTCGTCCTCTATTGTTACTGCGTAGGGGCTCCTCCTCGTCATCGCTATGCAGCCCCTTGTCATTGTTTTTGACATTTAACTTGCCTGTCTGCTTGAACACCCAACAATCCCTGTTGGTGTGGTTTGCTGGTTTTTCGGGGGTGCCGTGTATCTAGCACGACGATCGAGTATTCGTCCAAATTGGGACGGGCCCAGAGTATTTCTTTTAAATGGCTTTTTCCGCTGACCGGGTTTAGAGCCTCTGAATCCGGCATTGAATGCCGTATCCTCAGCATTATCGCCGTTAATGCGGCGCTTGTGCTTGTTGCGACGTGACCTGCCATTGTTGTCCTTGGTATCCGAATTACCAGGGCTCTTGGTCATGTTGTTACTACGAGCTAGCCACTGTCCTCTCCCGCCAAAAGCGGGTCATGAGTGTTGTGAGGGCTGCCATGGATTTCGGCTTTTCTGTCCTAGGTGCCGGGCAAGCCACTCGTCGCGGATGTTGTGTTTGAAGGCTGCGAGGGCCTCTTGCATCCCGGACGGTCGGCGATTTGATTTTTCTTGGTTAGGAACCGTGTCGAGAATTGTCCGGCGATTCCTCTGGCTGCTGAATTATGTGGCTTAGGTCATCGGCGTCTGGTGGTCGCACATATGTGCCGGAAATTGTCGAGGAATGCGGCTTCGTGTCTTCCCAACAACCAATTGACTCTGCTGGCAAGCTGTTAAGCCAATGCCGGGCTGGTCCTTTAAGCTTGAGTGGGAGGTATTTGATGGCGTGTAGATCATCACCGCGGGCCATGTGGATCTGAAGGAGATAGTCCTCGATCCAAACCGCAGGATCTGTTGTTCCATCGTATGATTCAATGTTTACGGGTTTGAAACCCTCAGGGATTTGATGATCCATCACTTCATCTGTGAAGCATAGTGGGTGTCTTGGCGCCTCTGTATTGGGCTATATCACGGCGTAGCTCAAATGAGCTTTGCCCTCTTGTGTTCGGCCCGGCCGGAGTTGCCATATCTGGCGTGACGGTTATCGTCACGTGTCATGGGGCGCCCACGCGATCCATAGATCGATCTTGTTTGCCTTGCCTTGTCCTCCAATATATCTCTTGGAGGGGCGCTCGAGTTCATACTCTTTGGCCGCAAGGACTTCAGTCCATCTGTCAGCTAGCAAGTCTTGGTCAGCTCTAAGCTGTTGATGCTTTTTCTTGAGGCTGCTTGCCGTGGCCATAAGCCTGCGTTTTAAACGCTCTTGTTCGATTGGATCCTCGGGCACGGCAGATTTAAATGGTCGAGGCTTGCCTCATCTTCGGAGGGAGGCATGTAATTATCGTCCTCTACCTCTCTTTACGCGCTCTCTCATGAGGGCTGGCTTCTCCATCCTCCATGCTAAATCCTGCTGGAGGAGGTTGTCTTCGCACTTTCCGGGGTGTTATTGTCTCCGTGCGGAATCACTGTTTTCTTTGTGGCGGGATTTAGAGCGGCGCCGGCAGCCTTGGCGCTTAGGCTGTTTCTTGGAGGGGTCGTCCTCCGCTGTTCCATCGCCATTCTCATCTTTTGGGATGTCCACCATGTATATGTCGTATGACGAGGTGGCCTTCCAGTGCCATGTGGGCGCTGGTTCTTGGTCGTCTCCTGCATCGTCATCCATACCGTCGATGTCTTCGGAGTCGAAGTCGAGCATGTCGATTAAGTCATCGACAGTGGCTACGAAGTGGGTGGTGGGTGGGTGTTGAATTTCTTCGTCGTCCGCATCCCAACCTTCCCGACCATAATCCGGCCAGGGCTCTCTGATAAAGAGAGACTTTAGTGAATTCAGGATGTCGTAGAAGGCGAGTGCTTTGAAAGATGTCTGCATGAGTGAATTTATGATCGGCGCCCAATCAGATTCGATTGGCGGGGGCGCGGAAGGCTCGGAGTCCGGAGAGGAGTCCGGCACCTTGGAGTCATGAGCTTCGCAAAGGACAGGTATGGTGTTCGGCTCGATCACCGTATAGATTGCAGCCCCCGAGGCGGTGTCCAGCCACCCGTCCTCGATAGGCGCAGTCGGCTCTGAGCTAAGGGTCGGGCCGGACATGGCGCTGACCTCCGTGACCTTTGTTCGTGGCAGCTAGATCATGCCCATCGTAATGTGATCTTGGCGCGCGCTTTGGCAGGCTTGAACCCGTCGAAAATCAAGTCTTCGTGGGCGTCGGCCGTGTAGTTCAAACTTCCAAATCTGACCTGATGGCGGGCGTAGCTTTCAATCTGCTCCGGATGGCCAAGCGAATTGGCCCGCAGCAAAAGCCGCCCGAATCTGAAGATCTATCCGGAGAAAAGTCTCACCACAGGCGCATTGTTGTTAATGATCGGAGGTGCCATCGGGCCTAAAGATGATGACACGGAAGGAACTCTCAATGAAAGCACCAATGTCGGTGTCAAAACCGCGGATCTCGGGTAGGGGTCCTGAATCTGTGCGTCTAGGCGGATGGTAATAGGAGACAAGGGACACGATGTTTTACCCAGTTCGGGCCCTCTCGATGGAGGTAAAACCCTACTCCTGCTTGATTAATATTGATGATATGGGTAGTACAAGAGTAGATCTACCACGAGATCAGAGAGGCTAAACCCTAGAAGCTAGCCTATGGTATGATTGTTGTTCGTCCTACGGACTAAAACCCTCCGGTTTATATAGACACCAAAGAGGGTTAGGGTTACACAGAGTCGGTTACAACGGAAGGAGATCTACATATCCGTATCGCCAAGCTTGCCTTCCACGCCAAGGAAAGTCCCATCCGGACACGGGACAAAGTCTTCAATCTTGTATCTTCATAGTCCAGGAGTCCGGCCGAAGGCTATAGTCCGGCCATCCAGACACCCCCTAATCCAGGACTGACCGTCATGATAGGGCGAGAGCTGGTCACTGTTCGAGAGGTTTTCGAGTCCCTAAAGACTTATGCCGCTTAGAGCAAGGAGTCGGCTCTGTCCGGCCTAGGCATGGATAGCGCCCCGAACTCGGTCTTCCGAATACTAGGGGCTTCACGAAATTTAAAATTATAGAATTCTATGGCTAAGTGAGAGTGTTTAAGCATTATAGTTCGATTGCCTTGTTCGTTGTGTTGAGCGTCTCCCTCGAAGGACCCAATAATGGGAAAAAAGCGCTCAAGTTTATCCGAACACCCCAAAGATCATGGCATGGGGGCGTAGAAGCGACTCGCCATCTCTCAATTTTGATAAACGGCCGTATGAAGGTAATATTTTAAATTCAAAAGCGTTGTTAAGCGCATATGAAACAAGTTTTCAGCATACTGAGGATCACAAATGCGAGTTTACACAAAATTACATCTTTGGAGCACTCATCCGCGTCTGGCGAGCACCCTTCAGACGCCCTCATAATACATCTCGGGCTTGCGATGCTCCTTCGCCGGCGGTGGTCCGTCTGTCACAAGCTTCTCAGCGTCCATCTTGCCCCAGTGCACTTTAGCACGGGCAAGGGCCCTACGGGCACCTTCGATGCATACGAAGCACTAGATGACTTCAAGCCATGGACAGGCATCCACCAACCGCATTACCAGCCCGAAGTAGCTTCTAGGCATGGCTTCCCCGGGTCCCAGCCGGACTGCGAGACCCTTCATGGCCTGTTCGGCCACCTTATGGAGCTCGACCAGCTGCTTCACTGGTCGCTCAAAACACCAGTGTCCGGCCTCGGATATCTTGAGACCAGAACACCTTCTCCGTCGAGCTTCCCTCCTCGGTCGGTAGAATGCGGCTGCGTTTGACACAATCCGTGGAAGATCTGCAAATGCTCCTGGAGAGCTCCGGACTCGGGTAAGTAACAAGTAATTCACTTTTGCGTGCTTGCTTTGCATAAAGAATGCCTTACCCGCCGCTATCTTCTTCATCGCCTCAATTTCCTGGAGGGCTTTTAGGGCTTCAGCCTTGGCAGATTTGGCGCTCTCAAGCGCCGAGGCGAGCTCGGACTCTTGAGTCTTCGAGTCATGCTCCAAACTCCCGTGTTTTTCCACGAGAGCCTAGAGCTCTTGCTGCACCGCCGCCACCCGCACCTCCTGCCACTCTCGCTCGGTGCGCTCCACGGCCGCATTGTTTTCGGCCTTGGACAGCGCTTCCTTGTGGTCGCCACCTCGTTCGTGGCCCCGTGCATACCACGTTGATCCTGTCATTTTTTTTGCAACCACATTTTTTATATACTTACATAAGGTATTACTCACCTTCCTTGTCCTCGAGCTGCTTCTTGGCAAGGCCGAGCTCCTCGGACCACTCGAGGCTCTGCTTTAATACATTGACCTCCCGCAACAAGGCGTCTGGCAGAGGTCAAGAAGACACTGCATTCCCATATTGACACACTTATGTTAGACTCCTGCGTATATCTTTTTGATCCTCGATTCGGCTTTTCTTTCTCGAACACCAAACTGAGCATCGTGGGCTACCGCTCTATGCGGTAATATTTTTACATATCTTAAATGCGTACCTCAAAGCTCTGTTAGGAGGTGGCACGAGCTTCAGTCGGCCCGCTCTTGGCGGATCGAACCTTCGACCACCGCACTCATAATAGTACGGTGCTCCTCGTCGATGGAGGCGCCGTTAAGCACCTCCAGCAGATTATCCGGTGCCTCCGGTGGGACGGAGGTCACCGGCGTCGTAGGCTTGCCCTTCTTAGTAGGGGCCACTGCCGGATGCGGAACCGTTGAAGGTTCGGTGTGGTGTCCGACCTAGGGCGGACTTAGAGCCCTTAGGGTCTTATCCCCTTTCGCTGGAGACTGGAGGTAAGCCTTGCAGCGCCTCCGAGACCATCTCCTCCTGGCTTGGCCCCTTTTGGGGCGCCACCTCGGCGTCATCCATGGCGCGAGGAGAGGAGGCGGTCGGAAGTGAAGTGCTGTTCACATCGACGAACCCGAGGAACCGCCGATGAAGCGTCGAGCCGGCGTTAGGCGGACTGCATGATTATATCCGACGTCGAAGGTATTGTGCAACAAAGGAGCGCCATGAGTTATTCTGGTATCCAGGAGACTTACGATTTCACCGGGGCTTGGCCTGGGTGGCCCTCTTCTTCGCCCGTCATCGGCGTTGGTGGAAATAGTCCCAGGAGGAGGTCCTTCCTTTTGGACCCTCCGGCCTCCCGAGTTGGGGCGGCTTCCTTTTCTTCTCTCCCCTCGCTAGGGGAGAGACCTCTCTTTCCTGCTCCTCGTCTTCACGGGAGGAGTCCGCCTCGGAGTCATCGGACGGTGAGTCCGACACCACTTGGCGCCGGGAACTCTTTCGAGTTCCCGTGGCCTGTTTCTTGGCCTTCTTCTCCGGTGCCACGTAAGGTGCCGGGGCTAGTAGCCCCGTCAAGTGGGCATCCGCTGGGTCTTCTGGCAAGGGGGCAGACGGTCAATCTACCGGGCGTCCTCTGCCAATCATGTCAAAAGGTAAGGGAGTTTAGATCCCGCATAGAGTCAAACTATGAAAACAAGTGTCCCGTAAAGGGCAAAATAACTTACGCGTTGGCTTGATGCTACGCGCTGAATCCGCGATCCTCGGTGGCGGATGCGGAGCCTCGGCGCCCTTGAACAGCACCTTCCGGGCATCTTCGTGCGTAGTGTCGAAGAGCACCTTTCAGAGTTCTGTGCTGCGCGGATCGAACTCCACAAGCTGAAAGCTTCGTTGTTGGCACGGAGGATCCGGCGGATGAGCATGACCTGGACTACATTAAAGATTTTGAGCTTCCTACTCATCAAGTTTTGGACGCAGGTTTGGAGTCCAGATAGCTCCTCCGAATTACCCCACGACAGTCCCGTCTCTTTCCAGGAGGTGAGCCTTGTAGGGAAGCTAGATCGGAATTCGGGGGCCGCTGCCCATTTGAGGTCACGCGGCTCGGTGATGTAGAACCACCCCGATTGCCACCCCTTTATGGTCTCCATGAAGGATCCCTAGAGCCATGTAACGTTGGGCATCTCGCCCACCATGGCGCCTCCGCCTCCGCTTGTTGGCCACCCACAACCTTGACTTGACATTGAAGGTCTTCACCATAAGCCGAAGTGGGGCCCTAATGCGGAAGAAAGCCTCGCACCTGCGATGATAAAGCGTCGAGATATTGAGGATGAAGTTTGGGGCGGATCATGGAAATCCAGGCCGTAGTAGAACATGGGTCCCCGGACAAATGGGTGAAGTGGGAAACCTAGTCCATGGAGGAAGTGGGTGAGAAACACCACCCTCTCATGGGGCCCGGGGTGGGGATGAGCTGCCCCTTGTCCGGGAAGCCGATGCAGCGATGTCATTAGACAAGTATCCGCCTTCCTCGGCTTCTTGATGTGTCCCTCCGTGACGGAGGAAACCATCCACTTGCTTCCCACTCGGACATGGCTAGAGAAGGTTGAGGTGGGATGTGCGGACTTGGTATTTGGAGCTCGGCGAAAATGGATAAGCATAGGAGGAAGAAGGCGTAGATGGAAAAGGTGGATCCTTATCCCTTATATGGGCGACGAAACTAAGCGCCCCCACCAGCACAGTAAAACTCGCTTATCTCCCAAGCGCCAGTAAATTAATGGCACGGTTGGGTTACCCACGTCCGTATTGATGAGAATCCCGGAATAAGGGGACACGATCTCCGCTTCAACAAGGCGTACCAAGGAAACCGCCTCGCTAAGTCTTGTTGAGGTGGGACAAGAAAAGCGATTCGAATAAGGGCTTGGCAGTGGTGTGATGACACGCTTGCGGAATACGTCGCCAGATTGGATTTGTGTAAATATTATTCTCTCTACGGTGTTATGTGGAAATTATTTTGCGAGCCGGACACTATCCTTGTGTTCAAAATCTTCTATGAAGTATTCGAGGAGGAACCCGCCTTGCAATGCCGAAGACAAATTGCGTGCGGACTAAATCGTCATTGAAGCCTGGTTCGAGGCTCTTGAGGAGTCCTGGATTAGGGGTGTCCGGATGGACGGACTATGACCTTTGGCGGACTCTGGACTATGAAGATACAAGATTGAAGACTTCGTCCGTGTCCGGATGGCACTTTCCTTGGCGTGGAAGGCAAGCTTGGCGTCTGGATATGTAGATCTCCTTCCATTGTAACCCGACTACTGTGTAACCCTAACCCTCTCCGGTGTCTATATAAACCGGAGGGTTTTAGTCCCGTAGGACGAACAACAATCATACCATATGCTAGCTTCTAGGGTTTAGCCTCTCTGATCTCGTGGTAGATCTACTCTTGTACTACCCATATCATCAATATTAATCAAGCAGGAGTAGGGTTTTACCTCCATCGAGAGGGCCCGAACACAGGTAAAAACATCATGTCCCTTGTCTCCTGTTACCATCCGCCTAGACACACAGTTCGGGACCCCCTACCCGAGATCCGCCGGTTTTGACACCGACACAAACCTTCCTCTCATAACTTGAAATGAGTAATTTCATCTTTGTATTGGTTTGGTGGAATTTTGAAGCTTGGAGCTAATTTCTAAGATTTTGAAATTGTCTCAAATGACATGGTGCACACCAGTTAACATATAGCCAAGCCTGTTAGGTGAAAAAGCAACGTATATTTACTAATTCAGTTTAACAAAAACTGTAAGAGATGCTAATCATGCTAAATAGCGGCCTGCTTTGCACTTAATTAGAATCTTGAAGCTCTGGTCTCTAGAAAAAAATCAGTTGCCCCAAACATATACCATACATGCAATCTCATTAAGTGATATGCCACATAACTAATAAGAGAAATTAAATGAACATGCTAAGCCAACATGCCCTAACTAAGTTTAAGTATGAGACAAAATTAATGCTGCTATCAAGGGCCTATATTTGGTAGTTGATTGGCTGGAAATTCATGAATTTAATTCTTCCTAGTCAGTGTTTTTTTTACTACACAAAATGCGTCCCATATGAAAATGAATCTTGAATCCAGATGGAGCTCCAGTTGACATTGACTTGCAGCCAAAATCATCAACCAAATAGAGGAATAATCATAATACGCACAAAAGCATCCCATATGAAAATGAATCCCGAATCCAGATGGAGCTCCAATTGACAGCGACTTGCAGCCAAAATCATCAACCAGACAAAGGAATAATCATATAATCAAGCACATGTTCAGTTTAGTGTTTTGACAGCAAGCCGTACACAAAGAATTAAGAAGCGCGTGATTCATTAACAAAGTAGCAACAACTTGATTTATTAACCATAAATAGGAATATACAGGTTTTGATTCGATAGGGCGAAACCAACAAAATAGCATTTTGCAACACACTTTTAGAACTACAACGAAAGCTATTCACCGCCATCTCAACTTCAACTCTCTAAGGATATTTCCTTTTTTGGATTTAGGAAATCAAATGCACACGCTATTAGCTTTACTATGTCTCATTTATTCTGCTAAATTTTGTTTCAGGAGATGTACGAACTATTCACAGACAAGTATATAAGAAGCAAGCTCAGCTTTAGCAAAGACTATTAAAAACTTAAAAAACACACAATATTGCGTCATAGTAAATGGTACTGGAACTTATCAGCCCGGACACTGTCAAGCCCGAAAACAACATTGCTGGTATTACATATTCCAGAAATATAAACAAAAGTTATATGCTGATACTCATATCTATCAGTCAAACTTTGGGCTATTGTGTAGTATCATGGTTCAGTTTAGCCACTCCAGATCACTGGAAAACAAACTGACTGAACTTTGGCTACTACACAGTAGCATGTGGTTCAGTTTACACTAAATTTTGGCTCTTGTGCAAGAGCATGGTTCAGTCAGATGCTTTGCCAAAACAAATCCAAATCAATATTACTCGAGCATTTTGAACCACGTACCTGGCTACACGGGCCAACATAACTCCGGCGAAGTCCGCAGTACGAAGAAATACATTCGTGGGTTGTAGAAATAGATACATAATTTGCATGTTTCCCATACTACCTAGATAATTAGATTTGCTTGAAGGGAGAGTCTGTAAGAAAGGAACATGTAGAAATTAGAAAACCAACATAAAGCAAACTGACATTGTTCTAACCTTACAAATTGAGGTGCATTAGTAAGAAAACTGAAATTTCTTAACCCGTTTCTTGCACAAGTAGCAGGCTTTCCTATGTTTGAATTGCTCCAAGAAACCAATCGGTAAATTGCGGCAGCTGCTCTATTCTGCTGATTGGGCATCGACATAGGGATGGATTGCATCACAAATTCAATAGCCAACAACAACCGAAGCACATCCCTAAAGAAAAAACAAATCCACGATGTGAACTCTACTCTCTGATAGCCAGTGGAGAAAGTAGAAGGAGAGCGCCATCACCAGCACAGATGTGGGGTTCATCACCAACACTGGCGGAGCTCTGCCAAGGCTACAGAGGCGATGACGTGGGGTTCATCTCCATCACGCACATCCAGGCGTACACTGGCGGGCGGCATGCCCTGTCGAGCCGTCCCCGGTGCTCCGTCAAGTCTATTAGTCTAGGGGGAGGTCTCTACGCACACCTGCTCGCTTGCTTTATGCCCCTGTATCGCTTCTCGGCATAGCATACTCACCGCCTACTTGTTGTTCCCGTTCGCACCCCACACACACACATACACACACCATCCACCAATTAACATATATGCACACACACAAACACAAGAAACCACACACCGCATACTTTGGAACCATTTCCCACGCGCATCGTCGCCGCGTCCTTAGCCAATCTTCGCTTAATCTGTAGTCCCTCTTTCGAGTTGCAAATATGAGCAACAGAACCAAAGATCAAATACCTGTGCACTCTGCGAGCATTAGTAAGGTACACATCAAGAACATGTATATCAAATATACCTTTCACTTTTCCATCCTTCTTATCTGCCAAATACTTGGGGTAGTTCCGCTTCAAAGGACCAGTCCTTTGAAGTAGAAGCACTCAATCTTAGGCTTAGGTCCAGACTTGGGCTTCTTCACTTGAGCAGCAACTTGCTTGCCGTTCTTCTTGAAGTTCCCCTTCTTCCCTTTGCCCTTTTTCTTGAAACTAGTGGTCTTGTTGACCATCAGCACTTGATGCACCTTTTTGGTTTCTACCTTCGCAGCCTTTAGCATCGCCAAGAGCTCGGAATTTTCTTATCCATCCCTTGCATATTATAGTTCATGTGAAGCTTTTGTAGCTTGGTGGCGGTGATTGAAAAACTTCATCACACGACACTATCAAACAGAATATTAACTACAAGTTGAGTCAAGTGATTGTGGTACCCAGACATTTTGAGTATATGTTCACTGATAGAACTATTCTCCTCCATTTTGCAGCTATAGAACTTATTGGAGACTTCATATCTCTCAATACGGGCATTTCCTTGAAATATTAACTTCAACTCCGGGAACATCTCATATGCTCCATGACGTTCAAAACGTCGCTGAAGTCCAGGTTCTAAGCCGTAAAGCATAGAACACTAAACTATCGAGTAGTCATTAGCTTGCTCTGCCAGGCGTTCACAACGTCTGGTGTTGCTCCTGCAGCAGATCTTGCACCTAGCGGTGCTTCCAGGATGTAATTCTTCTGTGCAGCAATGAGGATAATCCTCAAGTTACGGACCCAGTCCGTGTAGTTGCTACCATCATTTTTCAACTTAGCTTTCTCTAGGAACGCATTAAAATTCAAAGGAACAGTAGCATGGGCCATTGATCTACAACAACATAGACATGCAAAATACTATCAGGTACTAAGTTCATGATAAATTAAAGTTCAATTAATCATAATACTTAAGAACTCCCACTTAGATAGACAGCCCTCTAATCATCTAAGTGATCACGTGATCCATATCAACTAAACCATGTCCGATCATCACGTGAGATGGAGTAGTTTTCAATGGTGAACATCACTATGTTGATCATATCTACTATATGATTCACGCTCGACCTTTCGGTCTCAGTGTTCCGAGGCCATATCTGCATATGCTAGGCTCATCAAGTTTAACCCGAGTATTCTGTGTGTGCAAAACTGGCTTGCACCCATTGTATGTGAACGTAGAGCTTATCACACCCGATCATCACGTGGTGTCTCGGCACGACGAACTGTCGCAACGGTGCATACTCAGGGAGAACACTTATACCTTGAAATTTAGTGAGAGATCATCTTATAATGCTATCGTCGTACTAAGAAAAATAAGATGCATAAAGGATAAACATCACATGCAATCAATATAAGTGATATGATATGGTCATCATCAACTTGTGCCTTTGATCTCCATCTCCAAAGCACCGCCATGATCACCATCTTCACCGGCTTGACACCTTGATCTCCATTGAAGCATCGTTGTCGTCTCGCCAACTATTGCTTCTACAACTATTGCTACCGCATAGTGATAAAGTAAAGCAATTACATGGAGATTGCATTTCATACAATAAAGTGACAACCATAAGGCTCCTGCCAGTTGCCGATAACTTTTACAAAACATAATCATCTCATACAACAATTTATATAGCATCACGTCTTGACCATATCACATCACAGCAAGCCCTGCAAAAACAAGTTAGACATCCTCTACTTTGTTGTTGCAAGTTCTGTGTGGTTGCTACGGGCTAAGCAAGAACCGTTCTGACCTACGCACAAAACCAAAACGATTTTTCGTCAAGTGTGTTGTTTTAACCTTCAACAAGGACCGGGCTAGTCACACTCGATTCAACTAAAGTTGGAGAAACAGACACCAACTAGCCACCTATGTGCGAAGCACGGCGGTAGAACCAGTCTCATGAACGCGGTCATGTAATGTCGGTCTGGGCCGCTTCATCCAACAATACCGCTGAATCAAAGTATGACATGCTGGTAAGCAGTATGACTATTATCGCCCACAACTCTTTGTGTTCTACTCGTGCATATAACATCTATGCATAGACCTCGCTCTGATACCACATGGGGAATGTAGTATTTCAAAAACCTTGCCTATGATCATGCAAGATCTATCTAGGAGAATCATAGCAACGAGCGGGGAGAGTGTGTCCACGTACCCTCGTAGACCTAAAGCGGAAGCGTTTAGTAACGCGGTTGATGTAGTCGAATGTCTTCATGATCCAACCGATCCAAGCATCGAACATACGGCACCTCCACATTCAGCACACGTTCAGCTCGATGACGTCCCTCGAGATCTTGATCCAGTTGAGGCTGAGGGAGAATTTCGTCAGCACGACGGCGTGGTGACGGTGATGATGAAGTTACCGGCACAGGGCTTCACCTAATCACTACGATGATATGACTGAGGTGTGTAACTGTGGAGGGGGGCATCGCACACGGCTAAGAGAAGACTTGGTGTCCCTTCGGGCTGCCCCCCTCACACGTATATAAAGGAGGAAGGGAGAGAGGCCGGCCCCCTAGGGGCGCGCCAATAGTATGGAGTCCTACTAGGACTTTCAAGTCCTAGTAGGAATCCTTTCCCTTTTCGGGGTAGGAGAGAAGGAAAGAGGGAAAGAGAGAGGGAGTAGGAAAAGGCAAGGGAGGCGCCGCCCCCTTCCCCTAGTCCAATTCGGACCCATGGGGGGCGCGCGCCACCTCCCCTTTGGCATGCCTCCTCTTTTCCCGAATGGCCCAATAAGGCCCATTACTTCTCCCGGTGAATTCCCGTAACTCCCTGGTACTCCGAAAAACACCCGAATCACTCGGAACCTTTCCCATGTCCGAATAGGCTTCCAATATATGAATCTTTACCTCTTGACCATTTCGAGACTCCTCATCATGTCCGTGATCTCATCCGGGACTCCGAACAAACTTCGGTCATCAAATCACACAACTCCTAATACAAATCATCATCGAACGTTAAGCGTGCAGACCCTACGGGTTCGAGAACTATGTAGACATGACTGAAACATATCTTCGGTCAATAACCAATAGTGGAACATGGATGCTCATATTGGCTCCTACATATTCTCCGAATATCTTTATCGGTCAAACAGCGTAACAACATATGTTGTTCCCTTTGTCATCGGTATGTTACTTGCCCGAGATTCGATCATCAATATCCTCATACCTAGTTCAATCTCATTACTGGCAAGTCTCTTTACTCGTTCTGTAATGCATCATCCCGTAACTAACTCATTAGTCACATTGTTTGCAAGGCTTATAGTGATGTGCATTACTAAGAGGGCCCAGAGATACCTCTCCGATACACAGAGTGACAAATCCTAATCTCGATCTATGACAACCCAACAAACACCTTCGGAGACACCTGTAGTGCATCATTATAATCACCCAGTTACGTTGTGACGTTTGATAGCACACAAGGTGTTCCTCTGGTATTCGGGAGTTGCATAATCTCATAGTTAGAGGAACATGTATAAGTCATGAAGAAAGCAATAGCAATAAAACTAAACGATCATTATGCTAAGCTAATGGATGGGTCTTGTCCATCACATCATTCTCTAATGATGTGATCCCGTTCATCAAATGACAACAGATGTCCATGGCTAGGAAACTTAACCATCTTTGATTAACGAGCTAGTCAAGTAGAGGCATACTAGGGTCACTTTGTTTTGTCTATGTATTCACACATGTATCAAGTTTCCGGTTAATACAATTATTCCATGAATAATAAACATTTATCATGATATAAGGAAATATAAATAACATCTTTATTATTGCCTCTACTGCATATTTCCTTCAGTTAGTTCATAATCTTTGCTGAAAACTTGAATGTTGGCTTTACATATTTGCAACAACAAGATCAAACAGAGTTTGTAAAAAAAAATCTTTATCACTTTCAGTTTGTCAGCTGAATTGCTTCAGGACAAGCAATGGGTTAAGCTTCGGGGAGTTGATACATCTCCATCGTATCTACTTCTCCAAACTCTTATGCCCTTGTTTTGGACTCTAACTTGCATGATTTAAATGGAACTAACCTGGACTGACGCTATTTTTAGCGGTAATTGCCATGGTGTTATTTTTTGTGCGTAATAAAAAGTTCTCGGAATGACTTGAAACTGCATAGAGATAATTTTTGGAATTAATAAAAAATATTGGCGAAAGAATCAAGTGAAGGGGGCCCACACCCTGGCCACAAGGGTGGGGGCGCGCCCACCCCCCTAGGGCGTGCCACCCGACCTTGTGGGCCCCCTGGACCTCCACCGACCTCAACTCCAACTGCATATATCCACGTTCGGGGAGAAAAAAATCAGAGAGAAGGATTCATCGCGTTTTACGATACGGAGCCACCGCCAAGCCCTGTTCTTCCTCGAGAGGGCAGATCTCGAGTCCGTTCGGGGCTCTAGAGAGGGGAATCCGTCACCATCGTCATCATCAACCATCCTTCATCACCAATTTCATGATGCTCACCATCGTGCGTGAGTAATTCCATCGTAGGCTTGCTAGACCGTGATGGGTTGGATGAGATTTACCATGTAATCGAGTTAGTTTTGTTAGGGTTTGATCCCTAGTATCCACTATGTTCTAAGATTGATGTTGCTATGATTTTGCTATGCTTAATGCTTGTCACTAGGGCCCGAGTGCCATGATTTCAGATCTGAACCTATTATGTTTTCATGAATATATTTGTGTTCTTGATCCTATATTGCAAGTCAATAGTCACCTACCACGTGTTATGATCCGGCAACCCCGGAGTGACAATAGTCGGGACCACTCCCAGTGATGACCGTAGTTTGAGGAGTTCATGTGTTCACTAAGTGCTAATGCTTTGGTCCGGTACTCTATTAAAAGGAGGCCTTAATATCCCTTAGTTTCCAATAGGACCCCGCTGCCACGGGAGGGTAGGACAAAGATGTCATGCAAGTTCTTTTCCATAAGCATGTATGACTATATTCGGAATACATGCCTACATTATATTGATGAATTGGAGCTAGTTCTGTGTCACCTATGTTATAACCGTTGCATGATGAACGCCATCCGACATAATTATCCATCATTGATCCATTGCCTATGAGCTTTTCACATATTGATCTTTGCTACTTTACTTTTTCGTTGCCACTATTACGATTGCTACAATACTGCTACTATCACTTTTGCCACCGCTACCGTTACTTCCATACTACTTTGCTACTAAATACTTTGCTGCAGATATTAAGTCTTTCAGGTGTGGTTGCATTGACAACTCAGCTGCTAATACTCAAGAATATTCTCTGGCTCCCCTTGTGTCGAATCAATAAATTCGGGTTGAATACTCTACCCTCGAAAACTGTTGCGATCCCCTATACTTGTGGGTTATCAATTAGTGTATATTTGTACTATTCGAATGGTGTTGCATTAGCGTATGGACATATAGAAAGTGTGACAAGCTTTCCCAGATATGTGCTCAAGAAAACTACTACCTATTTTTCTAAATACTAAACGTTTGGGTACTTTAAATTGAACTGCGAAAACGCCTTATATTAAGGAACTGAGGGTGTAGAGTTCACTCAAATTATCCCAGTAAATCTAGTCACACCTTTGTTAAAATTAATGTTCATTATGTTATTGGAGGAGGTCTGTATGGTTGTCTCTAATGCATGTCGATTACATACCTGACATCATGATGTAATGTTAAGTTATTTCTTTTTGTACAGTGTCACTGAATTGTCAAGGCGATGATGGCATTTTATTTTAGTTTAACTGCACAAAATATGCTTAAGAGAAGAGGAAAGGTCAAGAATGGTTCAGTTTTTAAGAAAATACTATGTATGTCTTCCTGACATCAGCCGTTGTTGCCTTATTTATTCCTTCAAACAGGTGGTTAGAAACAGTCTTGCTACCTTTCCCACTAAGAAATTGGAATGTTTATATTTGTGATTCTATGCTTCAATAGTGCCACTTTTACAGTAATCACACTTTCAATATCTATGCAAACAGGGATGCTCGATTTTAGTAGAACTGCACAAAAAGTCCAAATGATTCAACATTAGGAGCATGTTTTCTTCCAAACCGTTATATCCAATTGGTGGCACTATGAGTTTTTCATTACGAAGGTACATGGTTTGCTACTATCTCGCTACTCTTTTTGTAATATCATTAGATAGTAATATTAGTGGTTTGTATGTGAATTTATTGGCAGGGAGGACCTACACTGGAGGTGCAGGACATGATTCAATGATTGGATGCTCAATTTTGGTTGTATCGATTTCACCTCTTCCATCACTGGGAACATGGATATCCTTGGTCTGATTAAGAATAAGCGCTATATTTCTGCTCTGTACCAGCAAACCAATTCGGTACGAAATTATCCACAGAAAAACATGATAGTATTAAATTGTCCAGTGCAAAACATGACAGATGCTAAGCGAAAGAGACGTGTTTAAACCAAAAATACAAGGTGGGGTATATGTTTACTAGTTGCTTGATATTTGTGCGAATGTATGTCCGCGTTGCTATTTGGCAAACAAACAAAGTGACCGCAATTTTGGTGGAACTGTACAAGAGAATAGTATAGTCACTGCATGCAGTGCCATTTGAAAATAGACACAGAAAGATTGGATAGTCACTTCATGGACTGCACAAAAGTAGTATTGTACTATTTATTGGCCAACACTAGGTGCTTCATTGCTTTGGTCTGATTATACAATGGGCATCATTTTGCCTAAGTTAAAGTTTTTGTATTCCGAAAATAGTCTCGTCGTGTGATCGAGAGAAGACCAAATCGTATTGCAATGGATGTTCCTCCATCATGTGTGGTTCATTCTCATGGTTCCAAATTGGTGAAACCACTTACGTTTTAAGAGGAATCAGAGACTTCCCAAACAAATTTGTCTTTCACTCTGTATTGAATGTTGGCCTAGAGAAGCATCCATGTTAGTAGGAAGAACATATGTTTTTTCTATATCTTTGCTTTTGGAGCTACATATTTGTATATGATCTGTAAATCATTGAGATGCATTAACATGTTGATCTTATGTATGGAAATCGTACTAGTTGGTTATGAATTTGGGCTACTAATGTGAACATATTACAATGCCAGGCCTGTGAGTCTCGTGTGAACATTTTGAATGGATCGCCTCTTACTACTGTGCACAGCATGATCCTTATTTCTATGTTCTTAGTGTTTACAAGTTACTAGCAGTTCCTTATTTCTGTTCGCTCAGTGTTTACAAGTTACTAATCAATCACTAGCTAGCCTACTAATACGCTCCTGGCAGTTTTAGTTGCGACGCAAGATCCGAAGTGGCAGTTTTTGAATAAAATGCCTACCTCAAGAAAGCCTGACATGATGTTCAAGAAAATGCCATGCGAATCACGAGGAAACCGCCAAAGAAAACGTTCGCAAATGCCTTATCTCCCAGCGAACGTTCATCCGCTATTGCGATCCTACACATACACTATCCGACCGACTCGATCCTACGCGAATAACCAGCAGATCACGCACATACCTCATCTGGATTAATAAAGCGCACTAGTTTGACCGTCATGCCGACATGCGACCCAGCACGGATGGGACGCACTTTTGACAGGACGGGGCCAACCTGATCATAATTTCAGTTTTTCTAGTTTTCCACGGCAAGCTGGCGCGCTAAGCCATGCCTGCTTATGCATTGAATTTCGATGACCGTGATGACTGTCATGCTTCCCGCGACACGCTGGTTCACCTACTTTCCGCCTATAATTACTAGTTCTCGGCGTTCTTTGGTGGTACCATCACCCAACTCGCCCTATCCTCATAAGCCCCCACCGGCCCGACGTCGCTTGCCACTTGTCCTTGCTCTCGCCACATCCGTCATGCCCCCGCCCGTCTGCAATAGGCGATGCCAGAGGCGGTCACCACCGGAACTAGTGTTCGGTTCTTCACTGGAAGGCATACGGAGGGAGGAGGCATTCTATCGGTATTTAGATGACAATGCAGAGTATGAGGACTTGTTGGAGCGCGACCGCCTAGCGGAGGAGCAGCGTATCACCGATTTGCACCGCCAGCAGGGCATGGAGCAGCAGCACACCGACGCTCTGAGTCACGAGCAGAGTGCCCGCAACTGGGCCGACTACATGGAGGCCGGCGCCCGAGAAATAGCCCTGGAGGCTGTCGGGCACGCACTCGTTCGCGACGCCAAATTTTACTACCAGCTCGTCAAGTGGGTTTCCCGCTTAGAAGCCAGAGCTTTGGTGGACCACGCCGGCATGGAAAGGGCCAACGCGCACGAGCAACATGCCCTATCGCACCTCTGGCAAGTCCGAGGCGAGGAGCAGGACGTCAGTGCCGGTGTTTAGCGTGTACTATAGATGGCAGCCGGCATCGTCTACTTAGCTAAGAGTAAGTTAGTACTTGTACACTACTAGAGTACTAGTGGGAGTAGATAGTTAACTTGGCTATGATGGTTGTCAACGTGGAAGTTCAGTACTCTATATCTGAATGAGACCTGTTACTTTGCTCTGAATGTTGAACTTTCCGTTTGAACATATGGAATCGGCTGTTATTTTTTTTAATTGGTTGTATTTGTCCGTCACGGGTTTAGAGGCTGACTTGTGGGCCTACTAGGTTGACGCATACACAATCAGGAGATGATTGTACGTGGAGAGGATGACAGCAGGGACCCACCAGGGTCATGGCAGTATGCAAGCAAGTGCTTCCTTATTTCAAGCCCAAAAAATGGTTCCTCCTAATGGATTTCTGACATCTCGGTCCCATGCCATTGTCAATGTAGTCAATAAACGGGAGAATTGCACTGTGACGGTGACACCAAGGACCCAGCAGCTCACCCAGTTATTTTTGTCTTTGAGACGGAAGCAGGGTGTCAACTGGGATGTGCGGGGCACTCTGGCATGTCTAACCAGCCTTTTCTTTTATGTTTACCACAAGACCAGCCCAGTAGTTTTTTTTATCTTTCTGAAAATGGCTAGCCCAGTTTTTTTTGTTCTTTTGCAGAATACCCAACCGAGGCCTACTTGCTTTGTCAGCACTGATGGGCTCCAAATCTATCAAGACGAGTAGAGCTTCATTATACTTGCCCAGAAAATGGGCTATCGATAATAAGAAATGGGTTGTACATTTTAAAAACACATCAAACCGGCAATTAGTTTCAAATTTCTTTTTTTATTTTGAGATTTTAAATTCCATTGATTTTTATGCGTGGACAATTATTTTGATTTTATATTGATATAAATTTATTTTTAAAATTAGTTTAAATGTGACTCGAAATTTCGGGATTAAAAACAGTTCGGACCGCACTGAAATATGCTAAAATTCGTATAATTTTTTAACCGTGGCCACAATATGGGCTATAATGCTAAAAGAAGAATATGGGCTCTAAAAAACTTAAGAATTAGCAAATGGGTTGTAAATTTTTAGAAATAATGGCAGATGTGATGTATGTTGTTTTCCACAGATTTGAGGCTGACTTGTGCGCCTACTATAGGTTGACACATACGCTTTCCTAAAAAAAAGGTTGACGCACACGCTACGCCGTGTCAACTTAGTCAACGCACGAGAGCAGTGACTATTGGATGTTGTAAGGGCATATTTATCCCTTAAGTGTTTTGGTGATTGATGACAATGCTTTTGCGGACTACTCGTGTGCATGGAGTATTTCAGACATATCATGACTAGGCACAAGACGATTTGGTGCCCCTCGAAGACTATTGAAGACGGCGTTTCTCTATGTTTTTTTCGATGGATTTGAGTCGTAGGAAAGCCATACTATTAAGAGGGGGTCCACGTTGGAAAGCTTTGGGTGGAATCATCACGTACACGTCTACTCCTTTTGCACCACCTTTCCTTTGGCTCTCTGGAGCATCCTCTGTCTCTCCTTGTCTATGCAAAATGAAGGTCTCCTAGTGTTGCTGAACTAGGGCATGCGGTAGTACTGCTCCTCGAAGCGGTAGTACCGCAGGCCCTTGCGGTAGTACCGACCTCTGGCACAGTAGTACCGCAAGTGCTCATGGTAGTACCGCACCTTGGGAGAGGTAGTACCGTGGCCTCAGGCCAGGCGCTGCTGCTAGTGCGGTAGTAGAAGCGAATGTAATTTTTTACATCCGCGCCCTATGCGATAGTACCGCTCCATGGGCGCGGTAGTACTGTGCCCTCTGGACAGGCTCAGCAGCATGAGCAGTAGTAGGGGCGAGCGTCATTTTTTACATCTGCGCCCTACGCGGTAGTACCGCTCCAGGTCTGCGGTAGTACCGTGTCAGATTTTTGCATGGATCAAAACTCAGCGGAAGTACTCACGAAAGTATTTTTATATGTCCGTGCCTTCCCGGCCTAGTCCATTCCTGCCTTGTGGTAGTACCGCAGGGGCGTGATAATCTTGCCCAATGTTCTACCGCTCCTTGCCTTAGCGCTTCAGGACTGGTCTTAGGCCCTGTCGTGGCAGCAGTAGTACCGCGGTTCGCCGTGGTAGTATCGTGAGCCCTTGCGGTAGTACCGCGTGTTTGGTGCGGTAGTACCGCGTGTTTGGTGCGGTAATACTGCAGGTCACGGGCTGGTTAAGTGGATAACGATTGGATTTGTTCTTTCACTATATAAGGGGTGTCTTCTTCTCCGAGTTGACTGCCTCTTCCACCTCTAAGCTCCATTGTTTCTTGATACGTCTCCAACGTATCTATAATTTTTGATTGTTCCATGCTATATTATATTCTATTTTGGACATTATTGGGCTTTATTATACACTTTTATATTATTTTTGCGACTAACCTATTAACCGGAGGCCCAGCCGGTAATTGTTGTTGTCTGCCTATTTATTTCGTAGTTTCACGTAAAAAGAATATCAAACGGAGTCCAAACGGAATGAAACCTTCGGGAACATGATTTTCGGAACGAACGTGATCCAGAGGACTTGGACCCTACGTCAAGACATCAACCAGGAGGGCACGAGGTAGGGGGGCGCGCCTACCCCCCTGGGCGTGCCCTCCACCCTCGTGGGCCCCACGTTGCTCCACCGACGTACTTCTTCCTCCTATATATACCTACGTACCCCCAAACTACCAGATACGGAGCCAAAAACCTAATTCCACCGCCGCAACCTTCTGTACATGTGAGATCCCATCTTGGGGCCTTTTCCGGAGCTCCGCCGGAGGGGGCATCGATCACGGAGGGCTTCTACATCAACACCATAGCCTCTCCGATGATGTGTGAGTAGTTTACCTAGACCTTCAAGTCCATAGTTATTAGCTAGATGGCTTCTTCTCTCTTTTTGGATCTCAATACAATGTTCACCCCCTCTCTTGTGGAGATCTATTTGATGTAATCTTCTTTTGCGGTGTGTTTGTTGAGACCGATGAATTGTGGGTTTATGATCAAGTTTATCTATGAACAATATTTGAATCTTCTCTGAATTCTTTTATGTATGATTGGTTATCTTTGCAAGTCTCTTTGAATTATCAGTTTGGTTTGGCCTACTAGATTGATCTTTCTTGCAATGGGAGAAGTGCTTAGCTTTGGGTTCAATCTTGCGGTGTCCTTTCCCGGTGATAGTAGGGCAGCAAAGGC
Source organism: Aegilops bicornis (assembly GCA_021605145.1). Taxonomy (NCBI): domain Eukaryota; kingdom Viridiplantae; phylum Streptophyta; class Magnoliopsida; order Poales; family Poaceae; genus Aegilops; species Aegilops bicornis. Next base: position 463,449,622 of record CM038671.1, read on the forward strand.
ACGTATTGTATTTTTGCCATCGAGGATAACAAGATGGCGTTTATATCATATTGCATGAGTTTATCCCTCTACATCATGTCATCTTGCTTAAAAGCGTTACTCTTGTTCTTATGAACTTAATACTCTAGATGCATGTTGGATAGCGGTTGATGTGTGGAGTAATAGTAGTAGATGCAGGCAGGAGTCGGTCTACTTGTCTCGGACGTGATGCCTATATACATGATCATACCTAGATATTCTCATAACTATGCTCAATTCTATCAATTGCTCAACAGTAATTTGTTCACCCACTGTAATACTTATGCTCTCGAGAGAAGCCTCTAGTGAAACCTATGGCCCCGGGTCTATTTTCTATCATATTAATCTTCCAACACTTAGTTATTTTTATTGCCTTTTATTTTACTTTGCATCTTTATCATAAAATACCAAAAATATTATCTTATCATATCTATCAGATCTCACTCTCGTAAGTGACCGTGAAGGGATTGACAACCCCTTTATTGCGTTGGTTGCGAGGATTTATTTGTTTGTGTAGGTGCGAGGGACTCGTGTGTGGCCTCCCTCTTTGGATTGATACCTTGGTTCTCAAAAGCTGAGGGAAATACTTACGCTACTTTCTTTGCATCACCCTTTCCTCTTCAAGGAAAACCAACGCAGGCTCAAGAGGTAGCAAGAAGGACTTACAGGCGCCGTTGCAGGCGATCTCATAAAATTCAACATACCAAGTACCCATCACAAACTCTTATCTCCCGCATTACATTATTTGCCATTTGCCTCTCGTTTTCCTCTCCCCCACTTCACCCTTGCCGCTTTATTCGCCTTTTCTTCGCCTTCTTCCCGTATGTCTTTTTGTTTGTGTTTCCATGTGCCTCCTATTTGCTTGCATCTTTGCTTGCTAAAAATCTATTGATATGGATCCACTTAAAGTGTTCTACTTGGATCATCATCGATCCTTATGCTTTCGTCTGAAACCCCAACTAGCCTAGCTGATGGGAAATCTTTAGATGAGCATGCTCATTTTGTGCGTCACCGTCATGCGAAAGGGAGACTCTTATGGAATCAAATAAACAGATTGTTGTGTTATGCTTGGAATCTTTGTGAAATTTGTGATTTTACTTGTTGCTCTAAGAACCCTAAAAAACACCTTCTCTACCTATGTGATTTTAATGATAATGAAATCTTATCTTCTTATGCAAAGGGTGTTTATAGTTACTACGATATCGAACAAATTGAAGAATTTTTTGCTTTTAAGGGTGCTTATGAAGTTGCTTCTTTGATTGAAAAGTATGACATTACTCTCTACGAAACTGAAAATTTTGACATACTTAAATATTGCTATGAAAACTATACTCATAATGTCTATGTCAAAGAATTTATTGAGAGAATGACCGTTGCTTTGGAAGAAAATAATGATATTCATGAATCTATAGATAATGATGATTCTGATGACTTGATTGAAATATCCCTTGATGAACATGATGCTTGCTATTCTTGTGGCCATGATGCCAATATTTATGAAGATGAATTTGCTATAGTTCCTTACGTTAAACATGAGATCGTTGCTATTGCACCCATACTTATTAGTTCCTTCGATGAAAAGCATGATTGCAATGATGTTACTATAAATTCTCTTGATGTCAATTGTGCTAATAATATGCAAAACCCTAAGCTTGGGGATGCTAGTTTTGCTATGTCTACTACTTGTTGCAATGATCATGATTGGGGTGATTCTTCTTTTGATCTTGAAAATTTATTTAATCCCCATGATGAATATGAGATTGATAATATTGTTTGCAATAATATTGAAAGTGGGTTTGGAAGAGTGTCAACTTTAGATCCCACATATTTGGAGAATATTCGATCTTATGAAATTTTTGATAAAAGTGGGTTTCGAGAGGTCATGACTTTAGTTAATGTTAATCCCACTATTTTGGAAGAGTGTCAACTTCGCATGCATGAGGATCATGTTCAGAATATGTTATGTGATAGCTATTTTGTTGAATTTTCTTATGATCCGACATGTAATTATTATGAGAGAGGAAAATATGATTGTAGAAATTTTCATGTTACTAAATTACCTCTCGTTCTGTTGAGATTGCTATTGTTTCTTTCCGCTTCCCTGCATATGCTAGTTTTTGCTTGCTATGATAATTTGTTTGCCTATAAGATGCATATGCATAGGAAGTATGTTAGACTTAGATGTGTTTGTCAAGTGTTTTATGATGCTCTCTTTGCGCTTCAATTCTTGTCTTTCATGTGGGCATCATTAAAATTATCTATGCCTAGCTAAAAGGCTTTAAAGAAAAGCGCTTGTTGGGAGGCAACCCAATTTTATTTTAGTTTTTCTTTATTTTTGCTTCTGTTTAGGAATAAATCTTTGATCTAGCCTCTGGTTAGATGTGTTTTTTTGTTTTAATTAGTGTTTGTGCCAAGTTTAACCTATAGGATCTTCTTGGATGATAGTTATTTGATCTTGCTGAAAATTCCAGAAACTTTCTGTTCACGAAAATAATTGTTAAAAATCACCAGAACGTGACAAAATATTGATACCAATTGCTGATGATCAATAAACAAATTTTCTAGGTCGTCCTATTTTGGCTGAATTTTTGGAGTTCCAGAAGTTTGCGTTAGTTACAGATTACTACAGACTGTTCTGTTTTTGACAGATTCTGTTTTTCGTGTGTTGTTTGCGTATTTTGATGAATGTATGGCTAATAAAATAGTTTATAAACCATAGAGAAGTTGGAATACAGTAGGTTTAACACCAATATAAATAAAGAATGAGTTCATTACAGTACCTTGAATTGGTGTTTTGTTTTCTTTCGCTAACAGAGCTCACGAGTTTTCTGTTAAGTTTTGTGTTGTGAAGTTTTCAAGTTTTGGGTAAAAGATTTGATGGATTATGGAAAAAGGAGTGGCAAGAGCCTAATCTTGGGTATGCCCAAGGCACCCCAAGATAATCTAAGAACACCAAAAAGCCAAAGCTTGGGGATGCCCCGGAAGGCATCCCCTCTTTCGTCTACTTCCATCGGTAACTTTACTTGGAGCTATATTTTTATTCACCACATGATATGTGTTTTGCTTGGAGCGTCTTGTATTATTTGAGTCTTTGCTTTTTAGTTTACCACAATCATCTTTGTTGGACACACTTTTTGAGAGAGACACACATGATTCGGAAATTATTAGAATACTCTATGTGCTTCACTTATATCTGTTGAGCTATATAGTTTTTGCTCTAGTGCTTCACTTATATCTTTTAGAGCACGGTGGTGGTTTTGTTTTATAGAAACTATTATTCTCTCATACTTCACTTATATTATTTTGAGAGTCTTGTAATTTGCTTAGATAATCCTAATATGCTAGGTATTCAAGACTAGTAAAAAACTTTCTTATGAGTGTGCTGAATACTAAGAGAAGTTTGATGCTTGATGATTGTTTTGAGATATGGAGGTAGTGATATTAAAGTTGTGCTAGTTGAGTAGTTGTGAATTTGAGAAATACTTGTGTTGAAGTTTTCAAGTCCCGTAGCATGCACGTATGGTAAACGTTATGTAACAAATTTGAAATATGAGGTGTTCTTTGATTGTCCTCCTTATGACTGGCGGTCGGGGACGAGCGATGGTCTTTTCCTACCAATCTATCCCCCTAGGAGCATGCGTGTAGTTCTTGGTTTTGGATGACTTGTAGATTTTTGCAATAAGTATGGGAGTTCTTTATGACTAATGTTGAGTCCATGGATTATACACACTCTTACCCTTCCATCATTGCTAGCCTCTTCGGTGTCGTGCATTGCCCTTTCTCACATTGAGAGTTGGTGCAAACTTCGCCGGTGCATCCAAACCCCGTGATATGCTCTTGCACACATAAACCTCCTTATATCTTCCTCAAAACAGCCAGCATACCTACCTATTATGGCATTTCCATAGCCATTCCGAGATATATTGCCATGCAACTTTCCACCGTTCCGTTTATTATGACACGCTCATCATTGTCATATTGCTTTGCATGATCATGTAGTTGACATCGTATTTGTGGCAAATCCACCGTTCATAATTTTTCATACATGTCACTCTTGATTCATTGTTATCCCGGTATACCGCCGGAGGCATTCATATAGAGTCATACTTTGTTCTAGTATCGAGTTGTAATGATTGAGTTGTAAATAAATAGAAGTGTGATGATCATCATTCATAGAGCATTGTCCCAATAAAAAAAGAGAGAAAGGCCAAATACAAAAAGGAAGGCCCAAAAAGAGAGAAAATAAAAAGGGACAATGCTACTATCCTTTGTTTTTCACACTTGTGCTTCAAAGTAGCACCATGATCTTCATGATAGAAAGTTTCTTGTTTTGTCACTTTCATATACTAGTGGGAATTTTTCATTATAGAACTTGGCTTGTATATTCCAACAATGGGCTTCCTCAAATGCCTAGGTCTTCGTGAGCAAGCAAGTTGGATGCACACCCACTTAGTTTCTTTTGTTGAGCTTTCATGCATTTACAGCTCTAGTGCATCCGTTGCATGGCAATTCCTACTCGTTCCATTAACATCAATCCATGGGCATCGCCATAGCTCATTGATTAGCCTCGTTGATGTGAGACTTTCTCCTTTTTTTTGTTCTCCACATAACCCCCATCATTGTATTCTATTCCACCCATAGTGCTATATCCATGGCTCACGCTCAAGTATTGCGTGAAGGTTGAAAAAAAGTTTGAGTAAAGTATGAAACAATTGCTTGGCTTGTCATCGGGTTTGTGCATGATGAGAGCATTCTTGTGTGACGGAAATGGAGCATGACTAAACTATATGATTTTGTAGGGATGAACTTTCTTTGGCCATGTTATTTTGAGAGGACATAATTGCTTAGTTAGTATGCTTGAAGTATTATTACTTTTATGTCAATATTAAACCTTTATCTTGAATCTTTCGGATCTGAATATTCATACCACAATTAGGAGAATTACATTGAAATTATGCCAAGTAGCATTCCACATCAAAATTATGTTTTTATCATTTACCTACTCGAGGGGCAGTAGGAAATAAGCTTAGATGCTTGATACGTCTCCAACGTATCTATAATTTTTGATTGTTCCATGCTATATTATATTCTATTTTGGACATTATTGGGCTTTATTATACACTTTTATATTATTTTTGGGACTAACCTATTAACCGGAGGCCCAGCCCAGAATTGTTGTTGTCTGCCTATTTCAGAGTTTCACAGAAAAGGAATATCAAATGGAGTCCAAACAGAATGAAACCTTCGGGAATGTGTGATATCTACTACACAACCTTCTTCTTGTAGACGTTGTTGGGCCTCCAAGTGCAGAGGTTTGTAGGACAGTAGCAAATTTCCCTCAAGTGGATGACCTAAGGTTTATCAATCCGTGGGAGGTGTAGGATGAAGATGGTCTCTCTCAAACAACCCTGCAACCAAATTACAAAGAGTCTCTTGTGTCCCCAACACACCCAATACAATGGTAAATTGTATAGGTGCACTAGTTCATGAAGAGATGGTGATACAAGTGCAATATGGATGGTAGATATAGGTTTTTGTAATCTGAAAATATAAAAACAGCAAGGTAACTAATGGTAAAAGTGAGCACAAACGGTATTGCAATGATAGGAAACAAGGCCTAGGGTTCATACTTTCACTAGTGCAAATTCTCTCAACAATAATAACATAATTGGATCATATAACTATCCCTCAACATGCAACAAAGAGTCACTCCAAAGTTGCTAATAGCGGAGAACAAACGAAGAGATTATGGTAGGGTACAGAAACCACCTCAAAGTTATTCTTTCCAATCAATCCGTTGGGCTATTCTTATAAGTGTCACAAACAGCCCTAGAGTTCGTACTAGAATAACACCTTAAGACACAAATCAACCAAAACCCTAATGTCACCTAGATACTCCAATGTCACCTCAAGTATCCGTGGGTATGATTATCGATATGCATCACACAATCTCAGATTCATCTATTCAACCAACACATAGAACCTCAAGGAGTGCCCCAAAGTTTCTACCGGAGAATCAAGACGAAAACGTGTGCCAACCCCTATGCATAGGTTCATGGGCGGAACCAGCAAGTTGATCACCAAAACACACATCAAGTGAATCACGTGATATCCCATTGTCACCACAGATACACACGGCAAGACATACATCAAGTGTTCTCAAATTTTTAAAGACTCAATCCGATAAGATTACTTCAAGGGGAAAACTCAATTCATTACAAGAGAGAAGAGGGGGAGAAGAAACATAAGATCCAACTATAATAGCAAAGCTCGCGATACATCAAGACCGTGCCAAATCAAGAACGCAAGAGAGAGAGAGATCAAACACATAGCTACTGGTACATACCCTCAGCCCCGAGGGTGAACTACTCCCTCCTCGTCATGGAGAGCGACGGGATGATGAAGATGGCCACCGGTGAGGGTTCCCCCCTCCGGCAAGGTGCCGGAACAGGGTCCCGATTGGTTTTCGATGGCTCTGGAGGTTTTGCAGCGGCGGAACTCCCGATCTACTCTCTGTTCTGGAAGTTTTAGGGTACATGGAGTTATATAGGCGGAAGAAGCACGTCAGGGGAGCCACGAGGGCCCCACGAAGCAGGGGGCGCGCCCTAGGGGGTGGGCGTGCCCCCCACCCTCGTGGCTTCCACGTTCCTTCCTTGACGTGGGGTCCAAGTCCATCGGGTAGCTTTCGTTCCAAAAATAACTTTTCTAGTTGATTTCGTTCCGTTTCGACTCCGTTTGATATTCCTTTTCTTCGAAACACTGAAATAGGAAAAAAAACAGCAAATCTGGGTTGGGCCTCCGGTTAATAGGTTAGTCCCAAAAATAATACAGAAGTGGATAATAAAGCCCAATATTGCCCAAAACAGTAGATAATATAGCATGGAGCAATCAAAAATTATAGATACTTTGGAGACATATCAACGTGATTTTCGGAATGAACGTGATCCAGAGGACTTGGACCCTATGTCAAGACATCAACCAGGAGGGCACAAGGTAGGGGGGCACGCCTACCCCCCTGGGTGCGCCCTCCACCCTCGTGGGCCCCATGTTTCTCCATCGACGTACTTCTTCCTCCTATATATACCTACGTACCCCCAAACTACCAGATATGGAGCCAAAAACCTAATTCCACCGCCGCAACCTTCTGTACCCGTGAGATCCCATCTTGGGGCCTTTTAGGAGCTCCCGCTGAGGGGGATCGATCACGGAGGGCTTCTACATCAACACCATAGCCTCTCCAATGATGTGTGAGTAGTTTACCTTAGACCTTCTGTCCATAGTTATTAGCTAGATGGCTTCTTCTCTCTTTTTGGATCTCAATACAATGTTCTCCCCCCTCTCTTGTGGAGATCTATTCGATGTAATCTTCTTTTTGCGGTGTGTTTGTTGAGACCGATGAATTGTGGGTTTATGATCAAGTTTATCTATGAACAATATTTGAATCTTCTCTGAATTCTTTTATGTATGATTGGTTATCTTTGCAAGTCTCTTGAATTATCGGTTTGGTTTGGCCTACTAGATTGATCTTTCTTGCAATGGGAGAAGTTCTTAGCTTTGGGTTCAATCTTGCGGTGTCCTTTCCCAGTGAAGTAGGGGTAGCAAGGCATGTATTGTATTGTTGCCATCGAGGATAACAAGATGGGGTTTATATCATATTGCATGAGTTTATCCATCTACATCATGTCATCTTGCTTAAGGCGTTACTCTGTGCTTATGAACTTAATACTCTAGATGCATCTTTGGATAGTGGTCGATGTGTGGAGTAATAGTAGTAGATGCAGGTAGGAGTCGGTCTACTTGTCTCGGACGTGATGCCTATATACATGATCATACCTAGATATTCTCATAACTATGCTCAATTCTGTCAATTGTTCAACAGTAATTTGTTCACCCACCGTAATACTTATGCTCTCAAGAGAAGCCTCTAGTGAAACCTATGGCCCCCGGGTCTATTTTATATCATATTGATCTTCCAACACTTAGTTATTTTTATTGCCTTTTATTTTACTTGCATCTTTATCATAAAAATACCAAAAATATTATCTTATCATATCTATCAGATCTCACTCTCATAAGTGACAGTGAAGGGATTGACAACCCCTTTAGTGTGTTGGTTGTGAGGATTTATTTGTTTTTGTAGGTGCGAGGGACTCGTGCGTGGCCTCCTACTGCATTGATACCTTGGTTCTCAAAAACTGAGGGAAATACTTACGCTACTTTACTGCATCACCCTTTCCTCTTCAAGGGAAAACCAACGCAGTGCTCAAGAGGTAGCATTGCTCTAAGCTGCATTTTCGCCCGATCTCTCTCCATAGCCATTCAAACTTGTTGATTCTTTAGGGATTGGTTGAGAAGGCCACGATCTACACTTCCACCAAGAGAAATTTGATTCCACCCCTCTAATCCCTTGCGAATCTTGTTACTCTTGGGTGTTTGACCACCCTAACTAGACGGTTGAGGTCACCGCGGAGCCATATTCCATTGTGGTGAAGCTTCGTGGTGTCGTTGGGAGCCTCCAATTAAGTTGTGGAGATTGCCCCAACCTTGTTTGTAAAGGTTCGGTCGCCGCCTCCAAGGGCACCAATAGTGGAATCACGGCATCTCGCATTGTGTGAGGGCGTGAGGAGAATACAGTGGCCCTAGTGGCTTCTTGGGGAGCATTGTGCCTCCACACCGCTCCAACGGAGACGTACTTCCCCTCAAAAGGAAGGAACTTCGGTAACACATCCTCATCTTCACCGGCTCCACTCTTGGTTATCTCGTGCCTTTACTTGTGCAAGCTTATTTGTGTTATATCCCTTGCTTGCTTGTGTGCTTGTTGTTGTTGCATCATATAGGTTGCTCACCAAGTTGCATATCTAGACAACCTACTTTGATGCAAACTTTAAATTGGTAAAGAAAAGATAAAAATTGTTAGTTGCCTATTCACCCCCCCCCTCTAGTCAACTATCTTGATCCTTTCAATTGGTATCGAGCCTCGTCTCTTTATTAAGGACTTTGTCATCCAAGAGTATGGTTGACACCGTGAGACGGTAGGGAGGAGCACTGGTGTGAATCCGTTCTTGTTCACGGCCGATGGGGAACCGTGTCGGCGTGCAGGAACGGGGGCCCCAGACTTGCTGCCTGCGGCCTGCACGTGGCTCGGTGGGGGCCAGTGGCCCAGCTTCATCACTCAAGCTCAAGACCCTTGCGAGGGCCCAAGCCTCGCGGGGCAGACGACAGGAACCTTCCTCGGGAGCAGCCTCTTCAGGCAGGCTCACGAGGAGGCGGAGAGCTCAAGGCAGGGTACCTCACGAGGGTGCCATGTGACGCAAGCCATGACGATCGAGGCAGTGAGGCGCCTGGCCCGCCCTAATGTCCTCATTTCCCCTTTGGTGCAAAGGAGGCAAGCACAAGCCAAGGCATCAGGCAACGGTTACCGCTTCCGTGCAACAAGACCAAGACCAGCAGAGCGGCAGGAAGGAGGTCATCGTGGAGCCCAGGACGGCGTCACCGTCAGAGCCTTTGGCAGCCGAAGACCAACTTAATCAGGATAAGTGTACTAGATGTTCCCCTTCAAAATGGCCAATTGTTGGCGCCCTTCCCGCTCATTATTTGGGAAGAGGTCCAGGGCCTCCCTCTGTAAAGAGAGCTAGCCACAACAGAGTAGAAGCATCTGATAGAGCCCTAGCAGAGAGAGAGAGAGAGAGAGAGAGGTGACTGAACTCACCCAAGTAGTTCATCGCACCAGCCCAAGAACACCCCTCGCGAGGCTGTTCTTCCTTTGTCGCTCATCATCAGCCCTCGAGGAAATCCATCACACCACATCTTTGGGTAGGGTATTACACCACGACGGTGGCCTGAACCAGTATAAACCTTGCGTCCCTTGTGTTGTTCATCGTTTTGTAGTTTAGATCCCTCGCTAACCATTCACGCATGAGCTGGTAGGGGAAACATCTTCGCGCGCACCCCAGTGTTCGAACCTCAAGGGTCTGCCGGAACCCAAAATCCGACATTTGGCGCGCCAGGTAGGGGTATGCCGGAATCTTTCTTCCGCTAGTCATGTGTGATCTTCCATCGTGTCCATGGCTGACGCTCGCCGAGCTCGCGCCGATCGCCGGGCTGCTCGCGCCGCTCGAGTCACCCAGATGGCTCCGTCATGGACACCCCGTCGTTCCCGTCGCCTGCCGCCAACGCCGCCACCGGCCAGCGGGGAACGAGCAGGCCTCGTCCTCGCATCCATCGGTGAGGCGAGAAGGCGCACCGCTTACTCCTTCGCCGCCCCAGCTGGTTCTTTCGTCCCGCAAGATCAAGGCCCCATGGAGGCTCGAGCCACGCTCATCACGGCAAAGCGAAGCCTCCTGCGCTACCGCCTTCGACGACGTCACGAGGAGTGGCTCACTGTCGCCGAGCTCGTCCGCACCATGAGGCTCCCCGCGTCATCCCTCTCGCTGCCTCGCCCTTCACCCCGCTGGAGGCAGGGAGCCGGAGGTGCCCCGCCACCTCCTCCCCAAGAAGGCGCCTGCTCCAAGGTGCGCGGCCCGGGCCGAGACCCTCCGCGTCCGGCGCTCACAAGAACAAGAAAGGAGCTGCCAGAGATCCTCGCCCCAAGAAGGTGCTCCACGTGCTCCCGGCACGGAGCACCGCGATCACGCTCCAGCGCCACCGTTAAGACCCAGCGCTGCTCCAGCAGCGCGCTGAACCCACGAGAGCAAGCTCGCATCAGCAGAGAGCTCCGGTAGCCAGTTGCAGCCGCGCTTTTCATCGCTGAAGCTACGCAGCAAGCCGCGCTGCGGGCAAGTTCAAGCCGCACCTGCCTCCTCGCTACGATGGCACCGCCCACCCCTTGAGTTCCTTCAGCTCTGGCTGAGCATCGAAGCCGCCAACGGGACGGAAAAGGTCATGGCTAATTGGTTCCCCATAGCGCTGAAGGGCCGGAGCCGAACTGGCTCCCGGCGATCTCCTCTCCGGGACGAAATGCGCACCCGCTTCATCGCCAACTTCCAAGGCACTTTCGCGATCGGCCTCCGGCCGTGGCGACATGCGCCGCATCAAGCAGCAGCCGGGAGAGACCCTGCGGTACATCTAGCACTTCAACAACGCCTGCCTCAAAATCCCCAAGGTGATCGAGGAAGCCATCATCTCAGCCTTCTCCGATGGCGTGCGTGACATCAAGATGAAGGAGGAGCTAGCAATGCATGAAGACCTGTGCACATCCCTGGAGCTATTCAACTTGGCGACCAAATGCGCCAGGGCTGAGGAAGGGCGCCTCTCCCTCCTCGAGCTTCCGACTGCCGATCCAAACGAGAAGAAGCCCAAGGCCAAGGACGTGAAACGCAAGGGGGCTGCCGTGCTCGCGCAGAACTGCATACCCAAGCGAGGCAGGGATCAGCCCGAGTCATCCAAGGGCAGCCGGTATCTGCGTGTACCACGACCTCCACACCCACAACACCAACGTAATGCCAGGAGCTCGGGGCGTGCGACAAGGCGTATCAGCCCGACGCCCGAGCGCAATGATCGGGCTACGGCCGAGGAGGAGGAAGAGGCGCAGACGCCGGGAAGACCATGGCCTTCGCCAAGGATGGCGTGATGAACCTCGCGAGGACCGTTGGCGTGACCAGCCTCGCAAGGGAGGTTGGAGGGACCAACCTCGCGAGGATCGCCACAGAAGGCAACGCATGAGGCTCCCACCTCTGCCGCAGCCGCCAAGGAGGTACGAAGACAATCATCGTGACGAGGAGCTGGGGGCTTCCGGGGAGCCGCGCGATCGCTTGCATCCTGGGTGGCGCTCAGCCCCACCTCGGTAACTTCTTCAAGCAGTTTGCTTTCGCGAGGTGAATGCAGTCCTCCCCAAGCCGAAGGCCACACGCCTCTCGGTGGTCGGTAAATGCGCTTATCACGTTCAGCTTTCGGCGGATCAGCTCAAGTCTTGAGAACGGCGGCGAGTCCTCCCCATGCTTTGCTCACCGGTCGCCAAGAACGTGCAAGTCACCGGGACCCTCATCGATGGCGGAGCAGACTCAACGTCCTGCTCGCCGAGACATTCAACGATCTCCAAGTGCCATACGACCAGCTTCAGCCGACCAAGCCTTTCTCAGGAGTTACCGATGGCTCCACCGTCCCGATAGGGCAAGTTCGCCTTCCCATCACCTTCAGACAGCACAACAACTACCGCACCGAGCTCATCGACTTCGATGTCGCCCACATTCACCTGCCATACAATTCCATCCTCGGGTACCCAGCTTTGGCCAAGTTCATGGCAGTGACTCACCATGACTACAATGTCCTCAAGATGCCAGGAAGCGGAGGAGTCATCACAGTGCCTTGTGAGGAAAGGGATGCGATGTGCTCTCTTGAGCGTGCCTTCCAAACCGCAGCAATCAAGACCCAGATCACGGGGCCATGGGAGACTTCCGAGGATCCCTAAGAATCTGAAGGCTTCGCTGGTCCAAGCCCTCGTGGGGGAAGGCACCTCCGGAGGCGTGGCACAGGACCCGCGCCCGTTCAAGGGGCGCCACCCTCCGTCGCATAGGAAGGCGCGCCTCGCGCCCTCCTCGTGCGAGGCTCGGGGGCTCTATCATGGCGAGCCACCGACCTAGCCGGGGTCACGAGGAGGCGCTGGGCACCACTTGGAGGCGTGCTTCAAGGCACGCTTCCCTCAGAAGGTATGAGGCAAGGAGGGCCAAACCCTCGAGGAATTCATCAAGAGGAACACCGGGGAGCTACAGGAGTCAAGAGTCATGCGCTGGGCCGTCAGCTTGCCGCTTGGGCCGTGGCCCCACATCCGTGCGAGGATGCTTTGGGCTGCGAATCTGCATCGACATACCAGGGCTCAACCAGGCCGCGTCTCAGGAGCACCTCTGGCCCTCACGCGTGGGATGTTGCGAGGGCCCATCTCACAGCTACGTTCGCATGCCTTTCGGCCTGCCGAACGCAGTCGCCGCCCATCAGCGCCTGCTGAGGTCCGCTCTGGAAGCTCAGGAGGTCAAGCAACGCGCTGTCCTGGCAGAGATAGAGATGGCTCTCGAGGAACCCCCCATGCCCCCGGAGCCTCCCGAGGCTCCAGGTCCGGAGGGCTCGTGAGGGCCGGCTACCTCATCACGCGTCATCCGCTACCTCAACATCCCGCCATCTCCGACCATATCGGTGACACCTTTCCAAGTTCCGCTTTACCGAGGCGCCCCTCGGGCTGCATCATTCCTGTGCTGCGTGGGTCCGCCCCTGTGGCATGTATCCGTTTTGCTTATGTTCTTTACTTACCTTGTTGGGGGCGCCCCTCGAGCTGCATTATCCCCAAGCCGCTCGGGCCAGACCCAGTGGCATGTGCTTTCTCCGCACCTATCTAGATGGATTTGCTTATTCATACATAACGTGCTTGACCTAATCACCTGCTCGATTGACACCTACCTTTGGAGCCGCTTCTGTGCACGGCACTTTGGCGCAGGTCCGTCCCTGCAATGCCAATAAATCTGAGTGGCTGAGCTCGGCCGCTGCAGCCCGCAAGGCGCCACCTCACCAAGCCCTCGCGTGCCCCGATCACTCCTCGGGAGCGCACTCAATGGTTGGCTGGCAACCGTAACAACGAACCTTGTTTCACCTCATGATTGGTACACAGGACCTGCTCCAGGAGTAATGCTGGCGGCATCACGAGCCTTCTCTCCTCCTCTCCAGCGTGATCCGCTTGTACGTTAAAAGGGGGGGTACCGAGCATCATCGCGGCTCATGGGCTCTTCACTGCTCTCCGGCCCTCACCCTTGGCCTTGACCCACGGCATCGCGACCTGTCATACCAGCAGTGAGCCGAGTTTCGCCGAGGCCGGGACACGAGGATGTAGAGCATTAAGGAAAGCGCGGGAGAGGGAAGAAGCTCATGAGGTCCCGACCCAACAACACCTCGGGCTTGTTGCTATGCAGACATCGGCACCTCATCGAAAGCACCGCCCAAACCCGCAAGATAAGTCACGCAAAACTGATCTCGACTCAGCGCTTAAACCTCGCCATCGCTGCTCACATGGCGGAAAAGCTGCATACCTTTCTTGCCCAAATAAGGCTGCTTGAGCGCTAAAGGGGAACTCCTGAGCATCGTGACTCGTGGGCTCTTCTTCGACCTCGGCCGCTCACCTCCTGGCCTTGACCCACGGGCATCGCGACCTGTCATACCCGACGGCTGAAGCCTACACAGGGACCGGGACCTGTCGTATGAGAGCACCATGCCCTCGTGAGGAAAGAAAGGGGAGCTGAGCTGGGCGTAACAAGCATCTCGCACCGATTCATCATAAGGACATAATATTCACAAAAACATGGCGGCGCTTTACATACCCCAGCGAGTGCTACTTCGATTCTTTGCAGGAAATAAAAGGTGCTAATCCCAAGGAACGCCGACTACGCGTGCCTCGCAGAGACGCCATCATCAAGATGGGCCGCCGAACACCGGCGCCAACCCCATCAGATCACCGGCGCCGGTAGCACAAGCGCCCGCCTTGCGCCCGGAGGCCTTGTGACTCGGGGCTCGTAGCTATCGTCGCTTCGTCTCCGAGTCGCCAAGCTCGGCGGGCGCTTAGACCCTCCGTCCTTCGCTGTTGCTCGAGGAGCTGCCGAGGGGCGACCGGGCGGCCTAGTCCTCGCGGACGACGACACCCCGACCGCCCTTCTCGGGGCAGCATTCCAGCCGGCGTCCTTCCGCGTCGAAGACCTTGAAGAACATCAAGAAGGCGCCATCGTATTCCAGGTGGATCATGAGGGCGCCCCTCGTCCGGCAGACCCAGGCGATCTCACCCCAGCCTCGAGTCATGTAGACCTTGCCCGGAGCGACGACCGCAACCTCCGCTCCAGTCGCAGGGGTGCTGCAGCCAGCGTGCTGCAACCAGAGCTCCAGAGAGCCCCTCTGCGGGGTCTCGTAGGCGAAGGAGGGAGGAAGGCGAATCCAAAATTGAGGAGGCATGGCGGCGCGTGAAGCACAAGCTTCCGGGAGGAGCCCTCGGCATGGACTCCTGGGGAACAACACGCGACTGGCTGCGTGACTCACACGTAAGACCGACGGCGCATATCGTCTGCGGGCGCCAAGCGTCTACTCCTCCAGGCCTTCAATGCAGCGTATTGCAGGCAGCGGGAACCCTTGCGGTGGCCGCCGTATCAGGCCTCGACACCTCTCGCCGGGCGCCTCATCTCGGCAGCAGAGGACTAGCCGTTTCTTCGGCGAAAGCGGATCGGGACCCTCTCGGGGGGCCTTTCCCTTCTCTTCTGCAGAAAACCGGCGGATCGGGGCCATTGTCGCAATGTGGAGCAAGGGCAACAATGGAGAGGAAGGAGCAGCAAGAAGAGATGGACTGGAAGGGCTTTGCGCTGCTCGATTTCTATAGCCGGAGGAGGCCAACCGTCGGCCTCCACGATCACAGGTAATCATGACCCATTTCTGCGTGCAGGGACTTGTCAAGTCATGCGGTTGCCGAGGCGTCGTGGAGAGCGGAGACGCCCACGACCAATCAAACACCACGCGGCGCCCAAGGCCGCAGGCTGTTGGGGCCCGCGGCGCTTCGCAATTGCCCCTTCGCTTCTCTGCTAAGCCAAGTCTGGGCGCACCTTGGGCCCAGGGCTCTTGTCGGCTTGCGGGAACGGGGTCCCTGTGACTTCCACACTGCGGCTCTTGGCGTGGCTCGTGGGGGGCCCAAAGACGGCCCAGCTTCATAAGCTCAAGCTCAAGACCCTCGCGAGGGCCAAGCCTCGGCGGACGACAGAACCTTCTCAGGAGCAGCCTGCGTCAGGCAGGCTCATGAGGAGGCGGAGAGATCAAGGCGGTGGTACCTCACGAGGGTGCCCTGTGACGCAAGCCATGACGATCGAGGCCCGGCGGGCGCCAGGCAGGCGCCGGCCTGCGCAGTGTCCTCATTTCCCCTTTGGTGCAAAGGAGGCAAGCACAAGCCAAGGCATCAGGCAAAGGTTACCGCTTCGGTGCAACAAGACCAAGACCAGCAGAGCGGCAGGAAGGAGGTCATCGTGGATCCCAGGACGGCGTCACCGTCAAAGCCTTTGGTAGCCGAAGACCAACTTTAGTCAGGATAAGTGTACTAGATGTTCCCCTTCAAAATGGCCAATTGTTGGCACCCTTCCCGCTCATTATTTGAGAAGAGGTCTAGGGCCTCCCTCTATAAATAGAGCTAGCCCCAACAGAGTAGAGGCATCTGATAGAGCCCTAGCAGAGAGAGAGAGAGGCGATCAAACTCACCCAAGCAGTTCATCGCACCAGCCCAAGAACACCCCTTGCGAGGCTGTTCTTCCTTTGTACTGTTCATCATCAGCCCCTGAGGCAATCCACCACACCACACACTAGAGTAGGGTATTACACCACAACGGTGGCCCGAACCAGTATAAACCTTGCGTCCCTTGTGTTGTTCATCGTTTTGTAGTTTAGATCCCTCGCTAACCATTCATGCATGAGCTGGTAGGGGAAAGATCTCCTCAAGACCCCAAAGAGTTCAACCTCAAGGGTCTGCCAGAACTCCGAATTCGGACATCATGGGTCTCTCATGAGGAATTCAATGTGGCATTGGACACATTGAAAACCTCCATGACGACCGAGGTTGAAAGAATGTTTAACAAATTCTTAGAAGGGCATAAATTATCCATCGCACCGATGAAAGTGGGTGATCCCACTAACAAGGTGACGGATCCTAACTCCAAAAAGGGTGAAGCTACTAGTGAAAAGGCTCCTTCTTCTAGTGGTAAAAATGGCAACGGCACCTTTGCCCATGTGGAACCTCCGCTTTCTTATGGTGGTCCGATTCCTTCCACTCATTTGAATCATGTCGGTCCTCCCCCTAAGATTGTGAAAAATGAGGACTTTGATTCTTGGGTTTATTGCTTTAAGTGTCATTTAAACCATGTTAATACTAACCTTTGGAGAATTATTGAAGAAGGTTTTTATCCGCATGACCGAAGCAACTTCACCCCTAGATAAGCCGCAGATAATCAATTCAATGAGAATGCTCTCTTCATCATCCAAGATGCAATTCCACCCGAAGATCTTGCTCATCTCCGGCCCTTCACCGTGGCCAAGGATGCATGGCACCATGTTGTTTCCCTCTCTGGGAAGCGCAAGCATTCAACGCTCCAACTATGAAGTGGTGCAATATGAAGCCGATGAGTTTGCAATGAAAGAAGATGAAGAACCTCGTGAGCTTTATCAGATATTAACTACTCTCGCGGTCTCACTCCGAGATCATGGGAGCAAGGATATGAATGACAATTGGATCAAGCGCAAATTCCTTAAGGCCATGATGCCTTACCACAAGGCCGTGTCCATCGTTTGTCAAAGGCCGGATTTCCACACCTTGTCCTTAAGTGAAGTGTTGGATGAGTTTGTGGCCATGAGTATCTTGTACAAGACCGCCGACAATGCGGTGTTACGTTCTCAAAGAGCAAAGAAGCCCAACCTTTCCTTGAAGGCCAAAGTTAGTGTGGAAGAAGAGGACGAAGAGGATGAAGAGGAGAGCAATCCCGAAGATACAAAGTATGCTTATCATGAACACATGGCTCTTGCTTCAAGGTAATTTTGGAGCAAGAAGAACACAAGGCCCAACTTCAACAAGAACAACTCAAGTGGTGCGAAGGTCAAGCAACGAGTGAGGACTTGCTATTATTGTGGCAATGTGAGCCATTTTGTCACCGAATGCCCTTATGAGAAGAGGGAAGACAATGGTGGCAAGCTCATCCGAAAAGACAAGGCCAAGTCCTTCCCCAACAAGAGCAACTTCACCAAGAAGACTCCTCCCGAGGGGTTGGTGGCACAAGAAGAGTACAATGAGGATGATGATGATGACGGTGAGTCGGTTGCCATGGCCTCCATTGCCATTGTGACAACTCCACGGGTGTCTCTCTTCGACTCACCCAATGAGAACATCACCGCCAAGTGCCTCATGGCTAAAGCCACCAACAATGTAACCCCCAACATTAATAATCCTTCTTTGACGGATTGCATTGATAAAAATGAGGGGTCTAATGTGGAGGAGAATGAGTTTGAGTCTTTTATGAGTAAACTCAAGGGTAAATCCAAGAAGCACCGTTGCACTCTTGGAACAACTTGGTGAAGCCAATGTCATGATCGAGGCTCACGAAGAAACCAACTCTAATATTGAGTGGCATAGTCGTGACTATGCCGATGAGATTTTGGATCTTTCCAATGCTCTTGAGGAAGAGCGAGGTCTTCGTTTGGCTCTTGAGGAGTCATACAACGATGACCACGCTAAATTAAAGAAAGATCTTGATGATGCTCTTGTTGTATCACGTGTGCTAAACTCCGAGAAGGCCAAGCTTGGGGTTGATCTTTCTAGACTAAAAGAGGAGTTTGACTTACTTGACAAGGCTCACAAGGTCTTGAAGGGTGCTCATGCTAGCCTCAAAGAGTCTCATGATCCACTCCAAATAAAGCTAACCAAGGAGAAAGCCACTTTTCCTCATATGGTCTTAATTGATAATGCGAATGCTACTAACCCGTGTTGTGAGCATGTGCATCTTGTTGAGGAGAATGCAAAGTTGAAGGAGCAACTTGAGAAAGGCCTTGTGTCTTGCATACAAGGCGAGAAGAATCTCAATGACCTTTTGAGCAATCAAAAGGAAGTTGTGGCTAAGGAAGGGATTAGTGCGCACTCAAGTCCAAGAACAAGAAGAAGAATGACAAGGTTAAATGACCCCCTCCTCTCAAGCAAACCTTTGTGAAGGAGGGAGAGGTGCTTCTAACGAGAAGAAGAAGAACAATGTGAAGGGTAGTGATGCCAAAAAGGGCAATGCTACCGCTCCCAACAAAGCCGGTGACTTTAACCCTTCTTATGTGTTATGCCGTGCTAGTGATGGACATGTTTATGCCAAATTTGTTGGTTCTCCTTATGAGTACATTGAATGGTCTATTTGGGTTCCTAAGACCCTTGTTACTAACATCAAATGACCCATTACAAAATGGGTACCTAAAACCAAGCATTGATCTCTTGTAGGTGTTTGCTTCTGGTGGGGGGTCATGGTTGCTCGATAGTGGAGCCACTAATCATATGACTGGAAGCAAGGACTTGGTGGTGGATTTACACAAGATTCCATCTATGCCCACCAATGTCGAGTGGGGTGATGCCTTGTCATCTAAGGTATTGGGACTTGGCAAGGTTGTCATTTCTCATGATCTCACGATCGAGAAGGGCATGCTTGTCGAGTCCCTTGCATACAATTTACTTTCCGTTCTCATGGGCTTTGCCACTTTCTTTGATATTGATACCATGGCCCTCTTGTGGAGCAAGACTCTTAAAGTAGCCTTTGTTGGGCATGTCGAGAATGGTCTCTATGTGATTAACTTTTCAGAGCGACCCACTAAGACCGCGACATGCCTAATGGCTAAAGTTGACGTGGGATGTCTTTGGCATCGCCGTTTAGCCCATGTCAATATGAGATCTTTGCAAAGTCTTCTCAAGGGGGACCATGTCCGTGGACTAACAAATGTTAGTTTTGCTAAAGGTCGTGCTTGCAGTGCTTGTATCAAAGGAAAGCTACATGAAAAGGCTCACCCTCCCGCGACTATCATTTACTCGAAGAGGCCTTTGGAGCTCCTTCACTTGGATCTCTTTGGGCCTCCATCCTTTGATAGTCTTGGGTGTAGAAAGTACTGCTTGGTGATTGTCGATGATTATTCAAGATACACTTGGGTATATTTCTTCAAGAGGAAGAGCGAGACCCAACAAACTGTCATTGACTTTGCAAATGAAGCCCAACGTCAACACAATGCAAAGATCTTGACAATAAGAAGTGACAACAGCACCGAGTTCAAGAACTACACCTTGGATGAGTTTCTTAGTGATGAGGGGATCAAGCATCAATATTCCGCACCATACACCCCTCAACAAAATGGTGTAGCAGAGAGGAAGAACCGAACGTTGATGGATGCGGCAAGGACCATGATGGCAGAGTTCAAGTCTACATACAACTTTTGGGCCGAAGCCATCAACACCGCGTGTCATGCATCCAATCGGCTCTATCTCCGGAAAGGCTTGAACAAGACTCCATATGAAATTCTCACTGGTAACAAGCCCAACCTCAAGTACTTCCGGGTGTTCGTGTGTTCGGGTGTAAGAGCATCTCCAGCCGCAACCCCAACAGGCCCCCCTGAAGCGACTTCTTCTTCAAGGCTGCGCCAAAAAACGCCTGGCCAGTACTTTCAGATTTACCTAAAAGCTGCCAAGGTTGGGCCTTTTTTCCGCCTTCGCGTCGCAGAGGTCGAACCCAGAGCGCTGGGCGCTTGGGGGCTCCGGCGCAAGGGAAAAGCACGGCTGGCCCAAGCCGTCAGGTGAAAAGTCAAGATTTTCTTCCCCGACTCGCCTCCCACCCCCCGCGCTCTCGGCCGCAACTAGGTATATCCCGGCGCCGCCCCACCGCCCTTCACCGGTAGATAGCCGTTCCCCGCTGGAAAAATAGCAGAGGTTCGCCGCGACAGCCCCTCCGACACCAGCTAGGCATTTCCGGCCGCCGTTTCCGGCCGCGGAGGGGCAGTTTAGCGGCGGGTGCACGCCCACCGCGCGCAAGGTGCTCGGCGATTTGCCTGCCTCGGCGATGGACTCGGATGACGAGGAAGTGCTCGCCAATGGGCTGGAGGAGGAAGCCGAGGCCGACGCCCGGGAAGAAGAGCATCCGATGGTGCTCGCCGTCCTCGCCCAGCTCTTTGGCGAGCAATGAAAAGTCAAGGCGAGGTGGCTCGGCGCCGGGCGGTGAAAGCAAAGAACCGGCATCGTCTCAAGGCTAATGCATGCTCTACTCCGACTACTTCGGCGATGCTCCACTTCACGGGCGACAGAACATTTCGGCGCCCGTTATCGGATGAGCAGAAGCTTTTCCTCCGGATTGTGAATTCCATCCGGAGTTCGACAACTACTTCAAATGCAAGATGGATTGCACGGCAAACTTGGATTCACCTCCATCCGTAAATGCAAGACATCGATGAGGATGCTTGCATACGGAGCTCCCGGTGACTCACAGATTTAACTATGGGCGCATGGCCGAGTCCACCAGCCTAGAGTGTTTCTACAAGTTCTGTTGGGCGTTGGTGGCGTGTTTGGACCGCAATACTTGAGAACACCCAATGCGTAAGACACCGCGGATCCTAAGCATGTAATGCAGCAAGAGGATTTCCTAGGATGCTTGGAAGCATCGATTGCATGCATTGTAAATGGAAGAATTGCCCATTTGCTTGGCGGGGGATGTACAAAGGGGCCAAAGGCGTGTTGCGATTAATGGTACTTGAGGCGGTGGCCACACGGGACCTCTGGATTTGGCACTCCTTCTTTGGTATGCCAGAACTCACAATGACATCAACGTGCTGCAGTGCTCTCCTGTCTTTGCCAAGCTTGTTGAAGGTCATTCTCCTCCGGTGAACTTCGAGATCAATGGGCATCACTACAACAAGGGGTACTATCTAGCTGATGGCATCTATCCGAGATGGTCGACATCTGTGAAGACCATCAAAAACCCTGTGCCTGGAGGCAAGAACGCCTGGTTTGTGAAGATTCAGGAGGCTTGCAGGAAGGATGTCGAGCGGGCATTTGGTGTGCTCCAATCTTGATTTGTCAGTTGTCCGGTACCCTTTCGCCTCAGACCTGGTCGAAAGATCAAATGTGGGAGATCATGACCTGCCGTGGTCATCTTGCACAACATGATCATTGAGAGCGGCAGAGAAGAGCCGGTGTTTGACATCGAACCATACCACGTGGTGGTCCTCTAGCCAAAGTTGATCACCAGCTACCGCAACCTGGACTGCTTATCTCAAGATGTCGCCAGAGATCCGAGACCCACAGTGCATCATCAATCAAGAAAGATCTGATTGAGCTCCTATGGAGGCTGTAGGGGGACGCCGCTTGATGAAATACGAGTTTTTTTTTGTTGAACTATATAATTTGTATTGAACTATTTGTTGTTGTACTATTTTGTTGAAGTATTTGAATTTTCTGTGATGAAATATGTGATAAAAAAATATTTATGTTGATAATTGAACGCCGAGCCACGGCGAACCATGCCGAATATGGGCCTA
Source organism: Aegilops bicornis (assembly GCA_021605145.1). Lineage (NCBI taxonomy): Eukaryota > Viridiplantae > Streptophyta > Magnoliopsida > Poales > Poaceae > Aegilops > Aegilops bicornis. The sequence continues at coordinate 463,471,669 of CM038671.1, forward strand.
TTCTCTCCCATATGGGCCTTTTTTCGCCGAAATGGGGCTTCGAAAGTGGGCCAAAACCGGCGACTAGGGGTGACAATCAAGCGCACATCGCGCCCCAAATATTGAATCGAATCGCCCGGCTCGCTGTGGGGCGATTTTATATGCCTCAAATGAACGTATTCGAGATGCTCTAAGTGTTTCATTATCAAGAAAGGTGTTCGGTTGTCTAAATTTGAGGCTAGAGCTTATGAGGGCATATTTGTTGGTTATGCTACAAACTCTCATGCTTACCGTGTCCTCAATAAGTCCACGGGGCTTATTGAGGAGACATGTAACGTGGATTTTGATGAGAATAATGGCTCAAGTGGAGCAAAGTGGTACTTGTGATGTAGGTGATGAAATTCCTCCCAAGCCATAAGAAGAATGGGTGTTGGCTTTATCCTACCCATTGAGGAACCCCTTGTGGTCAAGGAGAAGGACAATGTTCCACTCAAGTGGAACCATCACCAACTCAAGACCCACACGCTTCCGAAGAACAAAGTGAAGGCCCTCAACCAAATGAACAAGATCAAGGGCAAGATCAACCTCAAGATGGTGATGAATCACCAAGTGATGCTCAAGATCAAGTTCTCTCACCCAAGCTAGTACAAGATCAAGAACAAGCGCAAGACGACGCTCAAGATGATCAAGTTTCCACTCCTCAACTCACTCCTGAGGAGGAATTGGAGCGTCGTTCCGCTAAGATTGCATCCAAGCTATCCACCAAAGATCATCTCATGACAAATGTGCTTGGAAGATTAAGAAAGGGGGTAAGCACTCGTGAGACGCTTAGCAAACTATTGTGAACATCACGCCGTTTGTCTCTTGTGTTGAACCCCAAAAGGTCTATGAGGCGCCGAGACCGGATTGGCTTAATGCCATGCATGAAGAACTCAACAACTTCGAGCACAACAAGGTGTGGAGATTGGTGCCAAGGCCAACGGGGAACCATAATGTCATTGGAACCAAATGGATATTCAAGAATAAGCAAGATGCTCATGGAATTATCATTCGCAACAAGGCTCATTTGGTAGCACAAGGCTACTCCCAAGTCGAGGGTATCGACTACGGTGGTTACTTTTTTGCTCCTGCTGTTCGCCTTTGAATCCATTCGCATGTTGATTTCTTATGCTTCTCATCATAACTTTAAGTTGCAACAAATGGATGTGAAGAGTGCTTTTGTTAATGGTCCTATTAATTAGTTGGTATATGTCAAGCAACCCCCCGGGTTCGAGGATCCCTATTTTCCCGATCATGTGTACCAACTCGATAAGGCACTCTATGGCCTTAAGCAAGCCCCACGTGCGTGGTATGACCACCTTACCGAAGTTGTTGCAAGATCATGGTTTTGAAATTGGGAATATTGACCCCACTCTTTTTTACTAAGAAGGTCAAAGGAGTTGTTTGTGTGCCAACTATATGTTGATGATATTATCTTTGGTTCCCCTAACAAAGCTTTCAATGAGGAATTTGCCGCACTCATGACCTCCAAGTTCAAGATGTCCATGATGGGAGAGTTAAAGTTCTTTCTCGGGTTTGAAGTCAAGCAACGAAGAGAAGGAACCTTCATCAACCAAGCCAAATACACTCAAGACAAGCTCAAGATATTCAAGCTAAGTGATGTCAAGCCGGCTTCCACTCCAATGCCCACTAAATGCCAACTTGACATAGATCCCAATGTTAAAGCGGTGGATCAAAAGGTATATCGCTCCATGATTGGATCCTTGCTTTACCTTTGTGCATCTAGACCGAATATCATGTTGAGTGTGGGTATTTGTGCATGGTTTCAAGCCACACCTAAGGAAAGCCACCTTGTGGCGGTCAAGCGAATCTTTCGATATTTGGCTCATACCCCAAACTTTGGCTTATGGTACCCAAGAGGATCTAACTTCAACCTTGTGGGCTATTCGGACTCCGATTGGGCGGGAGACAAAGTGGATAGGAAGTCCACTTCCAGAGGGTGCCAATTTCTTGGTTGCTCCTTGGTGAGTTGGTCTTCCAAGAAGCAATGTTGTGTGTCTCTCTCATTCAATGGAAGCGGAGTATGTGGCCCTCGGTAGTTGTTGTGCACAACTTCTATGGATGAGCCAAACTTTAAAGGATTACGGTGTCATGTGTGACAAAGTGCCTCTTTGGTGTGATAATGAAAGTGCCATCAAGATTTCTCTCAACCCGATTCAACACTTCAAGGCGAAACATATTGAGATTCGGTATCACTTCATCCGGGATCACATTAGGCAAGGGGAGATCGAGCTCAACTATGTTAACACTCATGATAACCTTGCTGATATTTTCACGAAGCCCTTGGATGAAGCAAGATTTCGCGAGTTAAGGCATGAGCTAAATATCATTGATTCGAGCAATGTTGCTTGAACCCTTGCACACCCCACCATACTCAACTTGTTATCTTGTTTAGGTGTAGGCATGGACATAGGGGAGTGTTGTTCTCTCAATGAACTCTCCTCCCCCATTATGCATAAATTGATCAACTCTTTCACATTAGCCATTGTTGATGGTACTTGTGCTTCAAAGTCGAGTTTTGGTCCTGGGCCCAAGGATAATTCTTCGCGGTGCCATACCAATTGACTCAAACATAGGTGGCTCCATCCACCGCCCTCTCTTTGGAGAGGTTGTGTTGTGTGTTTAGTCCTTGTTGTCTCTTGCCTCCCTTTCTTCGTGTCGAGCTTGCGTGTGTTGTCTCGTGGGTTAGCTCTTTGGTGTGTCCGTTCGCTTGAAGGTTGCTTTGCAAAGGCCCTTTTCTTCTCTATTTTTTGAAACTTGCATTTTCTTGGGTCTACGGTACTACCGCTGCTTAGCACGGTATCATCAAGATGAGCTGCAAGACGGTATCATCAAGAGCCAGCTCGGCAGTAATTTTTATCGTCACCGGAGGAGCGGTACTACATTTCACGGTGCGGTACTTCCGCCCGGGCGGTACTACCGCGATGACACGCGGTACTACTGCGTAGTCGCAAGCACGTGGGGGTTAAGAGTGGGCAGGGGGAGTTCCAACTCCCTCATACCCATTCAACTCTTTTTCCCCACGCCGTCTGTCGGTGTGGAACGACACCTATGGGATCACAAGAATCCCTACTACGGTTGCCAGGGCGCAGGGTTGCAAAGAGAGCAGGGCTAGTAGACAGCATAAGGATCGTTTACCCAGGCTCGGGCCGCGAGGATGCGTAAAACCCTAGTCCTGCTTTGGTGGGTGTATTTCTGAGAGTTCTTGACCTCCCGAACTAGCTGTGGTCAGCGTGTGGTTCGAAAAGAGCCGAATCCTTCTCCTGGTCGCCTCGGGCCTCCTTTTATAGGAAAAAGGGGTTGCCACAGTGGCACACAGGAGGTGGAAAGGTGTATAAAGGCCCTGAGCTTATCGCTCAGACATGTGACAAGATGCATTTAATGCATCGCTTAGGTGTCCCTTGCTTTATTGGGGGACGGGCCAGGCCCGCCCCGTCTGGCCGCCGCCTCCTCGCTGACACGCGCCCGCCAGCGATGCGGCGGTGCCATGTAGGCAGGCAGGTAGCTGAGGTGGCGCGGTGGTGGAGCCTTCATGAAGATCTGCATGCCACCACGCAGGTGCTTGATGAGTTGGCCTGGGAGCTGCATGTTGCCACACAGGTGCCCACCCAGCTGGTTGGGCTGGCAGCTGCATGCGAACGGCGGTGGAAGCTTGTCCATCGCGGGCCTGGCGGTGGTCCCGCCGGCGTCCTTGGTGAGGGCCTTGCCAGGTGGCCCGGCAAGGGTCTTGCCGTGTGGTCCGGCAAGGGCCTTGTCGTGGCGGCGTTGGCTGCCCCTCGCAAGGGTCTTGCCAGGGTCTTGATATCCATCCTCGGCAAGGATCTTGCCGAGGATCGCCGCCTTCTAATCCTCATCCGATCTTGAATATGTCTTCACAAAGATCAGCATGCCACCACAGAGGTGCCTTCCCGAGCCCTCGCCCCACGTTGATGATGGTGTTGGCGGCCGTGGGCTCAAGGTGGCTCGCCTGCTGGTGCGGGCGAGCTGTCCCGGCAAGGGATCTTGCCGGGCCACTGAGGCTGCCCCGGCAAGGGTCTTGCTGGGAACCTGCTTCATCCCTCTCGCTCTTTGTGGTCTTGGCCTTGGCGTTGCTCGATTATCTTGGGCTTGGTCTTACCTTGGCTCACCCCCGCTCGCTTGGTGTGGTCGTGGGCGCGGCTCGACTGCCTGCACGTGTAAAGGGGCACAAAAGCGTGCCCCTCTTTTGTGTACACCGACAGAGTCCCCGGCCTGGGCCACACATAAGCGCCGACACGTTGTTGGGTCAGGCCCAAAACGGTGCGCTGGCAAAGCGGGCGGTTTTCACCGTGGTAAGACTTTTCACAGACTCGCCTCCCACGACTACAAGGCGCGTGGTACGGTGTGGAGGTGTGCGCGGCGTGGCGGCATGCGTGGGGCGGTTTCCACACGCATGCGTCACATCGCAGTAAAGAGGCGGCTCGCGCCTTCCCCGTAAAAAGAGGGAGGCGTGGAGGCGCGGCTCATTTACTGAACGGGACCCGGGCGCGATCTTCAAGGCGTCAACTCCCCACGATCCCGGGGTGGGGAGAGGTCACTTCGCTTGTCCCTCGGGGCTTCTGCACGCCCGCCCACGCTGGCCCCCATGCACTTGGGGTAGCAAGCGGCGGGGGCGGGAATCTAGGCCGTCGCTGGTTGGGGCAGCGGGTCAGTCCCGATCCCGCGCGCCTCTGGTGGCTGGATTGGCCGAACGGGGCGACCGAGCCCTGACCCCGCTCCTTTATAAGGAGGGGGAAGGGGGATGGCTTCCCGCACTCTTCTGTCATCTATCTCCTCTTGCTTCCGCTTCTTCCTTCCACTCTCCACGGAGAGAGGGAATCCTGGTCCTTCGACGGTGGCGGCGAGGGTCGCCGCTCGACAACGCGTCCCTCCTCCTCCTGAGCCCGCGGTGGTGGAGCCGGCCGCGAGGGGAATGGGGAGTGGGCGAGGCCGTGGCGGGCGGGGCAGGTCGCGCAGTGCTCGGGGAAGAGGAGGACGGGGCGGTGTGTCGGCTTCGCCCCCGCCAATGATGCCTTTCCCAATAGAAGGCCATGTCGGAGACCAGCCCCGCGAGTTCTTCATTAGGCTGCGCCGGCCTCCGCGTCGCCGTCTTCGTCTTCCTGCCCGCTTGCTCGGGAGATGGAACGTGACTCGCCCCAATCCCTCGATTAAACATGAGGGGTTGCGGAACAGGCGCACGCTGGTCGACGCCGACTTCCGGCTCCTCGAGTCATGTACCTCCGCCGAGGGTGGAAGACGTCATTGCATCCACAGCCTGACGGCGGGGCTTAAAATTAATGGAGGACGGCCTACTCTCCGTCAAGGTCTTCGGAGAGTTCGGGACTCGCCTGAAGTGCTGCGTGGAGAGCTCCTCCAATGGAGATTCTGACGATGGAAGCTCTTCCTCGAGCGAAAGTAATGAGGAGGATAGCGGGCGGATAGCGGGGACGAGTCCGACTAGGCGTTGGACGCCTCGCGCCTGGGCGGGTGCGGCAGCAGCAGCATCTGCACCTGGCCGCTCCTCTGGCAGAGGTTTGCCGGGGGCGAGGCCAGCTCCTTGAACTTCTCGGGGTCGTCTCCTTGGGCGGCTAGCTTTGGGAGGCTGCAGAAGAGGAAGAGGACGGGCGGCAAGGCCGTTAACTCGGAGTACGCAGGCACCGACGCCTTCATCGCGTATTGCCGGTCCTACCGCCTCGTCTTCCAGCTCCTTTCCCGCACTGCTATCACTGCCCGCCTGCGTGGCGGCCACCGAGGTGTTCTCTTGGTGCTTTCGCTGCTCAGAGCTCGCCTTGGCGCCCCTTTTTGCCCTTTTTGCCTCCTTGACCTGCCTCCCGAGGAGAGGGACAAGAAAGGGATTATGGGCATCTTATCTCTTTTTTTAGTTTGTAAGCTGCAAGGGCCTTGTTAAATTCAAAACTTGTAATCCCCTTGCTCATGTTTTTCATCTCGCACTAACTGCACTGTATGGGATGTTTTTAATGAAAAAGGGATGCTTGCCGGGTTTTTCGCTCATGGTAAATCCCGCAACAAGGGGCGAATCCTTGTTATTGTTTAAGATAAACATTTTTCGCCCAGCAACAGGCCTTGCCATCCCCCCACTCCGCTCGACCGTTCTCGCGCTCTTGGCGGAGGCAGGGATGAAGTGGGCTTCAGGCTCCTCGTCCCACCTCCTTGCCACCGCGGCTACGACCAAATCCGGACCTAGGAAATAATCCTTAGGTATAGGAAAAAGGGGAGCACGGCAGCCTAGAGATAAAAACGAGGTTTCACATACCCCAGTCCGTTCAAATGCATGACAGAGGATAAAAGACTTATCTCGATCTGCAGCCCCTGCAATCTCATCTTGCATGCTGTTGGATCCTCAGGTTTTGCAGCCCCAAGCAACTCGGGTTTGCCGGGTCGGGCGCCGTCCGCTTCTTCTTTTCTCGAGTAGCTCAAATAGGTGCCCATATGCCCCGCGAACCAAAGGAGGATGTAAAGGAACAGATAGACGCCAAGACTCGACCTCTAGGCTAGGGGTTAGTCGCCGCCAAGCTCTATCAACCCTAACCAAGGAAGAGACTCGACCTAGCATGCATGTTATAACTTAGGGCGCCAGCCGCTTCATTTATTTCTCGCCGTGGTCCGCTACCGCTCTGCATAAAGGGTCACATGCATTGCCGGCAAAGCCTGTATAGAAGGTGGCTTGCTAGGAGGCCCGGCAAGCCACGCCTCATGGGTAAAACTTGCGAAGATGCTCGATGTTCCAGGATTTGCTCACTGGGACGGCATCTTCGGTCTCCAAAGTGATCACGCGCGCCAGTTCGTGACTCGTGGGATACCCGATAAGGGCCTTCCCACTTTGGCGCCAACTTGTTAGAATTCTTGGCCAACTGAACGCTACCAAGAACAAGGTCGCCTTTCCTCAAAGCTTCGGGCATGAACCTTGCGGGTTATGGTAGCGCGCAAGGCTTTGTCAGTAGCGTGCCGCCTCACAAATTACCAAGACGATCTTTCCTCAAGGAGCGTCACATTATCTTGGCGCAACGGCTCTTGCTCAAGCTCATCATAAGCGAGCACTCGAGGTGACCCGTGATATGAGTTCTGTGGGGAGAATCGCTTCCGCCAGTATACCAGTGGCAAAGGTGTCCGCCGGTGGCTCGACGGCGTCAGCCTCGATTGACCAAAGAACCGCCGGCAACTCACCAACCCAGCGCCTCCCGCTCTTGTGCAGCTTGTCAAAGGTCTTCATTCTCAAGCCTCGCAACACTTCAGACTTTGCCCTCTCCGCTTGGCCGTTGCTCCGTGGATGTGCCACTTGAAGCAAAATGCACCTTTGCCGCCGAGGTCTTGATGTACCGCATGAAGGTGTGGCTTGTGAACTGCGTGCCGTTGTCGGTGATGACTTTGTTTGGCACACCAAAATGGTAGACCAGTCCTTTGAAGAACTTGACGGTCGATCGAAAGCAGCCACCTTCCTCATCGCTTCCACCTCCGCCACTTTTGTGAACTTGTCGATTGCAACGCATAAGTACTCAAAGCCCTCGACGTCAAGGTGGGAAAGGGCCCAAGATATCGAGCCCCTGCATCGAGACTGGCCAGGAGAGAGGGATTGTTTGAAGGGCTTGGGCTGGTTGATGAAGCTTTTTTGAATGGAACTGGCACGCTTCACACTTGGTTACTAGTGCCATCGCATCCTGGAGGGCGGTGGGTTAGAAGAAACCTTGCCGGAACGCCTTCCCGGCAAGGGCCCTTGACCCTATGTGGGAGCCACATATGCCTCCATGTATCTCCGCCAACAGCTCCAGTCCTTCCTCCCGGGGGATGCATTTGAGTTTCACACTGTTTGGCCTCCTCCGGTACAGGACGTCATCGACGAACTGGTACAGGGCGGACCGACGGGCTACTTTCTCTGCTTCTTCCTGCTCCTCAGGAAGCTCCCCTATTTGAAGGAAGTGGACGGTATCATGCGCCCATGCCGGAAAGCTCTGGGCTCACGCAAGGACCAAAGGCATCTCTTCCGCCATGGGAGCGGTTGTCTCTACGGCCAGGGCTTGACGCCCTGTCGGAGCCAGTTGCTCTTGGGCAGGCTCAGCATCCGCGGCAGCACCCTTGCCGGCGGCCCCAGGGGGCTCAGTAGGAAAGTACTTGCCGGGACCTGATTTCCTTCGCTTGTTCTGCCCCACTGATGGTTCGATGGATGGTTAAGTTAGCCAGAGCAAAAAGGTACCTGGTTCCACAGGTAGCTTGAATGCAGCACGCTTCGACAGGTAATCGGCGATGTCGCTTTCTCGCCGGGGACGGTTCTACCGGATACCATCAAAGCGTTCCTCCAGCTTCCTCACCTCATCTATGTAAGCTTCCATCAATGGGCTCTGATAATCCTTGTTGACCTGCCTGACAACGAGCTGCGAGTCGCCCCTGACGATGAGCTTCTTAACCCTGAGGTCTGCTGCGATCATGAGACCGGCAAGCACTCCCTCATACTCATCTGTGTTGCTGGTGGACAGCTCCCTGGGGAAGTGCATCTTGATCACGCATTTGAGGTGTTTCCGTGGTGCGACGAGCAACACACCGCACCGCGCCTTTGCAGCGAGAAAGCCCCATCAAAGTACATGATCCATTCGCTGGCGCTTCCTTGCCGGGGAGAGTGGTCTCCTGGATTTCTTCATCAGGCGTCGAGGTCCACTCTGCGATGAACTCCGCCAAGACTCTGCTCTGAATTGTCGAGGTACTTTTGAACCTTAAACCGAAGCTTGACAGCTCCAAGGCTCATTCCACAATCCTTCCGGTTGCATCCGAGTTGTGCAGTATCCGTTGCAATGGGAGGCGGGTGACGACAGTGATCTCGTGGGCCTGGAAGTAGTGATGCGGCTTCCTCGAGGCCATAAGGAGGCCGAAGAGCAATTTTTGCATGCCGTAATACCTCGACCTAGCCCCCTGCAAGAGGGAGCTGACAAAGTAAACCGGGTGCTGCATCATCTTCTTCTTCGGCACCAGTTCACTCGACTGCGCGGGCATTGCCTTGGTGATACCAGAATCTGCCGGGGGCCGCGCCTTGACGGCACCAGGCCCTGCCGGGATAATCTTTGGCTTGCCATCCGCTGGTTCTACCACCATTGATGCCTCCTCGTCGACTCCTCCTCTCAAGGCCACTCAAGGCGGCGCCGACCACTTGATTCGTCCGCTGCCATGACACAAGCAGCAACAGCCTCTTGTGGTTTAGGCGCACCAAGATTGGCGTGGAGGAAAGGTATTTCTTCAGATCCTAAAGTGCTACCTCGGCTTCGGGTCCACTCTATTGGGCCTGCCTTCTTCAAAATTTTGAAGAAGGGAAGGGCGCGCCGACGGATTCTGGAGATGAATCGCTCATGGCGGCAATGCAGCCGGTGAGCTAACGCACATCCTTGATCCGGGCCTGGGCGCCTCGATCTGCTCAATAGCCTTGATCTTGTCCGGTTTGCCTCGATCCCGCGCTGCGACACAAAGAACCCGAGAAGGTTGCCGGACGGAACGCCGAAGACGCACTTCTCAGGGTTCAGCTTGAGGTTGATCTTGCACAGGTTAGCAAATGTCTCTTCCAGATCTTGCGCAAGAGTTGGCCCGTCCTTGGTTTTGACCACTATGTCATCCATATAGGCCTCCATATTTCTATGGAGCCGGGTTCAAAACCAATTTGGACTGTTTCTTGCAAACATTGAGCCAGCACTCTTCAACCCGAAAGGCATCCGTAAAAAGCAATATGTACCACATGGGGTGATGAATGATGTCTTCTCTTCATCCTATCTTGTCATGAAGATTTGGTGGTAGCCTCGAGTATGCGCCGAGGAATGATAGCAGATCACACCCGGTATGGAGTCAACAATCTGGGTCGATGCGCGGCAACGGAAGGGGTCCTTAGGACAAGCCTTATTAATATCTGCGTAATCAATACACAACCTCCACTTCCCATTCGCCTTGGCGCACCACTACCGGATTGGCCAACCACGCCCGGTGGAGCACCCCTCTCACCAAACCTGCCGCTTCCAACTTCCCCGATCTCCTCTGTGATGAACTCCTGCCTTTCCGAGCCTCGCTTCGACCTTCGCTTGACGGCCGTATGCGGGGGCGGCAGCTAGGTGGTGCTCAATCACCTCCACAGGAACACCGGGATGTCGGACGCTTGCCATGCAAATACGCCGACATTTGCCCGCAGGAAGGTGATGAGCGCCTTCCTATTTGCTGTCAAGGGTGGAGCCTATGATGAAGGCCCTCCGTGCCATCCTCCCCGATTTCGCACCATCTTGGTCTCTGCGGCGGCTCGGCTCTGGATCTCTTGCTCTGGTTTCAGTGGAGCTCTCAGCACGCCCTCACCCGGTAGCACAACACTCTGAGGAGGTGCGCTTGCCGGAGTGGGTGCGAGAGGTCTTGCCGGGCTCCTTCTTCCCTCCCGGGCCTTCAGCGGCAGGAGCAGATGCCTTGACGGCAGCTGCTGCAACTGCTTCTCGGTAGAGTTGGTCGGCGCAGATCAGCACGTCCTTCTTGTCGGAGGGGACGGAGATGATGGTCAATGGCCCGGGCATCTTTATCATGTTGTAGGCGTAGTGTGATGTCGCCATGAACTTGGCTAGTGTCGGGCGGCCGAGGATCCCGTTGTAGGGCAAGGGGATCTCGGCCACGCCGAAAGACGCATCCTCTCCATCTCCGTAGTTCAACTCTCCTCCAAATGTCACGGCAATGTGACCTTTCCTCCGGCTGGCTCCTCCCGGATTGACCCTTGAAACGTGCTCGCTTCCTCGAGGTCTCCATCAGGATTTGCAACCTTTTGATCACGATCACGACAGCGAGATCAGGTTCAGGCCGCCCCAAAGATCAACCAACATCCTGTTCACCCCGAGGTTGCGTATCATTGGCGAGACCAACAATGGCAAACACCGACGCGGTAGTGCGGTCAGGGTGGTCCTCAAGGCGTCAAAGATGAGGGGCGTCTTGGACCACTTCAGCGGCTTCAAGGCCGAACGACGGCTCGTTGCCGCAATCTCACGCACTCCACTACTTGAGCCGGCGGTGAGAAGTATGCAACAGGCGCCGCCATCGATGCACATGGCCTCCGTGGGCCTTCGAACCCTTGCTCACCAAACTCGCCGTCCTCATCGTGATCGCTGCCTTCTTGTTTCTTGTCATAGCTCCCAAGCGGCCTTCTCTTGTTGGTTGTCCTGTCGGGCGGCCTCCTTGGCCGCCACGCTTCTTGCCGGATCCTCAAGACCGTCCCCGGTCCTTCTCCTTGTCCCGCCTTTCAGATTTCAGCTTTTTGCTTCTCAAAGAAGCAGCTCGACTTGTCAGCAGGTCTGGAGGTCGTGGCCCTTGGTGCGGTGGACCTTGCAGTATCGCTTGCTGGAGCTTCCTGGCTTGTCGGTAGCCGCCAAGGCCCGGCAGGCGGTGCACCCGGCAATCTCCTTGCCGGGGGCGTCTGCCTTGACCTTCCTGCCGGCCGGTATCGTCAGATCCCTCAACGGTAAGCACGGCCTTGCCTTTGCGTTTCCTGTTGTGACGCCAGCTCTTCTTCGTTGGAGTGTGTGACACTCCAAAAAAATTTACTTAGTTTTCAACAAAAACTTTGATTTGATTTGAAAAAGGTCATTTAAATCCTTCCAAAAAACCTCTCTCTCTCAAAACATTTCCCCACGGTAAGGATTTCATTTTTGTATCTTCTTAAACCCTGGTGTTTGGTTATTAAAAACCTTTCTTCTGATTTTCCCCTCTCAATATATTTTTGGAATTTATTTTCCTTTAAAAAGAAACCCTATGGGTTTTTGGGGCTACTCTTTTGTTTTGAAACTATCCATGGTTTTACCATGCCTCATGTGGTAAATCCTCCCAAAACCCCTCCCTTCACTTTGGGGCCACTCAAACATTCTCTGCTCCAACAGGTTCAAACCATTTTTGGATTTTATTTCATTTATTTCTTTCCCAAAAACAATTCTGTCAATTATTTTGAGCCTAGATGATTTACAAAGGAAGTACCTGATTTCTTTTGAGTTTTGATCTCAAACCAACTCCTCTAGATAGTCCTTAGCACCACCAACCTAGATCCATCAAGATCCACTCTTCCTCTTTTCAAAATTTTCAAGTTTCACTGCATCGTAAGTTTGGACCAGATTCATCATTTTTGGTGAAATTCATATTTTTCTTTCTCCAAAAATTCCACCAAAATTCAGGCAGCCCCCAGGTGCTTTGAGAGGTCACCACACCAAAGATCAGCCCCAGATAAATTTTTCTCATGCTTGAATCATTTCATCGAACACTTGGCTTAAGACTGCTCTCTGCACTTTCAAGAAAGTTCGTAGTTTCAGATTTCAATCGATCTCGCTTTTCGTCAAGACTTGTCACCGATCACCAGGCACCACAGCGCTATGCGCACGACCCCTTCTCCCCGACTGCAGAGTACCGGCACGCCCCCTTGATCTGGACGCAGGTGTCGGTGGCGGCGAGCATCGCCGGACGCCGGCGGCTTCTCAAGGTGGCAGAGCCACCCTGCGTATGCCAACGGAGCTGGCCACTTCGCACACGCCGCTCTAGGCCTAACGCCCCCTAGCCCTCCGCGTGGCCTCATGCATGCCAGCTCAAGACCGCAGACTGCTGCGGGTCTCGGCAAGAAGCACAGGCGTGGCTCACACTCGCCGGGACGGGCCCAAGGCCACTCTGCTCAGAAACCCCAAAGACGCCTAATCCAAATTAAGGTTAGATGCTAAACGGAGTCTGTGGACCTCCACGCCGATGCTCAACCCCTAATCTCCCGACCAAGCAACTGCGCCACAGAAACCATCGTCCGGAGATCCCCTGTTCACGGCCACCGCCTGGATCGCCTATAAAATGGAGGCCCGAGCTCGTTCTCAAGCATGCACCACCCCTACACCCCACCCGAACCCCACCAGGCCACTAGGGGGACCTCGAGGAGGTCTCCTCCCCCAACTCCGGCCGCCCCGCTCCGCCTCGGCCACCAGCCCGATCCACTCCGGTGAGGCCTTCCCCGCCGCCCAAATCTGGCCAAGAGTCTCCTCGGAACCCAAGAATCTAACTCCCAGCTTCAATTTGACCTCCGCAGCCTCCCCCGACGAGACCCAACTCCACCCGAGCCGCCCCGTCCACGGAGTAAGGACTGGTCGGCCGACGTGGTGCTCATGGACGACCACCACCACCACCCACCGACGCGGGAGGACACACTGATCACGAAGGTACCTCCCGATCACCTCGTCATTGTGGATCGCCGGCCGGGCCACCACTGCAGCCTCAAGCGTCTTGGCGCCTACTGCCTTTTCTCTTTCAAACTTTCAACCTGACGGTGGGACCCCCCGTTAGCCTCTCTTTTCTTTTTAAACGAAACGCTTTTCTCGAAAGCGCCTTGGGCAAATACGTTTCGATCAAACGCTTTTCTGACTCTTTTATGTTCAAATTCTCGAAAGTTTCGTTTCATTACGTATGGGTCCTCGGGCCAAATCCTTAATAACTTTTAAAAAGAAACTGATTTTGATTGATTCTTTTCTGTCATCTTTATTTTTCTGTCTAGTTTTTGTCATATTTATTTGAAAATATCTCAACACCTTTTTGTGCACTCTCGGTATTTACGTTTAGTAATGCGTATTTTCTTATACCGTAGATACTGAAGGAGGTATGGAACCATGAACTCGCCCAGCTAGACTCGACTACTCCGAACCGTGCAAGCATGTTTGAACCTTTGATGTGATGAGTGTTCGTTGCATGTTTGCATTAGGTAGTTTCATGGCATGTTTATGAGCATTTCGATAAATGTTATATTATATGCAAAGTTGAGGCAAGTGAGTTTCGAAAATCCATATGTTGTTGGAATGAGTTTGCATGGCCATGTGATGGCATGAGAATGGGTAAGATGGCAGTGTTGTAGCATGCCAGTCTTATGCCGCATTATTTGACTCCAAAGTGTCAACGTGAATCAAGTCACGCTTTCCGTCTGCTTTCCTTCCCTGCATACTACCACATGTTTTCCGTAAGGGATATGGCTTAGTAAGTTGCAAACCTCTTTCGGGTACACACCAAATAGAGAGGTCGTGATGAGGGTTCCATGGCCCGGATTAAAGCCACCATCCGTCAGGGCATGGGTGTTTCCGGTTGGGACCGAGAGGGGGCACCCCTTAGAGCGCCAGATATAAATTTGATCCCATGCTATTCGAGGTTGTGGATCTCCCGTCTCAAAGTTTTTCTTGAACGTTGTCTAGGGTGATTCCTGCATCGTAAGGTGGGATGGGTGTGTACTGGTTAGATGTGTTTCTACCGAATATCAGAACGGAACTAGTCCTTCGTGATCACGGAATCCGCTGGCTGTGGGTAATTAGTACAAACTCGCAGAGTCAAAAATCCTTTGAATCATCTTATCCATGTCCATGTAATCGTTCAACTTATCTTATCAAGTGTCAGTCTCGGTGACAAAACTCCCGGTGAACCACATGAGTGTTAAGTCCGTTAAATGTTTAATTCTGTGGATGGACTAACCCGTTTATTGTTATGTGATGAATATTTTCCAATGAGTATTATATCTTCGTGAATTCATCGGATATGAATAATGAAACTTACGCCCTTTCTGCGATGTTGCTCAGATGTCCGACTGTGGCACACTTGTTATTTACTTATGATATAAGCCCTTTCTGCGATGTCGCTCAGACGTCCGACTGTGGCACACTTGTTATTTACTTTTGATATAAGCCCTTTCCGCGATGTCGCTCAGACGTCCGACTGTGGCACACTTGTTATTTACTTTTAATATAAGCCCTTTCTGCGATGTCGCTCCGACATCCGATCAGGGCATTAATTTGTTATTTACTTTTGATATAAGCCCTTTCTGCGATGTCGCTCAGACGTCCGACTGTGGCACGCTGGTATTTACTTTCGATATAAGCCCTTTCTGCGATGTCGCTCAGACGTCCGACTGTGGCACACCTATTATTTACTTTCAATATAAGCCCTTTCTGAGATGTCGCTCCGACGTCCGACCGTGGGTAACGATGTCTTTTACTTTTCAATATAAGCCCTTTATGTGGTGTCGCTTAGACGCCTCGATCATGCATGATTATTTATTTGTTTACCCTTCATATGCCGCCTGCATAATTCGCCGATCGGTTTTCGTTGTTTGTTGGGATTTCTGGAGGACTATCGCTCAACTTCCTTTTTACTTATCATGTCGTGCAAATATTTATTAATTGAGTGTGCATTGTTATTTGCTCATAATGCATTCATGCATGCATTTGTTATATCTTATGTCCGAATCCTGTCTTGCAGTACTTTCAAAGTACTCACCGCTTGTTGATTTGGCCGATGTTGATGAAGGCAATCTCATGGATGAAGAGTTCGATAGCGAGTCCGACGCCTAGAGGAGTCCCAGTCAGTCCTGCGCGACCCTGGTTTTGGTCATCAGATATATCCGCTTCCGCTTACCCAAATAAATTCATCAAGCCTCACCTCGACGCCGATGAGTCACGTCAGCTTAGGAGTTATGTTATCCACTCCATCGTAACATATCCACCACCACTTTTATTT
Organism: Aegilops bicornis; assembly: GCA_021605145.1. NCBI lineage: Eukaryota > Viridiplantae > Streptophyta > Magnoliopsida > Poales > Poaceae > Aegilops > Aegilops bicornis. Next base: position 463,487,230 of record CM038671.1, read on the forward strand.
CAATCAGTAGTATGCCACCACACCCCTGTCTCATAACCAACCCTTATGTACAATATTGGCGCTGCTTAATAAATTGTTGAGCAACCTCAGCTCAACCCTGTAATATATTTAATGCTACCGCCTTCTCAGATCAAGTATTTGTCAATCGGTATGGATAACTCTTCCTATATCGAATCAAAAGATCGATTTCTCAATAAGTATTTTATTGAAAACCGGTCGTGACAAACTTGGTACCAGAGCCAGCCGATCAGAGAAGCCACTAGGTGCGATCGCTAATCGGTTATTAGCATAGTAGGGTTTCTTGTCATTTTTGCAAATGTAGTTATATTCGATACCAAAGCATAAATTTATGATCCGACCATTCAGAATTTTGCCTACTTTTGTAGATGGTCGGCAGCGATCGTGAGTCATAGATGTTCGCCAACGCGTGCTCGAGGGGTTCGCTGCTCCTCTCCTTCATCGTCTGTGTCGCGATGGGGCCATCACACCCAGTCTTCACACTCTATCAAAGCACAAGATCAACGACAGTCCCACCATGCACTGTGCCATGGTGCAATTCAAGGAGGGCGTGTTGAGTTACGCCGCCTCGGGTTCTTGGGGAGAGCCATGCTCACGGAGAAGCATGCTATGCAGATGGCTGCCCGTGGAGGCGATAGCTCGCCTCCGAGATGTTCTTCCTTCAATGAAGACTCGTCACAGCTTACCTTCCATGCCACGTGCCATACACCTGTCACTACGCATTCTCTTGCCCCGCAGGAGAGCGAGACGAGGCTTTTGAGATGCTTGTCGAGTACCTCCGGCTCGGAGGCAGCCTTCGACAACCTCGGGTGGACGACCTTGTGGCTGCCCGCATGGACTCGATCCATGGTTGTGCCGCCAACGGAGGGAGCTCCTGCACACCGCACCACCACCGACTTTCGTCCTGCTCTCAAAGATCTTGTTCACCTACCATTCTCACCACTTGCTTCGCCGCTTGCCTACCACCGAGGAGTTCAACCAAGTCATTGCGCCACTTCAATTGCAGACTTGCACCACCGATTGCCCACTCCTGTTCGTGTTGCTCCGCCTATGACGCCTCGCTCCATCGACTCAAATACAAAGACTTCACGCCCTGAGCCTATTAGCGAGGAGGAGGTTGAGTCCCCACCCTCACTGCGCCTCACCCTCGGCAGGCCAAGGGAGATCCTCACCATCTCCGATCGAGTACGCTTAGCAGCCATGCGATGTACCGGATTGTACGATATGTTTATATGTACATAGGCTGTGAGAAGTAGCTTGTTTCGCATCGTAGGAACCGGGAGAAGTGCACTAGCCTAAATAACATGTTAGGATTATGTACGCATATCCTCGTGATGTATTGTATAATTATCGCTTGCGTGTAAGATATGTAATGAGCAGTCCTTCTCCGTATGCGAATCGAATATTCTCTTGAAAAATCTTGGAGCATTTAAAAAATTCCGCCTTTATAAATTTATTGATTTTTTTGTGACAAAATTTCTTTTCTTATGAGTTTTACAAAATGTATCCCCAGAGTGAAAAATGTCTCTGCCCTTGGACGCGCCCATGCCAAATCCGCCAGAGGAAAATTATGGCACTCAAACCAAAGAATAATTTCACACATGAGGCGCTAAGTCAACAGGACAGAAAACCAAGATTTTCACAAGTATGTCGCCTTTTATGAACAGAGTTAGCAACAACATCGTGAAATGATGAACCAAGTCATCAATATGGGAAATCACCGTGGACCATATCAAGAGTAATCCAAATTGTCTCGAAGCTACGTAAGACGCTGCCCCCAACATTTTCTCATACCGACAAACCTCTTGAGGCCGATGATTGGCTTCGGGACATGGAAAGAAAATTAATTATTGCACAAAGTGTTCAGACCGTGAGAAAGTACTATATGCACCGCACTACCTCACCGGAGCAAATGCATCATGGTGGGAAAACTACCTACACATGCACCCCAACGAAAATGATATAACCTGGGAGGAGTTCAAAGAAGGTTTTCGTGGGGCGCATATTCCTAAAAGTGTTATGAAGATCAAGAAGAGGGAGTTTGATGACCTCAAGCAGAGGACCATGACAGTGTCGGAATACAACAAATAGTTTACTCTATTGTCTCGCTACACCAACGAAGAGCGTATGACTGAAAGCAAGAAGATGGAAAAATTCCTGGAAGGCCTGGCACCCGCACTTAAATGCCAGATTTCAAAACACTGGTGGATAAAGCGATTACCCTGGAAAATGAGCGACGCAGCTTGGAGGATTTCCGCAAGCGAAAAAGGGACTAGACTACCCTTGCTCGCAACCACCGAAGCAAGACGGATTTTCAGAAAAATGGGACACACAAACCCACGACAAACGTCTCACACCCAATCAAGAATTTCCATGCAAGGGACAAGGAGTTCACATATCGCCTGTGCGTTATTTGCTATGCTTAGGAGAAGAAGGGCACTATGCCAAGCAGTGCCCCAAGCCAAGGAACTCGACCCCAAAGTCGAAACAACGGTGGCAATAATTCAAATACCTAAGCGAAACAATTTCAACCCCAATAACAACCACACAGGAAGGGTCATCCGAACCACGTGACGGAGAAGAAGCACAAAATGCCCCGGATATCGTGCTCGGTATGTTTCCCCGTCAACACAACACCTGCCACGGTTTTGTTTGATTCTCGAGCTTCTCACTCATTCATTTCAAGAGGTTTGCTTTGCAAAATAATTTTTCCATGCTTCCTTGGAAAAATCCATGATTGTCAAGTCCCCGGATTAAGCAAGTGACTCGTGAGTTACCGCCAAGGTGTGGTTATTGAATTTGAAGGATTTAAGTTTCACGCCAATCTTATTGTATTGGAAAATAAAGGACTGGATGTCATCTTAGGGATGGATTGGTTAACCACCAACAAAGGATTTATTGACTGCTTCAACCGGACCGTAATTCTCACCCACCATCACGGGAAGACAATAAAAGTTTCAGCCAAAGAGAGACAAATATCTCGGCAACTAAGATTGAACAAGGTGGACGCTTTTGAGTTAAGCAAAGTTCCAGAGTGTGTGAATTTCTAGACGATTTCAAGAACTACCAGCATGCCACCGCATCGAGAGATAGAATTCAGCATTGAGCTAGCACCCGAACCACCCCCATATACAAGAAACCATACGTAATGGCACCATCCGAGTTGGTAGAATTGAAGAAACAAATAAAAAGAATTATCGGACAAAGGATATATACGAGCCAGCCTCACCTTGGGGTTCACCAATTTTATTTGCCAAGAAAAAGGATGGGACAATCGAGGTTGTGTATAGAATATCGAAAGCACTTAACATGGTCACAATCAAGAACAAATACCCAATGCCCCGGATAAATGATTTATTTGATCAGCTCGCTCGTGCCAAGATCTTCTCAAAAAATTGACTTAAGGTCGGGAATACCATCAACTAAAAGTGCGTAATGTAAGATATCCCTAAGACAGCCTTCACCTCCGTGACACGGACTGTATGAGTTCACAGTAATGCCGTTTGGACTAACAAATGCCCCCGCATATTTTGTTCACCTCATGAACAAAGTATTTATGAAGTTTTATGGACAAGTTTGTTGTAGTATTCATCGATGATATACTGATATACTCCAAGACACCAGAAGAGCACGCTGAACATCTCCAAATTGTACTAGGAGAACTCAAGAAACATCAATTGTACGCCAAGTTTAGCAAATGTGAATTTTGGCTAAAACAGGTGGGTTTTCTGGGCCACGTACTGACCCAAGAAGGTATCGCCGTAGACCCGGAAAAGGTCAAGGCTGTACTTGGCTGGAAATCACCAGCCAACAGAACGACGCATTTAAGTTTCTTGGGAATGGCAGGATACTACCAAGATTTATTGAAGGATTCTCCACCATAGCAAAGCCAATGACGCAGCTTACTCAAGAAAGACAAGAAGTTTGAATGGACGGAAGCTTAAGTAGAAAAGTTTCCAAGAACTAAAAAGGAAATTAACGACAAGACCAAAGATAATTGTGCCGTATATACACAAGAATTTTGAGGTAGAGACAGACGACCGGCAGGGCCTCTGATGCGTATTGATGCAAGAAGGCAAAGTAGTCGACATGCTTCCGCACAACTTCACAAGCATGAAGAAAATTATCCTACTCATGACCTGAATTGGCAAAGGTCATCCATGCACTCAAAGAATGGAGACACTTTTTACTTGAAATCGCTAGAAATATACACGCACCATAAGAGCCTCAAGTATATTTTCACACAACCGTAACTCAATTTACGACAAAGACGCTGGTTGGAATTAGTGAAGGATTATGATGTTGAATCCACTACCATCCAGAAAAGCAAATGTAGTGGCGGATGCTCTAAGTCAAACCCCAGCTCGGACGATGACAACCTATCAAATCTGAGCTCAATTTCAGCAGGAATTTGCCAAACTCAACTTAATAATGGTCACCGAAGGCAAGTGTGTCGAATTTGGAAATACAGTCTACCCGATAGAAAAAGATTAAGGAGGCTCAGTGTGGACACCCCAGCATTGAAGGCATAAAAGAAAAGCGAAGTTTGGGCAAGGTCTCGGGACCATTATAGATTTAACAGGAATATTGTGGTACGGAGATAGGCTTTATGCATCAAATATCGAAGACCTCAAACAGAAAATTCTAGCCGAGGGCCACACCGCCTCAGATTCAATCCATCCCGGAGGAACAAAATGTACAAGGACCTTCAGGAAAAATTTTGGTGGCACGGTATGAAAAGGGACATAGCCACGTTCATTACATGTTGTGATTCATGTCAACGCATCAAGGCCGAGCACCAGAAACCAGACGGACTATTACAACCAAACAAGATACCCGAGTCGAAATGGGACGAGATTGGAATGGATTTTATTGTTGGACTACCTCGGTCACAACACGGGAATGATGCCATATGGGTCATCACCGATAAATTAACTAAGGTGGCACATTTTATCCCGGTGAAGACAACTCACACCACTCAGAAGCTTGCCAAACTTTATCTTGCATGTATCGTCTGCCTGCATGGAGTCCCAAAGACTAAAATATCTGACAGAGGCACACAATTCGTCTCTAGGTTTTGGGATCACCTACAACAGGCACTGGGAACTCAACTAGCATTCAGTACCGCATACCACCCCCTGCATCGATGGACAAACCGAACGCCAGAAACCAAATTCTAGAAGATATGTCGAGGGCATGTGTCCTCACCTATGGAACCAGCTTGGGAAGAAAGCTTGCCATACGCAGAGTTCACATACAACAACAGCTACCAAGCCAGCTCGCAAATGGCACCATTTGAAGCTCAGACGGGTAATATGTCATACACCGCTAAATTGGTCGAAACCGGAGACACCAGTATCTTCGCCCAGATATGCTCAAGGAGGCCGAGGAAAAGTTAAGATGATTAGGATCTACTCAAGACAGCTCAAAGCCGACAAAAGAGTTATTACGATCGAAAAGCATCGGGAGTCAGTTTTGAACCCGGTGAGTTTGTGTACCCACGAGTATCTCCTATGAGGGGCCCGCAACGGTACAAGGTTAAGGGGAAGCTAGCACCAAGATTCATCTGACCATTCTGTAGTTGCACGAAGAGGCACAAGAGCCTACCAACTAGACCCACCAATAATTGTCTGACGTGACACGACGTGTTCCACGTATCACGCTTAAGGAAGTGCGTAAGCAACCCCGAGAAACATGTGTCCCATGAAGACATTGACGTGCAACCGACCTCACCTACCAGAGCGCCCAATAAAAATATTAGAGGAGTCTCAAAGGAGGACCCGATGTAAACCATCAAGTTTTTCGTAGTTCAAAGGAGCAATCACACCGAGAATGAAGCAACTTGGGAAAGAGAGGATTTTCTTCTGACAGAGCACACACACTTATTTGATGATCAGCTGAAATCTCAGGGACGAGATTTTTCCTAAGGGGGTAGGTGTTGTGACACTCCAAAAAAATTTATTTAGTTTTCAACAAAAACTTTGATTTGATTTGAAAAAGGTCATTTAAATCCTTCCAAAAACCCTCTCTCTCTAAAAACTTTTCCCCACGGTAAAGATTTCATTTTTGTATCTTCTTAAACCCTGGTGTTTGGTTATTAAAAACCTTTCTTCTGATTTTCCCCTCTCAATATATTTTTGGAATTTATTTTCCTTTAAAAAGAAACCCTATGGGTTTTGGGGCTACTCTTTTGTTTTGAAACTATCCATGGTTTTACCATGCCTCATGTGGTAAATCCTCCCAAAACCCCTCCCTTCACTTTGGGGCCACTCAAACATTCTGTTCCAACAGGTTCAAACCATTTTTGGATTTTATTTCATTTATTTCTTTCCCAAAAACAATTCTGTCAATTATTTTGAGCCTAGATGATTTACAAAGGAAGTACCTGATTTCTTTTGAGTTTTGATCTCAAACCAACTCCTCTGGATAGTCCTTAGCACCCCCAACCTAGATCCATCAAGTTCCACTCTTCCTCTTTTCAAAATTTTCAAGTTTCAAATTAACGTAAGTTTGGACCAGATTCATCATTTTGGTGAAATTCATATTTTTCTTTTCTCCAAAAATTCCACCAAAATTCAGGCAGCCCCTGTGTGCTTTCAGAGGTCACCACACCAAAGATCAGCCCAGATAAATTTTACTCATGCTTGAATCATTTCATCGAACACTTGGCCTTGTTCACTGTCGCACTTTCAAGAAAGTTCGTAGTTTCAGATTTCAATCGATCTGCGTTTTAAATGCGTTGACTTGTCACCGATCACCAGCACACCCTGGTGCGCTATGCGACACTTCTCCCTGACTCAGAGCATCGCACGCCTCTTTGACGGACGCAGTGTTTGCGGTGGCGGCGAGCATCGCCGACGCCAAAGAATTTTCTCAAGGGCAGAGCCACCCGTGGCGGCTAACGGAGCTGGGCCACCGCTCACACGCCATTCTCGCCGCCTAACGCCCCTAGCCTCCTCCAAGTGGCCTCATGCATGCCACCGACCAAGAAAGACTGCCGGGCCAGGTCTGGCAAGCACTGGCGCGCCCTTTAGCTGGCCGACACGGGCTCGCCTGCTCGGCCGAAACCCCAAAGACGCCTAATCCAACCAAGGTTAGATGCTAAACGGAGTCTGTGGACCTCCACGCCGATGCTCAACCCCTAATCTCCCCGACTACAGCACTTTGCGCCGCCAGAATTCATCGCCGGAGATCCCGTTCACGGCCACCGCCGGATCGCTTATAAAATGGAGGCCCGAGCTCGTTCTCAAGCACGCACCACCCCTACACCCCACCGTAACCCCGCCAGTTACTAGGGGGACCTCGAGGAGGTCTCTCCCCAACTCCGCCGCCCGATCCGCCTCGCCCACCAGCCCGATCCACTCCGGTGAGTCCTTCCTCGCCGCCAAATCTCACAAGAGTCTCCTGGGAACCCAAGAACCTAACCCGGCTTCAATTTGACCTCCGCAGCCTCCCCGACGAGACCCAACTCCACCCGAGCCGTCATTCATTGGAGCAAGGATCGTTACGACGTGGTGCTCAAGTGACGACCACCACCACCACCCACCGACGCGGAGGACACACCGGATCACGAAGGTACCTCCCGATCACCTCGCCGCCAGGATTTCGCCCATGACCATCAGAGCTCCTCAAGGCTTGCGCGCCTGCCTTTTCTCTTTCAAACTTTCAAACTCGACGGGTGGGACCCCCTGCACGCCTCTCTCTTTCTTTTTAAACGAACGCTTTCCGAAGCGCCTTCGGCAAATACGCTTTTCGATCAAACGCTTTTCGACTCTTTTCCTCGCTCAGCCTCGAAAGTTTCTCGCTTTATTACAGATGGGTCCTCGGCCAAATCTTAATAACTTTTAAATGTAAACTGATTTTTGATTGATTCTTTTCTGTCATCTTTATTTTCTGTCTAGTTTTTGTCATATTTATTTGAAAATATTTGGAACACCTTTTTGTGCACTCTTGGTATTTACGTTAGTAATGTATTTTCTTATACCGTAGATACCGGAAGGAGGTGACGGAACCGCTTAACTTCGCCTGACTAGACTCGACTACTCACTCGAACCGTGCAAGCATGTTTGAACCTTTGATGTGATGAGTGTTTGTTGCATGTTTGCATTATGTAGTTTCATGGCATGTTTATGAGCATTTCGATAAATGTTGTATTATATGCAAACTCGAGGCAAGTGAGTTTCGAAAATCCATATGTTGTTGGAATGAGTTTGCATGGCCATGTGATGGCATGAGAATGGGTAAGATGGCGGTGTTGTAGCATGCCGCCTTATGCCGTGACTATTTGACTTCCAAAGGTCAACGTGAATCAAGTCACGCTTCCGTCTGCTTTTCCCTTCCCGTGCACTACCACATGTTTTCCGTAAGGGATATGGCTTAGTAAGTTGCAAACCTCTTTCCGGTACACACCAAATAGAGAGGTCGTGATGAGGGTTCCATGGCCCTGGATTAAAGCCACCATCCGGTCAGGGGCATGGGTGTTTCCGGGTTGGGACCGAGAGGGGGCACCCTTAGAGCGCCAGATATATATTTGATCCCATTCTTTTCGAGGTTGTGAACTCCCAGTCTCAAAGTTTTTATTTAACGTTCTAGGGTGATTACTTGCATCGTAAGGTGGGATGGGTGTGTTCTGGTTTGATGTGTTTCTACCGAAATACAGAACGGAACTAGTCCTTCGTGACTACGGAAATCCGCTGGCTGTGGGTAATTAGTACAAACTCGCAGAGTCAAAAAATCCTTTGAATCATCTTATCCATGTCCAAGCATCTGTGGTTCAACTTATCTTATCAAGTGTCGGCCTCGGTGACAAAACTCCGGTGAACCACATGAGTGTTAAGTCCGGTTAAATGTTTAATTCTGTGGATGGACTAACCCGTTTATTGTTATGTCTTGAATATTTTCCAATGAGTATTATATCTTCGTGAATTCATCAGATATGAATAATGAAACTTACGCCCTTTCTGCGATGTCGCTCAGACGTCCGACTGTGGCACACTTGTTATTTACTTATGATATAAGCCCTTTCTGTGATGTCACTCAGACGTCCGACTGTGGCACACATGTTATTTACTTTTGTTATAAGCCCTTTCCGCGATGTCGCCGCACGTCCGATCGCGGGTAACACTTGTTATTTACTTTTTGATATAAGCCCTTTCTGCGATGTCGCTCAGACGTCCGATCGCGGGCACACTTGTTATTTACTTTGATATAAGCCCTTTCTCGCGATGTCGCTCAGACGTCCGGATCGTGGCACGCTGGTATTTACTGGATATAAGCCCTTTCTGCGATGTCGCCAGACGTCCGGATCAGTAGCACACCTATTATTTACTTTCAATATAAGCCCTTTTCCGAGATGTCGCTCCGACGTCCGATCAGTGCACGATGTCTTTTACTTTTCAATATAAGCCCTTTATGTGGTGTCGCTTAGACGCCTCGATCATGCATGATTATTTATTTGTTTACCCTTCAAGGCGCCGCCTGCATAATCCCGATCGGGTTTTCTGTTGTTTGTTGGGATTTCGGGAGGACTACCGCCCGACTTCCTTTTTACTTATCATGTCGTGCAAATATTTATTAATTGAGTGTCCATTGTTATTTTCTCATAACGCATTCATTCATGCATTTGTTATATCTTATGTCCGAATCTGTCTTAAGTAGTACTTTCAAAGTACTCACACGGCTTGTTGATTTGGCCAGATGTTGATGAAGGCGATCTCATGGATGAAGAGTTCGATAGCGAGTCCGACGCCTAGAGGAGTCCTGGCCAGTCCCGTATGACACTGGTTTTGGTCATCAGATTATATCCGCTCGCTTACCCAAATAAATTCATCAAGCCTCACCTCGACGCCGATGAGCCGTCGCTTAGGAGTTATGTTATCCACTCCACTGTAACATATCCACCACCACTTTTATTTCAATCAAGAGCATGCCACCACACCTGTCTCATAACCGCCCTTATGTACAATATTGGCGCTGCTTAGTAATAAATTGTTGAGCAACCTCAGCTCAACCCTGTAATATATTTAATGCTACCGCCTTCAGATTAAGTATTTGTCAATCAAGATGGATAACTCTTCCTATATCGAATCAAAAGATCGATTTCTCAATAAGGATTTTATTGAAAAACCGGTCGTGACAGAGTGGCGGCGTCTTCATCGGTAGAGTCGGTTTCCGCGCCAGCGTCTTTGCCGGGGTACTTCCTTTCCTCTTCAGCCCGGGCGCACCTATCGGCCAGAACATAGAGCTGGGCCACATCCTTGACCTTGGTCATCGCCAGCTCCTCGCGCATCTTGCCATTGCGCATGTTCTGGTGGAACGCTCTAATCACAGCGGTGGGATGAACGTCGGGGATGTTGTAATCGCATCAGGCTAAATCTTCGATGTACTTGCGCAGGGTCTCCCCTTCCTTCGGGAATGATATGTAGATCATCGGCTGGCCATGAGCTTGGTGGCCTCCCGTGAAGGCGCCAACGAACTCATGGCACAGAGCCGACCTAGAAGAAATGGAATCCACCGGCAAGTGCATCAACCAAGACATCACATTGGGCTTGAGCGCCAGCGGGAAATAGTTGGCAAGCACCTTGTCGTCACGAGCTCCAGCGGCCTGCATCGCGATGGTGTAGATGCTGAGGAACTCGTAAGGTAGGCCGCCGGGGCCCCCGGGTGCCGGGTGGTCCATAGCGGGTCCCGCCCGCTGGTCCGACTGGCGGCGCATTTTGCGGGCGCTCGACGGTGGTTCGAGCGTCTTCGTGAGCTCGCTCCCGAAGGACCTAGCGCTGGTCGCGGAGGGTCTGCGGGTCGGACAACGCTATGGAGATATTATCACAAGCGTCGTCGCGACGGGCCGACACCCGCAGCTACCGGGCGAGGAGAGGAGATCGCATCGTGGGCCGCAGCCCCTGGGCCCTCCCGGGCGCCAAAGATGTGGTGGCTCGGTGGAGCGCTGCCCGAGGGCCCCGCCGGTCGCGATCGTCTTTTGTTGGCGACGGCGATTTAGGCTCCTCGATGGTGGCCTCCACTCATCGAAGCTTCTCCGCAGCAGGAGGGAAGTCGAGGAGCAGTATGCGCCGCTTAAAGCTCATCAAGGCGTATGGGCGGCGATACCATGCGTGGATCGCGGCGCCGACTTCTAACTATGTTAGAAGGAGTCTGCCACGCGACCATGGCCATGCGTGCCATTTTCACCAGCGCTTCGGAGCGCGTGTTGAACCCCTTCATCTTGCCGACGACGCATGTGCTTTTTCCCCACGGCGGTGCCCATGGTCCCCAACATGGTGACGCTTGTTTCGCGCGCAAGACACCATGGGAAGAACGCGCGGTGGTCGCCTGGTGTATGCGTCCCGGAGGTCGCCGCCGCCGAGTCAAGACAACGACACCCGGAGGGGCTCCGCGCCGCCTGCTGGGGCCCAGCTCCGCCTTTTGATCCGCGGCGATGTAGTCGGGCCGTCCGGCGCACGAACGATGCCGCCGCCAGTTCGACCGCTCGGGCGATGCTGGTGCTCGCAGGTCGCGTCCGGTCCCGCTGACCGGTCCGCTGCTCATCTGCACCGGCACGGGCCGTTCGGCTCCCAACGAGCCGATCGCCATGCTCGTCTTCTTCTTAGGGGCCATGGCGACGAAGAACTGCTAGGCTAACTACCAGACCGGATTCTCAAAATTGCTCCCCCTACCTGGCGCGCCAAAGATGTCGGTGTGGAACGACACCTATGGGATCACAAGAATCCCTACTACGGTTGCCGGGGCGCAGGGTTGCAAGGAGAGCAGGGCTAGACGACAGCACAAGGATCGTTTACCCAGGTTCGGGCCGCAAGGATGCGTAAACCCTAGTCCTGCTTTGGTGGGTGTATTTACGAGAGTTCTTGAGCTCTCGAACTAGCCGTGGTCAGCGTGTGGATCGAAAAGAGTTGAATCCTTCTCATGGTCGCCTCAGGGCCTCCCTTTATAGGAAAAAGGGGTTGCCACAGAGGCACACAGGAGGTGGAAAGGTGTATGATGCCACGAGCTTATCGTCAGACATGTGACAAGATGCATTTAATGCATCGCTTAGGTGTCCCTTGCTTTATTGGGGGCGAAGGCGAGGCCCCGTCCGTCCCGTCGCCGCTTCCGCCGACCGTGCCCGGCCAGCGATGCGTGCGGTGCCATGTAGGCAGGCAGGCAGCTGAGGTGGCGCGGTGGTGGAGCCTTCACGAAGATCTGCATGCCGCCACGCAGGCACTCGATGAGTTGGCCTGGAGCTGCATGTTGCCACGCAGGTGCCCGCTCAGCTGGTTGGGCTGGCTACATCTGCAACGGTGGTGGAAGCTTGTCGTCGCCTGGCCCGCGGTGGTCCCGCCATGCGTCCTTGGTGAGGGCCTTGTCGGGTGGCTCCGGCAAGGGTCTTGCTGTGGTCCGACAAGGGCCTTTGTCGTGGCGTGTTGTCGTCCCGGAAGGGTCTTGCCGGGGTCTTAGTAGCCTTCTCGGCAAGGATCTTGCCGAGGATCGCCGCCTTCTAATCCTCATCGATCTTGAATATGTCTTCACAAATATCTGCATGCCACCACAGAGGTGCCTTCCCGAGCCTCGGCCCCATGTTGATGACGGTGTTGGCGTCAGTGGGCTCAGGGTGGCTTTCGCCTGTTGGTGCAGAGCGAGCTGTCCCATCAAGGATCTTGCCGGGCCACCGAGGTTGCCAGTGCAAGGGTCTTGCTGGGAACCTGCTTCGCCTCTGCTCTTTGTGGTCTTGGCCTTGGCGTTGCTCTCGATTATCTTGGGCTTCGGTCACGTTGGCTCACCCTCCCCCCTGCTTCCGCTTTGGTGTGGTCGGGCGCTGCCTGACCGCCTGCAGGTAAAGGGGTACAAAAGTGTGCCCCTCTTTTTGTACACCGACACCGTCTCTCTCTCTCTCCTGCCCAAGAACGGCGCCGGAGGACCTCGCCGGATCTCCATCTCTGGCCGCTCTCCTTGGATTCCGTCCGGTGGGATCGTTCCCCACCACTTCCTCTTGCCATGAAACAATGTTTCTCCCCAAATCCCTCTCTCTTTGGTTCGTTCTTTTCGCTTCTAGGTTTTTGGGAGATGCATGTTGTTCTTGAGATTTTAGGCCAAATCTTTCCAAGAGTAGGATGTAGGAGAGTAGTAATGCGTAGAGTTGGTACTTGGTATGTTGCCCCGTGGTAGATTTGATCAACCGTAGTACCGCTCCGTTGTCACGGTTGTGCTCAGATCCATTTGTTTCGGATCTGACCCCGTGCGGTACTACCACACCTCCCGTGCGGTACTACCGCCAGACGATACTACCGCTTCTCGAGCTGCGGTACTATCACTGAGGCGCGACACTAAATTTTACTTCCGCTTGCTGGCGGTACTACTGCGCCATCTGGCGCATGATACTTCCGTGACTAGGAGCGGCACTAATATTTTAGTTTTGCGCATCCTTGCGGTACTACCGTTGATGTCAAATCTCCCAAGTGGAAATTACCCAATGCTATTTCTACTTGTTTCACCTATTTTGTTGTGGTCTTTGCATTGATCCTTCTCGCTTCTCTTGCGTGTTTTTGCGTTTTGTGTCATAGGTGGTGGCTCCGGTGCCCCTGTACGATGTTCCAATCCCAGCCGTGACACGGGCTCCAAGCGTCTGCACAACCAAGATGAAGCTCCAGAGGGCTCTAATGCCCCCCCCCCAACATAGGACCAAGACCACCGCCATCAAGAACAAGGAGCCCTCCATGGGCATGGATGAGATACCACTTGCTGAGTTTATCACTCGAAGGAGGATCAACCCCTATGTGAATCCTCGTGCCAACTTCAGAGGAATGATCCTGCTCGGACCAAGCAGCGTAATCTCATCTATCTGGATGTGATCAAGGCTGCCAAGTAACATCTACATGGATGTGCACTGGATTGACATGAATCATATGAGGGAGGATAAGCATCGTGACTACTTTGGTGAGGCTTTGGACCTCGTGGAGCAGTTTGGCATTGAGGATGTGATCTCTTTCCATCTGGATTATGACCCTGAGATCGTGGCCCAGTTCTTTGCGTCGGTCCACATCCATCCTGATGAGGAACGGTCCATGACTTGGATGACCAATGGACAACAAATGATTGCTAAGTGGAAGGACTTCATGGCTTTGTCAGCAGTGCACGATGAGGGGCTCAACATGCCCGTTGGTGTCGCCCTCATGCCAACCCCAAGTCCGCCAACAAGAACAAGCTTCAAGAATTCTATGTTGAGAAGACTCTTCCAGTTGGCAAGAAGGTGTGGGTGCTAAACCCATTCCTTGACATTATGCACCGGATCTTCCGCAACTCCCTCGTTCCACGCATTGTTAACAAGGACAAGGTGCATGCCTATCTTGTGGATATGATGCTCATTTGTGAGGAGGCGCGTCACTCTCGTGACACAACCACTTGACGTCTCACACATCATGTGGTGCGAGCTTCGGTTTGCAGTGTTCAACCATAAGGTACCCATCTATGGATCCTATCTGTTTCTCTTGATCACGAAGACTTGGGAGAAGCTCTATCCCAATGAGGAGTTTGTTGCCCCTGACTGGATCCGTCACGACCCCATCAAGCTCCGCATCAAGCCTCAATGGGCTAACACTACTACTCGTGGCCGAGGCAAGAGGTCGCTAGAATGGATGTTGATGAGGATGAGATTGAGGAGGAGGAAGCGGATGAGGACAGCTCTGCTGGCTATGCCCCTCCCTCTACTGAGCCATCATGGGATAAGAAGCTGAAGGCCAAGGTGAAGGCCTTGTTCTGCATGCAAGCCAAGGGGCAATACAAGACTCACGTTGCTTCCAAGGAGAGTCGCCGCCGCGACAAGAGGATCTTGAGGACGTTTGGCGAGGACATATCCAGTGGGTCCGAGAAGCACATCACTCCAGAGGCCGAATGGATGGCGAAGCAGGGGTATCAGTGGATTGAATCTGAGGAGGAGCCCATCCCTGCTCCCGAGTCCGATGAAGAGCATGACGAGTGATTACTTTGCTTGAGACACCACTTGTGTCGTAGGTGTCCTCTCTGCCTTTTTGGTGTCTCGATGCCAAAGGGGAGAGAGTGTAGGATTTGCGAGTCGTGTGTCGTGTTTGTTTCGTCTTGTCGCTTTGCTTTCGCCCGCTGAACCTCGTTTGCTTTAGTTTGGTTTGTGCTTGTGAGTCCAGAGTTTCTATCATATGGTGTAAGACATATGCACTCTATCGTACCCTATTGAGCCTATGCTATATCTTGTACCCTTTTCTTTATGCTCATAGTTATTATCTTATCTCCTTGCTTAGTATTAGCTCTATTATTGCAAGATATGCCTTGTCCATAAAATATAGGGGAGTGTTGATCCTAGTATGTGTGTCGTAAGTCCAAAGCACCTCTCTAAATAGTACACATCTAGGGGGAGCCCGTCTATATTTTATGGATGTGGGGTTTGCCCTTGTTCTAGTTTATTTCCCTTCGTGCAAATCCCGTATTGTCATCAATCCACCAAAAGGGGGGAGATTGTAAGGGCATATTTATCCCTTAGTTGTTTTGGTGATTGATGACAATGCTTTTGTGGACTAATCGTGTGCATGGAGTATTTCAGACATATCATGACTAGGCACAAGACGATTTGGTGCCCCTCGAAGACTATTGAAGACGGCGTTTGTCTACGTTTCTTTTCGGTGGATTTGAGTCGTAGGAAAGCTGTACTATTAAGAGGGGGTCCGCGTTGGAAAGGTTTGGGTGGAATCATCACATACATGTCTACTCCTTTTGCACCACCTTTCCTTTGGCTCTTTGGAGCATCCTCCGTCTCTCCTTGTCTATGCAAAATGATGGTCTCCTAGTGTTCTTTGAACCTGGGGCATGCGGTAGTCTTGCTCCTCGGCGGTAGTACCGCAGCCCTTGCGATAATCTTACCGGCCTCTGGCGCTGTAGTACCGTGGCCTCGTGGCGCCAACTGCTAGTGCGGTAGTAGGGCGGATGTAATTTTTACATCCGCGCCTCACGCGGTAGTACCGCTCCATGGGCGCAGAGTACCGTCTTGCGCCTGGCCGAGCTCGGCGACATGGATGAGCGGTGAGGCAGATGTAATTTTTACATCCAGCGCTCTACGCGATAGTACCGCCTCAGTCTCATGCGGTAGTACCATGTCGAATTTTTGCATGGATCAAAACTTCAGCGGAAGTAGTCACGGATGTATTTTTATATGTCCTGTGCCTTCCCGCCTAGTCCATTCCTGCTTTGCGGTAGTATGCGCGTGTTTGGTTTGCGCGGTAGTACACATGGTCGCTGAGCTGGTTAAGTGGATAACGGTTGGATTTGTTCTTTCACTATATAAGGGGCGTCTGCTTCTCCGAGTTGACTACCTCTTCCACCTCTAAGCTCCATTGTTGCTCTAAGCTCCATTTTCGCCCGATCTCTCTCCCTAGCCATTCAAACTTGTTGATTCTTTAGGGATTGGTTGAGAAGGCCACGATCTACACTTCCACCAAGAGAAATTTGATCCCCCCTAATCCCTTGCGAATCTTGTTACTCTTGGGTGTTTGAGCACCCTAGACGGTTGAGGTCACCGCGGAGCCATATTCCATTGTGGTGAAGCTTCGTGGTGTCGTTGGGAGCCTCCAATTAAGTTGTGGAGATTGCCCCAACCTTGTTTGTAAAGGTCTGGTCGCCGCCTCCAAGGGCACCAATAGTGGAATCATGGCATCTCGCATTGTGTGAGGGCGTGAGGAGAATACGGTGTCCCTAGTCGATTCTTGGGGAGCATTGTGCCTCCACACCGCTCCAACGGAGACGTACTTCAAAAGGAAGGAACTTCGCTAACACATCCTCGTCTTCACCGGCTCCACTCTTGGTTATCTCGTGCCTTTACTTGTGCAAGCTTATTTGTGTTATATCCCTTGCTTGCTTGTGTGTTTGCTGTTGTTGCATCATATAGGTTGCTCACCTAGTTGCATATCTAGACAACCTACTTTGATGCAAACTTTAAATTGGTAAAGAAAAGCTAAAAATTGTTAGTTGCCTATTCACCCCCCCCCTTCCCTCCCCTCTAGTCAACTGTATTGATCCTTTCATATGTCCATCCAAAATCCGTCGTGCTTCTTCACACTCTGCTCTTCCTGCTCTAGCCGCTCAAACAAGCGCCGGCAGGACTGCCCCTCCTCCTCTGTGGCGGGTCTTTGCCGCCAAGAGGCCTCACCGCCTCACCCTACTCCCATCTCCGGCTGGACATCCCTCTACTCACCCACACCTGCTGTTATTCTCCGTGATGGCAGATGAACCAAGAACCCTCATACTCCCCTACCTTGGGAAACAATCGCCGAAGTCTTCCACGGCTCCGTGTCGTTTCCCTTCCTAGGCCTCGCCGTCGTCCCTTCGCCTCAGTGCTCTCCATGCGTGGTCAACGAACGACATCCTTGAGTGGAATGTACGTGGAGAGGCCGATACCGGGTCCATGGTCGCATACACAAGGAAATGCCTCCTTACTACACGCAAAATAATGATTCCTCCACGACAGTTAGGGACCCACCGAAGGGCCTCTGTTTTCGCAAAAACGTTTCCCCATCGAGAGCTCGGACCCACCAGCTATATCTTCGCACGCAAGGAAGTGCCTCCTTATTACGCACAAAAAAATGAATACTCCCCTGCTAGCTGGGACCCACCATAGTGGGAGGCTGACTTGTGGGCCTACTAAGTTGATGTGGACACAGGGCTTTGTCACCTTAGTCAAGATGAACGATTCTAGCTCCAAAGGATCAGACGTTGTCCATCCAACCGCCGTAGTGCTTCTTCAACCTCTGGTCTTCTTACTCCAGCTGACTAAACCAGCGCCGCTCAAGCCGCCTGCTCCGGCCTCCCGTGGCCGGCTCTGCTGCCGCGTAGGCCTGACCGCCCCAGCCGACTCCAACCTCTAGCCAGGCCATCCCTCTACTCACCCACACCCCCTGTTTTCTATGGCAACGGCAGCCTCACACCGCAGCCGAACCAGTCAACCCTCGTACTCCTCTCTGCGTGGGCATCCACATCCGCGTCTTCCCCGGCTCCGTGTTGTCCCTTCCTAGGCCTCGTCGTCGTCCACCGCCTTGGTGCTCTCGGTGCGGCATGGTCAATGTGGTCAAGGAACGACTTCCATCGGAAGAGTCTTTATGCGTGGAGAGGCGATAGTTGGGTCCATGGCCGCAGAAGGAAGTGCCTCCTTATTACAGCGCAAAATAATGATTCCTCCACCTGACAGCAGGGACCCACCGTACGAGCCACCGTATTTTGTGAAAAAAATGTTTCCCCCCTGACAACTGGGACCCACCAGCTACATCTTCGGACGCAAGGAAGTGTGTCCATATTACGGGAAAAAAATATGATTCTCCTCCTGACAGCTGGTACCCGCCAGCTATATCTTCGCATGCAAGGAAGTGCCTCCTTACCTCCATTACATCTAGGACACACTCGGTCGAACCGTACGTATGGTTGTCTGTCTGGTCTCGAACGCCTACTCCCTCATACATACGGCCACGGCTCGTGTACATGGAGAGGAAGCGAAGGGCAGCAACGGTGTCCTGTTCATCGGCAGCTAACCGGCTGGGTCAGAACAGAGAAACTGTGTCGTGTTCATCGGGAGGCAACGGAATGTGTCCTGTTCATCGGGAGCCAACCGGCTTGGATGGAACAGCTGAAACAAGGCCTAGCATACCACAAAACGGAGGAAACGGCCTTCTGTTCGACCGCCTATGGTCTAAACTGGATCATATTCATCGGGAGGGGTCTGACGTACCGCAAAATAGAGGAAACAGACTTCTCTTCGACCTCCTATGGTCGAAACGGGGTCCTGTTCATCGGGAGGAGTGTGGCATACCGCAAAACGGGACTCCACGGGCTACTGTTCATCCACCGTCGACCTCCTCCAGCCTCCACCTGCTACTGTTCATCCATGGCGTCTCCCTCCTTCCTCCACGGGCTCCTGTTCATCCAGCCTCCACCGGCTACTATTCAACCAGCCCTCCACGGGATCCTATCCATCCAGCCTCCACCGCCTACTGTTCAACCAGCCCTCCACACGGGGTCCTGTTCAACCAGCCCTCCACAGGGTCCTGTTCATCCATCCCCAACCGGCTCGGGTGTGTGGCGGCCTCCTCTCGATCGGGGTCCTGTTCATCCAGCGGCAACGACCTCTACTACCATGGGGTCCTGTTCATCCAACCCCCACCGAGAACTATTCATCCAACCCCCAACAACGCTCATTGTTCATCAAGAGGCAGCGGGTCCAATCAGCTTCAATTAGCAGCAGTAGCATAGGAATCGCTCGATCAGGTTCAGTTAACAGCCAGGGATCGATCGATCGCTCGGGTTCAGTAACGCGTAGCCAGTGCAATCACTCGGGTTGAGTAAGTGAACGCCTCGCTCGTGTTCAGTTAGAGCCCAATGCCTCGCACAGACGCGCGTAGAGTACGAGAGAAACACGCAAACCTCCGTGCATTGCTCGGCCCCGACCACCCACCGTAACCGGGAACTCCCGGAAATTGTTCTCACCCTCGCTTCTACCATGGTTTTTTCTGTCATGGACAGCCCAAAGAATGTCATGCAACTGCGTCTCCGGCCCGCCCAGGACGAAAAGCCCATTTTCTGTCATGATTTTTTGTCATAGAAGTAGGAGCCCACCGCATCTATGATGATACCGGGTTTTGTCACAATTATTGTCATAGAAGTGTCATAAGCATGACAGGAAAAAAATCGTTCGGCCCAAAATGTCACGGATGTGTCTTTTTTTTGTAGTGTGGCAAGTTGACGGGAAAATATTTGTGATAGATTGGATAAATAGCTCTCGATAAAACATGAAATAAAATAAGTAATAAAAAAAGTTTAGCAAAGTTTTTTTGGGTTTTGAAATAATAGTCTGGAAATAAAACCAAATAAAAATAGATCTCAAAGCAAATATGATAAAGAATAGACCTGGGGGCCGTAGATTTCACTAGTGGCTTCTCTCAAGAAAATAGCATACGGTGGGGTACACAAATTACGGTTGGGAAATTGATAGAAGATCGAATAATTATAAGATATCCAAGGCAATGATCAGTATATAGGCATCGCGTCCAAGATTAGTAGACCGACTCCTGCCTGCATCTAGTACTATTACTCCACACATCGACTGCTATCCAGCATGCATCTAGTGTATTAAGTTCATGGAGAAACGGAATAATGCAATAAGAATGTTGACATGATGTAGACGAGATCTATTCGTGTAGGAATAGACCCCGTCTTGTTATCCTTAATAGCAAAGATACATGTCTGTCTTGCTGCCCCTTCTGTCACCGGGAAAGAACACCGCAAGATTGAACACATCACAAAGCACCTCTTCCCATGGCAAGAAAAATCAATCTAGTTGGCCTGACTAAACCAAAGATTCGAAGAAGAAATACGAGGATATAAGTAATCATGCATATAAGAGATCAAAAGAAGACTCAAATAATATTCATGGACATAGATCTGATCATAAACTCAAAGTTCATTGGATCCCAACAAACACACCACAGAAAAAAGAGTTACATCAAATAGATCTCCAAGATACCATTGTATTGAGAATCAAAAGGGAGAGAGGAAGCCATCTAGCTACTACCTACGGACTCTTAGGTCTATGGTGAACTACTCACGCATCATCAGAGAAGCCCCAATGAGGATGATGAACCCCTCCGTGATGGTGTCTAGATTGGATCTCGTGGTTCTGGAACTTGCAGTGGCTGGAATTATGTTTTGTCGACTCCCCTAGGGTTTCTGGAATATTTGGGAATTTATAGGGTGAAGAGGCGGTGCAGGAGGTCACCAAGGTGGGCATGACCCACCCACGGGGCGCAGGGCCTCTGGCATGCCAGTGTCTTGTGCTCACCTCGGGCCTCCTCTCGGTACTTATTTGTACCACTAGGTGTCTTCTGGTCCGGAAAAAACTCCAAAAAAGTTTCAAGGGCGTTTGGACTCCCTTTGGTACCGATATTTTGTAAGTAAAAACAAGCAAAAACAACAACTGGCACTGGGCACTATGTCAATAGGTTAGTCCCGAAAAATGATATAAAGTTGCTATAAAATGATTGTAAAACATCCAAAATGATAATGTAATAGCATGGAACACGCAAAAATTGTAGATACGTTGATGACGTTTCACCCATACATCAAACGCCATTGCTACTGGCGTTTCAAGCCTTCCTAGTCATCCTAGTCACATTTGCCACTTATATGTGAAGGAGAGCAATGCGAGCTAGTTCGATATTTCTAAATGGAGAAGAAACGCCACGGCTTGTGGCGTTACAAAAAGGGTCAGATCGTGAAATAGTTTTTGAAGGAGTTTATTTTGTGCTAAGGTTTGCTGAGAAGGTCAAAACAGTGAAAAAGGCCATTCTATCGTTATGTGGTGAAGTTGAAGCATGATTTATATTTTATTGTCTTTCTTATGAGTGACGATCGGGGACGAGCGATGGTCTTTTCCTACCAATCTATCCCCCTAGGAGCATGCGTATTAGTACTTTGCTTCGATGGCTAATAAATTTTTCCAATAAGTATGTGAGTTCCTTATGACTAATGTTGAGTCCATGGATTATACGCACTCCCACATTTCCACCATTGCTAGCCTCTCTAGTACCGCGCAACTTTCGCCGGTGCATTAAACCCACCATATACCCTTCCTCAAAACAGCCACTATACCTACCTATTATGGCATTTCCATAGCCATTCCGAGATATATTGCCATGCAACTTCCACCGTTTCGTTTATTATGACACATACCATCATTGTCATATTGCTTTGCATGATCATATAGTTGACATAGTATTTGTGGCTCAGCCAACATTCATATTTTTATGCATGTCACGCTAGATCATTGCACATCCCGGCACACCGCCGGAGGCATTCATATAGAGTCATATCTTTGTTCTAGTATAGAGGTGTAATTCTTGAGTTGTAAGTAAATAAAAGTGTGATGATCATCATTATTAGAGCATTGTCCCATGTGAGGAAAGAATGATGGAGGCTATGATTCCCGCACAAGTCGGGATGAGGCTCCGGACGAATAAAAGAGAGAGAGAAAAGAGGCCAAAGAGCCCAAAAGAAAAAATGAGAGAAAAAGAGAGAGGGGACAATGTTACTATCCTTTTGTCACACTTGTGCTTCAAAAATAGCACCATGTTCTTCATATAGAGAGTCTCCTATTTTATCACTTTCATATACTAGTGGGTATTTTTCATTGTAGAACTTGGCTTGTATATTGCAATGATGGGCTTCCTCAAATTGCCCTAGGTCTTGTGAGCAAGCAAGTTGGATGCACACCCACTTAGTTTTCTTTTCAGCTTTCATACACTTATAGCTCTAGTGCATCCGTTGCATGGCAATCCCTACTCACTTGCATCGATATTAATTGATTGGCATCTCCATAGCGCATTAATTTGCCTAGTTGATGTGAGACATTCTCCTTTTTGTCTTTTCCTCACAACCTCCACCATACTCTATTCCACCCATAGTGATATATCCATGGCTCACGCTCATGTATTGCGTGAAAGCTGAAAAAGCTTGAGAACATTAAAAGTATGAAACAATTGCTTGGCTTGTCATCGGGGTTGTGCATGATAAATACTTTGTGTGATGAAGATAGAGCATGACAAGATTATATGATTTTGTAGGGATAACTTTCTTTAGCCATGATATTTTGAGAAGACATGATTGCTTTATTAGTATGCTTGAAGTATTATTATTTTTATGTACACCATGTTCTTCATATAGAGAGTCTCCTATTTTATCACTTTCATATACTAGTGGGAATTTCTGATTATAAAACTTGGCTTGTATATTGCAATGATGGGCTTTCTCAAATTGCCCTAGGTCTTCATGAGCAAGCAAGTTGGATGCACACCCACTTAGTTTTCTTTTGAGCTTTCATACACTTATAGCTCTAGTGCATCCGTTGCATATCAATCCCTACTCACTTGCATCGATATCAATTGATGAGCATCTCCATAGCCCATTAATTTTCCTAGTTTATGTGAGACATTCTCCTTTTTGTCTTCTCCTCACAACCTCCACCATACTCTATTCCACCCATAGTGTTATATTCATGGTTCACGCTCATGTATTGCGTGAAAGCTGAAAAAGCTTGAGAACATTAAAACTATGAAACAATTGCTTGGCTTGTCATCCAGGTTGTGCATGATAAATACATTATGTAATGAAGATAGAGCATGACAAGATTATATGATTTTATAGGGATAACTTTCTTTAGCCATGATATTTTGAGAAGACATGATTGCTTTATTAGTATGCTTGAAGTATTATTATTTTATGTCAATATTAAATTTTTATTTTGAATCTTATGGATCCGAGCATTCATGCCACAATAAGAAAAATTACATTGATAAATATGTTAGGTAGCATTCCACATCAAAAATTCTGTTTTTATCATTTACCTACTCAAGGACGAATAGGAATTAAGCTTGGGGATGTTTGATACGTCTCCGACGTATCTATAATTTTTTATTGTTCCATGCTATTATATTATCCATCTTGGGTGTTTTATATGCATTAATATGCTATGTTATATCATTTTTTGGGACTGACCTATTAACCTAGTGCCTAGTGCCAGTTGCTATTTTTTCCTTGTTTTTGTCTTTTACAGAAAATCAATACCAAACGGAGTCCAAACGGCATAAAAAATTTTGAGGATTTTTCTTGGACCATAAGACAACCATGAAGCTTCGGGAAGAGGCCAGAAGACCCACGAGGGGGCCACAAGCCCTAGGGGTGTGCCCTAGGGGGCGACCCCTAGGCTTGTGGGCCCCTCGTGGCTCTCCTAACCCTAATCTCTGCTCTATAAATACCCAAATATTCCCCTTACTTTAGAGGGCACACCAAAAATACTTTTCCACCGCCGCAAGCTTACATTCGTGAGATCCCATCTTGGGGTCTTTTTCGACACTCTACCGGAGGGGGATTCGATCAAGGAGGGCCTCTACACCAACCTTGCTGCTCTTCCGATGATGTGGACCTAAGGGTCCATAGCTAGTAGCTAGATGGCTTCTCCTCTCCCTTTGATCTTCAATACAATGTTCTCCTCGACGTTCTTGGAGATCTATTCGATGTAATCTTCTTTCGCGTTGCGTTTGTTGAGATCTGATCAATTGTGGATTTATGATCAAATTATTTATGAATATTATATGAGTCTTCTCTGAACTCTTTTATGCATGATTAAGATAGATTTGTATTTGTCTCCGATCTATCGATTTGGTTTGCTAATTAGATTGGTTTTTCTTGCAATGGGAGAGGTGCTTTGTGATGGGTTCAATCTTGCGGTGTCCTCACCTAGTGATAGTAGGGGTAGCGAGGCACGTTTACTTGTATTGTTGCCATTAAGGATAAAAAGATGGGGGTTTTACCATATTGATTGGATCTATCCCTCTACATCATGTCATCTTGCTTAAGGCATTATTCCGTTCTTGTTAACTTAATACACTAGATGCATGCTGGATAGCGGTCGATGTGTGGAGTAATAGTAGTAGATGCAGGCAGGAGTCGGCCTACTTGTCACGGACGTGATGCCTATATTCATGATCATTGCATTAGATATCTTCATACTTTGTGCTTTTCTATCAATTGCTCAACGGTAATTTGTTCACCCACCGTATGTGTTCTTTCAAGAGAGAAGCATCTAGTGAAAACTATGGCCCCCCGTCTAATTCTTATCATATATTTTCAGATCGATAAAACCAAAAACCCAAAAATACCTTGTTGTAATTTATTTATATTTACCTTATTTGCCTTTACTTATCTTTTATATCTATCTCTATCAGATCTCACTCTTACTAGTGACCGTGAAGGGATTGACAACCCCTTTTTCGCGTTGTGTGCAAGTGTTTGTTAGTTTGTGCAGGTGCATCTATTGGGGACTTGCTTGTACCTCCTACTGGATTGATACATTGGTTCATAACTGAGGGAAATACTTATCTCTACTTTGCTGCATCACTCTTTCCTTTTCAAGGGGAAAACCAACGCAAGCTCGAGAAGTAGCACGCGGTCGATCGGTCGGTCGTTGGCCTCGCCGTCTCCCGACACGAAGAGCGAGACGCCACTGCACCACGCGATTCCTAGCTCCTTTTTCAACTAAGCCCCGAAAATATGGGGACAAATGGAAGAGGAACGTGAGGAGGAGAGTGCTACCTCTGCGGCGGTGAGGATGTGCACCACGGCAGCGTGCTCGAAGGTGTCGAGGCAGCGAGATCCGTGTCGCAGGAGAGAGGAGCCAAGTAAGTAGAGCAGCGCAACTTAGGGTGTGAATCGACGGGAGGGAAACCCTAGTCCTCTTGCTCGCATGGATGCAGTGTGGGTGCAGCGCTGGTGCTAGTTTCATAAACGGGTTGAAACTTTTGTTTCCGCTCAGCCTGGCTGGGGGGTCCTTTTGCATCCGTTGGGCCAGGCCCATCTAGACATGCAACATACCAAACAATGAGATAATTTTATGATGGGTGCGAGCCAGGTACAATACAAAAAACCAAACACGCCCTTAGGATCTGGACGTCTACGATGACTTGTTCCCACAACACGTTTTGTTAGGGGGGGTTCTCTCAGCAGTGGAGTATTAACATCCTCCCTAAAGTCACGTGGGATGCAGAGTCAAAGTGCCTTAGGCCCAACGGATGAACTCGGCCGGGCCAAGCTCCACCTCCTATGCTCCTAGCTACGCAAGGTGGGACCAAAGAGGGGATGTCTGGTGCATCGGGGCAATTAGTGCTGCCGATGCACCGGTCCGGCGGTCCCTCGTTGCACATTCAAAAATATTCCAAAAAATCTGGAAAAAATTTAGTGCATCGACACAACATCAATGTATGTTGTCACAAAAATTCAAATCAAAATTCAAACATTGCTCAACATACAAAATGGCTAAGTTAACACTTAATAGTACATACCAGCAGTTGGCTTCACCTTTGGTCAATTAGCATACTGATGTCAAATTTATCAATTTTGTATCTCGATCAATGTTTCAATTTTTTATTTGAATTTTTATGACAACATACATTGATGTTGTTTCAATACACTAAGTTTTTTCCAGAATTTTTTTAAGATTTTTTAATGTACAACAGGGTCCGGTGTACCGGTAGCATCAATTGGCCCCGTGCACCAGATACGTTCCTGGACTAAAGAAGCAGCAGCACCTAACCAGCATTGTTGCACGCAAGGTAGCATCAACCAGCAATACATGTGTTGTGCTAGATTCCAGTCTTTAGAGCATCATATGCTCATTTAACACTTCCTTCTTGCTCTATTCACAGGATCGATCAGCTCAGACACCATAACTAGTCCCGGTTTTAACTGTCTTATAGGTCTCATCATGGCCTCCCTTGGGATATCAAAACCAGTGAGAGGAAACGTGGGTCGGCCCACTTACAAGACATGGTTGTAGGTGGGTTGTGCATGACCTCTTACGCTAGTCCTATATCTTGCTTAATATGAGATGCACGACATTACCTATTTGGCGCTTTAGGCGTCCGTTTTAATTGTTTTTTCAAACGGGTGCACACACGCCGTCTCGTTGGGACAGCTCATCTTGACTTCTTTTTTTCATTTTTCTAGTAAACTGCAAAGAAAAGGTGTGCTCAGAGAGAACCAACTCGCGATCTCCTCCTCAAGTATAAACAGCGCTAACCACTCGGACACCTTCACGCTGATTACTTCTCTCTTCTTTTTCTCGCTTTTATTGTTTTTCAGTTCATGAAAAGCCCCGGGTTTTCTGGACCGGATTTAGTTTGATTATTTTTTTTCCTTTTTCTGTTTTTTATGTTTCCCCTTTTTCTTTAACTTTTTTATTACTTTATTTTATTTTTTCAAGATCCTCGAACTTTCTCAAATTCGATGAACTTTTTAAAAAATTGGTGATTGTTTTTTCAAAATCGATGAACTTTTTTCCCTATTCGATGATTTTTTTTCAAAATAGATGAAACTTCCTGGTTTTGTTGAACTTTTTTTTCAAAACCGATGAACATTTTTCAAATTGCAGAACTTTTCAAACTTTTTCAAAGTCAATGAACTTTTTTTCAAAATCGATGAATGTTTTTTAAATTTGATGAACTTTTAAAAAATCGATCTTTCTTAAAAATTGACAAACTTTTTTCAAAATCATTTTTTGAAATTTATGTTTTATTTTTCCAGATAATTTATATTGGGTATTCATTAACGATTTACTGAACGAAATGTTAACTATTTTCCGATAGTAGACAACAAAACTAGTTTGGTCGAGTAGTTAATGCATAAGGCATTGAGCGTTGCGGTTCCAAGTTAGAATCCCACCGATCTCAAATTTTGATTATTATTGGTTTTTTTTTTTTCTTAACGTTTCCTTTTCTAGCAGATTACTGGGCCGGCCCGCTGCTCGTCACTAGCAAGCAGCAGTAGCCCCAACCGGCACTTAGAGCTCCTAATAGGCGCTCCCGAGATGCGAAGAGGGCTCATCTACTACATGTGCCTCTGTCTGGGCCTGCCCCAAAAAATTTATGTTTTCTGAACCTTATATATACAGTTAGCATACCCCTCAAAAAAATATACAGTTATTATCAGTTTTAGCAAACTTCTGCACGGTTTTGATTTTTTTTTACTTTTCCAATTTATTGGTTTATTCGTTGTTTTTTTGGTATATTTTATTGTTTGTTTTTTCCTTTTCTTTTTTCCTCTCGGTTATCTTTTGTTATTTTCCCAATTTCAAAAACACATGCTGAATATTTTTCTAACACCCATGCAACATTTTTCAGATACTCGTTGAACATTTTACAAATATATGTTAAATAATTTTCGAATTCTTGTTAAACATTTTTAAAATACAAGGTGAACATTATTAACACATGCTTATTTTAAAAAAATATCACGAACATATGTTTAACCACGTGAACATCTTTTGAAAGTCAGGAACAATTTTTTGACTGGTATCTATCTTTTCAGAAAAAACATGTGATGATTTTCTGAAACTATGTGAACATATTTACTAAATGTTATGAAGGTTTTATTTTAATTGTATGAACCTTTTTTTACAAATTATGAGAACATTTTTGTCATTTTCATGATCTAATTAAATTACGTTAATATATTTTTGAGATATATGATTTTTATAAAAATATCATGATCATTTTTCTGAGCTGTACAGAGTTTTGTTTCTGAAACATGCAAATAAACTCTTACATGCCACAATCATTTTTTAATGTATGATGAACATTTATGAAACTAAAATATAGTGATTTGTTCTGATGTATATATACTTTTAATGGGTATATAATAAGAATATAAATAAGTTAACAATAGAGAAAGTGAAAAGAGAAAACTACAAGCGAAAGACAAGCCCAGTGGGCTGTCCTGTATAAGATGAACCGGAGGCGAGCACTCTTTCTAGCAGTAAGCGATGTATAGACACGCCCAACACCTTAGAGCAACCGCAATGTATGCTTTTTTGCTACCATATATATATATATATATATATATATATATATATATAAAGAAAAGAAAGGTAGCGTCTCCTCTAACCTTAAAGGTTACAACTAAGACCTAAACAATCCATTAAGTCACTCTTGTCGGCCTTAGGAAGAAATAAGAAGACAACCCCTCGGTAAAGAATTTAAGAGCGTTTAAATCACTAAAGTGATGATGTAAATAATCTTATATTTTTTACAAAAATAGTACAAAAGAAGGATGGTTGGTTGGACAAAAATCGGTGCTACTCAACAATTTTTTTTGGCTAAGGCTTATTAGAATCTCCATACATTATGGATTTCTCATCTAACATAAGACAAATCATGTGGAGCGCTAGAGCTTTTTTCCTTCGGTCCTAAATGAATAATGGAAAAGGGAACAAAGGCCTGAAAGCTGAGCATGCACCTTAAGCGCCAAATAGCATATTCCTCGTGCACTATATATTTTTGAACAAAAGGTGGATTTTATTGGCTAAAAAAGAAGCATTAGGTTGATACAAATCCAAAAATATATATACCCGGTCTCTGCATAGTTAGAACTTAGAATGCACATAGCTGACGTCAACATAGAAAAAGCACGCCGGCAAATAGTAAAGTTATTTAAAACCAAGTATGCGTAGGCAAGGGAAAAAGAAAACCCAAAGTGATCAGGTCCATGATCGATAAACTACTTGAGATAACAAGGTTTTCAACAACAACATCTTTAAGAACGGAGGACACTTTCGAGCGTTGTTTTCACCGGATACAACCAAACAAAGCGAGAATCTAGATTTTCAACCTCAAGAAGTAATCCAAGGCCTTCAACATGGTAACAGTCTAAAAATACTTC
Organism: Aegilops bicornis; assembly: GCA_021605145.1. Classification (NCBI taxonomy): domain Eukaryota; kingdom Viridiplantae; phylum Streptophyta; class Magnoliopsida; order Poales; family Poaceae; genus Aegilops; species Aegilops bicornis. The sequence continues at coordinate 463,516,507 of CM038671.1, forward strand.
ACCACTGCTAGACATAAACAGCTCGTGCCAGATCTAGGCTTTCAACCTATAGCTCGCGACGGGGCTCAACTAACACCACCATCGAAGTCACTCAAGTGTTGTCGCCGCCATTTTTTCGTGATCCCAGATGCAACAGCCGCCGTTTCAGAACCATCACTTTGTGTCAAGTCGTCATCCATAATTTGCATCAAGTCGCCAAACTCAACCACTAGATACTGAGAGATGAACACTCCCCAAGATTTTTCGTGGACCACCATCATCATGAGCCATAGGAGGCTAGGAATTATTTAGGTTAATTAAATGTTAATCCATGCTATGTTGGTGGGCATGTTTTGGAAATTGCGTTCTTTGTAATAGCATTGATACGTCCATTTTGCATCATGTTTTATGTTGATATTAATTGTATTATAGACTGTTATTTCACTTTATGGTACAATTCTTGTGCCTTTTCTCTCTTATTTTATAAGATTTACATGAAGAGGGAGAATGTCGGCAGTTGAAATTCTGGACCGGAAAGGAGCAAATCTGATATACCTATTATGCACATCTCGAAATGTTCTGAAACTTTACGGAGAATTGTTTTGAAATATATAAAACAAATATTGGGCGAAGAAAGAATAGAAGAGGACCCACCAGGTGGCCACAAGCTTGGGGGCGCGCCTCCTGAGCTTGTGGGCCTCCACCACCCTCGTGTCCATCTTCTGCTATATGGAGGGTTTTGACCTAAAAAATCATAAGGAGGCTTTCGGGACGAAGCGATGCCGTCTCGTGACGGAACCTGGACAGAAGCAATCTAGGGCTCCGGCGGAGCTATTCTGCCGGATAAACTTCCCTCCGGGAGGGGGAAATCGAAGCCATCATCATTACCATCGATCCTCTTATCGTGGGAGGTTCAATCTTCATCAACATCCTTATCAACACAATCACCTCTCAAACCCTAGTTCATCTCTTGTATTCAATCTTTGCCTCAGAACCTCAGATTGGTACTTGTGGGTTGCTAGTTGTGTTGATTACTCCTTGTAGTTGATGCTAGTTGGTTTATTTGGTGGAAGATCATATGTTCAGATCCTTAATGATATTCAATACCCCTTTGATCTCGAACATAATTATGCTTTGTGAGTAGTTACGTTTGTTTCTGGGGACATGGGAGAAGTCTTGTTATAAGTAATCATCTGAATTTGATATTCGATCAATATTTTGATGAGATGTATGCTGTCTTTCCTCTAGTGGTGTTATGTGAACGTCGACTACATGACACTGTTGGGGAACGCAGTAATTTCAAAAAAAATCCTACGATCACGCAAGATCTATCTAGGAGAAGCATAGCAACGAGCGGGGAGAGTGTGTCCACGTACCCTCGTAGACCAAAAGCGGAAGCGTTAAGTAACGCGGTTGATGTAGTCGAACGTCTTCGCGATCCAACCGATCAAGTACCGAACGCACGGCACCTCCGCGATCTGCACACGTTCAACTCGGTGACATCCCTCGAACTCTTGATCCAAATTGAGGCCGAGGAGAGTTCACAAGACGACGGCGGCAGGACGGTGTTGATGAACTTATCGACGCAGGCTTCGCCAAGCACTACAACGAGCATGACCGAGGTGGAAATCTGTGGAGGGGGGCACCGCACAGCTAAGATCAACTTTGATGTGTTCTAGGGTGCCCCCTCCCCACGATATAAAGGAGGGAGGGGAGACCGCCAAACCTCATAGGCGCGCCAGGGGAGGAATCCTCCTCCTAGTACGTGAGTAGGACTCCCCCCTTTCCTAGTCCTACTAGGAGAAGAAGGAAGGAGGGGGAAAGAGAAGGAAGGAGGGCGCCGCCCCTCCCCCTAGTACAATTCGGACTAGGCCCATGGGGGCGCGGCCAGCCCTTGGCAGCCCCTCTCTCTCTCCCCTAGGCCCAATAAGGCCCATTACTTCTCCGGTGGTTCCGATAACCCTTCCCAAGACTCGATATTTATCCGGTGACCCCCAGACTCATCCAAGGTCCGAATAACATCGTCCAATATATCATTCTTTATGCCTCGACCATTTCGAGACTCCTCGTCATGTCCGTGATCACATCCAGGACTTCGAACTACCTTCGGTATATCAAAACACATAAACTCATAATACCGATCGTCATCGAATGTTAAGCGTGCGGACCCTACGGGTTCGAGAACTATGTAGACATGACCGAGACTCATCTCCGATCAATAACCAATAGCGGAACATGGATGCTCATATTGGCTCCCACATATTCTACGTAAGATCTTTATCAACAAACCGCATAACAACATACGTTGTTCCCTTTGTCATCGGTATGTTACTTGCCCGAGATTTGATCGACCAGATCTCAATACCTAGTTCAATCTGCTACCGGCAAGTCTCTTTACTCGCTCAGAATGCATCATCCCGCAACTAACTCATTAGTCACATTGCTTGCAAGGCTTATAGTGATGTGCATTACCGAGAGGCCCCAGAGATACCTCTCCGATAATCGGAGTGAGAAATCTAATCTCGATCTATGCCAACTCAACAAACACCAATGTAGAGACACCAGAGAGCATCTTTATAATCACCCGATTACGTTGTAACATTTGATAGCACACTAAGTGTTCCTCCAGATATACGGAGTTGCATAATCTCATATTCATAGGAACATGTATAAGTCATGAAGAAAGCAATAGCAACAAACTAAACGATCATAGTGCTAAGCTAACGGATGGGTCAAGTCAATCACATCATTCTCTAATGATGTGATCCCGTTTATCAAATGACAACTCATGTCTATGGCTAGGAAACTTAACCATCTTTGATTAACGAGCTAGTCAAGTAGAGGCATACTAGTGACACTTTTGTTTGTCTCGTGTATTCACACATGTACTAAGTTTCCTTAATACAATTTCTAGCATGAATAATAAACATTTATCATGATATTAGGAAATATAAATAACAACTTTATTATTGCCTCTAGGGCATATTTCCTTCAGTCTCCCACTTGCACTAGAGTCAATAATCTAGATTACACAGTAATGATTCTAACACCCATGGAGTCTTGGCGCTGATCATGTTTTGCTTAGTCAACGGGTCTGCAACATTCAGATCCCTATGTATCTTGCAAATCTCTATGTCTCCCTCCTTGACTTGATCGCGGATGGAATTGAAGCGTCTCTTGATGTGCTTGGTTCTCTTGTGAAATCTGAATTCCTTTGCCAAGGCAATTGCACCAGTATTGTCACAAAAGATTTTTATTGGACTCGATGCACTAGGTATGACACCTAGATCGGATATGAACTCCTTCATCCGCACTCCTTCATTTGCTGCTTACAAGCAGCTATGTACTCCGCTTCACACATAGATCCCGCCCACGACGCTTTGCTTGAACTGCACCAACCGACAACTCCACCGTTCAATATAGATACGTATCCGGTTTGTGACTTAGAGTCATCCTCGATCGGTGTTAAAGCTTGCAACAACGTAAACCATTTACGTTTAGCTCTTGTCACCTCCATAAACGAGAAACATATCCTTAGTCCTTTTCGTATTTCAGAAGTTCTTGACCGCTGTCCGATTATCCACTCTGGATTACTTTGGTACCTCCTCGCTAAACTAATAGCAAGGCACACATCAGTGTCCGTACATGCATTGCATACATGATAGAACCTATAACTGAAGCATAGGGAATGACCTTCATTTTCTCTCTATCTTCTGCAGTGGTCGGGCATTGAGTCTGATTCAACTTCACACCTTGTAACACAGGCAAGAACCCTTTCTTTGCTTGATCCATTTTGAACTTCTTCAAAACTTTATCAAGGTATGTGCTTTGTGAAAGTCCAATTAAGGGTCTTGATCTATCTCTATAGATCTTGATGCCCAATATATAAGCAGCTTCACCAAGGTCTTTCATTGAAAAACTCTTGTTCAAGTATCCTTTTATGCTATCCAGAAATTCTATATCATTTCCAATCAGCAATATGCCATCCACATATAATACTGGAAATGCTACAGAGCTCCCACTCACTTTCTTGTAAATACAGGCTTCTCCAAAAAGTCTCAGATAAAACCATATGCTTTGATCACACTATCAAAACGTTTATTCCAACTCCGAGATGCTTGCACCAGTCCATAAATGGATCGATGGAGCTTGCACATTTTGTTAGCATCCTTTGGATTGATAAAACCTTCTGGTTGCATCATATACAACTATTCTTCCAGAAATCCATTCAGGAATGCAGTTTTTACATCCATTTTCCAAATTTCATGATCATAAAATGTGGCATTTAATAACATGATTCGGACGGATTTAAGCATCGCTACTGGTGAGAAGGTCTCATCGTAGTCAACTCCTTGAACTTGTCGAAAACCTTTCGCAAAAAGTCGAGCTTTGTAGACAGTAACATTACCGTCAGCGTTAGTCTTCTTCTCAAAGATCCATTTATTCTCTATGGCTTGCCGGTCATCGGGCAAGTCAACCAAAGTCCACACTTTGTTCTCATACATGGATCCCATCTCAAATTTCATGGCCTCAACCATTTCGGGAAATCTGGGCTCATCATCGCTTCCTCATAGTTTGTAGGTTCGTCATGGTCAAGTAACATGCCCTCCAGAACAGGATTACCGTACCACTCTGGTGCGGATCTTACTCTGGTTGACCTACGACTACGAGGTTCGGTAGTAACTTGATCTGAAGTTATATGATCATCATCATCATTAGCTTCCTCACTAATTGGTGTAGGAATCAGAGGAACTGATTTATGTGATGAACTACTTTCCAATAAGGGAGCAGGTACAGTTACCTCATCAAGTTCTGCTTTCCTCCCTCTCACTTCGTTCGAGAGAAACTCCTTCTCTAGAAAGAATCCATTCTTAGCAACGAATATCTTGCCTTCGGATCTGTGATAGAAGGTGTACCCAACAGTCTCCTTTGAGTATCCTATGAAGACACATTTCCCCGATTTGGGTTCGAGCTTATCAGGTTGAAGCTTTTTCATATAAGAATCGCAGCCCCAAACTTTAAGAAACGACAACTTGGGTTTCTTGCCAAACCACAGTTCATAAGGTGTCGTCTCAACGAATTTAGATGGTGCCCTATTTAATGTGAATGCAGCCATCTCTCAAGAATAACCACAAAATGATAGCGGTAAATCAGTAAGAGACATCATAGATCGCACCATATCTAATAAAGTTAAACTACGAAGTTCGGACACACCATTATTACGCCGTGGTGTTCGGGTGGCGTGAGTTGCGAAACTATTCTGCATTGTTCCAAATGAAGACCAAACTCGTAACTCAAATACTCTCCTCCACGATTAGATCGCAGAAACTTTATTTTTCTTGTTACGATGATTTTCCACTTCACTATGAAATTCTTTAGTTTTTTCAAATGTTTCAGACTTATGTTTCATCAAGTAGATATATCCATATCTGCTCAAATCATCTGTGAAGGTCAGAAAATAATGATACCTGCCACGAGCCTTAATATTCATCAGACCACATACATCAGTATGTATGATTTCCAATAAATCTATTGCTCGCTCTATTGTTCCGGAGAGCGGAGTTTTAGTCATCTTGCCCATGAGGCATGGTTCGCAAGTACCAAGTGATTCAAAATCAAGTGATTCTAAAAGTCCATCAGAATGGAGTTTCTTCATGCGCTTTACACCAATATGACCTAAACGGCAAGGCCACAAATAAGTTGCACTATCATTATCAACGCCGCATCTTTTAGCTTCAATATTATGAATATGTGTATCACTACTATCGAGATTCAACAAAATAGACCACTCTTCAAGGGTGCTTGACCATAAAAGATATTACTCATATAAATAGAACAACCATTATTCTCGAATTAAATGAATAACCGTCTCGCATCAAACAAGATCCAGATATAATGTTCATGCTTAACGCGGCACCAAATAACAATTATTCAGGTCTAAAACTAATCCCGAAGGTAGATGTAGAGGTAGCGTACAATGGCGATCACATCGACTTTGGAACCATTTCCCACGCGCATCGTCACCTCGTCCTTAGCCAATCTTCGCTTAATCAGAGTCCCCTGCTTCGACTTGCAAATATTAGCAATGTAACCAAGATCAAATACCTGTGCACCATCATGCTGCATTAGTAAGGTACACATAAACAACATGTATATCACATATACCTTTGTTCACCTTGCCATCCTTCTTATCCGCCAAATACTTGGGGCAGTTCCGCTTTCAAAGTGAATGTCCCTTTGCGAGAAGCACTTCGGTCTCGTGCTTAGGTCCGCATTTTGGGTTTCTTTACTTGAGCAGCAACTTGCTTGCCATTCTTCTTGAAGTTCCCCTTCTTCCCTTTACCCTTTTTTCTTGAAACTAGTGGTCTTGTTGACCATCAACACTTGATGCTCCTTCTTGATTTCTACCTCCGCAGCTTTTAGCATTGCGAAGAGCTCGGGAATTGTCTTATCCATCTCTTGCATGTTATAGTTTATCACGAAGCTTTTGTAGCTTGGTAGCAGTGATTGAAGAACTCTGTCAATGACACTATCAACCGGAAGATTAACTCCCAGCTGAGTTAAGTGATTATGATACCCGCATATTTTGAGTATATGCTCACCGACGTAATCCATTTCTCCTCCATTTTGCAGCTATAGAACTTATTGGAGACTTCATATCTCTCAATCCGGCATTTTCTTCAAATATTAACTTCAACTCCTGAACATCTTATATGCTCCATGACGCCCAAAACGCCATTGAAGTCCCGGTTCTAAGCCGTCAGAAACATGGCACAATCGAATTATCGAGTAGTCATCAGCTTTGCTCGCCAGCATTCACAACGTGCCGTGTTGCTCTGCAGCGGGTCTTGCGCCTAGCAAAGGCTTCCAGACGTAATTTTTCTCGTGCAACAATGAGGATAATCCTCAAGTTACGGACCCATTCCGTGTAGTTGCTACCATCATCTTTCAACTTAGCTTTCTATGAACGCATTAAAATTCAAAGGAACAGAGTACGGGCCATTGATCTACAACAACATAGACATGCAAAATACTATCAGGTACTAAGTTCATGATAAATTAAAATTCAATTAATCATATTACTTAAGAACTCCCACTTAGATAGACATCCCTCTGTAAGTGCATCTAGTGCCCCTTAGTGATTTTGGTGTATTGAAGACTTATAGGTTAAGGGACTAATGTGTTTATGAGTGTACACAGGTCTATAAGTCTATGAGGAGTTTGATATTTCTGAGAGAAAGTCGACCCCTAAAATGAAGTTCTTCGATCAAGACTTTGATATTCTCAAGACTTTCTCAAGACTTTGAAAGTGAAGAAATCGATGTGACCTTGAAGACTTGATATTCATTTGAGGAACATGAAGCGTGAAGACTTTTGTTTTTTACGTAGTTTCGCTTTTTCTCTTTCTTGAGTCATAGGAAACACCGTGATCGTTAAAGGGGGTCGAGGAAATACTAAGGAAAAATTTCCATGTGATGCTCAACTCAAAATCCTACACATACCAATCCCTTCGAAAGTGAAGCCTTTGGAAATCTCATACAGTTCGGTCAATTTCTTCAAAGTGATGAGACGAAGTTCTTCCGTCGTTGAGGAATTTGTTCTCGACCGAGGAGTTAGGAATTCGCCAAGTGGATTGCCTACGACAAAGGAGGAACATGATAGCCCTTCGAGGAATTTGAGAGTCAAATTTCCGACCGCTATTGCTGTCAGTCAGCCACCGTCCCAAAATATCTTATCCACCTAACGGTCATATCATTGAAGGGCATTTATGTCTTATCATGTCGGGCTGCTCCCTAGGCTATAAATAGCCCCTACAACCACTAGCTGGTTGGCTGCTCCGAGAGAACTTGACACTTGTCATTTGAGAGCAACCCATCCTCCGAGGACTTTGAGCGAAAATCATCAAGTCAGAAAAACCCAAAAACCAAACCCCCATAAACCCAAAGTGATTGAGCATCATCAAGAGATTGATCCTGCATGGATCCGACGCTTGTTACCTTTTGAAGATTGTGCTTCTTCCAGACGGTTAGGCGTCATGGTCTAGAGCATCCAAGAGGAATTGTGGATCGCCGAGTGACCAAGTCTGTGAAGGTTTGGAAGTCGCTCAAGACTTACCACGAGTGATTGGACGAAGGTCCGTGTGATCTTAGTTCAAGGAGAATACGGTGAGGACTTCTGGTGCCCGAGCTGCGTGCTCAGATCGGTGTCCGGATCGTGTGTCCTCGAGTTTAAATACTCACCGCTCCAACTGTGACGCATAACCGAGACAAATAGCTTGGAACCGGTCTACCAAATCATTGTCTTCACCAACCTAACTGGTTTCATTTCCTCAACCTATTCATTTCCTCATTATCGTGTTAATCGTTGTTCATATATGTGCTTGAAGACTTTGATCAAGACTTTCTCAATTTCCTCAGTTCAATTTCTTGATCACTGCTTGTCTTCATCTTGTGCTATCCTGTGTTTACGCTTCCTGCATTTCTCTTTGATTGTCTTCATTTCATCATGATGACCATGCATGTATTCTCGCTATGCTTACTTCGAGTACTTATTCCATTGCCAAGTAGTTCTTCGCTAAGGAATTTCCTCTCCGCAAATTCCTCAAAGGAAGAATTCATAAAAATCGCCTATTCACCCCCTCTAGTCGATATAACGACTTTCAATTGGTATCGAGCAAGGTACTCCTTGTTACGTGTGATTTTGGTTTAACCACCTGGAGTTCTAGTTATGTCGACCGCAGTATGAAGAAAGTGACTTGCCCTATCTTTGGACGGTCATGATTATCCCAAGTGGAAGGCCATGATGAGGAAGCGCCTCATGGCAATGGACGAATGAAGTGTGGACCGTCATCAAATCGGTCTTCTTGATCTGTGCAAGTCGATTTAACGCAGATGATATTCGCAAGTACACTCGACTTGACATCATGGCGAAGGACATCATCTGTTCCTGCCTATCCAGAGATGAATTCAAGCGCATTATGCATCTTTGCAATGCGAAGCTTATCTGGGACCGAATCTCTGATGTCTATGAAGGTCATCGAACCCGTCATGATCCTTGGTTTGAGGACTTCAAGGAATCTCTCAAAACGATGACTTTCGAACCAGAATCATCATCTTCTGCATCATGTCTCATGGCAAAGGGTGACAAGGTAACCGAATGTTCCTCATCCGAGTATAGTGACGATGAATCTGATGATGATGGATCTGATGATGATATTGAACCAAACTATACCAAGCTTGTTTGTATTGCCACCAAACAACAACATGCCTTGGAAAGGTTCAAAACATGTTAGGTAAAAGTGATGATATGTTAGGTGAAGAAGTGAATCGCACTAAAGCCCTGATCGAAAATCTTCGTGAGACTTCATCTAGGTTTGATAACCTTCAAGGTCATCATAACACTCTCTTGTCTCGATCATGAGAAACTTTCTTATGAATTTCTTCAAAGAAAGCAAGATCTTGAGAAGCTAAGAGTGAGTTATGAAGATCTTCGTAAGGAGCGTGATTCATTACTTGCTCAACAAATCAGCGCTTCTCGTGAAGAATTTGTTCCTCCATGCTTAAAGTGCATTGAACGTGAATCGCTTAATTCTTCACCTGAATGTTCAAATGCTTCAACTGTTACAAATTCTTCACCGCCTCGCTATCACTAATTCCTCATCCGAGGATATTGCTAGTACCATCGACAATGCAGGGCTGAAGGAATTGTACATGACAGGCATGTACAAAAAGCCTCAAAGGGCATCGACTCTTTGTGATGTGCTTAAAAAGCAGATCCTCAATGTAAACCCTAGAAAAGAGTGGGGTATTGCCTTTGAGAGGAAACTCAATGTCGATGGAACATATTGGAAGCTTTGAGCGGTACCCCAAAACCTCATGGGTTGCTGCAAAGGGACCTCGATTGATCCATCTAACTTATCTGGCTTTACATGTGAATCTCCTCATTCTTCGTGATGAGTCATTTGACTCCAACTACAAACTGTTCAAAAATCAGAATGGTGAAGTATTTGCTAGATATGTTGGCACTAACTGCAGGAATGGTTCTCCTATGAAGAAAATCTGGGTTCCCAAGAAATGCCTTGAAAGTCTTCAGGTGAATGTCCTCATGACACCATCTGTGAAGAAAAGGAACCCCAGATCAAACTCTTCATATGGACCAAATTCTTCCTATGGATCCAAGTCCTCATATGGACCAAATTCCTCACATGGATCAAATTCCTCAAAAGGATCAAGGTCCTCATATGATTATCATCGTATAACAACTCGCTTCATGTGGTAGAGCTAAGGGCTATGAATATGTGCATTATTCTTCAAATCATTATGTTCATAAGTCCTCAAGAATTTCTCCGCTTATTCATATGCTTACCCTAACCCCTCTTATGTGAAAGCGAAATGGTTTGGCCTCTATGCCACCATTCTCTTATGGTGCTCGCAGAGTGATGAACTCTTTGTCACCCCTTCGTATGTGGGTGGTGAAGAAAAGAACTAACCTCTTCTGCAGGGTCGAGGTCTCCGTGACGCGTGCTTTAACGTCCCAAGAATTTCTTTGGGGACGACAAACTTGCTCGAAAGGACGCAGGGCTAATCATGATGAAATGAACATTCATTTCACACGCCCTCATCTTGCTATATCTGCTTTTATCGCTTGATGAAATTCATCCGATGATCCTCGATATCATATTCTTTCACTCGATGAAGTATATGAGATCGTAAGTTGCACTAATTCATCTCGCAGGATGATCAACCCAAAGCCACCGAATGGGTCCTCGATAGTGGATGTACAAATCACATGACTGGTGACAAGAATCTATTGATGGATGCTCCCTTATCACCGCCACATCTCAAGCATATCATCTTTCTTTGACAAAGGCAAAAGTCGTCTTTGGGTTTTGGTAAGGTTGCCATCTCTAAGGACATACACATGGACAAAGTCATGCTTGTTGAGTCCTTAGGATACAACCTCATGTCAGTCTCAATGCTTTGTGATCTTGATATGGTTGTTGTCTTTGGCAAGTATCGTTGTGTTGTGGTTATGGAAGCTGACCATTCCAAAGTCTTCGAAGGCTTTAGGAGAGGAGACTTGTATATTGTTGATTTCTCTCTGTGACCACAACCAGCCGTGTGTCTACTTGCAAAAGCTTCGTATGATGGCTATGGCATCGACGACTTGGTCACGCAGGCATGAGGAATTTGTACACGCTTGCGAAGAAGAAGCATGTCATTGGCATTTAGAATGTCAAATTCCTCAAGGATCACTTATGTGGTGCCTGTGAAGTCGGAAAATGACCAAGGCCAAGCATCCAAATAAGACTATCATGACCACTACTCGTCTGCTCGAATTGCTTCACATGGACCTCTTTGGACCTAATCATTACTCAAAGAAATACCAATGATGCATCACTATATCGTTTTGTTATTGTTGATGATTACTCTCGTTACACATGGGTACACATTGTTACTTACAAACATGAAGTGCGGGGAAGTCTTCAAACGATTTTCCTCGAGGGCTTTAACCAACTTTGGTGTGAAGATCAAGCACATCAGAGTGACAATGGAACCGAGTTCAAGAATTCCGGTCTTGATGACTATCTTGATGAACTTGGTATTACTCATGAGTTATCTGCTCCTTATACTCCTCAGCAGAATGGCGTCGTGGAGCGCAAGAACAGAACTCTTGTTGAGATGGCTCGCACTATGCTTGATGAATACAAAACACCTTAACGTTTCTGGATTGATGCAATTGATACTGCATGCCACATCATCAACAGAGTATATCTTCACAAATTCTTCAAGAAGACTGCCTATGAACTCCTCACCGACAAGAAACTCAATGTGAGTTATTTCAAAGTCTTGATTGCTAAATGTTGGATTAGAAATCCTCATCACAATGCTAAATTTGCACCAAAGCACATGAAGGTTTTATGCTTGGTTACGGAAAGGACTCAGACACCTACAGGGGTCTTCAACATCGCCCTTCACAAGGTTGTTGAAAGCTGTAGATGTGCCTGGTTCGATGAAACTAATGGCTCGCAAAGAGAGCACCTACCTTCGTGATAGATGAACCAGCACCGAGGAGTCTATCAAGTTCAAGGCAACCGAGGATGTCATTCCTCATCAAGAATCTGCTGAAGAATTCATTCTGTCTGTGAAAGAACGTCGAGTGATGCACCAAGATAAGGTCAAGAAAATGGTGCTGAGGAAAATGATCAAATTCCTCGAAGACAACCAGATCATCCTCGCGTTGCAAAAGAAGTACAAGTTGACAGAATCATCGATGACATTGAAGCGCCAGCTCCTCTCACACGCTCAAAAGCTTCACATTTATCTAACTTTTGTGGGCACTATGCTTTTGTCTCTATCACAGAGCCCACTAAGGTAGATGAAGCATTTCTGGAGCCTGAGTGGATCCAGGCCATGCAAGAATAATTAAATCAGTTCGAGCTCAACAATGTCTCTGGAACCGGTCAAACGTCTGTGATCCTCGCAAGCATAATATCATTGGCACAAAGTGGATCTACCGCAACAAGCAAGATGAAAATGGCCTTGTGGTGAGGAATAAGGCACGACTTGTAGCTCAAGGATACACACAAGTTGAAGGAATTGATTTCGATGAAACTTTTGCACCTGTTGCTAGACTTGAGGCTATTCGCATATTACTTGCTTATGCTAACCATCATGATATCATTTTATATCAAATGGATGTGAAAAGTGCATTCCTCAATGGTAAGCTTGAGGAAGAAGTATATGTTGCTCAACCCCTGTGTTTTGAAGATCCAAAGAATCTCGACAAAGTCTTCGTGACTCAACAAGGCTCTATATGGCCTTTAAGCAAGCCCCTCAAGGCGTGGTATGATACATTGAAGGAATTCTTCGTGAAGAATGGCTTCACACCCGGTTCACTTTCGACCCTACTCTTTTTACTAAATCTTATGATGGTGAACTGTTTGTGTGCCAAATATATGTTGATGATATTATCTTTGGGTCAGATCGACCAACGTTAAAGTGAAGAATATGCCTATATGATGAGTGAATAATATCAAATTTCTATGATGGGAGAGTTGAAATTCTTCTTAGGTCTTCAAATTCGCTAACAACAGTAAGAATGGCATATTCATATCTCGGGAGAAATACCTCAAAGATGTCTTGAGGAAATTCGGCATGCAAGATTGCAAAGGCGTCAAAATTCCTATGCCCACAAAATGGCCATCTATGCAATCGATGAAAATGGTATTGACTTGATCACAAGGTATACCGCTCCATGATTGGTTCTTTATTGTACTTATGTGCATCTAGGCCAGATATAATGCTTAGTGTTTGCATGTGTGCCCGATTTCAAGCTGCACCAAGGAATCACACCATAAGGCCGTGAAACATAATCTTCGATATCTAGCTCACACACCAACACTAGGATTATGGTATCCCAAGGGCTCGCTTTTGATCTCATTGGATATTCTGATTCTGACTATGTCGGGTGATCGTGTGGACCGCAAGTCAACATCCGGCACTTGTCATTTCCTGACGATCTTTTGGTCTCATTGGTCTTCAAGAAACAGAACTGCGTATCACCGCTTCATCTGGAAGCTGAATACATTGTCACGGCTCTTCTCTTGTGCTCAACTACTATGGATGAAGCAAACTCTCAAGGACTACGGCGTCAACATGAAGAATGTGCCTCTCATCTGTGACAATGAGAGTGCCATCAAGATTGCTCACAACCCAGCTTCGGCACTCGAAGACAAAGCACATCCAGATTCGTCATCATTTTCTTCGTGATCATGTGTTGAAGGCGACATCTCCATCGAAAGCACGTGAAGATCAAGAACAGCTAGGCGATATCTTCACTAAGCCCTTGGATGAGAAGAGATTTAGCAAGTTGCGGTGTGAGCTAAATATCTTAGAATCTTCAATGTTCTCTCAAAAGGACACACATCCCGGTCAGCTTATGCAAAATAGATGACTTAGATGTGCAACACATGAAGAAACGCTTTTCTTCAATCAATGAATAATAACACTCTAAGTGTGAAGAAATTAATGAAGAATTTGATTCTCGTAACCCTACGACAATTGTACGCGGTGTCCAAATCATCATTCTTATCTGTGGGTCACGCCACCACCAAAGTTGAAAATCTTCAATTTGAGTTTTTCCTCGCTTTTGAAATTCTTGATTTTCAAATTCTTCAACTTTGCAAAATCTTCACTTTGCTTCCGCTGCTTTTCTTCATTGGCTATATATATATATATATATATATATATATATATATATATATATATATATATATATATATGAGTTTATGTCCTCTACAAAGATTCACTTATAGCTATTTCTTCATGTTGCGTTTTTACGCTAAGTGAATGTGATCGGACCCTTCCCCTCTATGCTATACTCAACCCAATCTATTCACAAATTCTTCATGTGCGTTCTATTTGAAACTCGTTCAAAATCTTCACTATGTCCTTGTCAATTTGAAGAAATTGCGAACGGAACTTTAAAACTGATCTTATCCAAACTTTCGGTTTTGCCGCTCAAACCGTTCCGCATCCCACGATGCATTATTCTATTCACCCACGATCATACACGATCTCAACTACACAGTACGTGGGAGAAAGGGCAGGGGCACGTTCGTCCCAAATCTTCGGGCGAACAGTTTTTCACCGTGTCTATAAATACCCCTCTCCCTTCCTCACTTCTTTTACTCCGCCGACCATTCTCTCTCCCGCCGAGCTCCTCAAACCCTAAGCGCCACCGCTTACTCCATCGTCAGCCCGGTGAGGAAGAGCTTCACCGCCTCGACCTCGTCGCTTGCCGTATTTCAAGGCCGGTTATGGAAATCCTCACTCCGCCACCGCCAGTAGCTGTCTTCCTCTGCCAAGTTAGGGCATGGAAGATCTAACCGATTTAACTTCCCATCTGTTCTTCTCGGTTAAATCGTGTTCTTCACTTCGGGTAATTAAAAGTTACTTTTATTACTCGCTTTGATTCTCAAGCTTTCTGAAAATCTTCAAAGGTGTTTATTCTTCAAATCTTCACACATATGAACACCTCACACGTCATATGCTCTTGATTCGCTTCTCTAAGCAATGATTTTTCTTCAAGATTCCTCAATTGTGTGGATCCTCGATCTATACAACTCGAACCTAAGACAAAGAACGCTTAGTGAAATTCTTCAAGGCACATCCGTCAAATTCCTCAAAACTTGTTTTCTTTTGTAAAACCTTCCGAGAACGTGATATGACCTCTCCAAATTCCTCGCAACTATACTGCTCACAGTACAAATGTCCGCCGTCAATCACTAGGTTCTCATCAACTTAACTCATTTGCGCTGCTTCCTCGAAGAAAAGTTGCACACTTCTTCGTAGAATTCGATTGTTCAAATTCATCATCCAAGACTATGGTCGACGGTAAGAAGCCCCGTAAAGGTGGAAAGAAGCCCGAGGTTATGACTGCGTTTGAAACTCACGAGGAAATATATGCCGATTATTGTACACCTGATGAAGCTAAATTTGGCAAAGAAAACAAAAGTCAGCGCAAGGTGCGCATTCAGAGGATTGAACGGAGATGGGCAAGGGAATGGAGGGAATACAGATATGTCACTCCAAAGTACATGAGGAAATTCGCCCTCAATCCTCCATGCCCAAGAGCTCCATTGGCACCTGGCCATAGCCGATCCCACCAAAGATCAAGCGTGGTGAGGACTTTCTGAAGAATGGGCCAAGCGCCAAGCTAAATTGGCAAGACAAGCCAAGGAAGCAAAGAAGAAATTCAATGAGGATTCATCGCTATCGCTCTCGAGGCCTCTGTCACAAACGAGGAAATCTATGCCAAAGAAGCCCTTTCGTAAGCCAAGTGCTTCACCAACAGCCGCCCTCACGGCCAAGTTCTCAAAGAATGCCCTCACGGCAAATTCCTCATGCTGCCCTGCTCCTTCAAAGTCCTCGGCTCGTGCATCGGCTTCATGTCAAAGGAATGCTGGTTTCTCGATTGCCTCGTGTCTCGGCAAGTTCTCACCGCACTAATTTCCTCATCTGGTCCCACACCGTTGAAGACCAAAGCAATCATTGGACGGGTCCTCGGCCAAGTCCGGAAGAAGAAACAGTCGCATTCCATGTGCCATCGATGATGAAGCTTCCGATGATGAACTTGCGGAAATCATCGTGAGACCGACAAGCAAAGGCCGCTAGAGCCAAAGGCACAATCAGCCCGCTTTTGGATCCAAAGAAGATCCTCGACTACATTGATCTCGCACAAGGACCCTAACACCTATGCACGACCTTCATCTCGACTCTGGTCAAAGTCACATGTCAACCCATTTCATCGCTGAAGAGAAATGGAAATTTGAGAAGGCCAGACAGATCAAGAAAGCTCAATACAGGAAGGAGAAGCTCCTGAAGAAAAACGTTGTCAGAATGACACCTGAGGAACTTCTCAAGGCTCAAAATGAAATCCAAACTCTCAGCAAAGACTTTGATGCTTATTATGCTGATTGGCAAGGAGCCAAGGTCGATTCGCCAACTCGACGAAGAATTTCTAAATGTTGCAACCCAACGCAACAAGAAATTCCTCAGTCGCAGCCTCGCCACCTCGAAGAACATGCCAAAGACGGTCGATGATTTTCAGCCCGCGATGACAATGCTAGTTCCAGGGCTGATGACTCAATTCCAGCCAACTGAAGAAATTTCGTGGCATCCACTAGTGGTGCGCTGAAGAAATCTGAGAGATCGTGGCAATCGCATCGATTGCGCCATACCGAGGAAATTCATCCCGATTCCTCAGCTCCTCCCACGCCAACTCCAACTCCAATTCTTCCATCCGCCTCGATGTGAAGAAGAGCAAGGCTGCAGAGCGAAATGCGATGAAGAAAAGGAAGGCATCAACAAGGCCAAATTCTTCTTGTGAAGAAATTGAAGCCAATGACCAGCTCCTTTGAAAATCCAATTGATGCTGTTCCAATTTCCTCAATTCCATCAAAGGACCTTGTTCCTTTTGGTGAAGACTATGTGATCCCAAGCGGATCTGATGAAGAAAATCATTATGCTGCTTCGTCAGAGCAGATTGATGAAGAAATTGAGGTGGATGCTATCCCCTCAACGCCAAACATTTCCTCACCTATGCCTCAGTTCACAGCTGAAGAGGCTGGTGTTGAGGAAATTGAAGATGAAGATGTGGATATTGGAAGCACAACGCCCGTGATGGATGATAAATTCTGGGATAGTCAGCATCCAAATTCACCACTCTTCACCCCAATCCAACAACTTCCTCAGTCCCCTGCACCAACAGTTCAACTGGGCTCAGGCATGAAGAAATTCCAGCCGCCAAGGTCAAGAACTCTTCTTCTTCATTGATCCTCGATCAAGCACATGAAGAGGAACGAGAAATTCCTCACCAAGAACCCGAGCTCGTGATTCCCGAGGTGGTGATGCAACTCATCGACACCCCTCCGCCAAAGCCAAGAATCCGTTCTCAAGTAAACAAAAGTTCAAGGTCAAGACTTCTATGGAGAGCATGGTTTCTTCATCGATTACAATCCTTATGACTCGCTTTCGCATAAGGAAGAAGGCGCTTACGACTGCCGACCAAGCAAATTTCTATTCCTCTCATGCTATTCAACAGGACAAAATCTTCGATCATGCACATATTCCTCATGTGGACATGGAATCTGTCGTGCTTCGAGCCGGTCCTCGGTGTTCTTCACGATGCGGTACTACTAAATTTCGTGACCGACATACGTGGATTGGAATGAAGAACTCATTCTTCGATTCTACGCAACACTTTGCACATCACAGCAACTCAAGATGTGAACTCATGGGTGTTGGACTGGATGTCCGAAAACACTCACTACAAGGCACCAAAGAATCGAATTGCTTCGTGTCCTTCCTCTCGGCCCTCCCTTGACAAAGGCATCGTTGCATATACAATGACCTCGAATCGACAAATCACTATATGCAAGTGCTAATGAAGCCATTGAAGCTGTGTCGGGCCCCACGAACCAAATTCCTCGTCAAGGAATTACTATATGTGCCTCGACCGTCTATCGGATTCAGCGAAGACAATGAGTCCTATCAAAGGCCACGACTCAAATGATGAAGAAGTCGTTGGCATCATGAAGAATATGCTTTTCAACATTATTCATGGCGTTCCCATTAACTTCTATGATTTCTTCATGAGGACTGGCGAACATTGCTATGTCACCATTTGAGCCGAAGCCTTTATCGCCTTTGGATTATGAGATTCATCAGGCAAGGTCTTCACTAAATTACAAAGTCGATACTACGAACCACTGCAGCCTACTTGCCTCCAATTGAAGTCCTCAAACGGACGGTTTCCTCGAGTGATGACAAAGGCAAGGCTGTCATGATAGATGAAAGCATTCGTCCATTGGATAGTCAATTCCGTAAGCAGCATCTTACTCCACCAATGATGACTCGCCACACATGACTCGCCGCAAATACCTCACCAAGCAAAATCCTCAAGCTACAAAGACCTGTGGTGATGGTGATCGTGAGCTACTCCTCGGTCTTCATCAAGGTTGATCGCCATCATAAATGGGTCAAGCGTCGGTTTGGTTCAATTCTTCACAACATGACATCAACACACAATGCGGTGAAGAAAACCAATACTACCTTCATGAAACATTCAACCGCACGGCTGTCCTCACTCATGTCTATAGCTATTTGAAGAACCGAAGACGATGGGTCTCAAGGAAGCATTTGACCGGTGTGCACCTCCGCCAAGAAATTCAAGAGGGTCAAGGTTCCTCCGGTGGTGGCTAGCTCTTATTCTTCATCGCGCGACATCGATGAAAATGAAGATTTGGACGACATCAATCGCAGGCCCTACTACGACAACCGACTCTGACAACGCCAAGCGCCCTCCATCAACTTGATATTCTTCGTGGGCGTTAGTCCTCGGTTCGATCCTTTTGGTCATTTGATGACAAAGGGGGAGAAATTTGAGTTAGTCTTCAAGCGGGTCTATTATATGGGCATATATCGCATATTTTTTTTCTTGCTAAGTTACAACTCTCGTTCTTCTGAAACTTTATTGGATCGAGTTGTAATCTTAAACCCGATGGTGCGCTGATACTTTTGTTGCACTAGCTCTGATACTTTGGATGCATTTTTCCGCATGCTTATTCCTCATTAATATTATTGCACGCATGCTGAATTGCATCAGGCACCATATTTCATCATGCATTTCAAATTCTTCATATTATATATCAAATGCGTGTATGAATTACAAGATATAGGGGGAGATCTCCATGATTCAACTCTTCAAGTGTGCATTGCCTCAAAAGCAAATTCTCACTATGCACATCTTCGTGGGGAGTTCTTCTATATCTTGCAATCAAATTCCTCAAAATCAGTATTTACACTTCATATGTTTATCCTCGTTGAAAACTTAACCTATATTGTCATCAATCACCAAAAGGGGAGATTGTAAGTGCATCTAGTGCCCTTAGTGATTTTGGTGTATTGAAGACTTATAGGTTAAGGGACTAATGTGTCTATGAGTGTACACAGTCTATAAGTCTATGAGGAGTTCGATATTTACCGAGAAAGTCGACCCCTAAAATGAAGTTCTTCGATCAAGACTTTGATATTCAAGACTTCTCTCAAGACTTTGAAAGTGAAGAAATCGGTGTGACCTTGAAGACTTGATATTCATTTGAGGAACATGAAGCGTGAAGACTTTTTGTTTTCGTAGTTTCATTTTCTCTTTCTTGAGTCATAGGAAACACCGCATCGTTAAAGGGGGTCGAGGAAATACTAAGGAAAAATTTCCATGTGATGCTCAACTCAAAATCCTACACATACCAATCCCTTCGAAAGTGAAGCCTTTGGAAATCTCATACAGCTTCAGTCAATTTCTTCAAAGGATGTGAGACGAAGTTCTTCCGGTCACCGAGGAATTTGTTCTGACCGAGGAGTTAGGAATTCGCCAAAGTCTTGGATTGCCTACACAAAGGAGGAACATGATAGCCCCGAGGAATTTGAGAGTCAAATTTCCGACCGTTGTTGTCTTGGGCCACCTGTCCCGGAATATCTTATCCACCTAACGGTCATATCATTGAAGGGCATTTATGTCTTATCATGTCGGGCTGCTCCCTAGGCTATAAATAGTCAGCCTCACAACCACTAGCTGGTTGGCTGCTCGAGAGAACTTGACACTTGTCATTTGAGAGCAACCCATCCTCCGAGGACTTTGAGCGAAAAATCATCAAGTGAGGAAAACCCAAAACCAAACCCCTACAAACCCAAAGTGATTGAGCATCATCAAGAGATTGATCCTGCGTGGATCCGACGCTTGTTACCTTTGAAGATTGTGCTTCTTCCAGACGGTTAGGCGTCATGGTCTAGAGCATCCAAGAGGAATTGTGGATCGCCGAGTGACCAAGTCTGTGAAGGTTTGGAAGTCGCTCAAGACTTACCACGAGTGATTGGACGAGGTTTGTGTGATCTTAGTTCAAGGAGAATACGGTGAGGACTTGGTGTCCCGAGCTGCGTGCTCGTAGATCGGGTGTCCGGGACCGTGTGTCCTCGAAGTTTAAATACTCACCGCTCCAACCAGACGCATAACTCGAGACAATAGCTGGAACTGGTCTACCAAATCATTGTCTTCACCAACCTAACTGGTTCCATTTCCTCAACCTATTCATTTCCTCATTACCGTGTTAATCGTTGTTCATATCTCGTGCTTGAAGACTTTAATCAAGACTTTCTCAATTTCCTCAGTTCAATTTCTTCACCGCTTGTCTTCATCTTGTGCTATCCTGTGTTTACGCTTCACCATTCTCTCGATTGTCTTCATTTCATCATGATGACCATGCATGTATTCTGCTATGCTTGCTTCTGAGTACTTATTCTGCTGCAAGTAGTTCTTCGCTAAGGAATTTCTTCTCCGGCAAATTCCTCAGTGAAGAATTCATAAAAATCGCCTATTCACCCCCCCCCCCCCTCTAGTCGATATAACGCACTTTCACCCTCTAATCATCTAATTGGTCACGTGATCCAAAACAACTAAACCATGTCTGATCATCACGTGAGATGGAGTAGTTTTCAATGGTGAACATCACAATGTTGATCATATCTAATATATGATTAACGCTCGACCTTTCGGTCTCAAAGTGTTCCGAGGCCATATCAGATATGCTAGGCTCGTCAAGTTTAACCCGAGTATTCTGCGTGTGCAAAGCTGGCTTGCACCCGTTGTATGTGAACGTAGAGTTTATCACATCCGATCATCATGTGGTGTCTCGGAAGACGATTTAACCTGAGTAACAAAGGCATACCTGTGGAGAACACTTGTACCTTGAAATTTAGTGAGAGATCATCTTATAATGGTACCGCCGAGCTAAGCAAAATAAGATGCATAAAAGATAAACATCACATGAAATCAACTTGTGCCTTTGATCTCCATCTCCAAAGCACCATCATGATCACCACTGTCACTGGCGCGACACCTTGATCTCCATCGTAGCATCGTTGTCGTCTCGCCAACTATTGCTTCTATGACTATCGCTATCGCTTAGTGATAAAGTAAAAACAATTACATGGCGATTGCATTGCATATAATAAAGCGACAACCATATGGCTCCTGCCAGTTGCCATAACTCTGTTACAAAACATGATCATCTCATACAATAAAATATAGCATCATGTCTTGACCATATCACATCACAACATGCCCTGCAAAAACAAGTTAGACGTCCTCTACTTTGTTGTTGCAAATTTTACGTGGCTGCTACGGGCTGAGCAAGAACCGTTCTTACCTGCGCATCAAAACCACAACGATTTTTTGTCAAGTTTGTTGTTTTAACCTTCAACAAGGATCGGGCGTAGTCACACTCGATTGAACTAAAGTTGGAGAAACTGACACCCGCCAGCCATCTGTGTGCAAAGCACGTCGGTAGAATCAGTCTTGCGTAAGCGTACGCGTAATGTCGGTCCGGGCCGCTTCATCCAACAATACCGCCGAATCAAAGTATGACATGCTGGTAAGTAGTATGACTATTACCGCCCACAACTCTTTGTGTTCTACTCGTGCATATAACATCTACGCATAGACCTGGCTCGGATGCCACTGTTGGGGAATGCAGTAATTTCAAAAAAATTCCTACGATCACGCAAGATCTATCTAGGAGAAGCATAGCAACGAGCGGGGAGATGTGTCCACGTACCCTCGTAGACCGAAAGCGAAAGCGTTAAGTAACGCGGTTGATGTAGTGGAACGTCTTCGCGATCCAACCGAGCAAGTACCGAATGCACGGCACCTCCGCGATCTGCACACGTTCAGCTCAGTGACGTCCCACGAACTCTTGATCCAAATTTGAGGCCGAGAGTTCCGCCACCACGACGGCGCAGGACGGTATTGATGAAGTTATTTACGCAGGCTTCGCCTAAGCACTACAACGATATAATCGAGGTGGAAATCTGTGGAGGGGGGCACCGCACACAGCTAAGATCAACTTTGATGTGTTCTAGGTTCCCCTCCCACGATATATAAAGGAGGGAGGGGAGGCCGCCACCTCATAGGCGCTGCCAAGGGGGAGGAATCCTCCTCCTAGTAGGAGTAGGACTCCCCCTTTCCTAGTCCTACCAGAGAAGAAGGAAGGAGGGGGAAAGAGAAGGAAGGAGGGCGCCGCCTCCCTAGTCCAATTCAGACTAGGCCCATGGGGGCGCGGCCAGCCCTTGGCAGCCTCTCTCTCTCTCTCCCTAGGCCCAATAAGGCCCATTATCTCCGGTGGTTCGATAACCCTTCCTAAGCACTCGATATTTATCCGGTGATCCCCGGAACTCATTCGGTGTCCGAATAACATTGTCCAATATATCATTCTTTATGTCTCGACCATTTCGAGACTCCTCGTCATGTCCGTGATCACATCTGGGACTCCGAACTACCTTCGGTACATCAAAACACATAAACTCATAATACCAATCGTCATCGAATGTTAAGTGTGCGGACCCTGCGGGTTCGAGAACTATGTAGACATGACCGAGGCTCATCTCCGGTCAATAACCAATAGCGGAACCTGGATGCTCATATTGGCTCCCACATATTCTATGAAGAACTATATCGGTCAAACCGCATAACAACATACGTTGTTCCCTTTGTCATCGGTATGTTACTTGCCTGAGATTCGATCGTCGGTATCTTAATACCTAGTTAAATCTCGTTACCGGCAAGTCTCTTTACTCATTCTGTAATGCATCGTCCCGCAACTAACTCATTAGTCACATTGCTTGCAAGGCTTATAGTGATGTGAATTACCGAGAGGGCTCGGAGATACCTCTCCGACAATTGGAGTGACAAATCCTAATCTCGATCTATAGCAACTCAACAAACACCATCGGAGACATCTCAGAGAGCATCTTTATAATCACCCGATTCGTTGCTAGACATTTGATAGCACACTAAGTGTTCCTCCGTATTTGGGAGTTGCATAATCTCATAGTCATAGGAACATGTATAAGTCATGAAGAAAGCAATAGCAACAAACTAAACGATCATAGTGCTAAGCTAACGGATGGGTCAAGTCAATCACATCATTTTCTAATGATGTGATCCCGTTTATCAAATGACAACTCATGTCTATGGCTAGGAAACTTAACCATCTTTGATTAACGAGCTAGTCAAGTAGAGGCATACTAGTGACATTCTGTTTGTCTTTGTATTTACACATGTATTACGTTTCCGATTGATACAATTCTAGCATGAATAATAAAAATTTATCATGATATAAGGAATATAAATAATAACTTTATTATTGCCTCTAGGGCATATTTACTTCAGACACTTCACTATGATTTGGGCCTAGGGGAAGGCATTGAGAAGTAATAAGTAGATATGGGTTGCTAGAGTGACAGAAGCTTAGATGCTAGTTTATACGTTGCTTCGTAAGGGGCTGATTTGGATCCACATGTTTCGTGATATGGTTAGATTTATCTTAATTCGTCTTTTGTTGTTGCGGATGCTTGTGAGAGGGGTCAATCATAAGTGGGAGGCTTGTCCAAGTAAGGACAACACCCAAGCACCGGTCCACCCACATATCAAATTATCAAAGTAGTGAATGTGAATCGTATGAGCATGATGAAAACTAGCTTGACGATAATTCCCCATGTATCCCCGGGAGGGCTTTGTTCTATATAAGAGTTCATCCAGGCTTATCCTTTGCTATAAAAAGGATTGGGCCACCTTGCTGCACCTTTGTTATACTTGTTACTTGTTACCTGTTACTAATTATTTTACTACCAAACTATCTGTTACCGATAATTTCAGTGCTTGCAAAAACACCTTGCTGAAAACCGCTTGTCATTTCCTTCTACTCCAAGTTGGGTTCGACACTCTTACTTATAGAAAGGACTATGATTGACCCCCTATACTTGTGGGTCATCAATCATCTACACCTGGCGCCCCAAACCCGCCTCAAACACCCGGGCGGGCCGTCCAGTTACTGACCGGTCACGAAATTATGACCCAGATGGGCGCCTCAAACGGGCCTCAAACGTTCATTAACCGCACCCTCTATCCAACCCAAATATGGGGCAGATATGGGGCGCCGGCACGCCCCGCCACGCCGGATCGACGCTAGGGTCCCATACAAAAATAGTCCGCAATTCGGCAATCTGAAACTCGTCTTCTCCATCGGACCGATGTCGCAAGGTGGCCGCTTCACGGGCCGCCAGATTGCCTAGCACCGACGGTAGGCATCGGAACCCTACCCCTCCACATTTTCCTCCTCTCGTCTGCCGCCACCGCCACTTTCCACTCCCCGTCTGCCACCACTAGTAGCCATGCCCCCACGCTACCGAATGAGGATCTACACATTCTAACGCGGAGTGCCACCGCAGCCTCCTTGAGTAGATCCCACAAGACGCCAAGCCCGGATCATCGCAGGGTACCTCCGAATGTAGTGGATTGGGAGGAGGAGGAGGATATGGGGGACGCCAGGGACGCACGTCTGTAGGCGGAACAGCAATTCATTCTCCATTCCCTCCACTCGGAGTCGGATGCGGAGGCCGACGCCACATCTCAGAGGGAGATGAAGGCTAAGAACGCCAAGACAGAGGAGATACTCGCCACATGGATGAGGTCGAGGAGGAGGACGAAAGGAGCCCTTTCACGCGCCTGCTCACCCGAGCTCGGCACCGACGCCGTGGGACATCACCGACGCATTTAAGATTAGTTAGGGTACTGTGTACCCAGGATTTAATTTGCATGATTTGTATGGATGTAAGAGTTGAAATATGAGAAACTCGGGTGCAGAATAGCAAATTTGAGATGTGACCGCCAGTGTCCGTCCGCGGACGTTTAGGTGTCGAATTTGTAGTCTCTCTAACCGTCTTACAAACACGGTAAGAGCACGAGGCCCGGGGCTAGAGCGATTAGGCCCTCCACGTTATCAGGTCGAGGATGCTTGTGCACCTCTCGGTCGACATGTACCGTGCGCTTGGACCGCATGATCGAACGATGAGAGCGGGAGAGAGCATGTAGATGATTCCATACAAAGTTTGCAATCTGTGCAACAGGAGTGTTTCACCGGAACAGATCCTCTAACATCATGAAGGGATGTTACAAAGCTACAGTGCAAATCCAGAGCAAAGCAGAGAAGGGATGTCATGATTACTGTAGCAATATGTGTTGTAGAAAGTTACTATTCATAAAAAATAAATATGAAATTGATTTTATTGCACCATAATTTTGTCTGTATGTAATTTTTATAAATATATACAGTAGATTTGTAATTTGCAAATTAATTCAAATTATTTTAGCCTTAATTATAATGATGTGAACAAGGGATGTTAAGGTACTGTAGCTTCCCTAACACTCCTTCATGATCCTAAAGGATCTCATTCCATATTTCACAGGTAGGTAGAGAAGCCAAAGATGAAAACCAAATCTACTGTATACGCGGAGGCGAGGAATGCTGTAATTAATAATAAAGACCTCGGTAGAACCGACGACGGGGAGCCCAGCGAGATGACCGGACCGGACCAGGCGGCAGCCACTGGCAGTGTCAGCAGTAGAACCAGGCTCGCTGTTCAGACCTACGCACTGCCACTGCCCAGTGCCCGCAGCCTTGGGCGACTTGACCCCATCAATCCAATCCCACCCGTCGTCTCGCCTCGCTCGCCGCGGCAGGAAGCTGCGCGGAAGGGGCGGAAGACGCCGGGCGGTCCCGTGCCCCGAGGCCCCAACGCTGGCCCCGGTCCCTCCCTCTCTCTCCGTCCCGCACCACAGAGCAAAGGCGATTGCCGTTCGCTGTCGCCTAGTTGTACCAAGTACGAGTAGTACGTTACGTACTCCCCGTTTCAAACGCCGAGCCCGCCGGCAGCGTGTCTGTCCTCTCCTCTACTTGCTTCGTGCCCGTGTTCTTCCCCGTTCGCCCGTTTCACACCTGCCCCCAACTTTTCCTTGTCCGGAGTACGCTTTTTTTTTTTGCCTCCTCAATTCTCAAAGCCGTCCGCAAAGCTAGCTGCTCACTAACCTCGCTTATTAATTCGGTTATTATGTCCTTTTTTCAGCTATATAAGTAAGTACTAGCAGTAGTGTTTTCAAATTTCGAACTTGTAGCTTATGCGATCACAAGCTCCAAATCCAATGCTCGGCCTATGCGATCACAAGCTGACACACACAATTTCGAAACAAAGTGGTAGTAGTAGCAAGGTTCCAACTGCTCCACATTCTTCTTCAACGAAAGAAAAGATTGCACTGAGCGTGCAACCAAAGAAGGGAACGCATCCATTGCACATGCTCAGCCTGGCTTCGTTTCGAAAATTCAGGAAACAATACGGCCTACTAGCTCACTCATGGCAGACTCCTAGTAGTATGAGACAGCAGCAGTTGGGAGCTACTACGGCCTATGGCGGTGAAACCGTGGAGGAGCGGTAGCGATTTTTTCACGCCTGCAACCTTTCCCGTTACACAAAAGTGGTAAAAAATGCCGTCAGTAAAATGCAGGAGTAAAACAGTAGAGTAATGAATGCCGAGCATTTATGTTGTCAGTGACCCATGGTAGCTTCCATTAACCCTTCCCTCCACCCGCAATTCGAAACAGGAACCGACATTCCCCTCTCCTCTCCTCTCCTCTCCTCTCCTCTCTCTCTACATCCGACTCCATGCCTAGCACCGGCGAGCTGTGACTGCCTCCCTCGCTCAAGCTCGCATGGCCAAGCTCGCGCAGTCCTCCTTCGCTCTCGACCTCCTGCGCCGCCTCCTCTGCGCGCACACCGCCGGCAATGCGGCTGGCGGGGGCAACGCCAACACCGTCCATGCCGACGTCGCTGCTCTACGGCGCGGCGACGGCGCCGCGGCGTCCAAGGAGGAGGGGGGGGCGACGGCCAGGAGCCCCTGCATTGTGGCCAGGCTGATGGGCCTCGACGCGATGCCGACGCCGCCGCGCGACCAGCAGCAGACGCTGCGCCGGAGCCGCTCCGCCAGCTCCGCGGAGGGCTGGTCATCGCCCACGCCGTGCTGCTTCGGTGACGCGCCGCGGCGCAGGGTGGTCAGGACCACGTCCGCGTCGTTCCGGGACAGGCCCGCGTACCTGAGGCGGGAGAACGACGAGTTCCTGCTCCTCAGCTTCAGCCCGGACGACGACGGCGGCGACGACTGCGACGCTGCGGGGTGGCCGAGAAGCGACGACGACGACGCGGAGATGGCCGGGAGCAGGCGCGGCAAGAGGACGGTGGACGGCGACGGAGCCAAGAAACAGAGGCGGGGGCGAAGGAGGCTGTCGCGGCGGCGGCGCGGCGACGAGGAGGCGGGGTCGGAGCATGGCCGGAGCAGGAGACCGGCCGCGGCGGCGGAGGAATGCGGCCTGGAGAACTCGAGCCCGGTGTCGGTGCTGGAGGCGCGAGACGGGCAGGAGGAGGAGTCGACGACCACCACCACTTCGTCATCTTCGGTGGAAGAATTGGAGCATGCAGAGCCGTGCTCGCCTAGCTCAGGTTTGTCGTCGTCTCCTCCTGCCCATTAATGCTTCTTCAGTTGCTTACTTCACTGCACAAGCTCAGCCAGATCAGTACAAGTTAAAATTAGAGTGACATTCACCTTCAGAGATTAAAAAGACAGAGATCAGTTAAAATTAGAGTGGCATTCACCTTCAGAAGAAAAAAAATCACATTCAGGGATTAAAAAGACAGAGATCAGTTAAAATTGGAGTGGAATTCACCTTCAGAAAAAGAAAAGTAACTACAGAAGAAGAAAAATCAGCTGGAATGAAATACTACTCCAGTGCACCATGAAATTCACTTTAAGAAAAGAAAAGTAAACTTCACAAAAAACAAATCAGCTGGAATCAAATACAGCTCCATTGCACCATGAAAGTTCAGGTGATTGCACTGCTAACATCATGAGAAGCTCGTTTCCCCGCCTGTTTGCAACCAAGGGACCAACAGCAAGTGATTATTTATCAGAGTTTATATACTCCCTGTACTTAAACTGATTTCCCTGGAAAAACATTTCTTTCAAATTTTGGGCATCAACAGTTTCAACAGGGACAAGTTTGTGGTCCTTGTATATAATGCTTGGTTATGAAAGTCAGCAAGTGTACAGTACCTGGTGTTCAAAAGTCTTGGCTAGTGTTCTGAGCTTCTGTAACTTGGTCTTCTTGTGCCCTAATCACCTGTCCCTGTCAATTCTGTAAACTGCACAGGCTCTGGTGCAGATTGCAACACATCACTGGGACAGTTAGATGCACACAAATCTGCAGAAAAAGATAAGGAGAGTTGAATTTGCAAGTATCATGTGCCCCATCTGAATTATTTGCACAGTAACTAGAAAAAGGCCATAGTTTAACAGTGACAGGCCATTTCTTCGCTTATTTACTGATCACTTATTTTCTTGTGCCCTAATCACTTGTCCCTGTCAACTCTGTAAACTGCACTAGCTCTGGTGCAGATTGTAACACATCACTGGGGGGCAGTTAGATGCACACAACCTTCAGCAAAAAGGAAAAGAGAGTTGAATTTTCAATTACCATCTGGCCCATCTGAATTATTAGCACGGTAACTTGAAAAAGGCCATAGTTTAATAGTGACAAGCCATTTTACTTACTCATTAACTGATAAGGCACCAATTAAAACTCGCAGTTTCTGAGAATTTATGTCCTACTAGTAGAAGATAGCCGAAAAATTAACCCTGAAGTTGAACAAAGGAACGATCCATGAAAAATATTCCTTCTTCAGTTTGGTGCACAAACAGTTGCAACAAGGACAAATTTCGTGGTCCATGTCTGAAGCTTGATTATGCAAGTAACCTATTCCGGTGTCTTAACCAGATTTAGTCTAAGCTTCTGTGACCTCGTCTTCTTGGGCCTTAATCATTCTGTCCCTGTCCATCTGCTAACTGCACAAGATCTGGAACCAGCTCTCTGATTGCAACACATCACTCAGGCCTCTAGATTCACATGCTGTAGCCAGTAACCACTTTGACTTGGTCATCAAAATCATTTCGACACACCGTGGAAAGAAAAGGAAAAAGGCGATAATCGAGTGGTCATCGATCAATTTGTGTCTGAAAACACTACTATTGATTTTTATGCACCAACCAGTTCACCCAACCCTGCCGTGTACTGCTTACTACATGTTGATCAGTTTGTTTGTTCATGTACTGATGAGGCATCATTGTCTCTGCATGTACCAGATGGAGGCGAAACCCGGCCGGCGCCGAGGCAGCAGCTGCAGAGATCAAGGAGGAAGCTACTGCAAGCCAACTCCGACAATCTCGGTGACGACCCGCGTCCTGCAGCAATGTTCTCCTCCTCTTGTGTCTCGAAATGTCCAGCTAGCTCCTCCTCTTGTGTCTCGAAATGTTCAGACAGGAATAGGAGGGACAGGAGAGTGGTGAACAACAAGGCAGAAGCGATCACCCCCGATGCGACCGGCATTTGGCGAATCATCTGCAGGATGGTTGAGCAAGATATATGTGGCATCAACTGGCAAGCTAGGGGTGGCGGCGACATTGCAGCGGAGATGGGGTCAGAGATCCTTGATCAGCTCATATGGGAGCAAACAGCTGAGCTGATGCAGCTAACTGTGGTCTGAATAACTGTACATGGTTACCCTTTCTGCTCTTCCATCCGCAAGAAGCACCCAACATGTTTGCCAAAATCTTCAAGAGTACTGAACAAGATGAAGCTGTCGGCCGCCCCGGATGCGAAAACTCTCTTGTTACAGAAGCTGATGATGATTATGATGCCAACAACATTAAGTGAATATCCAAGTTGGAGATATATATGTTCAGTGATCCTTGACCCTGAAAGTCTCAAGAACCTGAATGAAGGCTGCTCCTCTCCATACAGCCATGCTACTAGTATGAAATTGTACATGTTTTTCCTCCCTATTTCAGCTACTCCATGTACTAGTAGCCCCTGAATAACCTAACAATATATTATGAGTTAGTTGACATAATCTCTCCTTGTGTAAACCTTATCCCATGATACTTACTACTCACTGCACTAAAGACTAAACCCGGTCTTGATCAGGTAACATAACTTAACCATTTCCTGATCCTGCGAGATTTACCGGAGACTCCGTGGATGGGAACAGATCAAGGTTCAACGAACAGCATCCCGATAAGAAGATGCCGGGGGAACTTTCAGGGAGGTGGGACGCTCTGAATTTTCCTCCGCCGCCACAAGAACCCAAAACCCCGAAAACGATTTGCCGGAAAGTTTCCGCGGAGATGAGGTCAATGATGTGGCCACCCCTATAAGAAAGGTCATCACCACGTCGACGTCGGCGACAATGGCGATGCCCCTGTGATCAGGCCGGTGAGCAGGAGAGCTTCAGTTTTCTATCTAAATCTAACCCAGGGGGAGGGATGAAAGGTGCTCTACCATTTCTTAATCGGGGTTTTTTATGGGATAACTAATCCCGGGGCTGGTTTGGGATGTGACGATCTGAAACCTATCTGGAGCAGGATTTGTCGCCGTTCGTCGAACCGATTAAAACTAGGGTTATGGTTGCTTTCAGAGGGAGGTTTGAATGTCTCACATGGAAAAGGAGACCGAATTGCAGCCACCAGACAGCCGTAATCAAACCTCCTTGTGACGCAAACATGTTTTTAGTTTAATCGGTTGTTTTATATATCGTCTGGGCATGTTGCCCAAGCAACTGGATTAGTCTCGCAGACAATGGTTTGACTGCATCCTTGCTAAGGCCTTAAGCAAGCATGATCTGAAGAAATCTTACAGGCTACATGGATGCTTAAATTATGTGGGTTGGCTCAATCATTGATCAGTAGGTAAACAGCGTGTTGCCCATCTGGTTACATTGTAGATTGCGGCCTCAAACGGGTGAAGGAAATAAATTAGCTTAGGACGCGTTCGTGTAAAATGGAGTAGATACGAAGTAAGAAAACATAATACAGAAGTCGAGTAGAGTAGAAGCAAGTACGCAAGGATGTATAATAATAAAAAAACTACTAATAAACTCCTGATACAAATCGCTGTGGGAAAAAACCGTAGCGAGTCTGTTATTCAGTGAGATAAATGAAGCTATATGAAGATAAATTTTGTCATTCAGTGATTGCCCTCTCACCTTTCATTTCATATGTTCTAAACCTCGACCACCACCACCACCACCACCAACACACACACACAATTTGATTGGACCAACAGCCTGAACGGCCGGACCAATAAACCACACTCAATCGCACACCTCAAACCTGGCCCAACCGATGAGTAAAAGCAAGCGGAGGTCCGCACACGGCCGAACACGGATGCCACGTCGGACTGGTCCATGCTGGCTCACCCCGACTCCACACAAACCCCACCCCATCCCACATGGACAAACCCTAGCCTAAACTCTCAACCGCTCTGCTCCCCTTCCACACTCCGCTCCATTCCGCTCCCCTCCCCACGCCACCATGGCCCGGGGAGGTTCACGCCCTCCCTGACCTGGTGAGGTGACAGGGCGAGCAGTGGCGCCCGACACCTCTAGCCATACTCCTCCCAGATGACTTTGGGTGCTCGTACCTGCACTGTCGAGATCGCGATTGCAGCTCCCGGGGTAGGAGGTGCCGGCCGCTCGCCACGCAAGGCAGAGGGCGGCACAAGCCAGATCTAGCTAGTTTGGTTGCCCGCCGACTCGGACAACCACCTCCTCCGCGTCTCATTTGCCGGTCCTTGACCTCGGCGGAGATGGGCGCCTGTCGGCACAGTCGTCGTCGCCACAAAAATGCCAAGGTATTGCGGCAGGCATCGAGGAGTCCGAGCAGCTCAGGCGGCAGAAGACATTCAGCTTGGGGAAAGCTCACTGCCTCACCAAGGAGCAGGCTCGCGCCACCCGGCTCCTGGCCAGCCTCCCCTCCTCGTCCTCATCCTCCTTCGCCGACAGTGGCACCACAACCAATGACAACAACGCCTTTCCGGACGTAAACACCTATGTCGAAGGGTACTACCGCCGCTCCGGAGAACCCAAGAGGAAGGGACCAGCAATGAAGTGGTGAACTTCGGCGCCTCATCATCTATCTTTTATCTATCGTAGTCATCCATGAGCCAGCTAGTTCCGATCTGTTGTGAACTTGCTATGCTATGTTGAATTTGCTATGTCCGATCTATGCTATGTTGAATTTATTTATGTAATGTTTTGATCATGTTGCGTGTGGTTGCATGCATTTGCGGGTTCGGATATATAAGGGGAGCGGTTGTATGTTAGAATAAATCCGAGGCACTCCGTCGATCATCCAAGGATCAAGCAATCACACGAGACACGACACCGAGATTTGTTAACGAGGTTCACCGATATGGTTACATCCCCGGGGCTTGACTACGGGCGCTCCTCCCCGTGACACCGTCACAATACCGCACTTTGGTCGCTTCGACACCAAAGACATGCCACGGCTTCCTCATGCTCCGGGTGCTATTATATTGGCATAGGTTACATCGCGCTGTCTACCCCGCTATATATGAGAGGACTAGGATACAAGTGTCCTACTTGGACACGACTCCACATCCTATGTAAACACAATACAACTCATAGTCTAATCAGAATCCTACCTTGTACACAAGGTGTCCAGGGCGACTGGTGCGGTATTAGACGGTGTCACGGGAGGAGCGCCCGTAGTCAAGCCCCGGATGTAACCATATCGGTGAACCTCGTTAACAAATCTCGGTGTCGTGTCTCGTGTGATTGCTTGATCCTTGGATGATCGACGGAGTGCCTCGGATTTATTCTATCAAGTGGTATCATGAGCAAGGTTCGATTTGAGGTACGGATATTAATTTAGAGGAAGGATTGAGTTGAGATGCAGCCAATGCGGCGTGGTTCTCAGTGAAATTGGAAAAAGCTAAGATCAGAGACAGACGCGTGTGCGTGTGGCGGCAGGCGAAAGCATCGGCGGCAGCGCGAGACGTGCGGCGATCGATCGGGCTAATCAATCGGGCGGCGATATACGCCGAAATTTCCTGGCGAGGTCGGATTGAGCAGGCGCCGTGGTCGTGGTGTTCCGTGTCGGACTCGGTCTCAAGAGATTGATACGGTGATCAAAGAAACGTGGAGACACGGCGCTGCCCGGTCCGAGGCGCCAGATGGGTGGCGTGACGCAGCTCATGGGCTGGCGCGTGTGCACACTAAAGCCCACGTGGTGGCAGACGTGTGCGCTGGAAGCCCTGGATAAGTTGCACTGCAGGATTATCGTGTGTATGGCTGCGGGTTGCTTGAAGCTGAGTCACGGAAAGAGCACACGAAGTAGCGAAGGCACCTGATGAGATTTGTTTGAAAAAAAGGGAAGCAACCGAATTCACGTGTGTGTATAAGAGCAGATTTGGTTGGATCAAGTTCGATCTATTTTCTGCTATAGTATACACGGAGAAGCAACAACAAACAGTGACATGAAAAAGGAAGTTTTTTCTGGGTCGGTTTGCTGAGATGGCTTGGAACACGTGGATAGGATGCGGAGGCGCGCGGACAAGCGCGTCATGAGGATTATGCAAACACAGGGCATCTAAGACATGCACGGATGTGCAAGCGGTCGTGATGCGTGGTGGAGTATGATTACAAAATGACATGTTCGGGCCGGGTCGGACTAGATAGTCTCGACGGATCGACGCAAGTCGGTTGGTACAAGATGATGGTGGGATCGGCAACAACGACGGAGCGTGATGCCGATGGTGCACCAACTTCGGGCGTGGAAACACATAGCGCAGGCCCGAGGGCTTGTGCGGCTTCGACAAGACTATGGTGCGGGGTTGATTCAAGATGGTGTGCACATGAGAGCTTGAAGTTGACGGGGCGCAAGGGTGGACTGATCATCTACCATGGAGTCATGTTGAAAGTGGAGCTGGATTGAGGGGCTACGGTGTGAGGATCCAGAGAATCGAAGCCTATTCAATGGATGAGAAAAGCGAGTGACATGCAGTTTGGACTGGAGCCCAATGGTCTGATGGAAGCATGAAACTCGTCATCGGTCGGTGATGATGTGTACTGCAGTGGGGTTGAGTGGGCGTGGGGTACGCGACCCTTGAGACTCGACCGACGGAGGCTCGACGCGGAAATAGCGGCGTAGGCGGCGGTACGCAAGGTGCATGGAGACGGACTGTGGCTCGTGGTCATACATGTGGTGAGACAACCGCGAATTTGACTCGTAATGACTACAAGCAATGGTGAAATTCCTTCAAGTTTCGTAGACAGGCAACAAGAAAGGAGCGGTGATGTTGATGTCGTGTAACTCTTATGTGTGACACCCAATATGTGAGTTGTTCACTTTCACGCAGTCGTTGATCAAGATGTGATGGCGCTTTGGACGGATACTCGGAAGTTGGGAGCACAGACTAGAGTAAAAGGAACTTAATTTTGGCTCGGCGTTGATCGTGGTCAAGAAAAGGAGGGACTACAAGTTGCAGGTGGAGTCACATGGAGTCTTTGGAGTAGCAATGTGTGCTCATGGGATAAACTCAAGTCCAATGTACATGGAAATTTGACGCATTGACGAATTCAAGGTGGTGGAGAATATTCGCCAAGGTGGAGTTTGTTAGAGTTGTGTCGAATATTGTGTACAAGGTAGGTTACAGTTGGACTATGAGTTGTATTGTGTTTACATAGGATGTGGAGTCGTGTCCAAGTAGGACACTTGTATCCTAGGCCTCTCATATATAGTGGGGGTAGACACACGATGTAACCTATGCCAACATAATACAACTCATAGTCCAACTGTAACCTACCTTGTACACAATATTCGACACAATTCTAACATTGTAGACACGGAGAAATGAGGGGTGAGGTGTCCGTGGATATATCCGGGGCCAAATTTGAAAAGTCGGGTTGTGAATGCTCTAACTTGGATAGGGAATAAGCAGATACCCATACAATAAATCATCTAAAATCATCTCGATTTAACAGGAATGTTAGGCTAGTCATAGTGGGAGTAACTTAGCAAGTAACATAGCGCACTTTAAGAAATTTTTGCTTATGTGGCATATATTTAATGAGAAGTGGTAACATAATATGTTACTGTAACATAGCGCTTTCCAAGATAAGATGAGTCTACAAGCTAATTAATGAAGTCCTTTATGACACTAATACTATGTTACTTTACATTATGAAGATAGTAACTTAAACTAGTATCATATGGATGACACTAGTATAAGTTACTCCCCACTATGACCAGCCTTATAGTACAACTGCAATGTCAAAATAACCTAAGCACACTGATAGAAAAATGCTATCGGATGGACAAATAAATATACGCAGCAACACCAAAGAGATGCCGCTGGAGATTACGTTTTTAATAGCCCAGACATCTGGATGCGCATTTGTAGAGTTAGTATAGTCCAAAATCTGCCCCAACTGCAAGAACAATGCTTGAGCATGGCCAGGAATTGAATACTCAAATACAGCTGCAAATAATTGGGAACGCAACAGCTGCACCCGCATACAAAAATAAACAAGAGACAGCATGGACATCAACACTTGTTTCATCATATTCTAACCAACAGGAGAGCAAAAAACAAACAAGGAAAAGGGATGCCCCAGGTCCAATGTTCTAGAACAAAAATGCTCTTGTCAAAGGAAAAGATCAACACTGGCAGCATTAGGATAATGAGCAGATAACCAAAGCTTATCCTGGTGACGCTTATGCCCAGATTTTTGGGCCTAATTCCTGTGTTCTGTGCCTAACCCACAGCCAGGACAATAATAATTACCTACTCTGTGTGCTTGCTTTGGGTGCATGGCACTTGCCTTTCTGATGATAGTATAATATTGTCAGCGCTGATAATATAATTGGTGCATGACGCCTCCATCCCCACTAAACTAACCTGTGATTGCTCTGCAGTTCACATCCTATGACCCACCAGCCACTTCAGGAGAAGCCATATCAAATTGTGCCAATGGTTCTATGATCCACTCTTTTGGAGAATGGAATGGACATGGAATCAAATAAAGGGGAGATGTGATCATGGAGGAACCAAGAACATATACTATATGCTGGTGAACACTTCCATAATTCCATTGATGTACTTTGGCATGAGAAGAGTACAATATTGCACAGGTTTAATTAATCAAGAGACAATGAAGCACACAAAACAAATCTTGCTGGTCTCAAAGTATGTATAAATATCAAGTAGATAAACTCTTGATGGAATTCTTGTATACAGCTATTTATAATAAACCGAAGGGAAGGGGGAAAAAGAGTAAATATTGGCTGTTCTTCATCAACCTAAGGCTCCCTTTGGGCATCCATGCTGATTGCTGATGAGCAATATTTATTTTTGTGAACAGCATATATGTACTAAAGAACCATCTCATATGAATCAAATTAAGCAAATAAAAAGGGTGAAAAAATTGAAGGAAAGAACTTTGGTCAGCTAGATGCTATGAGCCAAGTGATCGATCGTCGACGGGGTTGGGATCAGGCCACCATCTGCTCCTGCTCCAGCCACTGCGGAAAATGGTCGCCTGTGTGGCCATCCTTGACAAGAGAGTTCACCCATGACACGTCGGGTTCGGCCGGGGTGGCCGGGGCGGCCGCCGGCATGGCGGATTGCCCGCGGAACCCGAAGGACGCCGACTTGCGGAACTTGTGCAGCTCGTCGCCCTGGACGCCCCAGTCCAGCTTCCCGCCGGGTGAGCCCCAGTCCAGGTTGCCGCCGCCGCTGGGAGAGCCCCAGTCCGTGAGCATGGAAGGCTCGCCGATCGTGGTGGCCGGCGACATGAGGGAGCGCGCGGCCGGGGCGCGGGCGCCGCGGTCGATGAAGCTCTGGCTACGCTTGGCGAACGCGGAGGCGCGGGAGGTCATGATGGCCTTGGCCATGGAGTGGTCGAGGCCGAACGAGTTGTTCGCGCCCACCATCGGCGAGGTCGGCATGTGCAGCTGCGTGTCCGGCATGGAGCTGTACGGCGACATGTCGCCCGCCTGCTTCAGCGACAGCGCGTGGAGCTGGGAGAGCATGGCCGGGTCCATGGAGCCGAGCAGGTCGGTGTAGTCCGGCATGTTTCTGGCGGGCGATCCGGCGGCGTGCGGCGACCCGAGGCCGCCGTTGGGCGCGCCCCAGCTTGCCCTCGGCGAGTGCGCGCTGTTGGACACCTTGTCGAACAGCTTCTGCTGGTACTGGTCCAGCGCGAGCATCTCCAAGTCGAAGTCGAGCTCCCGCGCCGTCTTGAGCCGGCTGACCGGAGACGACGGCCACCCCGCGGGGTTGAGCATCCCCATGTCCATCCCGTTGGGGGGCGAGGAGCGCGGGGACACGGGCTGCATCATGCCCACGGAGACGGCGGAGGGGTTGACGGAGCGGAGCTCGTCGCGCCTGTGGGCGAAGAAGCAGATGCGGCGCGCGCAGCCGACCTCGTCCTTGCAGAGGCGCGTCCGGTACTGCGCCGGGTGGAGCCAGCACTCGAAGACGCCGTGCGCGTACTCGCAGCCGTCGCCCTTGCGGCACGACCCGCCCTTGCGGAACTCCGGGCAGGGCACGCAGCTGTAGGAGTAGCGGCGCGGGTCGCGGCGGCGCGCGTTCTCGCCGGGGTGCACGAAGGGCACTCGGTCCAGTCGTGGGAGTAGGCGCGGGAGCAGGGCTTCACCTTGAAGCTGTACATGCGGAACTCGTCGGTGCTGAAGAGCCCGCTCTTGAGGTCCGGCAGCGTCAGGTCCGGCGGGTACTCCTTCCTGGGCTCCTGCGCGGCGACCATCGCCGGCGGCGAGGCGGACTTCTTGGGCGACGAGGAGGGCGACACGGCGGGGGACTTGAGCAGCAGGCGGAGAGGCTTCGGCCACGCCTGCGGCGCGCGGGAGCAGGTCCCCGGCGCGGAGCCCGGACACCGAGAGCGCCTCCGTGGAGGCCCCCGCGGCGAGCAGCAGGTGCGTGGCCGCGACGGCGTTGGCCGCGCCACCGGCCGCAGCCATATGGAGCGCGGTGGCGCCGTCCGTGCCGGACGCGCGGCAGGCCTCCCCCGGCGCGACGGACAGCGCGTGCGCCAGCACGGCCGTGCTCCCGTAGAGCGCGGCGACCATGGCCGGCGTCCGGCTCTCCGCGGCCAGCCGTCCCTGGCCAACAGCCGACGGCCCATACCACGATCCCGCGGCATAAATGCACGCCTTCTCCTCCTCCACGACCCGCCTGAACTCCACCACGTCGTCCGCCGCCGCCAGCTCCAGGAGGAGCGAGGCCATGGCCGCCGAATCCTTCGGCGCCGCCGCCACCGGCGGCGGGGTCGACGGCTTGCGCGGGCCGGAGCACATGACGGAAGAAGGCCTGTCCGTTGCTGCAAAGATTCAAAAGAGACTCTGCGTTCTCGTTAAGAGAGACGATTCTTTCTTGGTTCTCTTTCTTCCTTCCAGTACGTTCTTGATTGATTGTGACAAGAGGGGGGGGGGAGAAGGGGGGAGTGGGTGAGGTGGGTAGTGTGGAACGGGGGGCAAGGGGTATATGTAGAGAGGTAGAGGTGCGAGGTGGGGGAGGGAGGGGGGGAATAATGGAGGTGGAGGAGAAAAGGAGGTGGTGGTGGGATTGATGAAAGAGATAAGGTAGGAGACGAAGAAGCTGTGATGGTCTCTCTCTCTCTCGCCCTCGGCTTTCTCTCTCTAGCTATGTGGCTTTCGCTCTCGTGTGCGTATTGCTCCCATTGTTTATAATAACAGAAAAAAAATGCTTTCTTTCTCGCCTCCGCTTTCGAATTGTTTTTTGTGTCGCTGCGGTCGCCTGGTCAAAAGGAGGGCGAGCCAACGCGCACAAGTCGTAGCTTCCCTCTCATTTCGCCTCTAATAATTTGTTTTCTGTGTTTTTTGTGGAAGAGAGGAGTGGAGCTGCGGGTACAACGCATTGTTGCCACGGATTTGGGTGCATGTGTTTCTTCTCTTTGTG
This sequence comes from Aegilops bicornis, assembly GCA_021605145.1. Classification (NCBI taxonomy): domain Eukaryota; kingdom Viridiplantae; phylum Streptophyta; class Magnoliopsida; order Poales; family Poaceae; genus Aegilops; species Aegilops bicornis. Next base: position 463,555,781 of record CM038671.1, read on the forward strand.
TTTTTCTTTCTTTTGTGTGTGTAGAAATGTTAGAAATGTTTCGTGTGGTTATCTTGAGAGAGGTAGTATTTTCTCCCTTGGTTACCCGGTGGCGGATCTAGGATAAAGGCGTATGTGATATTGTGGCCGGAATCCGTCGACCTACGACTATGGTGGTGGTCGATTCGGATAGCAAACAATGAACCCGATTCCATCCTATTGAGGTCGTGGTTGCGTGTTGTCGCATACATGTTGCCATGAGGTGGAGATTGTGCGACCGATGGTTGCTTCATCTTTGCACGGACGAATCACTAGCGACAACCCGGAGAGAATGTGATATTAGATTCGTAGTAAGATCGATATGGATTGAGAGGTTGAGAGGGAGAGAGAGAGAAGAGATTGTATAAGAAAAATGGTTATCGTGGTATTTTCTCGCTTAACTATCCGGTGGTGGATTGGGGATAAATGCATATGTGATACTGTAGTTGGACGATCCGACATCTAACTATGGTGGGGTCAATTCATAGAGAAAATAGTGAACTGGATTCCATCCGTCTAAGGTTGGGATTGTGCGTTGTCGGACCTCGGCGAAGATGAATCACTAATAACAACACCTTGTAGAAAAGATGATATCAGATTCAAGGGAAGATCGATATCGACCAAGGAAGAGACAAACGAGTACAACAAATTGTTACCATGTATTTGGGCAGACATGCTGCGTAGGCAATGATTTAGCATGTGGTTGTCCAAAGGGAGAGAGGGGGTATTTTTTTTTTCTCCATTAATCACTCAGTGGTGGATTTAGGAAAAAGCGGTATGTGATATTGTGGTTGGAATTGCTCGATCTATGACTATGGTGGTGGTCGATTCAGAGGGAAAATAGTGAAAACTGGTTCTATCCGATTGAGGTCGTGGTTGCGTGTTGCCGTATAGAAGTTGCCATGAGGTGGAGATCGTGTGATTGATCATTGCTTGGTCTTCGCGCGACCAAATCACTAGGGACAACATGGAGAGAATGTGATATCAGATCCATGGTAAGATATATACCGATAGAGAGATAGGGGTGTGTTTTGTACAAGAAAAGTGGTTATCATAGTTTTTCCCCGCTTAATTATCTGGTGGATCGAGGATAAATGCGTATGTGACATCGTGGTTGAAGTTGATCAACATCCAACCGTGGTGAGAGTCAATTCAGAGAGAAAATAGTAAACCTGATTCCGAACGTCTACGGTTGTGCATGGTTGTGTGTTGTCGAACCTTGCTGAAGATGAATCACTAACAACGCCTTTGTAGAAAATATGATATTAGATTCAAGGAAAGATCGATAGTGACCAAGGAATAGAGAAACGAGTACCCATTATGCATGTTTATTTTACTTTAAGATATTGGTACGAAGTGGGACGACAATGCTGGATAGGTTAGTTTCATGCAATATATTGTGGTCTCAATGGTGTGAAGATATTTAGGTGGACAAGTTCGATTCAAAACAAGTCCATTTGGAGATTTAAATTTATGTGTGCTCTGAATAAATTGAAACATAAAGGCTAGCCTTGTTTTTCACATTCATTAGGTTTGATGCATTTTTCATGTATCTCACCTCCTCCCCTCTTACAACACGTCTGCATGCAACACTCTTGCATGTGTTCATGTGGCCTTTTGCGTCATATAATATTCATTATGCCATGATTTTTCATTTGAGACACATGTTCTCGTCATGTTACATTTGAAAGAGGTCGTTAGGGCTATGTCTAACCTACGAAGTTATTTTTAAACATTACAAACCCCACAACATAACCTAACTTAACTAGCATCTAGTATGTTATCTTGGAAGCCCAACTTTACAACTCATATGGTTGAAGGCAATTCAATGCACACAATGTGTATTTAGACGGTGCACGGTATACAACCATCTTTGGTTGTGGATATAAGAATTTTGTGAGGGGAATAGGCCATGACTATTATTTTAGTAGCAAAACATGGAGGGTTCAAAATTGAGCCAAAATTGTTTGGGAGACAACATCTTGACTTATGCTATCATCCCTTAGCCAATAATCATCGATTCCCAAAAACCAATCATGTGAATAAACCATCACATTCAACCCCCCACAGGTAATTCACATCATAGACCAAAGGGATTGATACTAAAATTACACATCACATGCCTAATCTCACTATGATTCCCTCATCAAAGCTCACATTCATCTACCTAATAGTTGCCAAAACGTGATGCTAGAGATTGTTACACCCTTATCCAGAGAAATTTGGAATCACCATCATCTCTAGTTCTATCTTGTGACTACGTCGAAAAATGGAGAAAATAAATAGTAGTCAACATACAACCTCCTGTTCTATCAAGTGACTATGGAGAATAATAAGAAGTGTAGAAAGAAAAGAAATTCAGACCACAAATTGATTGATGACGATGGTGCACCCCATCAAAGATCGTTAACGTAGATACTCTGAGCTCTCGCAATGTCATCTATCAATCGAAAATCATACCATAACAAACATCTAGGAGTACACATCAAACATATAAGGTATACAACAATATAATCTGAACAACTCAACCAGAAAGCGCCATTGTTTTCACTAAATCTCAGTCGACAACTACACCATCAACTCTCTTTCATATCTGGGGTCCCCGGCCGTGTGCACCAGGTCGTGTGGCCGTAGTGCTACCAGACCACACACACGGCTGCACTGCAACTGGCAGATGCGCCCCACGGCCGGCAGATGGAGGCAGCTCACTGGCTCTCTCTCTCTCTCTCTGTCACTCACCCTGCCGTGTGGGCCCCACGGAAAACCGAAAGGCAACGAGGTCCTATGCTCCCGTGCGCTGCGCTGCGAGCCGCTGGGAGGCGAGGCGAGGCGAGGCAACGTCGCTTCCTCCGCGGGCGCGCGCAGCGGCTCAACGAACGCCGTTAGTAACAAACGGTGACGTGTCCTCCAGGACTCGTTCAAACCGCCTCGCGCGGTGTGGGCCAGCGCGTCGGATGTCGACCGCGGGCGTCACCCTCCCCGCTGCCGGAAAAGATCGGGCGGGGCCGCGCCACGTGGCGGGCGCGCGCTCGTGCCTTTGACTTCCGGTTCGGAGGCCGCCAGAGGACGCAGACGCGGCTCCCGCGCTCCGTCCCGCTGACAGGACGGGCCAGGGAATTCTATGGGCCAGAGACCTGGTGGATGTGCGTACGCGTGGGCCCGGGCGGTGGCTTTCCGAGTCAGTCCTCCACCGCGCCGTCAGCGCCCGCTTTCCGGTTCGGTTAGCTGAACGGGTTTGGCTCGCCAGCGCCAGCGCGGCGACCAGGTCCACGCCCACGCCCGCCTTCCTTTTTCAGCACGGAACGGCGCTGCTCCACTGGCGTTAGATTATGCGCTGCTGCTATACTTGTTTACTGGCTTATCCGATGCTGATCTCCACTGGTCGGGCTTGAACAGTCATCTCATGGGATGCCCTGGCTGGCTGTTCGTTCCGAGCCAACTGGCCCAAAATAATTTTCTATAAGGGTTTTGCATACTTTTAATAATGTTTTCTTATTGCATATATATACGTGTGGTGATCGGGGGAATGAGATCTGCAAATATCACGTGGATCGTTTCATTCTAGTTTTATATTTATTTTATACTAAAAAAACACCCTAGCTTTGCCGCTGTTCTTCTTACTACTATTTAGTTTTGCGTTTCATGCGATTCTGGCTTTCGAAATATTCCTTGCATGCATCCGGTTTCTTTTTTTTCTTTTCTTTTGATACGAGCCGTTTGTTTTCCGTCCGACCTTTTGGCGGAATGTTTACCGTGGCGCACTGGCACCCCAAGCACAGCTGTCGAGCGTCGGTAATTCCGTTACGCGAATCTTACTGTGCGTGAGAATGAGAACCATTCGTGTGGTGATTATTCCCGTGTGGACATGTGATGATTATTCCCGTGTCGTCACTGACTCGAGTCCAAGCGTGGATCGATCCTCCTGTCCCAAAAGTAAAACCGAGTTGCGTGAAGCAATTTAAGCATGTGAAGTCAAGCAGCAGGGTTGTGCATGCAGCCTGGGAGCAGTGTGAGAATGATGAAGCAACGGACTGCAAATCTCCTCCTTATCCAGTCACTTACTGGTGCAGCAGAGACAAGGTAGTAGAGATCGTTGAAAATGTCTACAAGTGCAGTGAAAAATGATCTTTGCCCAGCTGCGCCGTGCAGGGGGTTTCCCAACCGCAACAACAATAATAGACCGGGATGTTCCAAAAAAAAAAACAATAATAGACAGGGGAATTATTCACCGCATCAAACAGGCTCACGGTTGGGTGACTGAGCATGGGCAGAAGGAGAAGATCATCCACGACCACTTCTCCGAGGTCATGGGGCGGATTGGAACCAACAGTAACGTAGACTTTAACTGGGATGAGCTCGACATCCAGCATCACAACCTCCACGCTCTTGGCGTTGTCATCACTGAGGAGGAGGTCTGGGCTGCTATCAAAGAAATGCCCAACGACAAAGCTCCCGGCCCAAACGGCTTCACCGGCATTTTCTTCAAGAAATGTTGGGACATCATCAAGGTGGACTTCATGCGAGTCATCCACTGCTTTGACTCCCTGCGCACGGACAACTTGCAATGGCTAAACTCTGCTAATGTGGTCTTATTGCCCAAGAAGGACGGGCCCGAGGGATCTCCGACTATAGGCCTATCACCTTATCCACGCCGTTGCCAAAATCATCACCAAGGTGTTGTCCATTCGCCTAGCGCCGCTCATGGATGCTCTGGTTTCCAATGCGCAGAGTGCATTTATCAAGAAGAGAAGCATTCATGATAATTTCATGTATGTTCGCAACTTCGCTCTTCGGCTGCACAAGTGCAAGACTCCAGCTCTATTATTCAAGCTGGACATCAAAAAGGCTTTTGACTCAGTCCGACGGGAGTATGTCTTGGATCTCATGCAACGCATGGGGTTCCCTGATAAATTCGTGAATTGATTGCAAAGATTGCTTTCGCCCTCGCCCTCGCTTTCTCCTCAACGGCCTGCTCGCCCCCCATCGTGCATGGACGTGGTTTTCGCCAAGGAGACCCCATCTCGCCTCTGCTCTTCGTGCTCGCAATTGACCCGTTGCACAAGATCCTCGACTTGGCTACGCTGCAAGGGAATCATTCATAAGATTCGCGTGGTCGAGGTACAATGGTCGTAACCTCCTCTATGCGGATGACGCTGCCGTGTTCATGGCGCCAATTAAGAGTGATATTGACAACCTTGCAACCATCTTAAAAGGCTTTGGAGACGCCACGGCCTTTGCACCAACTTCCACAAAAGCTCGCTGCTCCCATTCGATGCGCCAACCTTGATCTTGTGAGCATTCTCAAGAAGATCCCGGCCACTGCATGCGTTTTCCCTATCAAATACTTGGGCCTCCCGCCTCGGTTTGGAGATCAAGAAAGTTGACTTCCAATACCTCCGGTGACAAGGCAGCTGGAAAATTGGTCACCCGATGGGCGTAACATCACCACCATTAGGCGCCACGGCCCTTGTTCGCTCTGTCATCACCTCTCAATGTGTACTCCATCACACCACTCATTGTCCCTCGTGGTTCCCTTGACAACCTCAACAAGATTGAGCGAGCTTTTCTTTGGTCCGGCTCGACAAGACCACCGTGCCAAATGTAAAGTCAATCGACATGGTCCTGCCGCCCCACCTATGGAGGTTGGGTGTTCTTAACACCGACAATTTTGCTCGTGCTTTGAGGCTCGGATGGCTTTGGTTTGAATGGAAAGAGCCGCCCAAGCTCGGGTCGGCACAGGCAACCCTTGCACCGAGGAGGACCGTGATTTTTTCTACGCCTCTACTTCCATCATCGTGGGCAATGGGGCCAAAACGCCTTTTTGGGACTCCCACTGGGCCGCAGCTAAGTCAAGGATATTGCACCTCTCGCCTTTGAGGCCTCGGCGAGAAAGAACTGGAAGGTGCGAGAGGCTATTACAGAGAATGCTTGGATGCTTACGATCAGACGGGACATTACCATCATCGCCAAGATGTGCGGAATTTTTCACCCTCTGGCTGCTCATCCATGACATACACCTCGACATCCACTCGAGGATGACATCATTTGGAAGCATTCTTCTGATGGCTCATATTCGCGCCACGCATACAAGGTACAATTTACGGGTTTGGCGCTTTCCCGATGGACTCCATGGTCTCGAAAATGGGTGCCCCAAAGGTCAAATTCTTCTCTTATGCGGCTTTACAAGATCGGATTTGGACCGCCGATGTGCTAGAGCGACGTGGCTGGGACAATCATGCGGTCTTTGCCCGCTCTGTGTGCAGGAGTCGTGCATCCACCTATTCGCCAAATGTCGCTTCACCTTGAGGCTTTGGCGGATGCTCATTAACAAGTATGGGCTTGCGATTCTGGACCCCTTCCGACCGCACCTTGAGGATTCCTCCTCTCTTGGTGGGACAAGCGCGCAATTCAAGCATTCCGGATCGTCGAGCCATGGCCTCCTTACCATGCTCAGATCCTGGACAATTTGGAACGAAAAGGAACGCCAGAGTCTTCCGCCACAAAGAGACGCCACCGCCAATCCTTCTCAAGCTAATTATAGACGAGGCCAACCTATGGAGTTACTGCAGGCTAAACAATTAGGAAAATTGTATCAGCGAAGAATTGTCATGCCGCATCCGGCCTTGTGTAACTCTACAAAACTCTGTTCTCCTCTACTTTAATAGATGAGGCAAATCTTTTGCCTCCATTTCGAAAAAAAAAAGCGGCCTCGGACGCACGGCAAGGCGCGCCCGTCGCGATCACCGGCCCTGCTTTGCGCGCTGCATCTGCACGCACCGGGCCTCTGCTCTCCACTTGGATGGATGGATAACCAGCAGGTATAATCAAAGTCAGCGTTCCTAATAAATTGTCTCGCAGCCTGAATGACAGAGGCGCTCGCTCGATCTTCCTTTTTCCTCCCAATAATGGCACCTCTCCTGGATGAATGCACGGGACATTTCAGCGGCAGTTTCAGGCCAAGATACAAAGAATTGCACGGTGCAGCATAGACGTACAGGAAGTTTACAGTCTAGTGTCCAGAGGTAGATCCGGGTCGTTTGCTTCAGAAGTTCAGATCCACCAGTTCCCGCTCATGGCAAAAAGGTGTGGTGTGCCGCGGTTCCATCTGCGCCACAGAGCCGCGGAAGCTTCGAGTCCAACTGCATGCGTGTATGGTCAGCAGTGTGCGCCAGTGGATGGGGTCGACCGATCGATATAGGCTAGTCCACGGTCACGAGCCACTGTTGATTGATGCCTCGCCGTTCTCAAGCTGCCGCAGTACCAACAAACAGTAGCACGTAGGAGTACTCTCGTAGGTTTAGAGCTGGACGAGAGGACGAGCCCTACGTGAGCTGTGAACAACAAGCAACGAGCGAGTCGGGTCGAGCGTGACAGCATTCAGCGAGACATCTTTTGCTTTGCCATCAACACTGCGTTTGAGGCTGCAAAGCGGATCGTTTCACCACAAATTATCGAATTTGCAAACTCAACCTCCTCTATCCTTGGCGGGTACATCAAACTCTTCCTTATGTATGACAGAACTATTGGCAAATGGGAAACTAGAGAATAATTTGGTATAAATATGGCGCCAAAAAGCGGCTGGTCCACATAAACAAAGAGGGAAGTTATGTGAAATGTACCTAATGGAACACATGGCGGATGATTGGAATTATGGTGCCCAATCTTTCGTTGCTTTCTACGAATAATTTTGAAGTCCTTTCTTCTAATTGCATCATTGATAGTACTCAATGATCGCCAATTGTGGTGAGCTAGCTAGTGGCCCCTACACATAAACATTGTAATATCTCAAATGGCTCTTAAGAGTTAAGGCGTCGACGAGAACGTTTCCATCCACTAAATAAACATCGTCGAAAAGTTTGAAATAAATTCAAAGAAAACGCGAAGAAGAAAGCAAGCGTCAGTGACTTGAACCCCAATTCAAGGTTCCACCATAAACAACCTAACCATATGAACTAGGCTCAATTCGCCAAATTTTAGTGTTAGATACACCTAGTGGCGTTCATTTTTTTTGTGAAACCCATCAAGCGTAAAATAAATCCAACCGACAAATTATTGGTAAATGACAAATACATAGACTACTTTGCTCTAGGAAAACAAACAGGGGAACCTAAAAGCCCCAAAATGACCTAAAAATATTACTCACAAAAAGCAGCTGGTCCTAATATAGAGAGAAGCCGAGTTGTTGGATTAGGACCAGATGGAACTCATGCCGGGCGAACAACCTACTATTCTTTTGGTACGTTTTCCACAAATAATTTGGAGTCCTTTGCTTTAATCTGCATCAATGGAAGATACTCTATTATTGGCAATTGTGGTCACCTAGCTAGCGGTAGTGGCCCTACGCATAAATGGGAGCCGACCTACACTGCGTGATTATGGGCGTTTTCTTTGCAAAAGACATGAGCGAAATCCATGACCCTACCCAAGTTAGCACTGGCTCCCTTCGACAATCATTAAGCTTTGCCATTTTGGTGCCTCCTGTACGGCTTCATTTCCTATCAAACAACATATATAGTACTCCCTTCGTTCTTAAATATTTGTCTTTCTAAAAATTTCAACAAGTGACTACATACGAAGCAAAATGAGTGAATCTACACTCTAAAATATGTCTATATACATCTATATGTGGTACTCCATTTGAATCTCTAAAAAGACAAATATTTAGAAACAGAGGGAGTAGAAGCTTAATATAGTATACTACTGTATTATTTTGGGCTATGGTGTAGTTGGAAGCAAACACTCAAACAAATAGTTTTCCTCGTTTGAATTACTTGTTCGAAAATGGATATCTGTAACTAAAATACGCCTGTAGATACATCCATTTCGCGATAAAGAATTCCAAAGTGAGTAGAATGATAAAGTGATGATCAAGACAGCCTTCTCTCATTATCAACGAGGCACAAGCAAACAAATGGTAAAAGATAGTCAAAACATCCTTCTATCTCTATTAATGTGTTTCCTACGCACTGTTTAAAATTGATTGAAAGATACATTGCGTTTTCTCCACACACACACACACACAAAAGGTTGAACAATGCTTTCAGCTAACTTGCTTCCCAAAAGCCACCGTAGTAAGTACTAATCATAGTTTAGATTACTAAAATATGTATGATGGGCCACAAAAGCCTTGACGGGCCAGTTTATCTCCTACCACAAGTAGTACTATATCGTTTAGTAGACAAAGAGGAGAACTCCATACAGCACAAACTGATGAATACTGATCCGCTAAAAAATACTGATGAGGCTAATCATGTTGTTCGTCTCATGCATGCATGGATTCGTTGGATTCATCATGATTTTGGTGCAGGAAAAAGCCATAAGTTTGTGCTAGCTTAGCTAGAGGGGAACAAGCCAAGACATACCTAACCCAATTTGGATTTGAGGTTGAGGCGAAACCGATGCCCGTGTTGTGTTGTGCGGCTCGATCACCTTTTGTTTTCTAGTCGCATGAGCCAACCCCACTTTGGCTAGATGGTGTGCCCATAGTGGTAGTGGATTCGGCCATCGTGGTTCTGTTGGTTGTGGCTCTCCATTCGCCTTAATAATAGTATTTCCACCTTTTAAACATACGTGTAGTTAAGTCTTTGTTACGATCACATTATACATACATGATTGTTTGTCATTAAGGTGATGATGATCTATTTTTTGACCGACTTTTGGCTATTTCTCTTGTTTTCCTATAGGTTTGGTGTCCATTTTCCCACAAGTTGTAAAATAAATTCAGCATAACACGGTTCAATGACAACAAACAGAGCCTAAGAGCATCCCCTCTGTAGACAGGATAGTTTGCAATACAATAGACGTTGTATTGATGTGGTGCTGGTGCACATATATATAATTACATGGTAGGCCTCTACCTCAACTATACAAGACTAGGAGGTAAGGCACAACTCCAATATACATGCAACAGAAAATACATACTCAACACTGATACGTCTCCAACGTATCTATAATTTTTTATTGTTCCATACTATATTATATTCTGTTTTGGACATTATTGAGCTTTATTTTCCACTTTTATATCATTTTTGGGACTAACCTATTAACCGGAGGCCCAGCCTAGAATTGCTGTTCTTTGCCTATTCAGAGTTTCACAGAAAAAGAATATCAAACGGAGTCCAAACGGAATGAAACCTTCGGGAACGTGATTTTCGGAATGAACGTGATCCAGAGGACTTGGACCCTACGTCAAGACATCAACCAGGAGGGCACGAGGTTGGGGCGCGCCCTCCACCCTCGTGGGCCCCCTGTTGCTCCACCGACGTACTTCTTCCTCCTATATATACCTACGCACTTCCCAAACTACCGTGACACGGAGCCAAAACCTAATTCCACCGCCGCAACCTTCTGCAATTCGCGTGAGATCCCATCTTACGGCCTGTTCCTGAGTTCACGAGGGGGCATCGATCACGAGGGCTTCTATATCAACACCATAGCCTCTCCCGATGAAGTGTGAGTAGTTTACCTCGCACCTTCGGGTCCATAGTTATTAGCTAGATGGCTTCTTCTCTCTTTTGGATCTCAATACAATGTTCTCCCCTCTCGTGGAGATCTATTCGATGTAATCTTCTTTATGTGTTTGTTGAGACCGATGAATTGTGGGTTTATGATCAAGTTTATCTATGAACAATATTTGAATCTTCTGAATTCTTTTTATGTATGATTGGTTATCTTTGCAAGTCTCTTCAATTATCGCTTTTGTTTGGCCTACTAGATTGATCTTTCTTGCAATGGGAGAAGTGCTTAGCTTTGGGTTCAATCTTGCGGTGTCCTTTCCCAAAGGATGAGGGGCAGCAAGGCACGTATTGTATTGTCGCCATCGAGGATAACAAGATGGGGTTTATATCATATTGCATGAGTTTATCCTCTACATCATGTCATCTTGCTTAAAGCGTTACTGCTCTTATGAACTTAATACTCTAGATGCATGCTGAATAGCGGTCGATGTGTGGAGTAATAGTAGTAGATGCAAAGGTGAGTCGGTCTACTTGTCTCGGACGTGATGCCTATATACATGATCATACCTAGATATTCTCATAACTATGCTCAATTCTGTCAATTGCTCAACAATAATTTTTTCACCCACCGTAAATACTCATGCTCTTGAGAGAAGCCACTAGTGAAACCTATGGCCCCCGGGTCTATTTTCCATCATATTAATCTTCCGATAACAAGCTATTTCTGGCGCCATTTTTATTTTTCTTTCTTTACTTTGCATCTTTATCATAAAATACCAAAAATATTATCTTATCGTATCTATCAGATCTCACTCTCGTAAGTGACCGTGTAGGGATTGTCAACCCCTTATCGCGTTGGTTGCGAGGTTTTATTTGTTTGTGTAGGTGCGAGGGACTCGTCGTGGCCTCCCTCTTGGATTGATACCTTGGTTCTCAAAAATTGAGGGAAATACTTACGCTACTTTGCTGCATCACCCTTTCCTCTTCAAGGGAAAACCAACGCAGTGCTCAAGAGGTAGCAAGAAGGATTTCTGGCGCCGTTGCCGGGGAGTCTACGCAAAAGTCAACATACCAAGTACCCATCACAAACCCTTATCTCCCGCATTATATTATTTGCCATTTGCCTCTCGTTTTCCTCTCCCCCACTTCACCCTTGCCTTTTTATTCGCCTCTCTTTTTCGTTCGCATCCTTTTTGTTTGCTTCTTGTTTGCTCGTGTGTTGGATTGCTTGCTTGTCACGATGGCTCAAGATAATACCAAATTGTGTGACTTTACCAATACCAACAACAATGATTTCCTTAGCACTCCGATTGCTCCTCTTACCGATACTGAATCTTGTGAAATCAATGCTGCTTTGTTGAATCTTGTCATGAAAGATCAATTTGCTGGCCTTCCTAGTGAAGATGCCACTACCCATCTAAATAGCTTCGTTGATTTGTGTGATATGCGAAAGAAGAAAGATGTGGACAATGGTATTGTTAAATTGAAACTATTTCCTTTTTCGCTTAGCGATCGTGCTAAAGCTTGGTTTTCGTCTTTGCCTAAAAATAGTATTGATTCTTGGAATAAGTGCAAAGATGCTTTTATCTCTAAATATTTTCCTCCCGCTAAGATCATCTCTCTTAGAAACGATATTATGAATTTTAAGGAACTTGATCATGAACATGCTGCACAAGCTTGGGAGAGGATGAAATTAATGATAATTAATTGCCCTACGCATTGTTCGAATTTGTGGATGATTATATAAAATTATTATGCCAGATTAAATTTTGCTTCTAGAAATCTTTTAGATTCGGCCGCGGGAGGCACTTTTATGGAAATCACTTTAGGACAAGCTACTAAACTTCTAGATAATATTATGGTTAATTATTCTCAATGGCACGCTGAAAAATCTACTAGTAAAAAAGTGCATGCGATAGAAGAAATTAATGTTTTGAGTGGAAAGATAGATGAACTTATGAAATTATTTGCTACTAAGAGTGTCTCTTCTGATCCTAATGATATGCCTTTGTCTACTTTGATTGAGAATAATAATGAACCTATGGATGTGAATTTTGTTGGTAGGAATAATTTTGGTAACAACGCGATAGAGGAAACTTTAATCCTAGGCCTTATCCTAGTAATTCCTCTAATAATTATGGTAATTCCTACAACAATTCTTATGAAAACTTTAATAAGATGCCTTCTGAATTTGAGACTAGTGTTAAGGAATTTATGAATTCGCAAAAGAATTTCAATGCTTTGCTTGAAGAAAAGTTGCTTAAAGTTGATGAATTGGCTAGGAACGTTGATAGAATTTCTCTTGATGTTGATTCTTTGAAACTTAGATCTATTCCACCTAAGCATGATATCAATGAGTCTCCCAAACCCATGAGAATTTCCATTGATGAGTGCAAAGAAAGAACCGCTAGGATGCGTGCTAAGAAAGATTGCTTTGTGAAAGCGTGTTCTTCAAATTTCTATGAAAATAAAGATGAAGATCTAAAAGTTATTGATGTGTCCCCTATTAAATCTTTGTTTTGGCAATATGAATCTTGATAATGATGGGACTGAATATGATCCACCTTTAGCTAGAAGCTGCTCCAAAATTCGCCAGAGTTTTTAGATCTTGATGCTAAAATTGATAAAAGTGGGATTGAAGAGATCAAAACTCTAGATATTAATAAACCCACTATTTTGGATTTCAAGGAATTTAATTATGATAATTGCTCTTTGATAGATTGTATTTCCTTGTTGCAATCCGTGCTAAATTCCCCTCATGCTTATAGTCAAAATCAAGCCTTTACCAAACATATTGTTGATGCTTTGATGCAATCTTATGAAGAAAAACTGGAGTTGGAAGTTTCTATCCCTAGAAAACTTTATGATGAATGGGAACCTACTATTAAAATTAATATTAGATATCATGAATGCTATTCTTCGTGTGATTTGGGTGATAGTGTTTCCACGATTCCAAAGACTTTGTGCGATTTGCTAGGTTTCCGTGATTTTGATGATTGCTCTTTTAACTTGCACCTTGCGGATTCCACTATTAAGAAACCTATGGGAAGAATTAATGATGTTCTTATTGTTGTAAATAGGAATTATGTGCCCCTAGATTTTATTGTTCTTGATATAGATTGCAATCCTTCATGTCCTATTATTCTTTGTAGACCTTTCCTTAGAACGATTGGTGCAATTATTGATATAAAGGAAGGGAATATTAGATTCCAATTTCCATTAAAGAAATGCATGGAACACTTCCCAAGAAAGAAAATAAAATTACCTTATGTATCTATTATGAGAGCCACTTATGAATTGCCTACCAAAGATGGTAATACCTAGATCTATCCTTGCTTTTTATGCCTAGCTAGGGGCGTTAAAATATAGCGCTTGTTGGGAGGCAACCCAATTTTATTTTTAGTTTTTTGATTTTTGCTTCTGTTTAGGAATAAATCTTTGATCTAGCCTCTGGTTAGATGTGTTTTTATGTTTTAATTAGTGTTTGTGCCAAGTTAAACCTATAGGATCTTCTTAGATGATAGTTATTTGATCTTGCTGTAAATTCCAGAAACTTTCTTTTTCATTTAAAAGAATTGTTAAAAATCACCAGAACGTGATAAAATATTGATTCCAATTTGTTCTGATCAATAAACAAATTTTCTAGGTCTTCCTATTTTGGCTGAAGTTTTGGAGTTCCAGAAGTTTGCGTTAGTTACAGATTACTCCAGACTGTTCTAGTTTTGACACATTCTGTTTTTGTGTGTTGTTTGCTTATTTTGATGAATCTATGGCTAGTAAAATAGTTTATAAACCGTGAGAGAAGTTGGAATACAGTAGGTTTAACACCAATATAAATAAAGAATGAGTTCATTACAGTACCTTTGAAGTGGTTCTTTTGTTTTCTTTCGCTAACGGAGCTCACGAGATTTTCTCGTTAAGTTTTGTGTTGTGAAGTTTTCAAGTTTTGGGTAAAAGATTTGATGGATTATGGAACAAGGAGTGGCAAGAGCACAAGCTTGGGGATGCCCATGGCACCCCCAAGATAATCTAAGGACACCTAAAGTTAAAGCTTGGGGATGCCCTGAAGGCATCCCCTCTTTCGTCTACTTCCATCGGTAACTTTACTTGGAGCTATATATTTATTCACCACATGATATGTGTTTTGCTTGGAGCGTCTTGTATGATTTGAGTCTTTGCTTTTTAGTTTACCACAATCATCTTTTCTGTACACAACTTTTGAGAGAGACACACATGATTCGAAAATTATTAGAATACTATATATGCTTCACTTATATCTTTTGAGTTATATAGTTTTTGCTCTAGTACTTCACTTATATCTTTTAGAGCATGGTGGTGGATTTGTTTTAAAGAAACTATTGATCTCTCATGCTTCACTTAGATTATTTTGAGAGTCTTAAATATCATGGTAATTTTCTTAAATAATCTTAATATGCTAGGTATTCAAGACTAGTAAAAACTTTCTTATGAGTGTGCTGAATACTAAGAGAAGTTTGATGCTTGATGGTTGTTTTGAGATATGGAGGTAGTGATATCAAAGTTGTGCTAGTTGAGTAGTTGTGAATTTGAGAAATACTTGTGTTGAAGTTTGCAAGTCCCGTAGCATGCACGCATAGTAAACGTTATGTAACAAATTTGAAACATGAGGTGTTCTTTGAGTGTCCTCCTTATGAGTGGCTACGGGGACGAGCGATGGTCTTTTTCCTACCAATCTATCCCCCTAGGAGCATGCGTAGTGCTTGGTTTTTGATGACTTGTAGACTTTTGCAATAAGTATGTGAGTTCTTTATGACTAATGTTGAGTCCACAGATTATACGCACTCTCACCTTTCCATCATTGCTAGCCTCTTTGGTACCGCGCATTGCCCTTTCTCACATTGAGAGTTGGTGCAAACTTCACCTATGCATCCAAACCCCGTGATATGATACGCTCTTTTCACACATAAACCTCCTTATATCTTCCTCAAAACAGCCAACCATACCTACCTATTATGGCATTTCCATAGCCATTTCAAGATATATTGCCATGTCGCTTTCCACCGCTCCGCTTATCATGACACGCTCATCATTGTCATATTGCTTTGCATGATCATGTAGTTGACATAGTATTTGTGGCAAAGCCACCATTCATAATGCTTTCATATATGTCACTCTTGGTTCATTACATATCTCGCACATTAATCACGAGGCATTCATATAGAGTCATACTTTGTTCTAGTATCGAGTTGTAATCATTGAGTTGTAAATAAATAGAAGTGGGATGATCATCATTTTCTAAAGCATTGTCCCAAGTGAGGAACAAAAAAAGAGAAAGGCCATAAAAAAAGAGAAGGTCCAAAAAAAAAACGAGAGAAAAAGAGAGAAGGGACAATGTTACTATCCTTTTACCACACTTGTGCTTCAAAGTAGCACCATAATCTTCATGATAGAGAGTCTCTTGTTTTGTCACTTTCATATACTAGTGGGAATTTTTCATTATAGAACTTGGCTTGTATATTCCAACAATGGGCTTCCTCAAATGCCCTAGGTCTTCGTGGAGCAAGCAAGTTGGATGCACACCCACTTAGTTTCTTTTGTTGAGCTTTCATATATTTATAGCTCTAGTGCATCTGTTGCATGGCAATCCCTACTCCTTGCATTAACATCAATCGATGGGCATATCCATAGCTCATTGATACGCACCTATGTTTGCTGTCCCCTCTCTCACTTCCTCGTCAGATCCTGGTCCCAAAGGGCAATACATTGAGTCGGAAAGACGGGGGGCTTTCGTAAATTCCGTTCTGTAGCCGAACTAGCCCCTGGATCAGCTCTCATAGTGGGAGAATCAGAGTCAAGTTAGGCGCAAAAGAGGGCGTTGACATCATTGATTAGCCTCGTTGATGTGAGACTTTCTCCCTTTTTGTCTTCTCCACATAACCCCCATCATTATATTCTATTCCACCCATAGTGCTATATCCATGGCTCACGCTCATGTATTGCGTGAAAGTTGAAAAAGTTTGAGATTACTAAAGTATGAAACAATTCCTTGGCTTGTCATCGGGGTTGTGCATGATGAGAGCATTCTTGTGTGACGAAAATGGAGCATGACTGAACTATACGATTTTGTAGGGATGAACTTTCTTTGGCCATGTTATTTTGAGAAAACATAATTGCTTAGTTAGTATGCTTGAAGTATTTTTATTTTTATGTCAATATTAAACTTTTGTCTTGAATCTTTCGGATCTGAATATTCATACCACAATTAAGAAGAATTACATTGAAATTATGCCTAGTAGCATTCCACATCACAAATTCTGTTTTTATCATTTACCTACTCGAGGACGAGCAGGAATTAAGCTTGGGGATGCTTGATACGTATTCAACGTATCTATAAGTTTTGATTGTTCCATGCTATATTATATTCTGTTTTGGACATTATTGGGCTTTATTTTACACTTTTATATTATTTTTGGGACTAACTTATTAACCGGAGGCCCAGCCCTGTAATTGTTGTTTTTTGCCTATTTCGTAGTTTCGCAGTAAAAGAATATCAAACGGAGTCCAAACGAATGAAACCTTCGGGAACGTGATTTTGAACGAGCGTGATCCAGAGGACTTGGACCCTACGTCAAGACATCAACCAGGAGTGCACGAGGTAGGGGGGCGCGCCACCCCCTGGCGCGCCTCCACCCTTGTGGGCCCCCTGCTTCTCCACCGACGATGCTTCTCTTCCTCCTATATATACCTACGCACTTCAAACTACCAGACACTGAGCCAAAACCTAATTCCACCGCCGCAACCTTCTCACATCTGTGAGATCCCATCTTGGGGCCTATTCCGAGCTCCGCCCGGAGGTGGGTATCGATCACGGAGGGCTTCTACATCAACACCATAGCCTCTCCAATGAAGTGTGAGTAGTTTACCTCAGACCTTCGGGTCCCGTAGTTATTAGCTAGATGGCTTCTTCTCTTTTTGGATCTCAAGACAATGTTCTCCCACTCTCTCGTGGAGATCTATTCGATGTAATCTTCTTTTGCGTGTGTTTGTTGAGACCGATGAATTGTGGGTTTATGATCAAGTTTATCTATGAACAATATTTGAATCTTCTGAATTCTTTTATGTATGATTGGTTATCTTTGCAAGTCTCTTCGAATTATCAGTTTTGTTTGGCCTACTAGATTGATCTTTCTTGCAATGGGAGAAGTGCTTATCTTTGGGTTCAATATTGCGGTGTCCTTTTCCAAAGCGATGAGGGGCAGCAAGGCACGTATTGTATTGTTGGCATCGAGGATAACAAGATGGGGTTTATATCATATTGCATGAGTTTATCCCTCTACATCATGTCATCTTTCTTAAAGCGTAACTCTGTTCTTATGAACTTAATACTCTAGATGCATGCTGGATAGCGGTCGATGTGTGGAGTAATAGTAGTAGATGCAGGCAGGAGTCGGTCTACTTGTCTCGGACGTGATGCCTATATACATGATCATACCTAGATATTCTCATAACTATGCCCAATTCTGTTAATTGCTCAACAATAATTTGTTCACCCACCATAAATACTCATGCTCTTGAGAGAAGCCACTAGTGAAACCTATGGCCCCTGGGTCTATTTTCCATCATATTAATCTTCCGATAACAAGCTATTTCTAGCGCCGTTTTTATTTTACTTTCTTTACTTTGCATCTTTATCATAAAAATAACAAAAATAATATATTATCATATATATTAGATCTCACTCTGTAAGTGACCGTGTAGGGATTGACAACCCTTATCGCGTTGGTTGCGAGGATTTATTTGTTTGTGTAGGTGCGAGGGACTCGTATGCGGCCTCCTACTGGATTGATACCTTGGTTCTGAAAAACTGAGGGAAATACTTACGCTACTTTGCCGCATCACCCTTTCCTCTTCAAGGGAAAACCAACGTGAAGGAAATATGCCCTAGAGGCAATAATAAAGTTATTATTAATTTCCTCATATCATGATAAATGTTTATTATTCATGCTAGAATTGTATTAACCGGAAACATGATACATGTGTGAATACATAGACAAACATAACGTCACTAGTATGCCTCTACTTGACTAGCTCATTAATCAAAGATGGTTATGTTTCCTAACCATAGACATGTGTTGTCATTTGATTAATGGGATCACATCATTAGGAGATTGATGAGATTGACATGACCCATTCCGTTAGCCTAGCACTTGATCGTTTACTATATTGCTATTGCTTTCTTCATGACTTATACATGTTCCTGTAACTATGAGATTATGCAACTCCTGCTTACTGGAGGAACACTTTGTGTGCTACCAAACGTCACAACGTGAATCGGGTGATTATAAAGGAGCTCTACAGGTGTCTCCAAAGGTACATGTTGGGTTGGCGTATTTCGAGATTAGGTTTTGTCACTCCGATTGCCTGAGAGGTATCTCGCCCTCTCGGTAATGCACATCACTATAAGCCTTGCAAGCAATGTAGCTAATGAGTTAGTTACGGAATGATGCATTACGTAATTCGAGTAAAGAGACTTCCGGTAGTAGATTGAATCTAGGTATTAGATACCGATTTATCGATCGAATCTCGAGCAAGTAACATGCCGATGACAAAGGGAACAACGTATGTTGTTATGCGGTTTGACCGATAAAGATCTTCGTGAGAATATGTAGGAGCCAATATGAGCATCCGTGTTCCGCTTATTGGTTATTGACCGAGAATAGTTCTAGGTCATGTCTACATAGTTCTCGAACCCGTAGGGGTCCGCACGCTAACGCTACGATGACAGCTTTTATTATGAGTTTATATGTTTTGATGTACCGAAGGTTGTTCGAGTCCGGATGTGATCCGGACATGACGAGGAGTCTCAAATGGTTGAGACATTAAGATTGATATATTGAAGCCTATATTTGGATATCGGAATCGCTCCGGAGAAACGGGATTTTTCCTGAGTACCGGGGTTACTTAACACCCGGGGTTATTAGCCTACATGGGCCATGAGGGAGAAGAGGAGGGCTGGCCAGGCAGGCCGCCATGCCTCCTCCCCCTAGTCCCGAATAGGACAAGGAAGAGGCGGCGCTCTTTCCTCTTTCCTCTCCCCTTCCTTCTCCACTAAGGCAAGAGGGAGTCCTACTCCTGGGGAGTAGGACCTCCAGCGCACCCCTAGGGGCGGCCGCACCTCCCCTCCCTCCTTTATATATCGGGCAGGGGGGCACCTGTGAGACACAAGTTGATCTTCGTGATCGCTCCTTAGCCGTGCGGTGCCCCCTCCACCATATTCCACCTCGGTCATATCGTTGCGGTGTTTAGGCGAAGCCCTACGTCGGTAGAACATCATCATCGTCACCACGCCGCTGTCGATGGCCGATTTAACTCATCCCGACACCCTGCTGGATCGGAGTCCGGAACGCCATCGAAATAACGCGTGTCGAACTCGGAGGTGTCATACGTTCGGTGCTTGGATCGGTCGGATCATGAAGACGTACGACTACATCAACCGCGTTGTCATAACTCTTCCGCTGACGGTCTACGAGGGTACATGGACAACACTCTCCGCTCTCGTTGCTATGCATCACCATGATCTTGCGTGTGCGTAGGAATTTTTTTGAAATTACTACGCTCCCCAACAAAGGGTATCAGAGCCAGTTTTATGTGTAGATGTTATATGCACGAGTAGAACACAAGTGAGTTGTGGGTGATCAAGTCATATCGCTTACCGGCATGTCATACTTTGGTTCGGCGGGTATTGTTGGATGAAGCGGCCCGGACCGACATTACGCCAGACGCTTACGCAAGACTGGTTCTACCAACGTGCTTTGCACACGGTGGCTGACGGTGTCTGCTTTCTCCAACTTTAGTTGAACTGGTGTAGCTACGCCCCGGTCCTTGCGAAGGTTAAAACAACACTAACTTGACAAACTATCGCTGTGGTTTTGATGCGTAGGTAAGAACGGTTCTTGCTCAGCCCGTAGCAGCCACGTAAAATTTGCAACAACAAAGTAGAGGACGCCTAACTTGTTTTTTGCAAAGCATGTTGTGATGTGATATGGTCAAGACGTGATGCTATATTTTATTGTATGAGATGATCATGTTTTGTAACCGGGTTATCGACAATCGGCAGGAGCCATATGGTTGTCGCTTTATTGTATGAAATGCAAGCGCTCACAATTGCTTTACTTTATCACTAAGCGGCAGCGATAGTCATAGAAGCAATAGATGGCGTAACGACAACGATGCTACGATGGAGATCAAGGTGTCGCGCCGGTGACGACGGTGATCACGACGGTACTTCGGAGATGGAGATCACAATCACAAGATGATGATGGCCATATCATATCACTTATATTGATTGCATGTGATGTTTATCCTTTATGCATCTTATCTTGCTTTGATTGACGGTAGCATTTTAAGATGATCTCTCACTAAATTATCAAGAAGTGTTCTCCCTGAGTATGCACCGTTGCGAAAGTTCTTCGTGCTGAGACACCACGTGATGATCGGGTGTGATAGGCTCTACGTTCAAATACAATGGGTGCAAAACAGTTGCACACGCGGAATACTCGGGTTAAACTTGGACGAGCCTAGCATATAGCAGATATGGCCTCGGAACACGGAGACCGAAAGGTCGAGCGTGAATCATATAGTAGATATGGATCAACATAGTGATGTTCACCATTGAAACTACTCCATCTCACGTGATGATCGGACATGGTTTAGTTGATTTGATCACGTGATCACTTAGATGACTAGAGATGTCTATCTAAGTGGGAGTTCTTAAGTAATATGATTAATTGAACTTCAATTTATCATGAACTTAGTACTGATAGTATTTTTGCTTGTCTATGATTGTTGTAGATAGATGGCTCGTCTTTGTTGTTCCGTTGAATTTTAATGCGTTCCTTGAGAAAGCAAAGTTGAAAGATGATGGTAGCAATTACGGACTGGAGTCCGTAACACGAGGATTATCCTCATTGTTGCACGGAAGAATTACGTCCCTGGAATCACCGGGTGCGGACTGCTGCTTGTCTGGCCGATGCAAACTGACGACGTTAAGAACGCCTTCGGCAGAGCAAAGCTGATGACTACTCGATAGTTCAAAGGTGTGCCATGCTTTACGGCTTGGAACCGGGTCTTCAACGACGTTTTGAGCGCCATGGAGCATATGAGATGTTCCAGGAGTTGAAGTTAATATTTCAAGCAAATGCCCGGATTGAGAGATATGAAGTCTCCAATAAGTTCTATAGCTGCAAGATGGAGGAGAATAGTTTTGTCTGTGAACACATACTCAAAATGTCTAGGTATAATAATCGCTTGATTCAACTGGGAGTTAATCTTCCTGATGATAGTGTCATTGATGTAATTCTTCAATCATCGCCACCAAGCTACAAGAGCTTCGTGATGAACTATAATATGCAAGGGATGGACAAGACTATTCCGAGCTCTTAGCAATGCTAAAAGTCAGCGGAGGTAGAAATCAAAAGGAGCATCAAGTGTTGATGGTCAACAAGATCCCGATTTCAAGAAAAGGGCAAAGGGAAGAAGAAGGGGAACTTCAAAAAGAACAGCAAACAAGTTGCTTTGCTCAAGAGAAGAAACCCAAGTCTGGACCTAAGCACGAGATCGAAAGTGCTTCTACTGCAAGCAGACTGGACACTGGAAGCGGAACTGCCCCAAGTATTTGGCGGATAAGAAGGATGGCAAAGTGAACAAAGGTATATGTGATATACATGTTATTGATGTGTACCTTACTAATGCTCGCAGTAGTACCTGGGTATTTGATCTTTGGTTCTGTTGCTAATATTTGCAACTTTCGAAACAGGGGACTACGGATTAAGCGAAGATTAGCTAAATGCGAGGTGACGATGCGCGTGGGAAATGGTTCCAAAGTCGATGTGATCGCGATTCGGCACGCTACCTCTACATCTACCATCGGGATTAGTTTTAGACCTAAATAATTGTTATTTGGTGCCAGCGTTGAGCATGAACATTATATCTGGATCTTGTTTGATGCGAGAAGGTTATTCATTTAAATCGAGAGAATAATGGTTGTTCTATTTATATGAGTAATATCTTTTATGGTCATGCACCCTTGAAGAGTGGTCTATTTTATTGAATCTCGATAGTAGTGATACACATATTCATAGTTTTGAAACCAAAAGATGCGAGTTGATAATGATAGTGCAACTTATTTGTGGCACTTGCCGTTTAGGTCATATCGGTATAAAGCGCATGAAGAAACTCTATCTTGATGGACTTTTGGAATCACTTGATTATGAATCACTTGGTACTTGCGAACTGCGTGCCTCATGGGCAAGATGACTAAAACGCCGTTCTCGGAACTATGGAGCGAAGCAAGCGATTTGTTGGAAATCATACATACTGATGTTTGTGGTCCAATGAATGCGGGCGGTATCGTTATTTTCTCACCTTCCACAGATGATTTGAGCAGATATGGGTATATCTACTTAATGAAACACAAATGCGAAACATTTGAAAAGTTCAAAAGAATTTCAGAGTGAAGTGGAAAATCATCGTAACAAGAAAATAAAATTCCTATGATCTGATCGTGGAGGAGAATATTTGAGATTCTGAGTTTGGTTTACATTTGAAACAATGCGGAATAGTTTTCGCAACTCACGCCACCCAGAACACCACAACGAAATGGTGTGTCCGAACGTCGTAATCGTACTTTACTAGATATGGTGCGATCTATGATGTCTCTTACTGATTTACCGCTATCATTTTGGGGTTATGCTTTAGAGACAGCCGCATTCACATTAAATAGGACACCGTCTAAATCCGTTGAGACGACACCTCATGAACTGTGGTTTGGCAAGAAACCAAAGTTATCGTTTCTTAAAGTTTGGGGTTGTGATGCTTATGTGAAGAAACTTCAACCAGATAAGCTCGAACCCAAATCGAAGAAATGTGTCTTCATAGGATACCCAAAAGAAACTATTGGGTACACCTTCTATCACAGAATCCGAGGGCAAGATTTTTCGTTTGCTAAATTCGGATCCTTTCTAGAGAAGGAGTTTCTCTCGAAAGAAGTGAGTGGGAGGAAAGTAGAAATTGATGAGGTAATTCCAGTACCTACTCCCTTATTGGAAAATAGTCCATCACAAGAACCGGTTCTGTGACAACTACACCAATTAGTGAGGAAGCTAATGATATTGATCATGAAACTTCAGATCAAGTTTCTCTTGAACTTAAGAGGTCAACTAGAGTAAGATCCGCACCCAGTGGTGCGGTAATCCTATTCTGGAAGTCATGTTACTTGACCATGGCGAACCTCACGAACTATGAAGAAGCGATGGTGAGCCCAGATTCATAAAATGGCTAGAAGCCATGAAATCTGAGATGGGATCCATGTATGAGAACAAAGTATGGACTTTGATTGACTTGCCGATGATCGGCAAGCCATTGAGAATAAATGGATCTTTAAGAAGAAGATCGACGCTGATGGTAATGTAATCGTCTATAAAGCTCGACTTGTTGCGAAAGGTTTTCGACAAGTTCAAGGGGTTGACTACGATGAGACTTTGTCACCCGTGGCGATGCTTAAGTCTGTCCGAATCATGTTAGCAATTGCTGCATTTTATGATTATGAAATTTGGCAAATGGATGTCAAAACTGCATTCTTGAATGGATTTACGGAAGAAGAGTTGTATATGATGCAACCGTAAGGTTTTATCGATCCAAAAGTGCTAACAAAAGTGTGCAAGCTCCAATGATCCATTTATGGACTGTTGCAAGCATCTCGGAGTTGGAATAAGCGCTTTGATAGTGTGATCCAAAGCATATGGTTTTATCTGGGACTTTTGGAGAAGCCTATATTTACAAGAAAGTGAGTGGGAGCTCATAGCATTTCTGATATTATATGTAGATGACATATTATTGATTGGAAATGATATATAATTTCTGGATAGCATAAAGGATACTTGAATAAAAGTTTTTCAATGAAAGACCTCGGTGAAGCTTCTTACATATTGGGCATCAAGATCTATAGAGATAGATCAAGACGGCTTGATTGGACTTTCACAAAGCACATACCTTGATAAAGTTTTGAAAAGTTCAAAATGGATCGAGGCAAAGAAAGGATTCTTGCAGACATTACAAGGTGTGAAATTGAGTCGGACTCAATGCCCGACCACAACAGAAGATAGAGAGAAAATGAAAGATGTTCCCTATGCTTCACCATAGGCTCTATCATGTATGCAATGCTGTGTACCGGACACGGCGTATGCTTAGCAATAAGTTTGGCAGGAAGGTACCAAAGTAATCCAGGAGTGGATCACTGGACAACGGTCAAGAACATCCTAAAATACCTGAAAAGGACTAAGGATATATTTTCGTAAATGGTTACGTCGATGCAAGCTTTGACACTGATCCGGACGATTCTAAATCGCACACCGGATACGTGTTTTTATTAAACGGTGGAGCTGTAAGTTGGTTCAGTTCTAAACAAAGCGTCGTGGCGGGATCTACATGTGAAGCGGAGTACATAGCTGCTTCGGAAGCAGCAAATGAAGGAGTCTGGATGAAAGAGTTCATTTCCGATCTAGGTGTCATACCTAGTGCATCGGGACCAATGAAGATCTTCCGTGACAATCTTTGGTGCAATTGCCTTGGCAAAGGAATCCAGATTTCACAAGAGGACCAAGCACATCAAGAGGCGCTTCAATTCCATCCGGGACCAAGTCCGTGGGAGACATAGAGATTTGCAAGATACATACAGATCTGAATGTTGCGTATCCGCTGACTAAGCCTCTTCCACGAGCAAAACATGATCAGCACCAAGACTCCATGGGTGTTAGAATCATTACTTGTGTAATCTAGATTATCGACTCTAGTGCAAGTGGGAGATCTGAAGGAAATATGCCCTAGAGGCAATAATAAAGTTATTATTAATTTCCTCATATCATGATAAATGTTTATTATTCATGCTAGAATTGTATTAACCGAAACATGATACATGTGTGAATACATAGACAAACATAAACGTCACTAGTATGCCTCTACTTGACTAGCTCATTAATCAAAGATGGTTATATTTCCTAACCATAGACATGTGTTGTCATTTGATTAATGGAATCACATCATTAGGAGAATGATGAGATTGACATGACCCATTCCGTTAGCCTAGCACTTGATCGTTTAGTATATTGCTATTGCTTTCTTCATGACTTATACATGTTCCTGTAACTATGAGATTATGCAACTCCGTTTACGGAGGAACACTTTGTGTGCTACCAAAGCGTCCAACGTAATCTGGGTGATTATAAAGGAGCTCTCTGAGTGTCTCCAAAGGTACATGTTGGGTTGGCGTATTTGAGATTAGATTTTGTCACTCCGATTGTCGGAGAGGTATCTCTCGCCCTCTCGGTAATGCACATCACTATAAGCCTTGCAAGCAATGTAGCTAATGAGTTAGTTACGGAATGATGCATTACGTAACGAGTAAAGAGACTTGCGATAGCGAGATTGAACTAGGTATTAGAATCTGAAGCGATCGAATCTCGGGCAAGTAACTTTATGCGATGACAAAGGAAACAACGTATGTTGTTATGCGGTTTGACCGATAAAGATCTTAAGTAGAATATGTAAGGAGCCAATATGAGCATCCAGGTTCCTATGTGGTTATTGACCGAGAATAGTTCTAGGTCATGTCTACATAGTTCTCGAACCCGTAGGGTCCGCATGCGCTAACGTTACGATGACAGTTTTATTATGAGTTTATATGTTTTGATGTACCGAAGGTTGTTCGGAGTCCCGGATGTGATCCCGGACACGACGAGGAGTCTCAAAATGGTCAAGACATAAAGATTGATATATTGGTAGCCTATATTTGGATATCGGAATCGTTCCGGGAGAAACCGGGATTTTCGGTCTGGGGGTTACGGAACCCCGGGGGATTATTGGGCCTACATGGGCCATGAGGGAAGAGGAGGGCCGGCCAGGGGCAGGCGGCGCGCCCCTCCCCTAGTCTGAATAGGACAAGGGAAGGGCGGCTTCTTCCTCTTTCCCTCCCCTTTCCTTCTCCACTAGGCAAGAGGGAGTCCTACTCCGGTGGGAGTAGGACTCCTCCATCTTGCGCACCCTAGGGCCGGCAGCACCTCCCCTCCCTCCTTTATATCTGAGGCGGCAGGGGCACCTCTGAACACACAAGTTGATCTTCGTGATCGTTCCTTGGCCGTGTCACGGTGCCCCCCTCCACCATATTCCACCTCGGTCATATCGTTGCGGTGTTTAGGCGAAGCCCTGCGCCGAGTAGAACATCATCATCGTCACCACGCCATCGTCTTGTGGAACTCATCCCCGACACCTCGCCGGATCGGAGTCCGGGATCGTCATCGAAGCTGAGCGATGTGCTGAACTTCGCGGAGGTGCCGTGCGTTCGGTGCTTGGATCGGTCGGATCGTGAAAGACGACGACTACATCAACAGCGTTGTCATAACGCCTTCCGCTTCTCGGTCTACTAAGTGCGTGGACAACACTCTCCCTCTCGTTGCTATGAATCACCATGATCTTGCGTGTGCGTAGGAATTTTTTGAAATTACTCGTTCCCCAACACCTATGAGTTGCTCAAGAGGTAGCAAACACCCCCCCACCCCCGAAGTCGAAGAGTTGCTGGAGACACGGGGACTGGACCGAAACTCCTCGAAGACGGAAGTAAGCAATCCCTTAGTCATCACATCAGCAAACTGTTGCGACAGCGGCACGTGGAGAACCCGAACACGGCCAAAGGCGCGTTTGCTCGCGCCGAAGTGAATATCGAGCTCAATATGCTTCGCACGTCGATGGTGCACCGGGTTGGCGGAAAGGTAGACCGCGCTGACGTTATCGCAGTAGACAAGAGTGGCCTTGTGAACATCACAAAGCAGCTCCTGGAGCAGCTGACAGGTGATACGTCTCTGTCGTATCTATAATTTTTGATTGTTCCATGCCAATATTATTCAACTTTCATATACTTTTTGGCAACTTTTTATACTATTTTTGGGACTAACATATTGATCCAGTGCCCAGTGCCAGTTCCTGTTTGTTGCATGTTTTATGTCTCGCAGAATATCCATATCAAAGGAATCCAAACGGGATAAAAATGGAGGGAGCTTATTTTTGGAATATTTGGAAAATTCCGGAAGAAAAATCCATGCGAGACGGTGCCCGAGGTGGCCACGAGGCAGGGGGCGCGCCCCTGACCATCATGGGCCACCCGTAAAGGCGGTTGATGCCCTTCTTGACGCCAAGAAAGCTAATTTTTGGTAAAAATCACGGCGAAGGTTTCGATTACAATCGAGTTACATATCTCCATATATATACGAAAACGGTGAAAAGGCGTGAAGAGAACGCGAGAAAAAGAGAGACAGAGAGAGCAGATCCAATCTCGAGAGGGGCTCTCGCCCTCCCGCCATGGAGACCATGGACGGAGAAACCCTTCTCCCACCTAGGGAGAAGGTCAAGGAAGAAGAAGAAGGAGGGGCTCTCTCCCCTTGCTTCCGATGTGGCCAGCCGCCAGCAAGGGGGCCATCATCATCACCGCGATCTACACCAACACCTCCGCCATCTTCACCAAAATCTCCGTCACCTTCCCCCCTCTATCTACATCGGTCCACTCTCCCGCAACCCGTTGTACTCTCTACTTGAACATGGTGCTTTATGATTCATATTATTATCCAATGATGTGTTGCCATCCTATGATGTCTGAGTAGATTTTCGTTGTCCTATCGGTGGTTGATGAATTGCTATGATTGATTTAATTTTCTTGTGGTTATGTTGCTGTCCTTTGGTGCCCATCATATGAGCGCTGCGTGGATCACACCATAGGGTTAGTTGTATGTTGATAGGACTATGTATTGGAGGCAAGGGCAATGGAAGCTTCACCTCTAGCATAGAAATTGATGCATACGAGATTAAAGGGGACCAATATGTCTTAATGCTATGGTTGGGTTTTACCTTAATGAGCGTTAGTAGTTGCGGACTTGCTAATAGTTCCAATCATAAATGCATAGAATTCCAAGTCGGGGATGACATGCTAGCGTTGGCCTCTCCCACATAAAAACTTGCTATCGGTCTAGTAAAGTAGTCAATAGCTTAGGGACAATTTAGCATCTCCTACCACCACTTTTCCACACTCGCTATACTAACTTTATTTGTCTTTTATCTAAACAGCCCCTACTTTTTTTATTACGCGCTCTTTATTGTCTTGCAAACCTATCCAACAACACCTACAAAAGTACTTCTAGTTTCATACTTGTTCTAGGTAAAGCGGCAGCTAAGCGTCCCAGTGAGAGTTGTATCGGTGGTCGATAGAACTTGAGGAATATTTGTTCTACCTTTAGCTCCTCGTTGGGTTCGACACTCTTACTTATCGAAAGAGGCTATAATTGATCCCCTATACTTGTGGGTTATCAAGATCTTTTTCTGGCGCCGTTGCCGGGTAGCAATAGCGTGGGGTGAATATTCTCGTGTGTGCTTGTTTGCTTTATCACTAAGTAATTTTTATTTGCTGCTCTTAGTTGTTTTCTATCTTTAGTTATGGGTAGGAAGCATAAAATACCAAAAATTTAGTTGTACCTACTAGAACCAATGGTTGAAGAACCACTCAAAATCTATCACACTCCACAAAAGCTTTTTACTTGGATCATCTTCGATCCCTGTGTGCTCGTGCTGAAACCCCAACTAGCTTAGTTGAGGGAAAATCTTTAGATGAGAATGCTTGTTATGTGCGGCACCGTATATCCGAAAAAGGGAAAATTCTATTGGGTCAAATTCATCGTTTGCAATGCTATGCTTGGAATTTATGTGAAATATATGGTTTTACTTGTTGTTACGAAAACCCTAAGAAACACCTTCCCTACCAATGTGAGTTTTGTGATAATGGAATCATATCTTCGTATGCTAAGGGTGTTTATAATTACTATAATGTTCAACAAATTGAAGAATTTGTTGCTTTTAAGGGTGCTTATGAAATTGCTTCTTTGATTGAAAAGTATGGTGCTACTCTTTACAAATCTGAAAATTTTGCCATACTTAAATGTTGCTATGATAATTATGCTTCTAATGCTTATGTTAAACCATATATTGAGGACTCCCCCGCTATCCAAGAAGAGACTAATATTTTGCAGGAGTCTATGGAAGAAGAAATTGATGAAACTGTGAGCTCATTGGATGAAAAAGATGATCAGGAGAGCGAAGAACAAAAGGAGGAAGAGCGGATTAGATACGTGCCCACCTTCTAATGAGAGTAACTCTTCAACTCATACATTGTTTAATTCCCCTTCGTGCTTACCGAAGGATGATTGCTATGATGACTATTATGATCCCATTGATTCTCTTGAAATATCCCTTTTTGATGATGCCTGCTATGCTTGTGGCCAAGATGCCAATATGAATTATGCTTATGGAGATGAACTTGCTATAGTTCCTTATGTTAAACATGAAATTGTTGCTATTGCACCCACACATGATAGTCCTATTATCTTTTGAATTCTCCAAACTACACTATATCGGAGAAGTTTGCACTTATTAAGGATTACATTAATGGGTTGCCTTTTACCGTTGCACATGATGATTTTGATAGATATAATATGCATGTGCTTGCTGCTCCTACTTGCAATTATTATGATAGAGGAACTATATCTCCACCTCTCTATGTTTCCCACACGATAAAATTGCTAGAAACTGTTTATACTATGCATTGGCCTTTACTATGTGTGCATGAATTGTTCTTTTATGACATGCCGATGCATAGGAAGAGAGTTAGACTTAAATCATTGCTTGATATATGTTACTTTGTGCTCACTACTAAATTACAAATCGTTGCTAATTCAAATTGGCTTTGGTATACCTTGGGATCCGGGTGGATTCACTACTTGAGCACTATATGCCTAGCTTAATGGCTTTAAAGAAAGCGCTGCCGGGGAGACAACCCGGAAGTTTTAGAGAGTCATTTACTTCTGTTGTGTGCTTTTATAAAGTTTATAAATAAAAATAATGTGCCAAGGTTTGACTTTAGGATGTTTACAATGCTTGTTGGTTTGTGCGGTGCAGGACACAAACTTTGGCTGTAGTGTGCGATTTTTAATTTTTTACTGGAACGTCAAATGGTACCGATTATTTTTGTACTGTCTTGCTGTACAAATTGTTTATTTTTCCTAATTTTGGCAGAATTTTTCAAGCACCAGAAGTATTTTAATGTTCAGATTATTACAGACTGTTCTGTTTTAGACAGATTCTGTTTTTGATGCATAGTTTGCTTGTTTTGATGAAACTATCGATTCATATCAGTGTATTAAGCCATGAAAAAGCTATATTACAGTAGACACAATGCAAAAACAAAATATTAATTGGTTTGTAACAGTACTTAGAGTAGTGATTTGCTTTATTATACTAACGGATCTTACCGAGTTTTCTGTTGAAGTTTTGTGTGGATGAAGTGTTCGATGATCGAGAAGGTCTCGATGTGAGAAGAAGGAAGAGAGGCAAGAGCTCAAGCTTGGAGATGCCCAAGGCACCCCAAGTAAATATTCAGGGAGACTCAAGCATCTAAGCTTGGGGATGCCCCGGAAGGCATCCCCTCTTTCTTCAACAAGTATCGGTATGTTTTCGCATTCGTTTCGTTCTTGCGATATGTGCAATCTTGGAGCGTCTTTTGCATTTAGTTTTCATTTTTCTTTATGCACCATGCTGGTATGAGGTAGTCCTTGGTTGATTTATAGAATTCTCATTGCACTTCACTTATATCTTTTGAGTATGGCTTTATAGAATGCTTCATGTGCTTCACTTATATCATTTGAAGTTTGGATTGCCTGTTTCTCTTCACTTAGACAACCGCCATTTGTAGAATGCTCTTTTGCTTCACTTATATTTGTTAGAGCATGGGCATATCTTTTGTAGAAAGAATTAAATTCTCTCGCTTCACTTATATCTATTTAGAGATGACAGAACTGGTCATTCACATGGTTAGTCATAAAACCCTACGTAAAACTTGTAGATCACTGAATATGATATGTTTGATTCCTTGCAATAGTTTTGCGATATAAAGGTGGTGATATTAGATTCGTGCTAGTTGAGTAATTGTGAAATTGAGAAATACTTGTGTTGAGGTTTGCAAGTCCCGTAGCATGCATTATGGTGAACTGATTATGTAAACGAAGTTGGAGCATGAGGTGTTTATTGATTGTCTTCCTTATGAGTGGCCGGTCGGGGAATGACGATGGTCTTTTCCTACCAATCTATCCCCCTAGGAGCAGGCGCGTAGTACTTTGTTTCGATAGCTAATAGACTTTTTGCAATAAGTATGTGAGTTCTTTATGACTAATGTTGAGTCCATGGATTATCGCCTCTCACCCTTCCATCATTGCTAGCCTCTTGATTTTATGCATTGCCCTTTCTCACCTCGAGAGTTGGTGCAAACTTCAGTGCATCCAAACCCCGTGATATGATACGCTCTATCACACATAAACCTCCTTATATCTTCCTCAAAACAGCCACCATACCTACCTATTATGGCATTTCCATAGCCATTCCGAGATATATTACCATGCAATTTCCATCATCATCATATACATGACTTGAGCATTTATTGTCATATTGCTTTGCATGATCGTAAGATAGCTAGCATGATGTTTTCATGGCTTGTCCGTTTTTTGATGTCATTGCTACGCTAGATCATTGCACATCCCCAAGACACCACCGTGAGAGCATTCATATAGAGTCATATCTTTGTTCTAGATATCGATTTGTAAGTAAATAAAAGTGTGATGATCATCATTATTAGAGCATTGCCCCAGTGAGGAAAGGATGATGGAGACTATGATTCCCCACAAGTCGGGATGAGACTCCGGACAAAAAAAAAATAAAAAAAAAGAGAAAGGCCAAAAAAAATTAGAAGGCTAAAAAAAATGAGATAAAAAAGAGAGAAGGGGCAATGTTACTATCCTTTTACCAAACTTGTGCTTCAAAGTAGCACCATGTTCTTCATATAGAGAGTCTCTTGAGTTATCACTTTTATATACTAGTGGGAATTTTCATTATAGAACTTGGCTTGTATATTCCAGCGATGGGCTTCCTCAAATGCCCTAGGTCTTCATGAGCAAGCAAGTTGGATGCACACCCACTTAGTTTCAGTTTGAGCTTTCATACACTTATATCTCTAGTGCATCCGTTGCATGGCAATCCCTACTCCTCACATTGACATCAATTGATGGGCATCTCCGTAGCCCGTTGATTAGCCGCGTCGATGTGAGACTATCTCCGTTTTTGTCTTCTCCACATAACCCCCATAATCATATTCTATTCCACCTATAGTGCTATGTCCATGGCTCACGCTCATGTATTGCGTGAAAGTTGAAAAGGTTTGAGAAACGTCAAAAGTGTGAAACAGTTGCTTGGCTTGTCATCGGGGTTGTGCATTATGTGAATATTTTTTGTGGTGAAGATGGAGCATAGCCAGACTAAAAGATTTTGTAGGGATGAGCTTTCTTTGGCTATGTTATTTCAATAAGACATAATTGCTTGGTTGGTATGCTTGAAGTATTATTGTTTTTATGTCAAAGGATAGACTATTGCTTTGAATCACTCGTGTCTTAATATTCATGCCATGATTAGACATATGATCAAGTTTATGCTAGGTAGCATTCCACATCAAAAATTATCTTTTTTATCATTTACCTACTCGAGGACGAGCAGGAATTAAGCTTGGGGATGCTGATACGTCTCTGTCGTATCTATAATTTTTATTGTTCCATGCCAATATTATGCAACTTTCATATACTTTTGGCAACTTTTATACTATTCTTGGGACTAACATATTGATCCCAGGTGCCCGATTGCCGATTCTGTTGTTGCATGTTTTATGTCTCGTGAATATCCATATCAAAGCGGAATCCAAAGCGGGATAAAAGCAGACGGAGCTTATTTTGGAATATTTGGAAAATTCGAAAGAAAAAATCCACGAGGCGGTGCGAGGTGGCCACAAGGCAGAAGCGCTACCTGACCCTCGTGGAGCCACCGTAAAGGCGGTTGATGCCCTTCTTGACCATAGAAAGCTAATTTTTGGTAAAAATCACGGCGAAGGTTTCAAGTCCAATCGAGTTACGGATCTCCATATATATACGAAAGCGGTGAAAGAAGCGTGAAGAGAACACGAAGCAGAGAGAGATAGAGAGACAGATCCAATCCCGGAGGGGCTCTCGCCCCTCCCATGCCATGGAGACCATGGACCAGAGGGGAAACCCTTCTCCCACCTAGGGAGTGATACGTCTCCAACGTATCTATAATTTTTGATTGCTCCATGCTATATTATCTACTGTTTTGGACCATATTGGGCTTTATTTTCCACTTTTATATTACTTTTGGGACTAACCTATTAACCGGAGGCCCAGCCTAGAATTGCTGTTTTTGCCTATTTCAGATTGTTTGTGAAACGGATTATCAAATGGAGTCCAAGCGGAATGAAACCTTCGGGAACATGATTTTCTCACCGAACATGATCCAGAGACTTGGAACCTCGTCAAGCAATCAGCAGGGAAGGCCTGCGAGGTAGGCGCGCCTCCCCCCCAGCGCCCTCCACCTCGTGGGCCCCCTGTTGCTCCAATCGACGCATTCTTCCTCCTATATATACCTCATTACCCCGAACGATCAGATACGGAGCCAAAAACCTAATTCCATTGCCGCAACTTTCTGTATCCACGAGATCCCATCTTAGGGCCTGTTTCAGAGCTCTGCCGGAAGGGGAATCCACCACGGAGGGCTTCTACATCATCATAGCCTTTCCGATGAAGTGTGAGTAGTTTACTTCAGACCTTCGGGTCCATAGTTAGTAGCTAGATGGCTTCTTCTCTCTTTTTGGATCTCAATACAATGTTCTCCCCCTCTCTCGTGGAGATCTATTCGATGTAATCTTCTTTTTGCGGTGTGTTTGTTGAGATCGATGAATTGTGGGTTTATGATCAAGATTATCTATGAGCAATATTTGAATCTTCTTTGAATTCTTTTATGTATGATTGGTTATCTTTGCAAGTCTCTTCGAATTATCCGTTTGGTTTGGCCAACTAGATTGGTAGTTCTTGCAATGGGAGAAGTGCTTAGCTCTGGGTTCAATCTTGCGGTGTCCTTTCCCAGTGACAGTAGGGGCATCAAGGCACGTATTATATTGTTGCGATCGAGGATAACAAGATGGGGTTTTTATCATATTGCATGAATTTATCCCTCTACATCATGTCATCTTGCTTAAGGCGTTACTCTTTTTTCATTAACTTAATACTCTAGATGCATGCTGGATAGCGATTAGATGGAGTGGAATAATAGTAGTAGATGCAGGCAGGAATCGGTCTACTTGTCTCGGACGTGATGCCTATATACATGATCATACCTAGACACTCTCATAACTATGCTCAATTCTGTCAATTGCTCAACAGTAATTCGTTCACCCACCGTAAAATACTTATGCTCTTGAGAGAAGCCACTAGTGAAATCTATGGCCCCTGGGTCTATTCTCTATCATATCAATCTTCCATCACTTTATTATTGCTTTGCTTTTTTTACTTTGCTTTTTATTTTACTTTGCGTCTTTATACCAAAAAAATACCAAAAATTTATCTATCATCTCTATCAGATCTCACTCTCGTAAGTGACCGTGAAGGGATTGACAACCCCTAATCACGTTGGTTGCGTTGAGCTATTTGTTTTGTGTAGGTACGAGGGACTTGCGCGTGGCCTCCTACTGGATTGATACCTTGGTTCTCAAAAACTGAGGGAAATACTTACGCTACTCTGCTGCATTATCCTCTCCTCTTCGGGGAAATCCAACGCAAGCTCAAGAGGTAGCAAGAAGGATTTACAGGCGCCGTTGCCGGGGAGTCTACGCAAAAGTCAACATACCAAGTACCCATCACAATTCCTTATCTCTCGCATTACATTATTTGCCATTTGCCTCTCGATTCCTCTCCCCCACTTCACCCTTGCCGTTTTATTCGCCCTCTCTTTTGCGTTTGCCTTTCTTTGCGCTTGCTTTTTGTTTGCTCGTGTGTTAGTTTGCTTGCTTGTCACGATGGCTCAAGATAATACCAAATTGTGTGACTTTACCAATACCAACAATAGTGATTTCCTTAGCACTCCAATTGCTCCTCTTGCCAATACTGAATCTTGTGAAATCAATACTGCTTTATTGAATCTTGTTATGAAAGATCAATTAGCGGCCTTCCTAGTGAAGATGCCGCTACTCATCTAAATAGCTTCGTTGATTTATGTGATATGCAAAAGAAGAGGATGTTGACAATGATGTTGTTAAATTGAAGCTATTTCCTTTTTCGCTTAGAGATCGTGCTAAAGCTTGGTTTTCGTCTTTGCCTAAAAATAGTATTGATTCTTGGAACAAGTGCAAAGATGCTTTTATGTCTAAGTATTTTTCTCCCGCTAATATCATCTCTATTAGAAACGATATTATGAACTTTAAGCAACTTGATCATGAACATGTTGCACAAGCTTGGGAGAGGATGAAATTAATGATACGTAATTGCCCTACTCATGGTTTGAATTTGTGGATGATTATAAAAAATTATGCCGGATTGAATTTTGCTTCTAGAAACCTTTTAGATTCGGCCGCGGGAGGCACTTTTATGGAAATCACTTTAGGAGACGCTACTAAACTCCTAGATAATATTATGGTTAATTATTCTCAATGGCACACTGAAAGATCTACTAATAAAAAAGTGCATGTGATAGAAGAGATAAATGTTTTGAGTGGAAAGATGGATGAACTTATGAAATTATTTGCTACTAAGAGTGTTTCTTCTGATCCTAATGATATGCCTTTGTCTACTTTGATTAAGAATGATAATGAATCTATGGATGTGAATTTTGTTGGTAGGAATAATTTTGGTAACAACGCCAGATAGAGGGAACTTTAATCCTAGGCCTTGTCCTAGTAATCCTTCTAATAATTATGGAAATTACTACAACAACTCTTATGGAAATTTTAATAAGATGCCCCTGAATTTGAGACTAGTGTTAAAGAGTTTATGAATTACTTAAA
This sequence comes from Aegilops bicornis, assembly GCA_021605145.1. Taxonomy (NCBI): domain Eukaryota; kingdom Viridiplantae; phylum Streptophyta; class Magnoliopsida; order Poales; family Poaceae; genus Aegilops; species Aegilops bicornis. The sequence goes on from CM038671.1 coordinate 463,592,267, forward strand.
AAGAATTTTAATGTTTTGCTTGAGGAAAAATTGCTTAAAGTTGATGAATTGGCGAGGAACGTTGATAGAATTTCTCTTGATGTTGATTCTTTAAAGCTTAGATCTATCCCTCTTAAGCATGATATCAATGAGTCTCTCAATGCCATGAGAATTTCTATTGAAGAGTGCAAGGAAAGAACCGCTAGGATGCGTGCTACGAAAGATGCCTTTATTAAAGCGTGTTCTTCCAATTTCCATGAAAATAAAGATGAGGATCTAAAAGTTATTGATGTATCTCCTATCAAATCTTTGTTTTGCAATATTAATCTTGATAATGATGGGACTGATTATGATCCACCTTTACATAGAAGGCAATCTAAAAATTCGGAGTTTTTAGATCTTGATGCTAAAATTGATAAAAGTGGGATTAAAGAAAGTAAAACCCTAGATGTTGCTAAACCCACTATTTTGCATTTCAAGGAATTTAATTATGAAAGTTGCTCTTTAATTTATTGTATTTCCTTGTTGCAATCCGTGCTAAATTCTCCTCATGCTTATAGTCAAAATAAAGCGTTTACCAAACATATTGTTGATGCCTTGATGCAATCTTATGAGGAAAAACTTGAGCTGGACGTCTCTATCCCTAGAAAAATTTATCATGAGTGGGAACCAACTATTGAAATTAAGATTAAGGATCATGAATTTTATGCTTTATGTGATTTGGGTGCTAGTGTTTCCACTATTCCCAAAACTTTGTGTGATTTGCTAGATTTCCGTGATTTTGATGATTGCTCTCTAAACTTGCACCTTGCGGATTCCACTATTAAGAAACCTATGGGAAGAATTAATGATGTTCTTATTATTTGCAAATAGGAATTATGTGCCCGTAGATTTTATCGTTCTTGATATAGATTGCAATCCTTCATGTCCTATTATTCTTGGTAGACCTTTCCTTAGAACGATTGGTGCAATCATTGATATGAAGGGAAGGAATATTAGATTCCAATTTCCGTTAAGGAAAGGCATGGAACACTTCCCTAGAAAGAAAATAAAATTACCATATGAATCTATTATGAGAGCCACTTATGGATTGCCTACCAAAGATGGCAATGCCTAGATCTATCCTTACTTTTATGCCTAGCTAGGGGCGTTAAACGATAGCGCTTGTTGGGAGGCAACCCAATTTTATTTTTAGTTTTTTGTTTTTGTTTCTGTTTAGGAATAAGTAATCCATCTACCTTCTGTTTAGATGTGGTTTTATGTTTTAATTAGTGTTTGTGCCAAGTTAAACCTATAGGATCTTCTTGGATGATAGTTATTTGATCTTGCTGTAATTTCCAGAAACTTTCGGTTACGAAAACAATTGTTAAAACTCACCAGAACGTGATAAAATAGTGATTCCAATTTCTGCTGATCAATAAACAAATTTCCTAGGTCGTCCTATTTTGGCTGAAGTTTTGGAGTTACAGAAGTTTGCGTTAGTTACAGATTACTACAGACTGTTCTGTTTTTGACAGATTCTGTTTTTCGTGTGTTGTTTGCTTATTTTGATGAATCTATGACTAGTAAAATAGTTTATAATCCATAGAGAAGTTGGAATACAGTAGGTTTAATACCAATATAAATAAAGAATGAGTTCATTTCAGTACCTTGAAGTGGTCTTTTGTTTTATTTCGCTAACGGAGCTCACGAGATTTCTGTTGAGTTTTGTGTTGTGAAGTTTTCAAGTTTTGGGTGAATTTTTTTGATGGATTATGGAACAAGGAGTGGCAAGAGCCTAATCTTGGGGATGCCCATGGAACCCCCAAGGTAATCTAAGGACACCAAAAGTCAAAGCTTGGGGATGCCCCTCGAAGGCATCCCCTCTTTAAATCCACTTCCATCGGTAACTTTACTTGGAGCTATATTTTTATTCACCACATAATATGTGTTTTGCTTGGAGCGTCTTGTATGATTTGAGTCTTTGCTTTTTAGTTTACCACAATCATCCTTGCTTTACAAACCTTTTGAGAGAGCCATACATGAATTGGAATTTGATAGAATACTCTATGTGCTTCACTTATATCTTTTGGGCTATATAGTTTTGCTCTAGTGCTTCACTTATATCTTTTGAAACGCGGTGGTGGATTTGTTTATAGAAACTATTGATATCTCATGCTTCACTTATATTATTTTGAGAGTCTTAAATAGCATGGTAATTTCACACACATTTTTGCTTTTTTGTATATGAGTTCTTTATGACTAATGTTGAGTCCATGGATTATACTCACTTTTCTCACCCTTCCACCAATCGTGTAGATTTATGGCGGTATGAGAAAGGCTAGCACTGGGGGAAGGGTGAGAAAAGTGCGTATAATCCATGGACTCAACATTAGTCATAAAGAACTCATATACTTATTGCAAAAAATTCTAGAAGTTATCAAAGCAAAGTATTACGCGATGCTCCTAGGGGGATAGATTGGTAGGAAAAGACCATCGTCATTCCCCCTCGACCGCCACTCATAAGGAAGACAATCAATAAATAAATCATGCTCTGAAGTTCTTCACATAACGGTTCACCATAATGCGGCATGCTACGGGAATCACAAACTTCAACACAAGTATTTTTAAATTCACAACTACTCAACTAGCATGACTCTAATATCACCATCTTCATATCTCAAAACAATTATCACATCAAACTTTTCTTAGTATTCAACGCACTCAAAAGAAAGTTTTCACATATCTTGAATACCAAGTATATTGACATTAAGCAAATTACTATGCTATTAACGACTCATAATTTAAGTGAAGCATGAGAGATCAATAGTTTCTTTAAAATAAATCCACCAATCGTACTCTAAAAAGATCTAAGTGAAGCACTAGAGCAAAAAATTATCACGCTTAAAAGATATAAGTGAAGCACTATGAGCAAAACTATCAAGCTCAAAAGATATAAGTGAAGCACATAGAGTATTCTATCAAATTCCAATTTATGTATGGCTCTCTCAAAAGGTGTGTACAGCAAGGATGATTGTGTCAAACTAACAAAGAAAGACGCAAATAATACAAGACGCTCCAAGCGAAACACATATCATGTGGTGAATAAAAATATAACTCCAAGTAAATTACCGATGGAAGTAGATTTAAAAGAGGGATGCCTTCCGGCATCCCCAAGCTTTGACTTTTTGGTGTCCTTGTTATCTTAAAAGCCATGGGCATCCCCAAGCTTAGGCTCTTGCCACTCCTTGTTCCATAATCCATCAAAAGAATTGAACCAAAACTTGAAAACTTCACAACACAAAACTCAACAGAAATCTCGTGGAGTCTGCTAGAGAAAGAAAACAAAAGACTACTTTAAGGTACTGTAATGAACTCATTATTTATTTATATTGGTGTTAAAACCTACTGTATTCCAACTTCTATGGATTATAAACTATTTTACTAGCCATAGATTCATCAAAATAAGCAAACAACACACGAAAAACAGAATCTGTCAAGAACAGAACAGTATGTAGTAATCTGTGACTAAAGCGAACTTCTGGAACTCCAAAAAATCTACCAAAATTAGACGACCTAGAAAATTTGTTTATTGATCAGCAGAAATTGGAATCAGTATTTTATCACGTTCTGGTGATTTTAAACAATTCGGGCACTAAACTCAAAGTTTCTGGAAATTACAGCAAAATCAAATAACTATCATCCAAGAAGATCCAATAGGTCTAACTTGGCAAAAACACAAATTAAAACATAAAACCACATCTAACCAGAGGCTAGATTGATTATTTATTTCTAAACAGAAGCAAAAGCAAAAAAAACTAAAAATAAAATTGTTGCCTCCCAACAAGCGCTTATCGCTTAACGCCCTAGCTAGGCATAAAAGCAATGATAGATCTATGTATTGCCATCTTTGGTAGGCAATCCATAAGTGGCCCTCATGATAGATTCATATGGTAATTTTATTTTCTTTCTAGGAAAGTGTTCCATGCCCTTTTTTAATGCAAATTGAAATCTAATATTCCCTTCCTTCATATCAATAATCGCACCAATAGTTCTAAGGAAAGGTCTACCAAGAATAATAGGGCAAGAAGGATTGCAATCTATATCAAGAACGATAAAATCTACGGGCACATAATTCCTATTTGCAACAATAAGAACATCATTAATTCTTCCCATAGGCTTTTTAATAGTGGAATCCAAGATGCAAATTTAGAGAGCAATCATCAAAGTCACGGAAATCTAGCAAATCACACAAAGTTTTGGGGATAGTGGAGACACTAGCACCCAAATCACACAAGGCATGAAACTCATAACCTTTAATTTTAATCTTAATAGTAGGTTCCCACTCATCATAGAGTTTTCTAGGGATAGAAACTTTCAAGTCAAGTTTTTCTTCATAAGATTGCATCAAGGCATCAACAATGTGTTCTAGTAAAGGCTTTGTTTTGACTATAAGCATGAGGAGAATTTAGCACGGATTGCAACAAGGAAATACAATCAATTAAAGATCAATTATCATAATTAAATTCCTTGAGATCCAAAATATTGGGTTTAACATCATCTAAGTTTTTATTTCCTTCAATCCCACACTTATCAATTTCATCATCAAGATCTGAAAACTCCAAATTCTTAGAACGCCTTCTAGGTAAAGGAAGATCATATTCAGTTTCATCAAGATTCATATTGCAAAACAGAGATTTAATGGGGGACACATCAATAACTTTTAGATCTTCATCTTGATTTTCACAGGAATTCGGTTTAGCGGCCATCTTATTGACTAAGGTAGCTTGCATATCCGAAATTTCAGCGGTCAACTTTTCAAGACAAGCAATTTGGGATCTTATACCATCAAATTCTTTAGACATATCATCGAGCTCTTTATTCATATAACTCATAAAACCTTTTTGTTCCTTAAGCTCGTTTCTAAAGAAATTATTATGCTCAAATTGCAGAACCATAAACTTCCTGACATTAGTTTCGATCTCCTCTAACCTTTTAAGGTGAAGATCACCAAATCTAGGTAGAGCCATCGCGACAAACAAGCAATCCAACACACGGGCAAACAAAAGGCAAGCGAGAAAAAGGCGAACGGAAAAGAGAGGAGGAGATTGGGAAAGAGAGGGTGAATAAAACGGCAAGGGTGAAGTGGGGGAGAGGAAAACGAGAGGCAAATGGCAAATAATGTAATGCGAGAGATAGGGATTGTGATGGGTACTTGGTATGTTGACTTTTGCGCAGACTCCCCGCCAACGGCGCCAGAAATTCTTCTTGCTACCTCTTGAGCAATGTGTTGGATTTCCCCGAAGAGGAGAGGATGATGCAGCAAAGTAGCGTAAGTATTTCCCTCAGTTTTTGAGAACTAAGGTATCAATCTAGTAGGAGGCCACGCACAAGTCCCTCAGACCAAGACACAAAACGATAGCTACTCGCAACCAACGCGATTAGGGGTTGTCAATCCCTTCACGGTCACTTACAAGGGTGAGATCTGATAGAGATGATAAATAATATTTTTGGTATTTTTGATATAGAGATGCAAAGTGAAAAGTAAAAGGCAAAGTAAAAACAAAGCAAGTATTAAAGTGATGGAGATTGATATGATGAAAATAGACCCGGGGGCCAAAGGTTCCACTAGTGGCTTCTCTCAAGAGCATAAGTATTCTACGGTTGGTGAACAAATTACTGTTGAGCAATTGATAGAACTGAGCATAGTTATGAGGATATCTAGGTATGATCATGTATATAGGCATCACGTCCAAGACAAGTAAATCAAACGATTACGCATTTACTACTATTACTCCACTCATCGACCGCTATCCAGCATGCATCTAGAGTATTAAGTTAAAAACAGAGTAACGCCTTAAGCAAGATGACATGATGTAGAGGGATAAGTTCACGTAATATGGTAAAAAACCCATCTTGTTATCCTCGATGGCAACAATACAATCGTGCCTTTGCTGCCCTTCATCGTCACCGGGAAAGGACACCGCAAGATTGAACCCAAAGCTGAGCACTTCTCCCATTGCAAGAACTACCAATCTAGTTGGCCAAACCAAACGGATAATTCAAAGAGACTTGCAAAGATAACTCAATCATACATGATAGAATTCAGAGAAGATTCAAATATTATTCATAGATAAGCTGGATCATAAACCCACAATTCATCGGTCTCAACAAACACACTGCAAAAAGAAGATTGCATCGAATAGATCTCCACAAGAGAGGGGGAGAACATTGTATTGAGATCCAAAAAGAGAGAAGAAGCCATCTAGCTACTAACTATGGACCCGAAGGTCTGAGGTAAACTACTCACGCTTCATCGGAGGGGCTATGATGATGTAGAAGCCCTCCATGATGATGGCCCTCTCCAGCGGAGCTCCGGAACAGGCCCTAAGATGGGATCTCATGGATACAGAAAGTTGCGGCGGTGGAATTAGGTTATTGGCTCCGTATTCGATCTGTCGGGGGTACGTAGGTATATATAGGAGGAAGGAGTACGCCGGTGGAGCAACAGGGGGCCCACGAGGTAGGGGGGCGCGCCCAGGGGGGGGGCCCACCCTCGTGACCTCCTCTTTTGTTCCTTGGAGTAGGGTCCAAGTCTCCTGGAACACGTTCGGTGAGAAAATCACGTTCCCGAAGCTATTATTCCGTTTGGACTCGTTTGATATTCCGCTTTCTTGAAACACTGAAATAGGCAAAAGAGCAATTACAGGCTGGGCCTCCGGTTAATAGGTTAGTCCCAAAAATAATATAAAAGTGGAAAATAAAGCCCAATATAGTCCTAAACAGTAGATAAAGTAGCATGGAGCAATCAAAAATTATAGATATGTTGGAGACGTATCAGTGGCCGTGAAGGGATTGACAACCCCTTTATCGCGTTGGTTGCAAGGTTCTTATTTGTTTGTGTGGTACGAGGGACTTGCGTGTGGCCTCCTACTGGATTGATACCTTGGTTCTCAAAAGCGAGGGAAATACTTTACGCTACTTTGCTGCATCGCCCTTTCCTCTTCAAGGGAAAACCAACGCAGTGCTCAAGAGGTAGCAGAAGGATTTCTGGCACCGTTGCCGGGGAGGCGTACGCCAAGTCAAAGTCAAGATTTGATCTCCCAGCAACTAGCCATTTCTGGCGCCGTTGCCGGAGAGTCTACGCACAAGTCAAGACATACCAAGTACCCATCACAAACTCTTATCCCTCGCATTACATTATTTGCCATTTGCCTCTCGTTTTCCTCTTCCCCACTTCACCCTTGCCGTTTTATTCGCTCTCTCTTTCCGTTCGCCTCTTTTTCGCTTGCTTCTTGTTGTCTGTTCGCCCTAATGGCTTTGCCTAAAAACGTTGATCCTTACCTTAGAAGGTTGGAAGAAATTGAAAAGAACATCAAAAGCTTTATGACTTTGCAATTTGAGCATAATAATTTCTTTAGAAACGAGCTTAAGGAACAAAAAAGCTTTATGGGGTACATGAATAAAGAGTTTGATGATATGTATAAGGAATTTTCTGGCTTGAGATCTCAGTTTGCTCATCTTGAAAAATTAATAGCCCAAATTTCGGATAAGCACACCACCTTAGTCAATAAGATGGCCGCTAAACCGGAAGATTTGGAGGGGAATAAGGATGAAGATCTAAAAGTGATTGATGTATCCCCTATTAAATCTTTGTTTTGCAATATGAATCTTGATAATGATGGGACTGGAGATGAGTCAACTTTTGTTAAAAGGCGTCCCAATGATTCGGAGTTTTTAGATCTTGATGCAAAATTTGGTAAAAGTGGGATTGAAGAGGTCAAAACTTTAGATAGCAATGAACCCACTATCTTGGATTTCAAGGAATTTAATTATGATAATTGTTCTTTAATAGATTGTATTTCCTTGTTGCAATCCGTGCTAAATTCTCCGCATGCTTATAGTCAAAATAAGGCTTTTACTAAACATATCGTTGATGCTTTAATGCAATCTTATGAAGAAAATTTTGAGTTGGAAGTTTCAATCCCTAGAAAACTTTAGGATGAGTGGGAACCTACTATTAAAACTAAAATTAAGGATCATGAATGCTATGCTTTGTGTGATTTGGGTGCTAGTGTTTCCACAATTCCAAAAACTTTGTGTGATTTGCTAGGATTCCGTGAATTTGATGATTGTTCCTTAAACTTGCACCTTGTGGATTCCACCATTAAGAAACCTATGGGAAGAATTAATGATGTTCTTATTGTTGCAAATAGGAATTACGTGCCCGTAGATTTCATTGTTCTTGATATAGATTGCAATCCTTCATGTACTATTATTCTTGGTAGACCTTTCCTTAGAACGATTGGTGCAATTATTGATATGAAGGAAGGAAATATTAGATTCCAATTTCCGTTAAGGAAAGTAATGGAACACTTTCCTAGAAAGAAAATAAAATTACCTTATGAATCTATTATGAGAGCTACTTATGGATTGCCCACCGAAGATGGTAACACCTAGATCTATCCTTGCCTTTATGTCTAGCTAGGGGCGTTAAACGATAGCGCTTGTTGGGAGGCAACCCAATTTTATTTTAGTTTTTTGCTTTTTTGTTCTGTTTAGGAATAAATAATCAATCTATTTTCTGTTTAGATGTGGTTTTGTGTTTTAGTTAGTGTTTGTGCCAAGTAGAACCTTTGGGAAGACTTGAGGAAAGTCTTTGCGATCTTGATGTAAAAAACAGAAACTTTAGCGCTCACGAGATTAGCTACAACTTTTTACTGGAGAGTGCTATTTAGTTGATTATTTTTGTAAATGATTAATAGATAAATTCCTCACGTCCAGTAATTTATTTTAGAATTTTTGGAGTTACAGAAGTTTGCGTTAGTTACAGATTACTATAGACTGTTCTGTTTTTGACAGATTCTGTTTTTCGCGTGTTGTTTGCTTATTTTGATGAATCTATGGCTAGTAATGGAGCTTATGAACCATAGAAAAGTTGGAATCCAGTAGGTTTAACACCAATATAAATAAAGAATGAGTTAATTACAGTAACTTGAAGTGGTGTTTTGTTTTCTTTCGCTAACGGAGCTCACGAGATTTTCTGTTAAGTTTTGTGTTGTGAAGTTTTCAAGCTTTGGGTAAAGATTTGATGGATTATGGAACAAGGAATGGCAAGCGCCTAAGCTTGGGGATGCCCAAGGCACCCCAAGGAAAAATCTAAGGACAACCCAAAATCCTAAGCTTGGGGATGCCCCAGAAGGCATCCCCTCTTTTGTCTTCGTCCATCGGTAATTTTACTTCGAGCTATATTTTTATTCACCACATGATATGTGTTTTGCTTGGAGCCTCTTGTATGATTTGAGTCTTTGATTTTTAGTCCACCACAATCATCCTTTCTGTACACACCTTTTAAGAGAGACACACATTATTAAGAGTTTATTAGATTACTCTATGTGCTTCACTTATATCTTTTGAGATAAACAATTTTGCTCTAGTGCTTCACTTATATCTTTTAGAGCACGGTGGTGGTTATATTTTATAGAAATTATTGATCTCTCATGCTTCACTTATATCATTTGGAGAGTCATTTAGAACAACATGGTAATTTGCTTTGGTTATAAAATTAGTCCTAATATGATAGTCCTATACCGGGATACCCACCATATACCTTCCTCAAAACAGCCACCATACCTACCTATTATGGCATTTCCATAGCCATTCCGAGATATATTGCCATGCAACTTACCACCGTTCCATTTATTATGACACGCTTCATCATTGTCATATTACTTTGCATGATCATGTAGTTGACATCGTATTTGTGGCAAAGCCACCTTCATAATTCTTTCATACATGTCACTCTTGATTCATTGCATATCCCGGTACACCACCGGAGGCATTCACATAGAGTCATATTTTGTTCTAAGTATCGAGTTGTAATTCTGGAGTTGTAAGTAAATAAAAGTGTGATGATCATTATTAGTGTTGGGGATTGTTGCAGAAATTAAAAAAATTCTACGCATCACCAAGATCAATCTATGGAGCGACTAGCAACAAGAGACAGGGGAGTGCATCTTCATACCCTTGAAGATCGCGATGCGGAAGCGTTACAAGAACGCGGATGAAGGAGTCAGACTTTCAGCGATACATATCGCGGTTGATTCCGATCTAAGCGCCGAACAACGGCGCCCGCTGCTCAACACACGTACAACCCGGGGACGTCTCCTCCTTCTTGATCCAGCAAGGGGAGAGGAGAATTTGAGTGAGAGCTCCGGCAGCACGACGGCGTGGTGGTGGAGCTTGCAGTTCTCCGGTAGGGCTTCGCCAAGCACTACTACTACTACGGAGGTGTTGGGGAGGAAGAGGGCTGCGCCAGGGGAAGGGGTGCGGCTCCCATGCACCTCCCCACTATATATAGGGGTGGAGGGGGATGTTTTCTTGCCCTCCAAGTCCATTGGGGCGTTGGCAAAGGTGGGGGAAAGAAATCCCATCATTTCCTTCCCCACTGATTGTTATCCCCTTTTTACGGATCTTGATCTTATCCTTCGGGATATGATCTTATTCCTTCTAAGGGGATCTTGGTGCGCCTTAACCAGGGGTGTGGGGCCTTGCCCCCACTACCCACGTTCATGTGGGTCCCCCATGTAGGTGGGCCCCACTTGAACCTTCTAGAACCTTCCTAAGACAATACCGAAAAATCCCAAACATTTTCTGGTGGCCAAAATAGGACTTTCCATATATAAATCTTTACCTCCTGACCATTCCGGAACTCCTCATGACGTCCGGATCTCATCCGGGACTCAACAACATTCAAGAATCGCACACTAATTCCCATAACAACTCTAGCGCCACCGGCTTATGTGTAGACCCTACGGGTTCGGGAATCATGCGGAACATGACCGAGACAGCTCTTCTCGCCAATAACCAACAGCTGGATCTCGATACCCATGTTGGCTCCCACATGTTCCACGATGATCTCATCGGATGAACCACGATGTCGGGATTCAATCAATCCTCAGATACAATTCACTTTGTCAATCGGTATCGTTACTTTCCGAGATTTGATCGCCGGTATCCCAATACCTCGCTCAATCTCAAGCATCGCAAGTCACTTTACTCGCTTTCAGAATGCATGATCCCATGACTAACTACTTAGTCACATTGATCTCATTATGATGATGCATTACCAAGTGGCCCAGAGATACCTTTCCGTCATACGGAGGACAAATCCCGCCTCAATTGCGTGCCAACCCAATGTACACTTTCGGAGATACCTGTAGTGTACCTTTATATCCACCCAAAGTTCGTTGTCACGCTTGGCACACCCAAAGCATTCCTACCAGATCGTGGAGTTGCACAATCTTATGGTCTAAGGAAATGATACTTGACATTAGAAAAGCTTTAGCAGATGAACTACACGATCTTGTGCTATGCTCAGGATTGGGTCTTGTCCATCACATCATTCTCCTAATGATGTGATCCCGTTATCAAGACATCCAATGTCCATGGTCAGGAAACCGTAACCATCTATTGATCAACGGGCTAGTCAACTAGAGGCTCACTAGGGACATGTTGTGGTCGATGTATTCACACATGTATTACGATTTCCGGATAACACAATTATAGCATGAACAATAGACAATTATCATGAACAAGGAAATAAAATAATAACCACTTTATTATTGCCTCTAGGGCATATTTCCAACAGTCTCCCACTTGCACTAGAGTCAATAATCTAGTTACATTATGATGAATCGAACACCCATAGAGTTCTGGTGTTGATCATGTTTTGCTCGTGGCAGAGGTTTAGTCAACGGATCTGCGACATTCAGATCCGTATGCACTTTACAAATATCTATGTCTCCATCTTGAACATCTTCACAAATGGAGTTGATGCGACGCTTAATATGCCTGGTCTTCTTGTGAAACCTGGGCTCCTTGGCAAGGGCAATAGCTCCAGTGTTGTCACAGAAGAGAGTCATTGGGCCCGACGCATTGGGAATAACTCCTAGGTCGGTGATGAACTCTTTCATCTAGACTGCTTCATGTGCTGCCTCCGAGGCTGCTATGTACTCTGCTTCACATGTAGATCCCGCCACGACGCTTTGCTTGCAATCGCACTACCGACCGCCCACCATTCAAAAATATACACGTATCCGGTTTGTGACTTGGAGTCATCCAGATCTGTGTTGAAGCTAGCATCGACGTAACCCTTTACGTATTTGTGCTCTTTCGTCGCCTCCATAAACAAGAAACATATCCTTAATCCTTTTCGTGTACTTCAGGATGTTCTTGACCGTTGTCCAAAGGTTCCTTGTCGGATTACTTTGGTACCTCCCTACCAAACTTACGGCGAGGTTCACATCAGTCCTGTACACAGCATGGCATACATAATAGACCCTATGGCCGAGGCATAGGGGATGACACTCATCGCTTCTCTATCTTCGCCGAGGTCGGGCATTGAGCCGTGCTCAATCTCACACCTTGTAATACAGGCAAGAACCCTTCTTGGACTGATCCATATTGAACTTCTTCAATATCTTGTGAAGGTATGTGCTCATGAAGACCAATGAGGCGTCTCGATCTATCTCTATAGATCTTGATGCCTAATATGTAAGCAGCTTCTCCAAGGCCCTTCATTGAAAAACACTTATTCAAGTAGGCCTTTATGCTTTCCAAGAACTCTATATTATTTCCCACTAATAGTATGTCATCCACATATAATATGAGAAATGCTACAGAGCTCCCACTCACTTTCTTGTAAACACAAGCTTCTCCATAAGTCTGTGTAAACCCAAACGCTTTGATCATCTCATCAAAGCGAGTGTTCCAACTCCGAGATGCTTGCACCAGCCCATAGATTGAGCGCTGGAGCATGCATACTGATAACCCACAAGTGTAGGGGATCGCAACAACTTTCGAGGGTAAAGTATTCAACCCAAATTTATTGATTCGACACAAGGGGCGCCAAAGAATATTCTCAAGTATTAGGAACTGAAGTTGTCAATTCAGCCACACCGGATAACTTAATATCTGTGAAAAGGTATTTAGTAGCAAAGTAATACGATAGTAGTGGTAATGGTAACAAAAGAGTAATGAAAGCAAAAGTAATATTTTTGGTGTTTTGTAGTGATTGTAACAATAGCAACGGGAAAGTAAATAAGCGTAAACCAGTATATGGAAAGCTCGTAGGCATTGGATCAGTGATGGATAATTATGCCGGATGCGGTTCATCATGTAACAGTCATAACATAGGGTGACACAGAACTAGCTCCAATTCATCAATGTAATGTAGGCATGCATTCTGAATATAGTCATACGTGCTTATGGAAAAGAACTTGGATGACATCTTTTGTCCTACCCTCCCGTGGCAGCGGGGTCCTAACGGAAGCTAAGGGATATTAAGGCCTCCTTTTAATAGAGAACTGGAACAAAGCATTAACACTTAGTGAATACATGAACTCCTCAAACTATGGTCATCACCGGGAGTGGTCCCGATTATTGTCACTTCGGGAGCTTGCGGATCATAACACATAGTAGGTGACTATAGACTTGCAAGATAGGATCAAGAACTCACATATATTCATGAAAACATAATAGGTTCAGATCTGAAATCATGGCACTCGGGCCCTAGTGACAATCATAAAGCATAGAAAAGACATAGCAACATCAATATCATAACATAGTGGATACTATGGATCAAACCCTAACAAAACTAACTCGATTACATGATAGATCTCAAACAACCCATCACCGTCCAGCAAGCCTACGATGGAATTACTCACGCACGGGCGGTGAGCATCATGAAATTGGTGATGGAGGATGGTTGATGATGACGACGGCGACGAATCCCCCTCTCCGAGCCCCGAACGGACTCTAGATCAGCCCTCCCGAGAGGTTTTAGGGCTTGGCGGCGGCTCCGTATCGTAACACGATGATTTCTTCTCCTTGATTTTTTTCTCCCGAAAGCAAATATATAGAGTTGGAGTTGGCGTAGGAGGAGCTCCGAGGGCCACGAGGTAGGGGAGTGCGCCTAGGGGCGCCCCACACCCTCGTGGACAGGTGTGTGGGCCCCTGGTTTTCATCTTTGGCAAGGATTTTTATTATTTTAACTAGATGTTCCATGGAGTTTCAGGTCATTCCGAGAACTTTTGTTTTCTGCACATAAAACAACGTCATGGCACTGCTGAAAACAGCGTCAGTTCGAGTTAGTTCCATTCAAATCATGCAAGTTAGAGTCCAAAACAAGGGCAAAAGTGTTTGGAAAAGTAGATACGACGGAGACGTATCAACTCCCCTAAGTCAAACCTTTGCTTGTCCTCAAGCAATTCAGTTGATAAACTGAAAGTGAAAAAGAAAAACTTTTACAAACTCTGTTTGCTCTTGTTGTTGTAAATATGTAAAGCCAACATTCAAGTTTTCAGCAAAGATTATAACTAACCACATTTGCAATAATTCTCAGGTCTCATTTCTACTCATATCAATGGCGTAATCAACTAGCGAGTCATAATAATAAATCTCGGATGACAATACTTTCTCAAAACAATCATAATGCAATATAACAAGATGGTATCTCGCTAGCACTTTTTGCTACCGCAAAACATAAATGCAGAGCACCTTTAAAGATCAAGGACTGACTAGACATTGTAATTCATGGTAAAAGAGATCCAATCATAGTCATACCCAATATAAATTAATAATAATGGATGCAAATGACAGCTGGGCTCTCCAGCTAGTGCTTTTAATAAGAGGGTGATGACTCAACATGAAAGTAAATACATAGGCCCTTCGCAGAGGGAAGCAGGGATTTGTAGAGGTGCCAAAGCTCGGTTTTGAAATAGAGATAAATAATATTTTGAGCGGCATACTTTCATTGTCAACGTAACAACCAAGAGATGACGATATCTTCCATACTACACACATTATAGGCGGTTCCCAAACAGAATGGTAAAGTTTATACTCCCCTCCACCTACAAGCATCAATCCATGACTTGCTCCAAACAACGAGTGTCTCCAACTAGCAACAACATGCAGGGGAGTTTTGTTTGCAATTATTTTGATTTAGTTTGCATAAAGCATGGACTGGGCATCCCGGTGACCAGCCATGTTCTAAATGAATGAGGAGCGGAGTCCACTCCTCGTGAGAATAACCCGCCTAACATGGAATATAAGGACAACCCTAGTTGATACATGAGCTATTCGAGCATACAAAACAGAATGTTTATTTGAAGGTTTAGAGTTTGGCACATACAAATTTACTTGGAACGGCAGGTAAATACCGCATATAGGAAGGTATAGTGGACTCATCTGGAATAACTTTGGGGTTTAAGGGATTGGGTGCACAAGCAGTATTCCCGCTTATTACAAGTTAAGGCTAGCAAAAGACTGGGAAGCGACCAACTAGAGAGCGACAACAACCATGAACATGCATTAAAATTAATAAACATTGGATGCAAGCATGAGTAAGATATAATCCACCATGAACATAAATATCGTGAAGGCTATGTTGATTTTTTTCAACTACATGTGCGAACATGTGCCAAGTCAAGTCACTTAAATCATTCAAAGGAGGATACCACCCCACTATACCACATCACAACCATTTTAATAGCATGTTGGCAACGCTAAGGTAAACCATTATAACTCATAGCTAATCAAGCATGACATAAGCAACTATGATCTCTAATTGTCATTGCAAACATGTTTATTCATAATAAGCTGAATCAAGAACGATGAACTCATCATATTTACAAAAACAAGAGAGGTCGAATTCATACCAGCTTCGCTTATCCCAATCAATTCATCATATATCGTCATTATTGCCTTTGACTTGCACTAATCGAACGATGTGAATGATAATAAGAGTGTACGTGCATTGGACTATGGAATCATGAAAGCATTCAATAAGCGAGGAGAAGACAAGGCAATATGGGCTCTTGGTTAAATCAACAATAATGCATATAAGAGCCACTTCAACAATTTAATCATGGTCTTCTCCTATCGACCCCCAAAGAAAAGAAAAGAAATAATACTATTTACACGGGAAAGCTCCCAACAAGCAAAAGAAGAACGGGAAATATTTTTTTGGATTTTCTTTTTAATTATTACTACTACAGCAGGAAAAGTAAACTAACTAAAAACTACACTACTTTTTTTGGTTTTCTTAAAGTTTAACAAACACACAAGAAGAAAGCAAGAAAAGGAAAGTAAACTAGCATGGATATTACAGTGAAAGAGTATGAGCACCGACATCTAGCAATGAGTGTGTGTAAACATAAATGTAATGTCGGTGGGAAATACGTGATTCCCCAAGCTTAGGCTTTTGGCCTGTTGGTTCATTGCCGAGGATGGCCTCATGGCGGATATCCGTGAGGTGTATTTGGGTCGTAAATCTTTGTGATGCAGCGACTATCTCCTCCTGAGCTGCAGCGTGGCGTCGAGCTGCCTCCGCTCTCCTCTCATACTCAACTGCCTCCTCTCTGGTAATAACATATCTTACTTTTGCCTGATAATCAAAGAAGGCAGGAGCTGGGAGAGTAATACGGACAACACGCCGTTTATCAAAGATTAGTTGATATAGGAGAGGTGATTCATTCCTTTCGACAAACTGGTGAGAGACCATAGAATTGAAATCTAAATAAGTAGGAGGTGAGGGAGTCCTGGATTAGGGGGTATCCGGACAGCCGGACTGTGTACAACGTCCGTACTATTGAAGCGTGAAGATACAAGACTCAAGACTTCGGCCCGTGTCCGGATGGGACTTTCCTTGGCGTGGAAGGCAAGCTTGGCGATCCGGATATTATATTTCCTTCCTTGTAACCGACTCCATGTAACCCTAGCCCTCTCCGTGTCTATATAAACCGGAGAGGTTGGTCCTTAGAAGGCCGATCACAATTACAATCATACCATCATAGGCTAGCTCTTAGGGTTTAGCCTCTACGATCTCGTGGTAGATCTACTCTTGTACTACCCATATCATCAATATTAATCAAGCAGGAAGTAGGGTTTTACCTCCATCGAGAGGGCCCGAACTCAGGTAAACATCTGTGTCCCTTGCTTTTTGTTACCATCGCCTTGGCCTTACGATCGGGACCCCCTACTCCGAGATCCGCCGGTTTTGACACCGACATTGGTGCTTTCATTGAGAGTTCCTCCTGTGTCGTCACCGTCAGCTCAATGGCTCCTTCAATCATCATCAACGACATCGCCCGGTAGCAGACTTTCCTCCCCGACGAGATCTTCGTGTTCGGGCTTTCAAGACCGCTGGCCAACTCGCTGGCCATCTCGAGCAGATCGATAGCTACGCCCCAGCCACCGTGTCAGGTTCGGAAACTTGAACTACATGGCGTATATCCGCTGGAGACTTGATCTTCGATGGATTTGGGTCCATGCCAGAGCATCTGAGTCACCACGCATTTAGCATGGCCTAGACTCGCCGCTTGGACGAAGCTTCGGGCATCATCCCCATATTGTCCCCGGACCTAGATCCGGAGCGGCATCAGGTTGCCTAGGGACGGAGGATGGACCCCGCCCCTGTGTCGCACACTCATCGGCGGTGGAGCCGAACACGGGCCTTACCTCATGCGGTGGCTCAGACTCCAATCCCAGATTCATATCCGGACGTTGGTTCCAGCCGCGACGCTTCCCGAGCCTGCTCGGGCCAGATGGGCTCCGTAATGGAGTTCACCGCTGCGGATATCTTCCAAAGACTCACCCTTTGACGACATGCCGGACTCATTAAAGTCTCTCTCCTTGTCGAGGCTCGCTACCAACTATGTCCGGCTTGAGTGGGAGGCAGGCGACGAAGGAATTTGTTGCCCACCCACCACCCACTTTATTGCCACGGTCGATGACTGAACCGAGGTACTGAACTTCGACTCCGAAGACATCGACGGTATGGACGATGATGCAGGAGGAGAACATGAATCACCGCTCCCTGGGCGGTGGACAACCACCTCTTCTTATGATATATATATGGTGGACACTCCGAAGGAAACAAATGGTGATGAGGTAACGGAGGATAAAACCTCAGGGAAAAAAGCAAAGAATGGTCGTCGGCGGCGCCACTCCAAGCCCCGCCACACCAATACCGACAAAGGAGACGAAAACAATCCGAATGGTGCCGAAGAAGAATACAACCTCGAATAGCCCGCCTTCGAGCAGGCTAAACAGGAGGATGAGCAGGTCAGCCCAGATGAACAGGCGACGGACGAATACCCGGAGGAGGACGGCTACATGCCCCCCTCCGAAGACGAGATCAACCTCGGCGACGACGAGTTCGGCGTGCCTGAGGACCCCGTAGAGTAGGAACGCTTCAAGCTGCCGGCTTATAGCCACCGCGAGGAGCCTGAAAAGAAGCAAAGCAGCAGCTCAAGCTGATCAAGACCTGCTCACGCACGGATGGATCAAGTCCTAGCAGCCGGACGAATACGCACTCGAGCACCACACGGCCGACCGGCCACCGTGGCCGGGACAAAGCGGCATACCAGTCCGCATACCCAACACCCCCACGCCAACATACTATGGCCCGGCAACAAATCAGACAGCCAAGATCGATATACGGATCGCGGGCGCGCCGATACGCTGAAGAGGACCATCACGCGGACACGCCTTCAACAAGTCCGTCTGGGCGAATATAGCCATCCAGAGCAATTAATTGCGTAGCCACATAGCCCGCATGTAGGCACCGCGACCCTCTCGCTTCACCGACGTAAGTAATGGATTATGAATTCCCGTAAGGGTTCAAACTCAGAAACATTGAATCATACGATGGCACAACGAACTCCCGCAGTATGGATCGAAGATTTTCTTCTCCACATTCACATGGCCCGTGGAGACGATCAAGACGCCATCAAGTATCTTCCCCTTAAGCTCAAAGGACCAGCCCGGCAGATCGGGTTAAACAGCCTCGCCAAAGAAATTCCATTGGCAGCCGGAAAACGGAAGACGATTCTCGAAACTTCCAAGGCACATATGTGCGACCACCGACGCCGATGACTTGAGCCACATTACTCAACAGCCCGGAGAGTCAGCCAGAACTCGGACCCGGTTCCTAACTAAAAGAACCAAATAGTCGACTGTCCGGACGCCGAAGCCCTGGCCGCTTTTAAGCATAATATCCGTGACGAGTGGCTCGCTCGACACCTCGGCCAGGAAAAGCCCAAGTCCATGGCAGCTCTCACAACACTAATGACCCGCTTTTGCGCGGGCGAGGATAGTTGGTTGGCCCAGAAAGCACCTACGCCACATTCTCGCAATTCGGATGGCCGCGACAATAACGGCAAGCCACGGCGTAATGCATATAAGAGATGGAACAATGGCGACAAAGACGGAAGACACGGCAATAACGCCGGATTCAAATGGATCCAAGCCGGCCAGCGGAAGAAGCCGCCCAAAAGAAATAATCAGGATCGCCCGGGGCCGACCGTGATATCGAAGCGCTTCGTGCCAAATTCATGGCACCGGACAAGCCACCAACCACACCAATAGAGATTGCTGGGTATTCAAACAAAGCCGGCAAGATAAACGCCAAAGACAAGGACAAGGGGCTGCACAAATGACGATGATGGGGAGCCTCGACGTCAACACGTGGGAGACGGAAAATCCCCCTGTGAAAACGGTCAACATGATCTACGCCACGCACATCCCCAAGAGGGAACGGAAGCGGGTACTAAGGGACGTCTATGCGATGGAGCCAGTCGCCCCCAAATTTAACCCATGGTTAGCTTGCCCGATCACCTTTGATCGTAGGGATCACCCTACTAGCATCCGTCACGGCGGCTCGGCCGCATTGGTCTTAGACCTAATCATCGATGGATTCCACCTCACGCGAGTCCTCATGGATTGCAAGGCAAGAAACCTGAACCTGCTTTACTGTGACACGGCGCCAAAATGGGCATCGAACCTTCAAGGATCAAGCCCACCAAAACCACCTTTAAAGGTGTAATTCCTGGGTAGAGGCCCGCTGTATGCGGGCTCTATAACATTGAAGTGGTCTTCGGATCTCCAGATAACTTCCGGGCGAAGAGTTAATCTTCGATATCGTTCCCTTTTTCGCAGCGATGGTTATCACGCGACCGCCGGGCAAACCGCATTCGCTAGATTCAATGCGGTACCACACTACGCATACCTCAAGCTCAAGATGCCAGGACCACGCGGGGTCATAACGGTGAACGGAAACATGGACCGCTCTCTACGAACAGAAGAACATACCGCAGCCCTTGTGGCGGAAGCACAATGCGGCCTTCTCCAAAAACCTATCCGGCGACAAAGAATCTCGAGCACAACAAGCGAGTCCGAGCACCTCCGCAACAGATCATCAGCACGCCAAGAGCGCGACTAGCAGCCTCCGCCAAGCCCCACCAAAGCAGCATTCGTACACGCCGCACATAATTACGCACTTAAAATACCATGGGCATAGGCGGAGGCGCATCAACGACTCACCAATAGTGCGGTAACCGCCAAATACTTTCATACTCTTTCCCTTTTACCTTTCAGGACACCGCGTTGGCGCAGCATCCTCAAAAAGAGCCGAATTGACGGACTTATAGGGGAAAGACATCCAAGGAGGCAACAGATGTTGTGCACAGAAGGAAATACACAGGTGGAATCTATTTACGATCATTATACCTGCTTTATTTATCCGAACACAGCACTGCCCCTGGATAGGACATGTCAAATATTCCTATTTATCTCTGCTTAACGCATCCATTGTAAATGTACACTTAAACGTATTTTTCATCAATGTGAGATTATACATAGCGTCAGCTTATTATTCTTATTTGAGCATTTTTCTTATAAATGTTTATTTGATATTGCATCCGTACACCTTGGTGCGGCCAGTTTGCCAGGGGCTTCTTATGGCGCCCCGCTATATGGCAACTAAAGTCCGAACACTTTCAACAGTGCGGCACCCCGAACTTATAGCACTATATGCATCAGCTCCGAATCATGTCTTGGGTCTACAGTTGGGATAGCCCGGCTCCCTTGTTTTGGTACCTTACGTTCCGTTATATCGGCTAAGGTAGCGCAGGAGAACTATCGCGATTGTGTTCCTAAGATTCGGACGAGCACCTCAGTAGAGAAAGCCGAAAACTGACCGGCATGATGTGGCGAGAGCTGGTCGCTGTTCGAGAGGTTTTAAAATCCTTAAAGATTTTCCGCTTTAGGCGATAAATCAGCTTTGTCCGATCTAGGCATGTATAGCGCCCCAATTTGGCCTTCCGGGTTCTAGGGGCTTCGCCGAAATTTAAAATTGTAGACTTCTATGGGTAAGTGAAAGTTATAAAGCCGCATAGTCCGATTGCCTTGTTTGCTGCGCGGACACCTCCTTAAGGGACCAAACATTTGGGTAAAGAGTGTCCGGTTTTCCATGAACACCCCAAAGGTTAGTCACGTGGGGGGAAGCCGACGACGGCCTACTTTCGTGATTTTATAAACAGCCGCATGTAAGGTAATATTTTAATAACACAAGCGCTACATAGCGCAAGTAACTTCGCTTTTAATTACATGACAGAAGTGAATTCATTCAAATATGGCGCCCTTGGTACACTCATTGGCAACGGAGACGCAGCACCCTTCATCACGCCATCGTAGTACATTTCGGGTGGCGATGGCGCTTTACCCTCCGGCGCCTGGCCCTGACTAGCTTCTCCGCATCCAAAGCTTGCCCCAATGCACCTTGACACGGGCAAGGGCCCGGCGGGCACCCTCAATGCAAACGGATCGCTTGATCACCTCAAGCCGCGGACAGGCATCCACCATTCGCTTGATTAGGCCGAAGTAGCTTGTGGGCAGGGGTTCACTAGGCCACATCCGGACAATGAAATCTTTCATAGCCACTTCGCCGCCTGCGGAGTTCGACCAATCGCTTGATTGGTCACTCGTAGGCGTCGTGTTCGCCCCAAAGATATCGGGACCAGAATAGCTTCTCCATTGAGCTCCCTCCGGGCACGGTAGAACTCCACGGCGCCGACACGCCAGATGGAAGATCTGCGAATGCCCCTGGAGAGCTCCGAATCCGAGTAAGTAAAAGAAACGCCTCCTCCACATGTTTGCTTTGCATAAAGAACTTCTTACCCGCTGCTATCTTTTTGGCCTCCTGGATTTCCCGCTCTACCTTCTCGGCTTCGTCCTTGGCGTCTCTTATACTCTCAAGGGCCTTCTCAAGCTCGGTCTCTTTCGCCTTCAGATCATGCTCCATGGACTCGAACTTTTTGCCGAGGTCCTGGAGCTCCTGCTGTACCTCACCCACTCTAGCACTTCGCTTCTCGCGCTCCTTGCATTCCGAGGCCGCTTTGTCTTCGGCCTTGGACAATGCTTTCTTCAGGGACGCCACTTCAGCGGCGGTCCCTGTTACACAGTCACGACGCTTGGGCGTTAGATTGACCAATTTTGCTTATCTTCAAACACATACAAACGGGGAATTACTTACCCTTGTTCTCTTTGAGCTGACTCTTCGTGAGGATCGAAGTTTCCTCGCTACCGCTTCCAGTGCCGCTCAGTTCGGCAACCTCGGCAAGATGGCAGCAGTTAAAGAAGCAAAGACAACCTCGCTTATTCACAACAATAGTTATTATTGGACTCCTGCGGATTATAGTTGACCCTCCGTTTGGCTTTTCTTTTAGAACACCAACCAGAGTATCAGGGGCTACTACCTATCATGTGGTAATTTCATACATTTTTTACTTACCTCAAAGCCCGTCGGAGGCTTGTGCAAGCTTGCTAGTCCGCTTCTTGGCGGATGTAACCTTGAATCACCGCACTCATAAGAGTACGGTGCTCTTCTTCCATGGAGGCGCCGAGCGCTTCCACCAGACTATCCGGTGCCGCTGATGCGCCGGAAGTCCTCGCAGACGATCGGCTCGCCTCCCTAACGAGGGGCTGCTTGCCCAAGTCCGGAACCGCTGGAGGTTCCGGCAGTGTTCGGTCGGAGTCCGCCTTGTTGCGGCTCGCCGACGCGATCCGCAGGGATCTTGAACCCGCATGCCCGACATCTGGAATCTGCATGCGTCTCCAGAGTCACCTCCCCATGCTCTGAGAGCCTTCGGGACAAGACCTCCGTATCATCCGCGTGTGGAGGAGTAGTGGCCGTCGGGAGCGAATTTATCGCTGAATCGCTCAAGGATTCGGAGGAGGATTCCTCGGGGTGAGCCCTGGCCGGACTGCATATATGTTCGGCACTATAAGTACAAAAAATATGAAGTGAAACCATGATACGATGTGGACACTTAAGATCACACCGGGGGCTTCCCCCGGGGCAGCCACCCATCCTCGCCAGTGAGCGTCAGGCGGAATAGTCCGTATGGGTTACCTTCCCTTCTTGACGCCCCACCTCCCCTCCGAGGCGGCCTTCCTCTTCTTCTCCCCCCTGGTGCGGGGAGGTGGAATTTCTTCTTGATTCCCCCTGCCTCCGCGGGAGGAATGTGTCTCGTCGTCATCGGACGACAGAGGAATCACGGCCTTGCGCCGAGGGCCTTTTCCGGCCCCCTAGCCCGCCCCTCATCCTTCTCGGATGGGGCTTCTTCTTCTTCCTCCTCCCCTTCATGGGAGGAGTCCGCCGTCATTTTCGGACGAGGCTTGGACGCAACCTTACGCCGAGACCCTTCCCCGGTCCCTGTGGCCTTCTTTTTCGCTTTTCTTCTCCCAAGAGACCTTGTACGGGCGCCGACTAGCATCTCCGTCGAGAGCATCCATGGATCTTCCGGCCACGGAGCCGACAGTCAATCTGCTCATTGTCTTCACATAGTCCCGAGGCAAATATATATAAATACTTAAAACTACCCCATGAATGTATTGGGAAAAATTAAACCCGGCGGTGGTTTCAAAACTCACCGGATTCGGGGTCAAGGCTGCATGAAGTCCGCGGTCCTCGGATGTGGGAGGAGGTACTGGAGGCCTTGAACAACACTTTCCATGCGCCTTTGTCCGTCATGCCGTAGAGCTTCCGGAGCGTCACGGTGTTCGGCCGACTTAACTCCACAGATTTACCGCTTACTTTTTGGCAGGTGGCAGGATCCGCGAACGAAAGCATGACCTGGATCATGTTGACAAGCTTGATGTTCTTGTCCTTGATGCTTTTATGCATGTCTTGGGTCCGCCAGCTCCGTGGAATCGCCCAGACAGGCCCTTCTTTTCCCTGTGGAGGTGAGCCGCATAGGATTCCGGATCGGAACTCGGGGACCGCCGCCCAGTTGACGCCGCGCGACTCGGTGATGTAGAACCACCCAGATTGCCATCCTTTTACAGTCTCCGCAAAGGAGTCGTCCAGCCAGGTGAGGTAAGGCATCTTGCCCACCATGGCCCCTTCAAGGCCCGCTTGTTGGTCGTGATACAATCTTCGGCTTCACGCAGAAGATTTGCAGCCACAGTCAAGTGAGGCCGGATGCGAGGAAAGCCTCGCAAACGCATTTACGAATGCCGAGATGTTGAGGATTTAAATTGCTAGATCGTGGAAATCTAGCCCATAGTAGAACATGAGCCCGCGGATGAAGGGATGGAGTGGAAATCCCAGTCCACGGATGAAATGGGTGACGAACACGACTCTCTCGGGGGTCCTGGGGTCGGAATGACCTGCCCAGCGTCCGATAGCCGGTGCGCTATGTCTGCGGCCAAGTATCCGGCCGCCCAAGATCTCGTGGATGTGCTCTCCTTGACGGTGGAAGCCACCCACTTGCCTCCTGCCCCGGACATGTCTAGCTGTGCGGAGGAGACTTGGGCTTGGGCGCTGGAGCTCGAGGAGGCAAGAGTGGGCAGAGAAGGAAGAAGGCGTGGGTAAAAATGAGGAAATCTTATCCCTTTATAGAGGCGACGTAAAGTCTGTCGCCTCCCACTTGCTCGTTGGGGAATCGCTTGCTTCCCAAGCGCCACGATTAATGATGTGGTGGGATTACCCTGCATCTGCATTGATGAGAATCACCCGTAATGAGGGGGCACGATCTCCGCTTTGACAAGACGTGTCAAGGAAATCGCCGCAATATGCGCTGTGGCTGGTTATGGAAAGACGGTTCAATAATGACCTGACCGTAGTGACACGTCAAGGCTGCCTAAAAAGTTGTCAGCAGATTGCATTTGTGAAATATCATTCTCTCTACGATGGCATACGAAGATCATCTTGTGGATCCGGACACGGTTTGAGTGTTCGATAATTACCTTGGAGAGTTCGGACGAGGAACCCGCCTGCAATGCCAAGACAAGATCAAGGCCGGACTCATCGCCATTGAAGCCTGGTTCAGTGGGCTACCGAGGAAGTCCTGGATTAGGGGTATCCGGACAGACGGATCGTGTACAACGTCCGGACTATTGAAGCGTGAAGATACAAGACTCAAGACTTCGGCCCGTGTCCGGATGGGACTTTCCTTGGCGTGGAAGGCAAGCTTGGCGATCCGGATGTTATATTTCCTTCCTTGTAACCAAATCCATGTAGTTCCTAGCCCTCTCCGTGTCTATATAAACCGGAGAGGTTGGTCCTTAGAAGGCCGATCACAATTACAATCATACCATCATAGGCTAGCTCTTAGGGTTTAGCCTCTACGATCTCGTGGTAGATCTACTCTTGTACTACCCATATCATCAATATTAATCAAGAAGGAAGTAGGGTTTTACCTCCATCGAGAGGGCCCGAACCTGGTAAACACCTGTGTCCCTTGCTTCCTGTTACCATCAGCCTTGACGCACAGATCGGGACCCCCTACCCGAGATCCGCCGATTTTGACACCGACAGGAGGCAACTCCATATCATCCTCACAAACGTCCACCTCAAGAAAATTAGCAAAGCGGGTTGCCTTTGTCGGCCTCAAAGCTCACAAGACCAGCGTTACGCAAATATGCGTTAAATTCTTCTTTGATTCCCGCTCGATCCATAAAGTTTTCTGAAGGCCACTCACAAGGCCGCACTGGGGCGTCTCTTGGTGGTTCCTCGTCAGCATCACGTATTGCAAGCCTGGGTCCTTGCTTTCTTGAAGAACCACCCTGGAACATTTTCCTAAGCATATTTCTTCCTCTGAAAAATTTCTGAAATTTTTAGTAACTTCAAACAAAAGTGAACCAACTTCAATAAAATTGATAGCAACTACTCCTACAAGTGCCTAGAGCCTATATCAAGCATTAGAACTACTTGGAACCATATAAATTTGACATGCAAGCTCAAGAACATGGTCACCTAATCAGCACAAATTTGCAAAGAATAAAGCACTAGAACAAAAACTAATCGGACCAATGGAGGAGTCACATACCAAAGAACAATCTCCCCAAGCAGTTTCGTGAGATGTGCTTTGAGCAAGGAGATCGAAAATCACAGCAAAGTGAGCTGGAACTCGCGCTTGAGCCAGATATTCGTGTTTGTGGGAGGAAGAAGAAGGGGATGGGTGCAGGAATAAGTGGAGGAGGGCCACCGTGGGCACACGAGGCAGGGGTGCGCCTGGGGTAGGCGCGCCTCCACCCTCGTGGGCCAGGGTGGCAGCCCCAGCAGTGTTTTCAAGACCATAAATCCTCAAATATTCTAGAAAAAATCATATTAAATTGGCATGGCATTTGGAGGACTTTTATTTTTGGGGTATTTTTATATTGCATGATAAATCAGGAAACAGACATGTAAAAATACTATTTTACTTTATTTCAACTAAATAATGTAAAGTATAAAGAGGGTACAGAAGGTCGTGCCTTCTAGTTTCATCCGTCTCATGCTCATCAAAAGGAATCCACTAACAAGGTTGATCGTGTCTTGTTAACAAACTCATTCCGACTAACTTGGAACCAGAGAAATTTCGAATAACACTATATGTTACCTCAACGGGATATGCACATCCCCAATAATAAGAATATCATATTTCTTCTTGACAAGAGGGAAGACGTAAATTCAAAACCTCCAAATATAATCGATGGAATTTTTCCAATAGAGTTGATACTATGAACTTGAGGTTGTTTCTCGAAAGTGTACCGTGTCCTCATTACCATTAACATGAAAAGTGACATTGCCTTTGTTGCAATCAATAACAGCCCCTGCAGTATTTAAAAAGGGTCTTCCAAGAATAATAGACATAGTATCGTCCTCGGGAATATCAAGAATAACAAAGTCCGTTAAAATAGTAACGTTTGCAACCACAACAGCACATCCTCGTAAATACCGATGTATAGCAGCTTGATTTATCATCCATTTGCAAAGATATTTCAGTAGGTGTCACTTATTCAAATCAAGTCTACGATATAAAGAGAGAGAAATAACACTAACACCGGCTCCAAGATCACATAAAGCAGTTTTAACATAGTTTCTTTTAATGGAGCATGGTATAGTAGGTACTCCTGGATCTCCATGTTTCTTTGGTATTCCACCCTTAAAAGTATAATTAGCAAGCATGGCGGAAATTTCAGCTTCCGGTATCTTTCTCTTATTTGCAACAATATCTTTCATATACTTAGCATAAAGATTCATTTTGAGCATATCAGTTAATCGCATATGCAAAAAGGTAGGTCTAATCATTTCAGCAAAGCGCTCAAAATCCTCATCATCCTTTTTCTTGGATGGTTTGGGAGGAAAAGGCATGGGTTTCTGAACCCATGGTTCTCTTTCTTTACCATGTTTCCTAGCAACAAAATCTCTCTTATCATAACGTTGATTCTTTGATTGTGGGTTATCAAGATCAACAGCAGGTTCAATTTCTACATCATTATCATTACTAGGTTGAGTATCATCATGAACATCATCATTAACATTTTCACTAGGTTCATGTTCATTACCAGATTGTGTTTCAAAGATCGTAAATAGATATAACATTTGGATTCTCGTGTGGTTCAAAGCAATAGGTTCACTAGAAGTTTGCAAAGTCCTATCATTTTTCTTTTTCTTCCTTTTAGAAGAACTAGGTACATCAATATTATTTCTCTGAGAATCTTGCTCAATTCTCTTAGGGAGGCCTTCAGGATACTAAGGTTCCTGAGTCATTCTACCAGTTCTAGTAGCCACTCTAACAACATAATCATTTTTCTTACTATTCATTTCATTGAGCAAATCATTTTGAGCTTTAAGTACTTGTTCTACTTGAGTGGTAACCATAGAAGCTATGTTTGCTAACAAGTTTAAGTTCACATCTAACATTAGCCATATAATCACCCAAGTGTTTAATCATATAAGTATTTTGTTTTAATTGTCTACCAAAATAAACATTGAAGTCTTCTTGCTTAAACATAAAGTTATCAAACTCATCCAAGCACTAACTAGCAATTTTAGTAGGAGGAATTTCAGCTTTATCATACCTATAGAGAGAATTTACCTTTACTACCTGTGTCGGGTTATCAAGACCTAGAGGTTCCTCAATAGGTAATGGATTAAGATCATAAGTTTCTTCAACAGGCGGTAAAATAAGACCATGTATTTCTTCAATAGGAGGTAAATTCTTAACATCTTCAGCTTTAATACCTTTTTCTTTCATTGATTTCTTTGCCTCTTGCATATCTTCGGGACTGAGAAATAGAAAACCCCTCTTCTTCGAAGTTGGTTTAGGAATAGGCTCAGTAATTGGCTCTGGAGCAGGCTCAGGAGGTGCCCAATTATTTTCATTTGTCAACATTATATTCAATAGAATCTCAGCTTCATCCGGTGTTGAAAGTGCAACTATCCCTAGGTGGTTTGGGTAATTCATAACAACATATAGCTCATTGACCTAATACTATTCCAAGACAAATATTTCAGGAAAGCTCAATGAATGGCATGGCATGGATGATGAAAGTGGATCCCTCAAAATATTAAGGACAAAAGGATTGGCTCAAGCTCAAAAGCTCAAGACTCTACATTTTATATTTTAGTGATCCAAGATCACATTGAGTCTATAGGAAAAGCCAATACTATCAAGGAGGGATGAGGTGTTTCTTAATGAGCTTCTTGCTTCAAGTGCTTAGTGATATGCTCCAAAACCCTCAACTACTTTCTCTCACATCCACATATGACCTAAACCTAAAGTCAAACTCTCGCCCCACCGATTCTTTTCTATCCGCGCCACCGAAGTTCGATGTCATAGCCACCGCCACAAACCCTAGGCAAACCGGTCTCACTGATAGGGATCTCGGTCTCACCGAGATGGGATTGTAATCTCTGCTTCCCTTCAGAACGCTTTCGGTCTAACCGAAGTGAGCGATCGGTCCCACCGAGATTGGAATGTAAACTCTCTATTTCCCTTTCGTAACATTTCGGTCTCACCGGAAAGAGCAAATCGGTCCCACCGAGTTTACCTGACCAACTCTCTGGTTAGCCAATTACCAAAATCAGCCTCACCGAGTTTGTGTAATCCCTGGATCAGTAATGCTGACACCACACAGTACTTCGAAGGATTTATAGCAGAGTAGCAATCACACACTTATTACATCGATTGTCCAGAAGAGGACTTATTACAATAAATATGGCTTAAGGCCATCTAATAACGATAACAGCGGAAGACTTGGAAGATAAGTGAGTCCATCAACTCCATCGGCATCACCGAAAGTATAGAACCACGACCTAAACACCTTACTGTCGTTCTAAAAGTCTCAGAACATGAAAGTTGCAGCTCGAAACGGGCCAAAGACATGGAATATGCTGGCAATGTAACACATAGAGAGTAATGAAGGAATAAGCTATACTACATGCATATATGGCTGGTGGAAAGCTCTATGGTTACAGTTTCGCATAAAGCTAATTTTTCCCTACTACAAAGGAATAATTTTATTTAACTATCATGGTGGTTGTTAAACATTGAGAATGGTTGACAAGATCCTCAATCCCAATTAAAAGTACTCATTAAAAACCCAATAACTTAATTAGAGGTAACATGTTGAGATTCACATGATATTCAAGTACTAGATACTCAAGATTTGTCCATAACCGGGACACGCCTAATCATGATTAGTTTGTACACTCTGCAGAGGTTTATGACTTTTCCCCACAAGACTCGATCGCCTCCGCTTGGTTTCTCGCACTACATGGTGTTTGAGAGACGGATGACCGAGACATAGTCTTTCTAAGCGCTTGCACCTTACGATGGGTAGACCGTACCACCTACAACCCCTACATCAGCTAGTCTACCACCGTAAGAGTTCACACGACTTAGTCAACTATGCCAGAGCCCATAATGGCTTGTGGCTGCACACGGAAGTTACTAGCATGAATGATCTTATGATCCCTTTGAGCCCGGGTGGCGGTCCCAAAAAACAGGCAAGTCCTGCTTGAAAACAGTGCCTCAATCCACCCAGATGTGTGTTTAAGTTGCCACCTTAGATAAACCATTAATTAACAATCTCACATCCGCTGTCATGGATATTCACTCACCCAATCCACGCCTACTAGCATAGCATGGCATAATAAGCAAACGTAGAAGTAACTCCCAAAGGTTTCATAAGTAATACAGTAATAGGTACTACTCAATCTACTTCCCATCCCACAATTTAATTAGATCCTATTCATGCAAGTGTTTGAGGATTGATCTAATGCATAAAAAATCGGGTATGAGAAAGTATGATCAAAGTGTTACTTGCCTTGGCCGATTTCGATCCGCTAAACCTAGAGACTCAAGTAACAAGCGGCGACTCCGGTGATCTAACGCAGACAAACAACAAGCATACAATAAGTACTCATCTAATGCACAGGTAAATCTCGAATAAAAGATCTAACCGTAAAAGTTCAACTTAAGAACCCTAGTTGCAAAAAGAATCGAATCAAATAAAGCAACGAAAGTCAAAAGTCGAAAGAAAACGACTAGGTTATAGCAATTTGAAACTAGGTCAAATTTTACAGTAGCAAAACTTTGTTTAAGTTGATTAATCGGAACGGCGGTTTCGAAATGAAACTCCAGGCGCTTGAATCACCTGATTCCGATAAACGAGTGAGAAGATAAACTGATTTGAAGATTGGATCAGAAATCGAAATCGGAAAATAACGGATTAAATCCGATTTAAAAGAAAAATGACGAACGGTTAAATAAGCGGACGTTCGTTAACAGAAACTAACTGCTAACGTTTCATTAGAACGAACGGATCGGTGAACGCTCACTAATTAACTAAACCGAAAAAATAAACCAAATCTAGGGTTTAAAAAACCGAACAACTAAAGAAAACCTGACGTTTTTCTTTAAAACAAAACCGGACCGGGTGGTGGTGGCTACCTCCGGCGAGGTCGCCGGGCTCCGGCTCCCGGGTCGGGTGGGTTCAAGTGGGGCGGCGGCGGGTCGACGACGGTGGCACGGCGACGGGCGCGTCGGCGACGCAAGGCGGCGCGCGTCAGCTGGTTGGGTGGCGGCGGCGGCCGGGTGGAGGAGAGAGGGGCGGGGGGCAAGGCGGCTTTTAAGGAGGAGGGGCGGTGTTGCTTGGGCAGGGGGCACCACATGGGCGGGCGTGGCCGAGCCGGACTCAAGGGCGGCGCGGCTGACCTCCCGAGCGGGAGCGCGGAGGGGGGTGGGTCAATGCGGTTGGGCTTGGGCCCTTTTGCCCAAAGGGCGCCAAGTTGTTTTTTCTAAACGAAAACGAATTAAAATAAATCTAAACGAACTCCAAACTAAAAAAAACAAATTTTCCCCGACTCCTAAAAATGAGTCGAACAAAATGAACTTTAATAATGCATATTTTTTTAAAAGAAAAACTCATCCTTTTTCCCTAAAGCAAATAAACCTCGAAAAATCCAAATTTGATTTATTTATTAAATCTTCATTCTTCCTAAATTTTGGGAAAGTCATATTATTCCCTCTCTTATTTTTGATAGTGGAAAAATATTTGAAGATAAAATAAATAAATCCAAATGATCCTATTTTCAAAATTTGAGAAAACCCAAATATGAAAATAATGAAATCTCCAACTTCTCCGAGGGTCCTTGAGTTGCGTGAAATTTTCTAGGATCGGAAAATGCAAGAAAATATGATATGCATGATGATCTAATGTATAACATTCCAAATTGAAAATTTGGGATGTTAGAAACCTACCCCCCTTAAGATGAATCTCGCCCTCGAGATTCGGGTTGGCTAGAAAATAGGTGAGGGTGGTCCTTGAGCAAAACTTCCTCTCTTTCCTGTGTGGCTTCATCCTTAGTGTGGTGGCTCCAATCAACCTTGCAAAACTTGATAACCTTGTCATGAAAGTAACTCTGGTGGCATAATCGAGAATCTTGACTGGTTTCTCCTCATATGTCAAATCATCCTTCAACTGAATTGCTTCAAGCGGCACTGTATCTCTTAACGGTACTTCCGCCATCTCGGCGTGACATTTTTTCAACTGTGAAATATGGAATACATCATGAACTCCTGACAGTCCCTCTGGCAATTCCAGTTTATAATGCGAATCTCTCCCATGCGTTGCAAAATCTTATACGGTCCAACGAAACGTGGTGCTAATTTTCCTTTAACTCCAAAACGCTTTAACTCCTCAAGCGGGATACTCTAAGATATACTGCTCCAACTTCATATTCTATCGCCTTATGCTTTTGAATCCGCATAGCTTTTCTTCTGGATCAGCTACCTTGAGCCTATCGCGAATCAACTTAACCTTCTCGCTGACTCCTTAATCAAATCTGGTCCAAACAACCGACGATCTCCGCCATTCCATGACAACGGTGTCCTGCATCTCCTTCCATACGTAGCCTCGAAGGTGCCATCTTCAAGCTGGTTTGGTAACTGTTGTTATAAGAAAACTCTGCATACGGCAAATTATCATCCCAACTAGATCCATAATCTAGTGCACAAGCTCTCAAAGATATCCTCCAAAATCTGATTGACTCTCTCGGTCCATCCATCTGTCTGCAGGTGAAAAGTCAGATCAATTCCAGCCCTGTTCCCAATGTTTCGTGTAACCGATCCCAAAACTTTGAGGTAAATTGGGTTCCTCTATCCGATACGATACTCCTCGAACTCCGTAAACACACAATTCTGGTCATGTATATCTTTGCCAACTTAGCACCGCTATAGGTAGTCTTGACTGAATGAAATGAGCTACCTTCGCTGCAAGCGGTCGACTATAACCCAAATCGAGTCATATCCCTAACGAGTCTTTGGCAAACCTGTGATGAAATCCATGCCTAGTTTATCCCACTTCCATTCGGTATCGGCAATGGTTGTAATAATCCTCG
This sequence comes from Aegilops bicornis, assembly GCA_021605145.1. NCBI lineage: Eukaryota > Viridiplantae > Streptophyta > Magnoliopsida > Poales > Poaceae > Aegilops > Aegilops bicornis. The sequence continues at coordinate 463,625,241 of CM038671.1, forward strand.
GGCTTCGATGTTCTCGCCTTTACTCTCGCATACATCGCAAACTTCTACATACTCCGCAATATCCTTCTTCATTCCGTCCACCGTAATGTATTCTTCAAATCCAAATATATCTTGGTATTTCCGGTGAATCGAATAGGGTGAATCATGGGCTTCTTGCAAAATCAACTTCCCGATCTCCGGTCATTTGGCACGTAAACACGGTCCTCAAACCATAGGGTATCGTGCTCATCCTCCCGAAATTCTTTTGCTTTTCCTTTGCTCATTTTCTCCTTTATAGAGGCAACTTCCTTATCTCGCCTTTTGGGCTTTTCTGATTTTGTCCATCGCTGTAGACCTAATCTCCAATGCTGCTACATAGCCTCTTGTAACTATTTCCAAACATAGCTCTCGAAGGTCCTCGGCTAACTCATTGGGTATTCCTCCCATTATTAGGGTATTGACGTGGCTCTTACGGCTCAATGCGTCTGCTACAACGTTAGCCTTTCCGGGGTGATAATGCAATCTCATATCATAATCCTGGATGAGTTCCAACCATCTCCTTTGTCTAAGGTTTAACTCCTTCTGTGTGAAAATGTACTTCAAGCTCTTGTGATCCGTGTATACCTCACAATGATTTCCAATGAGAAAATGTCTCCATGTCTTCAATGCATGCACAACGGCTGCTAATTCCAAATCATGTGTGGCATAGTTCAACTCATGAGGCTTAAGCTGTCGTGAAGCATACGAAACAACTCTTCCTTCCTGCATAAGCACTGCTCCAAGTCCTCGACGTGAAGCGTCGCAATACACCTCATAATCCTTGGTCCGATCCGCAATATTAACACCGTGAGGTAACCAATCTTTTCTTCAACTCCTGAAAACTTGCCTCACAATCCTCACCCATATGAACTTGGTATCCTTCTTCAACAATTCTGTCATAGGCTTTGCAATCCTTGAGAAATTCTCAATGAATCTTCGGTAGTATCCTCGCGAGTCCAAGGAAACTCCGGATCTCTCCAACTGTCGTTGGTGCTTCCCATTTGGTTACGGTTTCAACCTTTGTGGGGTCAATCGCTATTCCTTCTCCGGATATAACATGTCCAAGAAATCCAACTTCCTTTAGCCAAAACTCACATTTGCTGAACTTGGCATATAACCGATGTTCCCTCACTTTCTCCAAAACCAATCGCAAATGTTCCTTATGTTCTTCTTCATTCTTCGAGAATATCAAAATATCATCAATGAACACCACGATTTAACTTATCCAAAAACTCCATAAATACTTTGTTCATCGTGTTCATGAAATAGGCTGGTGCGTTAGTCACCCAAATGACATAACGGTGTACTCATACAGTCCATATCTCGTGGTAAATGCTGTCTTAGGTATGTCCCGCTCTCGGATCTTCAATCGATGGTACCACGATCGCAAATCGATCTTGGAAAACACTTTAGCTCCTTGCAAACGATCAAACAGATCATTTATCATAGGTAGTGGGTACTTGTTCTTGATTGTTACCGCATTCAATCCACGATAATCAACAACCATCCTTAACGATCCATCCTTCTTCTCCACTAACAAGACGGGTGATCCCCAAGGCGAAGAACTTGGGCGATATAACCTTTATCCGACAGCTCCTTAATCTGCTTCTTGATTTCCGCCAAACTCGTAAGGGCATCCCGTATGGTCGCTTCGATATCGGGCCTGTTCTCGGCAAAAGCTCAATCAAAAACTCAATGTCTCTATCCGTGGCATTCCCTGCAACTCTTCCCTAAATACATCAGTGGAAATCCTTTACCATCGGTACTTCTTCCTCGCACAACTCCGGATAAGCAATTTACTTGCGCTTCCTCGCACATGCCGTGATACGCATTTCTGATCCTTCTTCCTTCCGGTGTGGTGAGCATAATTGACTTAGTGGCGCAATCTATGTTCCTCCATACTTCGATAACCAATCCATGCCTAATATTACATCCAATCCTTGGGATTCCGTAACTATTAGGTCCGAGGGAAAAACATAGTGTCCAATCCTTAATGGCGCCGATCACACCATATACTAGCCATGTATTCTGCTCCGTGAGGTTACTATCATGGGTGACCTAAGGGCTTGGGTTGGTAATTTGTACTTATCCACAAATCCCCTTGATATGTATGAATGCGATGCACCAAGATCGAAAAAGAACAACCGCAGTAAATGACTTAACCAAAACTTACCGACATCGCATCGGGCTGATCTTCAACCTCCTCCACATCAATGTGGTTCACCCGCCCCTGTTGAAAGGGTTTGGCTTCTTTCCGTAGCTTCAATTGCCATTTCCATTCGCCTTCCGGATACCATATTTGCATAATGTCCGTGCTTGGAACACTTGTAACAGTGACATGACTCAAGTCTTTCTTGGCTGGGGTTGTTGGTGTAGTCCGGTTCTGACCGTTGCTTCCTCCATTCGTATTACCATTCCTGTGGCCATTATGGTTGTGCGAACTACTTCCTCCATGGGTATGCTGAAACTGAACTCCCTGCTTAGGGGTATAACGGGCTTCATTGGCTCCAGTTATACTTCCCTTGCCCATACTTCCTCTTGCGGTTCTCAATTTGTCGCTGCTTTCCTTCAATCATAAGGGCTCGGCCTACCAACTCCTGGTAGTTATTGAAACTTGCTACCATCAACTCGCATGCTTAACTCATCATTCAGTCCTTCCGTAAACTTCTCCGCTTAGTCAAGATCCGTAGCAACGCTATCCGGGGCATAACGTGCTAACTTACTAAAATCATCCACATATTGGCCAACAGTCCTTCCTCTTTGGCGTAAGTTGCAAACTCACGCTTCTTCATGGCCATAGCTCCCATCAAACATGGGCAAGGCGGAAAGCTTGTCAAATCGATCCCATGTGATGTTGTCTGTGGTAAGTGGTCAGAACTTCTCCCACCATGTCGTCATGCTGGTCCTTCAAGCCGTGTGCAGCAAACTTCACCTTTTCTCCATCTCGCATATCCCGCAGTGGTCAACTCCCTTCCTACCTTACGGAGCCAATCATCCGCTACTATAGGCTCGGTGTTACCGGAAAACACCGCGGATTCAGCCTAAGGAAACGAGTCAAGTGATCCGCAGTGGTGGTGGTGGTGGGTTGTTGTTGTTGTTGCCTTGGTTCTGTATCAATGTTTGGATCAAAGGGTTCTCATTGAATCAACTGGGTGATCTCTGGCGTAAAACAAACCCGGGTCGCGTCTCGGAGGCATCTGATGGGTTTAGAAAAGACGAGAAATTAAGAATAGAGTGGGGTCTAAGGGGAAACACTACCCAAATGCACATGAGCAATTGCACACAAAATCACTTCATTCAATTCAAACAAAGGGGCTTACAACGATCTAACTATCGCAAAAGTGCGTGTACTAAAATGTTACATGGAGGAAATACTTCTAATATGTGGGGTCATCTACTAATTTGAACCGTGGAAGACTCCATGATGTCTGCCCAGCCTTCATCTTCAAAGTCGGGTTCACTTGGATCCGAATCGGTGTCGCCGATGTTGATATAGTCGCTTGGACAACCGACATAATCGGTCTTCATTCTTGAGCACCAATTTCTTCTTGAGTTCTTCAATCTGCGTACTTAAGATCGTTATTGTGTCTTGCTAGAGCTACGATCTCGCCCATGTAGTCCTTATGTGTAGACCTTAGTTCTTCTTCAAGTTCGATGATCCTTCCCTTTGCATTCTTCAACTCTAACATATCATCAAGACATCCGGTTCTCCTAGCGTCGAATGTGCTGATTTAACTCCTGGATAAAAGCTGCAATGGATCTATCCTTCTTGGTGCCGACTATCTCCCATTGTTCATCTCAAGGCGTCGCGAATCTGGTGTAGACGGTGTCCTTGAGGTCTTCTTGATAAACTTCTCCAATGCGTCCCCATGGTAATATGAGCTGCCATGCTCTTTCCTGCACTCCAAGTTGGTGCACTGAAAACACTATCTATAGGCTTGGTGATTGGGGCGAAAGTCCTTCCTGGTACATGAGCTTGAATCTTCCAGCGCTCCTCTTCAGGCAGAGTGGCGTTGAAAGTTCCGGTGAAACTTGGTAATCCAATGTTCAGGTACTTGGTGACTTCCTTCAAGTGAAATCCAAAAGGTGTGCCTTCATCCGGTTGGGTGTACTTGATCTTCGGCCCTTCATCCTAAAGAGTAGAAAAGATGAGGAGTTAGAAAATGAGAAGAGAGTAGTGATCTATGGCTTTAACTTAGTGGTCGTGTCCCTACAACAGGTGCTCTCGATACCATCTCTCAGAGCGACTGACCCGAATGGATCAAGTTCTCTGTGCTCAGTGTCATCCCTGGATCAAGAATACGACACCACACGGTACTTCAAGGATTTATAGCAAGAGTAGCAATCACACACTTATTACATCGATTGTCCGTAAGAGGACTTATTACAATAAATATGGCTTAAGGCCATCTAATAACGATAACAATGAAGACTTGGAAGATAAGTGAGTCCATCAACTCCATCGGCATCATCGAGTATAGAACCACGACCTAAACACCTTACTGTCGTCTCAAAAGTCTGCAACATGAAAGTTGCAGTCAAAACGGGTCAAGACATGGAATATGCCGCAATGTAACACATAGAGAGTAATGAAGGAATAAGCTATACTACATGCATATATGGCTGGTGGAAAGCTCTATGGTTACAGCTTTGCATAAAGCTAATTTTTCCCTACTACAAAGGAATAATTTTATTTAACTATCATGGTGGTTGTTAAACATTGAGAATGGTTGACAAAGATCCTCAATCCCAATTAAAAGTACTCATTAAAAACCCAATAACTTAATTAGAGGTAACATGTTGAGATTCACATGATATTCAAGTACTAGATACTCAAGATTTGTCCATAACCGGGACACGGCTAATCATGATTAGTTTGTACACTCTGCAGAGGTTTGCGACTTTTCCCCACAAGACTCGATCGCCTCCGCTTGGTTTCTCGCACTACATGGTGTTTGAGAGACGGATGACCGAGACATAGTCTTTCGGAAGCGCTTGCACCTTTACGATGGGTAGACCGTACCACCTACAACCCCTACATCAGCTAGTCTACCACCGTAAGAGTTCACACGACTTAGTCAACTATGCCAGAGCCCATAATGGCTTGTGGCTGCACACGGAAGTTACTAGCATGAATGATCTTATGATCCCTTTGAGCCTGGTGGCGGTCCCAAAAAAACAGTGCAAGTCCTGCTGAAAAAGCAGTGCCTCAATCCACCCAGATGTGTGTTTAAGTTGCCACCTTAGATAAACCATTAATTAACAATCTCACATCCGTCATGGATATTCACTCACCCAATCCACGCCTACTAGCATAGCATGGCATAATAAGCAAACGTAGAAGTAACTCCCAAAGGTTTCATAAGTAATACAGTAATAGGTACTACCTCAATCTACTTCCCATCCCACAATTTAATTAGATCCTATTCATGCAAGTGTTTGAGGATTGATCTAATGCATAAAAAACTGGGTATGAGAAAGTATGATCAAAGTGTTACTTGCCTTGTCGACGATCCGCTAAAACCTAGAGACTCAAGTAACAAGCGGCGACTCGGTGATCTAACGCAGACAAACAACAAGCATAAAATACTTAATCATCTAATGCACTGTTAAATCTCGAATAAAAGATCTAACCAGAAAGTTCAACTTAAGAACCCTGGTTGCAAAAAGAATCGAATCAAATAAAGCAACGAAAATCAAAAGTCGAAAGAAAACGACTAGGTTATAGCAATTTGAAACTAGGTCAAATTTTACAGTAGCAAAACTTTGTTTAAGTTGATTAATCGGAACGGCGGTTTCGAGATGAAACTCCAAAGCGCTTGAATCACCTGATTCCGATAAACGAAAGTGAGAAGATAAACTGATTTGAAGATTGGATCGTAAATCAAAATCGTAAAATAACGGATTAAATCCGATTTAAAAGAAAAATGACGAACGGTTAAATAAGCGGACGTTCGCTAATGTAAACTATTCGGCGAACGCGTTCATTAGAACGAACGGATCGGTGAACGTTCACTAATTAACTAAACCGAAAAAAAATAAACCAAATCTAGGGTTTTAAAAAAACCGAACAACTAAAGAAAACCGGACGTTTTTTTTTCTTTAAAACAAAACCGGACCGGGGTGGGGTGGTGGCTACCTCCGGCGAGGTCGCCGGCGGGGCTCCGGGGCTCCGGCGGGGTCGGGGTGGGTTCGGCGGGCGGCGGCGGGGTCGACGACGGTGGCGCACGGCGACGCAAGCGGCGCTTGGGCGACGGCGCGGCGGCAAGGGCGGCCATGGGCTCATGCTCGGGTTGGGTGGCGGCGGCGGCTGGGTGGGAGGAGAGAGGGGGGGCGGCTTTTAAGGAGGGGGAGGGTGTTGCTTGGGAGGGGGCAACGGCGGCGGCGGCGTGGCCGAGCTGTGACTCAAGCGGCGGCGGCCGGGACTCCTCCCGAGCGGGAGCGCGAGGAGGGGGTGGCTGGGTCAAGGCGGTTAATGGTTGGGCCCTTGGCCCAAAGCGGGCGCCAAGGTTGTTTTTTTTTAACGAAAACGAATTAAAATAAATCTAAACGAACTCCAAACTAAAAAAACAAATTTTCCCCGACTCCTAAAAATGACTCGAACAAAATGAACTTTAATAATGCATATTTTTTTAAAAGAAAAACTCATCCTTTTTCCCTAAAGCAAATAAACCTCGAAAAATCCAAATTTGATTTATTTATTAAATCTTCATTCTTCCTAAATTTTGGGAAAGTCATATTATTCCCTCTCTTATTTTTGATAGTGGAAAAATATTTGAAGATAAAATAAATAAATCCAAATGATCCTATTTTCAAAATTTGAGAAAACCCAAATATGAAAATAATGAAATCTCCAACTTCTCTCCGAGGGTCCTTGAGTTGCGTGAAATTTTCTAGGATCGGAAAATGCAAGAAAATATGATATGCATGATGATCTAATGTATAACATTCCAAATTGGAAATTTGGGATGTTACAATTGCGGGCTTAGGAAGTGAAGAGATGACCGACAGATTCATCATCAAGAAAATCCTAAGAGCATTGGATGGAAAATATGATACCGCAGCACATTGGTCCAAATGATGCCCAACTACAAAGATCTCAAGCCAACGGAAGTCATTGGAAGAATTTTTGCTCATGAGATGTCACTCAAGGATAAGGAGGAACTTCACAACAAGTCTAGTGGTGCTTACAAAGCCTCATGTGAAGCCCCCACATCATCAAGTGAGAAACAAACCTTCAATGAAGAATTGAGCTTAATGGTGAAGAACTTCAACAAATTCTACAAGAGTAGAAGTAAAGAGAGAAGCTCTAAGTCAAGGTCATACAATGACAAAAGATCTTCTAGTCGAGAGCGCAATTGCTACAATTGTAGGAGACCCGGACACTATTCCAATGTGTGTACGACACCCTACAAAAGAAGAGAAGATTCTCCAAAAAGAAGAAGTAGAAGAGAAGAATCACCACCAAGAGAGAGAAGGAGTAGAGATGATCGTTATGAACAAAGACCCTCACGGAGGAGCAATGATTCGGAAAGGAAGGACAAGTCATCAAGGAGCTACACAAAACAAAGACATCAAGCTCATGTTGGTGAATGGGTATCCGGCCCGACTCCGGCCAATCACTCCGAGAGAAGCTATCACTCCGACTCCGAATATACTCAAGATGAAGGTGTTGCCGGTCTAGCACTTGTGTCGACCAACTCCTACGACATATTTTATTCACCAAATGAAGGAATTGGAAGATGCTTCATGACCAAAGGTCCAAAGGTAACACACCCCGAGTATGTTGATTTCAATAGTGACGAAGATGACTTGTTAGGTGATGATGATTTACTTGTTGACAACTCTAGTGATGGATACTATGATGAAACGTCAATTAATCATGCTAATCAAGATAAAACGAATGACAATGATAAGGAGAAGATTGAGCGCCTAACTAAAGAACTAAACACTCTTAAGTTAGCTCATGAAACTATCTTCGAAGATCATCGAGAACTTTTAAGGGCTCATAAGAAGTTACGCTTTGAAAAGCTCAATCTTGAGCAAGAGCATGAGTTCTTCAAGGCAACCAATGATGATCTCCGTAAGAAAAGTTCTTCTTACATTGCCAAGCATTTACTCTTATCTACTTACATGCCTCAAGTCAAGTCCATTAACAAGAACAAGAAGGATTCTTCCTCTAGTAGTAACAATAATCATGCTAAATCAAATGTTGTTGCTTCTAGTACTTCTCTTGATTCCACTAATGATTCTCTTAGCCAAGTTACACTTGAGCAAGAAAATAGCTTATTGAAGGGAATTATAGAGAAAGGTGTATACAAGAGCCTTGCCGGAGTAAGCAATTTGAGGAAATTGTACGCAAGCAAGGAAGGCACTAAGAATCAAGGTGTTGGTTTTGAATGGAAGTTCAATGCCAATGGAGTTGAGTGGGAAGAAGATCAATACGCCAAGACGAAGTTTGTTCCTCAACAAGAGAAGTATGATCCTACTTCCTTCAAGGGAACACAAGCTCAAGATGATCTTCCACCACAAGACCACAAGCATAAAGTCAAGGATAAGCTTCAAGAGGAGATAGATGCATTTGAAGAAGCTCCTAAGGCCTTGGTCAAGTGGGTTCCCAAGACTACGTCAAGTTCTATTTCATCAAGTACAACTAAAACTCCAAGGATTCCCATCAAGATGATGTGGATTCCGAAGAAGAAGAACTAGAGAGTTCTTGAGGGTGACTCCGCCAACATTCTTCACTCATATCATTATGGCAAGGACAAGTGCAATCAACTTCCATATCTTGCACTAGTTCAAGGAGTCACGAACCCTCATGTTGGTAAGGCAAGGGACAAGGTAACCTAATGCTTTCATGGACATCATCTTGTGTGTGCATCACTCTATGTCTGTGGATATTCTTGTTTGTTCCTTGTGGGACTAACCCGTGTAGGTATTGAAAGTGCAACTCACTCCAAAGGATTGCTCCAAATGATCTACATCAACATTAAGCATCCACATCTTCAACACCTACATGTAGTCATCATCGACAAAACCCAAGGTTAGTTCATCCCTCTAAGGGGGGATCTCACATCTAGGGGGAGCTTAACTCTAAGAACTGAGTCAAAGCAACTCTAATGATGTGAACACATCAATGCATTATGTAAAAGTGGTAACCACACTTGAGCTTAAATGATGAGTATGACCTATGATCAAATGTTCTCATTTGACTCCTAAGTCAATATACTCATATATAGATGACCTTGTCATCGCCAATTGCTTGATAGATGCTAGAATTGGTTGTCCGTGCTTTGCCACATATTTCATTTGCCATCTTATTGTGTGAGCATGTTGGTTGCATATTTAACTCATTCGAGGACATCCACTTGTTGCTTTGATTGATTGGTTTCTTTTTCTTTTGCCAAGTGGATGGACAAGAATGCCTAAGAACCTTCTCTAGCTATCTATGTTTTTCTTGTCTCAAACTCTATTCATGCTACATCACAAAATTTGATCCAAGTCAGATTCGAACCACTGCAGTGAGGAGCACTTGAGTCCCCGATTCGTCATAGACTTAAACTTCCAAAACTTCTTTGTGTGTTTCGGGTCCCGACCGATTCTTACATTTCGGGTCATAATCGAGATCACTAAGTCGATCTAGGTTTTCAATCTCGGTGCAACCGACTTGAACTTTTTTGGTCTCACCGAGTTGTCAGAATCGGTCAACAGTTATGCATCTCGGTGCCACCGAGTTGTTCCACTCGGTCACACCGACAGGGTCGGGCTATATATTCACACGGGCAAAATTTTAGAAAACTTTCTCCAAACCTCTCGCCCGCGCATAGCTCGCTCTTCCTCCAGGGTCTCCGGATCGTCCTCCTCGTAGCCAGCCGCCTCCTGTCGCTGGTCTCTGCCGCCGTCAACGGAATTCATCTCCGTCGTTGCCGCCGTAGCGAGTTCATCGCCGAACTAGGGTATGGACTCGATCACAGTGCTGAACACTTGGGGACATGGTCAAGTCTGAACCAGTCACGCCTCTTGGTCGGCCTAAGGTCATAGAGTCACTTGGGGGCTTGGTCGAACCCGAACCATTGCCACGCCCACTTGATCAAAGATAATGCCACGGTTTCAGCTTGGGGACCTGGCTGACTTGAACCATAGCTACACCTTATTGGGAGCTTGGTCGTGTCCCACCATGGTAACGCCATCCGATCGGCTCAAGAAGGCCTCTTTTCGCAAAACGGTTTTATCATTGCCTTTGCTTCCATATTTTTTCATAACTATTATTGAAATCAGTTCACCCAAATCCATTGACGGAATTCGGGTTATTTTTTAATCCGGAGATGACTCTTCCGGTTTGATTTGTCTTGTTAAACGTCCCATTATGGAGTAACAGGGGGCTTAACATGACCCGGCATGGTTTACCTGGTAAACCGGCATTCTAAAGACAGGAGCTGTTGTCTCCTTTGACAGTAATGGTTTATACAACCTCCGCTTCAAGGTTGGTTCAGCCAACCGCAGTCTGACGCAAGTGTGTATTTTTGTATCACAAAATTTTGATCATATACCTCAATATTTCCTTACATATACATATGAGCGTCACAAGCCGGCTGGCGACACAAGCCGCCGTGGCAGCTTAAGAATTTGTGATTGCAGGCAATATAGATTGAAGGTTTCGATTATTCAATCAAAAAATATCAGCACCTCTGCGCGAAGGTTGCAGACTAAAGGCATAAAGGCATATTCAAAACAAAGGTGCTGGCTATTCTATTACAAAGCCTTCAGAGGCCCAACATTTCAATGGCGTTATGACTAGCAGCTTATGATGCATCACCCTACCGACGGATTAAGCTTCCTCGCCGGGTTGACGTGAAGAAGATGGGTCGTTCGCGCCGGTTCAGCTTCTTCCTTCAGCAGCCCAATGGCCTAAGTCATTGGTGGACCAAATAATCCGGTTTAAAGCCCGAAGACAGCCTCTTCACTTATAAGCTCAGCCGATCAACGCCGGGGGCATAAGTGTGCTTACGGATTGGAGGAACAAGGTTCTCGCACTTCCGAATGACAAATTCCACCCGCTTGTTGTTTGCATCATAGAAAGAGCGGTAAACCGCCAGTTGGCTTCGCTGCCGCTTGGCTCGCCAGAGGACGATCTCCTTTGTTATTCGCTTGAGGGCGCCATTATCAAAGGCTTCGCCATTTTCTTGAGCTACCGGGAAGCCCTTAGCTATGTCACCGGATCAAGGTCCGCTATCCACGCTTTGGCGCGAAAGTTAGAGCCAAGAAAGTACCAGCCCGGTCATGGATCGTTTCAACACTACAAGTTGTGCCGAAATCATGGATAGCAGGTCCAGCATATCTATGATCAAGGACGGAGAGCTGTTATCATACGACGAAGCGCATATGACTCATTGGTGCCGGTATACGCCTGCTCAATCAGCGTGTATGCAACCTTGAGCTTCTTCCGCATATCGTAGCCCGGATGAGCAATACGCTTCCCTATACCGTTTAAAGACAGCTCAAAGTTAAACCGGTGGAAATATCAAAACGGAATATTAATTAGTGAAAAATCTCTTACCAAAGATCGCAGAGGTCATGGCATTAATTTGGCGCTTTAGTCCCGGTGAGCTCTTCACACCGGTTTCAGAGCCGCTTCAAAGATCTTCTCGCCCGCTTTTAGCAAACCAGCCTTCTCGGTGTCCCAGCTTGGCTCGCTCGGATTTATACCACTCTTTGAGCTGCTCCATAGTGGTCAAGGCGGTTTTCAATTCATCCTTGGCCTTGGTGGCTTCGCTTGTTGAGTCTTCAGATTGGCATGAAGGTCCTTGAGTTGTACGGTTTGTCGGGTATATCTCACTCGATACAAAATGGATCACGTTAGTTATTTTCATTATGAAGTCCCAAGCTCAATACAGGTATTCAACTTGGCACTTGGGGGCTAATGGCTATTTGATCTCATCTTGCTATGGTGATACAAGTTACGGTCCCAGCTTAACTATGCTAAGTTGAACTGCCCTTGGGAGCTACAAAGATCAAGTTTGAGACGTATGAGTTTTATATTAAGTCCCGGTTTAACTATGCATAGTTAAACCGCCCTTGGGGGCTACTACACAACAAAAGTACAAAGAGAGGCATAACTCCTTACCTCATAGCTGCCTTCATACGATTTCACTGCATCGCTTCAAGTCACGACTTGTGAATAGTCGGTTCAGAAGCCGGAGTGAAGTTCTTGGGCGTAGAGGTTGTCATAAGCTGACAGATCAGTTTTTCCCCTCTCTTTACTCATGGCAGTAGATTCTTCCTTGGCGCTGTGTTTTGATAGAGCGACCGGATTTCCAGGGGCGGTATAGGCGGTGCCCGTCACTATGACATATTCATCTTTGGTCGGGCTGGCCGGATTGGCATTTTTCTTTGGGCTTGGTATTTTCATACCTGTGCTCGGCGGTTCAAAGACTGCAACCTGCTTTCGCTGCAGGACTCGGTGGAGCAGGATGTGAGGTTTCCACTTGGGCAACCGGTTCAACCTCCGGCGGATTAGCATTGTCGCCTTTGATTCAACCCGGCAGAATCTGTTTTTGGCAACCTCAGGTTTTTCGCCATGATGCTCTGGAGTCTTCTCCGGATCAACATCCACAGTAGGGTCAAGGGTTTTCGCCTTCTTACTTAAGCGAGACTTGGTGCTGCAATATTCTGAGTTAGAGTATGGTAAATCGACAAATGCGAAGAAAACAAAAGAGTGTTATGCTTACCCCACATCAACTTTAAGAGGAGGCAGTTGAGTGGTTGATGAACCGCCAGATGAGTTGGAAGAGGCCTGATAATTCGGATCGGATGGATTGAGAGGGCATCGGAAGAAACCTTTCAAAGGATAATGTTTTTCAGGAGAACAAATCACCTCTGGACGACGCTTCCGGGTTGGGGTGCCAGGTAAACCGGACGATGTAATTTGCTAGCCGCTGTGCCGGGTTGTACGACGCTCTTCAGTCTGCTGTATCTTCAAAGAAAGGTTCGGATTCAAATGAGCACGGGAGTGAGATTTTTTCACTTTCCGGACTCTCCGCTAATTCTTTTAACCGCACAAGATCGAGTCGGAAGAAAGAAGGATTACCTCAACAGGATCGGCATGACTAGCTTCAAGATCGCCCCGGGAATTGTAACCGCTAATAGGATGAAGGATAAAAGGACAAGGTAAATCAAGCTTTACCTCGCTTCAATCTTCTCCTTCCGCGGCTCAAGAATCGGCGGTTTTCCTCTTACTAGATTTCTTGGTTGTCTTGGACTTTACACGAGGAACCCGGGCCGGTTTGGTTCGCTTCGTATGAACCGTTAGCCCGAGAGGTAACAAGGATTAATATACATCAATAAGGCATTAATATCAGAAGAGTGATGAGCGGAGTCTTACCGCAGGCGGTTTGTTGGAAACACAGAACGGGGCCAACCCGGTTTGGCTGCAGACGGATACCGATTCATCGAGCATCTTCTTCACCGTGACGTTGATTTCAAGCTTAGTTATTGGTAGCTCGTGACGCCTTTGAGGGTCTTTGACACTACCAGGTATTCGCGGCATCAATCCGGGGCGGCGTCTTAATGGCAAGATGCCCCAAGAAACCCAACATCGAACAAGGTCAACACCAGTTAAGCCATTGGCCATTAGAGCCCGGAGTTTGATAATTTGAGGCGCAAAATTCTTCCGTTCTGCGACGGTTAAGCGTAAAGGCAATGGGTGATGGTTGCTAAGCCGGTGAGGGCGGTAGCCCGGCAAAGGGTTCTCGCTGTTAGGAGCAGTATTCCGGCAATAGAACCAGGTTTGGTTCCAATCTTTCGGATGGCTGTGGTGTTTTGCGTGGGGAAAGTCTACTTCCTTCCTTTTCTGGATTGAAACGCCACCCAGTTCTGTATTAGGACCGTCCGAAAACTCAGACGGCGGTTCAAATGAAAGAAGTCCTTAACAGCTCCACAGATGGTTCTTCTTGAAGGTAGACTTCACAGTAAAAACTTGGAAATTGCATATATTGGACACAGAGTTCGGACCAATATCTTGTGGATGGAGTTGGAAACTTGCAAGGACATCCCTAAGAATTTTGATCCCAAGTGGCTGAATCCTGCCTAAGTGTTGCATGAATACAATTACCTCTCCTTCTTGAGGTTCAGGAGGGCATTCGCATCCTAACACGCCAATGAAGGACATTTTTGGAGGCTAAAGCGCCGGTGGTGACATATCCATTGAGTTGCGTCTCAGTAATCTTGGACCGGACCCAATTGCAAGCTGCGAATTGTTTGGCCATTCTGGAAGAAGAAACTGCGAAAAGAAAAGTAAAAGCCGGTTCACCGTTAACGGTTCAGACATATTATACAATGCTAAACCGGCAATTTGGCATTCAGTTCATATTTCCGGTTTGACTGAGGGCTAATGGAGTATGGCGGATTAGCTATCAAAAAATTAAACCGCCTTTAGGAGGAAGGGACAAAGCTGAAAAATCTGCTAAGTGTTGATGTAAACAGGTTTCACACATCGACGGAATTAATTTGGATCTACCAAAGATTCAAGAAGAAAAATTTTCTCATGATCTATAAAGGCTTTTAAATAAGGGCAGAGAAGTTCGTATGCTCTATCAAGGGATTCTGAACAAAAAGGAAGATCTACTAAGTGCTAAACTGAATTAGAAAGTAACCACCGCACAAGATATATGCTACAGTTGAACTAAAGAAGCTATGGCAGAGCGAATACGAAGAAGCTAGGGATGAACACCTATGAACGCCGATGAGAACAGGAGCCCTAGGATACAGATCTAGGGGTATGAGGAAGAATCTTACCGGATGTGCAGAATACGGAGGGACACCGAGGATCTCTGGTACAACCAGGTTGATGCAGCGGCCTTTGTTGATGCAAATGCTCGGGGTCGGCGCATTTACGTAGCTTCAGAGCTGGGGCGCCGCGAGGAAGAAGAAGTACGGAAGGGAAGAAGAGAAAGGGCCTCCGGTCTATTTATAATAAGGCGAGAGTAATTGACAAAGCGAGAATCGAGGGAGTCGAAAGCGGCAGATGGCACAATGGTCGCCTCGATTTCTGGATAGTATTAAATGAAGGGAATCTTATCGTTTGGGCTTCTTTAATAAAGATGACGCCAAGATGCTCGCTGTCGTGGTCGGAGGATGACGCCACGGCGTTTAAGAAGACGCAAGGTTTACTTAAATATGAAGGAAGATATTCGTAGTTTCCTAAGATGTTGAAGATTAACATGAACAAAGTTCAAATTAACTGGGGCCTAATGTTAGATGTAATCATCGAGTGTAAACCGCCTGTGAGGGGCCGGTTCACCCTCAGCTATATTGGAGCCCACGAAGACTCGTAAGATGGCGCTTTTACTATGAAACTTAGAGGCCCGGAGCCCAAAGGCGGATTAGGGCCCATAATGGTAAAACCGCCATAGTCATGTAACTTGTGTTGTAAGAAAAGGAAGGAGAGACCGAGCCGAACACTTGTAATGAGTCGGCCTCGACTTTAGAGACCAGCCAAGGCCAACCCATGTATATAAGGGGACGACCCAAGCGGTTTAGGGACGTATAACAACAACTCGAGGCTTAGGCGGTTATTGCTCCCTAGTCGCCGAGATCACATCAATCCCATCACAAACTAGACGTAGGCTTTTACCTTCATCAAGGGGCGAACTAGTATAAACCTCGTGTCTTTAAGCGTCCGCTTTAACCCCTCTAAGTTAACCCGCACGATGGCCCCGCCGACTAAGTCCTTTCATGAGGACATCTGCCGTGACAATTCCACCACATGTAGTGCACCTTTATAGTCACCCAGCTACGCCAGGACGCTTTGGTACACCAAAGCATTCCTACGGTATCCGGAGTTGCACAATCTCATGGTCTAAGGAAATGATACTTGACATTAGAAAAGCTTTAGCATACTGAACCACGCATCTTTGTGCTAGGCTTAGGATTGTCTTGTCCATCACATCATTCTTCTAATGATGTGATCCCGTTATCAACGACATCCAATGTCCATGGTCGAAACTGTAACCATCTATTGATCAACGAGCTAGTCAACTAGAGGCTTACTAGGGACATGGTTTTGTCTATGTACCCACACATGTATCTGAGTTTCCTATCAATACAATTATAGCATGGATAATAAACGATTATCATGAGCAAGGAAATATAATAATAACTAATTTATTATTGCCTCTAGGGCATATTTCCAACAGTCTCCCACTTGCACTAGAGTCAATAATCTAGTTCACATCGCCATGTGATCAACATCGATAGGTCACATCGCCATGTGACCAACATCCAAAGAGTTTACTAGTGTCTCAGAAACTAGTTCACATCATCATGTGATTAAGACTCAATGAGTTCGAGGTTTGATCATGTTTTGCTTGTGAGAGGTTTTAGTCAACGGTCTCAGACCTTTCAGATCCGTGTACTTCGCAATTCTCTATGTCATATTGTAAATTCGCTTCCACGCCCACTTGGAGCCATTCCAAATGGTTGCTCCACTATACGTATCCGTTTTTCTACTCAGAGTCATTCGGATAGGTGTTAAAGCTTGCATCGACATAACCCTTTACATCGAACTCTTTATCACCTCCATAATCGAGAAACATGTCCTTATTTACTCTAAGGATAATTTTGACCACTATCTGGTGATCCACTCCTTGATCACCTTTGTACTCTCTTGCCAGATATGTAGCAAGGCACACATCAAAAGGTACACAAAGATAGCATACCGTAGAGCCCACGTCTATAGCATAGCATAGGGACGACCTTCGCCCTTTCTCTCTTTTCTGCCGTGGTCGAGCTTTTAAGTCTTAACTTCATACCTTATAACTCAGCCAAGAACTTCTTCTTTGATCGATCCATCTTGAACACCTTCAAGATCATGTCAAGGTATATGCTCATTTGAAAGTATTATTAAGCATTTTGATCTATCCTTATAGATCTCGATGCTCAATGTTCAAGTAGCTTAATCCAGGTTTTCGATTGAAAAACATCTTTCAAATAACCCTATATGCTTTCCAGAATTCTACATCATTTCCGATCATCAATATTTCAACAACATATACTCATCGGAAATTCTATAGTGCTCCCACTCACTTCTTTGGAAATACAAGTTTCTCATAAACTTTGTATAAACCCAAAATCTTTGATCATCTCATCAAAACGCACATTCCAACTCCGAGATGCTTACTCCGGTCCTTAGAAGGATCAGAGCCAAAGATAACCTTTTAGCATCCTTAGGATCGATAAAACTTTCGATTGTATCACATACAACCTTTCCTTACGAAGACCGGTAAGGAAATTCGTTTTGACATCCATCCGCCAGATTTCATAAATGCAGCTTATGCTAACATGATTCCGACGGACTTAAGCATCGCTACGGATGAGAAAATCTCATCGTAGTCAACTCCTTGAACTTGTGAAAACTCTTCGCCACAAGTCAAGCTTCATAGATTCGGTGACATTACCGCCCACGTCCGCCTTCTTCTTAAAGATCCATTTATCTCAATGGCTTGCCGATCATCGGCAAGTCCACCAAGTCCATGCTTTGTTCTCGATACATGGATCCTATCTCGGATTTCATGGCTTTAACCATTTGTCGGAATATGAGCCCACCATCGCTTCCCCATAGCTCTCGTAGGTTCATTGTTGTCTAGCAACATGACCTTCAAGACAGGATCACCGCATTCACTCAAGCAGTCCGCATCGTTGTCACTCCTTGACGAGGTACGGTAGTGACTTGATCCAAAACTTCATGATCACTATCATAAGCTTCGACTTCAATTGGTGTAGGTGCCACAGAACAACTTCCCGTATACCGCTACACACTTGTTGAAGTGACGGTTCAATAACCTCATCAAGTCTCCACCATCCTCCCACTCAACTTTCCGAGACAAACTTTTCCTCGAGAAAGGACCCGATTCAAGAAACAATCCCTATTGCTTTCAGATCTGAATTAGGAGGTATACCCAACCGTTTTGGGTGTCCTATGAAGATGCATTTTATCCGCTTTGGGTTCGAGCTTATCAACCTGAAACTTTTTCACATAAGCGCCGCAGCCCCAAACCTTTAAGAAATGACAGCTTAGGTTTCTTTAAACCATAGTTCATACGCTGTCATCTTAACGGAATTACGTGGTGCCCTATTAAAGTGAGTGCGGTTGTCTCTAATGCCTAACCCATGAACGATAGTGGTAATTTGATAAGAGACATCATGGTACGCACTATATCCAATAGGGTGCAACTATGATGTTCGGACACACCATCACACTATGGTGTTCCAGCGGTATTAATTGTGAAACAATTTCCACGGTGTCTTAATTGCGTGCCAAAGCTCGTAACTCAGATATTCATCTCTATGATCATACCATAGACATTCTATCCTCTTGTCACGAAGATCTTAAACTTCACTCTGAAATTACTTGAACCATTCAATAATTCAGACTTGTGTTTCATCAAGTAAATATACTCAACATCTACTCGAATCATCTCGTGAAGTAAGAACATAACGATATTCATCGATGCCTCAAGACTCATTGGACTGCACATATCAAAATGTGTTACTTCCAACAAGTTGCTATCTTGTTCCATCTTACCGAAACCGAGGCTTTTCACTATCTTGCCCATGTGGTTTGATTTGCATATCTCAAGTGATTCAAAATCAAGTGAGTCCAAAAGATCCATCTGCATGGAGTCTCTTCATGCGTGATACACCAATAGACATGGTTTGCATGTCTCAAACTTTTCAAAACGAAAGTGAGTCCAAAGATCCATCAACATGGAGCTTCTTCATGCGCTTTTACACCAATGTGACTTACATGGCAAAGGCCACAAGTAAGTGGTACTATCATTACTATCTTATACTTTTGGCATGAAAATGTGTATCACTACGACCGAGATTCAATAAACCATTTATTTAGGTGCAAGACCATCGAAGGTATTATTCAAATAAATATATTAACCATTATTCTCCTTAAATGAATAAATCAGACAAGTATAGACATAATCCAATCATGTCTATGCTCAACGCATAAACACCAAATGATAATTATTCTGGTTTAATACTAATCTTGATGGTAGAGGGAGCGCAAGGATGTTTGATCACATCAAAATTGGAAACACTTCCAACACATATCGTCAGATCTCCTTTAGCTAGTCTCCGCTTATTCCAGTAGCCTTTTTATTTCGAAAGTTAGTAACACTTAGCAACCGAACCGTATCTAATAATTCGGTGATACTAGGAGTACTAGTAAAATACACAATAACTTAATGTATATCCAATATACTTCTATCGACCTTGCCAGCCTTCTTATCTACCAAGTATCTAGGGTAATTTCGCTCCAAAGGCTGTTCCCTTATTGCGTAAGCACTTAGTCTCGGGTTTGGGTTCAACCTTGGGTTTCTTCACTGAGCAAAGAATCGATTTGCCGCTTCATGAAGTGTCCCTTCTTGCCCTTGCCCTTCTTGAAACTAGTGGTTTCACCAACCATCAACAATTGATGCTCCTTCTTGATTTTTACTTTCGCTGATGTCAAACAACGCGAATACCTCAAGGATCATCATCTCTATCCTTGATATGTTATAGTTCATCACGAAGCTCTAACAACAGCTTGGTGGCAATGACTTTGGAGAAACATCACTATCTCATCCGGAAGATCAACTCCCACTGATTCAAGTGATTGTTGTACTCAGACAATCCGAGCACAAGCTCAACGATTGAGCTTTTTCTCCCTTAGTTGGTAGGCTAAGAAAATCGTCTGAGGTCTCATACCTCTTGACGGGCACGAGCCCGAAATCCTAATTTCAGCCCTCGAAACATCTCATATGTTCCGCGACATTTCGAAAACGCCTTTCGTGCCTCAACTCTAAACCGCTTAACTGAACTATCACGAGTTATCAAAACGTGTATGTCCGATGTTCGCAACATCCACAAACGACGTTTGGGGTTCAAAGCACACTGAGCGTGCATTAAGGACATAAGCTTTCTCATCGTCGCATAATCGCTACTTTCAACTTTCAACTATATTTTCTCTAGGAACATATCTAAACAAAGGAACTAAAGCGCCGAGCTTACGACATAATTTGCAAAAGGTCTTTGACTATGTTCAAGATAATTAAGTTCATCTTATGAACTCCCACTCGAGATAGACATCCCTCCGGTCATCTAAGTTATTACATGATCCGAAGTCAATCTAGGCCGTGTCCGATCATCACGTGAGACTCGACTAGTCATCATCGGTGAACATCTTTCATGTTGATCGTATCTACTATACGACTCATGCTCTCGACCTTTCGGTCTCGGTGTTCCGAGGCCATGTCTGTACATGCTAGGCTCATCAAGTTAACCCTAAGTGTTTCAAGGTGTGTAAATCTGTCTTACACCCGTTGTATGTGAACGTAAGAATCCATCACACCCGATCATCACGTGGTGCTTAGAAGCGCATTTAACTTTAGCAACGGTGCATGCTTAGGGGAGAACACTTCTTGAAATTGTTGTAAGGATCATCTTATTTACTACCGTCGCTCTAAGTAAACAAGATGCATAAACATAATAAACATCACATGCAATTATATATTGGTGACATGATATGGCCAATATCATATAGCTCCATTGATCTCCATCTTCGGAGCTCCATGATCATCATCGTCACCGGCATGACACCATGATCTCCATCATCGTGTCTTCATGAAGTTGCCTTGCCAACTATTACTTCTACTACTATGGCTACCGGTTAGCAATAAAGTAAAGTAATTACATGGCGTTGTTTAATGACACGCAGGTCATACAATAAATAAAGACAACTCCTATGGCTCTGCCGGTTGTCATACTCATCGACATGCAAGTCGTGAATCCTATTACAAGAACATGATCAATCTCATACATCACATATCATTCATCACATTCTTCTTGGCCATATCACATCACATAGCATACCCCTGCAAAAAACAAGTTAGACGTCCTCTAATTGTTGTTTTCATGTTTTACGTGGCTGCTATGGGTTTCTAGCAAGAACGCTTTCTTACCTACGCAAAACCACAACGTGATATGCCAATTGCTATTTACCCTTCATAAGGACCCTTTTCATCGAATCCGTTCCGACTAAAGTGGGAGAGACTGCACCCGCTTAGCCACCTTATGCACCAAGTGCATGTCACCGGTGGAACCCGCCTCACGTAAGATACGTAAGCTCGGTCCGGGCCGCTTCATCCCACAATACCGTCGAAACAAGATTGGACTAGTAACGGTAAGCATATTGAACAACATCAACGCCCACAACTACTTTGTGTTTTACTCAGTAAAGAATCTACGAATAGACCTAGCTCATGATGCCACTGCTGGGGAACGAGCAGAAATTCAAAATTTTCCTACGTGTCACCAAGATCTATCTATGGAGAAACTAGCAACGAGGAAAGGAGAGTGCATCTACATACCCTTGTAGATCGCTAAGCGGAAGCGTTCATGAGAACAGGGTTGAAGGAGTCGTGCACTGCCGTGATCCAAATCACCGGAGATCCTAGTGCCGAATCTGGACGGCACCTCCGTGTTCAACACACGCACAGCCCGGGTGACGCCTCCCACGCCTTGATCCAGCAAGGAGAGAGGAGAGAGGTTGAGGAAGACTCCATCCAGCAGCAGCACAACGGGCGTGGTGGTGGTGGGAAGAGCGTGGCAATCCAGCAGGCTTCGCCAAGCACCACGGGAGAGGAGGAGGAGGAGGCAGGCTGCACCAATAGAGGGGAAAACTCATGTGTCTGCAGCCCCAAAACCTCAAGTATATATAGGGGGAAGGGGCTGCGCCTTTAGGATTTCCCACCCCAAGGGGTGCGGCCAGCCCTAGATCCCATCTAGGGCGGCCAAGGGGAGGAGTGCCTCCCAAGTCAAGTGGAGGCCTCCCCTTTAGGGTTTTCCTTCCCATGCGCATGGGCCTTGGGGGGCTGGTGCCCCTGGCCCATTAAGGCTAGGGCGCCTACAGCCCATGCTACTGTATTGGACGTGGTGGAACAATTCTCCGGACCTCCGACCCTCCGAATCCTCCTGAACCTTCCGAAGCTTCCGGTACAATACCGAAAAAACCCGAACTTTTCCGGAACCCGAACAACAACTTTCCATATATAAATCTTTACCTCCGACCATTCCGAACTCCTCGTGACGTCCGGATCTCATCCGGACTCAACAACATTCGGTAACCACATACAAACTTCCTTTATAACCCTAGCGCCATCGAACCTTAGTGTAGACCCTACGGGTTCGGGAACCATGCATACATGACCGAGACGCTTCTCCGGTCAATAACCAACAGCGGATCTGGATACCCATGTTGGCTCCCACATGTTCCACGATGATCTCATCGGATGAACCACGATGTCGAGGATTCAATCAATCCCGTATTCAATTCCCTTTGTCTAGCGATATTGTACTTGCCCGAGATTCGATCGCTTGGTATCCCGATACCTTGTTCAATCTCATTTCCGCAAGTCTCTTTACTCGCTCCGTAACACATCATCCCGTGATCAACCCCTTGGTCACATTGTGCACATTATGATGATATCCTACCGAGTGGGCCCAGAGATACCTCTCCGTCACACGGAGTGACAAATCCCAGTCTCGATTCGTGCCAACCCAACAGACACTTTCGGAGATACCTGTAGTGTTGGGGAAAATTACGGCTATCACCTCCTTGACTAAGCCAAAGTGTATTAATGATGTCCAGCGTTTGGCGGGTCGGATTGCCGCCGCTTAAGTCGCTTATCACCGCCTCGAGAGAAGGCCATTCCTTTGTACCAGATGCTGAAAAAGACGGATCAGCTTTGTCCGGAGTTCAAATTACCGATGAAGCATTGAGGATTTGAAGTGGCAATTGGCCAACCCGCCGTTCTCGCCGCTCCCATTGACAAAGAGCCGCTTACGCTATATGTTGTCGCTAATGCCGTGGCAGTTAGCGAGCCATTGTGGTAGAGCGGAAGGAGACAGGAAGCGAACATCCGGTTCAACGTCCGGTTTACTATATATCGGCGAGGTGCTCATTGAGTCCAAGCAGATATCCGGGCATTAGCGTAAGCTGGTGTATGGAGTTTTATGGCGTTTGAGTCAAGCAAGATTTTCAAGGGCATCCCATCACGGTGGTCGGCTCAAGCTCCCTTGGGTGATATCATACAGAACCGGAAGCGATCGGCGGATTGCTAAGTGGGCTATAGAGCTTGGGCACTTACGATTTACGGTATGTGCCTCGGACGGCAAAAAATCCCTGTGCACTTATGGATTTCATTAATGATTGGACGGAGTTACAAGCGCCAAGAAAAGCCGGATCATACCTATTGGACCATCCACTTTGACGGGTCCAGCAGCTTGAGGGCTCGGGGTCGAGTCGTGTTAACTTCCCCACGAGGTGAAAAGTTTTGTTACGTCCTCCGCTTAATGTTCCCTTGTACTAACAATGTAGCTGAGTATGAAGCCTTGCTCCATGGTCTTCGGATGGCTAAGGAGATGAATCTAAGCCGGATTAAGTGCTTGGTGACTCCGGACTTGGTGGCCCAACAAGTATCGTGCACTTGGGATTCCAAAGACCCACTCATGGCTGCGTATCATCGGGAGGTGGATGTTGTTGCAGGTCATTTTAAAGGCTATCAGTGGACCATGTGGATCGTCGGAAGAACGGCGGCGACGCTTTAAGCCGGTTGGGCTCTCAACGTAAACCGGTCCCGCCAATGTCTTCCTTGATGTACTGCACAATCCGTCGACCAAGCTTCCCGATGAAGTAGATTTGGCTATTCTCGATCCGGAGGCTCGCTTGGTGGCTGCCCTGCATGTCATTCCGGATTGACGCCTCCCTTATTTGGCGACATCAGCCGGGCGAAGTTACCGTGAAGATGAGACGCTGGGCCCGACAGATAGTTCGGCGGTCTAAGTCTATGACCATTGTTAATGGCGAGCTGCATCATTGCGATGTGTCGAAGCGTTTCAATACCGTGTGTCCCCCGAGGAAGGCTGTGAAATATTACGTGAGATCCACGAAGGGGACCGTGGTCACTGCACGCCTTTGCTCAAAATCCTTGGTGGCTAAGGCGTTTCGCCTTGGTTTTTATTGGTTGACCGCCCATGCCGATGCGGAAGATCTGGTCAGAGATGTGATGGTTGCGAGAAGTTTTCTAGGCGTGCTCCTTTATATACCGCCCAAGAATTGAGGATGATTCCAATTACTTGGCCGTTTGTGACTTGGGGGCTGGATATGGTTGGGCCTTTCAAAAGGTCCAAGGACAAAAAGACCCACCTCTTGGTGGCGGTTGACAAATTTACAAAGTGGGTGGTGGCGTAACCGCTTAGCAAGTGTGACGCTGCCACGGCGGTTCAGTTCATCAAAAAGGTGATTTTCCGGTTTGGCTTTCCACACAGTATCATCACAGATAATGGTACCAATTTGTCCAAAGGTGCCATGAAAGAGTTTTGCAAACGTGAGCACATCCGGCTAGATGTTTCTTCAAGAGCACACCCACAGTCAATGGTCAAGCAGAAAGAGCTAATCAAGAGATCTTAAGAGGAATCATGCCCCGGCTTTTGGTCCCTTTGCAGTGGAGGCGGGTTTGTTGGGTAGATTAATTACCTTCGGTTTTATGTAGTATCAATACTACGCCCAAATGATCCACGGGATACACACGGTTCTTTTTGGTCTATGGAGCGGAGGCGGTTCTCCCCAGTGACATCCGTCATGACTCACCTCGTGTGGCAGCTTATGTTGAAGCGGACAACGAGACGGCACAACAGGACGCTTTGGATCGGCTGGATGAAGAGCGGGACATAGCAGCTGCTCGCTTCGGCGATTTACCAACAGGATCTTCGCTGCTACCATAGTCGCCGGGTCGTAACCAGAAATTTTCAAGGAGATTTGGTGCTTCGCTCATCCAAGACCAGACCGGTATGCACAAGTTATCCCCACCTTGGGAGGGACCTTTCGTGGTCAAGAAGAATCTGCTCAACGGGTCATACTATCTCGATCAATATTCGAGAGCATAAAGACTCACGCACGCCGAGGAGGAGGAGACCAACAGTGCCGTGGAACATAGCTCATCTTCGCCTTATTATACCCGAGCCATCG
This sequence comes from Aegilops bicornis, assembly GCA_021605145.1. Taxonomy (NCBI): domain Eukaryota; kingdom Viridiplantae; phylum Streptophyta; class Magnoliopsida; order Poales; family Poaceae; genus Aegilops; species Aegilops bicornis. Next base: position 463,650,334 of record CM038671.1, read on the forward strand.
GCTCTACTTATGTACATATTATGACAAAGGTATATATTATGAACAAAGTAATAAACCGAGCCTCACTAAAAGCGGGGTATCCGCTCTTTTACATCATGCGTGGTTACATGGAGTTGTTCCGTCTTTAAAGCGCCTCCTGGTTTACCCCTTGAGTTTGCTTTTCAAAAGCTTTGTGATATCATTTGGGGGCTTGGTCGTGTCCGAACCAATGCAACACCTTTTGATAGGCGAAAGCCACCGGATCACTTGGGGACATGGTCAAGTCTGAACCATCCACGCCACGTGGTCGGCCTAAGGTCATAGAGTCACTTGGGGGCTTGGTCGAACCCGAACCATTGCCACGCCACTTGATCAGCATAATGCCACGGTTTCAGTTGGGGACCTGGCTGACTTGAACCATAGCTACACCTTATTGGGAGCTTGGTCGTGTCCGACCATGGTAACGCCATCTGATCGGCTCAGTAAGGCCTCTTTTCGCAAACGGTTTTATCATTGCCTTTGCTTCCATATTTTTTTCATAACTATTATTGAAATCAGTTCACCCAGTCCATTGACGGAATTCGGGTTATTTTTTAATCCGGAGATGACTCTTCCGGTTTGATTTGTCTTGTTAAACGTCCCATTATGGAGTAACAGGGGGCTTAACATGACCCGGCATGGTTTACCTGGTAAACCGGCATTCTAAAGACAGGAGCTGTTGTCTCCTTTGACAAGAATGGTTTATACAACCTCCGCTTCAAGGTTGGTTCAGCTAACCGCAGTCTGACAGCAAGGTGTATTTTTGTATCACAAAATTTTGATCATATACCTCAATATTTCTTTACATATACATATGAGCGTCACAAGCCGGCTGGCGACGCAAGCCGCTGTGGCAGGTTAAGAATTTGTGATTGCAGGCAATATAGATTGAAGGTTTCGATTATTCAATCAAAAATATCAGCGCCTGCTGCGAAGGTTGCGCATCAAGGCATAAAGGCATATTCAAAACAAAGGTGCTGGCTATTCTATTACAAAGCCTTGAGGCCCAACATTTGAATGGCGTTATGACTAGCAGCTTATGATGCATCACCCGCTTTGACGGATTAAGCTTCCTCGCCGGGTTGACGTGAAGAAGATGGGTAAATGCAGCGTCGGTTCAGCTTCTTCCTCTTCAGCAGCCAATGGCCTAAGTCATTGGTGGACCAATCAATCCGGTTTAAAGCCCGAAGACAGCCTCTTCACTTATAAGCTCAGCCGGATCAACGTCGAGGGCATAAGTGTGCTTACGGATTGAGGAACAAGGTTACGCATACGGAATGACAAATTCCACCCGCTTGTTGTTTGCATCATAGAAAGAAGCGGTAAACCGCCCGGGTTGGCTTCTGCTGCCAGTTGGCTCGCCCGGAAGACGCATCTCCTTTGTTATTCGCTTGAGGGCGTCATTATCAAAGGCTTCGCCATTTTCTTGAGCTAGGAAGCCCTTAGCTATGTCGGCCCGGATCAAGGTCCGCTATCCACGGTTTGGCGCGAAGTTAGAGCGATGAAAGTACCAGCCCGGGCATGATCGTTTCAACTCTTCAAGTTGTGCCGAAATCATGGATAGCCGGGTCCGGCATATCTTTGATCAAGGATTCGGGCGGTGTTATCATACTGACGTGGCGCATATGACTTCATTGGTGCCGGTATACAGCTGCTCAATCAGCGTGTATGCAACCTTGAGCTTCTTCCGCATATCAGAGCCCAGATGAGCAATACGTTTCCCTATACCGGTTTAAAGACAGCTCAGGTTAAACCGGTGGAAATATCAAAACGGAATATTAATTAGTGAAAAATCTCTTACCAAAGATCGCAGAGGTCATGGCATTAATTTGGCGTTTTAGTCCGGTGAGCTCTTCATCACATCCGGGTTTCAGAGCCGCTTCAAGATCTTCTGCCTGCTTTTAGCAAACCAGCCTTCTCGGTGTCCCAGCTTGGCCTGCTCGGATTTATACCACTCTTTGAGCTGCTCCATAGTGGTCAAGGCGGGTTTTCAATTCATCCTTGGCCTTGGTGGCTTCGCTTGTTGAGTCTTGATTGGCATGAAGGTCCTTGAGTTGTACGGTTTGTTGGTATATCTCACTCACGATACAAAATGGATCACGTTAGTTATTTCATTATGAAGTCCCAAGCTCAATACAGGTATTCAACTTGGCACTTGAGGGGCTAATGGCTATTTGATCTCATCTTGCTATGGTGATACAAGTTCACGGTCCCAGCTTTTTAACTATGCTAAGTTGAACCGGCCCTTGGGAGCTACTGACCTTTGAAGTTTGAGACGTATGAGTTTTATATTAAGTCCCGGTTTAACTATGCATAGTTAAACCGCCCTTGGGGGCTACTACACAACAAAAGTACAAAGAGAGGCATAACTCCTTACCTCATAGCGTTCCTTCCATACGATTCACCGGACCCGGCTTCAAGTCACGACTTGTGAATAGTCGGTTCGAGAAGCCGGAGTGAAGTTCTTGGGCGTAGAGGTTGTCATAAGTCGACAGATCAGTTTTTCCCTCTCTTTACTCATGGCGATGGAGATTCTTCCTTGGCCTGTGTTTTGATAGAGCACCGGATTTGTGTGGGCGGTATAAGCGGTGCCGTCACTATGACATATTCATCTTTGGTCGGGCTGGCCGGATTGGCATTTTTCTTTGGGCTTGGTATTTTCATACCCAGGCTCGTGATTCGGTTCAGCACACCGCAACTTTGTTTCCGCAGGACTCGGTGGAAGCAGGATGTGAGGTTTCCACTTGGGCAACCGGTTCAACCTCTGGCGGATTAGCATTGTCGTCTTGATTCAACCCGGCAGAACTGTTTTTGGCAACCTCAGGTTTTTCGCCATGATGCTCTGGAGTCTTCTCCGGATCAACATCCACAGTAGGGTCAAGGGTTTTCGCCTTCTTACTTAAGCGAGACTTGGTGCTGCAATATTCTGAGTTAGAGTATGGTAAATCGACAAATGCGAAGAAAACAAAAGAGTGTTATGCTTACCCCACATCAACTTTAAGAGGAGGCAGTTGAGTGGTTGATGAACCGCCAGATGAGTTGGAAGAGGCCCGATAATTGGATCGGATGGATTGAGAGGGCATCGGAAGAAACCTTTCAAAGGATAATGTTTTTCAGAGAACAAATCACCTCACGGACGACGCTTCCGGGTTGGGGTGCCAGGTAAACCGGACGATGTAATTTGCTAGCCGCTGTGCCGGGTTGTACGACGCTCTTCAGTCTGCTGTATCTTCAAAGAAAGGTTCGGATTCAAATGAGCACGGGAGTGAGATTTTTTCACTTTCCGACTCTCCGGCGTAATTCTTTTAACCGCACAAGATCGTAGTCGGAAGAAAGAAGGATTACCTCAACAGGATCGGCATGACTAGCTTCAGATCGTCACAGGAATTGTAATCGCTAATAGGATGAAGGATAAAAGGGACAAGGTAAATCAAGCTTTACCTCGACTTACGAATCTTCTCCTTCCGGTACTCGGAAGAATCGGCGGTTTTCCTCTTACTAGATTTCTTGGTTGTCTTGGACTTTACCACGAGGAACCCGGGCGGTTTGGTTCGTTTCCGTATGAACCGTTAGCACGAGAGGTAACAAGGATTAATATACATCAATAAGGCATTAATATCGGAAGAGTGATGAGCGGAGTCTTACATGGCGGTTTTATTTGGAAACACGTAACGGGCCAACCCGGTTTGGCTGCGAGACGGATACCGATTCATCGAGCATCTTCTTCACCGTGACGCGATTTCAAGCTTAGTTATTGGTAGCTCGTGGCGTCTTTGAGGGTCTTTGACACTACCGGTGTATTAGATGCATCAATCCGGGCGGCGTCTTAATGGCAAGATGCCCCAAGAAACCCAACATCGAACAAGGTCAACACGGTTAAGCCATTGGCCATTAGAGCCCGGAGTTTGATAATTTGAGGCGCAAAATTCTTCCGCTCTGCTGACGGTTAAGCGTAAAGGCAATGGGTGATGGTTGCTAAGCGGTGAGGCGGTAGCCCGACAAAGGGTTCTCGCTGTTAGGAAGCAGTATTCCGGCAATAGAACCAGGTTTGGTTCCAATCTTTCGGATGGCTGTGGTGTTTTGCGTGGGAAAGTCTACTTCCTTCCTTTTACGGATTGAAACGCCACCCGCCTCCGTATTAGGACCATCCGAAAACTCAGACGGCGGTTCAAATGAAAGAAGTCCCTAACAGCTCCACAGATGGTTCTTCTTGAAGGTAGACTTCACGTAAAACTTGGAAATTGCATATATTGGACACAGAGTTCGGACCAATATCTTGTGGATGGAGTTGGAAACTTGCAAGGACATCCCGAAGAATTTTGATCCCAAGCGGGCTGAATCCCCGGTCTAAGTGTTGCATGAATACAATTACCTCTCCTTCTTGAGGTTCAGGAGGGCATTCGGCATCCGGAACACGCCAATGAAGGACATTTTTGGAGGCTAAAGCGTCGGTGGTGACATATCCATTGAGTTGCGTCTCAGTAATCTTGGACCGGACCCAGTTGCAAGCTGCGAATTGTTTGGCCATTCTGGAAGAAGAAACTGCGAAAAGAAAAGTAAAAGCCGGTTCACCGTTAACGGTTCGGACATATTATACAATGCTAAACCGGCAATTTGGCATTCAGTTCAGATTTCGGTTTAAGCGAGGGCTAATGGAGTATGGAGGATTAGCTATCAAAAAATTAAACCGCCTTAGGAGGAAGGGACAAAGCTGAAAAATCTGCTAAGTGTTGATGTAAACAGGTTTCACACATCGACGGAATTAATTTGGATCTACCAAAGATTCAAGAAGAAAAATTTTCTGCGATCTATAAAGGCTTTAAATAAGGGCGAGAGAAGTTCGTATGCGTTCTATCAAGGGATTCTGAACAAAAGGAAGATCTACTAAGTGCTAAACTGAATTCGTAGTAACTACCGCACAAGATATATGCTACATTGAACTAAAGAAGCTATGGCGAGGCGAATCTGAAGAAGCTAGGGATGAACACCTATGAACGCCCGATGAGAACAGGAGCCCTAGGATACAGATCTAGGGGTATGAGGAAGAATCTTACCGGATGTGCGAGAATACGGAGGGACACCGAGGATCTCTGGTACAACCCGAGGTTGATGCAAATGACCTTTGTTGATGCAAATGTCGAAGGTCGGCGACAGGCTGAAAGCTTGAGCTGGAGCGTCGCGAGGAAGAAGAAGTACGGAAGGGGAAGAAGAGAAAGGGCCTCCGGTCTATTTATAATAAGGCGATAGAGTAATTGAGGCCGAGAATCGAGGAGCTGAAAGCGGCAGATGGCACAATGATGCGCCTCGATTTCCTGGATAGTATTAAATGAAGGGAATCTTATCGTTTGGGCTTCTTTAATAAAGATGACGTCAAGATGCTCTGTTGTGGTCGGAGGATGACGCCACGGCGGTTTAAGAAGACGGCGGTTTACGTAAATATGAAGGAAGATATTCAGAGTTTTTAAGATGTTGAAGATTAACATGAACAGGTTCAAATTAACTGGGGCCCTAATGTTAGATGTAACTATCGAGTGTAAACCGCCCGGGAGGGCAGTTCACCCTCACCTATATTGGAGCCCACGAAGACTCGTAAGATGGCGCTTTACTATGAAACTTAGAGGCCCGGAGCCCAAAGGCGGATTAGGGCCCATAATGGTAAAAACCGCCATAGTCATGTAACTTGTGTTGTAAGAAAAGGGAAGGAGAGACCGGGCGAACACTTGTATGCAGTCGGCCTCGGGACTTTGTGAACCAGCCGAGCGTCAACCCATGTATATAAGGGGACGACCCGGCGGCGGTTTAAGGACAGATAACAACAACTCGAGGCTTAGGCGAAGCTATTGCTCCCTAGTCGCCGAGATCACATCAATCCCATCACAAACTAGACGTAGGCTTTTACCTTCATCGAAGGGGCCGAACTAGTATAAACCCTCGTGTCTTTGCGTCCGCTTTAACCCCTCTAAGTTAACCCGTACGATGGCCCCGCGACTAAGTCCTTTCATGAGGACATCTGCCGTGACAATTCCACGACATGTAGTGCACCTTTATAGTCACCCAGTTACGTTGTGACGTTTGGTACACCCAAAGCATTCCTACGGTATCCGGGAGTTGCACAATCTCATGGTCTAAGGAAATGATACTTGACATTAGAAAAGCTTTAGCATACGAACTACGATCTTTGTGCTAGGCTTAGGATTGGGTCTTGTCCATCACATCATTCTTCTAATGATGTGATCCCGTTATCAACGACATCCAATGTCCATGGTCTGGAAACTGTAACCATCTATTGATCAACGAGCTAGTCAACTAGAGGCTTACTAGGGACATGGTTTTGTCTATGTACCCACACATGTATCTGAGTTTCCTATCAATACAATTATAGCATGGATAATAAACGATTATCATGAGCAAGGAAATATAATAATAACTAATTTATTATTGCCTCTAGGGCATATTTCCAACACTATCCCCGTCCAATCTCTAGCACATTGTGTTCATTATGATTCTTGCCACGATTGAAACACCTCTATCCAGTCAAAATAATCCGTAGAATAGATGCGATTTGAAAATTTAGGGTGAGGTTTCATGAAACCATCTCGGACCCACCGAGTTGAAAAACTCGGTCCCACCGATTCGGCTAACGCCATTGCACTAGTAACTCTCGGTCTGACTGAGAATTGCTAATCGGTGTGACCAATTTTAGGACTCAGTGAAACCCTAGCAGTCTCGGTGCCACCGAACTGTGACTCGGTCTGACCGAGATCACTAGTTTAGGTTCCAGAACTGCTTCGGTATCACCGAGTTTGAAAATCGGTTGATCCGAAATGCTTTCTGTGGAAAACTAAAACTAAGTTTTTGAATCATTCTTTTGCAAAAATCTCTGCATTTTGTGATACTCATCCACTCTATCTCATCTATAATTATTAACAGGGTCAGTAGTCAGTGTATTGAACATGTCAGACCAAAGTGACAGCCAGATCAGGGAAGAAGAGCAGATTCACATGAGTGAGGGCACTAGTCCCTCCGGGCCTCGGATGAAGGCAGCGTAAGTACTCCTAGCAATTTGCCCAAAGCTTCCACCAGACAAGGAAGTAGAGAACCTCGGAATCTGAGGATGAGGATTATGTTGCAAGATGAGGATGAGGCCATTTCAAAGAAAAAGGTGCTCAAAAGGAATACTGACTCAAATTGCAGTCAAGCCAGCTGAAGATCAAAAGGCCGGCGGAAGACAACCCATGTCTAAAGCCGAGCCTCCACTCAAGCATCTTTGGAATCCCAACCCAAAGAGGCTGTTGCGAAGCGAAGAAAAGGAAGGAAAGGGTCAAGAAGACCATGGCGAGTTGTTGGATAACCTTCCATGATGGAAGAGGAGGAGGAAGAAGAGGTTGCTGACACCCAAGGCCTGAAGCTGATGGGTGATGCCATAAAGTCAGGGACTGCATCATCAAAGCCCAAAGAAGCACCCAAAGCTGCCTCCAAGACCAAATCTGCCCCCAAGAGGAATACCAGGAGTATACCAGCTGCTGAGAAGAACAAGGCCCCAGTGCCTGAAGTTGCTACTGAGGAAGATGATGAAGGACAAGTCTTGAGGAAGCTCAAACCCAAGATTCCAGACCACAACGATGCTCATGCAGTGGCTGAGAATATGAAGCTGAGGAAGGATGCAGGGCTCAGGTAGTGGAGATTGTCTGATCCATACGCAATCAGGAGAAGAACTGCTGTAGATTACAGGTTCCACACTAAGGAACAGCAGGACTTCTATGACACTGTGCTATTGGACAAGAAGCCTATAGTGTGTGATATGAGGTGGGTCGACTGGACCTACATAAAGGAGAATGAGGAACACTATCCTGGAGTGTATGACAGCTTCAGTGCGTGTGGAGTTGCAGACTTTGTTGGGCAGAAGCTCACAAACTGGAATGATGAGCTCGTTATGTGCTACGTCTTGAGCTTGCGTTGGTTTTCCCCGAAGAGGAGAGGATGATGCAGCACAGTAGCGTAAGTATTTCCCTCAGTTTTTGAGAACCAAGGTATCAATCCAAAGAGGAGGCCACGCCAAGTCCCTCGTGACCTGCACAAAACGATAGCTACTCGCAACCAACGCGATTAGGGGTTGTCAATCCCTTCACGGTCACTTACGAGAGTGAGATCTGATAGAGATAATAGTTTTGGTATTTTCGGTATAAAGATGCAAAGTGAAAAGTAAAAGGCAAAGTAAAACAAAGCAAGTATAAAAGTGATGGAGATTGATATGATGAGAATAGACCCGGGGGCCATAGGTTTCACTAGTGGCTTCTCTCAAGAGCATAAGTATTCTACTGATTGGGTGAACAAATTACTGTTGAGCAATTGATAGAATTGAGCATAGTTATGAGGTTATCTAGGTATGATCATGTATATAGGCATCACGTCCATGACAAGTAGATCGAAACGATTCTGCATCTACTACTATTACTCCACTCATCGACCGCTATCCAGCATGCATCTAGAGTATTAAGTTAAAAATCGAGTAACACCTTAAGCAAGATGACATGATGTAGAGGGATAAATTCATGCAATATGATAAATACCCCATCTTGTTATCCTCGATGGCAACAATACAATACATGCCTTGCAACCCTTTACATCCTTTGGGTAAGGACACCGCAAGATTGAGCCCAAAGCCAAGCACTCTCCCATTGCAAGAACTACCAATCTAGTTGGTCAAACCAAACGGATAATTCAAGAGACTTGCAAAGATAACTCAATCATACATAAAAGAATTCAGAGAAGATTCAAATATTATTCATAGATAAGCTGGATCATAAACCCACAATTCATCGCCTCAACAAACACACCGCATAAAAGAAGATTGCATCGAATAGATCTCCACGAGAGAGGGGGAACATTGTATTGAGATCCAAAGAGAGAGAGAAGAAGCCATCTAGCTACTAACTATGGACCCAAGGTCTGAAGTAAACTACTCACACTTCATCGGAGGCTTTGATGATGATGTAGAAGCCCTCCGTGGTGGATGCCCTCCCATGAGCTCGAGCAGGCCCCAAGATGGGATCTCGTGGATGCAGGAAGTTGCGCGGTGGAATTAGGTTTTGGCTCCTGCTACGATCGTTTGGGGGCAATGTAGGTATATATAGGAGGAAGGAGTACGTCGGTGGAGCTTGAGGCCCACAAGGCGAGGCGCCTGGGCGCCTCCACCCTCGTGACCGCCTCGTGGCTTTCTTGACGGAGGGTCCAAGTCTCCTGGGTCTTATCTGATGAGAAAATCACGTTTCCGAAGATTACATTCCGTTTGGACTCCGTTTGATATTATGTTTCTTCGAAATACTGAAAAAGGCAAAAAACAACAATTCTTGGCTGGGCCTCCGGTTAATAGGTTAGTCCCAAAAAAATATAAAAGTGGAAAATAAAGCCCATTATAGTCCAAAACAATAGATAAAGTAGCATGGAGCAATAAAAAATTATAGATACGTTGGAGACGTATCAGGCATCCCCAAGCTTAATTCTCGTCATTCTCAAGTAGGTAAATGATAAAAGGAGAATTTTTGATGCGGAGGATACTTTGGCATAATTTCAATGTAAATCCTCTTAATCATGGTATGAATATTCAGATCCGAAAGATTCAAGACAAAAGTTCATATTGACATAAAAATAATAATACTTCAAGCATACTAATGAAAGTAATTATGTCTTCTCAAAATAGCATGGCAAAAGAAAGTTCATCCCTACAAAATCATATAGTTAGGCTATGCTTCATTTTCATTTTCGTCACACAAAGATGTTCCCAACTTCTATACCCGATGACAAGCCAAGCAATTGTTTCATACTTAAATAATCTCAAACTTTTTCAACCTTCACGCAATACATGAGCGTGAGCTATGGATATAGCACTATGGGTGGAATAGAATATGATGATGGGGATTGTGTGGAGAAGACAAAAAGGAGAAAGTCTCACATTGACGAGGATAATCAACGGGCTATGGAGATGCCCATCAATTGATGTCAACATGAGGAGTAGGGATTGCCATGCAACGGATGCACTACAGCTATGAATGCTCAACAAAAGAAAACTAGTGGGTGTGCATCCAACTTGCTTGCTCATGAAGACCTAGGGCATTTTGAGGAAGCCCATCGTAGGAATATACAAGCCAAGTTCTATAATGAAAATTCCCACTAGTATGAAAAAGACAACTTATGAGACTCACTATATGAAAAACATGGTGCTACTTTGAAGCACAATATATGAGACTCACTACATGAAGAATAAGGTGCTACTTTGAAGCACAAGTGTGGAAAAAGAGATAGTAGCATTGCCCTTTTTATTTATTTTCTTTTTTTTTGGGGCCTTTCTTTTTTTTCTTTTTGGCCTTTCTATTTTTTTTAATTTGGGCAATGCTCTAATAATGATGATCATCACACTTCTATTGAATACAACATAAGGATTACAACTCGAAACTAGAACAAGATATGACTCTATGAATGCCTCCGGCGGTGCACCGGGATGGTGCGATGAATCAAGAGTGACATGTATGAAAAATAATGCATGGTGGCTTTGCCATAAATACGATGTCAACTACATGATCATGCAATGGCAATATGACAAAAGTAAGGTATGTCATGATGATGATGAACGGAACGGTGGAAAGTTTCCTGGCAATATATCTCGGAATGGCTATGGAAATGCCATAATAGGTAGGTATAGTGGCTGTTTTGAGGAAGATATAAGGAGGTTTATGTGTGAATGAGCGTATCATATCACGAGGTTTGGATGCACCGGTGAAGTTTACACCAACTCTCAAGGTGAGAAAGGGCAATGCACGGTACCGAAGAGGCTAGCAAAGGCGGAAAGGTAAAAGTGCGAGTAATCCATGGACTCAACATTAGTCAAAAGAACTCATATAATTATTCTAAAAATTTAGAAGTCATCAAAAATCAAGTACAACGCGCATGCTCCTAGGGGGTAGATTGGTAGGAAAAGACCATCGCTCGTCCTCGACCGCCACTCATAAGGATGCACAAGCCAGGTACACTTCATGTTTCAAATTTATTACACAACTTTAACCATACGTGCATGCTACGGAATTTGCTAACTTCAACACAAGCATTTCTCAAATTCACAACTACTCAACTAGCACGACTTTGATATTATCACCTCCATATCTCAAAACAATTATCAAGCATCAAACTTATCTTAGTATTCAACGACTCAAAGAAAGTTCAACATATCTTGAATACCAAGTATATTAACTTTAAGCAAATTACCATGCTATTAACTAAGTGAAGCATGAGAGATCAATAGTTTCTGTAAAACAAATCCACCACCATGCTCTAAAAGATCTAAGTGAAGCACTAGAGCAAAAATTATCACGCTCAAAAGATATAAGTGAAGCACTATGAGCATAACTATCAAACTCAAAAAAATATAAGTGAAGCACTATGAGCATTCTATCAAATTCCAATTCATGTATGGTTCTCTCAAAGGGTGTGTACAGCAAGGATAATTGTGGTAAACTAACAAGCAAAGACGCAAATAATACAAGACGCTCCAAGCAAAACACTTATCATGTGGTCAATAAAAATATAGCTCCAAGTAAATTACCGATGGAAGTGGATTTAAAGAGGGATGCCTTCCGGCATCCCCAAGCTTTGACTTTTGGTGTCCTTGGATTATCTTGGGGTGCCATGGGCATCCCCAAGCTTAGGCTCTTGCCACTCCTTGTTCCATAATCCATCAAAAGAATTCACCCAGAACTTGAAAACTTCACAACACAAAACTCAATAGAAATCTCGTGAGCTCCGTTAGAGAAAGAAAACAAAAGACTACTTTAAGGTACTGTAATGAACTCATTCTTTATTTATATTGGTGTTAAACCTACTGTATTCCAACTTCTCTATGGATTATAAACTATTTTACTAGCCATAGATTCATCAAAATAAGCAAACAACACACTTAAAACAGAATCTGTCAAAAACAGAACAGTCTGTAGTAATCTGTAAATAACGCAAACTTATGGAACTAAAAATTCTACCAAAATTAGAAGACCTGGACAATTTGTTTATTGATCAGCAGCAATTAGAATCAGTATTTTATCACGTTCTGGTTATTTTTAACAATTTGGGCACTGAGCGCAAAGTTTCTGGAAATTACAGCAAGATCAAATAACTATCATCCAAGAAGATCCAATAGGTCTAGCTTGGCACAAACACTAATTAAAAGATAAAACCACATATAAACAGAGGCTAGATGGATTATTTATTACTAAATAGGAGCAGAAACAAAAAACAAAAAGTAAAATTGGGTTGCCTCCCAACAAGCGCTATCGTTTAACGCCCCTAGCTAGGCATAAAAGCAAGGATAGATCTAGGTATTGCCATTAATTTTCAGTTTTTTAGCGGAGTCATGCTCGAATCCGGGTGGTTCTTCTCGCTTCCCTTCATACACAGAAATGTTTAGATCTAAAGAATCCAACCGCTTATTACAAAGAGTAATCAACATATTCATGCGGTGAAGATTTCCGCTAACACTTTTAAGAGGCTCAAGAGACTTTTCTAAAAAATTTCTTACTTCGCAAATCTTCTCAAACACTTGGGTTTCTTCCTGGGTAGGATGAGATCCTCCCTTTTGGGGTAGTGTTCCCACTATTCCCTCTATAATCTCATGTGCAATACTGGGATCAATCTCAACGAAATTTCCCTTGGCAATGCAATCCAAGAGTTGTCTATGCGTCATATTTAACCCAACATAAAAATTGCGAAGAAGAATTATAAAGTTCACCTCTAGGGTGCACTTACGATAAGATTCCATCATCCTATACCAAGCATCTTTTAAGTTTTCTCCTTGCCTTTGCTTGAAGTGAAGAACTTCAAACTGGGGAGACATAGGAGCGGATAAGGAATTCGACATAACGACAAGCAAGCGAACTAACACACGAGCAAACAAAAGGCAAAGGGAAAAAGAGGAGGAGATTGGGAAAGAGAGGGCGAATAAAACGGCAAGGGTGAAGTGGGGGAGAGGAAAACGAGAGGCAAATGGCAAATAATGTAATGCGAGAGATAGGGATTGTGATGGGTACTTGGTATGTTGACTTTTGTGTAGACTCCCCAGCAACGGCGCCGTAAATCCTTCTTGCTACGTCTTGAGCTTGCGTTAGTTTTCCTCAAGAGGAGAGGATGATGTAGCACAAGAGCGTAAGTATTTCCCTCAGTTTTGAGAACCAAGGTATCAATCTAGTAGGAGGCCATGCGCAAGTCCCTCGTAGACTGCATTAAAGCGATAGCTACTCGCAACCAACGCGATTAGGGGTTGTCAATCCCTTCACGGTCACTTACGAGTGAGATCTGATAGAGATAATAGTTTTGGTATTTTCGGTATAAAGATGCAAAGTGAAAAGTAAAAGGCAAAGTAAAACAAAGCAAGTGAATAAAGTGATATAGATTGATATGATGAGAATAGACCCCCGGGCCATAGGTTTCACTAGTGGCTTCTCTCAAGAGCATAAGTATTCTACGGTGGGTGAACAAATTACTGTTGAGCAATTGACAGAATTGAGCATAGTTATGAGGTTATCTAGGTATGATCATGTATATAGGCATCACGTCCATGACAAGTAGATCAAACGATTCTCGCATCTACTACTATTACTCCACTCATCGACCGCTATCCAAAGCATGCATCTAGAGTATTAAGTTAAAATAGAGTAACGCCTTAAGCAAGATGACATGATGTAGAGGAATAAATTCATGCAATATGATAAATACCCCATCTTGTTATCCTCGATGGCAACAATACAATACATGCCTTGCAACCCTTTCTGTCACTGGGTAAGGACACCTCAAGATTGAACCCAAAGCCAAGCACTCTCCCATTGCAAGAACTACCAATCTAGTTGGCCAAACCAAACGGATAATTCAAGAGACTTGCAAAGATAACTCAATCATACATAAAAGAATTCAGAGAAGATTCAAATATTATTCATAGATAAGCTGGATCATAAACCCACAATTCATCAGTCTCAACAAACACACCGCAAAAAGAAGATTGCATCGAATAGATCTCCACGAGAGAGGGGGGGAACATTGTATTGAGATCCAAAGAGAGAGAGAAGAAGCCATCTAGCTACTAACTATGGACCGAAGGTCTGAAGTAAACTACTCACACTTCATCGGAGAGGCTTTGATGATGATGTAGAAGCCCTCCGTGGTGGATGCCCTCCCGTGGAGCTCCGCAACAGGCCCCAAGATGGGATCTCGTGGATGCAGGAAGTTGCGCGGTGGAATTAGGTTTTGGCTCTGTTACGATCGTTTGGGGTGCGTAGGTATATATAGGAGGAAGGAGTGCGTCGGTGGAGCCGAGGCCCACAAGGCGTGGGCGCCCTAGGGGGCGCCCTCCACCTCGTGACCGCCTCGTGGCTTTCTTGACGGAGGGTCCAAGTCTCCGGGTCTTATCTGATGAGAAAATCACGTTTCAAGATTACATTCCGTTTGGACTCCGTTTGATATTATGTTTCTTGAAATCTTGAAAAAGGCAAAAACAACAATTCTTGGTACGGGCCTCCGGTTAATAGGTTAGTCCCAAAAAATATAAAAGTGGAAAATAAAGCCCATTATAGTCCAAAACAATAGATAAAGTAGCATGGAGCAATAAAAAATTATAGATACGTTGGAGACGTATCGGGCATCCCCAAGCTTAATTCTCGTCATTCTCAAGTAGGTAAATGATAAAAGGAGAATTTTTGATGCGGAGTGATACTTTGGCATAATTTCAATGTAAATCCTCTTAATCATGGTATGAATATTCAGATCCGAAAGATTCAAGACAAAAGTTCATATTGACATAAAAATAATAATACTTCAAGCATACTAATGAAAGTAATTATGTCTTCTCAAAATAGCATGGCAAAAGAAAGTTCATCCCTACAAAATCATATAGTTAGGCTATGCTTCATTTTCGTCACACAAAGATGTTCCCAACTTCTATACCCCGTTGACAAGCCAAGCAATTGTTTCATACTTAAATAATCTCAAACTTTTTCAACCTTCACGCAATACATGAGCGTGAGCTATGGATATAGCACTATGGGTGGAATAGAATATGATGATGGGGATTGTGTGGAGAAGACAAAAAGGAGAAAGTCTCACATTGACGAGGATAATCAATCTGCTATGGAGATGCTCATCAATTGATGTCAACATGAGGAGTAGGGATTGCCATGCAACGGATGCACTACAGCTATGAATGCTCAACAAAAGAAAACTAGTGGGTGTGCATCCAACTTGCTTGCTCATGAAGTCCTAGGGCATTTTGAGGAAGCCCATCGTGAGAATATACAAGCCAAGTTCTATAATGAAAAATTCCCACTAGTATGAAAAAGACAACTTATGAGACTCACTATATGAAAAACATGGTGCTACTTTGAAGCACAATATATGAGACTCACTACATGAAGAATAAGGTGCTACTTTGAAGCACAAGTGTGGAAAAAGAGATAGTAGCATTGCCCGTTTTATTTTCTTTTTTTTGGGGCCTTTCTTTTTTTCTTTTTGGCCTTTCTATTTTTTTTAATTTGGGCAATGCTCTAATAATGATGATCATCACACTTCTATTGAATACAACATAAGGATTACAACTCGAAACTAGAACAAGATATGACTCTATGAATGCCTCCCGTGATGCAGGATGCTGCGATGAATCAAGAGTGACATGTATGAAAAATAATGCATGGTGGCTTTGCCATAAATACGATGTCAACTACATGATCATGCAATGGCAATATGACAAAAGTAAGGTATGTCATGATGATGATGAACGGAACGGTGGAAAGTTTCCTGGCAATATATCTCGGAATGGCTATGGAAATGCCATAATAGGTAGGTATAGTGGCTGTTTTGAGGAAGATATAAGGAGGTTTATGTGTGAATGAGCGTATCATATCACGAGGTTTGGATGCACCGGTGAAGTTTACACCAACTCTCAAGGTGAGAAAGGGCAATGCACGGTACCGAAGAGGCTAGCAAAGGCGGAAAGGTAAAAGTGCGTATAATCCATGGACTCAACATTAGTCAAAAGAACTCATATAATTATTCTAAAAATTTAGAAGTCATCAAAAATCAAGTACAACGCGCATGCTCCTAGGGGGTAGATTGGTAGGAAAAGACCATCGCCGCCCCTCGACCGCCACTCATAAGGATGCACAAGCCGTACACTTCATGTTTCAAATTTATTACACAACTTTAACCATACGTGCATGCTACGGAATTTGCTAACTTCAACACAAGCATTTCTCAAATTCACAACTACTCAACTAGCACGACTTTGATATTATCACCTCCATATCTCAAAACAATTATCAAGCATCAAACTTATCTTAGTATTCAACGCACTCAAAAGAAAGTTCAACATATCTTGAATACCAAGTATATTAACTTTAAGCAAATTACCATGCTATTAACTAAGTGAAGCATGAGAGATCAATAGTTTCTTTAAAACAAATCCACCACCATGCTCTAAAAGATCTAAGTGAAGCACTAGAGCAAAAATTATCACGCTCAAAAGATATAAGTGAAGCACTATGAGCATAACTATCAAACTCAAAAAAATATAAGTGAAGCACTATGAGCATTCTATCAAATTCCAATTCATGTATGGTTCTCTCAAAGGTGTGTACAGCAAGGATAATTGTGGTAAACTAACAAGCAAAGACGCAAATAATACAAGACGCTCCAAGCAAAACACTTATCATGTGGTCAATAAAAATATAGCTCCAAGTAAATTACCGATGGAAGTGGATTTAAAGAGGGATGCCTTCCGGGCATCCCCAAGCTTTGACTTTTGGTGTCCTTGGATTATCTTGGGGTGCCATGGGCATCCCCAAGCTTAGGCTCTTGCCACTCCTTGTTCCATAATCCATCAAAAGAATTTACCCAGAACTTGAAAACTTCACAACACAAAACTCAATAGAAATCTCGTGAGCTCTGTTAGAGAAAGAAAACAAAAGACTACTTTAAGGTACAGTAATGAACTCATTCTTTATTTATATTGGTGTTAAACCTACTGTATTCCAACTTCTCTATGGATTATAAACTATTTTACTAGCCATAGATTCATCAAAATAAGCAAACAACACACGCAAAACAGAATCTGTCAAAAACAGAACAGTCTGTAGTAATCTGTAAATAACGCAAACTTATGGAACTAAAAAAATTCTACCAAAATTAGAAGACCTGGACAATTTGTTTATTGATCAGCAGCAATTAGAATCAGTATTTTATCACGTTCTGGTTATTTTTAACAATTTGGGCACTGAGCGCAAAGTTTCTGGAAATTACAGCAAGATCAAATAACTATCATCCAAGAAGATCCAATAGGTCTAGCTTGGCACAAACACTAATTAAAAGATAAAACCACATATAAACAGAGGCTAGATGGATTATTTATTACTAAATAGGAGCAGAAACAAAAAACAAAAAGTAAAATTGGGTTGCCTCCCAACAAGCGCTTATCGCTTAACGCCTCTAGCTAGGCATAAAAGCAAGGATAGATCTAGGTATTGCCATTAATTTTCAGTTTTTAGCGGAGTCATGCTCGAATCCGGGTGGTTCTTCTCGATTCCCTTCATACACAGAAATTTTTAGATCTAAAGAATCCAACCGCTTATTACAAAGAGTAATCAACATATTCATGCGGTGAAGATTTCAGCTAACACTTTTAAGAGGCTCAAGAGACTTTTCTAAAAAATTTCTTACTTCGCAAATCTTCTCAAACACTTGGGTTTCTTCCTGGGTAGGATGAGATCCTCCCTTTGGGGTAGTGTTCCCACTATTCCTCTATAATCTCATGTGCAATCTTTGGGATCAATCTCAACGAAATTTCCTTGGCAATGCAATCCAAGAGTTGTCTATGCGTCATATTTAACCCAACATAAAATTGCGAAGAAGAATTATAAAGTTCACCTCTAGGGTGCACTTACGATAAGATTCCATCATCCTATACCAAGCATCTTTTAAGTTTTCTCCTTGCCTTTGCTTGAAGTGAAGAACTTCAAACTGAGGAGACATAGGAGCTGATAAGGAATTCGACATAACGACAAGCAAGCGAACTAACACACGAGCAAACAAAAGGCAAAGGGAAAAAAAGAGGAGGAGATTGGGAAAGAGAGGGCGAATAAAACGGCAAGGGTGAAGTGGGGGAGAGGAAAACGAGAGGCAAATGGCAAATAATGTAATGCGAGAGATAGGGATTGTGATGGGTACTTGGTATGTTGACTTTTGTGTAGACTCCCCGGCAACGGCGCCGTAAATCCTTCTTGCTACGCCTTGAGCTTATGCGTTGGTTTTCCCCAAGAGGAGAGGATGATGTAGCACAAGAGCGTAAGTATTTCCTCAGTTTTTGAGAACCAAGGTATCAATCTAGTAGGAGGCCATGCGCAAGTCCCTCGTGACCTGCACAAAGCGATAGCTACCGCAACCAACGCGATTAGGGGTTGTCAATCCTTCACGGTCACTTACGAGTGAGATCCGATAGAGATAATATTTTTGGTATTTTCGGTATAAAGATGCAAAGTGAAAAGTAAAAGGCAAAGTAAAACAAAGCAAGTATAAAAGTGATGGAGATTGATATGATGAGAATAGACCCGGGGGCCATAGGTTTCACTAGTGGCTTCTCTCAAGAGCATAAGTATTCTACTGTGGGTGAACAAATTACTGTTGAGCAATTGATAGAATTGAGCATAGTTATGAGGTTATCTAGGTATGATCATGTGTATTGGCA
Organism: Aegilops bicornis; assembly: GCA_021605145.1. Taxonomy (NCBI): domain Eukaryota; kingdom Viridiplantae; phylum Streptophyta; class Magnoliopsida; order Poales; family Poaceae; genus Aegilops; species Aegilops bicornis. The sequence goes on from CM038671.1 coordinate 463,669,115, forward strand.
TCACGTCCATGACAAGTAGATCGAAACGATTCTCGCATCTACTACTATTACTCCACTCATCGACCGCTATCCAAAGATGCATCTAGAGTATTAAGTTAAAAACAGAGTAACGCCTTAAGCAAGATGACATGATGTAGAGGAATAAATTCATGCAATATGATAAATACCCCATCTTGTTATCCTCGATGGCAACAATACAATACATGCCTTGCAACCCTTTCTGTCACTGGGTAAGGACACCGCAAGATTGAACCCAAAGCCAAGCACTCTCCCATTGCAAGAACTACCAATCTAGTTGGCCAAACCAAACGGATAATTCGAAGAGACTTGGAAAGATAACTCAATCATACATAAAAGAATTCAGAGAAGATTCAAATATTATTCATAGATAAGCTGGATCATAAACCCACAATTCATCGGTCTCAACAAACACACCGCAAAAAAGAAGATTACATCGAATAGATCTCCACGAGAGAGGGGAGAACATTGTATTGAGATCCAAAAAGAGAGAAGAAGCCATCTAGCTACTAACTATGGACCCAAGGTCTGAAGTAAACTACTCACACTTCATCGGAGAGGCTTTGATGATGATGTAGAAGCCCTCCGTGGTGGATGCCCTCCGTGAGCTCCTAACAGGCCCCAAGATGGGATCTCGTGGATACAGGAAGTTGCGGCGGTGGAATTAGGTTTTTGGCTCCTGTTCTGATCGTTTTGGGGTATGTAGGTATATATAGGAGGAAGGAGTACGTCGGTGGAGCTTCGAGGGGCCCACAAGGAAGGGGGCGCGCCCTAGGGGTGGGGGGCGCCCTCCACCCTCGTGACCGCCTCGTGGCTTTCTTGGCGGAGGGTCCAATTCTCCTGGGTCTTATCTAATGAGAAAATCACGTTTCCGAAGATTTCATTCCGTTTGGACTCCGTTTGATATTCTGTTTCTTCAAAATACTGAAAAAGGCAAAAAAAACAGCAATTCTGGGCTGGGCCTCCGGTTAATAGGTTAGTCCCAAAAATAATATAAAAGTGGAAAATAAAGCCCATTATAGTCCAAAACAATAGATAAAGTAGAATGGAGCAATCAAAAATTATAGATACGTTGGAGACGTATCATTATGCAATTCTACTCCACAGCAAACTTCTATCCAGATGGCAGGATAGTTTGGATGTCTGAAGGTACAAGGTACCAATTAACCATTGAGGAATGGGCCAATCTGATCAATGCCCCAAAGGAGGAAGAGGATGACTTGGACGTTTATGCCAAGAAAAAGATGGATCACAATTCAATGTCACATATGTACAAGGAGATCCTGCATAAAGCACTTGAGACATTCAAGTTTGGGTCTGTCCACTTTCTTCTGTCTGTGGCTGCCAACGATCAACTAGATCCTAAGGCACACTCTTTTGCCCAAGTCAGTGACCACAACATGATCGGAGGGCATGCAATTAATTTGCTACACATATTTGACGTGCCACAGAAATTCAAGGTCATGAGCCTCATGGTTGAGACTATCAAGAGGACAAGAAAGCAGACCAAAGAGAAGTTGTGGGTATGCCCCACAAATCCAGGAGCTGATCAACTCAAAGATGGGCACAAGAAAATATCTGTTGGATAAGGAACACTTTGTTCTCTATCCAGACTTTGAGGACAATCAAGTTGTGATGAATGAGAATGAACCATCTTCAAAGGCAAGCTCAAGAGAAGAAGGAGAAGGCAATGAAGGAGAAGGCTACCAAGATGCCAACTCTAGAGGAGGCATCTCAGATACTTTTTGAAGAGCAAGCAGACCAACTTGGTTACTTGATAGCATCAACTCGAGGATTGAGAAGGGTTGGCCACCCTAACTCAAAACCAGAGAGCCTGGAAAGAATCATGGAACAAAAATTCTATGATTTAGATGTCAAAATAACCGAGATTCAGTCGGTTGTGGAGCAGCTACAGGATGACATGCGTGAGAGGAAGGGCGGGACAACCATCGATGCATTTGCCAGAGTGCCTCGAGCTCAGAGATCGGGCCAGAGCTGTGATGTACACCAGAGCCACTTCATCTCGCACTAGCCATACAGCTCCAAGGCAACCAGCTCCAGCACCAACTCCTTCAGCTCCATCCACATCCACTGAAGTTTTCGTCCAAGGAGCCATCTCTACACCACCAACTGAAGACCAAGCCTGAGAGACAATATAGTACTATGCATTTTCTAGGAACTTTTTGGTAACTTGTTGCCAAAGGGGGAGAAAAATGTATAGATTATAGATCATAGGCTTTGAGAGAGAGAGTTTGCTTCTGTTGTCTCTTGTCTTCTTGGTTGAACTTTATTTGCTTTTGCTTGCTTGAGATACTGTGCTATTATCTGTGAGACATTGATGATCATGTGCTTGATCATAAGCTACACTTATGCTTGTTAGATGATATTATCTTATTTATCTTTATTTGATCATTAACTTTGCTTGGTGATGAGTGCATGTATTCAATCTTTATTTTGAGCGCTCCACCAAGATGTATGTGACATGGAAGAGTAACCCATGGGCCTAATTCCTTGTGCATTTGTAGTCCAAAGCAAATCTTAATCTATGCACAAATTTAGGGGGAGCTCTTGGTTATCACATACTTCTCAAAGCGATGATGTTTTTCAATCTTATTATTATTTGTCGAAGCTTTGATCTATATGTTGTCATCAATTACCAAAAGGGGAGATTGAAAGTGCAACTATCCCTAGGTGGTTTTGGTAATTCATAACAACATATAGCTCATTGAGCTAATACTATCCCAAGACAAATATTTCAGGAAAGCTCAATGAATGGCATGGCATGGATGATGAAAGTGGATCCCTCAAAATATTGAGGACAAAAGGATTGGCTCAAGCTCAAAAGCTCAAGACTCTACATTTTATATTTTAGTGATCCAAGATCACATTGAGTCTATAGGAAAAGCCAATACTATCAAGGAGGGATGAGGTGTTGCTTAATGAGCTTCTTGCTTCAAGTGCTTAGTGATATGCTCCAAAACCCTCAACTACTTTCTCACATCCACATATGACCTAAACCTAAAGTCAAACTCGGCCCCACCGATTCTTTCTATCCGCGCTACCACCGAAGTTCGGATGTCATAGCCATCGCCACAATCCCTAGGCAAATCGGTCTCACCGATAGGGATCTCGGTCTCACCGAGACGGATTGTAATCTCTCGCTTCCTTCAGAACGCTTCGGGTCTAACCGAAGTGAGCGACCGGTCCCACCGAGATTGCAATGTAAACTCTCTGTTTCCCTTTCGTAACATTTCGGTCTCACCGAAAAGAGCGAATCGGTCCTACCAAGTTTACCTAACCAACTCTCTGGTTAGCCAATTACCAAAATCAGTCTCACCGAGTTTGTGTAATCGGTCTCACCGAGATTACGTTATGCCCTAACCCTAACCATATCGGTCCTACCGAGTTGCATGTCGGTCCCACCGAAATCACTAACGGTCACCAGGTTTAATCGAATCGGTCCGACCGAGTTTGTTGATTCGGTCCCACCGAGATTGGTAAATTGTGTGTAACGGTTAGATTTTGTGTGGAGTCTATATATACCCCTCCACCTCCTCTTCATTCGTGGAGAGAGCCATCAGAACAAACCTACACTTCCAACTTACTATTTCTGAGAGAGAACTACCTACTCATGTGTTGAGGCCGAGATATTCCATTCCTACTATATGAATCTTGATCTCTAGCCTTCCCAAGTTGCTTTCCACTCAAATCTTCTTTCCACCAGATCCAAATCCTATGAGAGAGAGTTGAGTGTTGGGGAGACTATCATTTGAAGCACAAGAGCAAGGAGTTCATCATCAACACACCATTTGTTACTTCTTGGAGGGTGGTGTCTCCTAGGTTGGCTAGGTGTCACTTGGGAGCCTCCGACAAGATTGTGGAGTTGAACCAAGGAGTTTATAAGGGCAAGGAGATCGCCTACTTCATGAAGATCTACCGCTAGTGAGGCAAGTCCTTCGTGGGGCCCGGCCATGGTGGGATAGACAAGGTTGCTTCTTCGTGGACCCTTCATGGGTGGAGCCCTCTCGTGGACTCAGCGGCTGCTACCCTTCATGGGTTGAAGTCTCCATCAACGTGGATGTACAATAGCACCACCTATCGGAACCACGACAAAAACATCCGTGTCTCCAATTGCGTTTGAATTCTCCAAACCCTTCCCATTACATTCTTGCAAGTTGCATGCTTTAATTTCCGCTGCTCATATACTCTTTGCATGCTTGCTTGAATTGTGTGAAGATTGCTTGACTTGTGCAAAGATAGCTAAAATCTGCCAAAGCCTAAAATTGGGAAAAGGTTAAGTTTTTAATTGGTCAAGTAGTCTAATCACCCCCCCCCCCCTCTAGACATACTTCAAGGTCCTACATGTGTTCTTTCCCTGAAAAGAGAACCAGCACAACTATCCAGGTAATCTCTGAAAGCATTGGTTTGTCCATTATAAAAGATATCAAGTATTTCATTTTTCTTAAGAGAATGATTAGGCAAAGCATTAAGTAGCTTGAGAAGCCTCCCCCAAGCTTGTGGGAGACTCTCTTCTTCAATTTGCACAAAGTTGTATATTTCCTTTAAAGCAGCTTGTTTCTTATGAGCAGGAAATATTTAGCGGAGAAGTAATAAATCATATCCTGGGGACTACGCACACAACCAGGATCAAGAGAATTAAACCATATCTGAGCATCACCCTTTAATGAGAACGGAAATATTTGAAGGATATAAAAGTAGCGGGATCTCTCATCATTAGCTTAACAGGGTGGCTATATCATTTAATTTAGTAAGATGTACCACAACAGCTTTCAGATTCATAACCATGAAAAGGATCCATTCAACCAAAGTAATTATATCAGATCAATAGAGAATTCATAATCCTTATCTGGAACACAGATAGGTGAAGTAGCAAAAGTAGGGTCAGGTTTCATTTTATCTCTAAGAGATTCCTTACTCCATTTAATTAATAGCCTCTTGAGTTCACGACTATCTTTGCAAGCTAAAATAGCTGCAGAAGCTTCCATATCAAAAACATAACCCACAGGAATAACAAGCCTATCTTCATCATCACTTTCATCAATATAATCGATTCAATAATTTCTTTCTCTCTAGCCCTAGCAATTTGTTCATCAAAAATTCACTAAGGGCACGAGTATTAGGCATAGATGTAGTTTCATCATAAGTATCATGCATTGTAGAAGTGGCATCATCAATAACATGCATATATCGTAATCGAATAGCGTATGTGTTTAGATGTCGCAAGCTTACTCATAATGTAAGGTGAATCAAGTGCGAGCTAGATGGCGCTCCTTACCTCCCCTCGTAGTTGATAGATAAATTGTTGTCTTAAGCGTCTTTCAAGTTCTTCATAGTGTCCAGCAGATATAAATCCCAAGTGACTCAAAGAATAGAGCTATGCTCCCCGCAACGCCCAGTAAATTAGTCTTGATAACCCACAAGTGTAGGGGATCGCAATGCCTTTTCGAGGGTAAAGTATTCAACACAAATTTATTGATTCGACACAAGGGGAGCCAAAGAATATTCTGAAGTATTAGCAACTGAGTTGTCAATTCAGCCACTCCTGGATAACTTAATATCTGCCGCAAGGTATTTAGTAGTAAAGTAATATGATAGTAGTGGTAATGGTAACAAAAGAGTAATGAAAGCAAAAGTAATATTTTTGGTATTTTGTAATGATTGTAACAGTAGCAACGGGAAAGTAAATAAGCGTAAACCAGTATATGGAAAGCTCCTAGGCATTGGATCGGTGATGGATAATTATGCCGGATGCGGTTCATCATGCAACAGTCATAACATAGGGTGACACAGAACTAGCTCCAATTCAGGCATGTATTTCGAATATAGTCATACGTGCTTATGGAAAAGAACTTGCATGACATCTTTTCTCCTACCCTCCCGTGGCAGCGGGGTCCTAACGGAAACTAAGGGATATTAAGGCCTCCTTTTAATAGAGAACCGGAACAAAGCATTAACACTTAGTGAATACATGAACTCCTCAAACTATGGTCATCACCGGGAGTGGTCCCAATTATTGTCACTTCGGGATTGCCGGATCATAACACATAGTAGGTGACTATAGACTTGCAAGATAGGATCAAGAACTCACATATATTCATGAAAACATAATAGGTTCAGATCTGAAATCATGGCACTCGGGCCCTTCCGACAAGCATTAAGCATAGCAAAGTCATAGCAACATCAATCTAGAACATAGTGGATACTAGGGATCAAACCCTAACAAAACTAACTCGATTACATGATAAATCTCATCCAACCCATCACCGCCCAAAGAAGCCTACGATGGAATTACTCACGCACGGCGGTGAGCATCATGAAATTGGTGATGGAGGATGGTTGATGATGACGACAACGAATCTCTCTCCGAGCCCCGAACAGACTCCGGATCAGCCCTCCCGAGAGGTTTTAGGGCTTGGCGGCGGCTCCGTATCGTAAAACGCGATGATTTCTTCTCCTTGATTTTTTTCTCCCCGAAAGCAAATATATAGAGTTGGAGTTGGCGTCGGAGGAGCCTCAGGGGGCCCACGAGGTAGGGGGCGCCCTAGAGGGGCGCCTCCCACCCTCGTGGGACAGTGTGGGCCCCTGGTCTTCATCTTTAGTAAGGATTTTTATTATTTTTAACTAGATGTTCCGTGGAGTTTTAGGTCATTCCGAGAACTTTTGTTTTATGCACATAAAACAACATCATGGCAATTCGGCTGAAAACAGCGTCGATCCGGTTAGTTCCATTCAAATCATGCAAGTTAGAGTCCAAAACAAGGGCAAAAGTGTTTGGAAAAGTAGATACGACGGAGACGTATCACATACCTTGTCAGCATTCTTAGGATCGACAAAACCTTCCGGTTGCATCATATACAATCTTCGTTAAGGAAACCATTAAGGAATGCCGTTTTGGCGTCCATTTGCCATATCTCATAATCATAGAATGCGGCAATCGCTAACATGATTCGGATGGACTTCAGCTTCGCTGCGGGTCAGAAGGTCTCATCGTAGTCAACCCCTTGAACTTGTCGATAAGCCTTAGCGACAAACCGAGCCTTATAGATGGTCACATTACCATCCGTGTCGGTCTTCTTCTTAAAGATCCATTTATTCTCTGTGGCTTGCCGATCAACGGGCAAGTCTTCGTTTTCATACATGGATCCTATCTCGTATTTCATGGCTTCAAGCCATTTGTTGGAATCCGGGCCCACCATTGCTTCTTCTTAGTTCGAAGGTTCACCGTTGTCTAACAACATGATTTCCAGGACAGGGTTGACGTACTACTCTGGTGCGAACGTGTCCTTGTGGACCTACGAAGTTCAGTGGTAACTTGATCATGATCGTCATCATTAACTTCCTCTCTAGTCGGTGCTGGCACCAGAGAAACATTTTCTTGCGCTGCGCTAATCTCTGGTTCGAGAGGGGTCATCTCATCAAGTTCCACTTTCCTCCCACTTACTTCTTTCAAGAGAAACTCTTTCTCTAGAAAGGATCCATTCTTGACAACAAAGATCTTGCCTTCGGATCTGAGGTAGAAGGTATACCCAATAGTTTCCTTAGGGTATCCTATGAAGACGCATTTTTCCGATTTGGGCTCGAGCTTTTTAGGTTGAAGTTTCTTGACATAAGCATCGCATCCCCAAACTTTTAGAAATGACATGTTAGGTTTCTTTCCAAACCATAATTCATACGGTGTCGTCTCAACGGATTTCGACGAAGCCCTATTTAAAGTGAATGCGTCAGTCTCTAAAGCATAACCCCAAAATGATAGCGGTAGATCGGTAAGAGACATCATAGATCGCACCATATCCAATAGAGTGCGATTAAGACGTTCAGACACACCATTACGCTGAGGTGTTCCAGGCGGCGTGAGTTGTGAAACAATCCCACATTTCCTTAAGTGTGTGCCAAATTCGTGACTCAAATATTCCCCTCCATGATCTGATCGTAAGAACTTTATTTTCCTGTCACGTTGATTCTCAACCTCACTCTAAAATTCCTTGTACTTTCAAAGGTCTCAGACTTGTGTTTCATTAAGTAGACATACCCATATCTACTTAAGTCATCAGTGAGGGTGAGAACATACCGATAACCACCGTGAGCCTCAACGCTCATTGGACCGCACACATCAGTATGTATGATTTCCAATAAGTTGGTTGCTCGCTCCATTGTTCCGGAGAACGGAGTCTTGCTCATTTTGCCCATGAGGCATGGTTCGCACGTGTCAAATGATTCATAATCAAGAGACTCTAAAAGTCCATCTGCATGGAGTTTCTTCATGCGTTTGACACCAATGTGACCATGGCGGCAGTGCCACAAGTATGTGGGACTATCATTATCAACCTTACATCTTTTGGCATTCACACTATGAATATGTGTGACATCACGTTCGAGATTCAATAAGAATAAACCATTGACCAGCGGGGCATGACCATAAAACATATCTCTCATATAAATAGAACAACCATTATTCTCGGATTTAATTGAGTAGCCATCTCGCATTAAACGAGATCCAGATACAATGTTCATGCTCAAAGCTGGTACTAAATAACAATTATTGAGGTTTAAAACTAATCCCGAAGGTAGATGTAGAGGTAGCGTGCCGACGGCGATCACATCGACCTTGGAACCATTCCCGACGCACATCGTCACCTCGCCCTTCGCCGCCTCCGCTTATTCCGCAGCTCCCTGCTTTGAGTTACAAATATGAGCAACCGCACCGGTATCAAATACCCAGAGCTACTAAGAGTGCCGGTAAGGTACACATCAATAACATGTATATCATATATACCTTTGGTATTGCCGCCCCTTCTTATCCGCTAAGTACTTGGGGCAGTTCCGCTTCAAAGGACTGCTTCCCTTGTAATAAAAGCACGGAGTCTCGGGCTTGGGTCCATTCTTTGGCTTCTTCCCAAGAATCTGGCTTATCGGGCGCGGCAACTCCCTTGCCATTCTTCTTGAAGTTCTTCTTACCCTTGCCTTTCTTGAAACTAGTGGTTTTCTTGACCATCAATACTTGATGTTCCTTTTGATCTCCACCTCCGCTGACTTCAAAGATTGAATATACCGTCTGAATGGTTTTCTTCATCCCCTGCATATTGAAGTTCATCACAAAGCTCTTGTAGCTAGGTGGAAGCGATCGAAGGATTCTGGCAATCCATCAAGGCCATCCGGAGATTAACTCCCGCTTGAGACAAGCGGTTGTGCAACCTGACATTTTGAGTATGTGCTCATTGACGTAACTATTCTCCTCCATCTTACAATCAGAGAACTTGTCGGAGACTTCATATCTCTCGACCCGGGCATGAGCTTGGAAAACCATTTTCAGCTCTTGGAACATCTCATATGCTCCGTGTTGCTCAAAACGCTTTTGGAGCCCCGGTTCTAAGCTGTAAAGCATGCCGTACTGAACCAGGGAGTAATCATCACTACGCGACTGCCAGTCGTTCATAACGTCTTGAGTTGCTGGGAAAACATGTGCTTCACCTAGCGGTGCTTCAAGGACTTATGCTTTCTTGGCAGCTATGAGGATAATCCTTAGGTTACGGACCCAGTCCGTGTAGTTGCTACCATCGTCTTTCAGCTTGGTTTTCTCTAGGAACGCGTTGAAGTTGAGGGCAACATTAGCGTGGGCCATTGGATCTACAAGATAGATTTGTAAAGACAATTTTAGACTAAGTTCATGATAATCAAGTTCATCTAATCAAATTATTTAATGAACTCCCACTCAGATAGACATCCCTCTAGTCATCTAAGTGATACATGATCCGAATCGACCAGGCCGTGTCTGATCATCACGTGAGACGGACTAGTCATCAAAGGTGAACATCTCCATGTTGATCGTATCTACTATACGACTCATGTTCGACCTTTTCGGTCTCGTGTTCGAGGCCATGTCAGACGCGCTAGGCTCGTCAAGTCAACCTAAGTGTTTTGCATGTGTAAATATGGCTTACACCCGTTGTATTCGAACGTTAGAATGTATCACACCCGATCATCACGTGGTGCTTCGAAACAACGAACCTTCACAACGGTGCAAAGTTAGGGGGAACACTTTCTTGAAATTTTAGCGAGGGATCATCTTATCTATGCTACCGTCGTTTTAAGAAAATAAGATGTAAAAACATGATAAACATCACATGCAATCAAATAGTGACATGATATGCCAATATCATTTTGCTCCTTTTGATCTCCATCTTCGGGGCGCCATGATCATCATCGTCACCGGCATGACACCATGATCTCCATCATCATGATCTCCATCATCGTGTCTCCATGAAGTAGTCTCGCCAGCTGTTACTTCTACTACTATGGCTAACGGTTAGCAATAAAGTAAAGTATTACATGGCGTTTTCATTGACACGCAGGTCATACAATAAATTAAGATAACTCCTATGGTTCTCGCCGTTGTCATACTCATCGACATGCAAGTCGTGATTCCTATTACAAGAACATGATCAATCTCATACATCGCATATATCATTCATCACATCCTTTTGGCCATATCACATCACACGACATATGCTGCAAGAACAAGTTAGACGTCCTCTAATTGTTGTTGCAAGTTTTTACTTGGCTGCTACAGGTTTCTAGCAAGAACGTTTCTTACCTACGCCAAAACCACAACGTGATATGCCAATTTCTATTCACCCTTCATAAGGACCCTTTTCATCTAATCCGATCCGACTAAAGTGGGAGAGATAGACACCCGCTAGCCACCTTATGCAACTAGTGCATGTCGGGCCGGTGGAACCTGTCTCACGTAAGCGTACGTGTAAAGTCGGTCCGGGCCGCTTCATCCCACGATGCTGCCGAATCAAGATAAGACTAGTAACGGCAAGTAAACTGACAAAATCGATGCCAACAACAACTTGTATTCTACTTCTGCATAGAAACTACGCATAGACCTAGCTCTGATACCACTGTTGGGGATCATTGCAGAAATTAAAAAAATTCTACGCATCACCAAGATCAATTTATGGAGAGACTAGCAATGAGAGAGAAAGGAGTGCATCTTCATACCCTTGAAGATCGCGATGCGGTAGCGTTACAAGAACGCGGATGAAGGAGTCGTACTCGCAGCGATTCAGATCGCGGTTGATTCCGATCTAAGCGCCGAACAACGGCGCCTCCGCGTTCAACACACATACAGCCTGGGGACGTCTACTCCTTCTTGATCTAGCAAGGGGAGAGGAGAAGTTGAGGGAGAGCTCCGGCAGCACGACAACGTGGTGGTGGAGCTTGCGCCTCCCAACAGGCTTCGCCAAGCACTACTACTACGGAGGAGGTGTTGGGAGGGAGAGGGCTGCGCCAGGAAGGGGTGCGGCTTCCATGCGCCTCCCCACTATATATAGGGGTGGAGGGGCTGGTTTCTCGCCCTCCAAGTCCATTGGGGCGTTGGCAAAGGTGGGGAAAGAAATCTCATCATTTCCCTTCCCCACCGATTGTTATCCCCCTTTTAGGGATCTTGATCTTATCCTTCGGGATATGATCTTATTCCTTCCAAGGGGGATCTTGGTGCGCCTTGACCAAAGGTGGTGTGGGCATTGCCCCCACTACCCACGTTCATGTGGGTCCCCCATGCAGGTGGGCCCCACTCCGGAACCTTCTAGAACCTTCCCTAAGACAACATCGAAAAAATCCTGAACATTTTCCGGGCCAAAATAGGACTTCCCATATATAAATCTTTACCTCCGGACCATTCCGGAACTCCTCATGACGTCCGGGATCTCATCCGGGACTCCGAACAACATTCGTTAACTGCAGACTAATTCCCATAACAACTCTAGCGTCACCGAACCTTAAGTGTGTAGACCCTATGGGTTCGGGAATCATGCAAACATGACCGAGACAGCTCTCTGGCCAATAACCAACAGCGGGATCTGGATACCCATGTTGGCTCCCAAATGTTCCAGGATGATCTCATCAGATGAACCACGATGTCGGGGATTCAATCAATCCTGTATACAATTCCCTTTGCCAATCGGTACGTTACTTGCCCAAGATTTGATCGTCGGTATCCCAATACCTCGTTCAATCTCATTACCGGCAAGTCACTTTACTCATTTCGTAATGCATGATCCCGCGACTAACTACTTAGTCACATTGAGCTCATTATGATGATGCATTACCGAGTGGGCCCAGAGATACCTCTCCGTCATACGGAGTGACAACTCCCACCTCAATTGCGCGAACCAACAGAACTTTCGAGATACCAGTAGTGTACCTTTATAGCCACCCAGTTACGTTGCCAGTGATGTTTGGCACACCCAAAGCATTCCTACGATATCCGGGAGTTGCACAATCTCATGATCTAAGGAAATGATACTTGACATTAGAAAAGCTTTAGCGCATTTAACCACACGATCTTGTGCTATGCTCGTAATTGTCTTGTCCATCACATCATTCTCCTAATGATGTGATCCCGTTATCAACGACATCCAATGTCCATGGTCAGGAAACCGTAACCATCTACTGATCAACGAGCTAGTCAACTAGAGGCTCACTAGGGACATGTTGTGGTCGATGTATTCACACATGTATTACAATTTCCGGATAACACAATTATAGCATGAACAATAGACAATTATCATGAACAAGGAAATATAATAATAACCACTTTATTATTGCCTCTAGGGCATATTTCCAACAATTAGAGCATTGTCCCATGTGAGGAAAGGATGATGGAGACTATGATTCCCCCATAAGTCGGGATGAGACTCTCGACGAAGAAAAAGAAGAGAAAGAAAAGAGGCCAAAAAAAGGCAAGAAGGCCCAAATAAAAAAATGAGAGAAAAAGAGAGAAGGGACAATGTTACTATCGTTTTACCACACTTAAGCTTCAAAGTAGCACCATGATCTTCATGATAGAGAGTCTCCTATATTGTCACTTTCATATACTAGTGGGAATTTTACATTATAGAACTTGGCTTGTATATTCCAATGATGGGCTTCCTCAAAATGCCGTAGGTCTTTGTTAGCAAGCGAGTTGGATGCACACCTACTTAGTTTCTTTTGTTGAGCTTTCATACACTTATAGCTCTAGTGCATCCGTTGCATGGCAATCCCTACTCACGTTGATATCTATTAATGGGCATCTCCATAGCCCGTTGATACGCCTAGTTGATGATAGACTATCTTCTCCTTTTTTGTCTTCTCCACAGTATGAAACAATTGCTTGGCTTGTCATCGGGGTTGTACATGATTTAAATAGTTTGTGTGGTGAAGATAAAGCATAGCCTGACTATATGATTTTGTAGGGATAACTTTCTTTGGCCATGTTATTTTGAGAAGACATGATTGCTTTGTTAGTATGCTTGAAGTATTATTATTTTCATGTTAATATTAAACTTTTATCTTGAATCTTTCGGATCTGAACATTCATGCTACAGTAAAGAGAAATACATTGAAGAATATGCTAAGTAGCATTCCACATCAAAATTCTATTTTTATCATTTACCTACTCGAGGACGAGCAGGAATTAAGCTTGGGGATGTTTGATACGTCTCCAACGTATCTATAATTTTTGATTGCTCCATGCTATTATATATTCTGTTTTGGATGTTTAATGGGCTTATTTATACACTTTTAAATTATCTTTGGGACTAACCTATTAACCCAAGGCCCAGTGCAAATTGTTTTTTTCTATTTCAGTGTTTCGCAGAAAAGGAATATCAAACGGAGTCCAAACGAAATGAATCCTTCGGGAGAGTTATTTTTGGAACAAACGTGATCCAGAGAACTTCGAGTGGACGTCAAGTAATCAACGAGGAGGCCACGAGGCAGGGGGCGCGCCTACCCCCCTAGGCGCACCCTCCACCCTCGTGGGCCCCTCGTGGCAACACCGACCTACTTCTTCCTCCTATATATACCTACGTACCCCGAAACCATCAAGGAGCACCATGAAAACCTAATTCCACCGCCGCAACCTTCTGTACCCGTGAGATCCCATCTTGGGGCCTTTTCCAGCGCTCTGCCGGAGGGGGCATCAATCACTGAGGGCTTCTATATCAACACCATAGCCTCTCCGATGATGTGTGAGTAGTTTACCACAGACCTTCGGGTCCATAATTATTACCTAGATGGCTTCTTCTCTCTTTGGATCTCAATACAAAGTTCTCCTCGATCTTCTTGGAGATCTATTTGATGTAACTCTTTTTGAGGTGTCTTTGTTTAGATCCGATGAATTGTGGGTTTATGATCAAGATTATTCATGAACAATATTTGAATCTTCTCTCAATTCTTTTATGTATGATTGGTTATCTTTGCAAGTCTCTTCAATTATCAGCTTGGTTTGGCCTACTAGATTGATCTTTCTTGCAATGGGAGAAGTGCTTAGCTTTGGGTTCAATCATGCAAAGGTTCGATCCCAAAGTGATGAGGGGAAATGACACGTATTGTATTGTTGCCATCGAGAATAAAAAGTTGGGGTTTATATCATATTGCATGAGTTTATCCCTCTACATCATGTCATCTTACCTAATGCGTTACTCTGTTCTTATGAACTTAATACTCTAGATGCATGCTTGATAGCGGTCGATGTGTGGGTAATAGTAGTAGATGCGGAATCGTTTCGGTCTACTTGTCGCGGACGTGATGCCTATATACATGATCATGCCTAGATATTCTCATAATTATGCACTTTTCTGTCAATTGCTCGACAGTAATTTGTTCACCCACCGTAATACCTATGCTATCTTGAGAGAAGCACTACTGAAACCTATGGCCCCCGGGTCTATTTTCCATCATATTAATCTCCCGCCAACGTGCCATTTCTGTCGCCGTTTATTTTGCAATCTTTACTTTTAATCTTTATCATAAAAATACCAAAAATATTATCTTATCATCTCTATCAGATCTCACTTTTGCAAGTGGCTGTGAAGGGATTGACAACCCCTTTATCGCGTTGGTTGCAAGGTTACTTATGCTACTTTGCTGCATCACCCTTTTCTCTTCATGGGAAAACCAACGCAGTGCTCAAGAGGTAGTGATAACCCACAAGTATAGGGGATCAATTGTAGCCTCTTTCCATAAGTAAGAGTGTCGAACCCAACGAGGAGCTAAAGGTAGAACAAATATTCCCTAAAGTTCTATCGACCACCGATACAACTCTACGCATGCTTGACGTTCGCTTACCTAGAACAAGTATAAAACTAGAAGTACTTTGTAGGTGTTTTTGGATAGGTTTGCAAGATAATAAAGAGAGCGTAAATAAAAGCTAGGGGCTGTTGTAAGTAAAGAAGCAATAAAGTAAATATAGCGAGTGTGGAAAAGTGGTGATAGGAGTTCCGGAATTGTCCCTAAGCAATTGA
Source organism: Aegilops bicornis (assembly GCA_021605145.1). Taxonomy (NCBI): domain Eukaryota; kingdom Viridiplantae; phylum Streptophyta; class Magnoliopsida; order Poales; family Poaceae; genus Aegilops; species Aegilops bicornis. The sequence continues at coordinate 463,684,447 of CM038671.1, forward strand.
CTACTTTACTAGACCGATAGCAAGTTTTATATGGAGAGGCCATCGCTATCATGTCATCCCCGACTTGGAATTCTATGCACTTATGATTGGAACTATTAGCGTCATTCGCAACTACTAACGCTCATTTAGGTAAAACCCAACCATAGCATTAAGTTATATTGGTCCCCTTCAATCCCGTGATGCATCAATTTCTATGCTAGGCTGAAGCTTCCGCCACCTTGCCCTCCAATACATAGTCCTATCAACATACAACTAACCCTAAGGTGTGATCCACGCACGCTACCATATGATGGGCACCAAAGGACAAAGAACATAACCACAAGAAAATTAAATCAATCACAGCAATTCATCAACCAACCGATAGGACAACGAAAAATCTACTCAGACATCATAGGATGGCAACACATCATTGGATAATAATATGAAGCATAAAGCCCCTCCGAGATTGGATCTGTCTCTCTGTCTCTCCCTGTTTCTGCGTTATCGTCTGCTGCCCTTTCACCGTTTCATGTATATATGGAGATCCGTAACTCCGATTGGATCGAAACCTTCACCGTGATTTTTTACCTAAAATTAGCTTTCTTGCGGCCGAAGAAGGGCATCAACCGCCTTATGGGTGGCCCACGAGGGTCAGGGGCGCGCCCCCCTGCCTCGTGGCCACCTCGGGCACCGTCTCGCGTGGCTTTTTCTTCTGGTATTCTCCAAATATTCAAAAAATATTCTCCGTCCATTTTTATCCCGTTTGGATTCCGTTTGATATGGATATCTGCGAAACATAAAACATGCAACAAACAGAATCGGGCATCCGCAATTGGACCAATATGTTAGTCCCAAAAATAATATAAAAAGTTGCCAAAAGTATATGGAAGTTGTAGAATATTGGCATGGAACAATCAAAAAATATAGATACGATGGAGATGTATCTGTTGGGGAACGTAGTAATTTCAAAAAATTTCCTACGCACACGCAAGATCATGGTGATGCATAGCAACGAGAGGGGAGAGTGTTGTCCACGCACCTCGTGAGAACCGTAAGCGAAGCGTTATGACAACGCGTTGATGTAGTCGCACGTCTTCACGATCCGACCGATCCAAGCACCGAACGTACGACACCTCCGAGTTCAGCACACGTTCAGCTCGATGACGATCCCCGGACTCCGATCAATATAAGTGATATGATATGGCCATCATCATCTTGTGCTTGTGATCTCCATCTCCGAAGCACCGTCGTGATCACCATCGTCACCGGCGCGACACCTTGATCTCCATCGTAGCATCGTTGTCGTTACGCCCATTTATTGCTTCTACGACTATCGCTACCGCTTAGTGATAAAGTAAAAGCAATTACAGTATGCGTTGCATTTCATACAATAAAGCGATAACCATATGGCTCCTGCCATTGCCGTGATAACTTCGGTTACAAAACATGATCATCTCATACAATAAAATATAGCATCACGCCTTGACCATATCACATCATTAAATGCCCCGCAAAACAAGTTAGACGTCCTCTACATTGTTGTTGCAAATTTTACGTGGTCACGCTACGGGCTGAGCAAGAACCGTTCTTACCTACGCATCAAAACCACAACGATAGTTTGTCAAGTTAGTGATGTTTTAACCTTCGCAAGGACCGGCGTAGCCACACCGGGTTCAACTAAAGTTGGAGAAACAGACACCCGCCACCACCCGTGTGCAAAGCACGCTATAGAACCAGCCTCGCCAGAAGCGACGCGTAATGTCGGTCCGGCCGCTTCATCCAACAATATCGCCAACCAAAGTATGACATGCTGGTAAGCAAGATGACTTGTATCGCCCACAACTCACTTGTGTTCTACTGCGTGCATATAACATCTACGCATAAAACCTGGCTCGATGCCACTTTGTTGGGGAACGAGTAATTTCAAAAATTTCCCACGCACACGCAAGATCATGTTGATGCATAGCAACGAGAGGAGAGTGTTGTCCACGCACCTCGTGAGACCATAAGCGGAAGCGTTATGACAACGCTGTTGATGTAGTCGCATCGCCTTCACGATCCGACCGATCCAAGCACCGAACGACGGCACCTTCAGTTCAGCACACGCTCAAATTCGATGACGATCCCCTGACCGATCCAAGAGGTGTCGGGATGAGTTCCACAAGACGACGGCGCAGGACGATGATGATGTTCTACCGGCGCAAGGCTTCACCTAAACACCGCAACGATATGACCGAGGTGGAATATGGTGGAGGGGGGCACCGCACACGGCTAAGGAATGATCACGAAGATCAACTTGTGTGTCTAGAGGTGCCCCCCTGCCTCCGTATATAAAGGAGGGAGGGGGGAGGTGTGGCCGGCCCCCTAGGGATGCGCCTGGAGGAGTCCTACTCCCACCGGGAGTAGGACTCCCCTCTGCCTTGGTGGAGAAGGAAAGGGGGAGGGAAAGAGGAAAGGGAGCGCCGCCCCTTCCTTGTCCTATTCGGACTAGGGGGGAGGGGCGCACGGCCTGCCCGGGCCGGCCCGCCATTTGTCCCACAAGGCCCAAGTAGGCCCAATAACCCCCGGGGTTTCCGCAACCCCCAGCATCTGAAAAATCCCGGTTTCTCCTTTAACGATTCGATATCCAAATATAGGCTTCCAATATATCAATCTTTATGTCTCGACCATTTCGAGACTCCTCGTCATGTCCCGGATCACATCCCGGACTCAACAACCTTTGGTACATCAAAACATATAAACTCATAATAAAACTGTCATCGTAATCGTTAAGCGTTGCAAGCGGACCCTTACCGTTCGAGAACTATGTAGACATGACCTAGAACTATTCTCGGTCAATAACCAATAGCGAACCTGGATGCTCATATTGGCTCCTACATATTCTACGAAGATCTTTATCGGTCAAACCGCATAACAACATACGTTGTTCCCTTTGTCATCGGCATGTTACTAGCCCGAGATTCGATCGCTTTATCTAATACCTAGTTCAATCTCGTTACCGGCAAGTCTCTTTACTCGTTATGAATGCATCATTCCGTAACTAACTCATTAGCTACATTGCTTGCAAGGCTTATAGTGATGTGCATTACCGAGAGGGCCTAGAGATACCTCTCCGACAACCGGAGTGACAAAACCTAATCTCGAAATACGCCAACCCAACATGTGCCTTTGGAGACACCTGTAGAGCTCCGTTATAATCACCCAGTTATGTTGTGACGTTTGGTAGCACACAAAGTGTTCCTCCGGTAAACGGGAGTTGCATAATCTCATAGTTACAGGAACATGTATAAGTCATGAAGAAAGCAATAGCAATATACTAAACGATCAAGTGCTAGGCTAACGGAATGGGTCATGTCAATCACATCATTCTCCTAATGATGTGATCCCATTAATCAAATGACAACACATGTCTATGGTTTGGAAACATAACCATCTTTGATTAATGAGCTAGTCAAGTAGAGTCATACTAGTGACGTTATGTTTGTCTATGTATTCACACATGTATCATGTTTCCGTTAATACAATTCTAGAATGAATAATAAACATTTATCATGATATGAGGAAATAAATAATAACTTTATTATTGCCTCTAGGGCATATTTCCTTCAGCCTCCCACTTGCACTAGAGTCAATAATCTAGATTACACAAGAATGATTCTAACACCCATGGAGTCTTGGTGCTGATCATGTTTTGCTCGTGGAAGAGGCTTAGTCAACGGATCTGCAACATTCGGATATGTATGTATCTTGCAAATCTCTATGTCTCCCACCGACCCTGGTCCCGGATGGAATTGAAGCGCCTCTTGATGTGCATGGTCCTCTTGTGAAATCTGGATTCCTTTGCCAAGGCAATTGCACCAAAGATTGTCACGTAAGATCTTCATTGGTCCCGATGCACCGTGTATGACACCTAGATCGAAATGAACTCTTTCATCCGCATCCTTCATTTGTCTGCTTCGAAGCAGCTATGTACTCCGCTTCACATGTAGATCCCGCCACGACGCTTTGTTTAGAACTGCACTAACTTACAGCCCACCGCTTAATAAAAACACGTGTATCCGTCTGCGATTTAGAATCGTCCTGGATCGCTGTCAAAGCTTGCATCGACGTAACCATTTACGAGTAGCTCTTTGTCACCTCCATATACGATAAACATATCCTTAGTCCTTTTCAGGTATTTCAGGATGTTCTAGACCGCTGTCCAGTGATCCACTCCTCGATTACTTTGGTACATTCCTGCCAAACTTATCGCTAAGCATACGTCAGGTCTGGTACACAGCATTGCATACATGATAGAGCCTATGGCTGAAGCATAGGGAACATCTTTCATTTTCTCTCTATCTTCTGCCGTGGTCGGGAATTGAGTCTGACTCAATTTCACACCTTGTAATCTGAGCAAGAATCCTTTCTTTGCCCTCGATCCATCTTGAACTTTTTCAAAACTTTATCAAGGTATGTGCTTTGTGAAAAGGCCAATCAAGCGCCTTGATCTATCTCTATAGATCTTGATGCCCAATATGTAAGCAGCTTCACCGAGGTCTTTCATTGAAAAACTTTTATTCAAGTATCCTTTTTATGCTATCCAGAATTCTATATCATTTCCAATCAATAATATGTCATCTACATATAATATCGTAAATGCTACAGAGCTCCCACTCACTTTCTTGTAAATACAGGCTTCTCCAAAAGTCTGTATAAAACCATATGCTTTGATCACACTATCAAAGCGTCTATTCCAACTCCGAGATGCTTGCACCAGTCCATAAATGGATCGCCGGACCTTGCACACTTTGTTAGGACTTTTTGGATCGATAAAACCTTCTGGTTGCATCATATACAACTCTTCTTCCAGAAATCCATTCAAGAATGCAGTTTTGACATCCATTTGCCAAATTTCATAATCATAAAATGCAGCAATTGCTAACATGATTCGGACAGACTTAAGCATCGCCACGGGTGAGAAAGTCTCATCGTAGTCAACCCCTTGAACTTGTCGAAAACCTTTCGCAACAAGTCGAGCTTTATAGAGCAGTTACATTACCATCGCCGTCGGTCTTACGCTTAAAGATCCATTTATTCTCAATGGCTTGCCGATCATCGAGCAAGTCAACCAAAGTCCATAATTTGTTCTCATACATGGATCCCATCTCGCATTTCATGGCTTCTAGCCATTTTGCGGAATCTGGGCTCACCATCGCTTCTTCATAGTTCGTAGGTTCGCCATGGTCAAGTAACATGACTTCCATAATAGGATTACCGTACCACTCTGGTGCGGATCTTACTCTGGTTGACCTATGAAGTTCAAAGAGAAACTTGATCTGAAGTTTCATGATCAATATCATTAGCATCCTCACTAATTGGTGTAGTTGTCACGAGGAACCGGTTCTTGTGATGGACTACTTTCCAATAAGGGAGCAGGCATGATTACCTCATCAATTTCTACTTTCCTCCCACTCACTTCTTTCGAGAGAAACTCCTTCTCTAGAAAGGATCCGAATTTAGCAACGAAGATCTTGCCCTCAGATCTGTGATAGAAGGTGTACCGAACAGTCTCTTTTGGGTATCCTATGAAGACACATTTCTCCAATTTGGGTTCGAGCTTATCTGGTTGAAGTTTCTTCACATAAGCATCGCAGCCCCAAACTTTAAGAAACGACAACTTTGGTTTCTTGCCAAACCCACAGTTCATGAGGTGTCGCCTCAACAGATTTTGATGGTGTCCTATTTAATGTGAATGCGGCCATCTCTAAAGCATAACCCCAAAACGATAGCGGTAAATCAAGAAGAGACATCATAGATTGCACCATATCTAGTAAAGAAATGCGATTGACGTTCGGACACACCATTTCATTGTGGTGTTCCGGTGGCGTGAGTTGCGTAAACTATTCCGCATTGTTTCAAATGTAAACCAAACTCAGAACTCAAATATTCTCCTCCACGATCAGATCAGAGAATTTTATTTTCTTGTTACGATGATTTTCCACTTCACTCAAATTATTTGAACTTTTCAAATGTTTCTGCATTTGTGTTTCATTAAGTAGATATACCCATATCTGCTCAAATCATCTGTGAAGGTGAGAAAATAACGATACCCGCGAAAGCCTCAATATTCATTGGACCACAAACATCAAGATGTATGATTTCCAACAAATCGCTTGCTCGCTCCATAGTTCCGAGAACGGCGTTTTAGTCATCTTGCCCATGAGGCAAGGTTCGTAAGTACCTAGTGATTCATAATCAAGTGATTCCAAAAGTCCATCAAGATGGAGTTTCTTCATGCGCTTTTATACCGATATGACCTTAAGCAACGGCGATTACACAAATATGTTGCACTATCATTATCAACTCTGCATCTTTTGGTTTCAACACTATGAATATGTGTATCACTACTATCGAGATTCAATAAAAATAGACCACTCTTCAAGGGTTCATGACCATAAAAGATATTACTCATATAAATAGAACAACCATTATTCTCTGATTTAAATGAATAACCGTCTCGCATCAAACAAGATAAAGATATAATGTTCATGCTCAACGCTAGCACCAAATAACAATTATTTAGGTCGAAAACTAATCCCGATGGTAGATGTAGAGGTAGCGTGCCGACCGCGATCACATCGACTTTGGAACCATTTCCCACGCCAGATCGTCACCTTGTCCTTAGCCAATCTTCGCTTAATCCGTAGTCCCCTGCTTTGAGTTGCAAATATTAGCAACGGAACCAAAGATCAAATACCGGTACTCTGCGAGCATTAGTAAGGTACACATCAATAACATGTATATCACATATACCTTTGTTCACTTTGCCATCCTTCTTATACGCCAAATACTTGGGGCAGTTCCGCTTCCAGTTGTCCAAATACCGCTTGCAGAGAAGCACTCATTCTCGTGCTTAGGTCCAGACTTGGGTTTCTTCTCTTGAGTAGCAACTTGTTTGCTGTTCTTTTTAAAGTTCCCCTTCTTCTTCCCTTTGCCCGTTTTCTTGAAACTGGTGGTCTTGTTGACCATCAAAACTTGATGCTTCTTTTTGATTTCTACCTCCGCGGCTTTTAGCATTGCGAAGAGCTCGGGAATAGTCTTGTCCATCCCTTGCATATTATAGTTCATCACGAAGGTCTTGTAGCTTGGCGGCAGTGATTGAAGAATTTCATCAATGACACTATCATCGGGAAGATTAACTCCAGTTGAATCAAGTGATTATTATACCCAGACATTTTGAGTATGTGTTCACCGACGAACTATTCTCCTCCATCTTGCAGCTATAGAACTTATTGGAGACTTCATATCTCTCAATTCGGGCATTTGCTTGAAATATTAACTTCAACTCTGGAACATCTCATATGCTCCATGACGCTCAAAACGTCGTTGAAGACCCGGTTCCAAGCCGTAAAGCATGGCACAATCGAACTATCGAGTAGTCATCAGCTTTGCTCTACCAGGCGTTCTTAACGCCGCCGGGCCAGTTGCATCAGCAGCAGTTCGGCACCCAGCGGTGCTTCCAGACGTAATTCTTCTCAGGCAGCAATGAGGATAACCCTCAAAGTTACGGACCCAGTCCGTGTAATTGCTACCATCATCTTTCAACTTTGTTTTCTCAAGGAACGCATTAAAATTCAACGGAACAACAGCACGAGCCATCTATCTACAACAATCATAGACAAGCAAAATACTATCACGTACTAAGTTCATGATAAATGTAAGTTCAATTAATCATATTACTTAAGAACTCCTACTTAGACAGACATCTCTCTAGTCATCTAAGTGATCACGTGATCCAAATCAACTAAACCATGTCCGATCATCACGTGAGATGGAGTAGTTTCAATGGTGAACAGCACTATGTTGATCATATCTACTATATGATTCACGCTCTCACCTTTCGGTCTCCGTGTTCCGAGGCCATATCTCATATATGCTAGGCTCGTCAAGTTTAACTCGAGTATTCAGCGTGTGCAACTGTTTTGCACCCGCTGTATTTGAACGTAGAGCCTATCACACCCGATCATCACGTGGTGTCTCAAAGACGAAGAACTTTCGCAACGGTGCATACTCAGGAGAACACTTCTTGATAATTTTGTGAGAGATCATCTTAAAATGCTACCGTCGATCAAAGCAAGATAAGATGCATAAAGGATAAACATCACATGCAATCAATATAAGTGATATGATATGGCCCTCATAATCTTGTGCTTGTGATCTCCATCTCAAGCTAATCGTCGTGATCACCATCGTCACCGGCGCGACACCTTGATCTCCATCGTAGCATCGTTGTCAGTACGCCATCTGTTGCTTCTACGACTATTGATACCGCTTAGTGATAAAGTAAAGCAATTACAGGGCGCTTGCATTTCATACAATAAAGCGACAACCATATGGCTCCTGCCAGTTGCTGATAACTTGGTTAGAAAACATGATCATCTCATACAATGAAATATAGCATCACGTCTTGACCATATCACATCACAACATGCCCTGCAAAAACAAGTTAGACGTCCTCTACTTTGTTGTTGCAAATTTTACGTGGCTGCTACGGGTTGAGCAAGAACCGTTCTTACCTACGCATCAAAACCACAACCATAGTTTGTCAAGTTAGTGCTGTTTTAACCTTCGCAAGGACCGGGCATAGCAACACTCGGTTCAACTAAAGTTGGAGAAACAGACACCCGCGAGCCACCTGTGTGCAAAGCACGCTGGTAGAACCAGGCCTCGCGTGAAGCGTGACGCTGCAATGTCGGTCCGGCCGCTTCATCCAACAATACCGCCAACCAAAGTATGACATGCTTTGGTAAGCGGTATGACTTGTATCGCCCACAACTCACTTGTGTTCTACTCGTGCATATAACATCTACGCATAAAACCTGGCTCGATGCCACCGCTTGGGGAACGGCAATTTCAAAAATTCCTACGCATTAACGCAAGATCATGGTGATGCATAGCAACGAGAGGGGAGAGTGTTGTCCACGCACTCAGAGACCGTGAAGCGGAAGCGTTATGACAACGTGGTTGATGTAGTCGTGCGCCTTCACGATCCGACCGATCCAAGCACCGAACGTCACGGCACCTCCAGTTCAAAGACACGCTTAGCTCGATGACGATCCCCGGACTCCGATCCAGCTGGGTGTCGGGATGAGTTCCACAAGACGACGGCGCAGTGACGATGATGATGTTCTACCGACGCAGGCTTTGCCTAAACACCGCAACGATATGACCGAGGTGGAATATGGTGGAGCCGGGCACCGCACACGGCTAAGGAACGATCACGAAGATCAACTTGTGTGTCTGGAGGTGCCCCCCTGCCCCCGTATATAAAGGAGGGAGGGGGAGGTGCGGCCGCCCCCTAGGGTGCGCCGGAGGAGTCCTACTCCCACAGTGAGTAGGACTCCCCTCTGCCTTGGTGGAGAACGAAGGGGGGAGGAAAGAGGAAAGGGGCGCCGCCCCCTTCCTTGTCCTATTCGGACTAGGGGAGCGGGCGCCGCCTGCCTGGCCGCCCTCCTCTTCTCCCTCATGGCCCATGTAGGCCCAATAACCCCGGGGGTTTCCTGTAACCCGCAGATCTGGAAAAATCCCGGTTTCTCCCGGAGCGATTCCGATATCCAAATATAGGCTTCCAATATATCAATCTTTATGTCTTGACCATTTCGCTGACTCCTCTTCATGTCCGGATCACATCCGGACTCGAACAACCTTCGTACATCAAAACATATAAACTCATAATAAAACTGTTATCGTAACGTTAAGCGTGCGGACCCTATGGGTTCGAGAACTATGTAGACATGACCTAGAACTATTCTCGGGCAATAACCAATAGCGGAACCTGGATGCTCATATTGGCTCCTACATATTCTACGAAGATCTTTATCGGTCAAACCGCATAACAACATAAGTTGTTCCCTTTGTCATCGGTATGTTACTTGCCCGAGATTCGATCGTCGGTATCTAATACCTAGTTCAATCTCGTTACCGGCAAGTCTCTTTACTCATTACGTAATGCATCATTCCGTAACTAACTCATTAGCTACATTGCTTGCAAGGCTTATAGTGATGTGCATTACCGAGAGGGCCCAGAGATACCTCTCCAACAATCGGAGTGACAAAACCTAATCTCGAAATACGCCAACCCAACATGTACCTTTGGAGACACCAGAAGCGATCCTTTATAATCACCCGCTTACGCCAGGACGCTTTGGTAGCACACAAAGTGTTCCTCCGTAAACGGAGTTGCATAATCTCATAGTTACAGGAACATGTATAAGTCATGAAGAAAGCAATAGCAATATACTAAACGATCAAGTGCTAGGCTAACGGAATGGGTCATGTCAATCACATCATTCTCCTAATGATGTGATCCCATTAATCAAATGACAACACATGTCTATGGTTAGGAAACATAACCATTTTTGATTAATGAGCTAGTCAAGTAGAGGCATACTAGTGACGTTATGTTTGTCTATGTATTCACACATGTATCATGTTTCCAGTTAATACAATTCTAGCATGAATAATAAACATTTATCATGATATGAGGAAATAAATAATAACTTTATTATTGCCTCTAGGGCATATTTCCTTCAGTATCAGCATCCCCAAGCTTAGTTCCTGCTAGTCCTCAAGTAGGTAAATGATAAAAAAGATAATTTTTGATGTGGAATGCTACCTAGCATAATCTTGATCTTGTATCTAATCATGGCATGAATATTAAGACACGAGTGATTCAAAGCAATAGTCTATCATTTGACATAAAAACAATAATACTTCAAGCATACCAACCAAGCAATTATGTATTATCGAAATAACATAGCCAAAGAAAGCTCATCCCTACAAAATCATATAGTCTGGCTATGCTCCATCTTCACCACACAAAGCATTCAAATCATGCACAACCCCGGCGACAAGCCGAGCAATTGGTTCATACTTTTTAACGCTGCCTAGCTTTTTTCAGCCCTCACGCAATACATGAGCGCAAACCATGGACATAGCACTATAGGTGGAATAGAATATGAGGATGGGGGTTATGTGGAGAAGACAAAAAAGGAGAAAGTCTCACATCGACGCGGCTAATCAACGGGCTATGGAGATGCCCATCAATTGATGTCAATGTGAGGAGTAGGGATTGCCATGCAACGGATGCGCTTAGAGCTATAAGTATATGAAAGCTCAAACTGAAACTAAGTGGGTGTGCATCCAACTTGCTTGCTCATGAAGACCTAGGGCATTTGAGGAAGCCCATCGTTGGAATATACAAGCCAAGTTCTATAATGAAAATTCCCACTAGTATATGAAAGTTATAACTCAAGAGACTCTCTATATGAAGAACATGGTGCTACTTTGTAGCACAAGTGTGGTAAAAGGATAGTAACATTGCCCCTTTTTCTCTCTTTTTTTGCGGGCTTCTTTGGCCCCCCCTATTTTTTATTTAGGCTTCTTTGGCCTCTCTCTTTTTTGATGGGTCAATGCTCTAATAATGATGATCATCACACTTTTATTTACTTACAACTCAATATTACAACTCGATACTAGAACAAAGATATGACTCTATATGAATGCCTTCATGGTGTAAATGGATGTGCAACGATCTAGCGTAGCAATGACATCAAAAACGGACAAGCCATGAAAACATCATGCTAGCTATCTTACGATCATGCAAAGCAATATGACAATAAATGCTCAAGTGATGTATATGATGATGATGGAAGTTGCATGGTAATATATCTCGGAATGGCTATGGAAATGCCATGATAGGTAGGTATGGTGGCTGTTTTGAGGAAGATATAATGAGGCTTATGTGTGATAGAGTGTATCGTATCACGTGGTTTGATGCACCGCGAAGTTTGCACCAACTCTCGAGGTGAGAAAGGGCAATACACTGCAATCAAGAGGCTAGCAATGATGGAAGGGTGAGAGTGCGTATAATTTATGGACTCACATTAGTCATAAAGAACTCATATACTTATTGCAAAAGTTTATTAGCCCTCGAAGCAAAGTACTACTACGCATGCCCCTAGGGGGATAGATTGGTAGGAAAAGACCATCGCTCGTCCTCGACCGCCACTCATAAGGAAGACAATCAATAACCTCATGCTCCGACTTAGTTACATAACGGTTCACCATACGTGCATGCTACGGGACTTGCAAACCTCAACACAAGTATTTCTCAATTTCACAATTACTCAACTAGCACGACTCTAATATCACCACCTTTATATCGCAAAACTATTGCAAAGAATCAAACATATCATATTCAAAGGATCTACAAGTTTTATGTAGGATTTTATGACTAACCATGTGAATGACCAATTCCTGTCATCTCTCTAAATAGATATAAGTGAAGAAGAGAGTTTAATTCTTTCTACAAAAGATATGCCCACGCTCTAACAAATATAAGTGAAGAAAAAGAGCATTCTACAAATGGCGGTTGTCTAAGTGAAGAGAAACAGGCAATCCAAACTACAAATGATATAAGTGAAGCACATGAAGCATTCTATAAAGCCATACTCAAAAGATACAAGTGAAGTGCAAAGAGCATTCTATAAATCAACCAAGGACCATCTCATACCAGCATGGTGCATAAAAGAAAAATGAAAACTAAATGCAAAATACGCTCCAAGATTTGCACATATCGCATGAATGAAATGAATCCGAAAACATACCGATACTTGTTGAAGAAAGAGGGGATGCCTTCCGGGGCATCCCCAAGCTTAGACGCTTGAGTCTCCTTGAATATTTACTTGGGGTGCCTCGGGCATCCCAAAGCTTTAGCTCTTGCCTCTCTTCTTTCTTCTCACATCGAAACCTTCTCGATCATCGAACACTTCATCCACACAAAACTTCAATGTAAAAACTCGGTAAGATCCATTAGTATAATAAAGCAAATAACCACTCTAAGTACTGTTGCAAACCAATTCATATTTTATTTTTGCATTGTGTCTACTATAATATAACTTTTTCATGGCTTAATCCACTGATATAAATTAATAGTTTCATCAAAACAAGCAAACTAAGCATCAAAAATAGAATTTGTCTAAAATGTAATCAGTCATAATAATCTGAACATTCACCATACTTCTCATACTTGAAATCGTAACCATTTGACGTTCGGTAAGAAAATTAAAAATCGCAAGCACTACAGCCAAAGTTCCCGTCCCGCACCGCACAAACCAACAAGCATCGTAAACATCCTAAAGGCAAACCTTGGCACATTATTTTTATAATACAATGGAATTGTACAAGGATAACTATTTTTGTTGAAAAGTTTACGTAATCAAGATTCACAAAGTTTCCGTGAGCATGAACAAAGTTCAAGGAGCTCTCCCACTTCAACAATGCTTGTCTTTCTCACTTTCACTTTCCTTTTTGAAAAAGTTTTGGGTTCCCCTCTTTATTTTTGTTGTTTTTAAACTGTATGAAAGCACTTCAACAGAAATAAATGACTCTCTAAAACTTCTGGGTTGTCTCCCTGGCAGCGCTTTCTTTAAAGCCATTAAGCTAGGCATATTGTGCTCAAGTAGTGGATCCACCCGGATCCCAAGGTATATCAAACCCAATTTTAATTAACAATGATTTGTAATTTAGTAGTGAGCACAAAGCAACATATATCAAGCAATGACGGAGTATAACTCTCTTCCTATGCATCGGCATGTCATAAAAGAACAGTTCATGCACGCAAAGTAAAGGCCAATGCATAGTATAACCAGTTTCTTGCAATTCTATCGTGTTGGAAACATAAAGAGGCGGAGATGTGGTTCCTCTCTCATAATAATTGCAAGTAGGAGCAGCAAGCACATGCATATTATATCTATAAAAATTATCATGTGCAATGGTAAAAGGCAACCCATCAATATAATCCTTAATAAGCACAAACTTCTCCGATATAGTGTAGTCGAGGAGAATTCAAAAGATAATAGGACTATCATGTGTGGGTGCAATAGCAACAATTTCATGTTTAACATAAGGAACTATAGCAAGTTCATCTCCATAAGCATAATTCATATTGGCATCTTGGCCACAAGCATAACAGCATCATCAAAAGGGATATTTCAAAAGAATCAAAGGGATCATAACAGTCATCATAGCAATCATCCTTCGGTAAGCACGAAGGGGAATTAAACAATGTATGAGTTGAAGAGTTACTCTCATTAGAAGGTGGGCATGTGTGATCAATCCGCTCTTCCTCCTTTTGTTCTTCACTTTCCTCCTCATCTTTTTCATCCAATGAGCTCATAGTTTCATCAACTTCTTCTTCCATAGATTCCTGCAGAATATTAGTCTCTTCTTGGACAGCGGAGACTTTCTCAATAAGCGCATTAATATAGGAATTATATTCATAATTATCCTAGCAATATTTTAGGATAGCAAAATTTTCCTGCCTATAAACATCATCATCCAATGCTTCATACTTTTCAAACAAAGATTCAATTTCATAAGCACCCTTAAAAGCAACAAATTCTTCTATTTGTTCCACATCATAGTAATCATATATACCATTAGCATAAGAGGCTAAGGTTTTATTATCATTAAATTTGCATGAAAAGGGAAGGTGTGGAGCCTTCATCCTAGAGCAACAAGTATAATCATAACTCAAGCATACTTGCCGAGCATACCACTTCAATATATAAATTTGATCCCATGACAGTTTCCCTTTTTATGTCAAGCAATAATCCCTAAAGTATTCATGTTGATCCAACGTTACTCCCATTACCAAATTGAATGAGGTTTTCTCAGGATTGTCAAAGTGGTACATAATATTTTTCACATATTGAGCATCGAGGGTTTTAGGAGGTTCCCCATCTCCATGAGCAGCAAGTACACCTAATTTTTTGGTATTTCGTGTTCCATATCCATAACTAAAGATAAAGAATAACTAAGAACAGCAAATAAAAATTACTTAGTGATAAAGCAAACAAGCACACACGAGAATATTCACCCCACGCTATTGCTCCCCAAGAACGGCGCCAGAAATAGGTCTTGATAACCCACAAGTATAGGGGATCAATTATAGCCTCTTTCGATAAGTAAGAGTGTCGAACCTAACGAGGAGCTAAAGGTAGAACAAATATTCCCTAAAGTTCTATCGACCACCGATACAACTCTACGCACGCTTGACGTTCGCTTTACCTAGAACAATTATAAAACTAGAAGTACTTTGTAGGTGTTTTTGGATAGGTTTGCAAGATAATAAAGAGAACGTAAATAAAAGCTAGGGGCTGTTGTAAGTAAAGAAGCAATAAAGTAAATATAGTGAGTGTGGAAAAGTGGTGATAGGAGTTGTGAAATTGTCCCTAAGCAATTGACTACTTTACTAGACCGATAGCAAGTTTTATGTGGGAGAGGCCATCGCTAGCATGTCATCCCCGACTTGGAATTCTATGCACTTATGATTGGAACTATTAGCAAGCGTCCGCAACTACTAACGCTCATTAAGGTAAACCCAACCATAGCATTAAGTTATATTGGTCCCCCTTCAATCCGTATGCATCAATTTCTATGCTAGATCAAGCTTACATCACCCTTGCCCTCCAATACATAGTCCTATCAACATACAACTAACCCTAAGGTGTGATCCACGCAGCTACCATATGATGGGCACCAAAGGACAACAACATAACCACAAGCAAATTAAATCAATCATAGCAATTCATCAACCACCAATAGGACAACGAAAATCTACTCGAGACATCATAGGATGGCAACACATCATTGGATAATAATATGAAGCATAAAGCACCATGTTTAAGTAGAGGGTACAGCGGGTTATGGAGAGTGGACCGCTGTAGATAGAGGGGGAAGGTGATGGAGATGTTGGTGAAGATGGCGGAGGTGTTGGTGAAGATCGCGGTGATGATGATGGTGGCCACTGCAGCTGCTCCAGCGCCACCCGGAGGAGAGGGGGAGAGGGGCCCCCTTCTTCCTCTTCTTCCTTGACCTCCTCCCTAGACGGGAGAAGGGTTTCCCCTCTGGTCCTTGGCCTCCATGGCGTGAGAGGGGCGAGAGCCCCTCCGAGATTGGATATGTCTCTCTGTCTCTCTCTGTTTCTGCGTTCTCGTCTGCTGCCCTTTCACCGTTTCGTGTATACATGGAGATCCGTAACTCCGATTGGATCGAAACCTTCGCCGTGATTTTTTACCAAAAATTAGCTTTATTGCGGCCGAAGAAGGGCATCAACCGCCTTACGGGTGACCCACGAGGGTCAGGGGCGCTTCGCCTTTGTGGCCACCTCGCACCGCCTCGCTGTGGATTTTTCTTCCGGAATTCTCCAAATATTCCAAAAATATTCTCTGTCCGTTTTTATCCCGTTTGGATTCCGTTTGATATGGATATTCTGCGAAAATAAAACATGCAACAAACAGGAACTGGCACTGGGCACTGGATCGATATGTTAGTCCCAAAAATAATATAAAAAGTTGCCAAAAGTATATGGAAGTTGTAGAATATTGGCATGGAACAATCAAAAATTATAGATACGACGGAGACGTATCAGGTAGCACCGGCCTTCATAGAAAAACCAACACCTTCAAATTTAACAGTAAGTGGATTCTCACGAGTAAGACGACGAACAGAAACTAAACTAGTGACTAAGTCGGGTGAGACAAGGACATTAGACATAGTTATAGGTGTGGAACTAGAAGGAAAACTAGTGCTACCAACATGAGTGTTAGGTAAAGAAGAACCGTTGCCAATGGTGATACGAGTGGGTGTGTTAACTGGAGTGGAAGAGGATAGGTTACCTGGATGAGCTGTCATGTGTGCAGTGGCACCCTAGTCCTTGTACTAGTCGCCTCCATCGCCATAGTGACTCAGCGACGGCGCCGAATGTAGGGCGGCTAGGACGGCAGGGTCCCACGATGCAGGTACCGGCGGCGGCCCGGGCCTCCAGGCGCTTTGGCGCCAAGGTGGTGGCGGTGCTGACGGAGAACCGTAGGGTTGGTAGGGGGCACCAATGAACGCCTGGTGGCCCGCGGGGCGTGGACCAAGGAGACCCGTTGCAGGGGCCCGCGGGACGGGCAATGTATAGGCGTGGACAACGCCCATCCACGGGTTCTGTCCGGCGGCCCACGACGGGGGCGGCTGCTGGTAGCGGGCGCCCACGGTTTTGGCGCCGCCGCTGCCGGCGGCAAGCCGCCGCCGCTTCACGGTTGCACCGCCCCGCCACCTTGCGCGGCCGGGAGGCGTGGGCGCGTATCGGCGGTGGCGGCAACGGTAGTAGCCGGGGCGCGGGCGGCACGAGCCGACGGGCGCTGCCAGAGGAGCAGGCCCGCCACGGGTGGTGTCGGCGCCGAGAGCGGTGTGCTGGACCCGCTGCTTCAGCTTCATCATCCGGCGCTCCTCAAGTTTGAGGTACGCGACGGGCTTCGGCAGCAGGGTGAGGTAGGTCGCCGCGTTGCCGAAATCCTCGTTAAGACCGGTGGTGAGGGTGCTCAGCATGAGGTCGTCAGAGACCTTGCTGCTGATATCACGAAGCTAGTCGGCGAGCATCTTGAGCCTCCTCATGCAGTACTTTCGCCGATGGTGGAGCTGTCCCGGTGATGTACCAAGAACTCCTGCTGCAAGAAAACAAGGCGCTGAAGTTTGTTGTTGGTGAAGAGCACGTTGTGTTGGGGAACGTAGTAATTTCAAAAAAATTCCTACGCACATGCAAGATCATGGTGATGCATAGCAACGAGAGGGGAGAGTGTTGTCCACGTACCCTCATAGACCGAAAGCGGAAGCGTTAGCACAACGCGGTTGATGTAGTCGTACGTCTTCATGATCCGACAGATCAAGTACCGAGCGACGGCACCTCCAAGTTCAGCACACATTCAGCCCGATGACGCCCCTCGAACTCCGATCCAGCCGAAAGTGTTGAGGGAGAGTTTCACAAGATGACGTGCGTGGCAGGACGATGATGATGTTCTCATCGACGAAGGGCTTCGCCTAAGCACCGCTACAGATGATTATCGAGGTGGACTATGGTGGAGGGGGGCACCGCACACGGCTAAAAGATCAAACTATCATTTGTTGTCTCTTTGGGGTGACCCCCTGCCCCCGTATATAAAGGAGCAAGGGGGGAGGTGCGGCCGGCCAGGTGGGGCGCGCCAGGAGGAGTCCTACTCCTACCGGGAGTAGGACTCCCTCCCTTTTCCTTGTTGGACTAGGAGTGGAGGGGAAAGAGGAGGAGAGAGGAAGGAAAGGGGCGCCGCCTCTCTCCTTGTCCTATTCGGACTAGGGGGGAGGCGGCGCGGCCCTACCACCTCGGCCGCCTCTCCTCTTCTCCACAAGGCCCACTATGGCCCATTAAGCCCCGGGGGTTCCGGTAACCTCCTACTCATCTTAAAATCCCGATTTCACCCGGAACACTTCCGATATCCAAATATAGGCTTCCAATATATCAATCTTCATGTCTCGACCATTTCGAGACTCCTTGTCATGTCCGTGATCACATCCGGGACTCCGAACAACCTTCGGTACATCAAAACATATAAACTCATAATATAACATCATTGAAACTTTGTTAAGCGTGCGGACCCTACGGGTTCGAGAACTATAGACATGACCGAGACACGTCTCCGGTCAATAACCAATAAAGCGTAACCTGGATGCTCATATTGGCTCCCCACATATTCTACGAAGATCTTTATCGGTCAAACCGCATACCAACATACGTTGTTCCCTTTGTCATCGGTATGTTACTTGCGAGATTCGATCACAAGATCTCAATACCTAGTTCAATATCGTTACCGGCAAGTCTCTTTACTCGTTACGTAATACATCATCCCGCAACTAACTCATTAGTTGCAATGCTTGCAAGGCTTAAGTGATGTGCATTACCGAGAGGGCCCAGAGATACCTCTCCGACAATCGGAGTGACAAATCCTAATTTCGAAATACGCCAACTCAACAAGTACCTTCGAGACACCTGTAGAGCACCTTTATAATCACCCAGATTCACGTTATGACGCTTGGTAGCACACAAAGTGTTCCTCCGATAAACAGGAGTTGCATAATCTCATAATCATAGGAACATGTATAAGTCATGAAGAAAGCAATAGCAACATACTAAACGATCGAGTGCTAAGCTAACGGAATGGGTCAAGTCAATCACATCATTCTCCTAATGATGTGCTCCTGTTAATCAAATGACAACTCATGTCAATGGTTAGGAAACATAACCATCTTTGATTAACGAGCTAGTCAAATAGAGGCATACTAGTGACACTCTTGCTTATCTATATATCAACACATGTATTATGTTTCCTGTTAATACAATTCTAGCATGAATAATAAACATTTATCATGATATAAGGAAATAAATAATAACTTTATTATTGCCTCTAGGGCATATTTCCTTCGGCCTCTCCACTTGCACTAGAGTCAATTATCTAGATTACACAAGAATGATTCTAACACCCATGGAGTCTTGGTGCGGATCATGTTTTGCTCGTGGAAGAGGCTTAGTCAACGGGTGCAACATCTTAGACACGTATGTATCTTGCAAATTTCTATGTCTCCCACCTGGACTAAATCCCGGATGGAATTGAAGCGTCTCTTGATGTGCTTGGTTCTCTTGTGAAATCTGGATTCCTTCGCCAAGGCAATTGCACCAGTATTGTCACAAAAGATTTTCATTGGACCCGATGCACTAGGTATGACACCTAGATCGGATATGAACTCCTTCATCCAGACTCCTTCATTTGCTGCTTCAAGCAGCTATGTACTCCGCTTCACACGTAGATC
Organism: Aegilops bicornis; assembly: GCA_021605145.1. Taxonomy (NCBI): domain Eukaryota; kingdom Viridiplantae; phylum Streptophyta; class Magnoliopsida; order Poales; family Poaceae; genus Aegilops; species Aegilops bicornis. Next base: position 463,704,136 of record CM038671.1, read on the forward strand.
CCGCCACGACGCTTTGTTTATAATCGCACCAACCGACGGCTCCACCGCTTAATGTAAACACGTATCCGATTTGCGATTTAGAATCGTCAGAATCGTGTCAAAGCTTGCATCAACGTAACCATTTACGATGAGCTCTTTGTCACCTCCATAAACGAAAACATATCCTTAGTCCTTTTCGGTATTTCGGGATGTTCTTGACCGTTGTCCGGTGATCCACTCTCGGATTACTTTGGTGCCTCCTCGCTAGACTTATAGCAAGGCACACATCAGGTCCGTACACAAGCATTGCATACATGATAGAGCCTATGGCTGAAGCATAGGAACATCTTTCATTTTCTCTCTATCTTCTACAATGGTCGGGCATTGAGTCTTACTCAACTTCACACCTTGTAACACAGGTAAGAACCCTTTCTTTGCATGATCCATTTTGAACTTCTTCAAAACTTCGTCAAGGTATGTGCTTTGTGAAAGTCCAATTAAGCGTCTTGATCTATCTCTATATATCTTAATGCCCAATATATAAGCAGCTTCACCGAGGTCTTTCATTGAAAAACTCTTATTCAAGTATCCCTTTATGCTATCCAAAATTCTATATCATTTCCAATTAGTAATATGTCATCCACATATAATATCGTAAATGCTATAGAGCTCCCACTCACTTTCTTGTAAATACAGGCTTCTCCAAAAGACTGCATACAAACCAAATGCCTTGATCACACTATCAAAGCGTTTATTCCAACTCCGAGAAGCTTGCACCGTCCATAAATGGTTCATTTGGAGCTTGTACACTTTGTTAGCTCCCTTTGGATCGACAAAACCTTCCGGTTGCATCATATACAACTCTTCTTCCAGAAATCCATTCAGGAATGCAGTTTTGACATCCATTTGCCAAATTTCATAATCATAAAATGCGGCAATTGCTAACGTGATTCGGACAAACTTAAGCATCGCTACGGGTGAGAAGGTCTCATCATAGTAAATCCTTTGAACTTGTCGAAAACCTATTGCAACAAGTCGAGCTTTATAGACAGTAACATTACCATCAGCGTCAGTCTTCTTCTTGAAGAACCATTTATTCTCAATTGCTTGCCGAACATAGGGCAAGACAACCAAACTCCACACTTTGTTCTCATACATGGATCCCATCTCAGATTTCATGGCACGAAGCCATTTCATGAATCTGGGCTCACCAACGCTTCTTCATAGTTCGTGAGGTTTGTCATGGTCTAGTAACATAACCTCCGAGCAGATTACCATACCACTCACAGTGCGGGTCTTACTCTGGTTGACCTCTGAGGTTCAAGAACAACTTAATCAAGTTTCATGATCATCATCATTAACTTCCTCACTAATTGGTGTAGGTGTCCCAGAAACCGGTTTCTGTGATGAACTACTTTCCAACAAGGGAGTAGGTACAGTTACCTCATCAAGTTCTACTTTCCTCCCACTCACTTCTTTCGAGAGAAACTCCTTCTCCAGAAAGATTCCGAACTTAGCAACAAAAGTCTTGCCTTCGGATCTGTGATAGAAGGTGTACCCAACAGTCTCCTTTGGGTATCTTATGAAGACACATTTCTCCGATTTAGGTTCGAGCTTATCAGGTTGAAGCTTTTTCACATAAGCATCGCAGCCCCAAACTTTAAGAAACGACAACTTTGGTTTCTAGCCAAACCACAGTTCATAACGCGTCGTCTCAACGGATTTTGATGGTGCCCTATTTAACGTGAATGTGGCCGTCTCTAAAGCATAACCCCAAACCGATAGCGGTAAATCAGTAAGAGACATCATAGATCGCACCATGTCTAGTAGAGTACAATTACGACGTTCGGACACACCATTACGGTGTGGTGTTCCGGGTGGCGTGAGTTGCGAAACTATTCCGCATTGTTTCAAATGAAGACCAAACTCATAACTCGATTATTCTCCTCCACGATCAGATCGTAGAAACTTTAATTTTTTTTGTTACGATGATTTTCAACTTCACTCTGAAATTCTTTGAACTTTTCAAATGTTTCAGACTTATGTTTCATTAAGTAGATATACCCATATCTGCTTAAATCATCTGTGAAGGTGAGAAAATAACGATATCCGCCACGAGCTTCAACATTCATCGGACCACATACATCTGTATGTATGATTTCCAACAAATCTTTTGCTCTCTCCATAGTACCGGAGAACGGCGTTTTAGTCATCTTGCCCATGAGGCACGGTTCGCAAGTACCAAGTGATTCAATATCAAGTGGTTCAAAAAGTCCATCAGTATGGAGTTTCTTCATGCGCTTTATACCCCGATATGACCTAAACGGCAGTGCCACAAATAAGTTGCACTATCATTATCAACTATGCATCTTTTGGCTTCAATATTATGAATATGTGTATCACTACTATCGAGATTCATCAAAAATAGACCACTCTTCAAGGGTGCATGACCATAAAAGATATTACTCATATAAATAGAACAACCATTATTCTTTGATTTAAATGAATAAATCAGACGCATCAAACAGGATCCAGATATAATGTTCATGCTCAACGTCGCACCAAATAACAATTATTTAGGTCTAAAACTAATCCCGAAGGTAGATGTAGAGGTAGCATGCCGATCATGATCACATTGACTTTGGAACCATTTCCCACGCCGCATCATCACCTCGTCCTTAGCCAATCTTCACTTAATCCGTAGTCTCTGCTTCGAGTTGCAAATATTAGCAATGTAACCAGTATCAAATACCCAGGTGCTATGCGAGCACTAGTAAGGTACACATCAATAACATGTATATCACATATACGTTTGTTCACCTTGCCATCCTTCTTATCCGCCAAATACTTGGGGTAGTTCCGCTTCCAAAGGACTACCGCTTGCAGAGAAGCACTCGAGTCTGTGCTTAGGTCCAGACTTGGGTTTCTTCTCTGAGCGACAACTTGCTTGCTGTTCTTCTTGAAGTTTCCCTTCTTCTTCCCTTTGCCCTTTTTCTTGAAACTGGTGGTCTTATTGACCATCAACACTTGATGCTCCTTCTTGATTTCTACCTCCGCAGCCTTTAGCATTGCGAAGAGCTCGGGAATCGTCTTATCCATCCCTTGCGTGTTATAGTTCATCACGAAGCTCTTGTAGCTTGGTGGCAGTGATTGGAGAGTTACATCAATGACGCTATCATCCGGAAGATTAACTCCCAGTTGAATCAAGTGATTGCAGTACCCAGACATCTTGAGTATATGCTCACTGACAGAACTATTCTCCTCCATCTTGCAGCTGTAGAATTTCTTGGAGTCTTCATATCTCTCAATCCGAGTATTCTTTTGAAATATTAACTTCAATTCCTGGAACATCTCATATGCTCCATGACGTTCAAAACGTCGTTGAAGTCCCAGATTCTAAGCCGTAAAGCATGGCACATCGAACTATCGAGTAGTCATCGCCTTTGCTCGCGACGTTCTTAACGCCGTCCGGTTACATCGGCCAGCTGGCCGCACCCAGCGGTGCTTCCAGGACGTAATTCTTCTATGCAGCAATGAGGATAATCCTCAAATTCTTTACGGACCCAAATTGTAATTGCTACCATCATCTTTCAACTTTGCTTTCTCAAGGAACGCATTAAAATTTAACGGAACAACAAAGACGTACATCTATCTACAATCAACATAGACAAGCAAGATACTATCAGTACTAAGTTCATGATAAATTTAAGTTCAATTAATCATATTACTTAAGAACTCCCACTTAGATAGACATCCCTCTAATCCTCTAAGTGATCACGTGATCCATATCAACTAAACCATGTCCGATCATCACGTGAGATGGAGTAGTTTCAACGGTGAACATCACTATGTTGATCATATCTACTATATGATTCACGCCGACCTTTCGGTCTCCGTGTTCCGAGGCCATATCTGTTATATGCTAGGCTCATCAAGTTTAACTCGAGTATTCCGCGTGTGCAACTGTTTTGCACCCGTTGTATTTGAACGCATGACCTATCACACACCGATCATCACGTAGTGTCTCAAAGACGAAGAACTTTCAAGAACGGTGCATACTTAGGAGAACACTTATACTTTGATAATTTAGTGAGGATCATCTTATAATGCTACCGTCAATCAAAGCAAGAGAAGATGCATAAAAGATAAACATCACATGCAATCAATATAAGTGATATGATATGGCCATCATCATCTTGTGCTTGTGATCTCCATCTCCGAAGCACCGTCATGATCACCATCGTCACCGGCGCGACACCTTGATCTCCATCGTAGCATCATTGTCATTTCGCCAATCTTATGGTTCTACGACTATCGCTACCACTTAGTGATAAAGTAAAGCATTACAGGGCGATTGCATTGCATACAATAAAGAGACAACCAAATGGCTCTCGCCAGTGCCGATAACTCGATTTACAAAACACGCATCATCTCATATAATAAAATATAGCATCACGCCTTGACCATATCACATCACAACATGCCCTCGCAAAAACAAGTTAGACGTCCTCTACTTTGTTGTTGCAAATTTTCTGTGGCTGCTACAGGCTTAGCAAGAACCGTTCTTACCTACGCATCAAAACCACAATGATAGTTTGTCAAGTTGGTGTTGTTCTAACTTTCGCAAGGACCGGGCGTAGCCACACTCGGTTCAACTAAAGTTGGGGAAACTGACACGCGCCCACACTGTGCAAAGCACGCCGGTAGAACTAGTCTCGCGTGGCGTGTCTGGCGTAATGTCGGTCGGGCAGCTTCATCCAACAATACCGTAGAACAAAAGTATGACATGTCTTTGGTAAGTGTTGGGGAGCGTAGTAATTTCAAAAAATTTCTACGCTACGCCAAGATCATGGTGATGCATAGCAACGAGAGGAGAGGGTTGTCCACGTACCCTCGTAGTTTAAGCGGAAGCATTATGACAACGCGGTTGATGTAGTCGTGCGTCTTCACGATCCGACCGATCCAAGCACCGAACGTCACGGCACCTCCGAGTTCAGCACACGTTCAGCTCAATGACGATCCCTGCACTTGATCCACCAGGGTGTCGGGATGAGTTCGTCGGCCACTGACGACGCGTGGTAGGACGATGATGATGTTCTACCAACGCAGGCTTCCCTAAACAGCGCAACGATATGACCGAGGTGGAATATGGTGGAGGAGGGCACCGACACGCTAAGGAACGATCACGAAGATCAACTTGTGTCTATGGGGTGCCCCCTGCCCCCGTATATAAAGGAGTGGAGGATGGGAGGGCCGGCCCTCTCTATGGAGCGCCCTAGGGGAGTCCTACTCCCACCGGGAGTAGGATTCCCCCTTTCCTAGTCCAACTAGGAGTCCTTCCAAGTAGTAGGGGTAGGAGAGAAGGAAAGGGAAGGGAGAAGGAGAAGGAAGGAAGGGCGCCTCCCTAGTCCAATTCGGACTAGTCCATGGGAGGGGTGCGGCCACCCTTGGTCCCTTTCTCCTTTCCGTATGGCCCATCAAGGCCCAATACGAATTCCCAGTAACTCTCCCATACTCCGAAAAATACCCGAATCACTCGGAACCTTTCCGAAGTCCGAATATAGTCGTCCAATATACCAATCTTTACGTCTCGACCATTTCGAGACTCCTCGTCATGTCCCCGATCTCATCCGGGACTTCGAACTCCTTCGGTACATCAAAACTCACAAAATCATAATATAACTGTCATCGAAACCTTAAGTGTGCGGACCCTACGGGTTCGAGAACAATGTAGACATGACCGAAACACGTTTCCGGTCAATAACCAATAGCGGAACCTGGATACTCATATTGGCTCACACATATTCTACGAAGATCTTTATCGGTCAAACCGCATAACAACATACGTTGTTCTCTTTGTCATCGGTATGTTACTTGCCCGAGATTCGATCGTCGGTATCTCAAGAGCTAGTTCATTCTCGTTACCTGTAAGTCTCTTTACTCGTTCCGTAATACATCATCCCGCAACTAACTCATTAGTTGCAATGCTTGCAAGGCTTAAGTGATGTGCATTACCGAGAGGGCCCAGAGATACCTCTCCGACAATCGGAGTGACCAATCCTAATCTAAAATCGCCAACCAAACATGTACCTTTGGAGACACCTGTAGAGGTCCTTTATAATCACCCAGTTATGTTGTGACGTTTGGTAGCACACAAAGTGTTCCTCCGATAAACGGGAGTTGCATAATCTCATAGCAATAGGAACATGTATAAGTCATGAAGAAAGCAATAGCAATATACTAAACGATCGTGTGCTAAGCTAACGGAATGGGTCATGTCAATCACATCATTCTCCTAATGATGTGATCCCATTAATCAAATGACAACACATGTCTATGGTTAGGAAACATAACCATCTTTGATTAATGAGCTAGTCAAGTAGAGGCATACTAGTGACGTTATGTTTGTCTATGTATTCACACATGTATCATGTTTCCGTTAATACAATTCTAGCATGAATAATAAACATTTATCATGATATGAGGAAATAAATAATAACTTTATTATTGCCTCTAGGGCATATTTCCTTCTGGGCCTCCCACTTGCACTAGAGTCAATAATCTAGATTACACAGTAATGATTCTAACACCCATGGAGTCTTGGTGTTGATCATGTTTTGCTCATGGAAGAGGCTTAGTCAACGGATCTGCAACATTCAGATCTGTATGTATCTTGCAAATCTCTATGTCTCCCACCTGGACTTGGTCCCGGATAGAATTGAAGCGTCTCTTGATGTGCTTGGTCCTCTTGTGAAATCTGGATTCCTTTGCCAAGGCAATTGCACCAAGATTGTCACGTAAGATCTTCATTGGTCCCGATGCACTAGGTATGACACCTAGATCGGAAATGAACTCTTTCATCCAGACTCCTTCATTTGCTGCTCAAGCAGCTATGTACTCCGCTTCACATGTAGATCCCGCCACGACGCTTTGTTTAGAACTGCACCAACTTACAGCTCCATCGTTTAATAAAAACATGTATCCGGTCTGCGATTTAGAATCGTCCGGATCGGTGTCAAAGCTTGCATCAACGTAACCATTTGCGACTAGCTCTTTGTCACCTCCATATACGAGAAACATATCCTTAGTCCTTTTCGTATTTCGGGATGTTCTTGACCGCTGTCCAAAGGATCCACTCTGGATTACTTTTGGTACCTTCCCCGCCAAACTTATTGCTAAGCATACGTCAGTCCGGTACACAGCATTGCATACATGATAGAGCCTATGGCTGAAGCATAGGAACATCTTTCATTTTCTCTCTATCTTCATTGTGGTCGGGCATTGAGTCCGACTCAATTTCACACCTTGTAATACGTGCAAGAATCCTTTCTTTGCCTCGATCCATCTTGAACTTTTCAAAACTTTATCAAGGTATGTGCTTTGTGAAAGTCCAACAAGCGCCTTGATCTATCTCTATAGATCTTGATGCCCAATATGTAAGTGAGCTTCACCGAGGTCTTTCATTGAAAAACTTTTATTCAAGTATCCTTTTATGCTATCCAGAATTCTATATCATTTCCAATCAATAATATGTCATCTACATATAATATCGTAAATGCCATGAGCTCCCACTCACTTTCTTGTAAATACAGCTTCTCCAAAAGTCTCAGTATAAAACCATATGCTTTGATCACACTATCAAAGCGTCTATTCCAACTCCGAGATGCTTGCACCAGTCCATAAATGGATCACCGGAGCTTGCACACTTTGTTAGCACTTTTGGATCGATTAAACCTTCTCGTTGCATCATATACAACTCTTCTTCGTAAATCCATTCAAGAATGCAGTTTTGACATCCATTTGCCAAATTTCATAATCATAAATGCAGCAATTGCTAACATGATTCGGACGGACTTAAGCATCGCTATGGGTGAGAAAGTCTCATCGTAGTCAACCCCTTGAACTTGTCGAAAACCTTTCGCAACAAGTCGAGCTTTATTGACAGCTTACATTACCATCGGCGTCAGTCTTCTTCTTAAAGATCCATTTATTCTCAATGGCTTGCCGATCATCGGGCAAGTCAACCAAAAATCCATACTTTGTTCTCATACATGGATCCCATCTCAGATTTCATGGCTTCTAGCCATTTTATGAATCTGGGCTCACCATCACTTCTTCATAGTTCGTGAGGTTCGCCATGGTCAAGTAACATGACATCCGTAATAGGATTACCGCACCACTCAAAAGTGCGGATCTTACTCTGGTTGACCTCCACGGTTCGAGAGAAACTTGATCCAAGTTTCATGATCAATATCATTAGCTTCCTCACTAATTGGTGTAGTTGTCACAGAACCGGTTCTTGTGATGGACTACTTTCCAATAAGGGAGCAGTATGCCACCTCATCAATTTCTAATTTCCTCCCACTCACTTCTTTCGAGAGAAACTCCTTCTCTAGAAAGGATCCGAATTTAGCAACGAAAATCTTGCCCTCAGATCTGTGATAGAAGATGTACCCAACAGTCTCTTTTGGGTATCCTATGAAGACACATTTCTCCGATTTGGGTTCGAGCTTATCTGGTTGAAGTTTCTTCACATAAGCATCGCAGCCCCAAACTTTAAGAAACGACAACTTTGGTTTCTTGCCAAACCACAGTTCATGAGGTGTTGTCTCAATGGATTTTGATGGTGTCCTATTTAATGTGAATGCGGCCGTCTCTAAAGCATAACCCCAAAACGATAGCGGTAAATCAGTAAGAGACAACATAGATCTCACAATATCAAGTAAAGAACGATTACGACGTTCTGACACACCATTTCGTTGTGGTGTTCCGGTGGCGTGAGTTGCGAAACTATTCCGCATTGTTTCAAATGTAAACCAAACTCGTAACTCAAATATTCTCCTCCACGATCAGATCGTAGGAATTTTATTTTGTTGTTACGATGATTTTCCACTTCACTCTGAAATTCTTTGAACTTTTCAAATGTTTTAGACTTGTGTTTCATTAAGTAGATATACCCATATCTGCTCAAATCATCTGTGAAGGTGAGAAAATAACGATACCCGCTGCGAGCCTCAATATTCATTGGACCACAAACATCAGTATGTATGATTTCCAACAAATCAGTTGCTCGCTCCATAGTTCCGGAGAACGGCGTTTTAGTCATCTTGCCCATGAGGCACGGTTCATAAGTACCAAGTGATTCATAATCAAGTGATTCCAAAAGTCCATCAAGATGGAGTTTCTTCATGCGCTTTATACCGATATGACCTAAACGGCAAGTACACAAATAAGTTGCACTATCATTATCAACTCTGCATCTTTTGGTTTCAACACTATGAATATGTGTATCACTACTATCGAGATTCAATAAAATAGACCACTCTTCAAGGGTGCATGACTATAAAAGATATTACTCATATAAATAGAACAACCATTATTCTCTCGATTTAAATGAATAACCGCCTCGCATCAAACAAGATCCAGATATAATGTTCATGCTCAACGCCGCACCAAATAACAATTATTTAGGTCTAAAACTAATCCCGATGGTAGATGTAGAGGTAGCGTGCCGACCGCGATCACATCGACTTTGGAACCATTTCCCACGCTGCATCGTCACCTCGCCCTTAGCCAATCTTCGCAATCCGTAGTCCCCTGCTTCGAGTTGCAAATATTAGCAATGTAACCAGTATCAAATACCTGTGTACTATCTGCGCGAGCATTAGTAAGGTACACATCAATAACATGTATATCACATATACCTTTGTTCACTTTGTCATCCTTCTTATCCGCCAAATACTTGGGGCAGTTCCGCTTCAAAGGTCCAAATGCGCTTTAAAGAGAAGCACTTTCCTCGTGCTTAGGTCCAGACTTGGGTTTCTTCTCTTGAGCAAGCAACTTGTTTGCTGTTCTTTTAAGTTCCCTTCTTCTTCCCTTTGCCCTTTTTCTTGAAATCGGTGGTCTTGTTGACCATCAACACTTGATGCTCCTTTTGATTTCTACCTCCGCAGCTTTTTAGCATTGCGTAAGAGCTCGGGAATAGTATTGTCCATCCCTTGCATATTATAGTTCATCACGAAGCTCTTGTAGCTTGGTGGCAAGTGATTGAAGAATTCACAATGACACTATCATCGTGAAGATTAACTCCCGCTTGAATCAAGCGATTATTATACCTGCATATTTTGAGTATGTGTTCACCCATGAACTATTCTCCTCCATCTTGCAGCTATAGAACTTATTGGAGACTTCATATCTCTCAATCCGGCATTTGCTTGAAATATTAACTTCAACTCCTAGAACATCTCATATGCTCCATGACGTTCAAAACGTCGTTGAAGACCCGGTTCCAAGCCGTAAAGCATGGCACATCGAACTATCGAGTAGTCATCGCCTTTGCTCTACCGTGACGTTCTCTAACGCCGCCATTGCCAGATCAGCGGCAGGTTCGCACCTCAAATGCTTCCTGGATCGTAATTCTTACTGTGCATCAATGAGGATAATCCTCAAAGTTACGGACCCAAATTCGTAATTGCTACCATCATCTTTCAACTTTGTTTTCTCAAGGAACGCATTAAAATTCAAATCTAACGACAAAGACGAGCCATCTATCTACAACAATCATAGACAAGCAAAATACTATCACGCATTACTAAGTTCATGATAAATTTAAGTTCAATTAATCATATTACTTAAGAACTCCCACTTAGACGTACATCTCTCTAGTCATCTAAGTGATCACGTGATCCAAATCAACTAAACCATGTCCGATCATCACGTGAGATGGAGTAGTTTCAATGGTGAACATCACTATGTTGATCATATCTACTATATGATTCACGCTCGACCTTTCGGTCTCCGTGTTCCGAGGCCATATCTGTATATGCTAGGCTCATCAAGTTTAACTCTGAGTATTCCGCTGCGTGTGCAACTGCTTTTGCACCGTTGTATTTGAACGTAGAGCCTATAACACCCGATCATCACATGGTGTCTCAAAGACGAAGAACTTTTGCAACGGTGCATACTCGTGGAGAACACTTCTTGATAATTAGTGAGAGATCATCTTAAAATGCTACCATCAATCAAAGCAAGATAAGATGCATAAAGGATAAACATCACATGCAATCAATATAAGTGATATGATATGGCCATCATCATCTTGTGCTTGTGATCTCCATCTCCGAAGCACCGCCGTGATCACCATCGCCATCGGGCGCCGACACCTTGATCTCCATCGTAGCATCGTTGTCGTTCGCCATCTATTGCTTCTACGACTATCGCTACCGCTTAGTGATAAAGTAAAGCAATTACAGGCTTGCATTTCATTCAATAAAGCGACAACCATATGGCTCTCGCCAGCCGATAACTTCGGTTACAAAACATGATCATCTCATACAATAAAATATAGCATCACGTCTTGACCATATCACATCACAACATGCCCTGCAAAACAAGTTAGACGCCCTCTACTTTGTTGTTGCAAATTTTACGTGGCTGCTACGGGCTGAGCAAGAACCGTTCTTACCTATGCATCAAAACCACAACGATAGTTTGTCAAGTTAGTGCTGTTTTAACCTTCGCATGGACCAGGCGTAGCCACACTCGGTTCAACTAAAGTTGGTGAAACAGACACCCGCCAGCCACCTGTGTGCAAAGCACGTTGGTAGAACCAGTCTCGCGTAAGCGTACGCGTAATGTTGGTACGGGCCGCTTCATCCAACAAAACCGCCGAACCAAAGTATGACATGTCGGGTAAGCAAGATGACTTGTATCGCCCACAACTCACTTGTGTTCTACCCGTGCATATAACATCTACGCATAAAACCTGGCTCGGATGCCATCGTTGGGGAACGTAGTAATTTCAAAAATTCCCACGCACACGCAAGATCATGGTGATGCATAGCAACGAGAGGGAGAGTGTTGTCCACGCACTCGTAGACCCTAAGCCGGAAGCGTTATGACAAAGCGGTTGATGTAGTCGCACGTCTTCACGATCCGACCGATCCAAGCACCGAACGACAGCACCTCCGAGTTCAGCACACGTTCAGCTCGATGACGGTCCCGGACTCCGATCCAGCGAGGTGTCGGGATGAGTTCCACAAGACGACGGCATGGTGACGATGATGATGTTCTACCGACGCAGGGCTTCGCCTAAACACCGCAACGATATGATCGAGGTGGAATATGGTGGAGGGGGGCACCGCACACGGCTGAGGAACAATCACGAAGATCAACTTGTGTCTATGGGGTGCCCCCTGCCCCCGTATATAAAGGAGTGGAGGAGGGGGAGGGCCGGACCTCTCTATGGCGCGCCCTAGGGGAGTCCTACTCCCACCGGGAGTAGGACTCCCCCTTTCCTAGTCCAACTAGAAGTCCTTCCAAGTAGTAGGAGTAGGAGAGAAGGAAAGGGAAGGGAGAAGGAGAAGGAAGGAAGGGGGCGCCTCCCTAGTCCAATTCGGACTAGTCCATGGGGAGGGTGCAGCCACCCTTTGGTCCCTTTCTCCTTTCCCGTATGGCCCATCAAGGCCCAATACGAATTCCGTAACTCTCCGGCATCTCGAAAATTCCCGAATCACTCGGAACCTTTCCAAGTCCGAATATAGTCGTCAATATATTGATCTTTACGTCTCGACCATTTCGAGACTCCTCGTCATGTCCCCGATCTCATGCGGAATCCGAACTCCTTGGTACATCAAAACTCATAAACTCATAATATAACTGTCATCGAAATCTTGTTGCAAGCGGACCCTACGGGTTCGAGAACAATGTAGACATGACCGAAACACGTTTCCTGTCAATAACCAATAGCGGAACCTGGATGCTCATATTGGCTCCCACATATTCTACGAAGATCTTTATCGGTCAAACCGCATAACAACATACGTTGTTCCCTTTGTCATCGGTATGTTACTTGCCAGAGATTCGATCGTCGGTATCTCATTACCTAGTTCAATCTCGTTACCGGCAAGTCTCTTTACTCGTTCGTAATACATCATCTCACAAATAACTCATTAGTTGCAATGCTTGCAAGGCTTAAGTGATGTGCATTACCGAGAGGGCCCAGAGATACCTCTCTGATAATCGGAGTGACAAATCCTAATCTCGAAATACGCCAACCCAACATGTACCTTTGGAGACACCTGTAGAGCTCCTTTATAATCACCCGATTCGCCAGGACGCTTGGTAGCACACAAAGTGTTCCTCCCAGAACGGAGTTGCATAATCTCATAGTCATAGGAACATGTATAAGTCATGAAGAAAGCAATAGCAATATACTAAAGCGATCGTGGTGCTAAGCTAACGGAATGGGTCATGTCAATCACATCATTCTCCTAATGATGTGATCCCATTAATCAAATGACAACACATGTCTATGGTTAGGAAACATAACCATCTTTGATTAATGAGCTAGTCAAGTAGAGGCATACTAGTGACGTTATGTTTGTCTATGTATTCACACATGTATCATGTTTCCGGTTAATACAATTCTAGCATGAATAATAAACATTTATCATGATATGAGGAAATAAATAATAACTTTATTATTGCCTCTAGGGCATATTTCCTTCAAGAAGCAAGATGACTTATATCGCCCACAACTCACTTGTGTTCTACTCGTGCATATGACATCTACGCATAAAACCAGTGCTCGGATGCCATCGCTGGGGAACGAGTAATTTCAAAAAATTCCTACGCACACGCAAGATCATGGTGATGCATAGCAACGAGAGGGGAGAGTGTTGTCCACGCACTCGTGAGACCGAAGCGGAAGCGTTAGCACAACGCGTTGATGTAGTCGACGCCTTCACGATCCGACCGATCAAGTACCAAACGACGGCACCTCCGAGTTCAGCACACGCTCAGCCCGATGGCGTCCCTCGAACTCCGATCCAGCCGAGTGTTGAGGGAGAGTTTCGTCAAGACGACGGCGTGGTGACGATGATGATGTTCTACTCGACGCAGGCTTCGCCTAAGCACCGCTTCAAGATTATCGAGGTGGACTATGGTGGAAGGGGGCACCGCACACGGCTAAAAGATCAAACGATCAATTGTTGTGTCTTTGGGGTGCCCCCCTACCCCCATATCTAAAGGAGCAAGGGGGAGGTGCGGCCGGCCAGGAGGGGCGCGCCAGGAGGAGTCCTACTCCTACTGGAGTAGGACTCCTCCCTTTCCTTGTTGGACTAGGAGTGGAGGGGAAAGAGGAGGAGAGAGGAAGTAAAGGGGGCGCCCCCCCCCTCTCCTTGTCCTATTCGGACTAGGGGGGAGGGGCGCGTGGCCCTGCCCTGGCCACCTCTCCTCTTCTCCACAAGGCCCACTATGGCCCATTAAGCCCCCGGGGGGGTTCCGTAACCTCCCGGTACTCCGGTAAAATCCCGATTTCACCCGGAACACTTCCGATATCCAAATATAGGCTTCCAATATATCAATCTTCATGTCTCAACCATTTCGAGACTCCTCGTCATTTCCGTGATCACATCCGGACTCAACAACCTTCGTACATCAAAACATATAAAATCATAATATAACATATTGAAACTTTAAGCGCAAGGACCCTACGGGTTCGAGAACTATGTAGACATGACCGAGACACATCTCCGGTCAATAACCAATAGCGGAACCTAGATGCTCATATTGGCTCCCACATATTCTACGAAGATCTTTATCGGTCAAACCGCATAACAACATACATTGTTCCCTTTATCATCAGTATGTTACTTGCCCGAGATTCGATCGTCGGTATCTCAATACCTAGTTCAATCTCGTTATCGCAAGAAGTCTCTTTACTCGCTCCGTAATACATCATCCCGCGAACTAACTCATTAGTTGCAATGCTTGCAAGGCTTAAGTGATGTGCATTACCGAGAGGGCCCAGAGATACCTCTCCGACAATCGGAGTGACAAATCCTAATCTCGAAATACGCCAACTCAACAAGTACCTTCGGAGACACCTGTAGAGCATCTTTATAATCACCTAGTTACGTTGTGATATTTGGTGGCACACAAAGTGTTCCTCTGGTAAACGGGAGTTGCATAATCTCATAGTCATAGGAACATGTATAAGTCATGAAGAAAGCAATAGCAACATACTAAACGATCGAGTGCTAAGCTAACAGAATGGGTCAAATCAATCACATCATTCTCCTAATGATGTTATCCCGTTAATCAAATGACAACTCATGTCAATGGTTAGGAAACATAACCATCTTTGATTAACAAGCTAGTCAAGTAGAGGCAGACTAGTGACACTCTGTTTGTCTATGTATCCACACATGTATTATGTTTCCGGTTAATACAATTCTAGCATGAATAATAAACATTTATCATGATATAAGGAAATAAATAATAACTTTATTATTGCCTCTAGGGCATATTTCCTTCACGTTGATCCTGGCCCACGCGTCGCAGGCGTCAACATCCTCGGCGACAACCGTGTGGAAGATGTCCTTCGAGACCGTCTGGTAGAACCAACGGATGATCATGGCCTCGATGGCGGACCACTCCGGATCGCCGCGCATGTACGCACTGTCCACGGAACCGTCGACGTGCTCGGTGAGATATTACTCGCGGAAGATGAGGTTGAAGTAGGTCTTTCATGCATAGTACGACGTGCTGGAGCTGTCGAGACGGATAGGGACCCGGGCCTCAATGTTGAGGTCACGGATGGCGGCGGCGGAGCAGTGAAGGCTAGCGAAGGGGTTCGACGAGCGGGTGGTGGAGGAATCGGGCGAAGACATGGCGGTGCACGGGTAGGGTTAGGGGCAGCGGCACGGTGGAGAGGCGTGACTGCGGGTCGAGTTAGGGTTTGGAGGGGTGTGAGAGGCAGCGGCGGCGGGGAGTGCGGCAGCTGCGGAGGTGCGGCGCTGCTGGAGGGAGGCAGGGGCAGAGACGGCGCAACGGGGCGGCGGTGGCTCAAGCGGGAAGGCATGGTGGCGGCGATCGGCGCGGCTTGGGAGGCGGAAGCGGGCAAGATAGGCGGTGGCGTGGCGGATAGTGGGAAGGCGCGGCGACGGCGTGATGCGGCGGTGGTGAGTGCGGCGGTGGCGCATGTGAGGAGGGCGCGGCGGCGGCGGCAAGCCCTAGAGTCGGACCGCCAAGATGATACCATGTAGACGGGATAGTTTGCAATACAATAGACGTTGTATTAATGTGGTGCTGGTGCACGTATATATAATTACAGGGTAGATTTTTACCTCAACTATACAAGACTATGAGGTGGGCCACAACTCTAACATACATGCAACACAAAATACATACTCAACACCCTCACAAAGAAGTGCACAAGGGTAACTGAGTAGGTAGGCACAATAGCACGAGGAGTCTCTCTGGATCTGCTTGCTAGCTCCATGGCTATTGTGCACATCCGACTTTGGTCAAAACTCTTACTATTTAAATGATTTTTGCTGAGCAAGGTTTGGTAAAAAAAACTTATAAAGATATGCTTTTTAACACAGTACAGACGCAAGCGCTCATACATACGCGTATGCACCATCCCTATAAACGCACACACGCATACCGCACCCTTATGAGCATCTTCGAGAGACTGAGCCAGCATATCATCTTGAGATTTATGAAATCATCGTAGGCGCCTCGTTTTCAACAAGAACGTCTCCTCCCACTGAAAGCATATCGCCGGAAATCCTAAAATAAATTCAGGAATAATGCGAGCATCAGGACTTGAACCTTGGTGGGCTGGGGATACCGCTGTCCCGCTAACCGTCCAACGACAGGTTAGTTCGCTATAAAGATATGCTTTGTGCTTGATAGAGAAAGTAACTCTTATGTATGTATATGCTCGTATTTATTTTGAGAATTGCTTAATTATTATCGATCATGGTTTTAGAAGGGGTTACTTTTCCACCCCAAGTCTACAAGGATGATCCAGTGATAACAATGGCAGCGGCTGAAGCAGTCGGAGCACCGATTAGAGTGACGGTGCCACAAACTGCCGACGGTGGTCGTCAAAATGAGGTACTGCTGGCGGGTAGGTCGTTGATGAGCACTAGCTGATGGAGGGCGGCATCGATTAGGAGGTAGGGTGGTGAAGGCATATGACAACGACGTCAATGAGAAGGGGTAGACTGTATCAGAGAATGGTCAAGATGACAGACATGATGGCGTGGCGAGATGAAAAGAAGAACATAAAGTTGCGGATTCGCAAACATAGTATGGGAGTGGAAGAAATGTTTGTGAGAGGGTACCAATGCTGGAATGTGTGTGTGTGGGGGGGAGATTAAATTGTAAGAATTGCAAAGATATCTAGAGAATATAACTATTGTTGAACAATCTAGTATTAGGAATCTAAATTAGTAAAAGGCAACGTTTCTTAATTTTTTTTAAAGAATGAATTAATGGAAAACAAGAAAACCATAAAATATTGAAAATTCTTCTACAAAGTATGATTTTTTTTTAAAAAATTACCGTGCTCCTATTTCTCCTGGATATATCTTTACACAACATATTTTATAAGTTCAAATAATCTTTTACAATTTTCCCTCTGTTTCTAAATTTTAGCATGGTTGTCACGTGCATACAACCACCAAAACCTCCTTGAGTGGTGATGAAATATAGACGGTTTTGAGGGTTAAGTAACCAAGAATTGGTGTCCTATACTTGAATCGAAGGTGAAAAGTAGACCTTTCCCCTAATATGTAGCCTAGTAAAAACAACTCCATATCATCATCAAAATCGCTCTGAATTGGTCAAGAGATCAATATTGGTGGTTTGAACCCTTGAGAAACCAAGATTAGTAACATATATTGAAATCAAAGGGCAATTTCCCCCATAGTCTAGTGACTAAAAAAATTAGTACTATCAGGGCAACGCTACACGCCGGCCGGCGCCTCGCAAGCCATTGGATTCAAAATTAGATGGCCACCTGATTCAGCTGGCAACTTTGGAACAAGGATGGTTTTGTGCTCCGATGTTTGCAATCGAGTTCATGTTGCGGGACTTTTGTAATAGAGGTATAGTTGCAAAAAAAATTGCAACAGAGCTAATGTTGCAGGTGTTGGAAATATGCCCTAGAGGCAATAATAAAATAGTTATTATTATATTTCTCGTTCATGATAGTTGTTTATTATTCATGCTAGAATTGTATTAACCGGAAATTTAAATACATGTGTGAATACATAAACTACACCGTGTCCCTACTATGCCTCTACTAGACTAGCCCGTTGATCAAAGATAGTTAAGGTTTCCTAACCATAGACATGAGTTGTCATTTGATAACGGGATCACATCATTAGGAGAATAATGTGATGGACAAGACCCAACTATAAGCTTAGCATCAGATCGTTTAGTTATTTGCTACAACTGTCATCATGTCAAGTATCTATTCCTTAGACCATGAGATCGTGCAACTCCCCTAACACTGGAGGAATACTTAGTGTGTATACAAACGCCACTTCTTAACTGAGTGATCACAAAGGTGCTCTACAGGTATCTCTGAAGATGTTTGTTGGGTTGGCACGGATCAAGACCGGAATTTGTCGCTCCGTGTGACGGAGAGATATCTCTGGGGCCTCTCGGTAATACAACATCATAAGAAGCTTCATGTTACTAATAAGTTTAGTCACGGGATCTTGTATTACGGAACGAGTAAAGAGACTTGTCGGTAACGAGATTGAACTAGGTATGGGGATATCGACGATCGAATCTTGGACAAGTAACATATCGCCGGACAAAGGGAATTGCATACGGGATTGACTGAATCCTTGACATCGTGGTTCAACCGATAAATATCTTCGATGAATATGTATGAACCAATATGGGCACCCATGTCCCGCTAATGGTTATTAACCCCAGAGAGGGGTCTCGGTCATGGCTGCATGTTCTGAACTCGTAGGGTCGCACACTTAACATTTGGTAGCGCTAGGGTAGTATTGAGATATTAATAGTTGAAAATATGAAGGTTGTTCGGAGTCCCAGATGGGATCTGGGATGTCACAAGGAGCTCGGGAATGGTCCGTAGGTAAAGATTTATATATGGAAAGTGTAGGACCTTGAAGTATGTCTAGAGGGGGGGTGATTAGACTACTTCACTTGTAAAAAACTTAACCTTTTCCCAATTTTAGACTTTGGCAGATTTTAGCTATTTTTGCACAAGTCAAGCAATCTTCACACAATTCAAGCAAGTATGCAAAGAGTATATAGGCAGCGGAAATTAAAGCATGCAACTTGCAAGAATGTAAAGGGAAGGGTTTGGAGGATTCAAACGCCAATTGGAGACATTGATGTTTTTGTCGTGGTTCCGATAGGTGGTGCTATCGTACATCCACGTTGATGGAGACTTCAACCCACGAAGGGTAGCAGTTATGTGAGTCCACGGAGGGCTCCACCCATGGAGGGTCCACGAAGAAGCAACCTTGTCTATCCCACCATGGTCGTCGCCCACGAAGGACTTGCCTCACTAGCGGTAGATCTTCACGAAGTAGGCGATCTCCTTGCCCTTACAAACTCCATGGTTCAACTCCAAAATCTTGTCGAGGCTCCCAAGTGACACCTAGCCAATCTAGGAGACACCACTCTCAAGAAGTAACAAATGGTGTGTTGATGATGAACTCCTTGCTCTTGTGCTTCAAATGATAGTTCCCCCAACACTCAACTCTCTCACACAGGATTTGGATTTGGTGGAAAGAAGATTTGAGTGGAAAGAAACTTGGGAAAGGCTAGAGATCAAGATTCATATGGTAGGAATGGAATATCTTGGTCTCAACACATGAGTAGGTGGTTCTCTCTCGAACTGGTAAGTTGGAAGTGTAGGTTTGTTCTCGATGGCTCTCTCCATGAATGAAGAGGAGGTGGAGGGGTATATATAGCCTCCACACAAAATCTAACTGCTACACACAATTTACCAAACTCGGTGGGACCGAATCAACAAACTCCTACGGACCGATTCAGAAACCTAGTGACCGTTAGTGGTTTCGATGGGACCGACATGCAACTCGGTAGGACCGATATGGTTAGGGTTAGGGCATAACGTAATCTCGGTGAGACCGATTACACAAACTCGGTGAGACCGATTTTGGAAAGTAGCTAACCAGAGAGTTGGTGAGGTAAAATCGGTGGGATCGATTCGCTCTTTCGGTGAGACCGAAAAGTTACGAAAAGGAAACAGAGAGTTTACATTGCAATCTCGGTGGGACCGATCGCTCACTTTGGTTAGACCGACACGTTACGAAGGGAAACAGAGAGATTACAATCCCATCTCGGTGAGATCGAGATCCCTATCGGTGAAACCGATTTGCCTAAGGTTTGTGGCAATGGCTATGGCATCTGAACTCGGTGGCGCCGGATAGAAAGAATCGGTGGGGCCGAGTTTGACTTTAGGTTTAGGTCAAATGTGGATGTAAGAAAGTAGTTGAGGGTTTTGGAGCGTATCACTAAGCACATGAAGCAAGAGGCTCATTAAGCAACACCTCATCCCTCCTTGATAGTATTGGCTTTTCCTATAGACTCAATGTGATCTTGGATCACTAAAATGTAAAATGTAGAGTCTTGAGCTTTTGAGCTTGAGCCAATCCTTTGTCCTTAATATTTTGAGGGATCCACTTTCATCATCCATGCCATGCCATTCATTGAGTTTTCCTAAAATATTTGTCTTGGAATAGCATTAGCTCAATGAGCTATATGTTGTTATGAATTACCAAAACCACCTAGGGATAGTTGCACTTTCAATCTCCCCTTTTGGTAATTGATGACAACATATAGATCAAAGCTTCGACAAACGATAATAAGATTGAAAAGCATCGCCGCTTTGAGAAGTATGTGATAAGCAAGAGCTCCCCCTAAATTTGTGCATGTTTTAAGATTTGCTTTGGACTGCAAATGCACAAGGAATTAGGCTCATGGGTTACTCTTCCATGTCACATACATCTTGGTGGAGCGCTTGAAATAATAAAGATTGAATACATGCACTCATCACCAAGCAAAGTGAATGATCATATAAGTATAAGTGAGATAATATCATCTAACAAGCATAAGTGTAGCTTATGATCAAACACATGATCATCAATGTCTCACATGTAATAGCATAGTATCTCAAGCAATCAAAAGGAAACAAGGTTCAACCAAGACGACAAGAGAGAACAAAAGCAAACTCTCTCTCTCTCGAAGCCTATGATCTATACATTTTTCCCCCTTTGGCAACAAGTTACCAAAAAGTTCCTAGAAAATGCATAGTACTATATCGTCTCTCGTGCTTGGTCTTCACTGGTGGCGTAGAGATGGCTCCTTGGACGAAGACTTCAGCTTGATGTGGAAGGAGCTGAAGGAGTTAGTCTTTGGAGGCTGTGGTGGAGGCGAGATGAAGTGACTCGTGTCTGCAATCGGCTCTGCAGCTGATCTCCGAGCTCGAGGCACTCTGGCAAAAGCATCGCTTGTTGTCCCGCCCTTCCTCTCCCGTGCATGTCATCCTGTAGCTGCTCCACAATCGATCGAATCTCGATTACTTTGACATCAAGATCATAGAATTTTTGTTCCATGATTCTTTCCCGAGCTCTCCCGGTTTTTGAGTTAGGGTGGCCAACCCTTCTCAATCCAGAGTTGATGCTATCAAGTAACCAAGCTGGTCCTGCTTGCTCTTCAAAAGTACTCAGATGCCTCTACTAGAGTTGGCATCTTGGCAGCCTTCTCTTTCCTTGCTTTCTCCTTCTTCACTTGAGCTTGTCGATGATGGTTCATTCTCATTCATGACAACTTGATTGTCCTCAAAGTCGAGGATAGAGAACAAAGTGTTCCTTATCCAATGAGATATTTCCCTCGTGCCCATCTTTGAGTTAATCAACTCCCGAATTTGTGGGGCATATCCACGCCTTCTCTTTTGGTCTGCTTCTGTCCTCTTGATAGTCTCAACTATGAGGCTCATGACATTGAATTTAAGGGCACATGAAATATGTGTAGCAAATTAATTGCATGCCCTCCGATCATGTTGTGGTCACCTGATTTGGGCAACAGTGTGCCTTAGGATCCAGCTTGATCGTTGGCAGCCCGACAGAAGAAAATGAACTGACCCAAACTTGAAAGTCTCAAGAGCTTCATCTGGGATCTCCTTGTACATCTGTGACATAGAGTTATGATCCATCTTCTTCTTGGCATAAATGTCCAAGTCATCTTCACTCTCCTTTGGGGCATTGATCAGACTTGCCCATTCCTCAATGGTTGATTGGTATCTCGTTCCTTCGGACATCCAAACTATCCTCGCCATCTGGATAGAAATGTCTTTGTCGAGTAGAATTGCATAATGAGCTCATCATTCGAAGTTTGTGAGCTTCGCCCAACAAAATCTGCAACTCCACATGCAATCAAGCCGCTATACACTCCGTGATAGTGTTCCTCATTCTCCTTCATGTAGGTCCAAATGACCCACCTCATATCACACACTATGGGTTTCTTGTCCAACAAGATTGTCTCATAGAAGTCCTGCTGCTCCTTTGTGTGGAACCTGTAATCAACAGCAGTCCTTCTCCTAGTGGCATATGGATCTGACTCTCTCCATAGCCTCAACCCTGAATCTCTCCTGATCTTCATGTTCTCAGCCACAGGATGAGCATCATTGTGGTCTGGAATCTTGGGTTTGAGCTTTCTCAGGACTTGTCCTTCATCATCTTCCTCGGCAACAACATCGAACCTTGGGGCCTTGTTCTTTTCAAAATTGGTATATTCCTCGTATTCCTCTTAGGTGCACTCTTGGGCTTGGAGGCAGCTTTGGGTGCTTCTTTGGGCTTTGAAGTTGCAGCCCTGACTTTATGGCATCACCCATCAGCTTTTGTGCCTTGGGTGCCGGTGCAAGAACCTCTTCTTCTTCCTCTTCTTCCATCATGGAAGGCTTTCCAATCACTCTAGGCGTGGTCTTCTTGACCCTTTCCTTCCTTTTCTTTCCTTCTGCAGCGAGCTCTTTGGGTTGGTATTCCAAAGATAGTTGAGTTTATACTCTGGCTTTAGAAATTGGTTGTCTTCCTGCAGGCCTTTTGATTTTCATTCCTGGCTTTACAGCAGTTGAGCTGTACTCCTTCTTGAGCACTCTCTTCTTTGAACTAGCCTCATCCTCAACTGCCACATAATCCTTATCCTCAGACTTTGAGGTCTTCTTCTTCCTTGTCCTAGTGGCAGCTTTGGGCAAATTGTTGGGTGTGCTTCTGCTTCCCTCATCTGAGATGCTGGAGGGACTAGTGCCCTCACTCATGTGAATCTCCTCTTGACTGCTCGCTATCACTTTGGTCCGACATGCCGCACACACTGTTCGACCACAGTGAATAGTTATAGATGAGGTAGAGTGGATGAGCATCACAAAATGCAGAGATTTTTGCCAAAGAATGATTCAAAAGCTTAGTTCTAGTTTTCCATAGAAAGCATTTCGGATCTACCGATTTTCAAACTCGGTGATCACCGGGCGCTTTGGAACCTAAACTAGTGAACTCGGTCGAGATCGAGTCACAGTTCGGTGGTACCGAGACTGCTAGGGTTTCACAAAGTTTTAAAATCGGTCACACCGATTAGCAATTCTCGGTCAGACCGAGAGTTACTAGTGCAATGGCGTTAGCCAAATCGGTGGGACCGAGTTTTTCAAATCGGTGGGACCGAGTTTTTCAACTCGGTGGGTCCGAGATGGTTTCGTGAAACTCTGACCCTAAATTTTGAATCAGACCTATTCTAAGGATTGTTTTGACCGGATAGAGGTGTTTCAATCGTGGCAAGAAGCATAACAAACACAATGTCTGAGAATCGAGAGGAGGATAGCACTGTGATCGAGTTCATACCCTAGTTGGCGTGAACTCGCTTCTGGCGGCAACGGGCGGAGATGAAATCTGTTGACGGCGGAGACCAGCTGACGGTAATGGGCGACGAAGTCGACGATCCGGAGACCTAGTAGGCAGAGCGAGCTATGCGCGGGCGAAGAGTTCCGGAGAAAGTTTTCCAAAATTTGCCCGTGTGAATATATAGCTCGACACTGTCGGTGTGACCGAGTGGAACAACTCGGTGGCACTGAGATGCATAACTCATATGATTCTGCAACTCGGTGTGACCGAAAAGTTCAAATCGGTTGCACCGAGATTGAAAACCTAGATCGACTTAGTGATCTCAAGTCTGACCGAAATTGAGGAATCGGTCGGACCGAAAATCACAAAGAAGTTTTGGAAGTTTAAGTCTATGATGAATCGGGACTCCGGTGCTCCTCACACAGAGTGGTTCGAATCGACTTGATCAAATTTTGTTATGTAGCATGAATAGAGTTTGTGACGAGAAAAGCATAGATAGCTAGAGAAGGTTCTTAGGCACTCTTGTTCATCCACTTGGCCAAAGAAAAAGAAACCAATCAATCAAAACAACAAGTGGATGTCCTCGAATGAGTAAAATATGCAACCAACATGCTCACACAATAAAATGTCAAATGAAATATGTGACAAAGCATGCACAACCAATTCTAGCATCTATCAAGCAATTGGCGATGACTAGGTCATCTATATATGAGTATATTGACTTAGGAGTCAAATGAGAACATTTGATCATAGGTCATACTCATCGTTTAAGCTCAAGTGGGGCTACCACTTTTACATAAAGCATTTATGTGTTCACATCATTAGTGTTGCTTTGACTCATTTCTTGGAGTTAAGCTCCCCCTAGATGTGAGATCCCCCCTTAGAGGGATGAACTAACCTTGGGTTTTGTCGATGATGACTTCATGTAGGTGTTGAAGATGTGGATGCTCAATGTTGATGTAGATCTTATGGAGCAATCCTTTGAAGTGAGTTGCACTTTCAATACCTACATGGGTTAGTCCCACAAGGAACAAACAAGTATATCCATAGACATAGAGTGATGCACACACAAAATGATGTCCATGAAAACATTAGGTTACCTTGTCCCTTGCCTTACCAACATGAGGGTTTGTGACTCCTTGAACTAGTGGAAGATATGGAAGTTGAATGCACTTGTCCTTGCCATAATGATATGAGTGAAGAATGTTGGCGGAGTCTCCCTCAAGAACTCTCTAGTTCTTCTTCGGGACCCACATCATCTTGATGGGAATCCTTGGTGTAGTAGTTGTACTTGATGAAGTAGAACTTGACGTAGTCTTGGGAACCCACTTGACCAAGGCCTTAGGTGCTTCTTCAAATGCATCAATCTCCTCTTGAAGCTTGTCCTTGCCTTTGTTCTTGTGGTCTTGTGGTGGAAGATCATCTTGTGCTTGTGTTCCTTTGAAGGAAGTAGGATCATACTTCTCTTGTTGTGGACAAACTTTGTCTTGGGGTATTGATCTTCTTCCCATTCTACTCCATTAGCATTGAACTTTCGTTCAAAACCAACACCTTGATTCTTCCGGTGCCTTCCTTGCTTGCGTACAATTTCCTCGAATTGCTTACTCCCGGCAAGGCTCTTGTATACACCTTTCTCTATAATTCCCTTCAATAAGCTGTTTTCTTGCTCAAGTGTAACTTGGCAAAGAGAATCATTAGTGGAATCAAGAGAACTACTAGAAGCAACAATATTGGATTTAGCATTGTTATTGTTACTACTAGAGGAAGAATCTTTCTTGTTCTTGTTACTAGACTTGACTTGAGGCATGTAAGTAGATAAGAGTAAACGCTTGGCAATGTAAGAAGAACTTTTCTTCTGGAGATCATCATTGATTGCTTTTAGGAACTCATGCTCTTGCTCAAGATTGAGCTTTTCAAAGCGTAACTTCTCATGAGCCCATAAAAGTTCTCGGGTATCTTTGAAGATAGTTTCATGAGCTAACTTAAGAGTGTTTAGTTCTTTAGTTAGTAGCTCAATCTTCTCCTTATCATTGTCATTCGTTTCATTTTGATTAGCATGATTAATTGACGTTTCATCATAGTATTCATCACTAGAGTTGTCAACAAGTAAATCATCATCACCTAACAAGTCATCTTCATCACTATTAAAATCAACATACTCGGGTGTGTTACCTTAGGACCTTTGGCCATGAAGCATCTTCCAATTCCTTCATTTGGTGAATCAAATATGTCGTGAGAGTTGGTTGACACAAGTGCTAGACCGCAACACCTTCATCTTGAGTGTATTCGAGTCGGAGTGATAGCTTGTCTCGGAGTGATTGTCGGAGTCGGGCGGATACCCATTCACCAACATGAGCTTGATGTCTTCGTTTTGTGTAGCTCTTTGATGACTTGTCCTTCCTTTCCGAATCCTTGCTTCTCCGTGAGGGTCTTCGTTCATAACGATCATCTCTACTCCTTCTCTCTCTTTGTGGTGATTCTTCTCTTCTACTTCTTCTCTTTGGAGAATCTTCTCTTCTTTTGTAGGGTGTCGTACACTCATTGGAGTAGTGTCCGGGTCTCCCACAATTGTAGCAATTGCGCTCTCGACTAGAAGATCTTTTGTCATTGTAGGATCTTGACTTAGAGCTTCTTTCTTTGCTTCTACTCTTGTAGAATTTTTTGAAGTTCTTCACCATTAAGCTCAATTCTTCATTGAAGGTTTGTTTCTCACTTGATGATGTGGGGGCTTCACATGAGGCTTTGTAAGCACCACTTGACTTGTTGTGAAGTTCCTCCTTATCCTTGAGTGACATCTCATGAGCAACAATTCTTCCAATGACTTTCGTTGGCTTGAGATCTTTGTAATTTGGCATCATTTGGATCAATGTGCACTGCGGTATCATATTTTCCATCCAATGCTCTTAGGATCTTCTTGATGATGAATCATCGGTCATCTCTTCACTTCCTAAGCCGGCAATCTAATTTGTGATAAGAGCAAGCCTAGAGTACATTTCAATGACACCTTCACCATCCTTCATTTTGAACTTGTCAAGCTGACTTTGGAGCACATCCAACTTGGATTCCTTGATGGAGTCGGTACCTTCATGCATATCAATCAAAGTATCTCAAATTTCCTTTGCATTCTCAAGGCGGCTGATTTTGTTGAATTCTTGAGGGCACAAGCCATTGAAGAGGATATCACAAGCTTGAGCGTTGTATTGCAGCATCTTCAACTCATCCGCGCTTAGCTTCACGGTTCGGTTCTCTCCCATCAAAGAATTCACCTTGCAAGCCAATACACACAATAGCCCAAAGCGGGGTTATGTCCGAGAATATGCATTTTCATCTTATGCTTCCAACTAGCAAAATTAGTGCCATCAAAGTAAGGACCTCTACGGTGATAATTTCCTCGCTAGACGCCATACTCTCCTAGGTTGTGAAACCAAGGCTATGACCACCAAAAGCTATGGAAATCAAAGCAAATGGAGACCAAAGCTCGATACCACTTGTAGGACCTTGAAGTATGTCTAGAGGGGGGCGATTAGACTACTTGACTTGTTAAAAACTTAACCTTTTCCCAATTTTAGACTTTGGCAGATTTTAGCTATTTTTGCACAAGTCAAGAAATCTTCACACAATTCAAGCAAGCATGCAAAGAGTATATAGGCAGCGGAAATTAAAGCATGCAACTTGCAAGAATGTAAAGGGAAGGGTTTGGAGGATTCAAACGCAATTGGAGACACGGATGTTTTTGTCGTGGTTCCGATAGGTGGTGCTATCGTACATCCACGTTGATGGAGACTTCAACCAACGAAGGGTAGCAGTTATGCCTTGAGTCCACGGAGGGCTCCACCCGCTGAAGGATCCATGAAGAAGCAACCTTATCTATCCCACCATGGCCGCCGCCCACGAAGGACTTGCCTCACTAGCGGTAGATCTTCACGAAGTAGGCGATCTCCTTGCCCTTACAAACTCCTTGGTTCAACTCCACAATCTTGTCGGAGGCTCCCAAGTGACACCTAGCCAATCTAGGAGACACCACTCTCCAAGAAGTAACAAATGATGTGTTGATGATGAACTCCTTGCTCTTGTGCTTCAAATGATAAGTCTCCCAACACTCAACTCTCTCTCACAGGATTTGGATTTGGTGGAAAGAAGATTTGAGTGGAAAGCAACTTGGGAAAGGCTAGAGAACAAGATTCATATGGTAGGAATGGAATATCTTGGTCTCAACACATGAGTAGGTGGTTCTCTCTCTAACCTAGTAAGTTGGAAGTGTAGGTTTGTTACGATGGGTCTCTCCACGAATGAAGAGGAGGTGGAGGGTATATATAGCCTCCACACAAAATCTAACCGTTACACACAATTTACCAAACTCGGTGGGACCGAATCAACAAACTCGGTCGGACCGATTCAAGAAACCTAGTGACCGTTAGTGGTTTCGATGGGACCGACATGCAACTCCGGTAGGACCGATATGGTTAGGGTTAGAGCATAACGTAATCTCGGTGAGACCGATTACACAAACTTCGGTGAGACCGATTTTGGTAATTAGCTAACCGTAGAGTTGGTCGGAGTAAACTCGGTGGGACCGATTAAGCTCTTCGGGGAGACCGAAAAGTTGCGAAAAGGAAACAGAGAGTTTACATTGCAATCTCGGTGGGACCGATCGCTCACTTCGGTTAGACCCAAAAGTTACGAAGGGAAACAGAGAGATTACAATCCCATCTCGGTGAGACCGAGATCCCTATCGGTGAAACCGATTTGCCTAAGGTTTGTGGCAATGGCTATGACATCCGAACTTCGGTGGCGCCGGATAGAAAGAATCGGTGGGGCCGAAGTTTGACTTTAGGTTTAGGTCAAATGTGGATGTAAGAAAGTAGTTGAGGGTTTTGGAGCATATCACTAAGCACATGAAGCAAGAGGCTCATTAAGCAACACCTCATCCCTCCTTGTTAGTATTGGCTTTTCCTATAGACTCAATGTGATCTTGGATCACTAAAATGTAAAATGTAGAGTCTTGAGCTTTTGAGCTTGAGCCAATCCTTTGTCCTTAATATTTTGAGGGATCCACTTTCATCATCCATGCCATGCCATTCATTGAGTTTTCCTGAAATATTTGTCTTGGAATAGCATTAGCTCAATGAGCTATATGTTGTTATGAATTACCAAAACCACCTAGGGATAGTTGCACTTTCAGAAAGTCGTTGTCGGGGTTCCGAAAAAAGTTTAGTTTTTTCGGTATTGTACCGGGAAGCCACCGGAAGGTTCTGGAGGGTTCGAACGTCCTTGGAGGGTTCCACCACGTCCCATACAGTAGCATGGGCTGTAGGGGGGCGCCCTGGCCTTAATGGGCCAGGGGCACCAACCCCTACAAGGCCCATGCGCATGGGGAAGGGGAAACCCTAAGAGGGAGGGCCTCCACTTGGCTTGGAGGGCACTCCTCCCCCACTTGGCCGCCGGCTCCCCCTGACTTGGGGGGGGGGGGGCTAGGGCTGCCACGCCCCTCCCTCACCCCTATGTATAGTAGGGAGGCGCAGGGGGCAGCTAACCCTTCGGTGCTTGCCCCGTCTCCCTCCCGTTACTCCTCCACGTTCCGCCAGCGCTTGGCGAAGCCCTGCCGGAGTTCCGCTGCCACCACCACCACCACACCATCCTGTTGGTTCAGACCCCATCTACCTCCTCTCTCTCACTTGCTGGATCAAGAAGGAGAGGACGCCATCGAGTCGTACGTGTGCTAAACTCGGATGTGTCGCACGTGCAGTACTTGGATCGGATTGGATCGCGACGCGAGTACGACTACGCCAACCACGATCTCTAGATCGTTAACGCTTTCGGTCTACAAGGGTATGTAGACACCACTCTCCTCTCGTTGCTATACATCTCCTAAATTGGATCTTGCGTGTTTCGTAGGAATTTTTTTGATTTTCATGCTTCGTTCCCCATCAGCGGATTTTATTTCCATCTTTACCTTTATAGATGTTACGGAAGAAAGTTTTGCAACATCAATGACGTTGCAGAAATCTTTCCTGCAACAAGGAGGATATTGCAAGAAAAAAATCACTAGCGGTTATTCACCGCGAGCTCCCGTCAAACGGCGGCGAGGGAGGAGCGGCACCACATGTCCATGCCATCGCATCACCGCAGGCCTCCGACCAGGTCGCCACACTACCATCCTCATCTTCGGCGAGGTGGGCGCACCGCGTACGGGCGATGGTCGTGGTGGAGGCGTGCGGCAACGGCTGCTACCGCGCCCGACTCAGGGTGCAACATCACCGCCATCCTTCTCTTCGGCGAGGTGGGCGGTTGCCGGCGTCGGCGCCGAAACGTCGAGTGACACGCATCGCTCGTTCATCGATGCGGGGATCTGGACGTCACCGCCTCGCCTTCGTCTTCGTCGACCAGTTGGTGGTGGTAAGATTGCAACGACATGCCAGTTGCAAATCTAGTGGTGGCGGCCCATGAGACACGTGGCCTCTAGGATAGGCGGCGGACGCAAAGAGTTGTGATTCGTCGAGTGATTAGAAGCGATTCTAATACTAGAAAATTCTTTTATTAGTCCCATGGTGCTATTTTCGTCACAGAGCAAGAATCAACGTGCGTAGGGCAATCAAACCACTGGCGAGCATAAACGAAGCCGATGGTGGCCTTCCACGCTCTCTGAACTCCAATCGAATCTAACGTACGGCGGGCACGAGCCACCTTTATTTCCAAAGCACACATAAATTCCTCAAAAGAAATTTCTCCTTGGCCTTCCACGCTCTCTGAACTCCAATCGGATCGTCACCTTTATTTCCAGGCATACATAAATTTCCCGAGGAATTTCTGCACTTGGCCGCGAGAGCGACGTGCACTCGCTAGGCGGCAAGCGCGTGCGGCCAAGCCACCACCGGCCGGCGTCCGCCTGGCTAGCGATGGACGTCGGCATCGGCGAACGGGCGCACGTACGCGTGTGACTTGACGACGGCGACGGTAATGGCCAGGCCACGATTATTTGCGGTGCGGATGTCACCACCGGCCGGCCGGCGAGTGAACCGTCTCGTCGACGACTGACTGACCGGTCGATCATTACCATACAGCTATGGATGCCCTTGTCTCTCCGATGGCATCCGCTGTCCTGCCTGGGCTCAGTGGGCTCCTTTCCCGCCACACAAACAAAAAAAGTTACTGCCGGCTAATTATTTTTTTCTTGTTCTTGTTTGATTACATGTGGTCGATCAAGGAGTGATCTATCTTTTGAAGCAATCTCTCCCTTTTTCGGAGAGCCATGTCACAGAAATCCCGTGTTCTTTCTCTGACAGCGGCACTTAACTCTATCTCGTTCCACTTAAGACATGGATGCGCCTGATGACATGGCCAAAATGATCTACTACAAGTTCCCTTCTCTTCCGAACCATGCAAACCTATTTCCAGAGTGGTCCGGGTTCAGAAGCAAAGTGCGTCATGTTATTATGGACAAAGGACTTGCCTTGCCTACCTATTTGTGATTGAAATGTTATGGACGGGAGCAGATGGACGGACGCACGCACGCACGGATGCCGGTTTTTCTTCTGCTTGCTTGAAAGCAAGAAACGGAATTTATCTTTTCCTTTTCCCCTGTACATATACATGCAGAAGAAAAACTATGTGAGAATTTGGGATGGCTGCGAGTGGTTATAATTCCGTAGCCACTCTCTCATCACACATTCTAGAATAGCGTGGCTCTATCCAAAACCGTCCCTTTCTGAACATAAATGAAAATGGTGCTGTGGTGCATATTATTACCCTCAAGTCAAATTTCTACAACAGGCGCGCACTATTTCTGATGAGATTTGCACCCATCAAATCCATGGACTTCGTTCACGGGATCACAAGCCTCCCGTGTTAAAGAAAATGTACGTTTGGATGGAAAGCTTTCGGTGATGCTAATTTGTTTTTTAGCTATCTCCGGTCGGCCGGTGCTGATTAATCAAAGTGGGAAAAGAAGGAAGAGGTGTCTGCATTGTGGGCGTCAGAGAGACAGAGACCGGTGCTTCTGTGGAAGCAGGAAACAGACTGGATCCTGCATGCATGAACTGAACCGGGAATCCAACCTCGTGATCCTGCTGGCTGCCTTTTCATCTTGTATGCTGTTGTCGTTCGATGGCAACAACTGCTAGCATACTTCACTTGATGGATGATGGTGGTAATAGTGGGGTTTAGCCCACCAAGCCACCGGTACCAGCACTGTTGTTTGCTCCTTTGGTGAATGCCGGTCTCCAAATTCAACAAGTCCCTTCAAGGAAAAGGTTCAATTATGGAATGAGCTACTCCAGTTTTGAAGTACTATGTACAGTATGCTATCTCTACGTTTGTTTGGTTTTGAAAACATGGGTATCGACTTTTGGGTGTGCTGAAAAAGTAGAATTTTTTTCGGCTACACAAATTTTCCCTCTCCTCTATTTAACATGGGTTTGGTTAGCCAAAATTTGGGTCTGCTATCGGAGATGACCGAGCATCTCCAAACATCTCCTCTTTCTCCAAAAATTTTCTTGTACTGTGGAGTTGGGACCAAAAACCAGCTGCAACAGTTCCACTTTTCCTAATATAATTTTTGGTGAAAAGAAAATAGCCCATCTACGAGAGGAGTTGGCCCTCTTCCATATTCCCCAATACACGCCACTACCTGAAAAGTCCCTCGTGTTGCCACCCGTCGCTCAATCACCAGCGCTGCCCCGTCGGGCCACCGTTGAGAGAGAGATATCTCATTGACAGGTTGTGGTCCTATGTCAGATTTGATATTAGAAAAGTGATTATTGGCGATCTGTGAAACCATTCATCCCCACAACTAGAAAAATAACACATCTTTTCCTTTCCCTCACGTCTTTGCGCCCCAAGGTAAAGTTCTCCTACCACTCCATGCTTCATCGCCTAGCCCGTGGTTCACCCCCAACCCTTTGCCTGCCGCAACGATGGCTGGTGCGCGGAGGGGAACCCTGATGCCTCGGTTCCGGCTAGTTGTTTAAGCAAGGGTTTTCTAGTCATCGCAGGGGCGGCGCTCGGACGAGTGGTGACGCTTAATCTTTGAGTTGGTCTTTCGGACTTCATTCCTTCTTGAATTCGTCCGCAGGACGAAGTCAAAGGAGCTTGGGTGTAGAATCCGGCCATCTCGCTGTTACAACAAGGTTAGGGGTTTCTCGTTGTAGGTGGGCCACAGTGATATCAGATGTCACACACCTCAGATCGATTCAAAGGTTCAATGGCGACAACTGCGGCTACGGACAAACGCACAAAGACTTCCCGGGTGTCATCCACAAGGTCAGGCCGGCTCCAGTATGGGAGCAACGACAGTGGCACGTCGTGACTCATTTTGGCGGCGGCAGTGGTCGTCCGGTGATCTATTTGAAAAAACCCAGGAAAATGTTATTAGGAAACCCCACAGAAGTCGGGGGTGCTCTCATGATCGTTTTCCACGCCCTTATAAATTTCGAGGAAGACTTCATTTTTAGTTTATGTATAGGCTAGTGTGTGGCCCACCAAACAGAACAAGGTAGGCATTCGGCCTGGCCTGTCCTATGCTGAGGTAGGCATCTAACCTTGCCTGACCTATCATAGGGGAGCCAACACAAGGGGTGGACACTTTTTCCTGAACCCAAACCCAAACTCATATAGTCCGAAAAGTTTGTTGTGTCTCTATCAGATACAAAAACCCAAAAGAAATTTCTGGAAAATTTGGGTTTCTACTTTTCTACCTGTGCGCCGCTATGTATGGCTTACAATGGTGCCAAGCACAGTGTCGCCTGCAACGCTCCCTAAATGGGTCGGCCCAAGAAACATAGTTGAGGGTGATTCTCCTTCATTCACTCGTTTTTTTTTCTTTTTTTTCCTTTTCTATATACTTTTATATATATTCTAAAATATCCTAACATATATATTTATATTTAAATTTTTTATGAACGCTAAAAAATGTCTGTGGAACTTTTAAAATTTTAATAGCATTAAAAAATGTACATACGTTTTTAAAAAGGTTCGTGACATTATTTTTTATTTTGTGTTAAAAATATATTCTCTCAACTTTTAACTTTTTATGGCATTAAAAATGTATATAAAAATGTTCCTGCATTTCGTAAAAATGTTGACGTAATGAAAAATAATTTGTAACAATCAGGAAATGTAAGAGGACCATTAAAAATGTTAATATGTTTCTTTTTTTGGTGACATTCAATGTAAAAGGAATGTTCACCTAGTTAAATAAATCATCTTGTATCATTTGAAAAAAAATGTTTCTTTGGAAAATGTTTAACACACATTAAAAAAGGTTAAAAACAAGTATTTGAAATAAATGTTCATCGTTATTTCAAAATTGTCTATCATGCATGAAAAATGTGCACATGTATAAATAATATACAATGTATACTGCCAATAGTCATGTGTTGATTTTTTTAAAATCCATAGAAAACCAACGAAGAAACACATAAAACAAGAGAAAATCCGGTCAAAGAAGCACATAAAGCACTACAGAATAAACAGGAAAAAGTCCGCCCGAAAAGCGATCAAAACTATCAAAAAACAAACAGGGAAAAAATTAATCCAGAAAACCGAGCAAAACCTTCACAGAACCAAATAGGAAAAAAAACATGTGTAAAAACTGATAAAAAACTTCATAGAAAGTGCTCCCCCAGGACTCGAATTGGACCGGCCCATCTGCCTTCGGCCGAAGGACTTACTAGGACCTGCAGCGGCCCATTTCTTTTGCTTTTAGCCGAACCTAGGGAAACAATACTTCTCCAACCGGCCTTACCACAAATAAACCCTGAATCCCCAACCCCCATTGCGCGAGTGCGCTACCTGTGCGTGCCGCCATGCCCTTAGCCACAATGGCACCCGCTACTACCACTCGGCGGTAGTGGTCGTCCGATGGTCCAGGGTGTCAATGCAAATTTATTTATGTTTGGGATGCTTTGTACTCCAGGTGAATTTTAATAATAGAGTTATGTCTACTTGCATTAAAACCCAAAAAATAGTTACTGTAAGCCCTGTAAATAATTATTGGGAAAGTTTTTTTTCTATAAGCGGAAGATGCTCTTAGGATTGTTTTCTATACCCTTAACTAGTATAAATTTTGAGGATGCCTTCATTTTAAGTTTATGTATAGGCTAGTGTGTGGCTCATCAAAGAAAACAAGGTAGGCATCTGGTCCGGCCTGTCCTATGCTGAGGTAGGCATCCGACCCGACCTGACTCATCATAGGGGAACCAGCATGAGGGGTGGGTTCTGTTTCCCGAACCCTGACCCACATAGTCCGAACAGTTTCCTCTATCTCTATCAGATACGAAAATCTGAATTTATTTTAGAAAAACATGGGTTTCTACTATTGTATCTGGGCGCAACTATGTACCGCATACAACGATCCCAAGCGCAGTGTTGTGTGCAGCGCTTCCTGCATGTGCTGGCCCAAGAAACATAGTTGAGTGGGATGCTACTTCGTTCGCTCGTTTATTTCAAATTTTATTATTGTATAATTTATATTATATTATGCAATACCCTAAAATATAGTTATTTATATTTAGAATGTTTATTCGTTGCTAAAACAAATGTTCACGGAACTTTTAATATGTTAATGGCATTAATAAACTATACATAAAAAAGTTCACACATTTCAGGAAAATGTTTATGACATTAAAAATTCTTTATTCAGTGTTAGAAACATGTTGATGCAACTTTTGATAATTTAATGACATTAAAATAATTTACATAAAAAAATGCCCAAGCGTTTCGTAGAAATGTTTGTGACATTTTGAAAAGATGTTTATACAATATAAATAATATTTCACGTAATTAAAAAAACATCGCGTCATATTCAGGAAATACATGTGGCATTTAAAAAAATGTCAGATACTTCAATTTTTTTTATGACATTTAAAAATATTTTTTATACTATGTGAAAAGAATGTTCACCTAGTTAAATAAATTATCTTTTATCATTTGAAAAAACATTCAACAGTTTCTTTACGGCGTGTTTGCTTCAGGACATGTAAAGTTTTCAGATTTGTAATCAGAATCCAGTGTACTAGGCTGGGGATTGGGTGATTACACGAAGTGTTTGGTTCAACAAGTGTTGTTTTCCCAATTCGGAGCGTCCGGAAAAGAAGGGATGAGAAGGGAGAGATACGGCCGTTCGTAACGGGGATTGGGGGTGGTGGGTGGGGGTGGGGGTGTCATGACCGGCGTTCTTTGCTCGATGTGGAGAAGGGAGAAGTCCAGCCGGTGTCGCTGCTCGTGGTAGGGATGGAGGAGGTTCGGCTGGCGTCGGTGCTCGATGCGGAGAAGGGAGAGGTCCAGCCGGTGTCACTGCTCGTGGTAGGGATGGAGGAGGTTCGGCCGACGTCGTTGCTCGATGCGGAGAAGGGAGATGTCCAGCCGGTGTCGCTGCTCTCGGTAGGGATGGAGGAGGTTCGACCGGCGTCGCTACTCGTGGCCGGAGAGAGAAAGGTCTGCCTGGTGTCGTTGCTGATGGCGGGGAAGGGGGAGGTCCGATGGGCGTTGCTGCTCGCGACAGTGAAGAGAGAGGTCCCGCCGGTGAAAGCAGAGGTTCCTCGTGGTGGAGGCGAGGATGGGACGAGCGGAAAAAAGGCAGATCCTGTATGACGCCTGTAAGGCGTCCGATCGTCAGCTGTTTCAATCGGCGAAGCGAGCAGCCAGAGGCAACACGGGCCGGCCCACTTCGAGCCAGCACCTGGTTTTGGGAACCTTCTAGGAGGTTCCCTGAACCATTTTTTTTTCTTTTGCCGGTTTTCCCCTGTTTTCTTTTTTCGTTTTTTCCTTTTTCTTTCTTTCTTCTGTTTCTGTTTTTATTTCTCTTCGTTTTCCTTTTCTTTCCTTTTATGATTTTTCGTTTTTATTTGTATACTTTGTTCAAGGAAATGCTTTGACATCCCAAATTTTGTTCATCGTTTCAAAAAGTGTTCATAGTTTTAAAACTTTATTCACTATTTCAAATTCGGGTCGCTATTAAAATTGTTCAGCGTATATCACAAAATGTTCAATGGGTATATCATTTTTAAAACTGTGAACACAAAATTGTTCAGCGTATATACACAAAATTGTGCAATGTGTAGTAAAAATGGTTCAGATTATTTTTACAAAAATGTTCAGTGTATAAAATTTGTTCATCGTATATCACAAAAATGTTCAATATGTTTTAAAATTTTGTTAAGTGTATATCACAAAAATGTTCACTGTGTAGTTAAAAATTGTTCATCGTATATCTAAAAAATGTTAATGTATATTTGAAAATTGTTCATCGTTATATAAAAGAACCAATAAACTTTTGTTCATGCTTTAAATAACTGTTCACATTTTCCAGAAAGAAAACACTTTTTAACAGTTGTTCGAGTTTCAAAATTTGTTACGGAAAACATTACACATTCTTTTGAATGAAGATTAAAAACAGGATCTGCCTCCGTACATAGTACTTTAAATTTACGTTGTACTTACAACCAATCTGAGTCGCTAGGTGCAGTGGCTGATGACGCAGCCCCGTAAGGTTGCCGGTTCGAATCGAACCAGGCTATAATATTTCGTTTGTAGCGTTTTTTCTTATGTTCACTCATGGCCTGGTAATGGGCCGGCCCGTTTGCGCGAGCCCTGCGCGGAAGCTCTCCTGTTTGACGCTAACGAGCGTCAGCTCCCCAGAAAAAGGGGATCGAGTGTTTTCGGTTTCCACTCGTCATCTCCCATTTTGGGCTTTATGAAGCGATGTATCCGATTACAGGGTGATCGAAACCAGCCCAACCGAACCAAACGCTGGTAACATCTTTGCTAGGCGGTGTAATTGGAGACGGTGGGAAATTGCCGAACCAAACACGTCGTTAAGTTTTGGAAAACGTTTGGAGCCGGAGCACCGGCTGAAACTTGCGCCGGTCGCCCTGCTCGCTTCGCTGCTGTAACAGCCCCACGCCGCCACGCGTGCCCTATCGAGGCCCACATGCGACATCTTTCTCCTCTGCCTTATCTACTTGCAGAGAATACTCCAGAGCTTCTATCGCATCTCTGTCACATCGCTCCCCTCCACCACATCTCCACCGCATTGCTCCTCTCCACAACATGGCTTCCAGCCGTGTTCCAATCCTAGTCCCTCTCCTTGCCGACGATGGCCATCCCCCTGGCTCGAACCAGCCTGCTCACCCTCACCCCTTTGCGCACGAAGCGCCATTCGCCTCATGGTGCGCGAGGTGACCGGCGCAGAGATGTTGTGGTGATGCATATGGGTGGCGACGGGGGGACACGTGGCGGGATGGTGTGCTGGATCCAGCGAATCAGTGCCATGTCCCGCCACAACCGGTGACGGATGATTTTTGCCGCAATCCTCACCGGCAGAGTTGCAACCTATGTCTTGTAGAAATTTGGAACCGCGCCCATCGGTGCTGGAATTGGACGCGTCTCTCACTGCCGACTTGGCTTATGCTGGAACTAGCTTTATGCTTTGCTGGAACTTGCTAGCGTTGTAGCTACATCCACTTTTTTTTTTGAATTTTGCTTCCTGTGATTTTTGCTACAACTGGACGCTCCTCTTAGCCGATACAGGTTTCTTTGCTGGAACCAGCTTAATGTTTTGCTGGAATGTGCTAGTATTTTTGCTACATCGACTTGTTCTTATGGTTTTTTTGCTTTCTGATTTTTGTTGGAACCGGACGCCTCTCAACGCAGACATGGTTTTTGATGGAACCAGCTTTTTGTTTTGCTGGAACATGCTTTTTTTTGCTACATCGACTTTTCTTTTTTGGATTTGCTTCCTGTGATTTTTGCTACAACCGGTGTTATTGTTGGCCGGAACCGCCTTTTTTGTTTTGCTTCAACCGATCATTTGGGAGTTTTGTTACCGAGATTGTTTCTTTGGATCATGGCGGTGCTAGTCGATCGATGGTGGTGAGTCGAGCCGTGACGCGAGATTTTTTGCTACAACCACATGGACCATTCTTTGCCGAACCAGCCAATGTTAGAGCTGCAGCCGTAGTAGAAGTTACAATGATCCCGACGCCATGAGGCGAGGGAGGCGGCAAGCGGACAGGCGTTGGTACTGCCGGGGCCGACGACACCGTCGCGTCTCGCGAAGGAGCAGCCCGACGGAGAAGATGCGGGGCGGGCGGCGACTGCGCTCTGTCCTCTTTTGGATTCCCAGCGAGGGGTGGAGTTGGACACGAAAAAAAGGGATAAGATCTGAACGGTTGGAACGAAATCATCGAACGGGCAGGGTGTGACCGGCCCAATTTTAAAAGTCCAAAAACATGTATATAAAAAAATGTACATCAGGCATTTGAAAAAATGTTCAACATGTATTAAAAATGTCCACGTGTATAAAAAAAATATACAATATGCACTGAAAAAAAAAATATGCGTTAAAAATAATGATAGAAAAACCCATAAAAACCAATGAAGAAACACATGAAACAGGAAAAAGCTGTTGAAAGAGATACAAAACCACTATGATAACAAACTGGAAAAAAGCCCCGTGAAAAATGGTTAAATTAAAATTCGATCGACACATTAATGGCCATCCCATATATCCGTGTAAGACGCCACTTCTTTACGATAAGATTGGTGTTGTAGAAGACCCTCTACAATAGCAAGCTTATTGCAATCAGCCGCGCCTATACGTTTTTATTTTTCGCAACAAAGGTCTTGTTGCAGGAATTTTTACAACAAGGGTCTTGTTGCAGGATTTTTCGTAATAAAGATCTTGTTGCAGAAATTTTCGCAATATGTTTTTTATTTTTTGAAACAGGGGTCTTGTTGCAATTTCTTTTTTTGCAACAAAGGACTTATTGCGAAAATGTAAAGATCGATAAAATCTTTTTGCAACATGGGTTGTGTTCCAGATTTTTTTTTAGCAACTAGGGTCATGTTGCAGATTCTTTTTGCAAATAAAGACCTTGACATGACACGGAAGGTTTCGGCGGCAGAGGAGCTTGAGGTGGTGGCGCCATGGCCGACCACGGCCGAGCTTGCCGTTGGCGTCAGATAGCAACCGTCTGTGTTTCAGGCGCCTCGCCAGTCGCGGTTGTGGTGCGTGTGCTGGTGCCGCTCGCAAACTTCAATGCTCCAGGCACGCCGCTCACCGCCGTTATTATGGCTGGTGGCTGGACTTTGGAAGTCCATCATTGCTAGCAAACACCATTCGTGCTTTGTAGAAGATGACTGATGCAAGCGGTTGCAAATTAATAAAGGGAAGAAATGAGTGGAGGAAAGAGGTTGGAGAAGAGATAAAGTTAGGAAAAGAGATGTGGATGGACCATGGGGACACATGTTGTTCTGCGGAGGCAGATGACGCGTTGGAGTTTTCTGTCGGCTGGAGGAAAGCTTTTCCCTAAAAATAAGCAGGAAAAAATCATGCAAAAAACCGGTCAAAACCACCACAGAAACAAACAGGAACAAAAACATGGGGAAAAAACTGAGAGCTCCTATTTGCCGCCCGTGCGCGGCAAATTGTTGAGCCTTCGCTGAAGCCAGCCACGAATGGACCGGCCCATTTGGACTTATTGAACTTCAGGCGCGCAAAAAAATTCAGAAAAAGTACTACGCAACAGAACTAGTGAGTTCAACTGGTTGTTCCACGGCGCGAAACATTAAGTACCGAACTTCCTTTGAAAAAATCGAATACTACACATTGAACGTTTTGTAAATATCCGTTGAACATTTTCTCAATATACAACGAAAATTTAAATTATACACAATGAATATTTTTTAATATATGATGAACATGTTGAAAAAAAAACATAAATATATGTGTTGAACAATTTTCGAAAATGCATTGAACATTTGTAATATACGTTGAACAATTTCCGAATACACATTGTACATTTGTGTAATATAACACTGAACAAAATTTAAAAAATACAGGGAGTACTTTATATTCATTGGACAATTTCTAAATATATGATGGATATTTTATAATGCATGATGAACTTTCCGTAATATACTAGGAACATTTCCTAAATATACAATCAACATTTTGGTAACATGCAAAGAACTTTGTAATATAGGGAGAAAGAAACTGTAAAAATAGAAAAGAAATCATAAAAACGGTAAAAATAATAGAAAAAGAAATATAAGCAGAACAGAAAAAGAAAAAAGAACCAGAAAAGAAAAAAAAGAACGAAAAAACTTTTTTTTAGGCAAACGAACGAAAAAACTGAAGCAGCAACGCGCAGCACGCCAACTGGGCCGGCCCACCCGCGGGCGCTGCGGGCGTTTCCTCGACGATTTGCCGCTCGCGGGCGGCAAATAGGAATTGCCGAAAAAACTTGTCAAAAACTTCCTTAAAACTTCTCCCCCAGGACCCGTATTGGACCGGGCCATCTGCCTCCGGCCGAGAACTACTAGCAGCGGCCCATTTTCTTTGCTTTTAGCCCAGCCCAGGGTGACACAGCACTTCTCCATCCGGCCTTACCGCACGTAAACCCTAAAATCCTAAATCCCCGTTCCCCAATTCCCCATTGCGCGAGCCCGCTACCTACGCGAACATCCATGGCGGACACCCCCGCGCAACCTGCACCGGCTGCCGCCGCCGCCGGGAACCCCCACAAGCGCAAGAACAAGGGGAAGGGCAACCCCAACAAGAAGAACAAGAAGCTGAAGGGCCCCGACGACGCCACCCGCCGCCGCCGCAAGCCGAGCGCCAAGTTCCTCAAGCTGCTCGAGAAGCGCGCCCGCGACTACAACTCCGACGACGACGACGCCGCCCCCCAAGTCCGGCCACGAAGGTCACAGCCACGGCCGCCGCCGAAGCAACGTGATGCTGCTCCCGATGGCGACGACGACGACCTCAAAGAGGCCCCCTCGACCGAGGAGGAGGCCTCCAGCTCCGGCGGGGAATCCGATGGAGAAAAGGCGGTCACCATGTTTCAGGAAGGCTGCAGGGCTTTCCAGGCCGCCTTCACCAAGATCATGGAGAAGAAGCTCGCCGACAACCCATTGGTTGGTTATACTCCGCTAGTTCTCAACGTTTTTACATTTCTGTCATGATGATGCATAACATAAAGGGGCTAACACCTTTTCTTCTTGTTGCTAGGGTCCAATTCTGTCAGCGGACAAGAAATTGGTCGCCGCCAAGTTGGCCGAGGAGGCGGACGAGCACAAGTCCAAGGGAGAGGCCCGCAAGGAGAAGCGCATTGTATGCTACACCTCAATTCACTTGCTTGCTAATTCACCTTGCACTTAAAATGCGTTTGTGTTCAAGGCATGACCTCTTGTTTTGTGGCAAATGTAGGCTGCGCAGAAGGGTCATAAAATACCCGAGAATGCTATTGACAACAAGGAAAAGATGCTTATCAAGGTCGCAACCCAAGGAGGTAATGTTCTGTTTTCTACCATGTCATTTTGCTTGCGTCTAATATCAA
Source organism: Aegilops bicornis (assembly GCA_021605145.1). Taxonomy (NCBI): domain Eukaryota; kingdom Viridiplantae; phylum Streptophyta; class Magnoliopsida; order Poales; family Poaceae; genus Aegilops; species Aegilops bicornis. The sequence continues at coordinate 463,746,149 of CM038671.1, forward strand.
ACTTCTCCAAACTCACCCCTTGCCCTCTAACATCTTTTCATGTACTCTATTGATGATGCAGTTGTCAGGTTGTTCAATGAGGTAAGCACACTTGTCTTTTCTTAACTGCTAGACATATATGTTGCTCTGTTGTTGTGAATATAATTATTCATTCTAGGGAGCTTCCATGGACTCTTACTTTAATGGAAATTTGTGGTTCTAATTGTTTTCAGCATTTAGCAAAATGTGCTATGCCATGTTAGTTATTTCCTAAGATTTAGGACGGGGCTCCATGATACCTCTCCCATCTCTCTCTAATGAATAACATATGGCAACTCATACATATCATTCTCGGTTCAACTGTTTGTATATATTTGAGAAAGAGATTTGCTTATTTCAAGCTGCAATTAGTTCCACACTTAGTTACTTACCTACTATGGGCTTATTTGATTCAAATGAATTTCGTTAGGGTTTTGGAGGATTTGAATCCTTAGGAATTCTTCTGGTGTAGATTACTTGATTAACTTTATTGGAATCCTTAAGAATTGGAACCTATTTGAACATTTAGGTTCTTTCCTAAATATTCCCTTGCACTCTATTTTGTGTATACTTTGGAAAAAATCTTGTTAGCTGGAGTAATTAGTAAGTCTTAAAATTTGTTTTTTCTTTCCAGGTGAGCAAGCGACAGACTAGGAAAGGTTTGAATCCATCAAGAAGTAAAGATGTCAAATGTATGACCTTTCCTTTTCAACGCTGTTGACTTCCTTCAATATTTTAAGATTCATTTGACTCCTTCGCCTAATTTTTTGGACTTCTGACTTGTGGATGGCCAAACTTTGTATTATTGTTGTCTATTAATTATCTGGAAAAGAAAAGCGTTAGTGGGCATGGGACAACTCAAATAATTTGTTGACAGGATGATCGAACATGTTTCCTGTTAGACAGAACAGTAGCCTGAAATACAATTTGCTGTATGAAATGCCAGTTAGTGACCACTATTACAATCTGGTTATCTTCATCCATTTTTGTTTCTGTTTGAAACAGATCAGCCTTATGCAAAACATGTGAACTGCCTCTTCTTTCCTTTCTGCTTTCAAACTGTATATCCAAGAATGAAATATCAGCATGCACCCATGACCCCGTGTCATCACAATATGACATATGAATTAGCGATGCGGGTGCTGTTATTTCTGAAGTCTTGTTAGAGTAGTTGTTGTTTTAATCAAGCTTGAAAAGAATTATGTGAAATCTTCTTTTCAAACATCTCAATTGCAGAGTGAAACTTGTGAAAAACAATGAAATTTGGTGTCCTGGACTCAATAGTTTATCAAGCCTTTAGCTAATTAGGTGCAGTCTGGAGCTTCAAAGCTCTGGTTGATGTTAGTTAGAGTCTCAATGGACATGATACTGGTCTGCTTTATACCCTATAAACACCACCATTTCATGGGTCACTGAATGACTAAATGTTGGGAGAGGCATATAACTGCTTACATTTTTTAGAGAGTTTGAATTTGACGACTTGATGTTTGACTCATCATTGGTTTGACTGCAACAACAGGAGATGTACATTTGTTTGATAATTTGCAGATAAACTTGAAAATCAATTAGAACTGAAAACAGCTGGAGATGTTACATGCTATAGTTCTTTAGATGCTAGCACACCATCATATTGACCCATGATTGTGCACATGATGCCTATCTTCTGCGTTCAGTTCTGATGCTCACAACCATTTCTATACTGATATCCAAATGGGCTGATTGGTTTCCTGTTCGTCCTTGTAGCTTTGGCAAAACACTCTGTACCATCTAACGAAGGACAACAAGGCCAGGGATCTTCCAAGTTCTCAAAGGTAGTTACACCTAATTCTTCCTTCACTAAGTGATTGTTTGGATAACTAGTATTTGGAGGAAGTGTTAGCAAAACCAGTTTTAATAGAATTTTTTAGGAAAACCAGTTTTAGGTTGTTGTTTTGTTGAAGCTGATTTATAGGATACTTCGTTTGGACTTGAAAACTTCAAATTTCGACGAGAGTATTAAATAGATTTTCCTTCGTCCCTGAACTCTCTCTCCCTTGACGGACACACATGTAATTGCCGACTCTGTGCAACAGCTTTGGCCGAGCATGATGATGCTATTGAAGAAATACTGCATTATCTTTCTGATTGTGAGGCCGCTGCGATAAGCAGCTGCTTCCTGCTGACACCATTATCTCGCTGAGATCGAAATCACAGCTTTGGCCGAGCAAGATGTTTTCTCCATCCTCCTGAGAGCAGCACCATGTGAACTGTAGCAAGTAGCATCAACGTTGCTGGTGGCAGCAACATCCAGCGAGGGACTCCCTGGAGCTATTGTCACGTCGTCCGCATGCTCTGTGGTAGGAAGATTCGATCTCCTCAAGCAGTAGCTTGCTCTTATGCATCCTCCTCGGGCAGCCAAAACAGCAGATTCACATGAAAACTGTAGTTACTGGACGAGGACCATGGGAGTGGCGCCGGCGGCCCTGGGCGAGGGTCGGCAGTGGCATAGCCACGTTAAGGCTGAAGTGTCACCGGTGACAATGGGTGAGGGCCGGTAGTGGCGTTGGGCGGAAGCGATGGCGACGACCATGGGCGAGGGCCAGCAGTGGCGTGGGGCGGAATCGACGGCGACAATGGCTGAGGGCCGACGGTGGCGGAGGGGGGAAACGTCGGTGGCGACCATGAGTAATCGTTGCAAAAATGATGACTGGCAAGGGGTGGCACAATCCTTCATGGCGGCGGCATTAATGTCACGGAAGAAACTATCTGAGACTGGCTTTTGTTGCTTCATGAGAGAATGCATTTTTGTAAAAACGATTATTAGTCGATTTACATAAACGCAAAATTATGAGTTCAGGCGAAACAAGTTCTAGTAATGCACAAATTGACTAAGATATGCAAACAGAGGTTCAAGTCCTGGAAACAGCCTCTTGCAGAAATGTAGGGAAAGGCTGCGTACTAAAGACCCAAATTGGTCGGACCCTTCCCCGGACCCTGCGCAAGCGGGAGCTACATGCACCGGGCTGCCCTTTTTATGCAAACAGAGTTTGTGTTAACCTCTGTGGGTTAAACGCTGTCAACAGAAGTCTCTTCAACGCAGCAACATAAGTCAAAATATGCTGCTAGGAGCAGGTTATCTTATCCCAGCAGCATTTGAGGATAGGCAGCTAGAGCTCTCTTAGAAGGAAGTGAATGTATGTAGACAAGTAGTAGTTAATTCAGGTTTTGCTTGTAGTAGCAGTCATAGTCGGTATAAACTTCAGGGACCGACCCTCCCTTGCACTATAAATACAGCCCAAGTGCTGGCAATAGAAATCAGTTTTCCACTCACCAATCAAGAGTCTTTCCCGTGCTAGTCCACAATTGTTTTGCTAGCTTGCTCATATTGTCCCCCGAGTACTCGCAGTTCGGGCTAACAAACTCAGGGTGAAATCAATTTTACTTAAACGGATTCTGTCAAAACAACCCCTAAAAGTCTGTCCCTTCAGTTTAGGGGCTTATGTACTACGGAGTAGGTATTAATGTTGTGTTGTCCGATTAAATTTGTGGACAATGGAAGTCATCGTTGCTAGTGTATCAAGCAGTCACACTAAGCTTCAAACAAGACTCGATTTTGAAACTAGTTATTTGGTGTACAAAATAAATGAAACTATGCATGGTTGGAACATGTAAGCTAATACCTGGGAAAAATTACCACAGGGCAACTTGACATGAAACATTAAAGCAAAGCCTGTTGCGGACCCCTTCTCTTTTGCGTATGAATGTGACTGTGGTGGCATAGTGGAGTTTGAACACTATGTCTAATTTATTGAGGCTAGCACTTTCGAAAAATGAGGATTGCTATGAGCCATAAGACAGTAAAAGCTGCAGGATATACGAGTAGTTGGGGAATAAATACCAGTATACCTACCATAATCATCAGGTAAACAGGGGATCCTAATAGTAGTAAAAAAAAGCTGGATCATTGGTTTATCCAATTAAGCTGCTAGTTCACTGGTTGGAGTAATTAACTAGCTGAACTGCAGGTTTCTAAGTATTTTGCAACATATTTTTCAATACAGTGTTGCGTATATAACTGAACTTTACTTGTGGATTTCTGTGCATGTAACTCATAATTGATCTTCTTATTAGAATATTGGCAAAGGTGAAGATGAGCCAGGGTGGGCCCCTCTACGTGACACATACATGCTTGGATCCAAATTGAAGGACTGGGATAAAGCGCAGGTAAAAATCTTCTGGTTATATCATTATTTGTGTGAGTACAACAACACATGCACCTGTAAAATTAACTAACGTCTTGTTTACTGGGCAGGATTCTGATTTGGCTAAACCGAGTGAGGTCCCTTTGGACAACTTTTCTGATGATGAATAGGAAACAAAATCTATCTGCATGGTTGGCTGAGGGGCTACATTTTGAAGGGGGGAATGGAGGGCGGTTGATTCTGGATGTATCCCAAGAGCGCAAGATTTTGAAGAGTGGAAGAATGGCATCGCATCCAAGAGCGCAAGATGTCTACATGCAAACATTGTAGTTTTAGTTTCTCTTCATCCTTTGTATCACAACAAAATCCTTGCAAAACTGTGGTCGCAGCTTAACGAGTATAATTGTTTTGCCCAGAATTCTTTGTAGTGCATTAAGACGAACTTGATACTTTTGTGCTGCAATGATTTGTTGTTGAAAATCGGAAATACTATTAGTTTGTCTGAAGAGGTTTTTCTGGCATACCAACAAATTGTAACTGGAATAGCTGTACGAAATTTAATTTCAAAATGTATAATCAGGATTAACAAACATGGGGACCAGGTAGCTACTGCAAGCTTTGGTAAGACCTATAAGCTGCACATATACACAAACGACTAACTATGGCGCCCATCCTGATTGCCTACAGAAAAATGCACCAGTAGTCCAGGAAGCAGTGGCAGCCGCTCTTAACAGTTTTTCTTTTGACATGAGGACCTCTATCACCCATCAGAAAGCGTACCAGGAAGCAGCAACAGCCGATATCGTGCATGTTGTAATTCTGGCGATTCATTGAAACGTCCTGGTGCCTTCTATGCCTATGGATATCAAATTCACATCTCCAGTAAGCAGGTACACAACAAATAACCCACAAAATAGAAAAACTGTAACGCAAATAAGAATGAGCTATGTATCCTCTGCATAGAAAAGCCTGACCCTATATAAAAGGCTTGGGCGGTTGATATTGACATGAAGTTATTCGTCCTTTGGTGGGTCAATGACTAAGAATCTGTTTGTTGTGACTTTGTCCTTGGGTAGCTCACCGGAAACTTTATCGATCATTACTTTAGTCTAGTATGAAGTTACTCGTTTCATATTGCTTACTATGGTGTGTGTGTACAGTCAGGAAGGCGAAGTACCGATTTGCAAGGTTAGTTTTTTCCTTTATTTCTCCTCAACCTATCTCTATTGGGTGGACTTACGCCCCTTCATATTTAATTTCTTCACCGATACAAAAACTAGCAAGATCCACTCCATTGGTAATTCCACCAATAAGACCCTATTAAAATACCCCATTAGTTTGGTTGGGTAGGTCAAGATGCTATAAGAACTTTACCAACCATTCATACAAGCAGTGAATTATCTTGAAAAGTAATTTTAGAACACATAGTATTTTGGGGTTTATACATATACAACATGCAAGCCAACACTTACAACAGCGCAAAAAACAACCTTGCAACATAAAGACACAATTTGTAACGTACGCCCATTATCATCGCAACATGTCGTCGATGTGTTTGCAGCAAAACATATGAGCTTCCAACATGTCAAAAAAATGTATGCAACTTAAAAAAAAACTTCAACCTTCATTGGGAACACCGACCTCAATGTCTCGGGCTCATGGGAGCCTGTTTAGAGCCGGATCGAGCAACCCTAAACCATCTTCCTTCGCACACACACACACATGGTCACGGGGTCACATGGTTGGCCCACATGGTGGTCGACGCTAACTGTGTTGGAATATTCCTCAGAGACAATAATGAAAGATATTGTTTAGTTTCATGTATGTATTTAATGTTATGTTCTATTTTACAACTGTTATGGTTCTTAAGTATGCAATAATCACGAAGCTCAGAGGAAAACTCATATGCACGTGTAGAATAATAATCGGTAAATACATTCCTAGTCTCACCTCTTAGACTAGTTTAATTGTTGCATGATGGTTCTATTTTCTTGATCATCGCCATAAGTTAAGTGTTTGACCATTGATCGTTGACTTTTCTAGAGAACTTCGTGGAATTTAAAAAAATCCATGTATTCAAAAATGTTTATGAGGTTGAAAAATGTTCATGGATTTTATAAAAATTGTGCATTAGAAAAAATACAAATTTGAATTTTTTTCGCAAATTTTAAAATTTAATGAATTTAAAAAATATTCACGAATTTGAAAAAACAATCACGAATTCAAAAAGGTTCTATTTTTTTTAAATAATTTAAAATAAAACCAAATCAACACTCATCCTAGAAAAACCGCCCGAAAAAATAAATAGGAGAAGGCTCCCAAAACCAATGAGAAGAAAAACTACATGGGCCGGACCGTATAGGAACGATTAGTAGCTTACAGGATGTGGGCGCCAAATAGGAAATGGCGGCCAGGCCATCCGTGGTGAGACATTCCTCAACTGCAGGCCGGAGTATATGATGGTGATCACTACCACGCCTTCCTCCCACTCAGAAAAAAAAAAAAAAAACAACCACGCCTTCCACCCCTAGGGTTTCACCAGAGAGGAAAGGGGATACCGCTGCCTGCCTTGTGCCGAGCTCCGCCCTCGCGCCGTCGCCATCGCCGTCGGAGGCCACGAATGAGGATCCAGTGGTAGTTGCAAAGAGGTTCCCATTCGAAGCAGCAGGAGCTCCTTTCCGGCAATCGAAGCAATCAAGCGCCTCCCTTGTTAAATCGTATATAATCCGGAATCAAAGCAGTCCTTCACTGGCTACAATCGTAAATAGTTCCTCTTCCGAATTCGGTCTCCGTGTTTCAATTGGTCTCGAACCCATCAGCTATATACTGCCTCCATTCAACTCGTGAGGACATCAATATCCGGAGGAGACAAATTCACTGCAACTCCCGAGCCTTCAAATGCCAAATTCAGGGTGACCAACTCTTCTGCCTCGGCCCGATCTCATGTGAGAGCCATGGCGGTGAGCTCATTGTCCTCTTTTCCTTGGCGAATATTTTGTTTTCGAGAGAACCCTTTATTACAGATCTACTATAATCAAAGTTGAAAATTTACACTTCTACATCAAAATTGCATCTCTATTTTTGTGCTGCAAAAGAATATGTCAAGACTGAGTGTCTTGCACCATTGAAATTACACACATGCTTGCAACTGTCTAGGAAGTTGCATATCGGATAATATCATATTTGCTTATTTGCGACTAGTGTGGAATCAACTCTTATCTGTCTTCATGCCAAATGCGAGAAAGGCAAGAAAGTTGATGCGCTCAGCGCATTGCCTGATGACGTTCTCGTCAACATTCTTGATCGACTCCATCGTCCGCGAGGCTGCAAGAACCAGCATCCTCTCAGACGGTGGACTCAACTCTGCGCCAAGCTGTCTCGGCTTATAATAAGCGCTCAGCACTTCCTGCCCACGGGCGTGTCATGCACCGACATCTCTCGACGATGAATTGGTTCGCATCAATGAAGCCGTGGTTCAAAGCGATTGAGAGCATACTCCCACGCAGAAATCCTGGAGAACACACCATCCGCCTTCCGCTTCGACCACGTTCTACTTGAGAGGTGATGTCCCCATATCCATTGGGCATGCTGTTGGCCATGCCATGGCGGCACACTTGGTCGAGAATGTCAAATTCAGTGTTATGACAGGGACGTATGACATCGTTGACATGGTTGAGGATGATCTGGTCACCTCTGCGAGAAATTTCATGCTGTTCTTTGATGCCTGTCCAAGTGCTTTTGGTGGTCTCACTGCACTCGACCTAGAGATTTTGAGATTTGGTGAATCGGACATATCCAATGTCCTCAACACTTGCAAGCGGTTGAAGCGTCATGCGTTTGTACAATTGCGACTCTGGTGATTGCAGCACACTGCCAGTTGAACATTCTCATCTCAGTGAGCTTAGTATTGTCCACTGTAGTCTCGAACGAGTTATGCTGAACTGGCTCCCTCAACTCACAAGGATGGTCTTTGAAGGCTGGCTGCAATTCCAAGATCCACTGTTCATTGGTCATGCCCCATTGCTGGAGGCTGTAAGCCTCACAAATCTCAGCCTTAGTTACCACAAGATGGTGAAGTTAAGTGAGTTTCTTGGTGGTAGTTCTATACGAGATCTGAAGTTGCGATTTAGTTCCGAAAAGGTAAGTCGTGATTGTTGCTTTGCGAGCTGTGTGCCTTCACTTCTTCTCTGCCCATCTCATCATGTGCTTGTTCGTTGCAGATTTGGGTGCAGCCAGAATGTCTGACGCAATGTTTGGCATCTGTTTTCCGCCAACTAAGGTTTTTGAATATAGTTGATCTTCCCGAAGGGTATGATCTGCGCCCTTACTGAAGGAGCTATACATAACGGTATGTGTTTACCTAAAGATATACTCCCTCCGTCCCATAATATAAGAGCATTTTTACACTACCCTAGTGTCAAAAATGCTCTTATATTATGGGACGGAGGAAGTATATTTTTTGCCACATGGGCTTAAGGTTTTGCAAGATTGCCTCACCAGATACCAAAGGTGGCTGCTCTATTGACAATTTATTTCCGTCTTTGCCCTTTTTGCTGCCATTCAGGTATGGGATCATGAGTGTAAAATGGAAATGGACGAGGAGAAGAGGAAAGAAGAATCATATAGTGAGAACAAGGGTGTAGAGTGGGACTCAGCCGCGGCAGATTTCCAACACCACAGTTTGGTCACACTCGTCATGTTTGGCTTTGAATCTGAAGATTGCTTTGTGAGTTATGTCAGACGTGTTCTCGCGGCGGCGGTCAATCTAGAGGATGTGTTCCTGTATTGTGGGTTGGAGTGTGACGATTGGCCGCACAAGAAGCCTGGCAGGTACCCCTGGACTAAAAGGCAGAGGATCTCACTGAAGAAGAGAATGACCGCTGGGATTGAGTCGTTTGCCATATTTCACTATGCTACTAACATGAGGACTGATCATGTAAAAAGAAGGGAGTACCCAAAGTGCTCACTGCTGGAGGCAAAAAATGATTTTCTCTGAGGTAGAAAGGTGTTGATTTAACAGTGAAGTGTGTTACAAGTGTTGTCACTTTTGGTTGATAGTTCGTTTTAGTTTTTATTGTGACCGCATGAACCGTATCATTAAGTTGTTAACTCAAGAACTGTTATTATTTGCTTGCACTTTGCATCCAAGAACATCAGCACACAGCCATTAATTAGTGATGTGTATTTCTGGAGTCTTGAGAATAGTTTTTGTTTAATAAAGCTTGAAAAGGATTATATGAAATCTTGTTTTCAAATATCTCAACGGCAGAGTTCAACTTGTGACCACTGAAATTTGGTGACCCAGAAGCCTTGACCTAATTATTAGGTGCTGTCTGGAGCTTCAAAGTTCAGGTTGAGATTGCTTAGTGTTTTAATGGAGCAGGATACAATTCTGCTATCTACCCTACGAAAACCATACCATCTCATGGTCCACTGAATGAACAAGTGTTGGGAAAGGCATAGAACTGCTAGCATCTTAGAAGGTTTGAATTGACAACCTGATGTTTTAGTGTAAGAATAGTACACATACATTTGTTTGATAGTTTGCACAGAATCTTGAAAATCAAGCAGAACTGAAAACCCTGGAGATGTCGCAAACTATCATATCGAGTTATCGACCTATGATTGTGCACGTCATGCTTATTTTCTACATTCAGTTTTAATGTATGCAACCATTTCTATACTGATTTCCAAATGGGCTGATTACTTTCATGTTCACCCTAGCAGCTTTGACAAAACACTCTACCATCTAAGCAAGGACAGCAAAGGCCAGTCATCTTCCAATTTATCAAAGGAGTAAATGAATAATTTGCATAGCCGAAACATGTAAAATAATAGCTTGAAAAAGTTACCACAGTGCAGGTTGGCATGAAACATTAAAGCAAGCCCGTTATGCACTCCTGCTCTCTTGCACATGCTGAAGTACAGTACAGTTTGATTTCTTTTTTGCGAAACTAATAATAATTCGAGAATACGGAGTTAGCAATTTTGAAAAAAATAAGAGACTTTGACATGGGCCCTAAGAGACAAGAGGGCTGCAGGATATATCCAATAGTTATTAAGAGATAAATACCAGTATACCGACCAGAACCACCGGATGAACAAGGGATCCTAATAGTAGTCATAAAAGGTGGATCATTGATTAAGCCAATTACACTTCTAGTTCACTGGTTGGTGCAGTTAACAAGCTGAACTGCTGGTTTCTAAGTATTTTGCGACATTTTTTTATGAAATGTTGCATATATAACTGAAATTGAACTCGTGGATTTCTGTGCATGTAATTTCTCATAATTGATCTGCTTATTAGAAATTTAGAATATTGGCAAAGGTGAAGATGAGCCAGGGCGGGCACCTCTATGTGACACATGCTTGGTTCCAAATCAAAAGATTGGGATATATGGTTGGCCGAGGGGCTATGGTTTTAATGGAGTGTGATTGATGCTTCTTGGTAGCAGGAGAAGAATGGTGTCTCTGATGTGGTTTTCTGCTAGTACTCCGTGCTAGTAGATTTCAAGAGCGCAAGATTTCTTAATGCGAAGCCTGTAGCTTTCATCTAAGAAAAACTTGTAGCTTTAGTTTCTCTTCATCCTTCGTATTACGACAAGCTCTTGTAAACCTGTTGTCACAGCTTATGGAGTACAATTTTTTTTTTGCCAGAATTCTTTGTACTCCCTCTGTCCGAAAATACTTGTTATCAAAATGGACAAAAAGGGATGTATCTAGAACTAAAATACATCTAGATACATCCCCTTTCATTCATTTTGATGACAAGTATTTCCGGACGGAGGGAGTACTTCATTAAGCCAAACCTGATATCTGCTGCAATGATGTGTTGTAAAAGAGCCCAGTTTCGTTTCCCCGGAGAGATGTTTTTTGGCATAAAGCAATCTTTCATAGAGCCACTGGCTATGGGCAAACTCCAATGAATTAAAAGAGGCTAGCTGTGCTTTGCTATAGTTGTAACTGGATTCGCTATATGGAATTTGATTTCAAAATGTATAACAAACTCAGAACTAACGAACATGCCCAGCCCAGAGCAGTGTGACCGTGTTGGAATGGAGAATTAATGCACTGCAAATGGAATTAGTGTCCTCCATCTTATTATTTGGACACCAGACAGAACAGGGACAATGTGACTGATGGCTAATCGTGCTGCATAAACATCAGTAGAAACCTGGGAACCTCTTTGCAACTATATTTTGCTACACGTAGTCCCTTGCGGCCTTGCCCACCAGGTCTCTCCGCTCTCCTAGCATCAATAGGTCTTAATGGACCAGTTTAGCAAGTGTCCACAATTAGCATTATCCGCTTACCACATACCCGAAGATGCACACGCCCGGCTCAAAATGAAGATGCTAATCTTTTGCCCATGTATCCCATGCATTACATCCTAGCCAAGTGACCGAGATCACATTAGAGCGTGGCGTATAGGCTAATTGGGGCAGAATTGCCTGGTAGTGAGCGAAGGGACGAGGCAAAGAGAAAATAATTGGGTCGGCAGAGTAGGAGGCAGAGGCACTATGTGGATACATTTCTAGTACATATGCATGTTCTAGTTCTGGCGATTCATTGGGAATTCCTGGTACCTTCTATGCCTATGGATGTCAAACTCAAATCTCTAATGAGTAGAGACGAAGCAAATAACACACCAATTAGGATTGAAATATTGTAAGGCACATGAGTAAAATGAGGAATGCGCCTTTTATCATTTGCTTGCAAAAGCCTGGCCCCTTATAGAAGACATGGGCGGTGAAACAGTGGTGACATAAAGCCATTGGTTCTCTGGTAGGTCAATATCGAAGAATCTCGTGACTTTGTCCTTTGGTAGGTCAGAAGTATGAGAGTTTGCTTTATTAATCGTACGTTCACACAAGCGATGAATTTTCTTAGCCTTTCCTTTTGAGAAGAAAGTTTTTTCTTGATTAGTATGATTTTTCTTGACTACTACAAAGTTCATGAAAATAAAGCCCATCGGCTAATGTTTCATCCTCACGAGAAAAAGTGAGCTATGTAGAACAACGTCATGTAGGTCTGGTCATATGTGATTGTGGACTATACTCACACATTTTGTAGAACTATATTATTTATGTATATAATCACAGATTCACAGTTGCAGAAATCGCAAGAGTTTAGGCTACTCATACTTTTTAAGTACAAGAAAAATGATTACCTCATATATACTTGGACATTAATAATAACACACTCAGGGGTGAAATTCCTTAACCAACTACTAGTATTCATGAAGACCGGACGTATTACAGTACAGTTACTTCCTACCACGTTTTGAACTCCGGTGGGTGGAGACACATGATTTATATCCACGTAAACTCCTACCAATATGTGTCTCCATTCACCTTTTTTTATTCGGAAGTATGCTTCTGGCATTGACAGGGACATAAAATATATTTGTAAATCACACCAAATTTTTGCAGAAAAAACCCATGTTTGTGTAATGTGAGCATAAGAAAAGGTGGCTCCAAGTTGTACTAAATGGAGTGCGGCGAATCTGCACCCAGGCTCAGCTGCACCCGCGCTCATGGAAAAAATAAAAAAAAATACTAGAAAAATTAAAAAATTCCAAATTTTGTGTGTGTGTGTGGTAGATAATTTGATGCGTGAGGTTCGCTTCAAATTTTAACTCATTTGGACATTTGAGGAGGTCTGGGCAAAAAAGACAAATCGGGGACCCGATTTGTCTTTTTTTCCCAGAACTGCTCAGGTGTCCAAACGGGTTGAAATTTGGAGCGGACCTCACGCATCAAATTATCTACCACACAATTTTTTTTTGAAAATTTTCTAGTATTTTTTTTATTTTTTTCTTAGCGAGTGCAGCTGAGCCCGTGCTCAGATGCAGATTTTCGTAAATGTTACTACTAGTATCTTATTGTATGCACACCCTTGACTATCCCCACAACCTCTAGGCTCTGACGAGGTCTCCGATGAGAGAATGCCTGTTTTCGTCGTCGACTCAGTCCACTTGATGAGGTACTAGTATGATCGAGTAAGGTTCATATGACCCCATGAGCAATGACCATGAATTTTTTATTCAATTACCGCTAGAAGAGCCTTGAGAAAAAGCCCACTAGAAGATGAAACGACAAGGGTAAGAAAGATTAGCCTTCTGTGTTTCTTTTTCAACCTTGTGTTGTTTCAAGAACTAGAGTGTTCCAGATTCAGAAGCGAAGTGCGTAAACTTGCCTTGCCTGGCTATATTTTTTTTATCGAAATACTAGGACAGCCGGATGAATCCTAATAGTGGTCATAAAAGCTGGATTATCGAACGGGCCAACTAAGTTACTCGTTCATTGTTCGGTGTGGTTAACTAGCTCAAGTTTCAGTTTACATGAAAAACCTCTCAAGTGTTAGCCAGAATCATGGGGCTATTTTTGTATCATATACCAACCTCTCTCAACAAGGACCGAACCCAAATGATTTCTGCCGTGGTATTAGCTAATGCTTTATATTCTGCTTCTGTACTAGACCTGAATACAGTAGCTTGTTTTTTTGCACACCAAGAGATTAAATTAGGACCAAAAAAGACAACAAAACCACCTGTTGAGCGCCTATCATCCAGACAACCTGCCCAGTCAGAATCAGAGAATGCACTGACAAGAGTTGATAATGACTTGCTAAATGTTAATCCGATGCTCAAGGTATCTTTAACATATCTAAGTATGCGTTTTGCAGCTGTCAGATGTATTGTAGTAGGTGCATGAAGAAATTGGCATACTTTATTGACAACAAATGAAATATCAGGTCTAGTCAGAGTTAAGTACTGTAGCGCACCAACCATACTTCTATACCTGGTGCTGTCCTCTTGATTCAAGAGTTCTCCTTCTGACAAGGATAATTTTTCTGTACTAGATAAAGGTGTTGGAGCTGGCTTACAGCCCTGCAATCTTGCTCTGGCTACAAGATCAGTTGCATACTTCTCTTGAGATAAATGAAGACTATCTCCATTCTTCTTGACTTCAATCCCAAGGAAATAATGCAAGTCTCCTAGATCCTTAAGAGCAAATTCAGAGTTCAAATCCTTTAGCAGTCCTGTAACAGCCTCATTTGATGAACTTGTGACAATAATATCATCAACATATATTAGGACAAATATAGAGGTATTTGATTTATTGTAAATAAACAATAAGGTGTCAGACTTAGAAGGAGTAAACCCAAGTGTTTGAAGTTTTGAGCTCAATCTGGAATACCATGCCCTAGGAGCTTGCTTCAGTCCATACAAAGCCTTGTCAAGTTTGCACACATGAAAAGGTTTGTTTTTGTTCTCAAACCCAGGAGGTTGTCGCATGAACACCTCCTCTTCCAGAACGCCATGAAGGAACACATTCTGTACATCTAGCTGGCGTAGACTCCATCCCCTAGACACAACAATAGACAAAACAAGACGAATAGTAGCAGCCTTCACAACATGACTGAAGGTGTCCTCGTAGTCTATGCCATACCGTTGCTTGAAACCTTTTGCAACGAGTCTAGCTATATAGCGATCTATGGTTCCATCAGATTTTCTCTTAATTCTGTAGACCCACTTGCAATCAATCACATTTTTACCTTGACATGCAGGAACTAGGTGCCAGGTTTTATTTTTCTGAAGCGCCATGTACTCCTCTTGCATAGCCTTCTTCCACCGTGTATCGCTCAAGGCTTCTGCAACAGTAGTTGGTTCATCTGTGGTACAAGCAAGACCAAATTTTACAATGCTTTTATAATTTTTGGGTTGAGTTACTCCCCTTTGAAGTCTTGTTCGTAACGGTGAAGAAGTTGGTGATAACCCACATGTATAGGGGATCGCAACAGTTTTCGAGGGTAGAGTATTCAACCCAAATTTATTGATTCGACACAAGGGAAGCCAAAGAATATTCTCAAGTATTAGCAGTTGAGTTGTCAATTCAACCACACCTGGATAACTTAATATCTCCAGCAAAGTATTTAGTAGCAAAGTAATATGGAAGTAACGGTAACGGTAGCAAAAGTAATATTTTTGGGTTTTGTAATGATTGTAACAGTAGCAACGGGAAAGTAAATAAGCGAAGAACAATATGTGAAAAGCTCGTAGGCATTGGATCGGTGATGGAGAATTATGCCAGATGTGGTTCATCATGTAACAGTCATAACATAGGGTGACACAGAACTAGCTCCAATTCATCAATGTAATGTAGGTATGCATTCAATATAGTCATACGTGCTTATGAAAAAGAACTTGCATGACATCTTTTGTCCTACCCTCCCGTGGCAGCGGGGTCCTAATGGAAACTAAGGGATAGTAAGGCCTCCTTTTAATAGAGTACCATACCAAAGCATTAACACATAGTGAATACATGAACTCCTCAAACTATGGTCATCACCGAGAGTGGTCCCGATTATTGTCACTTCGTGGTTGCCGGATCATAACACATAGTAGGTGACTATAGACTTGCAACATAGGATCAAGAACTCACATATATTCATGAAAACATAATAGGTTCAGATCTGAAATCATGGCACTCGGGTCCTAGTGACAAGCATTAAGCATAGCAAAGTCATAGCTGTTGGGGAACGTAGTAATTTCAAAAAATTTCCTACGCACACGCAAGATCATGGTGATGCATAGCAATGAGAGAGGAGAGTGTTGTCCACGTACCCTCGTAGACCGAAAGCGGAAGCGTTATAACAACGCGGTTGATGTAGTCGTCGCCTTCACGGCCCGACCGATCAAGCAATCAAACTACGGCACCTCCGAGTTCTAGCACACGCTCAGCTCGATGACGATCCCGGGACTCGATCCAAAGAAAGTGCCGGAATGAGTTCACGTCGGACGATGGCGTGGTGGACGATCTTGATGTTCTACCGTCGCAGGGCTTCGCCTAAGCACCGCTACAATATTATCGAGGAGAACTATGGTGGAGGGGGGCACCGCACACGGCTAAGGAACGATCACGAAGATCAACTTGTGTCATGGGGTGCCCCCCTGCCCCCGTATATAAAGGAGGGAGGGGGGAGGTGCGGCCGGCCCCTAAGTGCGCTGGAGTAGTCCTACTCCCACCGGAGTAGGACTCCCCCTCTGCCTTGTTGGAGAAGGAAAGGGGAAGGAGGAAAGAGGAAAGGGGCCCCCCCTTCCTTGTCCTATTCGGACTAGGGGGGGAGGGGGCGCGCGGCCTGCCCTGGCCGGCTCTCCTCTTCTCCCTTAGGGCCCATGTAGGCCCATCAACCCCCCTGCATCTCGGTAAAATCCCGATTTCACCCGAACGATTCCGATATCCAAATATAGGCTTCCAATATATCAATCTTTATGTCTCGACCATTTCGAGACTCCTCGTCATGTCCGTGATCACATCCGGACTCAACAACCTTCGTACATCAAAACATATAAACCGATAATATAACTCGCCATCGTAACGTTAAGCGTCACGGACCCTACGGGTTCGAGAACTATGTAGACATGACCTAGAACTATTTCCGCCAATAACCAATAGCGGAACCTGGATGCTCATATTGGCTCCTACATATTCTATGAAGATCTTTATCGGTCAAACCGCATAACAACATACGTTGTTCCCTTTGTCATCGGTATGTTACTTGCCCGAGATTCGATCGTCGGTATCTCAAGACCTAGTTCAATCTCGTTATCGCAAGTCTCTTTACTCGTTACGTAATGCATCATTTCGTAACTAACTCATTAGTTACATTGCTTGCAAGGCTTATAGTGATGTGCATTACCGAGAGGGCCCAGAGATACCTCTCCGACAATCGGAGTGACAAAAACCTAATCTCGAAATATGCCAACTCAACATGTACCTTTGGAGACACCTGTAGAGCTCCTTTATAATCACCCAGTTACGTTGTGGCATTTGGTAGCACACAAAGTTTTCCTCCGTAAACGGAGTTGCATAATCTCATAGTTATAGGAACTTGTATAAGTCATGAAGAAAGCAATAGCAATATACTAAACGATCAAGTGCTAAGCTAACGGAATGGGTCAAGTCCATCACATCATTCTCCTAATGATGTGATCCATTAATCAAATGACAACACATGTCTATGGTTAGGAAACATAACCATCTTTGATCAATGAGCTAGTCAAGTAGAGGCATACTAGTGACATTAAGTTTGTCTATGTATTCACACATGTATCATGTTTCCATAATACAATTCTAGCATGAATAATAAACATTTATCATGATATGAGGAAATAAATAATAACTTTATTATTGCCTCTAGGGCATATTTCCTTCAGTCTCCCACTTGCACTAGAGTCAATAATCTAGATTACACAGTAATGATTCTAACACCCATGGAGTCTTGGTGCTGATCATGTTTTGCTCGTGGAAGCGGCTTAGTCAAAGGGTCTGAAACATTCAGATCCGTATGTATCTTTTGCAAATCTCTATGTCTCCCACCTGGACTTGGTCCTGGATGGAATTGAAGCGTCTCTTGATGTGCTTGGTCCTCTTGTGAAATCTGGATTCCTTTGCCAAGGCAATTGCACCAAGATTGTCACGTAAGATCTTCATTGGTGCCGATGCACTAGGTATGACACCTAGATCGGAAATGAACTCTTTCATCCAGACTCCTTCATTTGCTGCTTCAAGCAGCTATGTACTCCGCTTCGCATGTAGATCCCGCCACGATGCTTTGTTTAGAATCGCACCAACCGACAGCTCCACCGTTAAATATAAACATGTATCCGGTTTGCGATTTAGAATCGTCTCGATCGTTGTCAAAGCTTGCATCGACGTAACCATTTACGACTAGCTCTTTGTCACCTCCATAAACGAGAAACATATCCTTAGTCCTTTTCGTGTATTTCAGATATTCTTGACCACGTCCGATGATCCACTCCTCGGATTACTTTTGGTACCTACCGCCAAGCTTATTGCTAAGCACACGTCAGTGTCCGGAACACAAAGATTGCATACATGATAGAGCCTATGGCTGAAGCATAGGGAACATCTTTCATTTTCTCTCTATCTTCCGGCGTGGTCGGGCATTGAGTCTGACTCAACTTCACACCTTGTAACACGGGCAAGAAGCCTTTCTTTGCCTGATCCATTTTGAACTTTTTCAAAACTTTATCAAGGTATGTGCTTTGTGAAAGTCCAATTAAGCGTCTTGATCTATCTCTATAGATCTTGATGCCCAATATGTAAGCAGCTTCACCGAGGTCTTTCATTGAAAAACTTTTATTCAAGTATCCCTTAATGCCATCCAGAAATTCTATATCATTTCCAATTAACAATATGTCATCTACATATAATATCAGAAATGCCACAGAGCTCCTACTCACTTTCTTGTAAATACAAAGCTTCTCCAAAAGTCTCAGATAAAACCATATGCTTTGATCACACTATCAAAGCATTTATTCCAACTCCGAGAGGCTTGCACCAGTCCATAAATGGATCGCTGGAGCTTGCACACTTTGTTAGCACCTTTTGGATCGACAAAACCTTCCGTTGCATCATATACAACTCTTCTTCCGTAAATCCATTCAGAAATGCAGTTTTGACATCCATTTGCCAAATTTCATAATCATAAAATGCGGCAATCGCTAACATGATTCGACAGACTTAAGCATCGCTTCGGTGAGAAAGTCTCATCGTAGTCAACCCCTTGAACTTGTCGAAAACCTTTCGCAACAAGTCGAGCTTTGTAGACAGTTACATTACCATCAGCGTCAGTCTTCTTCTTGAAGATCCATTTATTTTCTATGGTTGCCGATCATCGGGCAAGTCAACCAAAGTCCATACTTTGTTCTCATACATGGATCCCATCTCAGATTTCATGGCATCAAGCCATTTTGCGGAATCTGGGCTCATCATCACTTCCTCATAGTTCATAGGTTCGCCATGGTCGAAGTAACATGACTTCCGGAACAGGATTACCGTACCACTCTTGTGCGGATCTTACTCTGGTAGACCTACGAGGTTCGGTAGTAACTTGATCTGAAGTTTCATGATCAATATCATTAGCTTCCTCACTGATTGGTGTAGTTGTCACAGGAACCAGTTCTTGTGATGAACTACTTTCCAATAAGGGAGCAGGTACAGTTACCTCATCAAGTTCTACTTCCTCCCACTCACTTCTTTCGAGAGAAATTCCTTCTCTAGAAAGGATCCGAATTTAGCAACAAAAATCTTGCCCTCAGATCTGTGATAGAAGGTGTACCCAATAGTCTCTTTTGGGTATCCTATGAAGACACATTTCTCCGATTTGGGTTCAAGCTTATCCGGTTGAAGTTTCTTCACATAAGCATCGCAGCCCCAAACTTTAAGAAACGACAACTTTGGTTTCTTGCCAAACCATAGTTCATAAGGCGTCGCCTCAACGGATTTTGATGGTGCTCTATTTAACGTGAATGTGGCCGCCTCTAAAGCATAACCCCAAAATGATAGCGGTAAATCAGTAAAAGACATCATAGATCGCACCATATCTAGTAAAGTACGATTACGACGCTCGGACACACCATTTCGTTGTGGTGTTCCGGGTGGCGTGAGTTGCGAAACTATTCCGCATTGCTTCAAATGTAAACCAAACTTCAGAATCTCAAATATTCTCCTCAACGATCAGATCGTAGAAATTTTATTTTCTTGTTACGATGATTTTCCACTTCACTCTGAAATTCTTTGAACTTTTCAAATGTTTCAGAATTATGTTTCATCAAGTAGATATACCCATATCTGCTCAAATCATCTGTGAAGGTGAGAAAATAACGATACCCGCCGCGAGCCTCCATATTCATTGGACCACATACATCAGTATGTATGATGTCCAACAAATCAGTTGCTCGCTCCATAGTTCCGGAGAACGGCGTTTTAGTCATCTTGCCCATGAGGCACGGTTCGCATGTACCAAGTGATTCATAATCAAGTGATTCCAGAAGTCCATCAGTATGGAGTTTCTTCATGTGTTTTACACCAATATGACCCAAACGGCGATTACCACAAATAAGTTGCACTATCATTATCAACTCTGCATCTTTTGGCTTCAACATTATGAATATGTGTATCACTACCATCGAGATTCAATAAAAATAGACCACTCTTCAAGGGTGCATGACCATAAAAGATATTACTCATATAAATAGAACAACCATTATTCTCTGATTTAAATGAATAACTGTCTCGCATCAAACAAGATCCAGATATAATGTTCATGCTTAACGCTGGCACCAAATAACAATTATTCAGGTCTAAAACTAATCCCGACGGTAGATGTAGAGGTAGCATGCCGACCGCGATCACATCGACTGTGGAGCCATTTCCCACGCCGCATCGTCACCTCGCCCCAGCCAATCTTCGCTTAATCCGTAGTCCCCTGCTTCGAGTTGCAAATATTAGCAATGTAACCGAGTATCAAATACCAGTGCAATCATGAAAGCATTAGTAAGGTACACATCAATAACATGTATTTCACATACACCTTTGTTCACCTTGCCTAAACCTTCTTATCCGCCAAATACTTGGGGCAGTTCCGCTTCCAGTGTCCAGTCTGCTTGCAGTAGAAGCACTCAGTTTCAGGCTTAGGTCCAGACTTGGGTTTCTTCTCCTGAGAAGCAACTTGCTTGCTGTTCTTCTTGAAGTTCCCCTTCTTCTTCCCTTTGCCCTTCTTCTTGAAACTGGTGGTCTTATTGACCATCAACACTTGATGCTCCTTCTTGATTTCTACCTCCACAGCCTTTAGCATTGCGAAGAGCTCTGGAATAGTCTTATCCATCCCTTGCATATTATAGTTCATCACGAAGCTCTTGTAGCTTGGTGGCAGTGATTGAAGAATTCTGCCAGTGACACTATCATCAGGAAGATTAACTCCTGAAAGTGCGTTATATCGACTAGAGGGGGGGGGTGAATAGACGATTTTTATGAATTCTTCACTGAGGAATTTGCCGGTGAGGAAATTCCTAAGCGAAGAACTACTTGCATGAATAAGTACTCGTAAGTAAGCATAACAGAATACTGAGGCATAGTCATCATGATGAAATGAAGACAAACACAGAGTACAGAAAGCATAATCACAGGATAACACAAGATGAAGACAAACAGACTGAAGAAATTTAACTGAGGAAATTGAGAAAGTCTTCAAACACAGATATGAGCAATCAAACAACACAGTAATGAGGAAATGAAAGAGTTGAGGAAATAGAACTAGTAAGGTTGGTGAAGACAATGATTTGGTAGACCAGTTCCAACTGCTATCTCAGCTTGTACATCCGTTGGAGCGGCTGAGTATTTAAACTCGAGGACACACAACCGGACACCCAAATGCTTAGCACGCAACTCAGGACACCAAGTCCTCACCGTATTCTCCTTGAACTAAGGTCACATGACTCCTCGTCAATCACTCGTGGTAAGTCTTCAGCGACTTCCAAACCTTCACAGACTTGGTCACTCGGCGATCCACAGTTCCTCTTGGATGTTTCTAGACCATGACGCCTAACCGTCTGGAAGAAGCATGATCTTCAAAGGTAATAAAGCGTCGGATCCATGCAGGATCAATCTCTTCTGATGCTCAATCACTTAGGGTTTGTAGGTGTTGGGTTTGGGGTTTTCCTCACTCAATGATTTTCGCTCAAAGTCCTCGGAGGATGGGTTGCTCTCAAATGACAAGTGTCAAGTTCTTCGAGCAGCCAACCAGCTAGTGGTTGTAGGGCGGCTATTTATAGCCTAGGGAGCAGCCCGACATGATAAGACATAAATGCCCTTCAATGATATGACCGTTAGGTGGATAAGATATTTTGGGACAGGTGGCGCATAGCATTAACAACGGTCGGAAATTTGACTCTCAAATTCCTCGGGGCTATCATGTTCCTCATCGTAGGCAATCCAGACCATGGCGAATTCCTAACTCCTCGGTCGAACAAATTCCTCAAATACCGTAAGAACTTCGTCTCACATCAAGAAATTGACTGAATCAGATGAGATTTCCAATGGCTTCACTCGAAGGGATTGGTAGGTGTAGGATTTTGAGTTGAGCATCACATGGAAATTTTTCCTTAGTATTTCCTTGACCCCCTTTAACAATACGGTGTTTCCTATGACTCAAGAAAGAGAAAACGAAACTACGAAAACAAAAGTCTTCACGCTTCATGTTCCTCAAATGAATACCAAGTCTTCAAGGTCACACCAATTTCTTCACTTTCAAAGTCTTGAAAGTCTTCGTAATATCAAAGTCTTGATCGAAGAACTTCATTTTTAGGGGTCGACTTTCTCTGTAAATATCAAACTCCTCATAGACTTATAGACCTGTGTACACTCATAAACACATTAGTCCCTGGCTATAAATCTTCAATACACCAAAATCACTAAGGGGCACTAGATGCACTTACAATCTCCCCTTTTGGTGATTGATGACAATATAGGTTAAGTTTTCAACGGGATAAACATATGAAGTGTAAATACTAATATTGAGGAATTTGATTGCAAGATATAGAAGAACTCCCCTCAAGATGTGCATAGTGAGGAATTTGCTTTTGAGGCAATGCACAGTTGAAGAGTTGAATCATGGAGATCTCCCCTATATCTTGTAATTCATACACGCATTTGACATATAGTATGAAGAATTTGAAATGCATGATGAAATATGGTGGACTGATGTAATTCAACATGCGTGCAATAACATATAATGAGGAATAAGCATGCGTAAGAACACATCAAAAGTATCGAGCACCATCGGGTTTAAGATTACAACTCGACCCAATAAAGTTTCGTAAGAGCGAGAGTTGTAACTTAGCAAAAAACGCCCATATAATAGACCCGGTTGAAGACTAACTCAACTTTCTCCCCTTTGTCATCTAATGACCAAAAGGATCGAACCGAGGACTAACGCTCAAGAATATCAAGTAGATGGAGGAGCGCCAGCGTTGTCGGGGTCGTTTGTCGTAGTAGGGCCTACCGCAGTGTCGTCCAAGTCTTCATTTTCATCAGTGTCGCGCGATGAAGAATAAGAGCTGGCCACCAAGGAAGGAACTTTGACCTTCTTGAATTTCTTCGGAGGAGGTGCATGTTGGAAATATGCCCTAGAGGCAATAATAAATTAGTTATTATTATATTTCCTTGCTCATGATAATCGTTTATTATCCATGCTATAATTGTATTGATAGGAAACTCAGATACATGTGTGGGTACATAGACAACACCATGTCCCTAGTAAGCCTCTAGTTAACTAGCTCGTTGATCAATAGATGGTTACGGTTTCTGACCATGGACATTGGATGTCGTTGATAACGGGATCACATCATTAGGAGAATGATGTGATGGACAAGACCCAATCCTAAGCCTAGCACAAAGATCGTAGTTCAGTATGCTAAAGCTTTTCTAATGTCAAGTATCATTTCCTTAGACCATGAGATTGTGCAACTCCGGATACCGTAGGGAATGCTTTGGGTGTACCAAACGTCACAACGAATCGGGTGGCTATAAAGGTGCACTACAGGTATCTCCGAAAGTGTCATTGGGTTGGCACGAATCGAGATCGGATTTGTCACTCCGTGTGACGGAGAGGTATCTCTGGGCCCACTCGGTAGGACATCATCATAATCAGTACAATGTGATCAAAGGGTTGATCACGGGATGATGTGTTACGGAACGAGTAAAGAGACTTGCAGTAACGAGATTGAACAAGGTATCGGCATACCGACGATCGAATCTCGCAAGTACAATACCGCTAGACAAAGGGAATTGTATACGGGATCGATTGAGTCCTTGACATCGTGGTTCATCCGATGAGATCATCGTGGAACATGTGGGAGCCAACATGGGTATCCAGATCCCGCTGTTGGTTATTGACCGGAGAACGCCTCGGTCATGTCTGCATGGTTCCCGAACCCGTAGGGTCTACACACTTAAGGTTCCGGCGACGCTAGGGTTATAAAGGAAGTTTGTATGTGGTTACCGAATGTTGTTCGGAGTCCTGGATGAGATCCCGGACGTCACGAGGAGTTCCGGAATGGTCCGGAGGTAAAGATTTATATATGGGAAGTCCTATTTTGGCCACCGGAAAATGTTCGGGATTTTCGGTATTGTACCGGAAGGTTCTAGAAGGTTCCGGAGTGGGGCCCACCTGCATGGGGGACCCACATGAACGTGGGTAGTGGGGCAAGGCCCCACACCCCTGGTCAAGGCGCACCAAGATCCCCCTTAGAAGGAATAAGATCATATCCCAAAGGGATAAGATCAAGATCCCTAAAAGGGGATAACAATCAGTGGGGAAGGAAATGATGGGATTTCTTTCCTCCCACCTTTGCCAACGCCCCAATGAACTTGGAGGGCAAGAAACCAGCCCCTCCACCCCTATATATAGTGGGGAGGCGCATGGGAGCTTACCCAAGTTCCGTGCAGCCTCCCCTTTCACAAGTCTTTCTCCTCATATCTCGCGGTGCTTGGCGAAGCCTGCAGGATTGCCACGCCTCCACCACCACCACGCCGTTGTGCTGCTGCTGGATGGAGTCTTCCTCAACCTCTCCCTCTCTCCTTGCTGGATCAAGGCATGGGAGACGTCACCGGTCTGTATGTGTGTTGAACGCGGAGGTGCCGTCCGTTCGGCACTAGGGATCTCCGGTGATTTGGATCACGACGAGTACGACTCCTTCAACCCTGCTTCTCTTGAACGCTTCCGCTTAGCGATCTACAAGGGTATGTAGATGCACTCTCCTTCCCTCGTTGCTAGTTTCTCCATAGATAGATCTTGGTGACACGTAGGAAAAATTTGAATTTCTGCTACGTTCTCCAACAGTGGCATCATGAGCTAGGTCTATTGCGTAGATTCTTTGCACGAGTAGAACACAAAGTAGTTGTGGGCGTTGATTTTGTTCAATATGCTTGCCGTTACTAGTCCAATCTTGTTTCGACGGTATTGTGGGATGAAGCGGCCCGGACCGACCTTACACGCATTTTACGTGAGACAGGTTCCACCGATCGACATGCACTTGGTGCATAAGGTGGCTAGCGGGTGCCGCCTCTCCACTTTAGTCGGAACGGATTCGATGAAAAGGGTCCTTATGAAGGGTAAATAGCAATTGGCATATCACGTTGTGGTTTTATGAGGTAAGAAACGTTCTTGCTAGAAACCCATAGCAGCCATCAGAAACATGCAAACAACAATTAGAGGACGTCTAACTTGTTTTTGCAGGTATGCTATGTGATGTGATATGGCCAAGAAGAATGTGATGAATGATATGTGATGTATGAGATTGATCATGTTCTTGTAATAGGATTCACGACTTGCATGTCGATGAGTATGACAACCGGCAGGAGCCATAGGAGTTGTCTTTATTTATTGTATGACCTGCGTGTCATTAAACAACGCCATGTAATTACTTTACTTTATTGCTAACCGGTAGCCATAGTAGTAGAAGTAATAGTTGGCGAGACAACTTCATGAAGACACGATGATGGAGATCATGATGATGGAGATCATGGTGTCATGCCGGTGACGATGATGATCATGGAGCCCTCAAGATGGAGATCAATGGAGCTATATGATATTGGCCATATCATGTCACTACTATATAATTGCATGTGATGTTTATTATGTTTATGCATCTTGTTTACTTAGAACGACGGTAGTAAATAAGATGATCCCTTACAACAATTCAAGAAGTGTTCTCCCCTAACTGTGCACCGTTGCTAAAGATCGTCGCTTCTAAGCACCACGTGATGATCGGGTGTGATGGATTCTTACGTTCACATACAACGGTGTAAGATGATTTACACACGCCAAAACACTTAGGGTTAACTTGACGAGCCTAGCATGTACGCACATGGCCTCGGAACACGAGAGACCGAAAGGTCGAGCATGAGTCGATAGTAGATACGATCAACATGAAGATGTTCACCGATGATGACTAGTCCGTCTCACGTGATGATCGGACACGGCCTAGTTGACTCGGATCATGTAATCACTTAGATGACCAGAGGATGTCTATCTGAGTGGGAGTTCATAAGATGAACTTAATTATCTTGAACATAGTCAAAAGGCCTTTTGCAAATTATGTCGTGAAGCTCGCGCTTTAGTTCCACTGTTTAGATATGTTCCTAGAGAAAATATAGTTGAAAGTTGAAAGTAGCGATTATGCGGACAGAGAAAGCTTATGTCCTTAATGCACCGCTCGATTGTGTCTTTGAACCCCAAACGTCGTTTGGGGATGTTGCGAACATCGGACATACACGTTTTGATAACTACGTGATAGTTCAGTTAAACGGTTTAGAGTTGAGGCACCAAAAGACGTTTTCGAAACGTCGCGGAACATATGAGATGTTTCGAGAGCTGAAATTGGGATTTCAGGTTCGTGCCCACGCCAAGAGGTATAAGACCTCCGATGATTTTCTCAACCTGCAAACTAAGGGAGAAAAGCTCAATCGTTGGGCTAGTGCTCGGATTGTCCGAGTGCAAAAATCACTTGAATCGAGTGGGAGTTCATCTTCCGGATGAGATAGTGATGTTTCTCCAAAGTCATTGCCACCAAGCTACTAGAGCTTCGTGATGAACTATAACATATCGTGGATAGATGATCTTTGAAATATTCGCGATGTTTGACACCGTGAAAGAAGTCAAGAAGGAGCATCAATTGTTGATGGTTGGTGAAACCACTAGTTTCAAGAAGGGCAAGGGCAATAAGGGATACTTCACGAAATGGCAAATTAGCTGCTGCTCCAGTGAAGAAACCCAAGGTTGAACCTAAACCCGAGACTAAGTGCTTCTGTGATAAGGGGAACAACCACTGGAGCGGGATTACCCTAGATACTTGGTAGATAAGAAGGCAGGCAAGGTCGATAGAAGTATATTGGATATACATTATGTTAATGTGTACTTTACTAGTACTCCTAGTAGCACCAGGGTATTAAGATACCGGTTCGGTTGCTAAGTGTTAGTAACTCGAAATAAAAGAGCTACGGAATAAACGGAGACTAGCTAAAGGAGAGCTGGCGATATGTGTTGGAAGTGTTTCCAATTTGATGTGATCAAAACATCGCACACTCCTTCTACCATCAAGATTAGTATTAAACCAGAATTATTGTCATTTGGTGTTTGCGTTGAGCATAGACATGATTGGATTATGTCTATCGCAATACGTTATTCATTTAAGGAGAATAATGGTTACTCTATTTATTTGAATAACACTTTCGATGGTCTTGCACCTAAATGAATGGTTTATTGAATCTCGATCGTAGTGATACACATTTTCATGCCAAAGGTATAAGATAGTAATGATAGTACCACTTACTTGTGGCACTGCCATGTAAGTCATATTGGTGTAAAACGCATGAAGAAGCTCCATATTGATGGATCTTTGGACTCACTCGTTTTTGAAAAGTTTGAGACATGCAAACCATGTCTATTGGTGTATACGCATGATGACTCACTTGATTTTGAATCACTTGAGATATGCAAATTCATACCACATGGGCAAGATGACTGAAAAGCCTCGCTTTCAGTAAGATGGAACAAGAAAGCAACTTGTTGGAAGTAATACATTTTGATGTGTGCAGTCCAATGAGTGCTGAGACATACAGTGAATATCGTTATGTTCTCGACTTCACGGATGATTCGAGTAGATGTTGAGTATATTTACTTGATGAAACACAAAGTCTGAATTATTGAATGGTTCAAGTAATTTCAGAGTGAAGTTAAAGATCATTGTGACAAGAGGATAAAATGTCTATGATATGATCATAGAGATGAGTATCTGAAGTTACGAGCTTTGTACGCAATTAAGACATCGTGGAAATTGTTTCACAATTAATATACCGGAACACCATAGTGTGATGGTGTGTCCGAACATCACAGTTGCACCCTATTGGATATGGTGCGTACCATGATGTCTCTTATCGAATTACCACTATCGTTCATGGGTTAGGCATTAGAGACAACTGCACTCACTTTAATAAGGCACCACGTAATTCCGTTGAGACGACACCGTTTGGAGAAACCTAAGTTGTCGTTTCTTAAAAGTTTGGGGCTGCACGCTTATGTGAAAAAGTTTCAGGTTGATAAGCTCGAACCCAAAGCGGATAAAATGCATCTTCATAGGACACCCAAAACAGTTGGGTATACCTCCTAATTCAGATCCGAAAGCAATAGGGATTGTTTCTTGAATCGGGTCCTTTCTCGAGGAAAAGTTCGTCTCGAAAAGTTGAGTGGGAGGATGGTGGAGACTTGATGAGGTTATTGAACCGTCACTTCAACAAGTGTGTAGCGAGGGCACAGGAAGTTGTTCTGTGGCACCTACACCAATTGAAGTCGAAGCTTATGATAGTGATCATGAAGTTTTGGATCAAGTCACTCACTGCCTCGTAGGGTGAAAAGGATGCGGATCGCTTCAGAGTGGTACGGTGGTCTGTCTTGAAGGTCATGTTGCTAGACAACAATGAACCCACGAGCTATGGAGAAGCGATGGTGGGCCCAAATTCCGACAAATGGTTAGAAGCCATGAAATCCGAGATAGGATCCATGTATCATAACAAAGCATGGACTTTGGTGGACTTGCCCGATGATCGGCAAGCCATTGAAATAAATGGATCTTTAAGAAGAAGACGGACGTGGACGGTAATGTCACCTTCTATGAAGCTCGACTTGTGGCGAAGAGTTTTTCACAAGTTCAAGGAGTTGACTACGATGAGATTTTCTCATCCGTAGCGATGCTTAAGTCCGTCGGAATCATGTTAGCATTAGCTGCATTTATGAAATCTGGCGGATGGATGTCAAGACGAGTTTCCTTACCGGTTCGTAAGGAAAGGTTGTATGTGATACAATCGGAAAAGTTTTGTCGATCCTAAGGATGCTAAAAGGTATGCTAGCTCCAAATGATCCTTCTAAGGACCGGAGTAAGCATCTCGGAGTTGGAATGTGCGCTTTGATGAGATGATCAAAGATTTTGGGTTTATACAAAGTTTATGAGAAACTTGTATTTCCAAAGAAGTGAGTGGGAGCACTATAGAATTTCTGATGAGTATATGTTGTTGACATATTGATGATCAGAAATGATGTAGAATTTCTGGAAAGCATATAGGGTTATTTGAAAGATGTTTTTCAATAGAAAACCTGGATTACGCTACTTGAACATTGAGCATCGAGATCTATAAGGATAGATAAAAAATGCTCAATAATACTTTCAAATGAGCATATACCTTGACATGATCTTGAAGGTGTTCAAGATGGATCAGTCAAAGAAGGAGTTCTTGGCTGAGTTGTAAGGTATGAAGTTAAGACTTAAAGCTCGACCACGGCGGAAAAGAGAGAAAGGGCGAAGGTCGTCCCCTATGCTATAGACGTAGGCTCTACAAGATGCTATCTTTGTGTACCGCGATGTGTGCCTTGCTACATATCCGCAAGAGAGTACAAAGGTGATCAAGGAGTGGATCACCAGATAGCGGTCAAAATTATCCTTAGAGGAATAAGGACATGTTTATTGATTATGGATGTGAGAAAGAGTTCGGAGTAAAGGGTTACGTCGATGCAAGCTTTAACACCTATCCGAGTGACACGGAGTAGCAAACCGGAAACGTATACAGCAGCAACCATTAGGAATAAGCATCAACTGCAGCGTCGAAGCAGCAATTACAAAATGACAAAGAAATTTGCAAAGCACACACCGATCACGAAAGGTTCGGACCGTTGACTAAAACCTCTCTCACAAGCAAAACATGATCAAACCTCGTAACTCATTGAGTCTTAATCACATGATGATGTGAACTAGTTTACAAACACTAGTAAACTCTTTGGATGTTGGTCACATGGCGATGTGACCTATCGATGTTAATCACATGGCGATGTGAACTAGATTATTGACTCTAGTGCAAGTGGGAGACTGTTGGAAATATGCCCTAGAGGCAATAATAAATTAGTTATTATTATATTTCCTTGCTCATGATAATTGTTTATTATCCATGCTATAATTGTATTGATAGGAAACTCGGATACATGTGTGGGTACATAGACAACACCATGTCCCTAGTAAGCCTCTAGTTAACTAGCTCGTTGATCAATAGATGGTTACGGTTTCACGACCATGGACATTGGATGTCGTTGATAACGGGATCACATCATTAGGAGAATGATGTGATGGACAAGACCCAATCCTAAGCCTAGCACAAAGATCGTGGTTCAGTATGCTAAAGCTTTTCTAATGTCAAGTATCATTTCCTTAGACCATGAGATTATGCAACTCCGGATGCCGTAGGAATGCTTTAGGTGTACCAAACGTCCTGGCAACGTGAATCGGGTGGCTATAAAGGTGCACTACAGGTATCTCCGAAAGTGTCTCATTGGGTTGGCACGAATCGAGGCTGGATTTGTCACTCCGTGTGACGGAGAGGTATCTCTGGGCCCACTCGGTAGGACATCATCATAATGTGCACAATGTGATCAAAGGGTTGATCACGGGATGATGTGTTACGGAACGAGTAAAGAGACTTGCCGGTAACGAGATTGAACAAGGTATCGATATACCGACGATCGAATCTCGCAAGTACAATACCGCTAGACAAAGGGAATTGTATACGGGATCGATTGAGTCCTTGACATCGTGGTTCATCCGATGAGATCATCGTGGAACATGTAGGAGCCAACATGGGTATCCAGATCCGCTGTTGGTTATTGACCGAGAACGTCTCGGTCATGTCTGCATGGTTCCCGAACCCGTAGGGTCTACACATAAGGTTCGATGGCGACGCTTAGGGTTATAAAGGAAGTTTGTATGTGGTTACCGAATGTTGTTGGAGTCCCGGATGAGATTCCGGACGTCACGAGGAGTTCCGGAATGGTCCGGAGGTAAAGATTTATATATGGAAGTCCTATTTTGGCCACCGGAAAATGTTCGGGATTTTTCGGTATTGTACCGGGAAGGTTCTAGAAGGTTCCGGAGTGGATCCCACCTGCATGGGGGACCCACATGAACGTGGGTAGTGGGGGCAGGGCCCCACACCCCTGGTCAAGGCGCACCAAGATCCCCCCTTAGAAGGAATACGATCATATCCCAAAGGGATAAGATCAAGATCCCTAAAAAGGGGATAACAATCGATGGGGAAGGAAATGATGGGATTTCTTTCCTCCCACCTTTGCCAACGCCCCAATGGACTTGGAGGGCAAGAAACCAGCCCCTCCATCCCTATATATAGTGGGGAGGCGCATGGGAGCTTTACCCAAGTTACAGTGCAGCCCTCCCCTTTCACAAGTCTTTCTCCTCATATCTCGCGGTGCTTGGCGAAGCCTGCCGCAGATTGCCACGCTCCTCCATCACCACCACGCCGTTGTGCTGCTGCTGGATGGAGTCTTCCTCAACCTCTCCCTCTCTCCTTGCTGGATCAAGGCATGGGAGACGTCACCGGCTGTACGTGTGTTGAACGCGGAGGTGCCGTCCGTTCAGCACTAGGATCTCCGGTGATTTGGATCACGACGAGTATGACTCCTTCAACCCTGTTCTCTTGAACGCTTCCGCTTAGCGATCTACAAGGGTATGTAGATGCACTCTCCTTCCCTCGTTTCTAGTTTCTCCATAGATAGATCCACGGTGACACGTAGGAAAAATTTGAATTTCACTCGTTCTCCAATGTCTGAACCAGTCAAATTCTTCCTTGAGACCCATTTTCTTGAGATCTTCTTTCTTTGTAGACATGAGACAGAACAGCCCAGTGCACGGTTGAAGGTTTCATGGAGGTAGTATTGGTTTTCTTCACTTTGCATTGTGTGTTGAGGTCATGTTGTGAAGAATTGAACCAAAGCGGCACGCTTGATCCATTTATGATTGCGATCAACTTTCTGATGAAGACCGAGGAGTAACTCACGATCGGTCATCACCACAGGTGCTGTGGCTTGAGGATTTTGCTTGGCAGAGTTGTTGGCGGCAGAGTCATGTGTGGCAGAGTCATCATTGGTGGAGTAGGATGCAGCTATAGAACTTATTGGAGACTTCATATCTCTCAATCCGGGCATTTGCTTGAAATATTAACTTCAACTCCTGGAACATCTCATATGCTCCATGACGTTCAAAACGCGTCGTTGAAGACCCGGTTCTAAGCCGTAAAGCATGACACACTTTGAACTATCGAGTAGTCATCGGCTTTGCTCTGCCAGACGTTCTTAACGTCGTCGATTTACATCTGCAGCGCAGGCACTGGCACCCGGCGGTGCTTCCGGGGCGTAATTCTTCCGTGCAGCAATGAGGATAATCCTCAAGTTACAGACCCAGTCCGTGTAGTTGCTACCATCATCTTTCAACTTAGCTTTCTCAAGGAACACATTAAAATTCAATGGAACAACAGCACGAGCCATCTATCTATAACAAACCTAGACAAGCAAAATACTATCAGGTACTAAGTTCATGATAAATTTAAGTTCAATTAATCATATTACTTAAGAACTCCCACTTAGACAGACATCTCTCTAGTCATCTAAGTAATCACGTGATCCAAATCAACTAAACCATGTCCGAGCATCACGTGAGATGGAGTAGTTTCAATGGTGAACATCACTATGTTGATCATATCTACTATATGATTCACGTTCGACCTTTCGGTCTCCGTGTTCCGAGGCCATATCTCAGTATATGCTAGGCTCATCAAGTTTAACCTGAGTATTCGCGTGTGCAACTGTTTTGCACCCGTTGTATTTGAGCGTAGAGCCTATCACACCCGATCATCACATGGTGTCTCAAGACGAAGAACTTTTGCAGCGGTGCATACTCGGGGAGAACACTTCTTGATAATTAGTGAGAGATCATCTTAAAATGCTACCATCAATCAAAGCAAGATAAGATGCATAAAGGATAAACATCACATGCAATCAATATAAGTGATATGATATGGCCATCATCATCTTGTGCTTGTGATCTCCATCTCGAAGCACCGTCGTGATCACCATCGTCACCGCGCGACACCTTGATCTCCATCGTAGCATCGTTGTCGTCTCGCGACCTATTGCTTCTCGACTATCGCTCTTTGCTTAGTGATAAAGTAAAGCATTACGTAGGCGATTGCATTGCATACAATAAAGCGACAACCATATGGCTCCTGCCGATTGCCGATAACTCGGTTACAAAACATGATCATCTCAAACAATAAAATATAGCATCACGTCTTGACCATATCACATCACAACATACCCTGCAAAAACAAGTTAGACGTCCTCTACTTTGTTGTTGCAAGTTTTACGTGGCTGCTACTGGCTTAGCAAGAACCGTTCTTACCTACGCATCAAAACCACAACAATAGTTCGTCAAGTTAGTGCTATTTTAACCTTCCCAACGACCGGGCGTAGCCACACTCGGTTCAACTAAAGTTGGAGAAACAGACACCCGCCAGCCACCTGTGTGCAAAGCACGTCGGTAGAACCAGTCTCGCGTAAGCGTACACGTAATCTCGGTCCGGGCCACTTCATCTAACAATACCGCCGAACCAAAGTAAGACATGCTGGTAAGCAGTATGACTTGTATCACCCACAACTCACTTGTGTTCTACTCGTGCATATAACATCTACGCATAAAACCAGGCTCGGATGCCACTGTTGGGGAACGTAGTAATTTCAAAAAATTTCCTACACACACGCAAGATCATGGTGATGCATAGCAACGAGAGGGGAGAGTGTTGTCCACGTACCCTCGTAGACCGAAAGCGGAAGCGTTATAACAACGCGGTTGATGTAGTCGTACGTCTTCACGGCCCGACCGATCAAGCACCGAAACTTCGGCACCTCCGAGTTCAGCATACGTTCAGCTCGATGACGATCCCCGGACTCCGGTCCAGCAAAGTGTCGGGGATGAGTTCCGTCAGCACGACGGCGTGGTGACGATCTTGATGTTCTACCGTCGCAGGGCTTCGCCTAAGCACCGCTACAATATTATCGAGGAGAACTATGGTGGAGGGGGCACACTTTGCAGCTAAGGAGCGATCACGAAGATCAACTCGTGTGTCATGGGGTGCCCCTCGCCCCATATATAAGGAGGGAGGGGGAGGTGCGGCCGGCCCCTAGGGGTGCGCTGGAGGAGTCCTACTCCCAGGAGTAGGACTCCCCCTCTTGCCTTGTTGGAGAAGGAAAGGGAAGGGGAAAGAGGAAAGGGGCGCCGCCTTCCTTGTCCTATTAGGACTAGGGGAGGGGTGTGCGGCCTGCCTGGCCGGCTCTCCTCGTCTCCCTTAGGGCCCAT
Source organism: Aegilops bicornis (assembly GCA_021605145.1). Taxonomy (NCBI): domain Eukaryota; kingdom Viridiplantae; phylum Streptophyta; class Magnoliopsida; order Poales; family Poaceae; genus Aegilops; species Aegilops bicornis. Next base: position 463,780,463 of record CM038671.1, read on the forward strand.
GTAGGACCATCAAGCCCCCAGGGTTCGTCTTCCCAGTACTCGGTAAAATCGATTTCACCGGAATGATTCCGATATCCAAATATAGGCTTCCAATATATCAATCTTTATATCTCGATCATTTCGAGACTCCTCGTCATGATCGTGATCACATCCGGGACTCCAAACAACCTTTGGTACATCAAAACATATAAACTCATAATATAACTGTTGTCGTAACGTTAAGCGTGCGGACCCTACGGGTTTGAGAACTATGTAGACATGACCTAGAACTGTTTCCGGTCAATAACCAATAGCGGAACCTAGATGCTCATATTGGCTCCTACATATTCTACGAAGATCTTTATCGGTCAAGCATAACAACATACGTTGTTCCCTTTGTCATCGGTATGTTACTTGCCCGAGATTCGATCGTCGGTATCTCAATACCTAGTTCAATCTCGTTACCGGCAAGTCTCTTTACTCGTTACGTAATGCATCATTTTGTAACTAACTCATTAATTACGTTGCTTGCAAGGGTTATAGTGATGTGCATTACCGAGAGGGCCCAGAGATACCTCTCCGATAATCGGAGTGACAAAAACCTAATCTCGAAATATGCCAACTCAACATGTACCTTTGGAGACACCTGTAGAGCTCCTTTATAATCACCCAGTTACGTTGTGACATTTGGTAGCACAAAGTGTTCCTCCGGTAAACGGGAGTTGCATAATCTCATAGTTATAGGAACTTGTATAAGTCATGAAGAAAGCAATAGCAATATACTAAACGATCAAGTGCTAAGCTAACGGAATGGGTCAAGTCAATCACATCATTCTCCTAATGATGTGATCCATTAATCAAATGACAACACATGTCTATGGTTAGGAAATATAACCATCTTTGATCAATGAGCTAGTCAAGTAGAGGCATACTAGTGACATTAAGTTTGTCTATGTATTCACGCATGTATCATGTTTTAAGTTAATACAATTCTAGCATGAATAATAAACATTTATCATGATATGAGGAAATAAATAATAACTTTATTATTGCCTCTAGGGCATATTTCCTTCAATAGCAACATCAATCTCAGAACATAGTGGATACTAGGGATCAAACCCTAACAAAACTAACTCGATTACATGATAAATCTCATCCAACCCATCACCATCCAGCAAGCCTATGATGGAATTACTCACGCCGCAGTGGTGAGCATCATGAAATTGGTGATGGAGGATGGTTGATGATGACGACGGCGACGGATTCCCCTCTCCGGAGCCCCGAATGGACTCCAGATCAGCCCTCCCGAGAGGTTTTAGGGCTTGGCGGCGGCTCCGTATCGTAAAACGCGATGAATCCTTCTCTCTGATTTTTTTCTCCCCGAACACGAATATATGGAGTTGGAGTTGATGTCGGTGGAGGCGTCGGGGCCCACGAGGTAGGGAGGCGCGCCCGAGGCGGCGCGCCCCACCCTCGTGGACAGGTGAGAACCCCCGGCGTGGATTCTTCTTCGATATTTTAATATTTTCCAAAAATATGTTCCGTGGAGTTTCAGGTCATTCCAAGAACTTTTGTTTCTGCACATAAATAACACCATGGGACGTCTGCTGAAAACGGCGTCAGTCCGGGTTAGTTCCATTCAAATCATGCAAGTTAGAGTCCAAAACAAGGGCAAAAGTGTTTGAAAAAGTAGATACGACGGAGACGTATCAGTTGGCGCAGAAGATCCCAATGGCTGCTCAAGAGATCCCGTGGCAGGAACAGCCATGGATCCCGAAGGCGACCTGTCGGGTTGGGGCGACGCAGGTGGATCTTCTGTGGCTGCAGCAGGCGTTGGGCGAGAAGGAACTGGCGCAGAGTATCCCGCACCAGCCCCCACATCCGCCGCAGGCTCATAATGAGCAGATGATGTTGCGGCCCCGGCCGGATCAGCACAGGGCTCCGTGCCGTGTCGTGGTGTGCGCCGCACGTAGCAGCGCAGGTCATTGCCGAATCATCCAGGCGCAGGCTGGCCAGCAGAGGGCCACGCGGTAGAAGATTGGTGTGGAGCAGAGCAACCCACCGAGCCGCAGTTGGCGTCGTGACGCGGCACAGGTCCCGGTGTGAACCGATCTGCTGCAGCCGGCGCGGATCCCGTAGGAGATTGCGGGACATACCTGCAAGGAGAGGATCCCAAGGCTGCCACGCTGCAATCCCGAGGCTGATTCGCCTTTGTATTGCTGCTGTTTTCTCCAGGGTACATGGAATATTGATTCTGATCAATTTCTTTAGCATTTTCTGCACCGTTTTTTTCCTGCTTCATCACAACACTCATGTTCACCATTAGTAAGAGCATTAGTCAATAATTGATCAATACTATTTAACTCGTCCCCATGGTCAACACCGGTGAGATGAGATGGTAAAAGAAGGATCTCTTTTTGAAGAAGAGCACCGGCATTTGGATGGAGATGTGCAAAGGGAAAAACAGTTTCATCAAACACAACATCACGGGATATGTATACGCGTCCGGTAGACACATCCAGGCATTTTACACCTTTGTGTTGTGGACTGTAACCCAGAAAAACACATTGTTTGGATCTAAACATGAGCTTGAGATTATTGTACGGGTGAAGATTGGGCCAACAAGCACACCCGAACACTCGTAAGGAAGTATAGTCGGGTTATGTGTGAAGCAAGCGTTCTACCAGAGTTTCATTGTTGATGACACGACTAGGCAATATGTTAATAAGATGAACGGCGGTGAGAAACGCTTCATCCCAGAACTTTAGTGGCATGGATGCAGCAGCAAGCAAGGCAAGACCCACTTCAATGATGTGCATATGCTTACGCTCAGCAGATCCATTCTGCTGATGAGCATGAGGACAAGACACATGGTGAGATATGCCAATTTGTTGTAAGAATGAGTTTAGATTTCTGTATTCCCCTCCCCAATCAGATTGGAGAGCTAGAATTTTGCAATCAATTTTTCTTTCTACGAGTGCTTGAAAGTTGTGAAACACTTGGAATACATCGGACTGTTTCTTAAGAAGATAGATCCATGTATATTTGCTGTAGTCATCGATAAAACTAACGTAATAGGAGTGTCTTCCAACCGAAGTAGGGGCAGGCCCCCAAACATCAGAAAATATAAGCTGGAGAGGTTTGGTAGAAACACTTGTAGACACATGATAAGGTAATTGATGAGTCTTATCACGTTGACAGGAATCACAAATTGTTTCACAACTACGCTCACCAACAAAAGGGAGCTTATTTTTCCTAATCACTTGATTGATAAAAGAAAAAGATGCATGTCCTAATCTGTCATGCCACCGTGTTGCCGAAACTTTGGTGACACCATAGGCTTGTTTATTCAATCTCCTAAGCTCCGAAATCAACGGGTAAATCCCTCGAACGCATCTACCTCGATATAGGATTTTCTTCATGACCTGATCCTTGATTAAAAAAAGAACGAGTGAAATTCAAGAAAGACATGGTTATCAAGGGCAATGCGATGAACTGAAAGGAGATTTTTCGAGGCACTAGGTATATGCAAAATTCTTCTAAGATGGATTTTTCTATGGGGAGTTTTAAATACCGAATGACCAATATGGCTAATTCTCATACCTTCTCCATTGGCAGTGTGAACTTGGTCCTGTCCACGGTACTTTTCACGTACGGTCACCTTCTCCAGCTCGCCTGTAATGTGGTTTGTCGCGCCGCTGTCCACATACCAGTTGGTATTGACGCCATAGGAGCCTTCTGCCGCTGCTGCAATTTTCTCATCTTGGGAAGATTCTTCATCTTCCTCAAAACGGTACTAGCAATCCCTTGCTGTGTGGCTTGGCTTGCCACAGATTTGGCAGTGCGTAACATCTGGGCCCGCACGAGGCTTGCCAGAAGAGTTGTGGCAACCCCTGTTGTTGTTGTTGTAAGAGGGCCACTCGCCGCCGCCGCTGTTGGAGGGGTTGCCACCACTGCTGTTGCCTCCGCCCGATGGCTTGCCCTTGTTGCGCCCGCGCTAGCGAGAGCCTCCACTTCCACGGCCGCGGACGACCGCGTTGGCAGAAGACTTGAAGCCTCCACCAGAGCCCGCCCCGTTGTAGAGAGCAAGGCGCTGATCAAAGCTGCTCATCTGAGCGAAGAGATCGTCGAGGCTGATGGGCTCGGTGCGGGCGTCATTGGCGGAGATGAGAGGCTGATACTCCATGTCAAGGCCGGCGGTGATGTAGGAGGCCAGTTCATCATCATCAATCGGTTTTCCCGCGCCTGCAAGCTCATCTGCGAGAGATCGCATGTGAGCAAAGTACGCCGCCACAGTTTGCGTGCCCTTTTGCGCCGTGGAGAGTGTGGCGCGGATTTTGTTGACGCGGGCTCTGGACTGTGATGAGAACATGTGTGCAAGGGAAGCCCAGAGTTCATGCGGTGTGGCTATGGATGTGACCTGCACAAGGACTTCCTCGGTGAGATTGTTTAGCAAGTATCCAAGTACCTGCTGTCCTTCTTTGAACTAGATCGCGTGAAGAGGATTCGGCATGTGTTCATCTTTCCCGTCCTTGTCCTTCGTGGTGAGGAACTTGGCAGGCTCCGGCATGGTCTGGTTGACATAGCCGAAGAAACCAGCTCCCCTCAGCCGCGGTATCACCTGCGCATGCCACAACACGTAGTTGGTGCGGGTGAGCTTCTCCGTGACCTGCCCAGGAAGGGAGGACTGGCCGATGCTTGAGGAGGACGACATGGCTGGCGATGGAGATGGGTTTTTCCCTAGATGTGTGGATAGAGGAGGCTCTGTATACCATGTAAACTTGCGATGAACGTCGTACCTCATTGGAGGCGACGGTTTCGTGTTATATAGGCAGGGGCGTATCCCTGAGATATGCATACAGGCTATTTAGATTACATCTTGAGAACCAAGAAGGAGAGAAGATAGAGATGGAAAGAGGTTACAAGAATATTGTCTAACTCTATCTCTAACTAACCTAGTTCGGCCCAGGTGGGACCATTGCGCCTAGCATATCACGTTTAACATTCCTATAGGCTAGCTATCAAAAACAATCTAGTGAGAGTAATTATCGGAGAGCAGAAGCAAGACCTGATGAGCTTCACTGCTCCTCCAAGTCCAACACTGGCTCTGTGGTTCCTACAGATCACACACGAGCATGGTGTACCGGAGTATCGAATGGTTGGAGCAGGATTGCTTGATGGTCACTGAAGGACGAGGCAGATGGAGACTAGCTGAGGCTGCAGAGCAGGTGGAAATCCCAAAGTAGCCATATGAATCCGGGAGTGCAAATTGTAATTAATTCCGGCAATCCACCAGTAATTCCCGGTGTCCTCTATGCCTATAGATATTATATTCAACTCCCCAATGCACAAAGGCACAACAAATAATACTTGAGATGTGATTGGGAAGTTTTAAGATTGAGGATAAGAGGAATGCGATGCATAGGAATGCGATACTAGTCCTTGCTCAGTGGTGGACCTAGAAAGTATTTGGAGTGGGGGCAAACTAATTGACTGGGGGCATATTCTATAGAAATTTAAAGAATTTAAGAATATTTTTCCAAAAACACAAGCAAATCGTACCGAATTTTCATATTTTCAGTGGGTGCCTAGGCCCCCACTCACCATAATGTGGGTTCGCCCCTGTCCTTGCTCCTTATAGACGACTCGGTATCCAATGATATAAGGCATCAGTCCTTCGTTAGGTCAATAGCGAAGAACTCTTTTGTTATGAAATTTGTCGTTGGGTAGGTCAGAGGCAATAGAGCTTGTATGTGGACGAAACAAGCGATGGACTTGTATGTGGAGATCTCTTCACACCCTTCATAATGAAGAGTAGGATGGTCTTTTTTTAAAGTACGTTGCACGCGTCGAGCGCAATACATGCCTGTGTACGTACCACCTGGGCCGGCTCATTTTACACTTTTTTCCTCTTCTATAAAACCTTCAAAAAATGAGTGCCCGACGAGATACAACCCCAACATTCGTACGCTTAGTTCAACCGCGGTAACCAACTGGACTACTTTCTTGTTGTGTCTAGTTACCTTTTTTTCTTTAAATATAATATTAACCAACACCAGCCCTTTTTTGTCCACCTTTTCTTCTTTTTTATTTTTCACTTTCTTTTTATTTTTTCATTTTTTATAATTCATGAACTATTTTAGAATCATGAACTTTTTCTTAACTTTTCAAATTCATGAACATTTTCTTAAAGCCGTGAACTTTGTTCTCAAATCCGTGAACTTTCTTTCAAATCCACGAACTATTTTCAACTTCTAACTTTATCACAGCTTATTGAGTATAATTTTTTGCCGGAATTCTTTGTAGTGCATTAAGCCAAACCTGATTTCTGCCGCAACGATGTGTACTTTTTTTTAAAGTCAATGATGTGTATGGTTATGGGCAAACTCCAATGAATTAAAAGAAGTGAGCTGTGCATTGCTATATTTGTAACTGCATTAGCTATATGAATTACAAGTAATTTGATCACCCGCATACTTGGACATTATACTCACACTTAGGGGAGGACTTCTTTAATCAACTACTAGTATTGATCAATTCTAACTGAAAACAGCTGGAGATGTCACATGCTATGGTTCTTTTGATGGAGTACACCATCATATATATTCATGTTGGCCCATGGTCGTGCACATCATGCCTATTTTCTGCACTCAGTTTTGATGTTCACAACCATTTCTATACCGACATCCAAATGAGTTGATTGGTTTCCTGTTCGTCTTAGCATCTTTGGCAAAACACTTTGTACCATCTAACCAAGCACAACAAGCCAGAAATCTTCCAATTTCTGAAAGGTAGTTATACCTAATTCTTTCTTCAGTAAAGTGTGGCCCTTCAGTTTGTGGGCTTATGGTACTAAGTACTAATAGTGTGTCTTCCGATTCAATTTAGTGGACTATGGAAGTCATTGTTGCTAGTGTATCAAGCACTCGTGCTAAGCTTCAAATAAGAATCGATTTTGAAATAAATTATTTGGTTTATAGAGTATAGTGGAGTTTTACCACAGTGCAATTTAATTGACATGAAACATAAAGCAAAGCCCGCAGTGCACCCTGCTGTTTTCCATATGAAACCAACCATCCTGGTATAGTGGAGTCTGAGCACACTATGTCTTCTTTGTTGAGCTAATAATTTTGAAAAATGAGGATTTATCACGAGCCATAAGGCGATAAAAGCTGCAGGATATATCAAATAGTTAGGGGATAAATATCAGGTGAACAATGGATGCTAACATCAATCATAAAAGGTGGATCATTGATTAAGCCAACTAAGCTGCAGTTCCCTGGTTGGTGTAGTTAATCAGCTGAACTACCTGGTTCCTAAGTATTCCCTCCATCCCAAAATAAGTTTCGCAGATTTAGTACAAAGTTAGTACAGAGGAGTATTTTGCAACATATTTTTGAACAACTTTGCAAAATTTTAATTCGTGTATTTATGTGCATGTAATATCTCATAATTGGTCGGCTTACCAAAATATTGGCGAGGGCGAAGATGAGCCAGGGTGGGCCCCTCTATGTGGCACGTACATGCTTGGTTCCAAATTGAAGGACTAGGATATAGCACAGGTAAAAACTCGCGGGATTTTGCATTACTTGTGTCGGTGCAAAATGTTTTTGTTTACTAGGAAGGATACTGATGTGGCTAAACCGAGTGAGGTCCCTTTGGACAACCTCAATGATGATGAACAGGAAACATAATATATTGTGCGAGTTAGCTGAGTGGGCTACATTTGAAGGGGTACATGGAGTGTGGTTGTTGCTTCTTGGAGGCAGGAGAAGAATTGCGTCTCTGATGTGGTTTCCAGTTACCAGATTTCATTGCATGCATCCAATGCAGTATTCCAAGGTTGTCATTTTGTTTCTCCTTCGTTGTGTGCATACTTTGTACCATAGCAAAATTCTCACAACATGCTGTCAACAGTTTATTGAGTATAATTTTCTTGCCTAGAATTCTCTATAGTGCATTTAGCCAAACTTGGTATCTTGATGCTGCCATGAATTGTTGTTAAACGGACTACCCAATAGGTGTTTTTGGCATACAAGCAATCTTCGGAAGAGCCACAAACTCCCATGAATTAAAAGAAGCGGACTATGGTTTTTTGCTATAATTGCAACTGTAATAGCTATATGAAATTTGTGTATAACAAACTCAGAACCAACAAACATGCACAACTGCCCATGTTTATTTTGGAACGTTGATAGTTGCACTATCAAATTCATTGATAAAAAATGACTGATAAAAAACAAACAAACATGCGCAACTGCCCATGCTGATTGCTCACTAGAGAGCATATCAGGAAGTAGCGTCAGCTGGTGCGCTAGTTTTTTTTTGAATATTTACTATAGAGCAAAAACCCACCTGGTGCACTAGCTTCGTGGGGCATGTGGGGGCAGAAGCGATGATGGAGCCATGCCAGCGAGGCGCGACAACTAGGTTTTGCAACTTAATAACGCAATGGTATGTACCACAAATGGCATTATGGTCCTTGACCTTATTATTTAGCTAGTAGCCAAAATTGGTTGAGTAAGTCACAAGATGTATAGCAGGAACAATGTTAATTTTAGGCTAATCATTCTGCATAAGCACAAACATGAATCTGACAACTGTGTTTTGCTAGATGTAGTTCTGAGCCCATCATGTCTCTCCTTGCATCATTAGGTTTTAATGGACCAGTTTAGCAAGCGTCCACAATCAGTATCATCCACCTACAACATACCCGAAGATGCACATACCCGTCACAAAATGAAGATACTAATCATTCAGCCGTGTATCCCAATTCATTCCATGCAAGCCAAGTGAGGCTTCTCCACCAAGCTGGTTTCTCGAGATCACAATTAGAGTGTGGGGTATAGGTTAGTTGCGCCAGAATTGCTTGACGGGGAGCGAAGGGACAAGGCAATGGGAAAATAGGTGGGTCGGAGAAGTAGGAGGGAGCGGCATGACGTTGATGCTATCATACCTGTGCATGTTGTAGTTCTGGCGATTCTTTGGAAATTCCTGATGCCTTCTATGCCTATGGATATCAAATTCAAATCTCTAATGAGTATAGACAAAGCAAATACCAAACCAACAAGGGTTGAAATATTATAAGACACTTAAAATGAGGAATGAGCTATTTATCATTTGCTTTTAGAAGTCTTTGCCCTATTAAAGACCGTGTGGACTAGTGACATTAAGCCATTTATCCTCTTGTATGTCAATATTTAAGAATCTTGCGACTTTATCTTTTGGTATGTCAGTAGTAACTTTATTAAACGTTCGTTCATACTGATGCTAGTTTTTTTAGCCATTCCTTTTGAAAAGAATATTTTTCTTGATTAGTATGATGCGTCTAGCCAACAAATAATTTACTACTACAAAGTTCATGAAATACATCTAGAACTAAAATACGTCTAGATACATTCATTTCTCCGACAAGTATTTCCGAACTGAGGGAGTACTGGTATTGACGGAGACCGGACGTATTACATGGATCCCACTTAGTTAATAAAATTAATTCCTACCACGTTTTGATCTCCGGTGGGTGCAGTCAAATGATTTATATCCATGTAACTCCTACCAAGATATGTTTCAAGTTTTCACCTTTTTTTTTGCATTTGAAGAATGCTTATAGCATTGATAGGGAAATAAAATATATTTGTACATCAGACCAAGTTTTTACAGAAACGCCCATTTTGTGTAATGTGATCATAAGAAAAGGTGCTCTAAGTCGTACTACTAAATGTTATCTAATTGTATGCACACCCTTGACTATGTTCCGATGAGTTCTCCGATGAGAGGATGCCCATTTTTTCGCCGATTCTATGAGGTACAGTCTGACCAAGTAAGGTTCACATGACCTCATGAGTAATGACCATGAATTTCTTTCCCACAAGAAAAATGACCATGGATATCTTATTCAATTACCACTTGAAGAGCCTCGCAAAAAAACCTGCTAGAAGAGGAAAAGATAAGGATACTCTTCGCAAGAAAGAATAGGCCTTTTTTGTTTCTCTTTCCTACTTGAGTTGTTCCAAGAATAAGAGTGTTCTAGATTCAGAAGCAAAGTACAAAAGAACAGCTTGCCTGGCTATATTTGTGATTGAATGAGCCAACTAAGTTACTAATTCATTGTTTCAGTTAGTTAACCAGCTGGCGTTCCAGTTTACATGAAAAATCTCTCAAGTGTTAACCAGAATCACCATGCTGTTGTGCGTACCATGGTGCTATTTATGTATCGATTCCTACGAGGGAAAACAAATTCTTTCTCAATTTCTTATAGGCTAGCTGTGAAAGACAAATCTAGCGAGAGTAATTATTGGTGGCTAGAAGTAAGACCTGATCACTGCTCCTCCAAGTTCAACACCGACCCCAAGGTTCCTACAGATCACACACGAGCATGTTGTATTGGAGTATCGAATGGTTCAACATGATTGCTTGATGTCACTGAAGAACGAGGTAGATGTTCTCATTTGCCCCGCAAAGCAAAAAAAAAACGAGGTAGATGGAGGCGCTGAGAATAGAATAGCTTAAGAGAATAGCAATATGAATCCGGGAGTAAAAGTTGTAATTAATCCCGGCAGCCCATCAGTAATTCCCGGTGTCTTCTATGCCTATAGATATTCTATTCAAATCCCTAATGCGCAGAGACACAACAAATAACACTTGAAATATGACCGGGAAGATTTAAGATTGAGGAGTAAGATGAGAAATGCACTATTTATCCATTGCTTAACCTGCTCCTTATAGACAACTTGAATGGGATGCAGTGATATAAGTCATTGGTCCTTCACTAGGTCAATAGCGAAGAATTATTTTGTATGAAATTTGTCCTTTGGTAGGTCAGAGGCAATAGAACTTATCTGCTGTCTAGACAAATGATGGGCTTTATATGTCGCCGAGACAAATGAGGCACCTAGCCATTTCGGTACCTCAGATATTTGGGGCCTGGTGCAAATTTTAAAATTAGGCCCCAGGTATATAGTAGTACTAGCATAGTGCATGTGCGTTGCTACAAAGACATAAAAAAGATGAGAAGTTATGACTGGCTTAGGAGATCGTCAAAGGATGATGATGTCTTGGGGTTGTGTTGCATGGTTCACGATTGAAAAGAAAGCAAAAATGTAACGTAAGATCATGCTATAGTCACTAAAAAATCATACGCGACAACAATACGTACTTTGCAAGATTTATAGTGAGATAGCATTTTGAATTTTGAAACATAGGAGAATGGGCATGAGCTCCCTCCCGCGTCACCTCCCCCGCGGGCGGCTCGGGAGGGCTCAGCCGCCGCCACCGCCTAGTAACCCTCTAGCGCCCTTCGCCCCCTCCGCCGCTGCCGATGGTCGGCGCCAGGCGGCAGCGGAGGGTCTCTCCTCCCTCTCCCGGATCCGCGGCGGCGCAGGCGTCCTGATCCGTAGGGTGCGGCCCTCCCGACGGTGTGGCGGATCCCGGAGGCGGCGGGCTCGCGGCGGTGCACGGGCACCCAGATCCATGGGTGTGGGCTTCCCGGCAGCGTCACGGGCTCCAGCCGGCGGCAGGATCGGTCGACGGCGGGCTTGGGCGATGGCGTCGGCCGCGCGGTGCCGGATCTCGCCACTCCAGCCATCATGGAGGAACCTGGACGGCCCCGTTAGGCATGGCAACGGCGCCCTCTGCTGGCGACGTTCGCGGGGGGGGGGGGGGGGATGGACGGCGTCTTGACCGCGTGGGCGGTGAGTTACTGGTGGATCTCCTCCGCGCTGCAGGCTCTCTCCCGCTGCACTTGGTGGCTTACGGTCGCGGTCGCCGGCCTCGGTGTGTTCGCGGGGGCTGGTAGAGGTGACATCAGACCGGAGAAAACTTTGGATGACTTGTTCATCCCGACGGTGGCGACGACCAAGGTCGCCGTTCTCCTCCTTGCAGGTGCCGTCAAGGTCCTTGCCCTCCACCCCGACCCCATGCCGGGTGAAAACCCAAAATCTCCTTAGATTGGGCGGCGGCGGCACTGCGTGTGTCGTACCCTTCTTGGAGGCGCCGCCTTGGGCGTTTGGGTGCTCGGTTAGAGGAACTGCAGGCGGAGGGGACGGGACCAGTGGCAACAGGTGGTGTTCGCGACGAAGGAGTGGCGTGGCATCTGGCACGTCGACAATGGCGGGTCTCAGTGGCATCGAGCAGCGGGGTCTCGCCGGTGGGCGTGTGATGATGGACGAGCGCAGGATGGTGGCGTTGTCTGCCGTCGTGGTGGCGTTGACGGCAGCTAGACCGGGCAAGGTAGATGCAGCAGTACAACACTGATGATAGATTGGTGGCAGGTGGCTGCGGCGGCCTCATAACTGGCAAGCGTCCTGGTTGAGGAGTGCGCCAGACTGGTAGGTGCCCCATACCCGGCAGGCGTCCTGGTTGGGACCTCAGGCCTTAGATGTTAGGTTTGGCTGCGAGGTCTGTTTGGTATTAGGCCCAGACTATCAGCATCCCTTCATCAACTGGATAGGAGTAGCGATAGATGTTGCCTAGACGATGACTTTAGTCTTACTGTTGTATGACTTTGTAAGGTCTTGTGTGAATAATTAATAAAGTGGTTGCATGCATCGTCCAGATGCAGAGGCCGGGGGTCCTCCTCCTTTTCTAAAAAAAGGAGAATGGGCATGAGTAAGTTGAATGCACAAGGTAGTGAAATTGCAATTTGTTTGCTCTCTTCTACTATGATATGAGCTGGAAGAATTTGTTGGGCAGAGAAATTAAAATCAAGACCATGATTTTGAGTTGGGGTCCCATACTTGCATTTATGCTTTGTATTTTTTGTAAGAGTTATTCTCACATTAGGCTAGCGGCATTTTATTTTACGAATGGTGTATTTGTTTGTTTGAGATAGGCCTCACACCAAGTAAAAGTAACATTTGTTTATTGAAGGTTGTTAGTCCCACATATGAGTAGAAGTGCATTTGTTTATTGTGTCGTCCCACATGTGAACTCACCACCAACTCTAATATTTATAAGTAGGAAAGATAAGAGTGATCAAATCACAAAATACTGCATTAATCATATTGATTTTCTTCTATAAATTACATATTGCTAAAACCATGTTAAACTTCTCTGAAGATAAATAGGAAACATAATATATTGCACGAGTTGGCGGAGTGTGCTACATTTTAAGGGGGGATTGGAGGGTGGTCGTTGCTTCTTGGAGGCAGGAGAAGAATTGCATCTCTAATGTGCTTTTCTGTTACTAGATTTCATTTCATTGCATGCATCCAAGAGCACAAGAATGCTATTGCAAAGGCTTTAGTTTTGTTTCTCCTTTGTTGTACGCATACTTTGTACCACAACAAAATTGTTGCAATATGTTGTCACAGCTTATTGAATATAATTTTCTTGCCCAGAATTCTCTGTAGTGCATTTAGCTGAACCTGATATCTTGATGCTGCAATTAATTGTTGTAAGAAATATCATCGAAGATGTGTTTTTGGCGTACAAGCAATCTTCCGAAGAGCCACTGGTTGTGTAAAACTCCGTGGAATTAAAAAAAGCGAGCGGTGTTTTTGCTATAATTGTAACTGTAATAACTATAAGAAATTTGATTTCAAAATGTATAACAAACACAGAACTAACAAACATGCCCAATCGCCCAAGTTGATTGCTCATCTGAAAGAGTATCAGGAAGCAGCGCAGCGTAGCTTTGCGGCGTGTGTGGGGACAAAACGATGATGGATCTGCGCGGTCGCGATAAATAACGCAATGGAACAGACTGCAAATTTGGAAATTTGTGTCTGAGCCGAGGCTCAACTGCACCATATGAATAGTAAATTTGAAACAATTAGTAAAAACATTCAAAAAATAATCTGATTTTTTTGTCTTGCAAGATGCTTGGGTGCATGAAAACTTTCATGGCGCTTGGACATTTGAGGAGCTCATGGGAAAAAAATATCTGGTCTACAGAGTGCACTTCTTCAAAGTTTCTTTGAGAAGCCAAATTTTTTTCAAGAGCTCCTCACATGTCCAAAGGGAAAATAGTTGGGTCGGCAGAGGAGGGAGAGACACGAAGATGATGCTATTCTACCACTGCATGTTATAGTTCTAGTGATTCATTGGAAATTTCTAGTGCCTTCTATGCCTATGGATATCAAACTCAAATCTCTGATGAGTTGAGATGAAGGAGATAACACAATAATTAGGATTGAAATATTGTAAGACACAGAAGTAAAATGAGGAATGCGCCTTTTATTATTTGCTTGCAACAGCCTTGCCCCTTATAAGAGACTTGGTTTACAAAAGACATGGGCGTGGGACAATGACATAAAGCCATCGGTCCTCCGGTAGGTCAATATCTAAGAACCTCGCGAGTTTGTCCATTGACAGGTCAGAAGTATGAGAGTTTGCTTAATTAATCATTTGTTTATGCAAACAATGAACTTTCTTAGCCAACAAATAATTTACCACTACAAAGTTCATGAAAATAAAGCCCATCAGCTAATGTTTCATCCTCACGGGAAAAAGCGAACTAAGTAGAAGAACATCATCTAGGTCTGCTCATATGTGATTGTGGACTACATTCATACATTTTGGAGAACTATTTATTAATGTATATAATTACAGTCGCAGAAATCCGAAGATTTTAGGCTACTCATACTTTTTAATTACATGAAATTTGATCACCCCCATATATACTTGGACATTATACTAGGTCCATTATACTAACACGCTCGGAGGAGGACTTCTTTAACCAACTACAATTATTGATGGAGACCTGACGTATTACATGGATCTCACTTAGTTAATTCCTACCACATTTACTGAAAAGGGGTTTCCCCCCGCTTTGTATACAAAGCAACCAACCGAATCATACATGAAAGATGCTTGGGCGGAAGCAGCACAGACACGCCCAAAAAGAAACGACAGAGAAAAGCAAAAGAAACAAATGCCGACAACGGCGGATCAACAAAAGCGAAGAAGCCTCGCGATCGCAGCGCCCACCAGGCTCTTCCGCTAGACTCCAAGACTCCGAAGCGCCGGCACCTATCAACACCTCCAAGAAGGATCGCGACGATGGCGACTTCTGCTGCCAAGGGTTTCCCGGTACACGACGAGGCGAGAGGAAGGGTAGCCCGACGCCCTCCGGAAGGTCGGGAGGCACCCACAGCGCCACCGGCGCCGGTGTCGCCATGCCGACAGGGGTTTCCGATCCCAACCCTCACCTCGGGCGCCGCGGAGACTGCCACCAAACCAACCACCACCATGCGCCAACGCGGTCACGAGTCCCCCATGCCGTCTCACCACTGAACCGCGAAGAGAGGACAGCACGGCAAGGAATCGAGCGGGACTAGGGCAACAGCCCGTCGGCCGGCACGCGAGGCCCCACCTCCACCGCTGGCCGACCAGAGCCGTCCCGGACGCAATAGCGAGAGCACACCGGGCCAGCCGAGCCCTCGAGGGCTCGTAGAAGCTCCCCGCCAGCCTTCTTGCCGGGCCACGCCCGTGGAGCCGCCGCCCAAGTCGGAGCTGCTCCTCCTCCTCACCACGCCGCAGACAACGAGGACACGCCGGGGCAGCCCGCAAGGACCAGATGGAATCCGAGGGCCGGATCTGGCCGGGCGCGTCGCCGCCAACCAGCGCCACCAAAGCCGCCGCCGCCAAAGGAACGGCGCCACCACTGCGGGCGCCGCCGCCGGCCGCCACCAGCCGCCCGGGCCGCCTCGGCGAAAGGGCACCCGCCCGACCACCCCGGGCAGGTGCTGTGCGCTGGGAAGGAAGGCCCGCCGCCCGCCCGCCAGATCCGGGAGCTCCGTGGCGTGGGTGGGGAGGGGGAGCACGGGAGGGAGGAGAGGAGCTCGATAGAGGCCGCCCAGCCGCCCGGGAGGCCGGCCTTGAGGTCGGGGAGGGAGGGTTTGACGTCTTCCTACCACATTTTGATCTCGGTGGGTGAAGTCAAGTGATTTATATCTATGTAACTCCTACCAAGATGTGTTTCAAGTTGTCACCTTTTTTCTCCTTTTTTTTTGCATTTGAAGGTGCTTCTAGCACTGATAGGGAAATAAAATATATTTCCACATCAGACCAAGTGTTTTGTAGAAAGCACCCATGTTTGTGTAATGTGAGCACAGGAAAAGGTGGCTCTAAGTCGTAGTAAATATTATCTTATTGTATGAACACCCTTGACTATTAAACACATTAACGTGTGCAGCATGGGCGCTCGCTCGCGCAGTCCACGTGTGCAGGAGGTATTCGCGATGTACTGTGTCGATTTTGTCGGGCACTCCTTCCTCCCCCTCGAAGGCAGTCGCGCACTCCACGCCTCCTCCTTTTCTCCTTTCGCACCCCCTCCTCATCTATCCCTCGTTAACACAGCCGTGCCTCTGTCCTCCTTTCCTCGTCATCACGGCAAACCACCTCCCATGACGGTGATTGGGGCCCAGGCGGCCTTGGCGGCCGTGGGCGGAAGCGTGAGGGGTTGAAGGAGGGGTGGGGAGGCGGATGTGGGCGGGTCGGCGGTTGAGGGCTAAGCGCCCGGACAGGCGGAGGGAGGCGTGGGGAGGAGCCCCACCGAGATCCGCCACCACCACCGACTCCTCGCTGTAGTGCCAGCAGCGGCACACCGCGACAGCGGCAACTCTCGAGAAGGGCGAGGCGGCGGATGTGGCAGGGGCAGTGGCGGGGTTCACTGTCCTGATGAAGTTCGGTGGGTCGTCGCTGGCGTCGGCCGCCGCAGTTCGGAGGTGGCTGACCTCATCCTCGGCTTCCCGAGGAGGCGCCCATCATCGTCCTCTCCGCCATGGGAAGGCCACCAATCGATGAGTTCGCTGTCATCAAGGAGCTTCATCTTACGTGTGTGCTACTTCAATAAATCTATCATACCTTGTTGCTCGAATGCTGGTTTGGAGTGTGCAAATCCTGATTCCTGAACCATTCGTTGGTGTGTCTGCTCAGGACCATTAATGAGCCGAGATTGGACAGCTCTATTGTTCCAGGTATGCCACTGTTGCTTTTCTGTTGTTAGTTCAAAGTCTATTTGTTCTGCAAAAAATATCCCCCCAGTAGAGATCCACCCAATGTCCTGCTGAACTGATAAGCAATTACAGTTCATCAGCAATTGCATAAAGTAACTGAATCTTTCTGTTGAATGTGTCTGTTATGTGTATTATTAGATTAAACTAGACTTTTTATTTGGCCTGGCCTGCAACTAATTTTCTCCTTCAGTGTTCCTTTTCCTGTTTGTGTTCTTGCTCACAATCTCTATGTACATCTTCATGTTTATCTGATTATCCCCTCGACCTGCAGCATGCCACCGCCTTCCTCCGACGCGTCTGCATCATCTCCGGCGCCGACGCCGCCGTCACCAAGAACTACGACCTCGTCATAGTCACAGCTGGGGCTAGGCAGATCCTGGGTGAGAACATGCTCAACCTGATGCAGACGAACGTTCCCCTATATTGCAAGATCGCGCCGTCTCTGGCCGATCTCTCCTGGGCGCTGCTTCTCGTAGTCTCAACCTCGTCGACATGCTCACCTACATCGCTGGAGGCTCTCCAGCTTCCCGGCCAGCCGTGTCATCGGCTGCGGCACCAACCTCGAATCCTACCGCTTGTGTTCCTCATTGACAAGCACCTCGGCGTCAACCCGCGGGACGTCTTGGGTAAATAACTCACTGAAACCTGAATCCATCTCCACCACCGTCGCCAAATGATCATGTTAGTTTGTAGGTTTCAAAAGAAGAAGATGAAAATTGGCATGTTTAGGCTTTAGCACTTGCTCTTTAATTTGTGCTTATGTTAATACTTGTGAATTATAGGCACTGGTTAAGATATTAATTCTTCAGGTATTTTGGTCAATTGACTCGGGCTCTCTAAAAGGATTTCATAGTGATTGCAAAGAAGCTTCAAAGCAGGTTAGTTTGGCACATCTTCCTTGTATTCCTTCGCAATGTTCAGTAATGTACAGCTATGCTGAAGTTTGTGGTGCTGTTTTGTTTTATTTATTTTTCATCTTCTTATCATGTACCATTTGAAACTACGTTCTTCTTGTATAAACTACTAAACCATTAAATGGACCTGTGCAGAATCTTTTGATCCGAAAGAACCTCATAATCAATAAGAGCATTCGCACAACATATGTCCGGGCAATCAGATCAAAACACCATTTCATTTATATTTAAAATCAGTAATTTCTTGGTTCTTCGTATGAGTGGCCATCCTATGTGAATTCAGGTCTGGGTTCTTCCTATGTATCATGTCCTAAAACTTGGAATATTGATTGTTAGGCATAGCTTAACTTCCACATTTTCATGCATATTCTTCTGCTGGTAAGATAGGGCAAAACATGCACCACAGAATGCAGGGAGAGCATAGATTTATTTTTCTTTTCTTTTTTTATTAGATAGGCTACATTGCAGGGAGAGCATGCTTTTATTTTGCTCTTCCTACTTTTGTTAGATAGGGTACATTCTTTTTGTTCCATTCATGCCTCTGTTGCTGACGGTACTATCGTGTAAATTGAAAATTGATGTTTAATGTTACGACATGATTTACACAAACTGAAATTCTGATCCCTTGGGATGTTGCAGGTTCCTACAATCTAATACTAATGGAATTGGCCTTCAAAATTGCAACCAATATTAGAGCTGGCGAACGATTTGCATTTTATGTAGTCATACCAATGTGGCCTGAAGGAGTCCCTACCTCAGCCTCTGTGCAAGAAATTCTTTTCTTTCAGGTAAGCTCTATTTTATAAAAGAATTATAGCAGGAAACCACAAATCTGAGATTTGTTGAGATATTGAAATCCCAATGTGAGATTCACTGAGATAAGGAAATGTCTTTCGACCTTAATTTCAATCCTCTCCCAATTAATATATTTCCATTTGAGTGCATATTGGCATATTCCTTGATATGTCTGGCATTTTTCGCTTTTAATACGATATTACTCAACTGGTGCTCACTTCCCTTTGTTTAGTTCAGCGCCATTTCTAGTCTTGCCTTCATTTTGGTTAAAAAAATCTCTCACCACCAAATGTTACTTTATGTTTTTTTTGCTCGGCAGCAGTGATTTTCATAGAGGCAATGTAATATGTAATGTTGTTATTGCTATAAAAGCTGCAGAAGCGTAATGTTGATTATCCGTACATGCCTACCATATTGTAAAGAGATCTTCCAACTTGTCCCTTTTGTAGACCTTTGATTATCCATGACACGGAAGGCAGGGATTAGCTTTGAAAATCTGACGAAGATGATACAACCATTTGAACTTTTACATGCATTTATGTTGAATTAGGATTTGGAACTTGGGAATATTACACAAAGGAGGGGGCATGGCAACCCCTGGATCCTATTCATGGTAGACTGTCTACAGAGCTCATACTGCTGCCTCCACAAGCAGTTTGAAAGGTCTTAACATAACAGAAAACAAAACGATCTGCCACATGTTAATCTTAGATGAGGTTTACCAACTGTCATCTCCAGAAGCCAAAATTTTGATACAGAAAGTCCATGCTATTGTGTTTTCCATCTTGAAGTTAACTATTTATACACATTCTCTAAGCACGATATTCACCTTTCTGTTTCACCTTATCGCAGGTCAATCATCTAGGTTACAAACCTGTTGTCTCTGTATTCATATGCGCCTATCAGTATCTATGCTGCTGCCATCTTTGCTTCTAAGTCTGATCTTTTTATGCATGTGCAGTGGCTGTAATGGATTTCAATTGCTGTAAATTAATTTTTTCAGTCTGTTCAAAGTGGCAGGCATATTTGGGCGTGACGGGATTCTCGTGCACTCATCCGGCGAGATCCTCCTGATGAACAAGCGCGGCATCCTCATGAATAGCCTGCAAATGGGGGCATGTTGCTACCTGGTAATTTGTCACTTCTTGTGCTGCTAACCAGAGTTAATTGGTTCTATCTTCTATTTCA
Source organism: Aegilops bicornis (assembly GCA_021605145.1). Classification (NCBI taxonomy): domain Eukaryota; kingdom Viridiplantae; phylum Streptophyta; class Magnoliopsida; order Poales; family Poaceae; genus Aegilops; species Aegilops bicornis. The sequence goes on from CM038671.1 coordinate 463,800,297, forward strand.
CTAAAAATATCAACTTAGCAATTTGCTCGTTCCTTGATGTGTTTGTAGGTACTCATATCGATCTAATTAATCTACTTCATATTTAGCTTGGTTAGAAGAATCAAGATCTCTGTATATGTATGCAAGGCAACAAAACAAGCGTGCATTTCTTATCAAGCTTCAATGAGAACGATCTTGTCGTGATAATCGTATCAGTGTGCAATGTTGTTCTTGCTTTCTTTGTTGATATCAGCTTACAGTTACTGGGAGAAATAAATTATCAAAATGTTCATGTACAATGTCATTATACCGACACTGGCTACCTAGCATAACTCTTATCATCTTAAACAAAGTTCTATAATTAGATTATTGATTGCTTATGTTATGGCAGTAGGTTGTGTTCTGCATATACTACAATTCGGAGCTGAATTGGTGTCAGCCAATTCAGTGTCCACATGTATGACCTGGGTGTGCAGGTGTGACTTGTGCAGCAAAAAAAAGTTAGAAAAGTGCGTGTATCCTACCTGGCACCGCAGAGATGCCACTCAGGTGGCGCGCCATGGCGCGCCCCAACAACTAGTCCCTACAAACCTCCAGGCTACGACGAGTTCTCCGATGATAGGATGCCCGTTTTCGTCACCGATTTACTCACTTGATGAGGTACAGTCGGATCTAGTAAGGTTCGTATGACTTTATGAGTAATGACCATGAATTTCTTTACCACAAAAAAATGACCATGAATTTCTTATTCAATTACAGCTAGAAGAGGCTCAATTTTTTTTGCTAGAAGAGGAAAAGATAAGGGTACTCTTCGCAAGAAAGACTAGGCTTTTGTGTTCTCTTTCCTACCTGAGTTGTTCCAAGAACCAGAGTGTTCTAGATTCAGAAGCAAAGTACGAAAGATAAGCTTGCCTGGCTATATTTGCGATTGAATGAGCCAACTAAGTTACTAGTTCATTATTTCGGTTAGTTAACTAGCTGACGTTCCAATTTACATGAAAAATCTCTCAAGTGTTAACCAGAATCACCATGCGGTTGTGCGTACCATGGTGCTATTTATGTATCGATTCCTACGAGAGAAAAAAATCTTTCTCAATTTCTTATTGGCTAGCTGTGAAAGACAAATCTAGCGAGAGTAATTATTGGTGTGCAGAAGCAAGACCTGATGAGCTTCACTGCTCCTCCAAGTCCAACACTGACCCCAAGGTTCTTACAGATCACACACAAGAATGTTGTATCGGAGTATCGAATGGTTGGAGTAGGATTGCTTGATGGTCACTGAAGGACAAGGCAGATGGAAACTAGTTGAGGCTGTAGAGCAAAAGACAACCTCAGAATAGCGATATGAATCCTGGAGTGCAAGTTGTAATTAATACCGGTAACGTATCAGTAATTCCCGGTGTCTTCTATGCCTAAAGATATTATATTCAAATTGCTAATGCGCAGAGACACAACAAAAAACACTTGAAATGTGATTGGAAAGTATTACCATTGAGGAGTAATATGAGCAATGTGAAGCGCTATTTATCTATCCCTTCCTTACATTTCCTTGCTCTTTATAGACGACTTGAATGGTATGCAGTGATATAAGTCATCAGTCCTTTGCTAGGTGAATAGTGGAGAATTATTTTGTTATGAAACTTGTCCTTGGGTAGGTCAGAGGCAATAGAGTTTATATGTCGTCGAGACAAACGATGGGCTTTATATGTCGTCGAGACAAATGATGCACCTAGAAATGGCAAAAATAACATTCCAAAGTTCTTGAAAAATAAAATCCAATGGCTAATTTTCCGTTCTCACGAGAAAAAGCGAGCTAACTAGAACCATTGTCGTCTAGGTATGCTCATATGTGACCGCGGGGTCAATTTATTCTGATACATTTTGGAGAACCGTACTTTATTCATTTACATAATCATAGTTGTAGAAATCTCAAGATTCTAGATTAACTGTGTTTTGCTTGGACATTATACTACTTTCGGACGAGAGTGTTCAACCGCTTGTATTGACTGGGGCTAGACACATTAAGAGGATCTCACTTGGTTTCCGGCAAACTCACTATAGTATAAACATGAGTGTGATGGTTTGAACTCTGGTGGGTGACGTCGAGTGCTTCTACTTGTCATTTTTCATACCAAGAGGAAAACACAATCACACACATACACACGTACGTCTGCCTTTGAAACATGCTTCTAGCATTGATGGGGACCGAACATATATTCATAAATCACACCAAGTTTAGAACAATAGGTTACCCAGCAACAACAATAAATCATCAATCTCCAACCCCTCCACTCCCGAGCCGCCCCAGCGTGGCGGGAGGCCACCAGATCCCGTTGGCGGACCTCCTCCCCCATTCCTCCTCCTCCTCGCCGCCCATGGGCGCTGCCAGCTTTGCCGCCATGGCCAGCGGACTCAGCCTCTCGCTCGGGTGGGGCTGGCCTGGCAGCGCCCGGGCGGAGCGCATGGCGGGCAGACGCCACACGGCGGTGGCGGCGCCTCTACGACTCGCTTCCCATGGCGGGAGGCCTCGTGATCTGGTCAGTGCCGCGGCCGCCAGGAAGGCGGCGGCGTGACCGGATCGGTTCGCGGCGGCGCTGCCGGATTTGTGCCCATGCGTGGACCTTGATCGCTGGTCTGCCGTCGGCACGGTGGTGGGTGCGACTCGTCGGTAGCTGGGCAGATCGGCGGGATTCTACCCTTGTCTGGTCCTTGGATAAATGCTGGCAACTCCGGGAAACCCTAGATCTCCTTGGGATCGAGCAATGGCGGCGCTTTTGCGTCGTAGTCCCTCTTTAGGGCATTGTTTTGGAGTTTGCTCCGGTTGAAGGGACCAGCAACGTCGGCGGTTTTATCTTTATTTTTTGTTATACTGGCTGTTCGAGCCTTAGCTTTTTATTTTTAGGTTTGTGGACTTGTTGGCTGTGTGCATCTAGTTATGCAGAGGCCGGGCATTCTATGATGCGATTGTATCAACTCAATATTTCAATTCAATGAAATGCTCTTTATCGAAAAAAGCAACGTCGGCGGCGCACGTCTGGTGGAGCAACTGCCGATGAAAATCGCGCCGACTACGGTCATGGCGGACGATGGCGGCGTCTTAGATGTCGTTCCCTTGTCGAGGCATCGTCGTTGCAGTCTGCGTTATCAGGCTCGGGATGCTCCGGGGGAAACCCTAGATCTGGGTCTTCCGGATCGGACGATGATGGCGTTTTATCGCTTTCCCTCGTTTTGGAGTAAGTCTTTGCCGGGGGATGGTGGAGCGGTGCTTCATCTCACGCATTGATGGCGGCGGATATCGGCGGCATGGCGCTGTGGAGGCTCGGCGTCCGATGCCGCGGAGATGGACTCAGCCGAGGAGGAGGTTGTTGTCTGGCGTCATGGTGGCGTCGATGGCGAAGTGGCCGGACAAGGTAGAAGCCTCAATATGATCTGAAGACGGACACTGTGGAAGATGGCGGCGACGACTCACGAGTCGTCGACCGGATTGTGCCTCGGACCGGTATGTGGCTCGGCTTGGGGCTTCCGAATGAGTTTCGCTTCCGGCTTTTGATGTTAGGCTTAGGTGAGTGGTTTGGGTAGTGGCCCAAAAGACCCCCTTCATCATTTTGGATAGGAGTAGCGGCATATGTTGCCAAGATGGTGGATTCAGCACATTGTTGTAATACTTTGTAAGGTCCTCGAGAATAATAATCGATAAAGTGGCCGTATGTATCTCCAGATGCAGAGGCCGGGGGTCATCCTCTTTTTCTAAAAAAAAGTTTTTACTGAAAATACACGTGTGTGTATAAATGTGGGCATAAGAAAAGAAAAATGTCTCTCATTCGTACCAAATCCTCTTTCATTGTATGGATGCCCATGACTGTCTCTACAACCTCACGTCTTCATCGCTGAGTCACTCCACTCGATGAGTTACAGAGCAGGTGTAAACTATTTTTGTTCATCATAGAGTTTCTTGTATAGAAGTTGTAGTGAAAAACAGGTATCATGGAGTCTGAGAGACGGAGGTCGACACTTATGTGAAAGCAGGAAACCGTGCCCTGCATCTGCGTGCATGGTTGCAAGTTCATGATCCTGCCTACCTCGAGCCTTTTCCATCATGCTCTTGTCGATGGCAACAACTGCTGATACTCCGAATGGTAAATGTGAATAATGGTGGAGTTCAGCCCACCAAACAAATAAGTCGAACACGACGTGTGCCAATGCTGTTCTTTGCCTTCTTCGGGGGATGCCAATCTCCTAAACTCAAAAACTAGCTGTGAAATGTTTTGCTAAACCTTGAACAGTTAAACCTCGGTTCAGCTGGACCAACATATCTCACCGTCATGTAAGCAGTAAGCAGTATATTATGCTAGCTGGCGCTCTCTCCTTCCTCCATCTCCTCTAGAAAAATATAACCGACATGAACTCCAAAGGTTTGGAACGAATACATGAGCCTTCTACCCATCAGTTCTGTTTATATTCATTTTTGCAGCTAGCTAAACCTGGATTCAGAAAGTTCTTGTCACATCCTGACATCCCCTCAGAAATGTTCACCACCATTTACACGAACCGATATATGTTTGGTGGTATTACTAGTACTAGTACTAATATAGTAATATGAGATGCAAAAAAATAAGCACCGATATTTCTGATCACAGAGTAATTCGGTGATTATTACTCTGTTCTTCTCTTGGAGGACAAAAACACTCTGCTGTCCTGATCTTCTGATATTACTGTCAGAGCAACAAGAGGAGTCTATTCTGAATTTCTGGCAAGGCCTTTCTAACGACATGCATATTCGAGTTACGCTTCCGTGGCGGCTTTTCTGCTCTTCTTCCTCTTGACCTTGCGCCGGATCTTACCGTCGACGGCATCCCCTCGCTGCGGCTGCGACGACGACGCCATGGATTCTGCTTCCGCAGCGGCGGCTTCGTCCTCGGCGTTGGGCTGCATCCCCCGCATGACCACCGCCGGGAACACCCAGTTGGACACGAAGTAGAAGAGCAGCATGACGGCGCTGCGCACCCGAACACCACCACCAAAGTCAGAAAACACAGCGACAAAACCAGAGCGCCAGCCGCGTACGCGGCACAGAGTTTACAGTCGCACTCGCCTGATCGGGATGAGCGAGGAGACGTCGCCGGTGTCGGCCGGCGAGCCGGGCACCAGCTTGGGCGCGAGGATCTCGCTCAGCTCCGGCGGCAGCGCGCGGAGCCGCCGCGCCCGCCGCGGAAGCTTTGCTCCGGGACGCTGCGCGGTTGCGGCCGCTGCGCCACGGCGGGCGCCGTTCCCAGCAGGAGCGGCGGCGGAGGCCAGGCGCAGGGAGCCTATCGTCAGAGTGGCCGCCTCCATGGAGACGGCACGTTGCGATGTCTTGGAGTTGGAGAGGTTTAAGCTCAGGTAGCTCCTCGGTGTGCCTGCTTGCTTGGGTGAGGCGACGTCCCGATGCCTTCCGTTGTGGATAAGGAACTCTGTCTGTGTGTTTTTCCGGCGTCTGAACTGTGGGGCTAGATCATTGGCGCACCACTTGGCCACCTACCAATTAGTTTTTTTTTTCAGATAGAAAACTTGTATTACTCAATCAAAATGTCCTTACAATCATCGACGACAATCTCCATCACCTCTATCGGACCAGCCCCTAGCCATGTCATGGCCCTACCTCGACTTCTAGCAAAACTCGCTAAACTATAGTAGCTTTATTTTGAGACCTAAAAGCATGAGTAATACAAGTTTGTCTAAGAGACAATAAGTGCTTAATCTCCTTCATTATGAAAGCATAAACTGAGCGATCGACGTCCGACAATGAAATTATAGATGTTGCCTCCTGAGAATCCAGCTCCACAACAATGGGTAGGTCACTGCGTTGAATTGCCAGGGAAAGCCCTTCCATACATGCGCATAGCTCCGCCTTCAAAGCATCTCTATAGGAGAACAGTGCTCTACATGCTGAAAAATTAATGACCCCTTGATGGTTTCGCATAATCATCCTAGCACCTGCTGCCTCCGTGGAAACAAAAGAGCCATCTGTATTCAGTTTGTTCCATCCCAACAATGGTGGTCTCCATCCCTGCATATGTCGCACAGAAGTGCACCTCTCTGCTGTAGCCGGCAATTCATAGACTATGCATGATTTATCTTTGGCCGGATCAACATGCGTATTCAGTTTAAGGCCAATTACTGAGTCCAAGTAGCTCTGAAGAAATCTGATAGAGACCTCCATGGGTGGCGCAGGTTTGCTATGGACCAATTCATTCCGGACGAACTAACTCCTCCAGAATATCATCAGGACCATCATTCGGCCAACCTCATTCAATGGAGCTAAGACATGAAGAAGCCATTCCTTGCCATTATTCACCATAGAGTTTAAGTCTGGAATCCCCCACACCGTGGCCCTTGCTAGATATAAATCGCGACCAAAATGGCACCGAACGAAATGATGGTAATTATCTTCTTCCTCGACCCTTTGCACACCGGACACACCTTTCGTAAGTTCGAGTCCAATTCTGTGTTTCCTTTGCCAGGTAGGGAGTGAGTTTATAGCCAAACGCCAAGCAAAGTTGCGTATAGGAGGAGCCCAACTCTTCCAAATAAAGTTCCAGCATGTTCTACGCCCTGACGGTAAAGAGCTCGATGACACATCAGTACCGCGGTGAGCTTCCTCGAAAGACAATGTATACGCTGATTTAAAAGTAAAGACACCATATTTGCCCGGGCCCCAAACAATCACATCATCCACCATCCTAGGCGAAGCTCTGATCTTCAAAATTCTTGCACATCCGCATCAACAAAGTATTCGGTGAGTAGTCCACTGTTCCACGAGCCATTATCATTTAACAAGCTAGATACAAAACGGATACGACACCTCCCCTGGGGGAAAATTGGCTTGTACGAAAAGGGCCTACGAATCCAGTTATCACGCCAAACTCGAATGCTTCTCCCATTACCCACTCTCCACACCTGTCCCTTCTTCAACAACTCCAAACCATGACAGATAGCTTGTCATGATGAAGAAGCATTTTAAAAAAGCTGTATCTTCCAACTTACCCGCCGGATAATACCTCGTCTTTAATACTTGAGCACACAAACTATCTGGTTTGGTTAACAGTCTCCATGCTCGACGCACCAATATTGCTTGATTAAACATCCGGAAGTCACGGAAACCCACTCCTCCCTTGTCCTTAGGCTGTAGGAGATGAACCCAGCCCTTCCAGTGCACTTTCCTTTTACCTTTCACAGAAACCCAATAAAAGTTCCTTACCATACGTGTAAGATCATCACACACCGAGAAAGGTAAATTGAAAATGCCCATTATATAGGTTGGCAGTGCTTGAGCTACTGACTTGATCAAAACCTCTCGTCCCGGCTGTGCCAAGTGTCCATCACCCCACTGGACTAAGCGTTTAGTGAGACTTGTTTGCCAATTTTGAAAACGACCTTTCGACATACGTCCCTCCGGGGTTGGTAATCCCGAGTATTTCTCCTCAAAGAGTAAACTAGTAACTTGTAATGCTTCCTGGACTTCTTCCTGGACCGGACCTGGGCAAGCCTCTCCAAAAAACATTGAACATTTATTGTAGTTGAGACTTTGGCCCATGGCACTACCATATAAATCCAGTGCTGCTTTCACCTTTTCTGCATGAGTTCTAGTCACCTCAAAGAACAAGTGAAATGTCGGGACCTCTTCTACAAACTTTAACTGGAGTGATCTCACTCGTCACCACTTTATTTTTCAGTATCGCTGACAAACCATCCGCCACAAACAAGAACAAGAACGATGATAGGGGGTCACCTTGCCGAAGACCACATGACGGCGCAAACGAATCCAAGAGGGTTCCATTGAGTTTAACAGAGTACCTCACCGATGTGACACACGACATTATCCAGTCAACCCATCGCTGAGAGAAGCCCAACTTTTGCATCACCTGCCTCAAGAAGACCCAATACACCCTATCGTAAGCCTTGGAGAGATCTAGCTTGTATGCACAAAAACTTCTTGTCGGATCCTTTTCCTGCTTAATATAATGAATGCACTCGAAGGCGACAAGTGCATTATCTGTAATCATCCTCCCGGGGATGAAAGCACTCTGCTCCGGAGAAATAAGATTTTCCAAGAGAGACCGCAACCTGTTCACCAAGCACTTGGAGATAACCTTATAGATGACATTGCAAAGACTTATGGGCCTATAATTGGTCATTTTTGAAGGATTTGAGATTTTAGGTATAAGGACAATAGATGTAGATTTTACTCCCTCCTACATAATACCAGTATGAAAGAAATCCTTTACTGCCACCAAAACTCCCTCCTTGAGGGTACTCCAATTACGCTGAAAAAACCAGGCCGGAAAGCCATCCGGACCAGAGGCCTTTAGCGGTCCAATTTGGAACAACGCATCTAATTAAAATCTCCTTATCAGTAAAAGGCACACAAAGTCTGAAATTATCCTCTTCCGTCACCATGGAATCGAGAAGATCCAGGATAGGCGATGCATCTAGTGAGGAGTCGGCCGAGAAGATGTTATGAAAGTAATCATTTGCCATCTTCCCCATAGTTGCAAAATCAGTATGCACTACACCAATACTATCTGTGAGCTCGCGTATTTTATTTTTCCTCGCCCTCCACACGGCTTTGCTCTAAAAATATTTGGTGTTTTTGTCTCTCTCTTTCAGCCAAGTGATCCTAGATCTTTGTAGCCATAACATTTCTTCCTGATAGAGCAATTCATTCATCTTATCCGTCACCCGCCTGATATCCTGTCTGTCCGTATTCATATGCATCAGTTCTTCCAGCTGGGTATGCGATTTAGCAAGCTCACGGGTTACATTGCCAAACTTCTTGCTCCAAGTACTTAAGGTTGACATTGTTTTAGACAAAGCATCTCGTAACTGGGCCAATTTCTGCACCATCCCCACTGCCTCCCATGCCTCTTTAATCACTTCTGGTAACGTGGAATCCCGTTCCAGAAACATCTCATATCGCCTATGCTTGCCCCCACTCGGACCTGGGTCCGCCGCTCCTTTTACCACTAATGCCACATGATAAGATCAGGAAGAAGGGACATGGAGAACCGAAGAAAAGGCGGACATATTCCTCGATGCATCAGTAGCGACCGCTCTGTCCAAACGAACATGTACATTACCTGAACCTCCCCTTTTATTATCCCCACAAACCCCCAATCCACTAGTCCACATATCTCCAAGGTGTCCCTGAAAGCAACCATCTGTGGTTCTGCTTGAGGTGTCACTGAAAAATGTTCAAAATCCCACATTGCCTCATTAAAATCGCCCACAACTAGCCATGGTAGATCATTGGTGTTCTTCAATCTTTGTAGCTTCTCCCACATGACATGTCTATTCTCAACTTGTGGCTCTCCGCAAATACATGTAATTCTCCACTGACCCGCTCCTTCATGAACACGCACAAGGGCATCAATATATCGCTACTCTTTATCCAAGATTTCCACCTTATATGCCTCATGCCAGAACAAAGCTAAACCTCCACTCATCCCATTACTGTCAACTCCTGTAAACCCCTTCAGATTAAGGTGCCCACGAATTCTCCTCATCTTATCTGCCTTCTGTCTAGTCTAACGTAAAAACACCAAATTGGGGGAATGTGACTGAGAGATAGTCGCTAACTCGCAAACTGTCCGGGAATTCCCCCCTCCCCGGTAGTGCCAGCTTAGCACATTCATTGGGCCCGGCAGTCCTCCCTGTCGGAGGCTGCCTCAGTTGTCAAATCCATGTCCACATTAGCACCACAATCACCCTGTTTTCTCCTTTTGACTATAGGCACTTTCCCTAGGGTAGAAGAAGATGGACCAGATACAATAGCCTCCGATACACTCCCCCCTCCAATAGAAGAACTGTGCTCGATACCTTGCCGGCAAGGTTTGGCACCCACGCCCACGAACACTAACTGTACCATCACCATTAATCGGTCTTTTGCGGATCGATCGAACATCATCCTCACCCAAGTTTGCTCTTGCAACACCGTATCACCTCCCATAAAAGCCATGGGTTCCGCAGCTTCTCCCGCCCCAGACGTGTTGTGGAACCTGCTCTACCGCCTAGTCCTCCTCTACCTCCAGCACTTCCCCTACTATGTTGGGAAACGTAGCATGCAATTTCAAAAAATTTCCTACGCTCACACAAGATCTATCTAGGAGATGCATAGCAACGAGGGGGAGAATGTGTCTATGTGCCCTCGTAGACCAAAATCGGAAGTGTTTGACAACGCGGTCGATGTAGTCGAACTTCTTCTACCTCCGACTGTCGTGGAATTGTCACGTCAGATGTCCTAGTGTGAGGACTTAGTCATGGAGCCATCGCAAGAAGATTAGCTTAAAGGGGTTAATCAGGACAAAGGACACGAGGAGTTTATACTGGTTCGGCCCCTTGTGGTGAAGGTAAAGGCCTAATCCAATTTGAGGTGGTATTGCTAGGGTTTCGATGACCAGGGAGCGAATACGCTTAACCCGGCTCTCGATCTGCTGTTTCTTGCCCTAAGCCGCCGCCGGGTCGTCCCCTTATATACATGGGTTGACGCCCTGCGGTCTACAGAGTCCCGGCCGGCTCATATACGTGTCCGGCTCGGAGACCAACTATATATGCCTTACAATACAAGTCATAGATACATGGCGGTTTATAACCGTGGGCCTTAAGCCGCCTTTGGGCTTGGGCCCTCTACTCAGCCTATCTCTGAACCGCCATTACGCTCTTGGGCTTTGTGGAGATGAATCGTCATAAGGATGACCCGGCACCTCCTGGCGGGTCATGCCTGATAGTCATATCCCCAACATTAGGCCCCGGGTTGATTTGAACTTGTTCATGTCAATCTTCAATATTTAGAAAAATCCTTCCTCATCTTGACTGTGAAATATTGTAACCCGCCAGGACGTCATCTCTTAAATTTTCAAGAACTCCGCCGTGACATCACTCGTCATTAATGCTTCACGTAACCCAAATCTTAATAAATCTCTTACTTTATCGTCTTTCCAGAAATCGAGGCGTCGCGTCGTCACTTATCCATTTTTGTCTCCTCGATTTTCGCTACCGCTCGTTTGTCCTTCCAGGCTTTATAAATAAGACCTCGGGCTCTCCTCTCATTCCCCCCTCTTTCCTTCTCCTTTTATTCTTCCCCCTTGCGACGCGCCGACCTGCACGAGCTCCGCCGCCGTCGACCTCTGCCTCCATCTTCAGCTCCGGCCGCTGCATCATCCTGAACGGACCAGAGAACCGTGGCACCTCCCCGCCATCTCATCAGCACCGGTAAGCCCTTCTTTCCTCCACCATAGATCTGGCATTAGGGTTTCGGTGTTCTTCAGTGTTCATCGGCGCTCGTCAGTGTTCATCGCCACCGTCTTTATTCTTTGTCTAGATCCCTGGATTAGATCCACAAACCACACAAATCTCGCACGGTAGTAGTTTAGCATCTATTTTTAATACTAGAATATACTCTCATCGCTGCAGATCCCTTTTAGAGCACCTATTCTTTTCCACTGTCGCCTCTGCAGGTTTCAAATTTATTTCCTTTTTCTGCGCAGTTTCAGATCCAAATTCCTAACTGCAATCTGTGAAACCTGTTTGTCCAACACTTAGTAGAATTTTACCCTCTGTCAGATTTTGAGTACATGTACCCTTCATGGCGGCTTACACTTCCGGCTTATAATTATTCATATACCATTAGTCCTCACTTAAGCCGCCATCCTGAATGTATACTGTCGGCACTTAAACTTGTAATTTCACCATTTAACTTAAATTGGCAATTTGTCTTTCCTTTAGGCTTTCTTTCACAATGCCGCCCAAAACAATGTACACATGCAATTGGGCCCCTTTCATCATCACCGAGAGCACTTTCAAGGACTATTTCAAAACTGGGTATTTACCCGCCAAGACTGTGATGCATTATCGTGCTCCTAACCTGGGCGAAGAGAGACCTCAGCCGAAATACGGCGAAGTCATCATTTTTACTGACCACATGAACCGTGGCTTCTCACCGCCCGGCTCTAAGTTCTTCCAAGATGTTCTGCACTTTTTCCAGCTCCACCCTCAAGACATCAGACCCAATTCCGTGTCAAATATTTGCAACTTTCAAGTCTTCTGTGAGGTGTACCTTTAAGAGGAGCCCAGTGTTGAAATCTTTAGAGAGTATTTTTACTTAAACCGCGAGACTGAGTTCACCAATGGTCCTAGCTTAGAACTCAGCGGAATTTCAATTCAACGTCGCAGAGACGCCATCTTTCCTTACGCTTTGTTCTTTGAGTCACCCTAAAGACCGGAATCGACGTGGTTTTATTGCAAGGACACTTCTCCGGTGATGAGAATCCTCTGCCGGGTTACCGCTGAGCTGAACCCTAAACATAATCTTCTGAAAAGCTTCTTTATCGCTGAGCGGAAGAAGATTGCACCTACTATTGTGAAGGTCAAAGCTCTGCTAGGAAACGGGCTGACAGGTGTTGATTTAGTCAAGTGTTGGGTTTCTTGGCGGATCATCCCGTTGAGCCGGCGTACCGGCTTAATGTGTACCTACACTGGTGATGAGAAAGATTCACTGCGCCACAGCTCCGCACCATTAACTAAGGAAGCAATCAATGAAATGGTAAAGTCTCTTCTGAATGAAGACCCGGAGGATTGTGTCAAAGTGGGTCTGGCCCCCTTCAGCAAGCTTAACCCGCCACCTGATGTAAGCCTTTGTACTTACTTTATCTTCACCTCATCATTTGAATATCTGATTAACTCGACCTTTGACAACCTTTGCAGGCTAGGTCGGAATTCTGGAAAGTGGAATATGACCACGAGGCCGCTAAGAAGGCCAGGGCTGCCAAGAAGGCCGCTAGGAAAGCTGCCAAGAAGACTACCAAGAAGAACAAGAAACCAAGCGCCTCTGACATGCTCAAGCTGGATGATACCTCTGAGTTGGAGGTAGCCCTTGACTCTCTTGGCTTATTTTTCAACCATCTTATTGACATTGATTATTATCAGGCTGACATGGGAGCCAGCCAAGCACCTGAAGAGAGGTAACTATTATTTCCTCCGGCCCAGAATCTTTGCCAAGACAGAAACTTCGGCAAGTAACCCGGAAAGTAAGGTTTTCACACCCCTTGGCTTATTTAGATCCTCACTTTCTTTTGAAACGACAGCAACACGAAAACCGTCGCTAGACCCGGACCAGTGGAGGTGATGAATTATCCTCCGGCTTACCGAACACCCCTGCTCCTCGGAAACGTCGAAACGAGGTGCTTTCTTAAACCTTAAAATTCTTCTCATCTGCTGTGGGTCTTACTTGTCTGTCACTTAACTTTTTTTAATGATCATTGACCAGGAACTTGCTCGTTCTTCTCCTGAAGGCTCATCACAAACTGAAATGTCGGCTTTCAAGATTGCCCCTGGGTAATACAATTAGCATTTCTCTATAACCTCGTATGTTCTTATATTAATACTGATTTGTCATAATCTCTGCAGGGGCCAAGCAAAGCCAAACAAGAAGGCTAAGGTGATCAAGCCAATGAAGCGCTGAAATTACCGAGCCGAACAACAAGTCCCTCGCTCCCGAGGCTTACGATAAATAGCCGAAGAACTCATTCTTCAGAACCCCGCCTTTGAGATTCCAGATCTTAAGCGTTGATGGCAATCGCCATTAATCCTTCAACTTCTGCCCCCTCGGGCTCGCCTAAGCCGTCAGAGCCTCAAGATGATGATGTGTTAATTACTGGCACCGGCTTTGTAGAGCCGGGAAACCCAATAGCTCTGGCCAAACATACTGCCAAACAAGAAGTTATTGAGAGGCGGAAACAGAAGTTTGACATTTCTCATTACACACAATTGAGCAGCAATGAGATCCTCTCCGGCTATCTCAGCCAGTTCCACTCCAGCCGCGACCTCGAAATTGATATGGTGAAGCAGACGAACCAAAAATATGAGGTATGACTTCCAGCTTTTAAGTAATTTGTATACATATCCTGCCAGCCCCCAAGTCTACAGACTATGACAAAATTGAATAGGTTGTAGACTTTAGAAGAATCCATAACTTCTGGCTTAGAATCCCTCCTTGGTCGGTTTTGAATGTAAACCGGATGTTTGTACAATTTGATTTTTTCGTCCATGGCCCCCAAGGGCCGGTTTAATCCACAGGAATGAGTCGGTCCTATTTGCCTTTGTATAAGAAGAGAAATCTTAACTGCATAGCCCCCATGAGTCGGTTGGGACTGTTACATTACTTTCGGCTCATGATGAAGAAAAAACAAATGGTATGCATTAGCCCCCAAGTGCCAAGTAGTCTTGCTTGCAAAGTACTTGGGACTTAATTCATTAGAACTGTTGTCTTGAAAAAAATTTCGTTGACAGACATTAGCCCCCAAGTGTCAAGTGTTGTTGCTGGCAAAATACTTGAGACTTGTACTCTTGTAAGCTTGATATAAATGTTGATAACTCTATACTTTGTACAGGCTGCCACTGCTGAACTAGAGGGCCAATTTAATGATGCAAAGACCCGGCTGGCGACTCAGGAAACAGAGACCCGGAAGGCGGAGTCAAAATTCCAGTTCAGTGTGGCTGAGTCAGAAAAACTGAAAACCAGCTTTGAAGCTGAGAAAAGACACAGGCGGATGACAAGACGGCTTTGACCCAACGTCTTTGAGAAGGCAGAGGCAGCGGTTCAAGAAGTGACCATCGAAGCTTACGGTTTAAAAAGCCGTGTAAATCGGATGGTTTCAACTATCTTTGGTAAGTCGCCTTACTAAACATCAGAAGTGAATTATTATTTTGATCATATAACCCGCCATTTTAATCACTCTGCAATATATTCAGGTCCCAGGAGCAGCAATCTCAATCAAGACATGCTGGTGAAGCTTAAAGCCGTCTATACACTTGTTGAGCAGCTGTACACCGGGACTCAACGTGCACTAGCCGCCATTTCACCAACAGGTCAAGCACACAAACTACACTGATAGATGTTTTGAAGAAACTCTCTGTGCTGCCTGTTAGATTTGATGAAATAAAGTGATCATCTGCAAGAGCCGCCGCTGCGACACTTTGAGTCGGGTTAAGGCATGGGTACCGAGCTTGACCCATCTGAGGTAGCTCTGGTTACCCAAGTCTGAAAGAAGATGGTACACCTTTTAATCGAAGACTTCGTACTGTGTAAAGAAATTAGTCAATGGCCACAATGATTGCCAATGACTCGGACCTCTCCAAGTACCATCTGGCTTATGACCGGGAGCATAAGAAGATGCCAACTCCGGCTTACAAAGTGATGGACTTAATCCCGCCAATCCGTAAGCACACCTTTGCTCCTGAAGTCGATCCGTCTGAGCTTATAGATGATGAAGCTGAATTTGAAGCTTTATCCGGTATCGATTGGTCATCACCAACTTTTTAGCTAGTAGAAGAAGACGAAGAGCCGGCAAAGGATGACGCAGAAGACTCCGAGCAACAAGGCCAAGAAGACTGAACCGTCAGGCGGCTCTAAATAGTTGAGCTTTGGAAAAACACTTTGGTCTCATCTAGCCCGTAGAGGCTTGTAATAGAGTAGCAAAACTTTTGAATCTGCCGTGCCATCGTGCACGTTCCGCTTTGCATGAAACTGCCAATTGAATATCTGCCACTGATGTTTATAATATCAGTTTTTTTGAATCTGTTCCTATATACAAAAACAGATCACGAGTGTCCCACGGTTTCTGTAGAGGCCAGGTCATAATGCCCAATATAGAAAGCTATAGAAAAATAATCATAAGTTATGACCAAAGTCGGACTTAGGAATAACCATATATTTGAACATATAGCATACCGTGATATTTGATCACATTGTTGGTTTATCAAGCCGATTGAAATAAGGGTGATAACCCAAAATTTCAAGCTACCGGTAAGTATATATTGCCGGCTTAAAACCAGGCTGGGTTAATAAACACAGGATATCACATTACCTTATACTGGTGACTTATAGTCAAGAACTAGGCCGGGTTAATGAACACCGGTTAATGTCGTATATGACTCATAAGGCATTATAAGCCTTATTGGTTTTCAACCATGTATTACTATGTCACAAGAGAAAAATCGCAACAAATCAAATCAACAGAAAAATCCAAGGCTTTCATAGGCCGTGAAAGTGCTAGTTATCGACTAGAGGGGGGGGGGGGGGTGAATAGGCAATTTTTATGGAAGTCTTCAAAACATGAGAGTTTCGAAGAAAAACAATAGAAATGAACCTATTGATATGCAGCGGAAGGTAGACTACACTAAGCAAGCCATAGCAAAGTATTCAATGAAGTGAAAGCATGAAGACTAATAGCGGCTAGGTAGTAAAGATCAGGATGGAAGATAGTATGAAGCAGAACAACGAAAGTAGTCACACAGGGAAGTCAAACAGGTAGTACAAGCAAGCAGTGACTTCATGAAGACAAGCTGTAAGTAAAGAGAGGGAGAGGATATAACCAGTCACTTGGTGAGGAAAAAGGATTTGTTGGACCGGTTCGATTCTTTGTGATAATCAGACGTCTCGTTAGGGAGGCTGAGATTTAACTTTCGAAGACCGTGTCTTCACCTTATTCCCCTTGAGCTAAGGACACCCAGTCCTCGCCCAATCACCCTGGTAAGTCTTCAAGGTAGACTTCCAAACCTTCACAGACTTCGTTCACCGGCGATCCACAATGACTCTTGGATGCTCAGAACTCAACGCCTAACCGGCTGGAGGATTCACAGTCCTCAAGTGTAACAAGTCTTGAGTCACGCGACGTAAAGACTTGATGATGCCTAACACTCTTTGGCTCTGGGTGTTTGGGCTTTGTCCTCGCAAGGATTTCTCTCTCAAAAGCTTGGTGGGTTGCTCTCAAACGACAAAAGCCGTGCACTAACTCTGAGCAGCCACCAATTTATGGTGTAGGGGTGGGCTATTTATAGCCACTAGGCAACCCGACCTGATTTGTCCGAAATGACCTGGGTCACTAAGGAACCGACACGTGTTCCAATGGTCGATTTCAAACACACCGCAGCTTGACTTGGGCTACAAGTAAAGCCGACTCATCCAACTCTGGATAAGACTTGCTCTCATTGTCTTCGTCGAAGACATAGGATTTAGTTGAGCATCGCCTACCACTCTGACTTTGTTCGCTGGGACCCCACTTAACAGTACGGTGGTTCCTATGAGTCAACACAGAAGAAAAGGAAACAACGAAACAACTAAGTCTTCACGCTCCATAGTCTTCACACGATGTCTTCTCATGTCATAGTCTTCAATGTGAATATCTTCACATACCACCATTGTCTTCAATGTCTTCATAGTTAGGGGTCATCTCCGGTAGGTAAACCGAATCAATGAGGGACTACTACCTGTGTTATCCTCGCAATTCTCACAAACACATTAGTCCCTCAACCCGGGTTTGTCGTCAATACTCCAAAACCAACTAGGGGTGGCACAAGATGCACTTACAATCTCCCCCTTTTTGGTGATTGATGACAAATTGGTTGAAGTTTTCAACGGGGATAAATGTATGTGAAATTGTAAAGGATAAAGGTATTGTCTTCATAAGTAGCAAAAGGCTCCCCCTGAAGATGTGCATATAAGTAATTTGCTTTTGGATTGCAAATGCACATGTCAGGTTGTACTTATGGAGATCCTCTTCAACTTATGAAGACAATTCATCATGCATGAATTGATATAATGAAGATGATGACATGCATAATGAAAAATGGACGTCTGCAATATGACTAAGTGCGGGATTTATCATCGCACATGCGCAATTTATCATCGCATCACAGAATAGCAGAAAACGTAGCAGACGACCATCAAGTTCAAGTGTTACAACTCAAAGAACCAAATGTATCAAAAGCGAGAGTTGTAAACACTAGGCAAAATATAAAGCAACCGCCCATATGGACCCGCTTGAAGACTATCAACTCATATGCTTCTCCCCCTTTTGTCAGTAAGGACCAAAAAGGTTTGAATACATAGAGCTTCTACTCGTTCCCAGAAGGATTAGGTGAGGCAGCAGGGTCGGCGTTGGGGTTTGGCGGTGCAGAAGAACTTGGTGCAGGGTCGATACACGCTGAAGTTGGAGGTGGTGAGGTAGCATCATCTTGGTCATCCATGACTCTGGCATTCACCATTAAATTTGAGGAGGAAAAGTCAGAGTCTTCAAGAGAGGGAGTCCGACGCAAGACAACATTCCTTGGAGGAGTGGAGTCAAACTTGAATCTTTTAGTGAAGCCATCGTCTTAAAGATCTGCTTCAGCACTCAGCAATGTCAAACTCTTCCGTGACCTCCGATAGGTTTCATGAGTGACAAAGGCAATCTTGGTGGCAAGGTTGCGAATGCGATTGACATCCACCAAGAGGCTTTGCATCTGCTCGCTTCAGCCAGATGGTGATGCTTATCCTGCTTACGTCAGGCAACGAGAAGCTCTCGGTCATTGAGAACACGAGATCGCTTCCAAGGCCTTTGAGCAATAGTGCTTTCGGTGGCTTGATTTGAGCACGGTGAGGTAAGCGTGTATTGCCAGCCAAAGGATAAACACGAGTGACGGCCTGGACTCGTTCAATGGGCCGTGTGAAGCTTTGGTGATCAGCATTGTGAAGACAAACATGCTCCTTGGCAGGCTCTGGGTATATGGCTTCAACTGACATATCAACCTCAGGCAAAAAGATCAGATGGTTGCAGCGAGATAGTCGATAGTTGACAGCAGAATGAAGCTTGATAAGGCGCATAACCCATGGAGCGTAGAATTTCAGTCCAAAGAGACCAGAGCCTGATGCAGCCAATTGCCTGATAAAGAAGTCTTGAGCATTGAAGCTGATGCCATTGAAGATATAAAAGACCAATGTATTCATTGCTCCTTCCAGCTTCGCTGCAGAAGAATGTCCTTTGACAGGCCATAGAGTTCGCCTGATGATATGATAGATAGTGCGGGGCAGATACTCTAGGTCTTCAACAAAGAACTCTCTTGGGTATTCAAAGGTCGCGTGGCGTAGGCTTCATCATGCTCGACATTTGGCTCATGTAGGGCTCTCGCTTCCAAAGATGCTCTCAATGCATTACGGTGAAGTTGACAACCAGTTCATATAGTTCACCAGGTGGGGCGTACCAGTGAGCTCAATAATGTCAAGAGCTTTAGCTTCATGGTGTACGTTGCCTGTCATCCACTCAAGGACCCATGTCTTCGGATCCCTGTTGTAGCCGCGAATGTGGAGGGTAGCATAAAATTGTTGCAGAAGCTCTTCATTCCAATGCTCCTTATCAGTCACAAAGTTCAAGCAATCCAACATCACGAAGCGATCAAAGGGCTTCTTCTAGGCGAGGCAGTCCAAAGCAATGGCTTCACAATAAGACGCATATGAGGGAAGATGCGCCCTTGATCATAGAGAACACATGAGTAGTAGGCTCAGCTGCTGATAGCTCCGTAACCGATCGGATGAAATTCTTGGCTTGGAATAGGGTTCTTGGCACTATCAAAGAAAGTGTTGTCTTAATGAAGCCATCTGCATTGAATGACCACTGGTGAAGTTGCGATGCACTGAAACCTGGGTAACCTTGGCCCGGCTTACGGAGCTAAGGCACATGCTTTCGACATGATAGTCAAATTGCGGACCAGCGGCGGTGGAGGAACCAGAATGGGCCATCCGACAAGAATCAAATGGACCACGATCGAATGCTTGCTCAATGGTGTGTGGCCTTGGGGCGGTACAGGAGCAGTGGCATTGGCATTAACGCCAGGCTGCAGATTTGCTTCAGGTGCAGCATTGGCTTCAGGTGCAATCAATTCGGGCACAACATTAACTTCAGGCGCCACATTAGCGTCAGCTATGACAACGTCATTGGCTTCAGTGTTGGTGTTGGTGGTCGCCTCAATGTTATCAACCTGCACTCGAGTAGCTGGAGGGTCGGACACGTTCTCCTCGAGAACAACTTCAGGGTTGGTTGGGGGTGTAGCAACACGTTCTTCTTCAACTCTTGGTTCTTCTTGTTCATTGGTTGATGCAGCCGGAATATCTTCAGCCTGTTTGGATTCAGACTCGGGGATGTTCGCAGTAGGAGAGGCTTCAGGAAATACTTGGCGTGATACTGATTGGCGCTCTTCTCCTTCTGGAACACTCGAAAGAGTGACTTGTGGCCTTGGTCCTTTGCGAAGCCTGCGAAACGCTGGCGACGCTTGTGGAGATGGAGTTGTCTGGGCCACAAAGTCTTCATCTTCAAGCACCAGAGTGGTGACTTGAGTTGGGGGAGTAGATGGTGTTTCTACTTGACGGGGGGAGTCTTGAGGGTGATCAGCCCATGAATCATCCTGAGCGATTGGCGTCAAGGGATGACCAATGCTAATGAGTTCACTGTTCGTGAGAACAGGCGATGATACCACATTGTGCTCGATCTGAGGAAGGACTTCATCATCATCTACATTGTCTTGGGGACCAATGTCTTCAGCTGCGGTGGGGTTGATACCGGAATGTCTTGACTTGAGGAGCCTCGGGAAGCAGGCTCATGAACTATCAAACGACGCTCTTGTTGTGCGAGATCACGGGGCGAAACAACAGAAATTGGCTCAACGACAAGGGGCTCTATGGGAGCGGCCCGATCTTTCTTCTTGGTTTTACGCTTCTTGGCAGGTGGAGCTTCATCCATGGTGTTCTTGGTCTTGCGTTTTCTGGCTTTGGCTTCAGCTGCCCTTGTTTTCTGAAGCTCTGAAGCCACTGTGGTGACCTTAGGCTTCACGCCTGTCATACTAGCGGGGAAGACAATGCGAGGTTCTTCCCGCCTGGATGTATCAGCTTGGTCCACAGCAGGCTTCCTTTGCTTGGCAGCCATCTTGGGGTCGATGCGGGGCGCCCAAGTGCCTTGCGCTTCTCAGCCGTTGTAGGCTTGAACACACTTGGCAGCCAAGAGCTTCATGCGCTCTCGAGAACCTTTGGCTTTATCACGCTTCTTGTGAAACGCCTCCTTGAGCTCATGCGTCATGGTCTTGAAGTTTTGGACGTCATCTGCCGAAGCTTGGCCACATGCTTCTTGAATCGAGCCTTTTCATAGTCAATCTTGTGCTTGATTCAACGATTTTTACGAGCAAGAGCCCGGCTCGAGGAGCAATGGCGCCATGGAAGGAGACGCTCAGGCCAATGGGGAGTTGCAGATCATCAAAACTGAGGTTTGGGCCATCAAACCATTCATCAATGAACTTGTTCAGGATGTCCACATCGAAGAGGGGCAAATCATTGAAGATTTCTGCCTTTTGCTTGCTCTTTATCAGCAGCTCAAGAGCATCATCAGCAAGATCGTCGTCACTCGACAGATCAATGGCGTCGTTCTCATTTCTTAGAACAACAGCGAGGGTCGATTGCTTGACCAAGGTGTGCATGGGCTTCTTTCTTCTTCTCATACTTGGAGATGCGTGAGAGATCTTCCTGATCGCACACTTGGTGCGGGAGGAGGCGATTACCGAAGGCTTCGGCCATGAAGCTCTTGGTGCAGTGGAAGGCTTCGAAGCCTTGGGTTTCTTCAGCTTCTTTGGCTTCGATGGTGCAGGTGCTTCGTCAAAATCAGCGTCATCTGCAGAATGATCCACGACAGTCCCTTGAACCATAATGTGAGTGATGAGACCTTCTAGGTTGTAGAAGGGCCCAACAAGATTAGGTTCAGCTTCGCGTGTGCCATCGACACGAGAAGCAGATGTGCCTGGGTTGAAGTCCAATCCCCGCGACTTCTTGTTCTCTTTGGCCGAGTTCTTGGCAAACTGAAAGTTGCGCTTGAATAGATTGTCATCACGACACCATAGCAGAGAAGATGGGTCGGCATCGAGGGTCAGTGGTCCATGGACCATGCAAGGGTAGAAACCACGAGCAATAGCTTCGATTACGGACACAGGAGGAAGATTTTTGTACAAGATGTCTCCCCAAGGTCGCTTGATGGCATTCTTCTCAGCATATTCCTGGGTCACGAACATGTACTTGTACCATTGTTTTGCACAATATCTTCGAATCCATTTGATTCGAAGTTTTTTGTGATTGTAGTCCTCCTCTGGATCTGTCTTGTACAGCTCATAGAGGTCGGTGGCAAATCTCTTGATGTTCCCCCACTTTGTTCGCCTCCCTTCCTTGCTGACTTATCTGTTGCCATGAAGTTCAGATCAATGGCTTCAACACCGCCAAAGGCTTCCATCACCGGTCGATGGGAACTGGGTTCGGAGAGTTGATATGATGCTGTAAGAATTCTGCAAATGAATGTAGACTATGAGAACCAAGGGATTCTCCCACGGACATGTACCTATGACAACATTAGAGATGTGAGGGAAGGGGAAAAGGTCATATGCATTCTCAAAAGATTTTGAAGATAAATCTGTTTAGAAGACATTGACCTCATAGCGCGAAGACATTCACTTATATGTTGGGAGTTGGTTCCAGATTTGTACGAATCCAAGAATAGGTACAAGTGAGGAATCTGACTACGTGTGAAGCATAAGTGAATATACTAGGCATCATATGAGATGCAGAACAGGATAGATCCAAATTTGTGGAGGCAGAAACCACTTTTGGTAGTAAGGATGAATCTATAGGATCAAACAGACAATAAAAATAGGGTTTTAATTTACCACATGATGAACTGCTAGACGGAGTAGAAGATGAGGCCAAGCAGTTCGATCTTCCGTGCCCTAACTTGGCGACGGAGGACACCTACGGCGGCGGCGGAGAAGGCGATGTCTGCGGCCAGTGTGAAGACGGCGTCGGTGAGGTTGCGGCAGCTAAGCGCATCGTCGCCGACATCGTCGAGAGCTAGCGGTGGCGCTAGGTTTTGTTGAGGTGGAGAGGTGGAAGAAAGATTTTGACCGCGATTGGATGTGCATTTATAGGGAAAGGAATGACACAACGCAATTACGCAGGTGCCCCTGGCGGTTCACATCTGAGGGACACGTGGCAAACATGCAACACATTGGGAGTTGTTCCATGTTCCCACGCATGCGCTCGATCGTCGGGTGGTCGTTCCGACTTCTCCGAGTTTCAAGCAATAAGAATTGAGCTTTTAAAACAGATTTAATGTTTGTCTTTGTATCTTCTGCTGACAAGGATGCAGAGAACACATTCGACAGTTTCAACAGAATGCATATGATTTGGATAGATAGAGTTTGAGGTAGAAAGCATAGAGAGGTTAGGGTCCAATCACATTCACTTAGTCCAATAGATTCAAACGAGAAGACATAGCTATAAGTGAATGTTGTAGAGGAGAGAACACTAATATATGTATATATCAGAATTAAACCAAATCAACATTGTGAAGATAAACATGAAGTCATGTTAATATTGTAGACAAACTAAATGCAAAGATTTTGCAAATGTAACACCATGAGAAAAACATTTCAAAAGAAGAATTTGGTGGTGGCGTTACCCACCGTATAGGAAGTATTAGACCCAGACACGGCGCACAATTATCATGGCGCTCCGAAGTCAAATTCCATATTAATGTATTCACACTCAGAGTGTAAGTCTTCATTGATTGAAGACATACATTACTTCGTGTGTTGCACATCTAAGTCATCAACATGCATAAGTGTTAGTATGTGTGCCTGATCACAGGACATTTGAGGATTCCAAGATATTTAGCTCACACCGCGACTTGCAAAACCTTTTCTCATCCAAGGGCTTTGTGAAGATATCTGCCAATTGCTCTTCAGTGTTGACGTGTATGATATCAATATCTTCCTTCATGACATGATCTCTGAGAAAGTGATGACGAATTTCAATGTTCTTTGTCTTCGAGTGCTGAACTAGGTTCTTGGCAATCTTGATGGCGCTTTCGTTGTCAGATGAGAGTGGTACTTGTTTCAGATGGATGCCATAGTCCTTGAGTGTTTGCTTCATCCATAGAAGTCGAGCGCTTGAAAGATCCAAAGAGCAATGTATTCAGATTCAAAGAAGGAGAGTGATACACAATTCTGCTTCTTTGAAGACCAACAGACAAGTGGTCGTTCCAGAAAGTGACATGTGCCTGATGTAGACTTGTGATCCACCTTGTCACCAGCATAATCAGCATCCGAGAATCCAACTAGATCAAACTCTGAGCCCTTTGGATACCATAATCCTAGTGTTGGAGTGTAAGCCAAATATCGAAGAATTCGCTTCACAGCTAAGTGATGCGATTCCTTTGGTGCCGCATGGAATCGAGCACACATGCAAACACTAAGCATGATATCTGGCCTAGATGCACATAAATAAAGTAAATAATCAATCATGGAGCGGTATACCTTTTGATCGAACTCTTTACCATTGGCGTCAGGACCCAGATGACTCTTGGTTGGCATTGGCATCGTATAACCTTTGCAGTCTTGCATTCCAAACTTCTTCAGGCAATCTTTGAGATATTTCTCTTGAGATATGAAGATGCCATTGCTTTGCTGATGAATTTGAAGACCTAGGAAGAACTTCAGCTCACCCATCATGGACATCTGATATTGCTCTTGCATCATGTGTCCAAACTCATCACTATATTTCTGATTGGTGCAGCCGAAGATAATGTCATCCACATATATTTGGCACACAAACAGTTCACCATCATATGTCTTGGTGAAGAGTGTGGGATCCAGGGAACCAGGTTTGAAGCCTTTGATCTTCAGGAAGTCTTTGAGAGTGTCATACCAAGCGCGAGGGGCTTGTTTGAGGCCATACAGTGCCTTGTTTAGCGTGTACACCATATCAGGATGCTTTGGATCTTCAAAGCCAGGAGGTTGTGCAACATACACTTCTTCTTCAATCTTGCCATTGAAAAATGCACTCTTCACATCCATTTGATACAGCAGGATGTTGTGATGATTTGCATAGGCTAGCGATGTGCGAATAGCTTCAAGCCTAGCCATAGGAGCAAATGTTTCATCGAAGTCAATCCCTTCAACTTGAGTATATCCTTGAGCAACGAGACGAGCCTTGTTTCTGACAACTTGACCATGCTCATCTTGCTTGTTGCGATATATCCATTTTGTGCCAATTATATTGTGCTTGCAAGGGTCAGGACGCTTGACAAGTTCCCAGACATTGTTCAGCTTGAACTGTTGGAGCTCTTCTTGCATAGCTTGAATCCATTCAGTTCCATGAAGGCTTCAAAGAACTTTCTTGGGTTCAGATATTGAGACAAATGCAAAGTGCCCACATAAATTTGCTAGTCATGTGTTGCTCTTGAATGAGTGAGTGGACCAGGCGCATTGATGCTATCAATTATCCTCTCAATCTGTACTTCGTTTGCAACACGAGGATGAACCGGACGAAGATGTTGCTCTTGCTGATCATTGTCATCGTTAGGAGGATTGTCTTCGTCTTTGAGCACTCGTCTTCAAAGTTGATTGGGTGTAGAAATGATAAGTTCCTCTTCGTGTTGTGCTTCATTTGGTATGATTTCTCCATTCCCATGAGCTTGATGGATTCACTAGGTGGAACTTTATCTAGCACATTTGGCGGTGTGCTCTCTTTGCGAGCCGTTAGTCTCATCGAACCGCACATCAATAGTTTCAACCACTTTATAGTGAAGGAGGTCAAGACTCAGAGGAGTGCTGAATCCTTTCCGTAACCAAGCATAAAACCTTCATGTGCTTTCGGTGCAAATTTTGAAGTGTGATGTGGATCCTTGATCCAAAGACCTAGCACCAAATACCACAAGTAATGGCGACATTTGGCTTCTTACCCGGTGAGGAGTTCATAGGACGTCTTCTTTAGAAGCTTGTGAAGATAAACACGCTTGATGGCGTGACATGCAAAGGTCAATGGCTTGAGCCAGAACTTTCTTGGAGTCTTCTATTCATCAAGCATCGTTCGAGCCATCTCAATGAGTGTTCTGTTCTTGCGCTCCATGATGCCATTCTGCTGAGGTGTGTACGGAGCTGAGAACTCATGAGTGATGCCCAATGTATCCAGGTAAAGGTCAAGGCCGGTGTTCTTGAACTCTGTGCTGTTGTCACTTCTGATGTGCTTGATCTTGACACCATAGTTGTTCATGGCACGGTTGGCGAAGCGTCTGAAGACATCCTGCACTTCAGTCTTGTAGAGAATTATATGCACCCACGTATATCTTGAATAATCATCAACAATGACGAAGCCATAGAGACAAGCAGTTGTAGTGAGAGTAGAGTAGTGAGTAGGGACAAATAAGTCCATGTGTAGCAGCTCGAAGGGTTGAGATGTCGTCATGATTGTCTTCGAGGGATGCTTGGCCCTTGTCATCTTTCCAGCTTCACAGGCACCGCACAGATGATCTTTCTTGAACTTGACGCCCTCGATGCCTATGACGTGCTTCTTCTTTGCGAGAGTGTGCAGGTTCCTCATGCCAGCATGCCCTAGCCTTCGATGCCAGAGCCAGCACTCTGAAGCTTTTGCTAGAAGACATACGACAAGCTGTGGTCCTGCTGAGAAATCTACCATGTATAGATCATCTTTCCGATACCCTTCAAATACTAGAGACTTGTCAGATTCCATTTGCACAAGGCAACGATATTTTCCAAATATCACAATCATGTTCAAGTCACAAAGCATTGAGACAGACATTAAGTTGAAACCAAGGGATTCAACAAGCATCACTTTATCCATGTGCCGATCCTTTGAGATTGCAACTCTACCTAGACCCAATACCTTGGTTTTACGATTAAGGTCAAGAAATGTGATGTGACTCTTGTCGATGGACGTAAGGTTGAGTCCATGAGAAGACTTCGATCACCAAATATATGATTAGTGCATCCGCTGTCCTTTATCCATTCTGAAGTATGAGGTGTCATACCCTACAGTACAGTTAGGGGGATAGGCTTCACCATGAGTATTTTGAAGCATAAACATTTGACGCACAAGAGGATTATCAAATCTCACATCAAGATTAGGACTGATAGGATGATTGGCAAGCGATTCAGGAACAAAATATATAGTGAGACCATTTGGGCATTTGATCTTGCGCCCTACAAGATGTTTTAGGTCCCCAGCATTAGCACCAGACGCCTTTGATTTCCGGCTGGAGACCTTTCCCTGCAAAAGAAAGTTAATTCTTCTTAACCACCCACATCTTCAAGGGTGGCTTAGAAGCAATGAGTCTAAGTGCAGCATCCGAGAACTTGACTTTGAAGCCCTAGCAAATAGCCTTGCAGAGGTGAATAATACTCATATGAATATGCGTAAAAGTTCTTAGTTTTATGAACATAGCGGTTTGAAGAAACACACTCATATTCATAAGTCTAGTATGATTTCCTCGCAAAACATTGGCGTTAGGGTGACTCGTGTGAGTCCTCCGTCTGTATGAAGCCTTT
The DNA here is from genome assembly GCA_021605145.1 of Aegilops bicornis. Taxonomy (NCBI): domain Eukaryota; kingdom Viridiplantae; phylum Streptophyta; class Magnoliopsida; order Poales; family Poaceae; genus Aegilops; species Aegilops bicornis. Next base: position 463,827,495 of record CM038671.1, read on the forward strand.
GGACCATATGATGGCTTTGGTCCGATTTGTCTTCTTCCCAAAGTGTGTCATGATGACATTCACAGAAGATTCTCAAGACAACTTTTGGGAACCCAGATCTTCTTCATAGGTGGCCCATTCCTGCAGCTTAGTACCAATATACCGGAAAACACTTCACCATTCGATTCTTAAACAGTTTATAGTTTGCATCAAAGGATTCAAAGAAAGATAATAGGGTTAGCACAAGTGAAGCCAGATAAGGTGGATGGATCCACCAAGGTCCCTTTGCAGCAACCCATGTGGTTTTGGGGTACCGATCAAAGCTTCGATGGGATCCATCAACATTCATTTTCCTCTCGAACCCAACACCCTCTTTCCTAGGGTTTCGGTTCGTAATCGCTTTTGTGGACATCGACATACGATGTCGATGCCCTTTGAGACTTTTGTACATCCCTGTTTCAAGCAATGTCTTCAACCTAGCATTTTCATCGGCAATAGTAGTGGTATCCTCACAGAGGGGTTAGTTACCACATCAGCGATTGAAGATATTGCAACAGCGATGGCAGAGAACATTCAGCAATGTAGTAGTGTTATCACGCTCAAGGCATTTTAGACATGGTGGTTCAAATCCTTCCCGAGTGGGACTGATCCGCTGAGCGCCAAGAAGGACTCATTCTCTTTTTGAAGATCTTCATGAGCCGCTCTCAATTTCTCAAGCTCTTGCTTCCTTTGAAGATAATCATAGGAAATCTTTTCATGAGTGGTTGAGAGCGTTTCATGACGATTTTCAAGTTCCTGGTACTTAACATGAAGATTTTTTATGTCTTCAGTTAAGGACTAAGAACGGGTCATTTCCGCGTCCAACAGGTCATCGCTTTTGTCTAACAGTTTTTTAGTATGTTCCATAGCTTTCTGTTGTTCAGTTGCAATTTTAGCAAGTGTTTTGTAGCTGGGTTTGGATTCACAATCAGAGTCATCTTCACTTGATGTTTGAAAGTAAGCATTGCGTGATTTTACCTTGGCACCACGTGCCATGAAGCAGTAGGTGGGAGCAGAGTCATCCTTGTCATCAGCATCGGCGTTGGTGAAGGGGCCATTGTCTTCAGTGTTGAAGATGGACTTGGCAACATAGGCTGTAGCTAGAGCCAGACTTGCAATGCCAGGGTCGGACTCCTCGTCAGACTCCACCTCCGCCTCCTCAGAAGCAGACTCCTCCTCTGAATCCTTCTCCTTGCCAACAAAAGCACGAGCCTTGCCAAATGAGCTCTTCTTATGTGATGAAGACTTGGACGAAGACTTGGAAGAAGACTTTGAGGATTTCTTCTTCTTCTTGTCATCAGAATCATATTCCTTGCTCTTCTTCTTCTTCTTTTTCTCATTTTCCCACTATGGACACTCAGAGATGTAGTGTCCAGGCTTCTTGCACTTGTGACATGTTCTCTTCTTGTAATCATGAGTGGAAGCTTCATCATTTCTTGAGCTGGATTGTGAAGACTTTCTGAAGCCCTTCTTCTTAGTGAATTTCTGGAACTTATTCACAAGCATAGCAAGCTCCTTTCCAATGTCTTCAGGATCTACAAAACTGCAGTCAGATTCTTCTTCATATGAGGAAAAAGCTTTTGCCTTCAAAGCGCGAGTTCGACCATAGTTGGGACCGTAAATATCTCTTTTCTCAGATAGCTGGAACTCATGTGTGTTGAGCCTCTCAAGTATGTCAGACGGATCGAGTGCCTTGAAGTTAGGGCGTTCTTGTATCATCAGGGCAAGGGTGTCGAACGAGCTATCAAGTGATCTCAGCAGTGTCTTGACGATTTCATGCTTGGTGGTCTCAGTGGCGCCAAGAGCACGAAGCTCATTTGTGATGTCAGTGAGGCGATCAAACATGAGCTGGACATTCTCATTGTCGTTTCTCTTGAAGTGGTTGAAGAGGTTGCGAAGAACACTGATCCTTTGATCTGTCTGGGTTGAGACGCCTTCATTGACCTTGGAGAGTTGGTCCCTAGCTTCTCGACATTTCCGTAGCACTCACACGGCCATACCGCCCTTTGGTCGATGACCACATATGATGTTCTTGGCGGTAGAATCTAGTTGAATGAACTTCTTGACATCAGCTAGGTGACACCTTCACTAGCCTTGGGAACACCATTCTTGACGACATACCGTGAGGTCGACATCAATGGCTTCAAGACGCATCGCATCTTATTCTTCAAGTAGGGATATTCGGTTCCATCAAGACTCAGCAAGCAAAGCGGCGGAGACATTGATTATCCCTGCGATCGACATAGCTAAACTCCTGTGGTTAAACTGAATCACACAGAACAAGGGAGTACCTTGCTCTGATACCAATTGAAAGTGCTAGTTATCGACTAGAGGGGGGTGAATAGGCGATTTTTATGAAAGTCTTCAAAACATGAGAGTTTCGAAGACAAACAATAGAAATGAACCTATTGATATGCAGTGGAAGGTAGACTACACTAAGCAAGCCATATCAAAGTATTCAATGAAGTGAAAGCACGAAGACTAATATCAGCTAGGTATTAAAGATCAGGATGGAAGATAGTATGAAGTCGAACAACGAAAGTAGTCACACAGGGAAGTCAAACAGGTAGTACAAGCAGGCAGTGACTTCACGAAGACAAGCTGTAAGTAAAGAGAGGGAGAGGATATAACCAGTCACTTGGTGAGGAAAAAGGATTTGTTGGACCAGTTCCAGTTGCTGTGATAACTGTACGTCTGGTTAGGGAGGCTGAGATTTAACTCAGAAGACCGTGTCTTCACCTTATTCCCCTTGAGCTAAGGACACCCAGTCCTCACCCAATCACCCTGGTAAGTCTTCAAGGTAGACTTCCAAACCTTCACAGACTTCGTTCACTGGTGATCCACAATGACTCTTGGATGCTCAGAACTCAACGCCTAACAACGGAGGATTCATGATCCTCAAGTGTAACAAGTCTTGAGTCACGGACAGAAAGACTTCAGTGATGCCTAACACTCTTTGGCTCCCGGTGTTTGGGCTTTGTCCTCGCAAGGATTTCTCTCTCTCAAAAGCTTCGGAGGTGGGTTGCTCTCAAACGACAAAAGCCGTGCACTAACTCTGAGCAGCCACCAATTTATGGTGTAGGGGGTGGGCTATTTATAGCCACTAGGCAACCCGACCTGATTTGTCCGGAAATGACCCCAGGTCACTAAGGGAACCGACACGTGTTCCAATGGTCGATTTCAAACACGCGACAAGCTTGACTTGGGCTACAAGTAAAGCTGACTCATCCAACTCGATAAGATTTGCTCTCATTGTCTTCGGTCGAAGACATAGGATTTGGTTGAGCATCACTTCAGTCACTCTGACTTTGTTCACTGGGACCCCACTTAACAGTACGGTGGTTCCTATGACTCAACAAAGAAGAAAAGGAAACAACAAAACAACTAAGTCTTCGCGCTCCATAGTCTTCACATGATGTCTTCTCATATCATAGTCTTCAATGTGAATATCTTCACATACCACCATTGTCTTCAATGTCTTCATACATTTTTAGGGGTCATCTCCGGTAGGTAAACCTAATCAATGAGAGACTACTACCTGTGTTATCCTGCAGTTCTCACAAACACATTAGTCCGTCAACCAGGTTTGTCGTCAATACTCCAAAACCAACTAGGGGTGGCACTAGATGCACTTACAGGCCGCCAAGCCAAAATATCTTCTTCAATGAAACTAGCATTAGCCACTGGAAGGTATGCGCTTTCCGTGAGCCGGCACTCACATTACCCAATCGATATGTTAACCCAGATAACTTTTGTTCTTATTTAAAGAGAGACTTATCAGGAGTACGCGGGGTCAGAGTAGCATCGTGCATCACAGGCCGATTTATCCAAGTTTCAAGGAGGCGGCTTTATCTGCCTGAGCTTCTCCTTGCTATCCGTAAGCCGTGCCCTCACATGCCAAACCGGAGTTTTAACCTTAACCAGTTCAGGGTCTTGTTGAAAAGATTGACTGCTAAGAGTTCGCCGGGTCAATCAGAATTACCTGATGGAGAAGCATCTGGCATACAAGCAGGATAACCCGGGGTTTTAGGTGAATACACCTGGCTTTTAAGCCTATCACAAGGGTTATAGCAACTCTTGTTCTTTAGAACAAAAGAGCCCCCAAGCAATATTTCTGAGCTATGCTCAATGGGCACCTATGTTTGAGTTGCGCTTTTGCAACAGACTCTCTTTGTTCCGTTTAACCTGGGTAAGAAGCCCCCAAGTCTTTTTTGTGGCCTATAAGACGGATCAAAGGGTAATCATAACTTTGCTCTATAAAGCAGAAGCCCCGAAGTGACCAAAAACTCATGATTTAAAGAGAAAACGACAGAGGCCCTGCTTTGACAGGCATGCCGACTTTATTATATTGATCATAATATATACATTATTATAATATGTACATCAGAAGAACCGGTGGCTCAAGTGTAATAAGGCCGAAGGTGAGCAATATTCCAAGGCCGGTGGGTCTCCTCCTCTGACTTACGTGAGTCTTTGTGCTCTCGAATATCGATAAGGTAGTATGACCCGTTGTTTAGATTCTTGCTAACCACAAATGGTCCTTCCCAAGGTGGGGATAACTTGTGCATATCAGTCTGATCCTGGATGAGTCGGAGCACTAGATCGCCTTCTTGGAAAGTTCTGGTTTTAACCCGACGGCTGTGGTAACGGCACAGATCTTGCTGGTAAATCGCTGAATGAGCCGCTGCGATGTCACGCTCCTCATCTAACAGGTCAAGTGCTTCCTGACGTACTTTTTCATTGTCAGCTTCAACATAAGCCGCCACATGAGGTGAGTCGTGACGGATGTCACTAGGGAGAACCGCCTCTGCTCCGTAGACCATGAAAAAAGGTGTATAACCTGTAGACCTGTTGGGGGTAGTATTAATGCTCCATAACACAGAAGGTAACTCCTCCACCCAACAACCCGGTGTTTGTTGTAAAGGAACCATAAGCCCGGGCTTGATGCCTCTCAAGAGCTCTTGATTGGCTCTCTCCGCTTGGCCATTAGACTGGGGGTGAGCCACTGATGATATATCAAGCCAGATATGCTCACGTTGACAAAATTATTTCATAGCACCCTTGGAGAGATTAGTGCCATTATCTGTTATAATGCTGTGTGGAAAGCCAAAATGGAAGATCACCTTCTTCACGAACTGAACCGCCGTGGCTGCATCACACTTGCTGACCAGCTCTGCCTCGACCCACTTAGTGAACTTATCAACCGCCACCAAGAGGTGGGTCTTCTTATCCTTGGACCTCTTGAAAGGTCCAACCATGTCAAGCCCCCATGTTGCAAATGGCCAAGTGATTGGGATCATCCTCAGCTCCTGAGCCGAAACATGAGCTCGACGTGAAAACTTCTCATAACCGTCACATCTTTTGACAAATTCCTCAGCATCAGCATGAGCCGTTAGCCAATAAAACCCGTGACGAAAAGCCTTGGCCACCAGGGATTTAGAGCCGGCATGATGACCACAATCTCCTTCATGGATCTCATGCAGAATCTCACAGCCTTCTTCAGGAGAAACGCAACGCTGAAACGCTCCTGTAACACTGCAATGGTGCAACTCCCCATTGACTATTATCATTGACTTAGACCGTCGGGTTATCTTCCTGGCCAATATTTCATCCTCAGGTAACTCACCCGGGTCATGTAAGCCAAATAGGGCACTATCCAATCAGGAATAACATGAAGAGCCGCCACCAATTGTGCTTCCGGGTCAGGAATAGCAAGGTCCTCCTCCGTAGGCAATTTGACCGAAGGATTGAGTAGAACATCCAGGAACGTATTTGGTGGCACCGGCTTACGCCGAGAGCCTAGCCAGCTTAAATTATCAGCCGCCTCATTCTTCCTTCGATCGATATGTTCAACTTGGTAACCCTTGAAGTGACCTGCAATGGCATCGACCTCTCGACGATAAGCCGCCATAAGCAGATCCTTTGAATCCCAAGTACCAGAGACCTGCTGGGCCACCAGATCTGAATCGCCAAAGCATCTCACCCGGCTTAAATTCATATCCTTAGCCATCCGAAGACCATGGAGCAGGGCCTCATACTCAGCTGCATTGTTAGTACAAGGGAACATTATTCGGAGGACATAGGAAAAGTTATCACCTCGTGGGGAATTCAAGGCAACTCCAGCCCCCTAGCCCTCCAATTGCCTAGACCCGTCAAAGTGAATAGTCCAATACGTGCTATCCGGCTTTTCCTCTGGTGCCTGCAACTCTGTCCAGTCATTGATGAAATCCACAAGCGCTTGAGACTTGATAGCCCTACGAGGCACATATTTTAGCCCGTGTGGTCCAAGCTCAATGGCCCACTTAGCAACCCGCCGATTGCTTCCCTGCTTTTGGATGATATCCCCCAAAGGAGTAGAGCTAACCAAAGTGATCGGATGACCCTGAAAATATTGCTTAAGCTTCCGGCTTGCCATGAAAACTCCATACACAAGCTTCTTCCAATGTGGGTACCTCTGCTTGGACTCAATGAGCACCTCACTGATATAGTAAACCGGCCGTTGAACCGGATATTACTCGCCTGCCTCCTTCCTTTCTACCACTATGGCCACCGACGGCCCGGCTATTAGCAGCCACATTATAACAACAGAGGCTCCTTATCAACAGAAGCGGCAAGCACTGCAAGCTCAGCCAATTGTTTCTTCAGATCCTCAAATGCTTGGTTAGCCGCATCACTCCAAACAAAATGATCTGTCTTCTTCATCATTTGATAGAGGGGGATAGCCTTCTCACCCAACCGGCTCAAAGCGGCAATATGACCCGCCAAGCGCTGAACATCATTAATGCACGCCGGCTTAGCCAAAGAAGTGATAGCTTTGATTTTCTCCGGGTTAGCTTCAATGCCTCTGTTAGAAACTAAAAAACCCAAGAGCTTGCCTGCAGGCACACCAAAGATACATTTAGCGAATTAAGCATCATCTTGTAGACCCGGAGATTATCAAATGTCTCCTTCAAATCATCAATCGAGGTCTCCTTCTTCCTTGACTTCACCACAATGTCATCGACATAAGCATGAACATTGCGCCTAATCTGATTGTGAAGGCAATTTTGCACACACCGCTGATAAGTCGCCTGGGCACTCTTGAGCCCAAAAGGCATAGACACATAGCAGAAGGCTTCAAACGAAGTAATGAAAGCTGTCTTCTCCTGGTCCTTAAATGCCATCTTGATCTGATGATAACCAGAATAAGCATCCAAAAAACTCAGACGCTCACAACTCGCCGTAGCATCAATGATTTGATCAATACGAGGGAGAGAAAACGGATCAACCGGACAAGCCTTGTTCAAGTCTGTGTAATCCACACACATCCGCCAAGTGCCATTCTTCTTGAGTACTAGCACCGGGTTAGCCAACCATTCAGGATGGAAAACTTCAACGATAAACCCAGCTGCCAAGAGCCGAGCCACTTCCTCTCCAATGGCCTTTCGTCTCCCCTCGTTGAATTGGTGAAGAAACTATTTGACCGGCTTAAACTTTGGATCAATATTAAGAGTGTGCTCAGTGAGTTCTCTCGGTACACCGACCGATCAAGCACCGAACGTACGTCACTTCCGAGTTCTACACACATTCAGCTCGGTGACGTCCCTCGCCTTCTTGATCCAGCAAGGTATCGAGGAAGTAGATGAGTTTGGTCAACACAACGGCGTGGTGACGGTCATGGTGAATGATCCGCGCAGGGCTTCGCCTAAGCACCACGAGAATATGAGCGGGGGTGTAAACTGTGGAGGGGGCGCCGCACACGGCTAACAATTGATGTTGTGTGTTCTAGGCTCCCCCTCCCCACTTATATATAGGTGGGAGGGAGGAGGCAGCAAGGTGCGCCCAAGTAGGAGGAATCCTACTTGGGGTCCTCCCCCCTTCCATATTTGCTGGAGGATGAAAAGGGAAGAGGAAGGAGAGAAGGAAAGGGGGGTCTGAACCCCCTCTTTCCCTTCTCCAATTCGGCCTCCTTCCTTGGGGGGGCACCCCTTCTGGGCTGGTGTGCTCCCCTCCTATGGCCCATATGGCCCATATCTTTCCCTCGGGGGTTCCGGTAACCCCCCGGTACTCTGATAAATACCCGATACTATCCGGAAAACTTTAGGTGTCTGAATACTATCATCCTATATATCAATCTTTACATCTCGACCATTTCGAGACTCCTCGTCATGTCCTTGATCTCATCCGGGAATCTGAACAACATAACTCATATAATACTAAATCGTCATCGAACGTTAAGCGTGCGGACCCTATGGTTTCGAGAACTATGTTGACATGACCGAGACACTTCTCCGGTCAATAACCAATAGCGGAACCTGGATGCTCATATTGGCTCCCACATATTCTAGGAAGATCTTTATCGGTCGAACCGTTATGACAACGTACGTTATTGCCTTTGTCCATCGGTATGTTACTTGCCTGAGATTCGATCGTCGGTATCTAGATACCTAGTTCAATCTCGTTACCGGCAAGTCTCTTTACTCGTTCTGTAATACATCATCTATAACTAACTTATTACTTACTTTGCTTGCAAGGCTTCTTATGATGTGCATTACCGAGAGGGCCCAGAGATACCTCTTTGATACTCGGAGTGACAAATCCTAATCTCGATCTATGCCAACCCAACAAACACCTTCGGAGATACCTGTAGAGGATCTTTATGATCACCCAGTTACGTTGTGATGTTTGATAGCACACAAGGCATTACTCCGGTATTCGGGAGTTGCATAATCTCATAGTCAAAGGAATATGTATTTGACATGAAGAAAGCAATAGCAATAAAAACTGAACGATCAATATGCTGAGCTAACGGATGGGTCTTATCCATCACATCATTCTCTTAATGATGTGATCCCGTTACCAAATGACAACTCATGTCCATGGTCAGGAAACCTTAAGCATCTTTGATTAATGAGCTAGTCAAGTAGAGGCTCACTAGGGACACAATGTTTGTCTATATATTCACACATGTATTTAGGTTTTCGATCAATACAATTCTAGCATGAATAATAAACATTTATCATGAATAAGGAAATATAAAATAACAACTTTATTATTGCCTCTAGGGCATATTTCCTTCATACTAGCCCCGCCGGCACCACCTCTACATGTGCCGCCTACTGTCCAACCTCTTCCTTTGCCTCCTCCAGCACCTCCCACAAGCGGCTCGATGATACGTCCATTTTGCATCATGTTCTTCTACTATTATTTATGATGTTTTGATCCATAATAATGCTTTTTGGAGTAATTCTAATGCCTTTTCTCTCATAATATGCAAGGTACACACAAAGAGGGAGAATTCTAAATTTGAAATCTGGACCAGAAAAAGCTACGTCAGGCTACCTATTCTGCACAACTCCAAATAAGCTGAAACTTCACATAGATTTTTTTGGAATATTTAAGGAATATTGGAGCAAATAACTACTAGAGGGGGGGCCACCAGGTGGGCACAACCCACCTGAGCGCGCCAGGGAGCCCATGCGCGCCTTGGTGGGCTGTGCTCACCCAGGCCGACCTCCGGTGCCCATATTCTGGTATATAGGTCATTTTGACCTAGAAAAAAAAGGTGAGGACTTTCAGGACGGAGCGCCGCCATCTCGAGGCGAAACTTGGGCAGGAGCACTTTTGCCCTCCGGCGGAGCGATTCCGTCGGGGGAACTTCCCTCCCGGAGGGGGAAATCATCGTCATCATCATCACCAACAACTCTCCCATCTTGGGGAGGGATATCTCCATCAACATCTTGAACAACACCATCTCATCTCAAACCCTACTTCATCTCTTGTGTTCAATCTTGTTACCGGAACTATAGATTGGTGCTTGTGGGTGACTAGTAGTGTTGGTTACATCTTGTAGTTGGTTACAGTTTATTTGGTGGAAGATTATATGTTCAGATCCAATATGCTATTTAATACCCCTCTTATCTTGAGCATGATTATCATTTGTGAGTAGTTACTTTTGTTCTTGAGTGCATGGGAGAAATCATGTCGCAAGCAATCATGTGAACTTGATATGTGTTCCATATTTTGACAGTATGTATGTTGTGATTCCCTTAGTGGTGTCATGTGAACGTCGACTACATGACACTTCACCATATTTGGGCCTAAGGCAATGCATTGTGGAGTAGAAATTAGATGATGGGTTGCGAGAGTGACAGAAGCATAAACCCTAGTTTATACGCTATTCCGTAAGGGACTGATTGGATCCAAAAGTTTAATGCTATGGTTACAATTTATTCTTAATACTTTTCTCGTAGTTGCGGATGCTTGCGGGAGGGTTAATCATAAGTAGGAGGTTTGTTCAAGTAAGAACAGCAGCTTAGCACCGGTCCACCCACATATCAAATTATCAAAGTAGCAAACACAAATCGAACCAACATGGTGAAAGTGACTAGATGAAATTCCCGTGTACCCTCAAGAACGCTTTGCTTATTATAAGAGACCGTTTTGGCATGTCATTTGCCTCAAAAGTATTGGGCTACCTTGCTGCACTTTTTTTTACTTCTGTCGTTTCTTGCTCGTTACAAATTATCTTGCTATCAAACTACTCTGCTACTTGCAATTTCAGCACTTGCAGACATTACCTTGCTAAAAACCACTTGTCATTTCCTTCTGCTCCTCGTTGGGTTCGACACTCTTACTTATCGAGAAGAGCGAAAAATGATCCCCTATACTTGTGGGTCATCAAGGCTATTTTTTGGCGCCCTTGCCAGGGAGTGAAGCGCCTTTGGTAAGTGGAATTTGGTAAGGAAACATTTATATAGTGTGCTCAAATTTATTGTCACTTGTTACTATGGAAAACAATCCTTTGATGGGTTTGTTCGGGGTATCTTCACCTCATTTGGAACCACAATTAGCTACCCTCAACCCTACTGCACCTACTGAAAATATTGAATATTAAATTCCTTTGGGTATGATAGAACAACTGCTAACTAATCCTTATGCAGAGATGGAGCAGAACATCCCGACATGCACTTGATATATGTGGAACAAATTTGTGGATTGTTTAAGCTTGCAGTTGACACGAGATGAAGTTATGAAAAATGTTTTCCCTTTATCTTTGAAGGGAAAAGAATTGGCATGGTATAGGCTATGTGATGATATTGGGTCTTGGAATTGGAATCGATTGAAATTGGAGTTTCACCAAAAAAATTATCCTATGCATCTAGTTCATCGTGATCTGAACTACATATATAATTTTTGGCCTCGTGAAGAAGAAAGTATCGCTCTAGCTTGGGGGAGGCTTAAGTCAATGTTATATTCATGCCCCAATCATGATCTCTCAAGAGAAATTATTACCCAGAATTTTATGCTCAGCTTTCTCATGATGATCAATCCATGCTTGATACTTCTTGTACTGGTTCTTTTATGAAGAAGACTATTGAGTTCCGGTGGGATATTTTGGAAAGAATTAAACGCAACTCTGAAGATTGGGAACTTGACGAAGGTAAAGAGTCAGGTATTAAGCTTAAATATGATTGTGTTAAATCTTTTATGAATACCGGTGCTTTTCAAAAGTTTAGCACTAAATACGGACTTGACCCTGAGATAGTAGCCTCCTTTTGTGAATCATTTGCTAATAATGTTGATCTCCCTAAAGAGAAGTGGTTTAAATATCACCCACCTATGAAAGAAGAAATTAAAGAACTGGTACCAATTAAAGAAGAAACCATACTTTATAATGTTGATCCAGTTGTTCCTACTGCTTATATTGAGAAATTACCTTTCCCTGTTAGGATAGAGGAACATGGTAAAGTCTCAACTGTGGTTAACAAAAGTTATATTAGAACACCTAAACTTGATGAACAAATCAAAGTAGATCCTAGTGTTGCTATGATTAAGGATCTCTTGGAAGAAAACGTAGATGGGCATGTTATTTACTTCTGTGAAGAAGCTGCTAGAATTGCCAAACCTGATAAAAAGGATAATCATAGACCTGTTGTTGGCATGCCTGTTGTCTCAGTTAAAATAGGAGATCACTATTATCATGGTTTATGTGACATAGGTGCTAGCGTAAGTGCTATTCCTTACACCTTATATCAAGAAATTATGAATGACATATAGCACCTGTAGAGATAGAAGACATAGATGTTACTATTAAACTTGCTAATAGAGACACTATTGCACCAATTGGGATTGTTAGAGATGTTGAAGTCTTGTGTGGGAAAATAAAATACCCTCTTGATTTTCTTGTTCTTGGTTCCCCACAAGATGAATTTTGTCCCATTATCTTTGGTAGACCTTTCTTGAACACCGTTAATGCTAAAATAGATTGTGAGAAATAAAGCTGTTGGTGTTAGCTTTGGTGTTGAGTCTCATGAGTTTAATTTTTCCGAGTTTACTAGAAAGCTTCATGAAAAAGAATTTCCTAGTAAGGATGAAATAATTGGTCTTGCTTCTATTGTTGTGCCACCTACTGATCCTTTAGAACAATATTTTCTAGACCATGAAAATGATCTACATATGCATGAAAGAAATGAAATAGATACGATTATCTTTGAACAACATCCTTTGCTTAAACACAATTTGCCTATTGAAACTCTAGGAGGTCTTCCTCCACCTAAAGGTGGTCCTGTGTTTGAATTAAAACAATTGCCAGACACTTTGAAATATGCTTATCTTGATGAAAAGCAGATATATCCTGTTATATTAGTGCTAACCTTTTAGAACATGAAGAAGAAAGATTATTGAGAGTTCTAAGGAAGCACCGAGATGCTATTGGATATACTCTTGATGATTTAAAGGGCATTAGTCCTACTCTATGTTAGCACAAAATTAATATGAAACCTGATGCTAAACCCGTTGTTGATCACCAACGTCGGTTAAATCCAAAAATGAAGGAACTGGTAAGAACGGAAATCTTAAAACTTCTGGAAGCATGTATAATCTATCCTATAGTTGATAGTAGATGGGCAAGTCCTGTTCATTGTGTTCCTAAGAAAGGAGGTATTACTGTTGTTCCTAATGATAAAAATGAACTCATTCCACAAAGAATTGGTACAGGCTATAGAGTGGTAATTGATTTTAGAAAATTAAACAAAGCAACTAGAAGAGATCATTACCCTCTGCCTTTTATTGATCAAATGCTAGAAAGATTATCTAAGAACACACACTTTTGCTTCCTTGATGGATATTCTGGTTTTTCACAAATACCTTTTTCACAAATATTATGTGTGATGCTAGTGATTATGTTGTTGGTGCTGTTCTAGGACAAAGAGTTGATAAGAAACTAAATGTTATTCATTATGCTAGTAAAACTCTAGACAAAGGCTCAAAGAAATTATGCAACTACGAAAAAATTCTTAGCAAAGTGGTGTTTGCTTGTGATAAATTTAGATCTTATATTTTTTATTCAAAAGTGATTGTTCACACCGATCATGCTGCTATTAAATATCTTATGGAAAAGAAAGATGCTAAACCTAGACTTATTCGATGGGTTCTCTTGCTACAAGAATTTGATTTACTTATCACTGATAGAAAAGGAGCTGAGAACCCCGTGAATCGATAACTTGTCTAGGCTTGAAAATGTGCTTGATGACCCACTACCTATTGATGATAGTTTTCACGATGAAGCGGTTAGCTGCGATAAATGTTGCTCATAACACTCCTTGGTATGCTGACTATGCTAATTACATTGTTGCTAAATATTTACCACCTAGCTTTACATATCAACCAAACAAAAGAAATTCTTATATGATTTAAGACACTACTTTTGGGATGACCCACATCTTTATAAAGAAGGAGTAGATGGTATTATTAGATGTTGTGTACTGAGCATGAACGAGGACAAATCCTATGGAAATGTCACTCCGAAGCTTATGGAGGGCATCATGCTGGAGATAGAACTGCTCACAAGGTATTGCAATCTGGATTTTATTGGCCTACTCTCTTCAAGGATGCCCATAAGTTCGTCTTATCTTGTGATGGATGTCAAAGAATAGGTAATACCGGTAAGCGTCAAGAAATGCCTATGAATTATTCACTTGTTGTTGAACCATTTGATGTTTGCGGATTTGACTACATGGGACCTTTTCCTTCCTCTAATGGGTATACACATATTTTGGTTGCTGTTGATTATGTTACTAAATGGGTAGAACCTATTCCAACCAGTGGTGCTGATCACAACACCTCTATTTAAATGCTTAAGGAAGTTATTTTCCCAAATCCCTAGATATTTAATGACTGATGGTGGTTCACACTTTATTGATGGTGCTTTCTGTAAAATGTTTGCCAAGTATGATGTTAACCATAGAATTGCATCACCCTATTCATCCTCAGTCTAGTGGTCAAGTTGAACTTAGCAATAGAGAAATAAAATTAATATTGCAAAAGACATTAATAGGTCCCTAAGAATTGATCTAAGAAATTAGATGATGCACTTTGGGCTTATAGAACAGCATATAAAAATCCTATGGGTATGTCTCCTTATAAAATGGTTTATGGAAAAGCTTGTCATCTGCCTCTTGAGTTAGAACATAAAGCATATTGGGCAATCAAGGAACTCAATTATGATTTCGAACTCGTCGATGGAAATAGGTTATTTGATATTAGCTCATTAGATGAATGGAGAACCCAAGCTTATGAAAATGCCAAATTATTCAAAGAACAAGTTAAAAGATGGCATGATAAAAGAATCCAGAAGCGTGAGTTCAAAGTCGGAGAATATGTTCTTTTGTATAACTCTCGTTTCAGATTCTTTGCAGCAAAACTCCTCTCAAAATGGGAAGGCCCCTATGTTATCGAGGAGGTTTATCGATCTGGAGCTATCAAAATAAATAACACCGAAGGTACTAACCCAAAGGTTGCGAATGGGCAACGAATAAAACATTATATCTCAGCTACGCCCATTAATGTTGAAAGTAATATTATCCAAACTTTTACACCGGAAGAACACACAAAAGAGTCCTTCCGGAACACTCTAGAATCGTGAAAATAAGGAGGTACGTGATATGGTAAGTAAACGGACTCGGAAAAATCCACAAAAATATTTTTTGTCAGTTTTGGAATATTTAGAAAATTAGGAAAATAAGAAACTTCCAGGAAGCGTACCCTGGTGGGCACAAGACACCAGGGCGCGCCTAGGTGGGTTGTGCCCATCTGGGGCACCTTCCGAACTCCGTTTTTCTACAGTTTGCTTGTCTCCCAAAATAAAAAATCTTTATATACTCCCCGAACCTGGTTACCACCGTATCACGGAGAAATCTTTTGTTCTCTTTTCTTGCTGTTTTCCTGTTAGATCTGAAAATATGTCGTCCCAAGACTCTGAGGGTGAGAGCTATGTTGCTGATTTCATCGCAAACCCCAATTCCTATGGGGACGTGGAGCACTTTAGCTAGACCTTCCAGGAGGATGAAGATGAATCGGTTCCTGCCCGGTTCAAAAACAAAAGCATGGAGGCGTTATGCAAGAGAATAATAAAACTCGAGATAGATAACGACGAGTTGAGGATAGATAATTTTATTCTTTGACAGAAGCTGGAGGAAAAGAAGGGCAAACCATCTATTTCTTCGTCACCACCACCATCATCTTCACCACCAAAGGAAAATTGAGTATCGGGTATGGGCACTCCCCTTGGCTTTCGCCAAGCTTGGGGGAGGTGCCCCGGTATCGTATCATACCCACTATCTTTTTGCCTTTACTTATCTTAGTTCGATCATTTGCTTAGATGAATAAAAGTTTAGTTTGATCCTTTCTTTTCGAGAGTTTGCTTAGTGATCTATCCTTGTAATCGTGTGCAAGATATATAATTGTAGCGACCCGACCTCAGACGGTCAAGTCTCTATGCTTAAGTGTCATCCACGGATCGGGTATCTTTGACACACACACAAGACTCGAGGATTTATAACAGGTAAATCACATGTATAAAGTAACGTAAATACTATTACCTCAATCCAAATAGCGGAAGTAACAAAGGTTGTGGATTCCATCAACACCAACGACAAAGTTGAGTGTAGAAATCAGAACCCTAATGTATCACTTACTCGTCAGAAGAATCCTACAACATGAGACGTTGCAGCCATGTAGGTCAGTACATTGAATGTACTGGCAAATTCACACCATAGGATAATGATGAATAATAGCTATCACTACATGCATATATGGCTGGTGGGGGCTCTATGGTTATACTGTTTTTGCGAAAAGCCAATTTTTTCCTACAACAAAGGATATATTTTATTTAACTACGAAGTTTGTTGAAAACATTGATAAGGTTCCTCCAACTCAATCCCAATTAAGCAGTATTAATAACCCAACAAATTAATTTAGAGTGATGAGATCAACATGATAATTCAAGAACCAAATACTCAAGATGTCCAGAACCAGGGACATGGCTAATCATGATTAGTTTGTACACTCTGCAGAGGTTTGCGCACTTTTCCCCACAAGACTCGATCTCCTCCGTTGGATTTCTCGCACTACATGGTGTTTGAGAAACGGATGACCGAGACACAGTCTTTCAGAAGCACTAACTCTTTACTCTGGGTGGACAGTTACACCTACTTTCTCCTACATCTGCTCACCACTAAAAGAGGTCATGCAACATACTCAACTATGCTAGAGGCCATAATAGCTTGTGGCTGCACACGGAAGTTTCTAGCATGAATAATCTTACGATCCCTTTGAGCACAGGTGGCATTCCATAGGGTGATCACACGGGTCCTCCAGGATCCCCTTGGGCAAGCACTGGGTTCTCCAGGTGCCCGGGCAAACCACTGGGTGCTCCAGGGTGCCCCTACCATTCCACCCAGATGTGTATTAAAGTAGCCACCTTAAGTTAACCATTAATAATAACTCTCACATCTGTCATGAATCACTCACACCAAACCACGTCTACGAGCATAGCATAGCAGTATATGCATAACGTAGTAACTCCCGGGGTTTTGATATAAAGGACAATAGGTTCTACCTCATCAACTACTTCCCAATACCCACATGTTATCAATCCTACTCATGCAATGTTTGAGGGTTGAAACTAATGCATAAAAATTGGGTATGAAAAGTATGATCAAAGTGTGAACTTGCCTTGTACTGTTGATGTAGATGATTCTCACTCATAACTCCTGATAATTCTACTTGTCACACTCCATTCAATCTATCGTAAGCAAGCAATAGTAACCACACATAAGCAATTATGCAAAAGAATAGAAGAAAAGATCTCAATTTTTTTGAAAACAAACAATTAACTCTTGCAACAGAAAACAATTCCTAACAGTACCTAAATTGGGTGAATTTTGTCTTATCAGAAAGTTTAGGTCAAGAGCTTCGATTTGCAAAAAGAATCAACTCAAACGGAGTTATAAAACTCGAGTTATGATCAAACAAAGTTTAAATACAAATCTGTTTGAATTCAAATTTTAAAACTTTCAAAAATATGGTTAAGTTGTTTTACTGGATAGAGGGGATCATAACAAAGAAGTGGGAGTTGGATTCGTTGGATTTGGATAAACGAGCGAAAAGTAGTGATCGTTTGAAGAACCGGGACTAATCTGTAAAGAAAATAATCATAGATAGGTCCCTGGCCGAAATTAAAAAGAAAAAGAAAAATTCTAACGAACGAACGTTCGCTGCCGAACGCTAACTAACGAATCTTTTCATTGCTGAACCTAATCTAATGAACGCTCGCTAAATAGCTAATAAAAAAACAGAACAGGTTTTAAAAAACATAATGAAAACCGGTCGGTTTTATTACTGGTTCGGGCGTTTCAATGAAACCGTTGGGTCGGTGAAAACCAGTGGGATCCGACAGCAAGGGCGAGTCCGACGAATGGCGGCGGACAGCTGCGACGAGCGGGGTGTCCGCGGCGTCGGCGGTATGATGGCGTTCATACAATGACGCGTTCATGTACAAGCAGACTAAGAAAGAAGAAGCGGCGAAGCGGCGGTAAAGGGCGAAGCTGGCGGTGGATCGGGGTCCAGGGCGACACCTTTTAAGAGGTGGGGGGGCGAGGTGTGGCGTGGGGAAGGGGCACATGAGGAGGAGGCCGATGAGCATGGCCCGTCAGACGGGGCTCTGCCTCCTATCTGAGGTCGGTGATTTACGCTGATCGATCGGGCTCGGGTCACAGTTAGTTGGGCCGGCCCAGTCGGAGGAAGGGTGTTTTTTTATAGAACATTTTTTTACAGACAACCAAAAATAGAATAAACCATACAAAAAAATTAATATAGGCACATTATATATCAAAATTTTTAGAAAAAGATTTTCTACAATATGAACATTTTTCTAACGTCAAATAAAATCCACACAAATTTAAATAAAGCAAAGAGTGCTACTTTTGCAATAAAACCTCATAAAAATCATTTTAAAAATACCAAAATGATTTCAAATTTATTTCTCTCAATTTCCTAATGTAGGGAATCATGTTACCCTATTTTCCATATATTTTATTTTTGGAGAAAATAATTTGAATAAAAACCAAATAACTCCAAATTAAAAAATAATAATTTCAAAAGGACTTTAAATTTGATCCTTTTAAACTTCCAACTCATATTTCATATATTTTGAAGAAGTCATTTTATCTTCTCTCATGAAAATCATTGAGTTGCTTAAAGTTTCTGAATTTAAAATATTTCCAAATGAAATTCAAATCTTTTCAAAACCCTTTTTCATTTAATTAAATGGAGGAAGTCATGTCATCTTCTCTCTAGGGTTTATGATGAAATGAATCTGAATTCATGGAGATTACAAATGCAAAAATGAAAGTTTAGAAAAGTCCTTTTATTCGCTCTCATTTAACTTTCAAAAGTTTCAAGTTCACTCACTTTCAGTCAATCAATCACACAACAATCAAACAAA
This sequence comes from Aegilops bicornis, assembly GCA_021605145.1. Classification (NCBI taxonomy): domain Eukaryota; kingdom Viridiplantae; phylum Streptophyta; class Magnoliopsida; order Poales; family Poaceae; genus Aegilops; species Aegilops bicornis. Next base: position 463,846,279 of record CM038671.1, read on the forward strand.
CAATCAAAACTATCTATTTAATATAACATTCCAAAATTTTGAATTTTGGGATGTTACAAACCTACTACCCTTAAAAGTGAATATCGTCCTCGAGATTCGGATAGGCTAGAAAGAAATAGGTTAGGTTTGGGGTCGTCTATAAATCCATCGATCATCACAGGGGGTCTGGGGTGCTACCACCCTTAGAAACATCGTTACGGTCCCATCACTACTCATGTATTCCATCCTTATTCTTGACAGGGCCAGTCTTCTCAGATCTTCAATATAATTCCTTCTCTGGCTCTTCCGGTAGCGGCATAACCTTTTCCTCAATTCTTCTGTCCTTTCATCTTGGTAAGGTTATTCCGAGACTGGGTCTTCTTAGCTGACGGGTTTGGCGCCAATACTAAACAACTATCAATATCTCATGGTGGTCAATAATTTATGGTTTCTCCTGCAGGAAATGGGTCTGGGTTGAACCTCACCGTATGTCCTACGATTTGGCAACAACTGCCTTGTACAAGGGAAAAAATTGTCATACCATTCTAAGGTTTAAACAAGGTTTTGATCGTCGTCTCTCTACTATAGGTAAGTCACTCAGATTTATCATCCCATATAGTAAGGCGAATAATAAGAGTAAGTCGGTATGGTGATCAATCCATCCCGCACCCAAATCATTACCACAGATATGGTTTAGCGAATCTCGCCTTCTAACACTCGGTCATCCTCACAGACATTGCAGAATTTCTCTTGTCGGCAAACTAAGTTCGGATAAATCCATTGATTCTGCAAGCCAAACAAACATCTATCGTACCTTCACAACTCTCAGGTTTTGCGTTACTCCTATTAGATCTTCTGTTGATAAAGGCATATCCTCTTCCAGGGTTTTTCCTTCCGTAAGAGTGTGCTTGCTTCATGGCAGGTCCTGGGGCCTGTGGGTTATGGCCCATCTCATCACTTGCAAACCTTGAAATCATCATCGAGGCAACTGATCATTATTCCAACATCCAGCTTCCTAGCATCCTTAATTCCATCCAATTGTACTATCTCTCTTCCTTCTATTTGCACCAACTAAAACGTGATTACTCAGACTCATCATGGAGTTACAATTGCTCCATATTTCCAACATCATACCTCCGTTATATCCAATTGTACTTCATCCCTTCATATTCTCGGGGTATCCCACATATCAAGACAAAACTCGTACTTATTTTGTACGAAGTCCACTTCGTGGAATATCATTATCTTTTCCTGGGGTCAAGGGTCCTCACAGGGTACTACCACCCTTGAAATGCACAAATTCTTCCATAGACCATATTTCTCATATCCTCGAAAATGGTCAAAATCCTTCTTCCTGGAGTAACAACTCATAAAATCCAATTCAGTACCAACAAAGCTAACTTTATTGATTCTCCAATGATTACAATCTCTTGCATTTCCATTACATGCCTCAACTCATCACCTCAATATAAACGAATGTTGTCACTACTACTACTATACTTCTCACAGACACAACTAATTATCACAAGTCTCCTTCTCCTTGGGACAATCTCTGGCAAAGTGCTCTGCTTCATTACAACAAAAACATATTACTTCCGACCAGTCTCGTGGTTTCCTTATGACTACATAGCCTCCTTGGGTCCTCGGCTTCCTTTTTGGGCAGCTGCTGAGGTAGTGCCCAGACTCTGCACCCGAAACAAGTGATATGACTCAGGTCTTTCCTGGAATCCAATCTACTTCTCTTCCTGGTCTTTTCCATTCCAATCAGGGCTTCTATTTCCTGTGGGTCATACTCTACTTCTTTTGTCGGGAATTCTACTAGATCCCCCTTCATACAATTCTAGGAGATGTGTCCTTCTTCTCCACATGAATAGCATGACTTGGTGCATGGTTTAATCGGGTCTTCTTCGGGTGTGTCCTCCACCTCTTCCTTCATCACAGGTTCTTCTAAAATTTCCATGAGGGCTCCTTTCATTGCTTCTTTCTTCTACTGGATGGTTCGTTGTACCACGGGGTAAATGTGACACTGAGCGGGGTAGTGGGTAGTTCCTTCACACAAGAAACAAGTAATCTGCCTAGTTGGGCATTCTTCAGATGGGTGACTTACTTCACAATTAGGGCATTCATCCTTGTGTTCTTTATGGTTCTGTCCTATTTCTCCACAAAGCTTGCATGCACAAGATTTCTTCATATCATTTCCATAAGGCTTCAACTTCTGGGACACAAGCCGAGACTTTGGTAGAGTCAACTTAAATTCTTTCCAAGTGGTTACTCCTTGCCATCCATTGATGGTTTGGTACATCCTCCACCAAGTAGCAACACCTCTTTCGAAGCAGTGAAGTGCATGCTGGGCCATATCCTTTCCGGCTATAGTGTTATTCTTCATGTGATCCTCCATGTTCTCGAATCCACCTATTCTGTCTCCAATTGACTCATCGGTCCAGAAAATATGAGCTCATCTCCACTCATCCTCTATTGGTTCCAAGGGTTTTGGGGTGAGATAAGAGAGATAGGGAGGAATGCACACAATACAAACAAAAGTTTTGAAAAGACAGATTTTATTTTGTGGCTGTCGGAAAAACATCAAACAAATGACAGCTCACAATCATCGCATCTAATGTAGGTATATAATAGGGGTTTGGTCTTCTAAAGGTCAACGTCGCCAAACTCTTCAAGTCTTGTTCATGTCTCCGATGGCTTCCTCCGATAGTGCTTGTCCTTCTCAAGTTCTTTTGCCAGATCATCTCTGTTAACGTGAAGTCTCCAGTGACATCCTTTAATATTTCTGGAGTTGCGTTCCAAACATCTGGGTTTCAACATCCTTGGCATGAACCATGGTCCTACTATCCTTCAGTTCCTGACGACTCTCTGGTATCTCGAGGTTTTGTTCCTCTAGTTTGGCTACTTCAGCTTCTGGGTCCTAAGTTCTTCACGAAATGCTTCTTTGTCAAAATACGGCTTCCTGAAGGTCCATCTAAAAATTCTTGATGTAATACTCCAGATCCTGGCGATACACCAGCCAAGGTTAAAACTTCATCTTTTGCTGATAGGTGCTCCATCAGCCTTCTACCATCCAATCCTTCTGAAGAAAATGCATGCTTAACTCAGCACGGTGGCAATAGCATAAGCGAGCGATAATACCATGGTTAGCCGTGTCTATGCCCATGTTACTGCCATGAGCTTTCATTCCGTAGTTGATATCTCCTGTCTTAGGGTTTTCTTGACAAAACTTTGAGTTCTAATGCTCCATGTTCCGGTCTTTCTCTAATACACCTTGATCTCGGGTATTGACAGCTTCAATAGTTTGACAAGTTCCATATGGGTAAACCTCCTGGGTCATACAAATCCGTAAATTCTTCAGAGCCTTCAAATTCTCCTATTCTTCGGAGTCTTCAACCATCGTAGTTTCCATTATTATAATGCACGGTAAAATCCTCTTTATTCTGAAGTGGTCTTAGTTGTCCGATATCTTGTACTTGGAGCGGTCTCATCAGTCGAATCTTCGAGTGGTCAAAAGGGAAAAGGGGTATGGTCTCACTAAAAGGGAATATTTGAATAAGCTCAAAAGAGAAGAGATGTAAAAGATCTTTTTGAAAATGAAGTTGTAGAGAAAATCTTTCCTATGGGCTTGCCAGTTTCTAGGGGTCACGTCCTACAGTCAACATGTGCTCTGATACCATCTTGTAGCGACCCGACCTCAAACGGTCAAGTCTCTGTGCTTAAGTGTCATCCTTGGATCGGTATGCTGACACACACAGTACTCAAGGATTTATAACAGAGGTAAATCACATGTATAAAGTAACGTAAATACTACTACCTCAATCCAAATAGCGAAAGTAAGAAAGGTTGTGGATTCGCATCAACACCAATGGCAAAGTTGAGTGTAGAAATCGTAACCCTAAAGTATCACTTACTCGTCGTAAGAATCCAGCAACATGAGACGTTGCAGGTGAGGGAGTCCTGGATTAGGGGGTATCCGGACAGCCGGACTATGTTCTTTTGCCGGACTATTGGACTATGAAGATACAAGATTGAAGACTTCGTCCCGTGTCCGGATGGGACTCTCCTTGGCGTGGAAGGCAAGCTTGGCAAAACGGATATGTAGATCTCCTCCCATTGTAACCGACTCTGTGTAACCCTAGCCCCCTCCGGTGTCTATATAAACCGGAGGGTTTAGTCCGTAGGACAACAACAATCATGCCAACGGCTAGCTTCTATGGTTTAACCTCTCACGATCTCGTGGTAGATCAACTCTTGTACTACTCATATCATCAAGATCAATCAAGCATGAAGTAGGGTATTACCTCCATCGAGAGGGCCCGAACCTGGGTAAACATCGTGTCCCCTGCCTCGTGTTACCATCCGCCTTAGACGCACAGTTCGGGACCCCCTACCCGAGATCCGCCGGTTTTGACACCGACATTAGTGCTTTCATTGAGAGTTACACTATGCCGTCGCCGTAAAGCTGGATGGCTCCTCCGATCATCTATAACGATGCGGTCCAGGATGAGGTTTTCCTCCCCGGACAGATCTTCGTATTCGGCGGCTCCGCACTGCGGGCCAACTCGCTTGGCCATCTGGAGCAGATCGAGAGCTACGCCCGCCACCGTGTCAGGTTTGAAACTTATATTACACTGCCGATGTCGCGGAGACTTAATCTTCGGACGGATTCGAGCCCATGCCAGTGTGCCACATGACCACAACGAAAGCACGATGTAGCTCTGCCGTCAGACGGTGTTGAAATCACGCCAGCAATCACTCCGGCCTTCAATCCGGAACGGACTGCGCCATCCGAAGACGGGCGGATAGACACCGCCTTGGAGGCTGCATCCTCAGTGGCGATAGAGCCGAATACTGACCTTACCCGTCACGAGAACCGTGATGCCGAACCGCTGGACGCGTCTCCGACCACGGACTCCGAACCGCCTGCGCCCATGCATATCTAATCCGATCGGGCGCCGATCATGGAGTTCACCTCCGCGGATATCTTTTCAAAGACTTCGCCCTTGGCGATGTACTAAACTTCGTTAAGGTCTCTCTCCTGTCGGGAGAACCTTGGCCGAACTATGTTCGGCTAGAATGGGATGCGGATGACGAAGAAATTCACCTCCCACCCACCACCCACTTAGTAGCCATTGTCGATGATTTAACCGACATGCTCGACTTCGACTCCGAAGACATCGATGGTATGGACAACGATGCAGCAGATGAATAGGAACCACCGCTAACAGGGCGCTGGACCGCCACTTCATCACATGACATATACATGGTGGATACACCCAAAGAAAATGATGACGAAGAACGGAAAGATGCACCGAAAGATAGCTCCCTCGAGAAGAAATCAAGTACGGCGCCGCTCCAAATCCCGCCTCGGCAAAAACAGCGATAACAGCACAAGAAAAAACAATACCATGGTCGACTCCGGAGGAAACGGCGACCAAATAGACCCAGCGATAGAGTAGGGTGAGCCAGCGGACGACGAACAAAGTACGGAGCCGCTGACCGAACACGGCGACGCCGAGCATCAAGCTAATCAACCTCTCTCCGGAGAAGAGAACAGTCCGGATGACGATGAACACATCATCCCGGAAAGGCAGCTGGAGCTAGAGAACCTCCATAAAAGGCTTATAGCCACTGCGAGGAGTCTGAAGAAGCAGAAGCAAAGGCTCAATACCGCACAGAACACACTCAACAGTAGATGGAACAAGGTGCTCGATACGGCAGAAAATTATGGTGGCAGTCGCCACACGAAGAGCTACCCAAAGCGAAAGCTGCTGCCTGAATTCGACGATGAGGCCTTAGAGCCCCCACAGCCAAAAAATAAAACTGCTGACCGGTCGGATCGACGACCTCGTGGTCGCGATAGAGTGGCCAACAAGGCCGCACATAAGTCAGTACATGACCCACGCGAGGACTCGCATCAAAGGACCGGCGCAACCAGATCCATCTACGGATCAAGGAAACACGCTCCAGCAATCAACCAAGACCAAATATCACAACCGTCCGAACACCATGGTGCAGCTAAATACAGGGGTGCCGCACACCCCCTATGTTTCACCGACGAGGTATTAGACCATGAATTTCCGTATGATTCAAACCGGTGAACATAGAGGCGCATCTGACGGGACAACAAACCTGGGTCCTGGATTGAGGACTTCATCCTCCATATTCATATGGCTCGTGCAGAGCGATCTCCATGCCATCAAATACTTGCCCTCAAGCTCAAAGGACCAGCTCAAGCCTTTGGCTAAAAAGCCTCCCGAAAACTCCATCGGAAGTTGGGAGGAGCTCGAGGATGCTTTTTGGGCTAATTTTCAAGGGACTTATGTCCGACCTCTGGGCGCAGACGATTTGAGTCATATAATTCAACAGCCCGGAGAGTCAGCCCGAAAGCTTTGGAACAGGTTTCTCACTAAGAAGAACCAAATTGTCAACTGTCCGGACGCCGAAGCCTTAGTAGCTTTCAAGCACAGCGTCCGAGACGAATGGCTTGCTAGACACCTCGGCCAAGAAAAACCAAGAACAATGGCAGCCCTAACAAGCCTTATGACCCGCTTTTGCGCGGGCGAGGACAGTTGGTTAGCCCGAAGTAGCACCAGCGACCCAAGCTCATCCGAAGTCTGGGATGGCAATGGAAAACCACGACGCAGTAAAAACAAGCGCGGGAACAAAGAAGACAGCCCAGATAACACGGCGGTAAATGCCGGATTCAGGGGCTCTCGACCGGGTCAACGGAAAAAGCCCTTTAAAGGCAACAGAGATGGACCGACCATTCTAAACAAGATTCTAGACAAACTATGTTAGATCCACGGCACCCCCGATAAACCTGCAAATCATACCCACAGAGAATGCTGGGTCTTCAAGCAGGCCGGCAAGCTAAACGCCGAACACAAGGGGGAGGACACACCAAGCGAAGACGAGGATGAGCCGCGCCAAAGAAGGCAATCGGGGATGTAAAAATTCCCACCGTAAGTCAAGACAAGAACGTGATCCACGTGACAAAGAGGAGAAACAAATATGTACTCCGAAATACACAAGCCGTAGAGCCCGTCACCCCGAAGTTCTACCTCGGTCGGCCTGCCCGGTCACTTTTGATCGCAGGGATGACCTAATAAGCATCCGGCATGAAGGATCAGCCGCCTTGGTGCTGGACCCAATAGTAAATGGATACCATCTCACACGAGTCCTTATGGACGGCGGCAGTAGTCTAAATCTGATATATTAGGACACCATCCGCAAAATGGGGATAAACCCAACAAAAATCAGCCATAGTAATACTACCTTCAAGGGAGTAATACCAGGCACAGAGGCTCACTGCACGGGCTCTCTAATACTAGAGATTGTGTTCGGCTCGCCCGACAACTTCCGAAGTGAAAAGTTAACCTTCGACATTGCCCCATTCCGAAGTGGCTATCAAGCACTACTCGGACGAGCGGCTTTCGCTCGTTTTAATGCAATACCACATTACGCTTTTCTTAAGCTTAAAATGCCCGGTCCACATGGCATCATCACAGTACATGGAAATGTTGAGCGCTCCTTACGAGCGTAAGAACGTCGGCTGCTTTAACAGCCCGAACACTAGACAACCTCACCACCGTAATAGATGACCGGTCGTTAAGACCATCGACACGTTTAGACGAGTCCGGCTAATCATTGATAGAGATTGGTTTGATGGTTACACCCTTGTGGATCGGTACCAGGGCTTCTCGGCGATAGTTCGCTCAACTTTACCCATCTTAACTTTTCAATGGTTTATTTATAATAGCCAATTTTTAAACGACAACTTTCAACTAAGTTCCTCTCTTTTAAAGATGACAATCAGACTACACCCGTCCGAGGATACGGCTGCGCGGAGACACGAGCGCAAACATGCAGCAGGGACCCGTTCAAAGGTTTCTCTTTAGATTAAGACCCTGCGTAAACCTTTTTTACTGTCTTTTGTTGTTCACATCCTCCGGATTCTCAATACAACCGAGAAGGATGCTGACGTTCTTGGCATGTGGCCACGTCAGAATATTGCTCGTGCAGGACACTAGGGGCTCATTATCTAAGGGCATCATTTAGCCCGGTATATATCTCAAAGACCGAATACCTTAGGGAGTGTTCGGCGTCATGAAGTTTGGCCTTATATGCATCAGCTCTGAATCATGTCTTTGGTCAAATGTTGGGTTTGCCCGGCTCCTGTGTTTTTCTACCTTACGTTCCGCTCTATCGGCTAAGGCGGCACCAGGAGAACTACTGCGATTGTGCCCTGGTTCGGCCGGACGAGCACCTCAGTAGAGAAAGCCGAAAACTGACTGTCATGATAAAGTGCGAGACTGGTCAACCACTCGATGACCTAACGGAATCTTCGGGATTCCTCTGCATTAACGAAGGGCCGTTTCCCGGCCAGGCATGTACGCGCCCCGTATTCGGATGAGCGCGGAGCCACCAGGGGCTATATAGTAGCCCCCTTGTCAAACTCCTATGGCTAAGTGGAAGTGTTAAAGCAATATAGTCAGGTTGCCTCATTTGCTGCGCTTATCACCTCCTTAATGGACCAAGACGTTGGATCAAGTGTGAACACGCTTTCATGCGAACACCCGCATTATACGGTAAATTTGAAGCCGATGATCGCAAACTTTCAGGTTATATACATATATACATAAACGGCCGCTGAGAGGCATCATCATACTTTCAGGCAAAAGTATAAAAATAGCCTTTGCAATTCAGTAATACATTGTTTTTCAATGGGAATACATGTCACTAGAACATAATATTCTTCGAGCACTGAGCTTCTATTGAACGAGCACCTTCAAGGACTTCGTCAAAGTAGTGCTTGGCAGCTTCTCGGCTAACGGCTGAACCCGGGGTTGCAACTGCGGTGGCTTCCATCTCCGCCCAGTATGTCTTGACACGGGCAAGCGCCATCCGCGCACCCTCGATGCACGCCGACCTCTTCATAGCGTCGATGCGCGACACAATATCAAGGAATTGCTGCACCAAACTGAAATAACTGTTCGGCTGTGGCCTTTCCGGCCATAGATAATCCACAACAGACCTCATGGCGAGCTCGGACAGCCTATGGAGCTCGGCCCATTCGGCCATCCGCTCATTCAAAGGAAGCGGTCTTGTTGGAACATTAAATTGTGACCAGAACAGCTTCTCCACTTCGCGATCTTTTTGATCTTTGAAGTATTCGGCCGCATCAGCGGCACTTGCTGCCAAATCCAGATAAGTGTCCGCAGAACTCCGCAGCCGATCCAGCGGAGCGTACTGAGGGTCTACGAACTTCATCCGCAGCATGAAGGGCTTCCCAGCCGCGATATCCCCGGCGTGATGCAGCTCCTCCTTCATTGCTCTAATTGTAGAGCGGGTGTCCTTGGCCGCCACCGTGGCCTTCTCCTGGTCCGTCCTCTTCGCTCGATCTTCTTTTTTGAGAAGCTCGTAACGGCCGGCGGCATCCTTCAATTCCACAGCCATCTTGGCTATTTCCTCCTTGCTTCGCAATGAGCAGCCTTTTCGACTCTCAGCTCCTCGACCGCCGAGTGAGGCCGCATCACTTTTCCTACCGGTTGTTCTTTGGCCGGGCAAGTTCCGCTCGAAGGGTCTCCACGGCCGTAGCTCCATCTGCGGTCGCAACATATTAAAGATATCGCATCATGCTCCTCTTACTACGCATCGATCAATCAAGAAATCACATACCACATGCCTCGTCAAGCCGATTGTTGACAAGCACGATGTCGGCATCCGCCGCATCAAGTTGCCGCTTCAGCTCGGCAAACTCACCAATCCGGCTAGCCACCGGACCTTCCGCCACCGTGCATATGAGGACGGCCGGATTGTTACAGGACTATGATCCTCTGTTTTCCGCCGTTTTCGGCTGACAAAGAACCGGAGTCTCAGGGCTACTATCCGCACAGACACACCTTAATGTGTGCGGTATCACAAAAATACACACTATTTCACGTACCTCAAAACCTTTCAGCAGACTCATAAAGGCTTCATGCAACCCGCTTTCGGCGGATAAAATCCTCTCAACCACCGTATCTATTAGCGTACGATGCGCTTCTGAGATAGCCTCCTGCTCTAGCAGATCCTTCAGTGCGTCCGGCCGCATAACAGACGGTGCTGGACCCTTCCGGTTGCTCTCTTCAAGAGCCGGACACTGAGGACTTTGGGTGGCCAAAGGATTACCCTCTGGCCTTGCTGGATCCGGAGAAGCCCTCCACGACGACACCTCGGGGTCGCCCACCTCATAAGGCGGGAGGGCATGGGGAGGCATTTCACTCTCCATCATCTCCGGAAGAAAATCCCCCGAAGACGAACTCTGCCGAGAATGGCTATGATCCGGGCTACAAGATAAGCGTTTCCGTTATTTTCCTCAGAAGCAAACCAGGACATTTTTTACTATTAAGTCCCCTTTCTACTTACAGCTCGGTCACTGACCCCTCGCGGCATTCTTGCGGCCGAGGTATCCCCCGGGGCAGGATCCTCTGGCGAAGATTTCTTCCCTCGTTTGGAGACCATTGTCTCCGGGTCTTCAGAGGCGGTCCTCTTCTTTCCTTGGGAAGGGGGGATTTAAGTTTCTTCCCCCCGATTATCCTCCTTCGTAGAGGCGCTAGCCTCTTTCTTCCCCCCTTTGTCTTCCCCTAAGGGCGCTTGATAAGGCGCGGGCTCCAGCATCCTGGCTAGTACAGGATCCGGTGAGACCTCATGGAAGGGGGCCGGACACTTGATCATCTTCGCCTCTGTTACCCAATCCTGGTCAGAGAGAGACTTTTCAGAATGATGGTGTGATAAATAAAGATATAGCGTGTTCGGTTACAGGACTACTTACTAGGGTATCTCGGACGATTGCAGTTCAAACCTCAAGATCCTCTGGTGGTGTCTGGACACATTATTTGTGGTCCGAAGAACAATTTATACATCTCCTCAAAGCGTCATGTCAAGGAAATGATGGATCGCTCATGGTCCCTCCGGGTTGAACTCCCACATGCGGAGGGGACGATGTTTGCGGTAAGGTGACTCGGTTTAATTAACATGACTTTGCATTACCGTGATTAGACTGATGTCTCTCTCTAGGAGATCCTGGATGCGGCTCGCAATATTGGCACATCCTTTATCGCCCCTCACCCAGCCCCTTGTCAACCCATGATGCTAGTTGTATGGGGGCCCGAGGCGAAAATGTGGGAGCCACCCACTTGGTACCCCACAGGAGCTGTGATATAAAACCATTCTCGTTGCCATAAGCTGGACACCTCCTGGAAAGAACCCTCTGGCCATGGGGCGCCGGCACTTTTGCTTATTACTGCGCCTCCGCACTCTGCGTGCCACCCCTCGATCATCTTCGGCTCCACCGTGAAGGTCTTGAGCCACAGGCCGAAGTGAGGGGTAATACGGAGGAAAGCTTCACACACGACGATGAGCAGCGAGATATGGAGGACAGAATCCGGAGCAGATCATGGAAATCCAGCCCATAGTAAAACATGAGCCCCTCACGAAGGGATCTAGGGCAATGCCTAGCCCTCGGAGCAAGTGAGATACGAACACAACGCTCTCGTCGGGTTTGGGAGTGGGAATGGCCTGCCCTCAAGCAGGCAGCCGGTGCGGGATCTCGCCGGTCAGAAACCTGGCCTCTCTTAACTTTTTGACGTCCTCCTCCGTGATGGAGGAAGGCATCCACCGACCTTGTAACCGACTCTGTGTAACCCTAGCCCCCTCCGGTGTCTATATAAAATAGAGGGTTTAGTCCGTAGGACCAACAACAATCATACCATAGGCTAGCTTCTAGGGTTTAGCCTCTACGATCTCGTGGTAGATCAACTCTTGTAATACTCATATCATCAAGATCAATCAAGTAGGAAGTAGGGTATTACCTCCATCGAGAGGGCCCGAACCTGGGTAAACATCGTGTCCCCCGCCTCCTGTTACCATCCGCCTTAGACGCACAGCTCGGGACCCCCTACCCGAGATCTGCCGGTTTTGACACCGACAAAGAGCCATGTAGGTCAAGACATTGAATGTACTGGCAAATACACACCATAGGATAATGATGAATAATAGCTATCACTACATGCATATATGGCTGGTGGGGGCTCTATGGTTATAATGTCTTTGCGAAAAGCCAATTTTTTCCTACAACTAAGGAATATATTTTATTTAACTACAAAGTTTGTTGAAAACATTGAGAAGGTTCCTCCAACTCAATCCCAATTAAGCAGTATTAATAACGCAACAAATTAATTTAGAGTGATGAGATCAACATGATAATTCAAGAACCAGATAATCAAGATGTCCATAACCGGGGACACGCCTAATCATGATTAGTTTGTACACTCTGCAGAGGTTTGCGGACTTTTCCCCACAAGACTCGATCTCCTCCGTTGGATTTCTCGCACTATGATGTCTACTACACAACCTTCTTCTTGTAGACATTGTTGGGCCTGCAAGTGCACAACTTTTTAGGACAGTAGCAAATTTCCCTCAAGTAGATGACCTAAGGTTTATCAATCCGTGGGAGGCGTAGGATGAAGATGGTCTCTCTCAAACAACCCTGCAACCAAATAACAAAGAGTCTCTTGTGTCCCCAACACACCCAATACAATGGTAAATTGTATAGGTGCACTAGTTCAGCGAAGAGATGGTGATACAAGTACAATATGGACAGTAGATATAGGTTTTTGTAATCTGAAAATATAAAAACAGCAAGGTAATTAATGATAAAAGTGAGCGTAAACGGTATTGCAATGATAGGAAACAAGTCCTAGGGTTCATACTTTCACTAGTGCAAGTTCTCTCAACAATAATAACGTAGATAGATCATATAACAAGCCCTCAACATGCAACAAAGAGTCACTCCAAAGCCACTAATAGCGGAGAACAAACATAGAGATTATGGTAGGGCAGAAACCACCTCAAAGCTATTCCTTCGGATCAATCTATAAAAGAGTTCGTACTAGAATAACACCTTAAGACACAAATCAACCAAAACCCTAATGTCACCTAGATACTCCATTGTCACCTCGAGTATCCGTGGGCATGATTATACGATATGCATCACACAATCTCAGATTCATCCAACCAACACAAAGTACTTCAAAGAGTACCCCAAAGTCTCTACCGGAGACTCAAGAACGTGTGCCAACCCCTATGCATAGGTTCATGGGCGGAACCCGCAAGTTGGTCACCAAAACATACATCAAGAGGCACATGATATCCCATTGTCATCACAGATAAGCACGGCAAGACATACATCAAGTGTTCTCATAAAAGACTCAATCCGATAAGATAACTTCAAAGGGGAAACTCAATTCATCACAAGAGAGTAGAGGGGGAGAAACATAATAAGATCCTACTACAATAGCAAAGCTCGATACATCAAGATCGTGCCAGAGGGAACACGAGAGAGAGAGAGATCAAACACATAGCTCTTTGGTACATACCCTCAGCCCGAGGGTGAACTACTCCCTCCTCGTCATGGAGAGCGCCAGATGATGAAGATGGCCAGCGGTGATGGATTCCTCCCGGCCGGTGCCTTGAGCGGGCTCCGAGAGGTTTTGGTGGCTACAGAGGCTTGCGGTGGCGGAACTCCCGATCTATCTTGATATTCGATGGTTTTAGGGCACGAGGGACTATATAGGCGAAAGAAGTCGGTCGGGGAGCCTTGAGGGTCCACGAGAGGGCGCGCCTCAGAGGGGCGCCCCCTATCTCCTGGGCTCCTCGAGGATCTTCTGACTTGATCTCCAAGCCTCCAGGATGATATTCTTCCAAAAAATCACGATGCCGAAGGTTTCATTCCGTTTGGACTCCATTTGATACTCCTTTTCCTCCAAATACTGAAACAGGCAATAAAACAACAATATGGGCTGGGCCTCCGGTTAATAGGTTAGTCCCAAAAATAATATAAAAGTGAATAATAAAGCCCAAAATTGCCCAAAACAGTAGATAATATAGCATGGAGCAATCAAAAATTATAGATACGTTGGAGACGTATCAAGCACCCCTAAGCTTAATTCCTGCTCGTCCTCGAGTAGGTAAATGATAAAAACAGAATTTTTGATGTGGAATGCTAGTTGGCATAATTTCAATGTAATTCTTCTTACTTGTGATATGAATATTCAGATCTGAAAGATTCAAGACAAAAGTTCATATTGACATAAAAATAATAATACTTCAAGCATACTGACAAAGCAATTATGTCTTCTCAAAATAACATGGCCAAAGAAAATTATCCCTACAAAATCATATAGTCTGGCTATGCTCCATCTTCCCCACACAAAATATTTAAATTCTGCACAACCCCAATGACAAGCCAAGAAATTGTTTCATACTTTTGACATTCTCAAACTTTTTCAATCTTCACGCAATACATGAGCGTGAGCCATGGACATAGCACTATAGGTGGAATAGAATGGTGGTTGTGGGGAAGACAAAAAGGAGAAGATAGTCTCACATCAACTAGGCGTATCAACGGGCTATGGAGATGCCCATCAATAGATGTCAATGTGAGTGAGTAGGGATTGCCATGCAACGGATGCAAAGAGCTATAAGTATATGAAAGCTCAACAAAAGAAACTAAGTGGGTGTGCATCCAACTTGCTTGCTCACGAAGACCTAGGGCATTTTGAGGAAGCCCATCATTGGAATATACAAGCCAAGTTCTATAATGTAAAATTCCCACTAGTATATAAAAGTGACAACATAGGAGACTCTCTATCATGAAGATCACGGTGCTACTTTGAAGCACAAGTGTGGTAAAAGGATAGTAGCATTGCCCCTTCTCTCTTTTTCTCTCAATTTTTTTGTTTTTTTATTTTTTATTTGGGCCTTTTCTCTTTTTTATGGCCTCTTTTTTTTCCTTCTTTTTTTTTTCATCCGGAGTCTCATCCCGACTTGTGGGGGAATCATAGTCTCCATCATCCTTTCCTCACTTGGGACAATGCTCTAAAAATGATGATCATCACACTTTTATTTTTGTACAACTCAACAATTAAAACTCGAAACTAGAACAAGATATGACTCTATATGAATGCCTCCGGCGGTGTACCGGGATGTGCAATGATTCATGAGTGACATGTATGAAAGAATTATGAACGGTGGCTTTGCCACAAATACGATGTCAACTACATGATCATGCTAAGCAATATGACAATGATGAAGCGTGTCATAATAAAATGTAAGCAGTGGAAAGTTGCATGGCTATATCTCTCGAAATGGCTATGGAAATGCCATGAGAGGTAGGTATGGTGGCTGTTTTGTGGTAGATATATGGTGGATGTATGATACCGGCGAAAAGTGAGCGGTATTAGAGAGGCTAGCAATGGTGGAAGGTGAGAGTGCGTATAATCCATGGACTCAACATTAGTCATAAAGAACTCATATACTTATTGCAAAAATCTACAAGTTATCAAAGCAAAGTATTACGTGCATGCTCCTAGGGGATAGATTGGTAGGAAAAGACCATCGCCGTCCCCGACCGCCACTCATAAGGAAGACAATCAATAAATAAATCATGCTCCGACTTCATCACATAACGGTTCACCATACGTGCATGCTACGGGAATCACAAACTTTAACACAAGTATTTCTCAAATTCACAACTGCTCAACTAGCATGACTCTAATATCACCATCTTCATATCTCAAAACAATTATCAAGCATCAAACTTTTCTTAGTATTCAACACACTCATAAGAAAGTTTTTACTATTTTTGAATACCTAGCATATTAAGATTATTTAAGCAAATTACCTTGCTAATTAAGACTCTCAAAATAATATAAGTGAAGCATAAGAGTTCATCTATTTCTTCAAAATAAAACCACCACCGTGCTCTAAAAGATATAAGTGAAGTACTAGAGCAAATGACAAACTAGTCCGAAAGATATAAGTGAAGATCAATGAGTAGTCGAATAATTATACAACTATGTGAAGACTCTCTAACATTAAGGAATTTCAGATCTTGGTATTGTATTCAAACAGCAAGCAAAACAAAATAAAATGACAATGCAAGGATAGCACAACTCATGTGAAGAAGCAAAAACTTAGGCTCAACCGATACTAACCGATAGTTGTTGAAGAAGAAAGGTGGGATGCCTACGGGGCATCCCCAAGCTTAGATGCTTGAGACTTCTTGAAATATTATCTTGTGGTGCCTTGGGCATCCCCAAGCTTTAACTTTTGTGTATCTTTAATTCCTCTCATATCATGGTTTCTCTTTTTATCAAAAGCTTCATTCACAACAAACTCAATAAGAACTCGTGAGATAGGTTAGTATAAACCAATGCAAAACCTTATCATTTTCTACTGTAACAAATCACTAACATTATTATTCAACATTGCATACTAAATGCCTCTGCATATTTAATACTCCTATCCTTAAATAGAATCATTAAACAAGCAAACATATGCAAACAATGCAAACATAACAGCAATCTGCCAAAACAGTACAGTCTGTAAAGAATGCAAGAGTATCAATACTTCCCTGACTCCAAAATTTACGAACTAAAATTACCACTGTAATAAATTAATCAGAGCTCAAAATGAAAAAAGATTCAACATTATACCACTATCTAACTTTTCTAGGGAATTTTTGCAACAGCGGTAAACTTTCTGTTTTCAAACAGCAACATGTATACTAGCAAAATAAGCATGGCAAAGGCTATCCTTGACATTTTTATTGGAACTAAAGATGCAAAACATTATTCTAAATAACAGAAAGAAAAAACTAACAAAATAAAATGACGCTCCAAGCAAAACACATATCATGTGGCGAATAAAAATATAGCTCCAAGTAAAGTTACCGATGAACGAAGACGAAAGAAGGGATGCCTTCCGGGGCATCCCCAAGCTTAGGCTCTTGGTTATCCTTTAATATTACCTTGGGGTGCCTTGGGCATCCCCAAGCTTTGGATCTTGCCACTCCTTATTCCATAGTCCATCGAATCTTTACCCAAAACTTGAAAACTTCACAACACAAAACTTAACGTAAAACTCGTAAGCTCCGTTAGCGAAAGAAAAAACACCACTTCAAGGTACTGTAATGAACTCATTCTTTATTTATATTGGTGTTAAACCTACTGTATTCCAACTTCTCTATGGTTTATAAACTATTTTACTAGCCATAGAGTCATCAAAATAAGCAAACAACACAATGAAAACAGAATCTGTCGAAAACAGAATAGTCTGTAGTAATCTGTAACTAACGAAAACTTATGGAACTAAAAAAATTCTAAAATAAATTGGTGGACCTGAGGAATTTGTCTGGTAATCATCTGCAAAAAGAATCAACAAAATAGCACTCTCCAGTAAAAAGTTGAAGCTAATCTCGTGAGCGCTAAAGTTTCTGTTTTTTACAGCACGATCATAAAGACTTCACCCATGTCTTCCCAAAGGTTCTACTTGGCACAAACACTAACTAAAACATAAAACCACATCTAAACATAAGCTAGATGGATTATTTATTACTAAACATAACCAAAAAGTAAGAAACTAAAATAAAATTGGGTTGCCTCCCAACAAGCGCTATCGTTTAACGCCCCTAGGTAGGCATGATGATTTCAATGATGCTCACATAAAAAGATAAGAATTGAAACATAAAGAGAGCATCATGAAGAATATGACTAGCACATTTAAGTCTAACCCACTTCCTATGCATAGGGATTTTGTGAGCAAACAACTTATGGAAACAATAACCAACAAGCATAGGAAGGTAAAACAAGCATAGGTTCAAAACTTGAAGCACATAGAGAGGAAACTTGATATTATTGCAATTCCTAGAAGCATATGTTCCTCCCTCATAATAATTTTCAGTAGCATCATGAATGAATTCAACAATATAACCAGCACCTAAAGCATTCTTTTCATGATCTACAAGCATAGAAAATTTACTACTCTCCACATAAGCAAAATTCTTCTCATTCGGAATAGTGGGAGTATCATAAGAGACTTGAACACTAAAAACTGTTTCCACATTAAAAGAGTAATGTTCAGAAAAAGGGTAATCATAATCATGACAAGATTTGTAAATATAATCATCACTACTTGTCGGTTTCAAAACCGGCAGATCTCGGGTAGGGGGTCCCGAACTGTGCGTCTAGGCGGATGGTAACAGGAGACAAGGGACATGATGTTTTTACCCAGGTTCGGGCCCTCTCGATGGAGGTAAAACCCTACTCCTGCTTGATTAATATTGATGATATGGGTAGTACAAGAGTAGAACTACCACGAGATCGAGAGGCTAAACCCTAGAAGCTAGCCTATGGTATGATTGTTGTTAGATCCTCTTGACTAAAACCATCCGTTTTATATAGACACCGGAGAGGGCTAGGGTTACACAGAGTCGGTTACAATGGGAGGAGATCTACATATCCGTATCACCAAGCTTGCCTTCCACGCCAAGGAAAGTCCCATCCGGACACGGGACAAAGTCTTCAATCTTGTATCTTCATAGTCCAGGAGTCCGGCCAAAGGTTATAGTCCGGCTATCCGGACACCCCCTAATCCAGGACTCCCTCAGTAGCCCCCGAACCAGGCTTCAATGACGATGAGTCCGGCACGCAGATTTGTCTTCGGCATTGCAGGGCGGGTTCTTCTCCAAATTCCGTGTACCTGTTGAATAGTTTCCGGCTCCTTGTAAATATTGTGCTCCTTGGCTTCCGCACCCAATAATGGCCATCTTCCACGTGTCGAGCGAATCACGAAAAGCCGTGGTGTTTTACGTTTACCCCTAGCTGCACAAATGAGCTATCTATTAAAGAGACGAGGATTTAGATCCGAATCACACCATCCTCCTTCATGAAAGCATTCATCGGAGCGCATCCGTGAGAGATCCATTCCATCATGGCCGGTCGACGCAGCCTCCTCCTGTCGCCCTCAGCCCTCGGCTGGAGATTGGGAGAGATGCTCCGTCCCCGCCTGATGAGCTAGTGGCGCTCCAAGCCAAGGGTTTCTCCCCAGCCTACATGGTCCTGGTTCGAGCCGGGCTTGCCACCTATAATGGTGGAGAGCAAGCGGAGGCGTCCCAATCCCTCCAAAGGAGAGCGGGTATGCCTTGTCCCTTATTTGATAAGAGGGCTTGATTTCCAATTCATTCGTTTCTCCGGGGCTCCTGAGTTCTCACGGCCTCGATTGCACTACCTTACGCCTGCCTCCATATTGCATATTGCGGGCTTCGTAGCCCTTTGCGAGCTATTTTTGGACATCGAGGCTCATTTCGCGCTGTGGAAGAAGCTGTTCTGCCTTGTGCCCCGCTCTCAGGAGGGGTCGATATATCAAGTGGGCGGAGCCGAACTATGGCGCATCGCCGGGACCGGATATCTATCCGGAACCCCAAAGAAGGCGTCCGAAGACTGGCCTTCAGAATGGTTTTACATAGAAGATGTCCCCCTGCCGGATCCTATTCGGATCGGCCTCCCTAAGTTCAATAGTGCTCCTCTGAAGAAGTTCCTAAGCTGGCGTCCACGGAGCCCTCAGGAGGAAAACGACAAGGACGTCCTTTACCTGATGAGCCAGATAAAATTGTTAGCTCATTCCGGACTGACCATGATTGAGGTCATGGCCACATGTATTATCTTGGGGTGCGGCCCGCTTGATTATAGAGGCCACCCCATGTGGGATTTCAACGGGGAGGATGATGCCACCCGCTGCGGCCGTAAGGGGCCGGGATCGGCTGCCGCTCTGACGAAGATCTTGTCCACATTGTACAAGGGAGAAGAGGAGGAATTTCTCCACGTCAATCCACAGGGCGGATTTTCTATGTACAATCCCCCAAACTAGGCAAGCGGACACTTCTTTTTGCCCATCTGTTCCATATTCCCGTGGTTAAGCATCTCATCTTGTGATTCCGGCGCAGAACCGCGCCAGCCGTAAAGCGATATAAAAACCTTCCTCCACAACTCGAGGATCCGGAGCGGTCCCTCGATCCGGCCTCCCAAGAGGATCCGGACATATCCGTGGAGCTGATCGATGGGGTATTCTACCAACTGAGCATCGACAATGCCTTGGTAGCTATTAGAGCCGATTATCCCGGACTGCTCCCCGCCTCACAGGTAACCGAGACCGAAGTCTCAATACTTCGAGGATGATCCGTCCATGCTTATTTTTGATCACCACCTACCAATGGTGTTTCGCAGGGGAGGATCTCGAGGCGGAATGCCGATCCTGCGGCGACTAGCCAACAAGGGACCGCGAGGGCGGGCAGGCTAAAAAGACACACACCAAAGTCGAGGCATCAAGCAGCAGTAAAGGCGCCGCCTTATTCCAAGGTATTATTCTTGCGATGCATACTAACGCCCGTGCTCTTTTTAGGAAAAAGAGGGCTCGCCGGACTATATCCGGAGAGGTTGCCAATCGCACCTGCACCAGCCAGGCTCCAAAGCCTGGTCCGGAAGCAGAGGCGAACACGAGGCGTGCGTCCGGCGCTCCTCCGACAGAGGATGCGGACAGACTGTCCGCCACCAATTCCGAGGTGGAGAGTGCCATGAATCACAGAAGCCGCCGGACAGTTCTTCGCAACGCTTGTTTCTCCCAAGAGGAATTGGATGCCTTCAACTCGGGAGATGCGTACCTCCGTGCCGCTCAAAATGGTCTAGCTAGAGCCACGGAGCAGTATGTGAAAGACATACGGGTGATAAAATTTGATAGTTATATATGTCAAGAGTCTCCGAGACTTGAAGCAGTTAGGATAACTGATTTAAGGATCATTTGTTATGCTGAGATCTTCTGAAAAGAATACCCAACTGTCCCAGGAGCTGGAAGAGTGCAAAGCCCAACTTGAGGCTGCACTAGCCGTGGCAGGGAGGCCAAGGAGACCCCCTCTAGTAATAGATGCTTCGAAAGATAAGTATGTTGTGAAGTGCGGCATGTGTGCAAATCTGACAATAACATTGCAGATGGCGCCGGAGTAGATCCGGACAAGCAACAACTCTTGCGCCGGTTAAAGGCCGGCAAGAGCGTGCTTACGAAGGTGAGGCAGGAGAAGAATAATCTCCAAGATGCCAACACCCAGCTGGGCGAGGAACTAAAGGATGTTCGTGCCCAACTGTCGGACTCCGTTAAGGAGAATCGGCGGCTTCGACGCGGCATTTTAAGTAAGTGCTTGAACGAACTTTGAAAAAGAGTTCGGCGAGGAAGTCGACTAACGTAGTTATGTCTTTAGGTATGCTCACAGGTCATCTCAAGAGGAAATGCACAGTTCTACGGGTGATCTTCTTCGAAGTTTATAACCGCAAACGAGTTCGGCGGTGATGAAAAGCGTCGCCGGGCCTTGTGGCTATCTGTCTCCATGCCCAAGGCCTTGGAGAGCTTGCGAGAGAGGCTTAAGGAGCGCAAGCGGCGCTTGGATTATGGAAGATATCGGCCTGCCGTCAAAGGCGCCAGGAGGCTGGGCCATGGTGAAGACACGGTACACGAAGGCTGACCCAAACCACATGGCCGAGCTCGGACTGGTAGGGCCCGATGGGAAGGAGATCCCTGTGAGCTTAGTGTACGACCAGGTAGAGTTGGTCATTAAATATTCCCAACAGATGTAAACTAGATAGCCTGTTGGATGGTATTGAAGAGGAATATACCCGATCAAATTGACTATGTAATTTGAGATGACATGTAAAAATGCCTTCTAGCCGGATTGTAGATCGTTTGTCATGGCGGACCTTTTCGCTTCAACCTCGGGACCCGATAGTCCGGAGTGTGTCTGAATACCCTCGGTTATGTAAGAACCGGGGCATGCGTGGAGACCAGGCGTAGGGGTCATGAGTGCTTGAACAGACAAGTGCCCAACTAGTTATGTTATATTACATGGTTAGTAAGAAACATCTTCAAGGGAGAAAAGATACATTAGGTGTTCATTTCACTGTGAGGCATGCCATAAAGTGAATGTCGGACTGCGAAAAAGCGAGAAAAGCATCCGGGGCGGAAAAATAAACAAGTGAGAAATCATCTTTAGTTCACCGACCAAATATTCTCTTAAGAACGCTAGCTTTCGGCTTCACCCAGTCTGAGGCACACATCCAGTTGACCCGGCAGTAACAATCGCAGAGGTGCTCCCTTTACCGCGTAGCCGAACAATCGAGAACGTAGGGGTAAGCACAGGAGCCAGGCAACCCAGCTTGGCCAAAACTTAAGTCATATCGATGCATATAATGGTGAATAAAAGGTACATGCAGAAGTGTGACACATGTGTTGGGCATGAAGCTCAGATAAATAAGCTCATTAAAGAAGCCCCGAGTATAATGAGCGCGGTTAAGCGGCGTCGATTAAGTAACAAAGGCGAGCGAGCCCTTAAAGGCTGTAAGAGAAAAGGAGGGAGAAGGAGAGAAATAAAAGACAACTAATGTGTAAAAATAGGCAGAGGAAGGAGGCGAACACGAGTCCGGCACTAGGCGTAGAATCTTCGGAGACGGGCTGCGTTCCATGGGTTCGCCTCGAGTCGGTTATCCGATGCATCTCGCAGACCAGACGCTCCACCAGTCGGGACTTGGTCAATAAATAAAGGGACCTTCCCATTTGGGCTTGAGTTTGTCCTTTTTCTTGTCCAGCAAAGCGTAGAACTAACTTCGCCAACATTGTAAGTTTTGGCCCGTGCATTTCTGCTTTGGTATCTTCGAGCCTGCTGTTGATAAAATGCGGAACGGGCTTTGCCACATCACGCTCCTCCTCCAAGGCGTCCAAACTGTCCTGCCGATCGAGTTGACTTCTCGTTCTTCGTACATGTGCCTGAGGTGAGTCATGAATTATGTCGCGAGGCGAGAACCGCCTCTGCGCCGTATACCATAAAGAATGGTGTATCCGGTGGTGCGATTGGCGTGGTCCGCAGCTCCCAGTAATGGTCGAGCTCCTCTACCCGGTCGTGTTAGATTCCTGGAGGGAACGCACTACTCTTGGTATGATGCCGCTCATGATTAGACCATTTGCTCGCTCGACTTGACCGTTAGTTTGTGGGTGATAGACTGAAGCATAGTCGAGCTTGATGCCCATGTTTTTGCACGTAGTTTTACCTCGTCGGTAGTAAAGTTCGTGCCGTTGTCGATTGATGATCTTTGTGGGGACGCCGTAAAGTGCTTGATTCACGACCCCACGATATGAAGTCTATCACGGTCCGGATTGACCGTCTTAACGAACTTGGCCTCTATCCATTTGGTGAATTTATCCACCATGACCAATAGGTATTTTTGCTTGTGGGTTCCTCCTTTAAGGGGTCCAACCATGTCAAGCCCCGGACTGCCAAGGGCGGTGATGGGTATAGTTTGGAGGCGGTGGGTGGCATATGGCTTTGGTTAGCAAAGAGGCTGGCAACCGACGCATCATTGGACTAAGTCACGAGCATCTGCCGGGCCGTCGGCCAATAAAATCCTGTCTGGAAGGCCTTGCTTACAAGGGCCGGGCTGCGACATGGTGCCCGCCCGAGTCGGCATGGATTTCAGCCGAAGGTTCCGCCTTCCTCTTCGGAGATACACCTTTGAAGGACTCGGTGGTGCTTTTCTTATAAAGCTCTCCCTCATGGACTTTATAGGCTTTAGATCGCCGCGCTATGTAGCGATGCCTCGTTTTGGTCCTCGGGAAGTTCACCTGGTTAGGTAGGCAAGGAATGGTTACATCCCACAGGCAATGACTGCCATTATTTCATGGGTCAAGATGTTACTTCGTTGGCGAGCCTCTTGTTGTGTCGTAATGTTCAGCGTCGGGCGGTGCGGTTGGAGTGCAGGCTATTATTTCCGGATTCCCTTCCCATAATACGGATGGCTTGAACAACCTCTCCAAGAAGATGTTGGGGGGACAGCATCGCGCTTTGCGCCAATGCGTGCCAAGACGTCTGCTGCCTGATTATTTTCCTGAGCTATATGGTGAAATTCGAGCCCCTCGAACCGAGCTGACATTTTTAGGACGGCGTTGCGATAAGCTGCCATTTTCAGATCCTTGGCATCGAAGTCTCCATTTATTTGGGATATCGCGAGGTTCGAATCCCCGCACCTCTAAGCGCTGAATGCCCATGGAGACTGCCATCCGGAGACCATGTAGAAGGGCCTCATATTGGCTGCGTTGTTGGAGTCCGTATACATTATCTCGAGTACGTATTGAATCAGTATCTCTGTTGGGGACGTCGAGCAGCGCCTTGACCCCAGACCAACCAACATTTTGGAGCCGTCGAAGTGCATGATCCGGTTGGAATATGTGCCGTACTCTTTAGGGAGTTCAGCTTCATCCATTCGGCGAAGTCGGCTGTAACTTGTGACTTAATAGCTCGCCGTGGCTTATAGGTTATGTCGAGCGGGAGGAGCTCAATAGCCCATTTGGCAATCCGCCCATCAGCGTCCACGGTTGTTTATAATATCGTTAAGAGGTACTTGAGGCTCTTGTTATCGAACACTCTTGAAAGTAGTGTCGCAGCTTCCGAGATGCCATAAATACCGCGTACGCTATCTTTTGATAATGCGGGTACCGCGACTTGCATGGAGTGAGGACAGCGGACACGTAGTAAACTGGCTTTTGAATGGGGAATTTGTGTCCGTCCGTTTCCCGTTCGACAACGAGCACCGCGCTTACAACTTGGTAAGTTGCCGCAATGTATAATAGCATTGGATCGCTGATGTTAGGCGTGGCCAGGACCGGGTTTGTTGCCAATATGGCTTTTATTTCTTCGAGTCCAGCCGCGGCGGCATCCGTCCACTCAAAGTGTTCGGTGCGCCGGAGGAGGAGATACAGGGGTAATGCTTTTTCTCCCAAGCGGGAGATAAAGCGGCTTAGAGCCGCCATGCATCTAGTCAATTTTTGTATTTGTTTGAGGTCCTTTGGGATATCCAATTGTGACAGAGCTCAGATCTTGGCCGGGTTTGCTTCAATTCCTCTACCGGTTACAATGAAGCCCAAGAGTAGTGCTTGATGTCATATGTTCGGAGGTTGTCGAATGTGAGCCTCAAGTCGTCTACTAGAGTTTCGACATGCTTGGTTTTGACGACCACGTCATCTACGTATGCCTCCACTGTTTTGCCGATCTGGTTTGCGGACATATGCGAATCATCTGCGCTGATATGTTGCGCCGCGCGTTTTGAGCCGAAGGGCATTGTATTGAAGCGAGAATGGGCGTATGGGGTGATGAATCTTTGTCGCTGCTTGGTGCAGCTCTGCCATCTTAATTTGATGGTAGCGGAGTATGCATCGAGGAAACACAATGAATCGTGTTCTGCGGTAGCGTCGATAATTTGATCGATGCGGGGGAGGGGGAAGGAATCCTTTGGGCAAGCCTTGTTGAGGTCCTTGAAATCGACGCATAGGCCCCAGGATTTGTCCTTCTTTGGTACCATGACCAGGTTTGCTAGCCAGTCCGGATGTTTTATATCTCTCGATGAATCCGGCCTCCAGTAGTTTTGCTAGCTCCTCTCCCATGGCTTGTCTCTTAGGTTCGGAGAAACGTCGAAGGGCCTGCTTGACTGGCTTGAATCCTTTTAGGATGTTTAGGCTGTGCTCGGCCAGCCAGCGTGGGATTCCTGGCATGTCTGAAGGGTGCCAGGCCATTGAGGATTCCGTTGTCCGTGCAATTATTGCAGAAGAATGAAATTGCATCCTCCTCACGACAGTCCTTTATCCTGTTCCTAACCAGGAGGATCTGTCCCAGTAATGGTGTACTGTTTTACTGGGCTCTTGCCGAATTTGGGATAGATCGCTTATGTTTGGGTGGGCGGGTGGAATTAGATCCGGAACCTCGCCCAATCTGAGACTCAGGGGCCAAGGAGTTTCCGAACTCGGAAGCTTGGGTTCTTTGGATGTTGTCCAATGAATCTAGCCCGCTGCCTGACTTTAGGATCAGGGCTTGAGTGACGTCCTCCCCTCCGCGGATATCCGGCATGGAGGGATCGGGAATCCGGACATAACTAGTCCTTAAGATAGATGAAGGCTTGCCGCATTGTTCCTCCACCACTGCAACGTGATGGGTGACCTGGGGAGAGTTAATCTCTCTCGGATTGGGTTTAGGCCCAATCTGATGCGTGTCTATGGCGACTCCCGAGTGACGATGCGATCAAGAGCTCGTTTAAGGAAGAAAGCTGCATCGAATCTAAGCGCTCGGCGAGTTCCGAGTTAGCGTGAAGATTGCTTTCGATGACCCGAGAAGTCATCGTCGGTATGGCGGCGAACAGGCGGTCATAAGAAAACCGCCTAAGCCAGGAGAGTTTGGCCGATAGCCAAAGCTCCTTTAACAACGGCGCCGTCTTTTAAAGGCGGGATGAGGCATCCTTCACGATGGCGACGCAACACGCGGAACTCTCAATGAAAGCACCAATGTCGGTGTCAAAACCGCGGATCTCGGGTAGGGGTCCCAGGCTGTGCGTCTAAGCGGATGGTAACAGGAGATAAGGGACACGATGTTTTTACCGAGTTCGGGCCCTCTTGATGGAGGTAAAACCCTACTCCTGCTTGATTAATATTGATGATATGGGTAGTACAAGAGTAGATCTACCACGAGATCGTAGAGGCTAAACCCTAGAAGCTAGCCTATGGTATGATTGTTGTTAGTCCTCTGGGACTAAAACCATCTGGTTTATATAGACACAGGAGAGGGCTAGGGTTACACAGTCGGTTACAATGGGAGGAGATCTACATATCCGTATCGCCAAGCTTGCCTTCCACGCCAAGGAAAGTCCCATCCGGACACGGGACGAAGTCTTCAATCTTGTATCTTCATAGTCCAGGAGTCTGGCCAAAGGTTATATTCCGGCTATCCGGACACCCCCTAATCCAGGACTCCCTCACTACTTTTTATAGCATAAGTTTCGTCACAATAATCATCATAAGTAGCAACTTCGTTCTCATCATAATCGATTGAAACCTCTCCCAAGATAGTGGAATCACTAAATAAAGTTGACACTCTTCCAAATCCACTTTCATATTTATCACAATAAGATTCAACATCCTCCAAAATACTGGGATCACTAATTCCTAAATTTGACACTCTTCTGAACCCCCTTTCATCAATATAATCATCATAGGTAGGAGGCATGCTATCATCATAACAACTTTGCATATCAAAATTTGGGGTGCTAAAAATATCATCTTCATTAAACATAGCATCCCCAAGCTTGGGACAAACATTAATTTCAGCAAATATATTCTCAAAGATTTCATCCTCATCAAACATAGCTTCCCCAAGCTTGGGCTCTTTCATATCATAAGCATAATCACTCTCATCATTAAAAATATGGATAGCACCAATAGTAAAGCAATTATCATCATCACAATGAGTAGTAGGAGCAACATCATTTGGGAGGGATACCTTTCTACCTTTGTTGCTCCTTCTTTTCTTTTTCTTCTTCACATTATGTGTAGGTTCAATCTTCCTCTTTGAGCTCCTTATTGATGAGATTGGTTGAATAGAAAGCTCCTCCTCGTTACCTGATTCATCATAAGAAATAATAGGAGGAGATTGGGAAGTCTCTTCCCTTTCATTAGTATTCTCATCATCTTCCATTTGCTTTCTTTTCTTTAGGTAATTGGCAATATAAGGATTTTCAATGCAATTCTCTGCACAAAACATATAAATATCCTCTAGATCAAAATCAAGAAATCTATCAAGATTAAATTTTGGAATACCCTCAGTTATACGTTTCATTTCTTCATACCCCAAAAGAAGGCTAAGCTCTTTATGATGCCCAAGGGTAATCAAGCTATCACAATTTTTGGACACGATTCGATCATAAAACAATTTGCATTGGAGATTTAAATGACCATGTTCATTGCAAAGCTCACAAGGAGCGCGAAAAATATTGAATCTTCTAGCACACTCATCAAGACTTTCTTGTAAACCTTTAGTTTTTAAATACTTATGTCTCTTGCAATATCTATTTTCTCTATTTGGTGTGTCCATGCAAATCCAGTCTACTCCACAAAAATCAACATACTTATAGGAGACATTTTCATCATAACTAGTGCAATCATCATTAGTAATATGGATATTCAAAGAGTTCATACTAACAACATTGCAATCATGCTCATCATTCAAAGATTTAGTACCAAGCATTTTAACGCATTCTTCTTCTAGCACTTGAGCACAATTTTCTTTTCCATCAAACTCACGAAAGATATTAAAAAGACGAAGCGTATGAGACAAACTTAACTCCATTTTTTTGTAATTTTCTTTTATAAACTAAACTAGTGATAAAACAAGAAACAAAAAGATTCGATTGCAAGATCTAAAGATATACCTTCAAGCACTCACCTCCCGACAGCGGCGCCCAGGAAAAAGAGCTTGATGTCTACTACACAACCTTCTTCTTGTAGACGTTGTTGGGCCTGCAAGTGCACATGTTTGTAGGACAGTAGCAAATTTCCCTCAAGTGGATGACCTAAGGTTTATCAATCAGGTGGAGGCGTGGGATGAAGATGGTCTCTCTCAAACAACCCTGCAACCAAATAACAAAGAGTCTCTTGTGTTCCAACACACCCAATACAATGGTAAATTGTATAGGTGCACTAGTTCGTAAGAGATGGTGATACAAGTGCAATATGGATAGTAGATATAGGTTTTTGTAATCGGAAAATATAAAAACAGCAAGGTAACTAATGATAAAAGTGAGCGTCAACGGTATTGCAATGATAGGAAACAAGGCTTAGGGTTCATACTTTCACTAGTGCAAGTTCTCTCAACAATAATAATGTAGATAGATCATATAACAAGCCCTCAACATGCAACAAAGAGTCACTCCAAAGCCACTAATAGCGGAGAACAAACGTAGATATTATTGTAGGGTACGAAACCACCTCAAAGCTATTCTTTCGGATCAATCTATAAAATAGTTCGTAGTAGAATAACAACTTAAGACACAAATCAACCAAAACCATAATGTCACCTAGATACTCCATTGTCACCTCGAGTATCCGTGGGCATGATTATACGATATGCATCACACAATCTCAGATTCATCCAACCAACACAAAGTACTTCAAAGAGTGCCCCAAAGTCTCTACCGTAGAATCAAGAACGTGTGCCAACCCCTATGCATAGGTTCATGGGCGGAACCCGCAAGTTGGTCACCAAAACATACATCAAGAGGCACATGATATCCCATTGTCACCACAGATAAGCACGACAAGACATACATCAAGTGTTCTCTCAATCCGATAAGATAACTTCAAAGGGGAAACTCAATTCATCACAAGAGAGTAGAGGGGGAGAAACATCATAAGATCCAACTACAATAGCAAAGCTCGGGATACATCAAGATCGTGCCATAGAGGGAACACGAGAGAACATGAAAGAGAGAGATCAAACACATAGCTCTCTTGGTACATACCCTCGGCCCAGGGTGAACTACTCCCTCCTCGTCACTTGAGAGAGCGGGATGATGAAGATGGCCACCGGTGATGGATTCCCCCTCCGGCAGGTGCCTAACGGGCTCCCAGAAGTTTTTGGTGGCTACAGAGGCTTGCGGCGGCGGAACTCCCGATCTATCTTGATATTCGATGGTTTTTAGGAGTGCGAGGGACTATATAGGCGAAAGAAGTCGGTCGGGGGAGCTTGAGGTCCATGAGACAGGGGGGCATACAGCAGAGGCGCCCCTATCTCCTGGGCTCCTCGAGGATCTTCTGACTTGATCTCCAAGCCTCCAGGATGATATTGTTCCAAAAAATCACGATGTCGAAGGTTTCATTCCGTTTGGAATCCGTTTGATATTCTTTTTCCTCGAAATACTGAAACAGGCAATAAAACAACAATATGGGCTGGGCCTCCGGTTAATAGGTTAGTCCCAAAAATAATATAAAAGTGAATAATAAAGCCCAAAATTGCCCAAAACAGTATATAATATAGCATGGAGCAATAAAAAATTATAGATACGTTGGAGACGTATCACACTACATGGTGTTTGAGAAACGGATGACCGAGACACAGTCTTTCAGAAGCACTAACTCTTTACTATGGGTGGATAGTTACACCTACTTTCCCCTATATCTACTAGCCCACCACTGAAAGAGGTCATGCAACATACTCAACTATGCTAGAGGCCATAATAGTTTGTGGCTGCACACGGAAGTTTCTAGCATGAATAATCTTACGATCCCTTTGACCCTGGGTAGCATTCCATAGGGTGATCACACGGGTCCTCCGATCCCCTTGGCAAGCACTTTGGGTTCTCCAGTGCAGGAAAACCACTGGGTGCTCCATGGTGCCCCTACCATTCCACCCAGATGTGTAATAAAGTAGCCACCTTAAGTTAGCCATTAATAATAACTCTCACATCCGTCATGAATCACTCAAACCAAACCACGTCTACGAGCATAGCATAGTAGTATAAGCATAATATAGTAACTCCCAGGGTTTTGATATAAAGGACAATTGGTTCTACCTCATCAACTACTTCCCAACACCCACATGTTATCAATTCTACTCATGCAATGTTTGAGGGTTGAAACTAATGCATAAAAACTGGGTATGAAAAGTATGATCAAAGTGTGAACTTGCCTTGTACTGTTGATGTAGATGATCCGCACTCATAACTCCTGATAGTTCTACTCGTCACACTCCGTTCAATCTATCATAAGCAAGCAATTGTAACCACACATAAGCAATCATGCAAAAGAATCGAAGAAAAGATCTCGAAAAACTTTGAAAACAAACAATTAACTCTTTCAACAGAAAACATTTTCTAACAGTACCAAAATTGGGTGAATTTGGTCTTATCAGAAAGTTTAGGTCAAGAGCTTCGATTTGCAAAAAGAATCAACTCAAACGGAGTTATAAAACTTGATTTATGATCAAACGAAGTTTAAATACAAATCTGTTTGAATTCAAATTTCAAAACTTTCAAAAATATCTTTAAGTTGTTTTACTTGATAGAGGGGATCATAACGAAGAAGTGGGCGTTGGTTTCGTTGGATTTGGATAAACGAGCGAAAAGTAGTGATCGTTTGAAGAACAGGGACTAATTTGTAAAGAAAAATAATCACAGATAGGTCCCTGGCCGAAATTAAAAAGAAAAAGAAAAATTCTACCAAACTAATGTTTGCTGCCGAATGCTAACTAACGAATCTGTTCACCGCTGAACCTAATCTAATGAATGTTCGCTAGATAACTAATAAAAAAACAGAACAGGTTTAAAAAAACCAAAACGAAAACAGGTCGGTTTTATTACCAGTTTGGGAGGTTCAACGAAACCGTCGGGTCGGCGAAAACCGGTGGGATCCGTGGTTAGGCGAAGTCCGTGACAGCGGCGAACCAGCGGGGCATCGGCGATGATGGCTATGGCCAGCTGACGGCGAGCGAAGTGAGAATGCGAGCGGCGAATCTGAGCGTCAGGCTTGCAAGGCAGCGTGTGGCGTGAGGTCAGGGCTGGCGCCTTAAGAGGAGGGGCGAGGTGTGGCGTGGGAAGAAAGCACAGTGACAAGAGGCCAGGCGAAGCCACGGTGGTGGCGCCAGGGGCTCGGTCTCTCTGGGAGGTCGGTGACAGCGAGTGAGCTGGGCACTTGCTATTGGGCCGGACCCGATGAGGAAGGTTTTTTTATAAAACATTTTTTTACAGACAAGCAAAAATAGAATAAACCATACAAAATAATAAAATTAATATAGGCATATTATATATCAAAATTTTCAGAAAAGATTTTCTACAACATGAACATTTTCTAACGTCAAATAAACCACACAAATTTAAATAAAGCAAAAGAGTGCTACTATTGCAATAAAACCTCATAACAATCATTTTAAAAATACCAAAATGATTGTTTCTCTCCAATTTTCTATTGTAGGGAATCATGTTACCCTATTTTCCATATATTTTATTTTTGGAGAAAAATAATTTGAATAAAAACGAAATAACTCCAAATTAAAAAACAATAATTTCAAAAGGACTTTAAATTTGATCCTTTTAAACTTCCAACTCATATTTCATATATTTTGAAGAAGTCATTTATCTTCTCTCATGAAAATCATTGAGTTGCTTAAAGTTTTCGAATTTAAAATATTTCCAAATGAAATTCAAATCCTTTCAAAACCCCTTTTTCATTTAATTAAATGGAAGAAGTCATGTCATCTTCTCTCTAGGGTTTTATGACAAAATGAATATGAATTCATGGAGATTACGAATGCAAAAAATGAAAGTTTGGGATAGTCCTTTTATTCCCGCTCATTTAACTTTCAGAAGTTTCAAATTCACTCACTTTCAGTCAATCAATCACACAACAATCAAACAAACAACCAAAACTATCTATTTAGACATTCCAAAATTTAGAATTTTGGGATGTTAAAATAATAAAGTTTAGTTTGAGTTTTTGCTTTCTTTACTTTCTTGTTGCAATAAAAGGAAAAGATATAAATAAAAGAAAGGAAATAAATCAAGAAGATCATATAGTAATCTTATGGTAGGTGATGGCACCACATAAGGAAAAGTATAAGTAGAAAATTTTATTAAAGATTGACAAACATAGCATTAGTCAATGATGCAACTCATGGAAAAATTAATAAGGGAAGTGAAGATTCACATATAAATATACTATCCTAGAAATCTTTTTTGATTCTGAGCCCCCATCAAAATATTATATGCCAAAATTGTAGACGTTGAACAAGGAAAACAACTTAATGATTTATGTTTGTTCATATTCACATAGAAGTTATATTGTCATAGATCCTTTAACATGTGGTCCTTGCCCCCTATCTTTGCTAGCCAAAAATTCCGCACTAAGTAGAGATACTACTTGTGCATTCAAAAACCCTTAAACACAAATCTTATTTTCAAGTGTCCACCATACCTACCTGGGGATTGAGAAAGATCCCTCAAGTAAGTTTTCATCGATGCAAAAAGGCAATAAAAATTGCTTCTAAATGTGTGAGATCATTTAGTGTAAGAGAAAATTGAGAGTTGCACGAACTTGTGATGGTGAAGAATAAAAGCGACAGACTGCATAATAAAGGTCGCTATAACAAAGGGCAATGTAACATGACGTTCTTTTGCACTAAGGGGTTGAGCATACAAACAAATAAGCGCATGGCAACCTCTGATTCCCTCTGCGAAGGGCCTATCTTTTACTTTTATGTATTTACTTTTATGCAAAGTGTCAAAGTTTTCTCTCTATTCCTTTTTATTTTCTCCTTTGGCAAGAATCATGTGGTGAGGAAAGATCTAGGCAAATATGTCTAGTTGAATATGGGTAGCATGACTTATTATTATTGACATCACCCTTGAGGTGAATACGTTGGGATGCGAAACTACAAGCCCCTATCTTCCTATGTGTCCGGTTGAAATGTTTTGCTCATGTGTATGCGGTGAGTGTTAGCAATCATGGAAGACTATATGATGGTTTAGTACGTGAACTTGCCTAGAGGCTCCCATACATGACCCTTCCTGAAAAGATGATGAATTGTAGTTGCAAAGTTGGTGAGAACATAGTTTGTTCGTTTTAATAGAGTTTTTGCTTTATACTTCAATTGTGTGATGAACTGTTACTTATTCATGAGAAGTCTATGATAAAAGTTCTATGATAAGAGTCTTATGTTTAAGTTTGTTGTTGTTATAATAATGAACATGATGCTTCTATATCCGTATTTTGTTTTTATCGACACCTCTCTCTCTCTAAGCATGTAGACATGTTTTTCGATTTGGTTTTCGCTTGAGGACAAGCGAGGTCAAAGCTTGGGGGAGTTGATACGTCCATTTTGCATCATGTTTTCCTACTGTTATTTATGATGTTTTTATCCATAATAATGCTTTTTGGAGTAATTCTAATGCCTTTTCTCTCATAATATGCAAGGTACACACAAAGAGGGAGAATTTTGGTAGCTAGAAATGCGGACTGAAAAACTACGTCAAGCTACCTATTCTCCACAACTCCAAATAAGCTGAAACTTCACTGAGATTTTTTTTGGAATATTTTGAGGAATATTGGAGCAAATAACTACCAGGGGGCCCCACCAGGTGGGCACAACCCACCTAGGCGTGCCAGGGAGCCCAGGTGCGCCCTGGTGGGTTGTGCTCACCCAGGCCACCTCCGGTGCCCATCTTCTGGTATATAGGTCATTTTGACCTAGAAAAAATATGGAGAGGACTTTCGGGACAAAGCGCCGCTATCTCAAGGCGGAATTTGGGCTGGAGCACTTTTGCACTCCGGCGGAGCGATTCTGCCGGGGGAACTTCCCTCCCGGAGGGGGAAATCATCGTCATCATCATCACCAATAACTCTCCCATCTTGGGGAGGGCGATCTCCATCGACATCTTCAACAGCACCATCACATCTCAAACCCTAGTTCATCTCTTGTGTTCAATCTTTTTACCTGAACTATCGATTGGTGCTTGTGGGTGACTAGAAATGTTGATTATATCTTGTTGTTGATTATTATATGGTTTATTTGGTGGAAGATTATATGTTCAGATCCAATATGCTATTTAATACCTCTCTTATATTGAGCATGATTATCATTTGTGAGTAGTTACTTTTATTCTTGGGGTCACGGGAGAAATCATGTTGCAAGTAATCATGTGAACTTGATATGTGTTCGATATTTTGATAGTATGTATGTTGTGATTCCCTTAGTGGTGTCATGTGAACATCGACTACATGATACTTCACCATATTTGGGCCTAAGGGAATGCATTGTGGAGTATCAATTAGATGATAGGTTGCGAGAGTGACAGAAGCTTAAACCCTAGTTTATGCGCTATTTCGTAAGGGACCGATTGGATCCAAAAGTTTAATGCTATGGTTACAATTTATTCTTAATACTTTTCTCGTAGTTGCGGATGCTTGCGGGAGGGTTGATACGTCTCGTGTTGTTATTCCATCATTCTTGGATGTTTTACAACCATTTTATAGCAACTTTATATCATTTTTTGGGACTAACCTATTGACCCAAAGGCTCAAGGCTGGGGCTTGCTGTTTTTTGCTTGTTTTATACATCGCAGGAACTCAATATCAAACTGAGTCCAAACAACGCAATTCTTTTTGGAGATTTTTTTTGTGCCATAAGACATCCATTGGGCCAGAGCTGCACTGGAGGGTGCCCCGAGGCACAACCTACGGTGCGCCAGCCTGCGCACGCCTGTGGGTTGTGCCCACCTCGGTGGCCTCCAGCACCCCCTCTTTGCACTATAAAATTCTCAAATATTCCAAAATCCTTCGGGGTTAACCTAGATCGGAAGTTCCGCCGCCGCAAGGTCTTTGTATCCACAAAAACCAATGTAGACCCTATTCCGGCACCCTGCCAGAGGGGGGGAATCATCTCCGATGGCAATCTTCATCATCCCGGCGGCCACCACGATGAGGAGGGAGTAGTCCACCCTCCGGGCTGAGGTTTTGTACCAAGAGAGCTATGTCTTTGAATCTCTCTCTCTTGTGATCTATGTCATGCGCTTTGTTAATATAGATGGATCATATGATGTTTCTCCCCGCTATACTCTTGTCGTGATGAATTGAGTCTTTACCCTTTGAAGTTTTGTATTGTCGGATTGAATATTTAGAGACGAGAACACATGATGTATGTCTTGCGGTATGAATACTTGAGGTGACAAATGGGGTATCATATTGATTCACTTGATATGTATCTTGGCATTCAACTTGCGGATTGCTACCTCTTGAGCATGCGTTGGTTTTCCCTTGAAGAGGAAAGGGTGATATCAGCAAAGTAGCATAAGTATTTCCCTCAGTTTTGAGAACCAAGGTATCAATCCAGTAGGAGACAACGCACAAGTCACCTAGTACCTACACAAACAATCAAGAACCTTGCAACCAACGCGATAAAGCGGTTGTCAATCCCTTCACGGTCACTACATGAAAGTGAGATCTAATAGAGATAGTAAAGTAAATATTTTTGGTATTTTTGTTGTATAAATTGGAAAGTAAAGATTGCAAAATAGTAAACGAGATGCGATGTAAATAAAAGAGATGCAATATAATAGGAAAGAGACCCGGGGGCCATAGGTTTCACTAGTGGCTTCTCTCAAGATAGCATGTATTACGGTGGGTGAACAAATTACTACCGAGCAATTGATAGAAAAGCGCATAGTTATGAAGATATCTAAGGCAATGATCATTAATATAGGCATCACATCCGTGTCAAGTAGACCGAAACGATTATGCATCTACTACTATTACTCCACACAGCAACCGCTATCCAACATGCATTAGACTCAAGAACGGAGTAACACATTAAGCAAGATGACATGATGTAGAGGGATAAACTCAAGCAATATGATATAAACCCCATCTTTTTATCCTCAATGGCAACAATACAATATGTGCCATGCTGCCCCTACTGTCACTTGGAAAGGACACCACAAGATTGAACCCAAAACTAAGCACTTCTCCCATTGCAAGAAAGATCAATCTAGTAGGCCAAACTAAACCAATAATTCGAAGAGACTTGCAAAGATATCAAATCATGCATATAAGAATTCAGAGAAGAAACAAATAATATTCGTAGATTATC
The DNA here is from genome assembly GCA_021605145.1 of Aegilops bicornis. Lineage (NCBI taxonomy): Eukaryota > Viridiplantae > Streptophyta > Magnoliopsida > Poales > Poaceae > Aegilops > Aegilops bicornis. The sequence goes on from CM038671.1 coordinate 463,882,631, forward strand.
TTGTTCATATATCCACAATTCATCGGATCTCGGCAAACGCACCGCAAAAGAGTATTACATCAAATAGATCTCCAAGAACATCGAGGAGAACTTTTTATAGAGAATCAAAGTGTCGGTGTGGAACGACACCTATGGGATCACAAGAATCCCTACTACGGTTGCGGGGCATGGTTGCGTAGGAGAGCAGGGCTAGTAGACAGCACAAGGATCGTTTACCTGTGTTCGGGCCACAGGATGTGTAAAACCCTAGTCCTGCTTTGGTGGGTGTATTTACGAGAAGTCTTGAGCTCTCGAACTAGGCTGGTCAGCGTGTGGTTCAAAGAGATGAATCCTCTCTCCAAGATGCCATGGGCCTCCTTTCACTACTACTAGGAAAAGCCTATACACGTAAATTTAGCAACAAAGGTGGGTTAAAGAGCGCTAGTGCTAGATAGCAAGAGCGATTGAGGAAAACCAAGGCCACAGATATACACTTTAGCAAAGTAGCCGCTTGTAGTGCCAAAAAGCGCTACTACTAATATTCTGCTGGTAGAGATGATAGATGATTTGATAGCAAGCGCCGCTTGGAAGAAGCGCTACATCAATTAGTATAAGTAGTAGCACGCTTCTCACGTAAGAGCGCTACTACTAATGGAAATAAAATAAGATGAAAAACAAATAGAAAAGTAAATGAAAATGAAAAGAAATAGAAAAAGGAGAAAGGAAAAAAATAAAATGTAAAGCATAATAATTGAAAAAGTGCTTAAAAATGGAGGAAGGCATAGCAATGAAAGCGTGTGTTGTAAGAGGCGCTATAGCTAACATAGCTGCAAACAAGTGTCCGAATGTCCTGAACCCCGCTATAGAAATGTAAAAGAAAAATAAAATGGAAGAAAATTACATAGCTATAACAAATAGGAAGCGCATCTTGTGAAAAACCGTCAGAGCTATCTTAGCTATAGCGCTAAGAGCTATATGAACACGCCATCGCTTCATTCTGACTTAACCAAAAAATTGTTTCTCTCGCCACCACTTTCTCCCCAAATCCTCGACCCACCCTCACCGTTGCCTCCCGATTCGCTGTCGCCACTTCGCCATTGCCTCTCGGTAGACGTCGACGCCATCAGAGTTGCATTGTCACGACGCTAACACGGAGCCGCCCTCTAACGCCACGGAAAGCTGCTGCTGCCTCATCAACGCCACCGAGCCGCTGCCGACACCACCTCGATCCTCCTCGCCACAATCGCCTCCCTCGGTTCAACGGAGACGCCCTGCGCTCCTCGCCAAAGATCGCTTCCTCGCCACCATTGCCTCGGCCACCACCGGAGCCATCTCCTCAGTAAGCCCCACCCCTCCTCTCTCTCTCTCATGCATAGGTTAGCTAGTTTAATTAAGCTTAATTATCTAGGTTAGGGCAAAATTTAGTTAGGGCTTTGACATAGAAGTAGTTAGGTTAACTAGTTTAATTAGGTTAATTATCTAGGTTAGTGCAAAAATTTAGTTAGGGCTTTGACAGAGAACTAGTCAGGTTAACTAGTTTAATTAGGTTAATTATCTAGGTTAATTAGTGCAAAAATTTATTTAGGGCTTTGACAGAGAACTAGCTTTGTTAACTAGTTTAATTAGGTTAATTATGTAGGTAAACTAGATTAACTAACTAGGTTAAATAGGTAGGTTAATTAGGTCTTTGCTGGATAACAAGCTAGGTTAAGTAGGTTGGCTAGGTTAGAGGAAAATGTTATTTTAGAGCATTAGGTCGTAAGGGTTAGAGAAATGGAGTTCCTTTGCAATTTAATTGGGTTATGTCCTAGGCAGAGAAGGGTTAGAGATAATAATGTGTGTTTGTGTGAGAGAGGAATAGCTAGATCAACATAATTTGGGTTTTCCTAGGCAGAAGTGTTTAGTGAAGGAAAAGAATTTAGGCAAATTTTATTTTAAAGATGATCCCTTCCTAGACTTTTTATTGTTGATTATATCTTTTCATTGAAGTGGTCATGTTATATCTTTTTCATTGAAGTGGTTCTCGATTGTGCCCAAGTGGCTTTGTTGTTTCCAGGGAATGATGTTGAGTGGCCTATGTTTTGCTGGAATGTTGATCTATTTACATTCCTAAATTTCAGGTTCTTGCTTTTGTCCACTTTTTAGCAATGGTCATGCTGAAATTTTCCGTGAATTTCGGCATGACTTGTGCTACAAACTAGGACATATCGAGTGCCGGGATTTGCCGCACTGTGAAGGAGTCAACATTCCTGCAAAACAATAGGAATTTTTATGTCATTATTCATTTTTTAGGTCTAGAATTAATTGACTAGATTTAATCGGAGGAAACATGGCTATAACGATGAAGGACAGGGTTCCGGTGATTACGCCGACGCCTACCCAGGCGCAAGTGCATTTAAATTTTTTAGCCTTACCAACGATCAACCGATGTTGTTCTTTGGGCCCACCGTGGCATCAAGGACTGAGACCGACAAGTGCGACTGCGCGTCAGACTGAGATCGCACTTGAGACTCAGACCGGCATCGGGACCGACCTGGCCGATCAGACCGGTGCTGCTGCCTCGAGGAGCGGAGCCGTGTAGAACCGAAAGCAAAGAGGCAACGGCTTCCCTAACAAACTCAGGACTACTAGGCTGGTGGTCACGGAGGTGGACGACGGCATTTTTGAGCCAAAGGCGCCCGAGGAAGCTCGCTCGTGCTACGGCAATCAAATAGGTTGCATCGTACGGACAACCGCCACCATCAACGATGAGAAACTACAGAAGATAGAAAATATGAGGAGCTCCCTCCTAAAGAAGTTTCACCAGATATTCTTGTTCCCGGGCCGGAATGAGAAGGATTATGAAGATCCGCATTTAGGACCCGCAATGAAGAAGATAAACAAACACGCCATGACCAAGTTTAGCGACGCTGGGTCAGTCACTGGAAAACTCGAGTGAAAGCAAGGATCATCGACAAGAAGGAACCCTACTCCGAGATTGTAAAAGGATAATCCGACAATCACGGAAGACCAGTTTCAAATATTCAAGGAGGCTTGCGAGGTCAAGCTGCCAAAAACAAGTCTAAGTACATGAAGGGGCTTCAAGAGAGGAACATTGGGAGCCACCACCTCGGCCTGGTTCACGGGCGAAAGAGGTCCAAATGGGCCAAGGAGGACGCTGAAGCTGCAGTGGGCATCCTGCATCGCTTTGGCGGATTTCACCGTTTCGCAGGAGCGTGACGCCTTGAGGGCCCCGCCGTTGGGACCCAAAGAAGAAGGTTCTACGAGACAACACCGGTCATTCACGGAGTTCATGCGATCGCTGGTAATTTTAGTTTCGATCAATTCGACCGCACACATTAGTCATATTTGTAAACGATCCTTGTGCCTTTTGGCAGAGAGCAGCACCGATTGCGCTGAAAGCGACTGTTGTCTCGAGGTATTGGCGAGGCCCAAGTGGGACACTCCATTCAACCGGGCGTTGAACATATTGAAACAACAACGGTGGATACTCGACCGTCAGTATGGACGCTGCACGGTGTCGAAGACGGTGCCATGTGGAAGAAGTACTACCGTGAGACCACGGAGGAGAGAAAGGAAAGACGGAGGTTAATCAAGAAAACATCGACAAGAAGGTTGAGATTGCGGTTGAGAAGAAATCATCTCGAAATAAGAATAGCGGTAGCTGCCGCAAAACAAGTGGTTGCAGATTTGTCTACTTCCTTGGTGACGGGCGTTATCACTTGGACAAGGCAAAATCCAGAAAAAATGCAGAGGACTTTCCCCTTGCTGACTTCTTGGGAGCACCTGCTCCCGCACGGGCCTGCGACTGCCCTGCTCCCAAAGACCGGACGTGTTTCGGCGGTGCTTCGTCTTTTTGGTCAGCTCGACGCCTCACGGTATTCTGCCACACCGGCCCCCCTTCAATATAAATGTATAATCTCTCCCGTTGCCTTTCGGATGTCTCACGTCGCAGAATTTTCTTTGCGAGCCACGAAACCCTGCACCATATTGTACACCATCGGGCGCACCGTAAGGTGGGCCACGGGAAGGCGACGATAATGAAGCCGAAGGAACCATTGTTCCACAGCGCGTACCGATCCCCGAACGTCTTCAAGCGTTTCCGTGGCTGCTCGAACCGGGCCACGAGAATTTGCCTCCTCAAAAACTACTTGGTGGATGTCGAGGAGACACCGCGCGGCTTGGTGATTGTTGCAATGGGTGGGTCCTGCTAGGCTAAAGAGTTCCGCTTGCCGTGCAGGCGGTCGGGAGCACACCCATGAGCACGCAGGCCTCGAAGAAGGTATGAATATCAACACCCCACCCACCCAATTAGCGCCGGGTATCGGGTTGGGTGATAGCGGACGGGTAAGGAGGAGGCTCCATTAGTTGCCGATGACGTCGCCATGGATGAGGATGAGGACGACGGTGGCGCGGAACAAGTATGTCTATATCTGGCGCCTCGTGGTTTGAGCGTCACGAGTCGGTGCCTGAATTGCCATCTCAACGTATTATGGACGACCTTCCGTAGTAAAGAAGTCTAGGAAGAGAGCGAGGAAAGGCAAAAAGCTGATTCTATGATCCAGCCGCCAAAGAGCCTCGGCCAGGACCAGATAGATATCCCTCGATGCGGATAAATGGCATATCCCCGGTCGACCAATCCTACCCGCAATAGCGCTACAGGTCAGATTCGGCGATCTAAGGAGCCTTCATGACGATGTGCCGCGGTAGAGAAAGGCCTCATCGCCTCGACAGATCCGGGATACCCACTCACGTGGTTAACGCTCATGCGCAAAGGTCGTGACGTCGACAAATTTTCCGGATAAGTTCTTCCTCCGATTCGATTACATATTCGGCATGTTTCACGTGAAGAAGCTGGATTTTACGTTTGTCCACCTTTATGCCTTGCACATGAACTACATCATCGGGTTGAGCAGATATCTCATATACTGTCGCCGAACCCGCATACTACATGCACGAGGGCCTCTTGGGAGTCTCAAGGCAGAGCACCGCGGTATACGCCAGGGAATACATCGTCAATTTCCATGCTCACCAATAAGGACAAGGGGCGATTCTCGTGCCTTATCATCCGTGTAAGTCATCCGCTACCGCTATCCTTCCTTCGATTTCAATCATTCATTTGCACGGTGGAGGCTAAGTAATTTGAGGTACTTATTTTGCTTGGCCAAGGCGCCGCTACCAGCCCTCATCATCCTATACCACCAATTCTCCCACGCTCTTTACTTGGACTCGTCAAGAACATTCACAAAAGTATTACACCCACATCAAGGATGTTCTCGATAAAGCTGCTATGTTTTACTACCAAGCAAGGGGTGGAGAGGTCAGGACAAGAAGAGAAGGGGCGGCCAAGGCTTTCTCGCCTTCTCATAAGACCGACTTCTGCTGCATCCAGCAACCTAACAATTCTCTTAATGATGGATTCTATGTCCTACACCACATGTCGGAGCATGACGGGTCACCGTAACCTTCGCATGTCACCATTGCACGTCCGGCGATGCCCATATTCTGCAATGGGCAAAGAACATAGGAGATATCCAGGATCGTCGACTTCGAAAGCTGAGTTCTATCACATCCAGCGTAGAACTTGCCCAAATCATCATGAAGGAGGTCGCCGGAAAAACAGGGGATGTTCTACGAAGAAGGACAAATGTCGGCGGGAAGACGTCCGAACATGGATAGCCGCTCAGCGTCTCGACATGAAGCCTTTCACTAAGCTCGAGGACTATCTCCCTAACCTCGATGGATGGCACGATATGTTGGAGTGATTCTCGATATATGACAATGTGTCCGTTTAGTCCATACTTTCTGTATGACAAAATTGAGTTATGCGCCGTGAAACTTTATTTGTGATGTAATTAAACCGTCCTCCTCCTCGACTAGCGAAGATCACTCTAGTTAGGGCATTTTGGGTACGATGAACTTTGTTATTTATGCTTATGATATGTATGATATGTTGTTTCTATTTTTCCAAGTCTGCTCTTTTCTTCGTTGCTCAACTATATATGTTGCATATCATCGACTCATGTGATGATGCAGTGCATAGATCATCGATGGCTAAGAAGTCCTACGCCAGAGTATATATAAGACGAGTGGCCGGAGTGTCGTGCCCTGTGTTACCGGGTTTCCCAGCCACAGCAGAAGTTAGTTTAGGTTCACGCTTAATGCGAGAGAGGGATACAAACTCATGTACTCAAAGTGATAGCTCTTCTCGCGTATACCATTGTTTAGATGGATGACGATGTATTAGCAAGTAATCGAGGACTTGTATCGCTATTTTCGAGATGATGACGAGAGACCACTTTGTGTTGGACGATGATTATGATGAGACTATTTGTATGTATATGCTATGATTACATTTGTGGTCTCGCAGGCATTTGTATGTCTATCATGATGACATTTCTATGTGCTAAAGATTCTTCTATAAAGCCTGTTCAAATACAAAACAAATATGCCCAAAAAATAAAAAACCTGTTAAATTAGCAGCAGCGTAGTGTATAAAAGTTAGCAGCAGCTGCCATGATAGCAAGATGCGCCATTGTAAAGCAAAGGCCAGAGCTACTAGCAGAGCGAAGCTTCAATAACTGCCGCCGCTACACTTGTGTACCAATAGCGCCGTGACCACGCTGGCCATCGCTATGTGTTAGTCTGAAGCGCCTTATTAGTAGCGCCCTCCCGCGCATCGACACACCTAAAACCCGCCGCTGCTAGCCTTTTTCCTAGTAGTGTTTTATAGTCAAGGGCTGCCACAAGGCACACAGGAGGTGAAAGGCATACAGTTGCCCCGAGCTTATCATCGTCAGACACAGGACAAGAAGCATTTAATGCGGGCATAGGTGTCCCCTTGCTTTATCGGGACGGGCGAGGCCCCGTCTGCCCGCCGCCTCCTCTCTCGCTTACACGCCGCCTCAATTGCGTGATGCGTCCGGTGCCATGTAGGCAGGCAGGCAGTACCGAAGTGGCGTGGTGGCGGAGCCTTGACGGGATCTCCATGCGCCACGCAGCGCCATGAGTTGGTTCGAGCCGCATGTTGCCATGCAGGTGCCCGCCACTGGTTGGGCTGGCAGCCGTATGGGAAACGGTGGTAGGAAGCTTGTCGTCATGCGGGCCGGGCGGTGGTCCCGCCGTCTGGTGAGGGCTCTTGCCGGGTGGCCCGGCAAGGGTCTTGCTGTATGGCGCTGGGTCGCCCTTCGCAAGGGTCCTCTGGCCGTCCGGTAGCTTTTCTCAAGAAGGGATCTTGCCGAGGATCGCTGCCTTTCTAATCCTCATCTGATCTTGAATATGTTCTTGAAAGATCTCGCATGCCACCACAGAGGGTGCCTTCCCGAGCCCCCGCCCCACGCTGACGACGCAGTGTTGGCGGGTCAGGCTCAAGATTGGCTCGCTTCACTGGTGTGGGAAACTGTCCCGGCAAGGATCTTGCTGTCACGAGGTTGCCCGCAAGGGTCTTCCCGGGAACCCGCTAGTCCCTCCGCTCATCATGGTCTTGGCCTCATGCTGGTTTACTCGATTATCTTGGGCTTCGTCTTACCTTGGCTCACCTCCCCGCTCGCTTGGTGTGGTCGTGGGCGTGGCTCGACCGCCTGCACAGTAAAGGGGTACAAAAGCGCGCCCTCTTCTCAGACACCGACAGAGCCCCGGCCTGGGCCACACATAAGCGCAACACGCTGTTGGGTCAGGCCCAAAATGGTGCGCGGGCATCGCTGAAGGCGGTTTTACCACGGAAGACTTTTCACGCGCCTCGCTTCCCGCGACTCCGCCAAGGTGTGTGGGTGGAGGGGTGTGCGTGACATGGGCGACATGCGTGGGGCGGTTTTCACACGCATGCGTCACATCACAGTAAAGAGGCGGCTCACGCCTTCCCCGTAAAAAGAGGGAGCCGTGGAGGCGCGGCTCATTTACTGAATGGGGCCGGGGCGCGGTCTTCAAGGCGTCCACTCCCCACAATCACTGGGTGGGGAGAGGTCATCACCGTCCCCTGGCTCGTGATTACGCTCGCCATGCGTGCACCATGCACTTGGGGTAGCAAGCGGCGGGCGGGAAACCGGCCGTCGCTGGTTGGGGCAGCGGGTTGGTCCCGATTCCGCCGCCTCGTGGCTGGATTGGCCGAACGGGCGGCCGAGCTCCCCACCCCGCCTCCTTTATAAGGAGGGGAAGGGGATGGCGCCCGCACTCTTCTCTGCCATCTATCTCCTCTTGCTTCGCTTCTTCCTTTCACTCGCCATGGAGAAAGGGAATCCTGGTCCTTCTCGACGGGCGGCGAGGTTCGGCCGCTTGACAACATGTCCCTCCTCCCGAGCCCGCAGCAGTGGAGCCGGGCCGCCGAGGGGAAGGGGAGGGGCGAGGCCAAGCGAGGCAAGGCGGAGGTCACAAGTGCCTCGGGGCAGAGGAGGATTTCCACGGCGCTACCGGCTTCAGCCTCACGCCAATGATGCCTTCCCCGATGGAAGGCTGCCATGCCTGAGACCATCCCCTCATGAAGTTCTCATCAGGCTGCGCCTCCGTGATCACCGCCTTCGCCTTCTGCCCTGCTTTCTTGGGAGATGGAGCGGATCGGCCCCAATCCTCGGGATTGCACATGAGGGGTTGCGGGAACAGGGCACGCTGGCTCGACGCTGACTTCCCGGCTCCCTCGAGTCATGTACCTCCGCTATGGGTGGAAGACGCTCGCAGATCCATAGCCCGGGACGCTGGGCCTCGTCTCTACTTCAAATTAATGGAGGATGGCCTACTCCGTCAAGGTCTTCGAGAGTTCTGGGCTCGCCCGAGTGGCTATGGAGAGCTCCTCCGATGGAGATTCCGACGACTAAGCTCTACCTCGAGTGAAAGTGATGAGGAGGACAGCGGGCGGATAGCGGGACAAGTCCGACTAGGCGTGGACGCCTGCGCCTCGGGCGGGTGCGGCAACAAGATCATCTCGCACTCTAGCCGCCTCCCGGAGAGGTTTGTTGGGCGGGCCAGCCCTTGAACTTCTCGGGCCGCCTCCTTGGGCGGTCAAGGCCGAGGTTGCGAAGAGGAAGAGGGATGGGCGGCAAGGCCGTCACAACTCGAGTACGCGGGCACCGACGCCTTTCATTGCATATTGCCGGTCCCCGGCCACTGCCTTCCAGCCTCTCCTTTCTCAAGACTGGCTATCACTGCCCGCCTGCATGCCACCGAGGTGTTCTCTTGGTGCTTTCTGCTGCTCGTAGTTCGCCTAGGCGCCCCCTTTTCCCTTTCACCTCCTTGACCTGCCTCCTGAGGAGAGGGACAAGAAAGAGATTACGTGCATCTTATCTCTTTTTTAGTTTGTAAGCCTGCGGGACTTTGTTAAATTTAAAACTTGTAATCCCCTTGCTCATGTTTTTCATCTCGCATTTAACCTGCACTGTATGGGATGTTTTTAATGAAAAAGGATGCTTGCCGACTTTTCGCTCAAGGTAAATCCCATGACAAGGAGCGAATCCTTGTTATTATTTAAGATAAACGCTTTTTGCCTCGGCAACAGCCTTGCCCCCCCCACTCCACTCGACCGCTCAAGGCCTTGGTGGAGGCAGGATGAAGTGGGCTTGTGCCCTCGTCCCACCTCCTTGCCGCCATGCCACGACTCATATTTCGGACCTGTGAAATAATCCTTAGGTATAGGAAAAGGGGAGCACGATTTACAGCCTAGAGATAAAAACGAGGTTTCACATACCCCAGTCCGTTCCGAAATGCATGACAAAGTGATAAAAGACTTATCTCGATCTGCAGCCCCCACAATCTCTATCTTGTCATGTTGGATCCTCAGGCTCGCAGCCCCCGCAACTCGGGTTTGCCAGGTCGGGCGCCGGGTCCGCTTCTTCTTTCGTAGTAGCTCAAGCAGAAGTGCTCATATGCCCCTACTTAACCAAAAGGAGGATGTAAAGGAATGTATAGACGCCAGACTCTAACCTCTAGGCTAGGGATTAGCCGCCAAGCACTATCAACCCTAACCAAGGAAGAGACTCACCTAGCATGCATGCTGCTATAACTTAGGGCGCCAGCCGCTTTATTTATTTATGCTCGTGGTCTCATACCGGCTTTGTGTTAAAGGGTCACATGCCTTGTCGGCAAAGCTTGTACAAAAGGTGGTTGTTGCCGGGAGGCTCGGGCAAGCCGCTACTTTATGGGTAAAACTCATGGAAGATACTGATGTTCCAGGGAGTTGCTCATCGACGGCATTCTTGGCCTCCAAAGTGACTCGCGCCAGTTCGTGACTTGTATTACCCGGATAAGGGCCTTCCCACTTCAAGGCCAACTTGTTGGAATTCTTGGCCGATCGAACGCACCGAAGAACAAGGTCGCCTCGAAGCTTCGGGCATGAACCTTGCGGCTATGATAGCGGGCGAAGGCTTGTTGTGAAGGCGTCAGCTCTCACAACCGCTCAAGATGATCTTCGCTAAGGAGCGTGGCGTCATCTTGGCGCAACGGCTCACTCAAGTTCATCATAAGTTGAGCACTCGAGGTGACCCATTATATGGCGAGTTCCGTGGGGAGAATCGCTTCTGCCCGTGATACTGTGGCAAAGATGTCCGGCCTCGCGGGCTTGATTTGGCTTTTCGCCGTCGTCGACCAAAAGAACCGCCAAGAACTCATCAACCCAGTGGGCCTTCCGCTCTTGTGCAGCTTGTCAAAGGTCTTCGCTCTCGTGCCTCGCAACACTTCAAAGCATTTGCCCTCTCCGCTTGGCCGCTGTTCGCGGGATGTGCCATGTACAAAAAAAATGCACCTTGCCGCCCGAGGTCTTGGATGTACCGCATGAAGGTGTGGCTTGTGAACCGCGTGCCGTTGTCGGTGATGACTCGCTTGGCACACCAAAACAGCAGACCAATCCTTTGAAGAACTTGGACGGGTACCGACCGAAAGGGCCACCTTCCTCATCGCCACTCCTAATTCCTGCCACTTTTGTGAACTTGTCGATTGCAACGCATAAGTACTCAAAGCCCCGACAACACTGGGGAAAGGGCCCAAAGATATCGAGCTCCCCTGTGAGGGATTGTTTGAAGGGCTTGGGCTGGTTGATGAAGCTTCTTTGAATGGAACCGCACGCTCACACTTGGTTACTAGTGCCGTCGAGATCTCGGAGGGTGGTGGGCCAGAAGAAACCTTGCCGAACGCCTTCCGGCAAGGGCCCTCGACCCTATGTGGGAGCCACATACGCCCATGTATCTCCGCCAATAGCTCCAGTTCTTCCTCCCGGGATGCACTTGAGTTTCACATCGCTCGCCTTCTTCGGCACAGACGTCATCAACGAACTCGTGCAGGGCGGACCGATGGGCTACTTTCTCCGCTTCTTCCTCGCCTCCTTAGAAGCTCCCTGCTTGGAGGAATTGGACGGTATGCTGTCGCGCCTATGTCGAGCCCGGGCTCGATGGCAAGGACCAAAGGCATCTCTCCCGCCATGGGAGCGTCTGTCTCACGGCCGTGGCTTGACGCCAGCCGAGCTTGTTTTAAGCAGGCTCACGCCTGCAGTAGCACCTTTGCCGCAGCCCTGTGGGCTCGGTAGGGAAACTACTTGCCGACCTGATTTTCTCCGCTTGCTCTACCCTGCCGATGGTTCGATGGATGGTTGAGTTAACCGAGCAAAAGGTACCCGGGTTCCACGTGTAGCTTGAATGCGCACGCTTTGATAGGTAATCGGCGATGTCGCTTCTCCGCTCGGGACGTGGTTCGCGCTGGATACCGCCAAAGCGCTCCTCCAAAATTTCCTCACCACATCTACATAAGCTTCCATCAATGGGCTCTGATAATCCTTGTCGACCCGCCCGACAACGAGTCATGCGAGTCACCCCCGACGATGAGCTTCTTAACCCAAGGTCCGCTGTGATCCCGAGACCGCAAGCAATCCCTCGTACTCGGGTGGTGTTACAGGACATCTCCTCGAAGTGCATCCGATCACATACTTGAGGTGTTCTCCGGCAGGCGCGACGAAAAGCACACCGACACCGGTCTTTCGCAGCTAGAAAGCCCCATCAAAGTACATGATCCCGCTGCATGGCCGCTTCCTTGCCGGGAGAGTGGTCTCCGATTTCTTTGTCAGGCGTCGAGGTCCATTCTGCGATGAACTCCGCCAAGACTTTGCTCTGAATTGTTGAGGTACTTTCAAACTTTAAACCGAAGCTTGACAGCTCCAAGGCCCATTCCACAATCCTTCCGGTTGTGTCTGGGTTGTGCAGTATCTGTTGCAACGGGAGGTGGGTGATGACAGTGATCTCGTGGGCCTGGAAGTAGTGACGCAGCTTCCTCGAGGCCATAAGGAGGCCGAAGAGCAACTTTTGCTCGCCGGAATACCTCGACCTAGCCCCTCGCAAGAGGGAGTCGACAAAGTAAACCGGTGCTGCATCATCTTCTTCTTTGGCACCACTTCACTCAATGCGGGCATTGCCTTGGTGGCACCAGATTTCGCCGGGCCGCCTTTGCTCGGCACCAGTTCTCGCCGAGGAATCTTTTGGCTTGCCATCCGCTGGTTCTCGCCGCCATTGCTGCTTCCTCGTTGACCTCCTCGTGCCATCGCGAGGCGCCGACCACTTGATTCATCGCCGCCAGACAGCAAGAACGGCTCTTGTGGTTTAGGCGCAACCAGTATTGGCGTGAGGAAAGGTATTTCTTCAGATCCCGCAGTGTTGCCTCGGCCGGGGTCCACTTATTGGGCCTGCCTTCTTCAAGATTTTGAAGAAGGGAAGGGCGCTTGGCGGACTTGGAGATGAATCGCTCATGGCGGCAACGTAGCCGGTGAGCCGACGCACATCCTTGATCCGCTACGCTCGATCTACTCAATAGCCTTGATCTTCTGCTGGTTTGCCTCGATCCCGCTATTTATTAATAAAGAACCCGAGAAGCTTGCCGGACGGAACGCCAAGACGCACTTCTTAGGGTTCACTTTGAGGTTGATCTTGCGCAGTTAGCAAATATCTCTTCCAGATCTTGCACAAGAGTTGGCCCGCCCTGGTTTTTGACCACTATGTCATCCATGTAGGCCTCCATATTTCTATGGAGCTTGAGGTTCAAAACCAATTTGGACTGCTTCTTGCAAACGCTGAGCCAAAGACTCTTCAACCCGAAAGGCATCCGTAAAAAGCAATACGTACCACATGGGGTGATCAATGCTGTCTTCTCTTCATCCTCTCTTGTCATGAAGATTTGGTGGTAGCTTGAGTAGGCATCGAGGAATGATAACACATCACTCCCGGCTGTGGAGTCAACAATCTGGTCGTTGCGCGGCAACGGGAAGGGGTCCTTAATACAAGCCTTATTAATATCTATGCAATCAATACACAACCTCCACTTCCCATTCGCCTTGCGCACCACTACCGGATTGGCCAACCACGTCGGGTGGAGCACCCCTCTCACCAAACCCGCCGCTTCCAACTTCCTGATCTCCTCTGTGATGAACTCCTGCCTTTCCGCAGAGCTCGCTCGACCCTTCGCTGATGGCCGGGTCAGGCGTGGGGCATAAATTTAGGTGGTTCTCAATCACCTCCCTCGAACACCGGGATGTCCCGACGCTTGCCATGCAAACACATCGACATTTGCCCGCCAGGAAGGTGACGAGCGCCTTTTCCTATTTGCTGCCGAGGGTGGAGCCTATGATGAAGGCCCTCCTGCGCCATCCTCCCCGATGGGCACCTTCTTGGTCTGTGGGCGGCTCAGCTCGGATCTCTTGCTCTTGTCAAGAGCCTCCCCGCACGTCCTCAACGGGTAGCACAACACTCCGAGGAGGTGCGCTTGCCGCAGTGGGTGCCAGAGGTCTTGCCGGCTCCTTCTTCCTCCCGGCCTTCAGCCGCAGGGCAGGTGCCTTGACGGCAGCCGCCAAATCGCTTCCCTTGTGAGAGTTGGCCCACGCAGAAGTTGGCCTTCCTTCTTGTCCTAGGGGACGGAGATGATGGTCAACGGTCCGGGAATCTTTACCATGTTGTAGGGCAAGCAGGTGCCGGGCGGCCGCCATGAACTTGGCTAGTGCCGGGCGGCCGAGGATCCCGTTGTAGGGCAAGGGGATCTCGGCCACGTCGAAGATGATCCTCTCCGTCCTGTAGTTTAACACTCCTCCAAATGTCACGGGCAGTGTGACCTTTCCCTTCGGCTGGCTCCTCCCCGGATTGACCCCTTGAAACGCGGGCTTTCCGCTTCCTCGAGGTCTCCATCAGGGATTTGCAACCTTTGATCACGACAGCGAGGTCAGGTTCAGGCCGGCCCCGCCATCAACCAACATCTTGTTCACCCTAAGGTTGGGTATCGTTGGCAAGACCAACAATGGCAAACACCCGACCGCGGTAGTGCAGTCAGGGTGGTCCTCGGCGTCAAAGATGAGGGGCGTGCTGGACCATTTTAGCGGCCGAGCGCCGAACGACTGGCTCTGTCATTGTAATCTCACGCGCCCACCGCTTGAGCCGGGCGGTGAGAGGTATGCAACCAGTGGTCATCGACGCATTATGGCCTCCGCCAGCCTTATGGAACCCTTGCTCACCGACTGGCCGTCCTCGCTGTGATCGTGATCTTCTTGTTTCTTGTCGCGGCACCGGGCGGGCCTCTCTTGCTGGTTGTCCTTGCCGGGGCGGCCTCCTTGGCCGCCACGCTTCTTGCCAGATCCCTCAGCACCGTCCTGGTCCTTCTCCTTGTCCCGCCTTTCGTACTCAGCCTTTTTCTTCTCAGCAAGTATCTCGACTTGTCGGTAGTTCTGGAGGTCCTGGCCCTTGGTGCGGTGTATCTTGCAGTATTGCTTGACGGAGCTTCCTGGCTTGTCGGTAGCTGCCAAGGACCAGCAGTACATACCCGCAATCTCCTTGCCGGGGCGTCTCTTTGACCTTCTTGCGGCACGGTATCGTCAGATCCCTCAACGGCAAGCACGGCCTTGCGTTTGCTTCCCTGCGACTCGGCTCTTCTTCGCCGGGTGGCAGCGCTATTTTCATCAAGAGAGTCGGCTTTCCGCGGCGCGTCTTCGCCGGGTACTTCCTTCCCTCTTCAGCCGGGCGCACATATCGACCGTAACGTAGAGCTCGGCCACATCCTTAACCTTGGTCATCGCCAGCTCCTCACGCATCTTTTGGCGATTCTGCGCATGTTCCGTGGAAGGCGCTAATCACAACAAGGGATGAACGTTGGGGATGTTGTACGCACCCGGTTATATCTTCGATGTACTTGGCGCAGGTTCTCCCTTCCTTCGGGAATGATATGCGATCATCGCACGGCCATGAGCTTGGTGGCCTCCCGTGAAGGCGCCAACGAACTCATGGCACAGATCTGACCAAGAAGAAATGGAATCCATCAGCAAGTGCATCAACCAAGACATCACATTGGGCTTGAGCGCCAGCGGGAAATAGTTGGCAAGCACCTTGTCGTTGCGAGCCCCAGCGGCCTGCATCGTGATGGTGTAGATGCTGAGGAACCCGGATGATGGGTCTTGCCGGTGTACTTCTCGCCGACGCCTGCTTGAACGTGCGGTGGACGGCCACCGGAACTGCCTCAGCTCACGGGTAAAAGCCGGGCAGCCCACCTCATAAGGTAGGCCGGGGCCCCAGCCGGGTGGTCCATAGTGGGTCCCGCCCGCTTGTCCGATCGGCGGCGCGATTTCGCCACCGGGCGCCGACGGTGAGTTCGAAGGCTCTTCGTGAGCTCGCCCCCGGCGACTCCGACGCTTAGTCCCGGAGGGTCCGTGGGTCGCACGACGCTATGGAGATGTTATCACAAGCGTCGTCGTGATTGGCCGACGCCCGCGGCGGCTGGCGAGGAGGAGGACAGTGCACCGTGGCTGCAGCTCCCCCGGTCCTCCCAAATACAAAGATGTGGTGGTTTCGGTGGAGCGCCGACCCGAGGGCCCCGCCGGTCATGGATCGTTTTGTTTGCGACGGCGACGAGGTTCGGATGGTGGCCCTCCACTCATCGAAGCCCGCAGCAGAGGGAGGAAGTCGAGAGCAGCCAGCTGCGCTTAAAGCTTCCCATTCCGGCGTGGGCGGCGGCGACATTGCGTGATCGCGCTGCTTCGAAGTTCTAACTATGTTAGAAGGAGCTCCGTCACAATACCCAATGGCTACGTGCCATTTTCACCAGCGCTTTGGCGAGCGTGGTTGAACCCCTTCATCTTCTATCGACGACATTGTGGTTTTCCCACGGCGCGCCTGTGGTCAACAACGTGGTGACGCTTGTTCTAAGCACGCACCCCATCGGAAGAACGCGCGGTGGTCGCTGGTATGCGCGCCCGGAGGTCGCCACGCTCAAGTCGGGCGGTATCGACACTTCGGAGGGCCTCACGCCGCCGCTGGGGCCCCAGCCCGCCTTTTGATCCGGCGACGTGTAGCTGGTCGTCTGGCCGACGAACGACGCCGCCGCCAGTTCGACCGCTGGGCTATGCAGGTGCTCGCGGCTGCGGCGGGTCTCGCTCATGATCGGTCCGCTGCTCGTCTCAAGACTCAAGACGTGGGCCGTTCGGCTCCCCAACGAGCCGACCACCGTGGCCGCCTTCTTCTTAGGGGCTATGGCGATTTAAGAACTGCTAGGCTAACTACCGCACCAGATTCTCACAATTGCGCTTCTACCGGGCGCGCCAAAGATGTCGGTGTGGAACGACACCTATGGGATCACAAGAATCCCTACTACGGTTGCCGGGGCGCAGGGTTGCGAGGAGAGCAGGGCTAGTAGACAGCACAAGGATCGTTTACCCTGGTTCGGGCCGAGAGGATGCGTAAAACTCTAGTCCTGCTTTGGTGGGTGTATTTCTGTTAGTTCTTGAGCTCTCAACTAGCCGCGTGGTCAGCAGTGGTTCAAAAGAGCGAATCCTCTCCAAAGATGCCATGGGCTGCCATAGTGGCACACAGGAGGTGGAAAGGCGTGTAGTGCCCTGAGCTTATCGCTCGTATTACAGGACAAGACGTATTTAATGCGCGGCATAGGTGTCCCCTTGCTTTATCGAGGACGAGGGCGAGGCCCGTCCCGTCCGTCGCCGCTTCCCTGCCGCTTCACACGCTACCTCGGCCAAAGGATGCGCGGGCGGTGCCATGTAGGCAGGAAGGCGGCTGAGGTGGCGTGGTGGTGGAGCCTTCACGAAGATCTGCATGCCGCCACGCAGCCGCTTGATGAGTTGGCCTGGGAGCTGCATGTTGCCACGCAGGTCCCCGTGATAGCTGGTTGGGCCGGGCAACAGATGGGAACGCATGTGAAGCTTGGTCGTCAGCTGGCTCAAGCGGTGGTCCCGCCGGCGTCCTTGGTGAGGGCCTTGCCGGGTGGCCCGGCAAACCCGACAAGGGTCTTGCCGTGTGGCCCGGCAAGAGTCTTGCCGTGGCGCGCTGTCGTCCCCGGCAAGGGTCTTGCCGGGGGTCTGGTAGCCATCCTTGGCAAGGATCTTGCCGAGGAATCGTCGTCTTCTAATCCTCATCTAATCTTGAATATGTCTTCACAAAGATCTGCATGCCACCACAGTAGGTGTGCCTTCCCAGCCCTGCCCCATGTTGACAACGGTGTTGGCGGCCGTCAGGCTCAAGGGTGGCTCGCTGTTGGTGTGGGCGAGGCTGTCCCGACAAGGATCTTGCTGTGGCCGCCAGGTTGCCCCGGCAAGGGTCTTGCCTGCCTGGCCCCTCCGCTTCTTCGTGGTCTTGGCCTTGGCGTTGCTCGATTATCTTGGGCTTCGGTCTTACCTTGGCTCACCTCCACCTGCTCGCTTGGTGTGGTCGTGGGCGCCATTCTGATCGCCTGCGCACAGTAAAGGGGTACAAAGCGTGCCCCTCTTTTTGCACACCGACACAAAGAGAGAGAAGAAGCTATCTAGCTAATAACTATGGACCCGAAGTCTGTGGTAAACTACTCACGCTTCATTGTAGAGGCAATGGTGTTGATGTAGAAGCCCTTCGTGATCGATTCCCCCTCCTGCAGATCGCCGGAAAAGGCCCCAAGATGGGATCTCACGGCATGTAAGGTTGCGGTGGTGGAAAAGTGGTTTCGTGGCTCTCGATGTTTCTAGGGTATAAGAGTATATAGGCAAAAGAAGTAAACGGTGGAGATACGAGGCCCACGAGGGTGGGGGCGCGCCACCCTCGGGTGCGCCTCCCCGCCTCATGGCCTCCTTGTGGAGTTCCAGACTTCGACTCCAAGTCTTCTGGATTGCTTTCGGTCCAAGAAAGATCCTTGCGAAGGTTTCGTTCCGTTTGGACTCCGTTTGGTATTCCTTTTCTGCAAAACGGTAAAATTGGCAAAAAATGTAAATCGCACTAGGCCTCCGTTAATAGGTTAGTCCCAAAAATAATATAAAAGAGCATATTAAAGCCCATAAAGATCCAAAACAGATAATATAATAGCATGGAACAATAAAAAATTATAGATACGTTGGAGACGTATCAAGCATCCCCAAGCTTAATTCCTGCTCGTGCTCGAGTAGGTAAATGATAAAAACAGAATTTTTTATGTGGAATGCTACCTAACATATCTATCAATGTAATTTTCTTTATTGTTGCATGAATGTTCTAATCCGAAAGATTCAAGACAAAAGTTTAATATTGACATGAAAACAATAATACTTCAAGCATACTAACAAAGCAATCATGTCTTCTGAAAATAACATGGCCAAAGAAAGCTATCCCTACAAAATCATATAGTCTAGCTATGCTCTATCTTCATCACACAAAGTATTTAATCATGCACAACCCGGATGACAAGCCAAGCAATTGTTTCATACTTTTTGTGTTCTCAAACTTTTTCAATGTTCACGCAATACATGAGCGTTAGCCACAGATATAGCACTATGGTGGAATAGAATGGTGGTTGTGGAGAAGACAAAAAGGAGAAGATAGTCTCACATCAACTAGGCGTATCAATGGGCTATGGAGATGCCCATCAATAGATATCAATGTGAGTGAGTAGGGATTGCCATGCAACGGATGCACTAGAGCTATAAATGTATGAAAGCTCAACAAAAGAAACTAAGTGGGTGTGCATACAACTTGCTTGCTCACGAAGACCTAGGGAATTTTGAGCAAGCCCATCATTGGAATATAGAAGCCAAGTTCTATAATGAAAAATTCGCACTAGTATATGAAAGTGACAACATAGGAGACTCTCTATCATGAAGATCATGGTGCTACTTTGAAGCACAAGTTAGGTAAAGGATAGTAGCATTGCCCCTTCTCTCTTTTTCTCTCTCTTTTTTTATTTGGGCCTTTTATCTTTTTTTATGACCTCTTTTTTTTCTCTTTTTTTTTTCATCCGAAGTTTCATCCCGACTTGTGGGGGAATCATAGTCTCCATCATCCTTTCCTCATTGGGACAATGCTCTCATAATGAAGATCATCACACTTTTATTTACTTACAACTCAAGAATTACAACTCGATACTTAGAACAAAATATGACTCTATATGAATGCCTCCGGCGGTGTAACGGGATGTGCAATGACTCATGAGTGACATGTATGAAAATTATGAACGGTGGCTTTGCCACAAATACGATGTCAACTACATGATCATGCAAAGCAATATGACAATGATGGAGCGTGTCATAATAAACGGAACGGTGGAAAGTTGCATGGCAATATATCTCGGAATGGCTATGGAAATGTCATAATAGGTAGGTATGGTGGCTGTTTTGAGGAAGGTATATGGTGGGTGTTTGGTACCGGCGAAAGTTGTGTGGTACTAGAGAGGCTAGCAATGGTGGAAGAGTGAGAGTGTGTATAATCCATGGACTCAACATTAGTCATAAAGAACTCACATACTTATTGCAAAAGTCTATTAGTTATCGAAACAAAGTACTACGCGCATGCTTCTAGGGGGATAGATTGGTAGGTAAATACCATCGCTCGTCCCCGACCTCCACTCACAAGGAAGACAATCAATAAATAAATCATGCTCCAACTTCATCACATAACGGTTCACCATACGTGCATGCTACGGGAATCACCAACTTTAACACAACTATCTCTCAAATTCACAACTACTCTACCAGCATGACTCTAATATCACCCTCTTCATATCTCAAAATAATCATAAAGAATCAAACTTCTCATAGTATTCAACAAACTTTATATGAAAGTTTTTATTATACCCATCTTGGATGCCCATCATATTAGGACTAGTTTTATAACCCAAGCAAATTACCATGCTGTTCTAAAAGACTCTGAAAATAATGTAAGTGAAGCATGAGAGAGCAATAATTTCTATAAAATAAAACCACTGCCGAGCTCTAAAAAGATATAAGTGAAGCACTACAGTGATATTGTCTAGCTCAAAAGATATAAGAGAAGTACATAGAGTATTCTAATAAATCATGATTCATGTGTGTCTCTCCCAAAAGGTGTGTATAGAAAGGATGACTATGGTAAACTAAAAAGAAAAGACTCAAATCATACATGACGCCTCCAAGCAAAATACATATCATGTGGTGAATAAAAATATAGCCTCATGTAAAGTTACCAATAGACGAAGATTTAAAGAGGATGCCTTCCGGCATCCCCAAGCTTAGATTTTGGTTGTCCTTGAATTTTACCTTGGGGTGCCTTTGGGAATCCCCAAGCTTAGGCTCTTGCCACTCCTTATTCCAAAATCCATCAAATCTTTTACCCAAAAACTTGAAAACTTCACAAAGACAAAACTTCAATGAAAATCTCATGAGCTCAGTTAGTATAAGAAAATAAACCATCACTTTAAGGTACTGTAATGAACTCATTACTTATTTATATTGGTGTTAAACCTACTGTATTCCAACTTCTCTATGGTTCATGCCCCCCGATACTACTCATAGATTCATCAAAATAAGAAAACAACACACGAAAAATAAAATCTGTCAAAAACAGAACAATATGTAGAAATCAGTAACTTTCGAATACTTCTGTAACTCCAAAAATTCTTAAATAAATTTGTGGACGTGAGGAATTTTTCTATTAATCATATTCGAAAAGAATCAACCTAAAATCACTCTCCAGTAAAACATGACAGCTAATCTCGTGAGCTCAAAAGTTTCTGTTTTTTACAGCAAGATTGCAAAGACTTCACCCAAGTCTTCCCAAAGGTTCTACTTGGCACAAACACTAATTAAAACATAAAACCATATCTAAACATAATCTAGATGAACTATTTCTTACTAAACAGGAGCAAAAAGTAAAGAACAAAAAGAAAATAAAGTTGGGTTGCCTCCCAACAAGCGCTATCGTTTAACGCCCCTAGCTAGACATTGAGATTTCGATGATGCTCACATGAAAGACAAGAATTGAAGCGCGAAGAGAGCATCATGAAACAAGCGACAAACACATCTAAGTCTAACATACTTACTATGCATAGGCATCTTATAGAAAAACAAATTATCATTGCAAGCAAAAACTAGCATATGCAAGGAAGCGGAAAGGAACAATAGCAATCTCAACATAACGAGAGGTAATTTAGTAACATGAAAATTTGTACAACCATATTTTCCTCTCTCATAATAATTACATGTGGGATCATAAAAAATTCAACAAAATAGCTATCACATAAAATATTTTCAACACGATCCACATGCATGCGAAGTTGACACTCTTCCAAAATAGTGGGAGTCATGATCTATCCAAACCCACTTTTATCAAAAATTTCATAAGATTGAACATTCTCCAAATATGTGGGATCTAAAGTTGACACTTGTCGGTGTCAAAACCGGCGGATCTTGGGTAGGGGGTCCCGAACTGTGCGTCTAGGCGGATGGTAATAGGAGACAAGGGACACGATGTTTTTACCAGGTTCTGCCCTCTCGATGGAGGTAAAACCCTACTCCTGCTTGATTAATATTGATGATATGGGTAGTACAAGAGTAGATCTACCACGAGATCGTGAGAGGCTAAACCCTAGAAGCTAGCCTATGGTATGATTGTTGTCCGTCCCTACGGACTAAAACCCTTCGGTTTATATAGACAACCGAATAGGGTTAGGGTTACACAGTAGTCGGTTACAATGGTAGGAAATCTACATATCCGTGATCGCCAAGCTTGCCTTCCACCCCAAGGAAAGTCCCATCCTGACATCGGACGAAGTCTTCAATCTTGTATCTTCATAGTCCGTGAGTCCGCCAATGGTGATAGTTCGCTATCCGACACCCCCTAGTCCAGACTCCTCAAGAGTCTCCTGAACCAGGCTTCAATGACGATTTAGTCCGGCGCCAAGATATTGTCTTCTTGCATTGCAAGCGGGTTCCTCCTCTCAATACTTCAGAGAAGATTTTGAACACAAGGATGCGGTCCGGCTCTGCAAAATAATTTCCACATAACACCGTGAGAGAGAATAATATTTACACAAAATCAATCACGACGACGATTCCATGCGTGCCATCACGACACGGCCAAGTCTTCGCTCAATTGTTTTCTTGCACCACCTCAAGGCGTTTAGCGAGGCGGTTTCTGGCACGCCTTGTCAAAGCGTAGATCGTGGTCCCCTTATTCCGGATTCTCATCAATACGGACGTAGGTAACCCCACCGCGCCATCAATTTACGGCGCTTTGGGAGATAAGCGAAGTTTTACTAGGCTAGTGGGGACGATAGCTTCATCCTGGCCCATATAAGGGGATAAGGATCCACCTTTTCACCCACGCCTTCTTCCTCCTTTGCTTATCCATTCCTCAAGACTCGAGCTCCAAAGGTCGCAAGTCCGCACAACCTACCTCAACCTTCTCCAATTATGTCCGAGCGGAGGCAAGTGGATGGCCTCCTCCGTCACGGAGGGGCACATCACAAAGCTGTGGGAGGCCGGATACTTGTCCCGGCGACATCGCTGCGTGTCGGCTCCCCAACAAGGGCAGCTCATCCCCACCCCTGTGCCCCATGAGAGGGTGGTGTTCCTCACCCACTTCCTCCGCAGACTAGGTTTTCCACTTCACCCATTTGTCCGGGGGCTCATGTTCTACTACGGCCTGGATTTCCACGATCTGGCCCCAAACTTTATCCTCAATATCTCGACGTTTATCGTCAGGCGTAGGCTTTCGTCTGCATCCAACCCCACTTCGGGTTTATGGTTGAAGACCTTTAGCGCCAAGTCAAGATAGTGGGCGGCCGACAAAGTGAGTGAGGCGCCATGGCGCGTGATGCCCAACGTTACATGGCTTGAGGGCTCCTTTGTGGAGACCATAAAGGGGTGGCAATCGGGTGGTTCTACATCACCGAGCTGGCGACTCCAAATGGGCGGCGGCCCCGAATTCAGATCTGGCTCCCCACACGGCTCACATCATGGAAAGAGACGGCTCGACGTGGGGTGACTCGGAAGAGCTGACCGGACTCCAAACTCGCGGTCCAAACCTGGTGGACAAGAAGCTCAAGCTTGTCAACGTAGTCCGTGTTATGCTCATCCACGGATTCTCCCATGCCAAAGCAACGGGCCTTCAATTTGTGGGAGTTTGATCCGCACAACACGGACCTTGAGCCGGCTCTTCGACACTACATACGAAGATGCCCGAAGGTGCTGCTCAATGGCGCTGGCTCCCGTGATCCGCCACCGAAGATCGCGGATTCAGCTCGCAGCGTCAAGCCTGCGAGGTAAGTTATTTCACCCTTTATGGGACTCTTTTTCATAGTTTGACTCTATGCGGGGTCTAAAACTCCCTAACCTTTGACATGACTGGCTGGAGACGTCCGGACAGATTAATCGTCCGCTCCTTTGCCACAAGATTCCAAAGGACGCCCGCTGACGGGCTGCTGGTTCCGCACCTCACGTGGTGACGGAGAAGAAGGCCAAGAAGGAGGCCACGGAACTCAAGGAGCTCCCGCACCAGCGCCGCCGATTCTGAAGCGTAATCCTCTCCCGAGAACGAGGAGGAGGAAAGAAGCCTTCCCCGCCGGGGAAGAGAAGAAAAGGAAGGCCGCACCGACCGGGAGGCTCTGAGGGTCCAAGAAAGGAAGAACCCTTCCTCCGGACTTCTCCACCAACGCCGACAACGACGAGGAGGAGTGGCTATCAAGGGCCAAGCCCTCGGCGAGATCGTAAGTGTCCGGACTCGTAATAACTCATGGCTTTTCATTTGTCGACAGTGTCTTCTAACGCCGAATATAACCATGTAGCCCGCCTAAGGACGCAGCTTGCCGCTTGGTCGAGCGGCTCCCCTCGATACGCCGAATGTGAATAGCACTACACTTCCGACCGCCTCCTCTCCTCGTGACGCAGACGACACCGCTGTGGAGTCCCAAAGGGGCCCAACTAGGAGGAGGTGGTCCTCGAGGCGCCGCAAGGCGACCTCCCGGACCCCGGCGCAAAGGGAAAAACCCAGAGGGCTCTAAGTCCGCCCTATGCGGACTCCGTGCATCGAACCTTCAAAGTGGTTCCAAGTCCAGCAAGCGGCCCCTTCGTAGAAGGGCAAGATTATGCACCGGTGATTCTCCGGCCCATCCGGAGGCACCGGATATCTTGCTGGAGGCGCTTAACGGGCGCCCATCGACGAGAGCATCGCACTATCATGAGTGCGATGGTCCGAAAGTTCAAGTCCGCCAAGAGCTGGCCGACCAAGCTCGTACTCAGCCTTCTAACAGGCTTTGAGGTAAGTTTCAATATGTAAAAATATTACCGCATAGACAAGAGTCTCGATGCTTAGTTCGCTGTTCGAAAGAAATGCCGGACCGAGGATCTAATAAAGATATACGCAGGAGTCTAACATAAATATGCCAATATGGGAATGCAGGCCGCGCTACGACCTCTCTCGCAGACGGATCATGGAGGTCCATGCATTGAAGCAGAGCCTCGAGCAGTCCGAGAACGAGCTCGGACTTGCCAAGAAGCAGCTCGAGGACAAGGAAGGTAAGTAATACCTTAGAGAAGGGATTTGGTTGCAAAAAATGACAGGAATAACGTGAGTATTGGCAGAGGCCATTTAACGAGGTGGCGACCACGAAGGAAGCGGTGTCCGCGCCGAAATCAAAGCGGCCGCGTGAGCGCACTGCAAGCGAGAGGAGCAGGAGGCGCGGGTGGCGAAGGTGCGGCAAGAGCTCCGTGCTCTCATGAAAAACACGAGTTCGAGCGTGACTCAAGACTCGAGAGTCCGAGCTCGCCTTTGGCTCTTGAGAGTGCCAAAGCCGCTAAGGCCGAAGCCCAAAAAGCCCTCCGTGAGATTGAGGCGATGAGGAAGATAGCGGCGGTAAGGCATTCTATATGCAAAGCAAGAAATGTAAAAGTCAATTATCTGTTACTTACCCGAATCCGGAGCTCTCTAGGAGCTCGCAGATCTGCCTCCGCAGGTATTCGATGCCGCCGCTTTCCGAGCCAAGAGGGAGCTCGACGGAGAAGGTGTTTTGGTCTCGTGATGCCGAGGCGAACACCCGGTGCCCTTGAGCGACCAATCAAGCCATTGGTCGAGCTCCACAAGGTTGCCGAACAGGCCATGAAGGGCCTTATAGCTGTCGGCTGTGGCCAAATGAGGCCATGCTCGAGCTACTTCACTGGTGCGGGCGGGCCGTGGACGCCTGCCCATGGATCGAGGTTATCAAGCACTCCGTCTCAGATCGAAGGTGCCCAGAGGGGCCCTTGCCCGTGCTAAGGTGCACCGGGGCAAGCTGGACGGTGAGAAGCTTGTGAAGGACGGACCACCACCGGCAAGGAGCATCGCAAACCCGAAATGTATTATGAGGGCGTCTCAAGGGTGCCCGCCTTATAGCGGTGAATGCTCCAAAGATGTAATTTTTGAATAGACTTCGCATTTGTTATCCTCAGACAATTGAAAACTTGTTCATATGCGCTTAAGCAACGCTTGTGAATTTAAAATATTATCTTCGTGCGGCTGTTTATCAAATCTGAGATGGCAAGTCGTTGGCTTCAGCCCCCATGCCATGAGTGCTGGGTGTTAGGGATAAACTTGAGCGCTCTTGTTCCCATTTTTGGGTCCTTTCGAGGGAGGCGCTCAACGAACGTAACCAGGCAACCGGACTTATAGTGCTTGAACACTCTCACTTAGCCATAGAATTCTATAATTTTAAATTTCGCTAAGCCCCTAGTATTCGGAAGACCGAGTTCGGGCGCTTATCCACGCCTTTGGCAGACAATGCCGGCTCCTCGCTCTAAGCGGCATAAGTCTTTAAGGACCCTAAAAACCTCTCGAACAGCGACCAGCTCTCGCCCTATCATGACGGCCGTTTTAGCTTTCTCCATTGAGGTGCTCAACCCAGCTCAACCGGGCACAATCGCAAAGTGGTTCTCCCAGCTACCTTAGCCGATATAACGGAACGTAAGGTACCAAAACATGGGAGCCGGGCAAACCCAACTATTGACCCAAGACATGATTCGGAGCCGATGCATATAATGCTATAAGTTCGGGGTGCCGCACTTGTGAAAGTGTTCGGACTTGTCACACCATGTTTTTGGGGTACATAAGCCCCAGGTGTGGTGGCCGTACTAAATTTTACGGTTGCGCAATGTCATAGATAAACATATACAATGGGAAAGAATGCAATATTAGGCAAGAGCTATATATTGTTTATTCAAAAGAAACTGCAAATAAAAGCAGAACGATACAAATTTGGCGATAAGTAAGGTAATGGACTTTGACATGTCCTTCTTCCGTGGGTAAGCTCATGGATGGTATGTAAAAGCAGGTATAATGCTCGTAATGGAGACCACCGGACACTCGGCGTAACTTTCCCTGGTTGTTGCATCGTGAGTTCGGCAATTCTAGTGCCGGACAGGGCTTCTGGAGAACAGAGTCCTGAAAGTAAGAGAAAAGAAGAAAGAAAAAGAATGACACAATCGGGAGCCCCTGGTGCGGTTGAGCCGCATTCTGGGCGTGCCGTGGTTGTGGCCCGTCCCCTATGCCCATGGTGCTTCAGAGCGCAATTACGTGCGTAGGTAATCGGCTTCGCGAGTTCGCGAGGGCTGGGGTTAGCCGATTGCTACGCTTGTTCGGAGCGTGCTAGGCGGTCTTGTTGTAGGTTACTCCGGCGCTTTGACGGTGTCCGCACATTTAATAGCCGGACTCGAGAATTGCCTTAAGAGGCTGCTTTGTACTTCGCCGCAGGGCGGCAGATGCTCCTCCGCTCGGAGGAGCGTTGATGTTCCATTGACCGTGATTACGCCTCGAGGGCCTGGCATCTTGAGCTTGAGGTACGCCAGAAAAGCGGCACCGCATTGAATTTTGGCGAACGCGGGTTCGCCTTAGCAAAGGCGTGATAGCCGCTTGCGGAACGGAACTATGTCAAGATTAACTCTCACTTCGCAAGTTACCCGGGATCCGGCGACCACTTCAAGTGTAACGGAGCCTGTATAGTTGGCCTCTACACCGGAATGACGCCTTTAAAGGTCGTCTTTGTGGGTTTGATTCTTGACGGTCTATGCCCATTTTATGCGACCGTATCCTGATAAATCAGGTTCAGGGCTGCTGCCGCTGTCCATCGTGACTCGGTGAGGTGAAATCCGTCAATAATTGGGTCAAGAACCAATGCGGCGAAACCGGGCCGTGGCGGATGCTAGTGGGGTGGTCCTTCCGATCAAAGGTGATCGGGCAGAAGACCATGGGTTGAACTTCGGGCGATCGCTCCATCGCATATACGCCCCTTAGTGCACGCCCACCCCTTTTGGGAATGTGGGTTGCGTATATCATGTTCATCGTCCGCACTTGTGTGGGAAAGCCCTTCATCCTCTATTGTTCGGGCGGCCGGGCTCTTCCTCGCCATCGCTATGCAGCCCCTTGTCGTTGTTTTCAGCGTTTAGCTTGCTCGCTTGTTGAACACCCAACAATCCCTGTTGGTGTGGTTGGCTAGTTTTCGGGGTGCCATGTATCCGCACAAGCGATCGAGTATTCGGTCCAAGCTGGACGGGCCCTAGGTATTTCTTTTGAATGATAAGCTTCTTCCGGCCGGGTTTGGAGCCTCTGAATCCGGCATTTATCGTGGGTATCTTCAGCATTGTCACTTTATTAATGCGGCGCGTATGCTTATGCTTGTTGCGACGCCGCCATTGCTGTCCTTGGTATCCGAACTACCGTGGTGTTTGGCCGAAGTTGTTGCTTTGAGCTAGCCAGCTGTCCTCTCCCCGCAAAAGCGGGTCATGAGTGTGGTGAGGGCTGCCATGGATTTGACTTTTCTGTCCTAGGTGCTTAAGACTAGCCACTCGTCGCGGATGTTGTGTTTGAAGGCTACTAGCGCCTCTGCATCCGGACAGTCGACGATTTGATTTTTCTTGGTTAAGAACCGTGTCCAGAATTGTCTGGCCGATTCATCTGGCTGCTGAATTAGGTGGCTTAGGTCATCGGGCGTCTGGTGGTCGCACATATGTGCTCTGGAAGTTATCGAGGAATGCGGATTCCAGGTCCTACCTTCAACCGATTTACTATTCTGGCAAGATTTTTTGCCAATGCCGATCTGGTCCTTTTAGCTTGAGTGGGATGTATTTTATGGCATGTAGATCGTCATCATGGGCCATGTGGATATCGAGGAGATAGTCCTCGATCCGGACCCATGAGGATCTGTGGTACCATCGTGATGATTCGATGTTTACGGTTTGAAGCCCTCGTGATTTGATGATCCATTACTTCATCTCATGAAGCATAGTGGGTGTCTTGACGCCTCAGATTAGGCTATATCACGGCGTAGCTCATATGAGCTGTGTCTCATCGTGGTTCGGCCCGGCCAGGTTGTTGTATCCGCGTGACGGTAATCATCACGCAGTCGTTACGCCAGCGATCTGTAGATCGATCTTGTTTGCTTTGCCTTATCCTCTAGTATATCTCGCAAGTCCGGCGCGTTCTCCCGTGCCTTGGTACTTTTGAGCGGCATCGGGCGTGGCTTGAGCGGAGGGCCGAGAGGCTTTCTCTATCGCGCCACCGGTGGCCGGGTCTGCCATGTCGGCATACCGGTGACGCTGGTGCTTCCTCCTCCGACGAGGCAACGGCCTGCGTTTGGGGTAGCTTTTGGAGGGCGTTGAAGTTCGTACTCTTGGCTGCAAGGACTTCATCCATCCGTCGACTAGAAAGTCTTGGTCAGCTCTAAGCTCTGCTTGCTGCTTTTCCTTGTGGCTACTTGCCGTGGCCATAAGCTCGCTGCTTGAAATGCTCCTGCTCGCGGGATCCTCGTGCACGTAAATATTCGTTGTCGCCGAGGCTTGCCTCATCTTCGAGGGAGGCATATAATTATCGCCCTCTACCTCTCCGGCATGCCGCTCTATCATGAGGGCTGGCTTCTCCCTCCTCCTGTGCTGAATCCTGCTGGAGGGGGTTGTCTTCGGCACTGTCCGGGGTGTTATTATCTCCCGTGCCGGAATCACCGTTTTTGCTGTGGCGGGATTTAGAGCGGCGCCGCTGACGCCGACGCTTGGGCTGTTTCTTGGAGGGGTCATCCTCCGCTGTTCCATCGCCATTCCCATCTTTTGGGATGTCCACCATGTATATGTCGTATGACGAGGTGGCCTTCCAGTGCCCCGTGGGCGCTGGCTTTCGATCGCCTCCGGCACCGCCGTCCATACCGTCGATGTCTTCGAGTCGAAGTCGAGCATGTCGGTTAAATCATCGGCGTGGCTACAAAGTCGGTGGTGGATGGGCGTTGAATTTCTTCGTCGTCCGAATCCCAACCTTCCCCGATCAGTAGTTCAGCCAGTGGCTCCCGACAAAAAGAGAGACTTTAATGAGTTCAGGATATCACCAAAGGGCGAGTGCCGAAGACGTCCGCGCGGTGAACTCCATAATCGCGCCCAATCGGATTCGACCGCAGGGCGCTGGAGGTTCGAGTCCGGAAGGAGTCCCAAGACTGGAGTCACGAAGCTTCAGCAGCGACAGGGATGGTGTTCGCTCAATCGCCGTAGAGATTTCAAATTTCGAGGCGGTGTCCAACCAACCGCCCTCGATCGGCGTAAACCGGCTCCGGATTAAGGGTCGGGCGGAGCTGGTGCGCTCTCCGCAGCAATCGCTCGGCCGACAGAGCCAGATCGCACCCATCGAGACAAAGGCGGCATCGCCGCCGTTGCGGCTCGAATCCATCGAAGATCAAGTCTCCGCGATATCGGCCGTATAGTTCAAGCTTTCCAAATCCGACCTGATGGCCAGGGGTGTAGCTTTCAATCTGCTCCAGATGGCCTAGCGAATTGGCCCGCAGAGCAAAGCCGCCGAATACGAAGATCTGTCCGGGGAGAAAAATCTCACCCTGGACTGCGTCGTTGCTGGTGATTGAAGGAGCCATCGGGCCTATAGGTGACGTGTAGCGACCTGACCCAAAATCGGTCAAATCTCTGTGTCTGTACCATCCCAAGATCATGCTGGTACTCACAGTACATCGATATAGTAATCAAAGTTCAATCACACCTGAATTTTATTACACGCATTCTCATATAGAGTCTTTATTACAAGAGAATAAATTCGCTCAAGGCCAACTCATGAGAAATAAACTACTAATGCTGCGAAGGCCGAAGGTAAAGCGAGTCCATCCGACTCCAAAGGGCAATCGCCAAGCGCTGAGCGTAGCCTCACTCCTCGATCGGAATATATCTCTTGCAACATAATACGTTGCAGCCATGTAGGTCGACTTTTGGAATAAGCTGGCAAGTCATGAAGAATAACAATAATAGAGTTACTACACTATATGCATTTTGGGTGTGGAGCTCTAAGTTTCATCATTTTGCGTAAAGCCAATTTTATCCTACTACAAAGGACTTGTTTGCAAATTACTACAAATTGTTGGTAGTTATTGAGATGGTTCCGCCAACCAATATCTCGCTCCCAAATTATTAAGTCATAAACCCCTCAAATTAATTCATTAGTTTCAAAGTGTTGAGAATTCGAATACTTCCAAGGTCCAGAGGCTCAAATGTCCGTGAATCGGGACACGGCTAATCGATTAGGTTATAACTCTGCAGAGGCTTGCGCACTTTCTCCGCAAGAATCATTCCCTCCTTTTAAAGTCTTCGCACTTCATGGTGTTTGAAGACAGGCCAGATGAAACAGGGTCTTCCAAAGAGTTCTTCCGCTCTGCGGTACCCATCCAATCCTACCGTTCTTCTACATCTCGTAGTACCGGCCCAGCCAAATCACTACTAGGGTTGACCCAACAGAGCCCATAATGGCTTGCGGCTGCACAGTAAGCTTCCGTCATGGGGCATCCATCCTTCTCTTTGTGGCTGGGTGAAGCTTTCCGCAGGATGTCATGGCGCTTCTCCATGCATCCGGCCACCACCGGGTGCTCCAGGTGCCCGCCAACCGTCCTCCACCCGAGTGATTTTCCTCAAGTCCATCTTGATCATTGTAGTTCATGGGGTTGTCATCATCATTGACTCTCACATCGTGCTTATGAATATCACTCATCCCAAATCCCGTCTACGAGCATAGCAAAAGTAACTACTACGCCCGGGATCATGGTAACAAGGGATTGGTTCATCCTACCACATGATACTACTCAAGTTTAATGACTTCAAGATTTCACTACTGCATGCATGGTGGGGTGGTGACAACTACTAATGCACAAAAACATAGGTATAGAAATAACATGATCAAAACTTGCCTTTTTGATGATCCTCGTAAGCTAAAAAAAGAGTCGTAGTAGCAAGCTTACAGATCTCGAAACTCTACCGAGACAAACAATAACACAATAAGCACAAAGCCATAGGATCACACAACATAACAAAAGTAACATAACACAACAAAACAATCAAAACCAAATCCAAAAGAAAAACTCAAAGAAACCAATTCAAAGTTTTTCCCTACTCCAAACAATAACTAAAATAGTTTTTATATAACAAAAATTTCTTAAAATAACCTAATCATGGTTTTAGGTTAACTTAACAGAAAAGGATTCACTAAGCAACTAGGAGCAAAAAGAATTAATTAAAAAGCTATTATAAAACTCATTTTAGGCCTAATCCAATTTCTATTAAGAAAAATAATTTAAAACTTTTATTAATTATAAATAAAAGTTCAACTATTAGGATGACAGAAACTAACCTAGAATAACTAATCACAAGTTAAAAATAAATTAATTTACTAATTAATTTAATAGGAAAACAGGAACTAGTTAATTAATTAGGATTAATAGGATTCTGCTTAAAACTAATTATTTATTAATCCTAAAATACCAAAGTTAATTTCTAGGGTTTGGCAATGGCAAAATAAAGTGGTGACAAAAGAATCATGCAGAAATAATTTTTCTAACTAAAATTATAGCAGATTTACTATTCTGACTAAAACAATATTAAAGCATTTTTAATTATTTTAACATAGCTAAATATATATTTTGCAGAAACTACATAAAATTTGCAATCCAACAAAAAAGAATCACTCAAAAATATTAAACAGAATAAAAGATATACATTTTTGAAAACTGAAACTATTCGCTAAAAGCAGAAAATCAAAATAAAAGAAAAAGGCCTAATGGGCCTATCATGCCTCAATACGTTAGATAGGCTAAACGGGCTCTAGGGTTTAAACTAAAAGAACCGGGCCTAAAATAAAAACCTAAACAAAAAAAAAATAAGCCGAGTGGACCGGCGGTTTTCTAACTAAAACCTATTCTTCGGGGCTTCTAATCTTAGCCGTAGATCTACGATCGGACCAGGGAGGGTGAGGTCAGGACTTCACGGACTCAGCGTGGCGGGCGAAAAATGCTCAGGCGTCCGGACGTCCATGAGCTCGTGACTCGTCGGGAAGACGCGCCTTACGAGCACGGTAGGAGGGTTCGGTGGTGTTGGGGAGGGTCGGGGTGCACCAGGGCGTCGACGGCGGCAACAATGGCGGCGGGGAGGTGCTCGGGACTCCGGCGACGTCGAGTGGGAGGAAGAGGGGTGCGGCGAGCTCTCGGGGGGGGGGGGGGGGAATGGGGTGCGAGGCCCGGCCCTTTATAGCCCTGAGGTCGGGCTTGCCTCGGAAGGGCATCGGGGCTGTCGGGGTATCCGGATCCTTGGATCCGTGGACCTCCCATGAGCGGGCGGTGGGGCGAGGGGGAAGAAGAGGGGGGGTCCCAGGTCACGTGAGAGGGAGAGAGGCGAGGGGTCGGGTGGCCGAGGCCTAGGCCTTCAAGTAGCGAAGTGCGAGGGATGAGCTGGGCCGGCTCGGCTCGGGCTACCAGCTTGGCCGGGGCTGGGCTATTTGAAGGAGGGCTACTGGGCACTGGGGGCTTTATTTGGCCGGGCGCCTGGGAGTTTTCTTTTATTTTTAAATAAAACAAAAACAAAAATAAAACAGTATCTATAAATATTTTATATAGGGCATATATATACCAAAATGATCAGGGGAATATTCCCTTTCATTTGAACATTTTTCCAAAGGCAAAATCCAAACTTCATAAAAATCCATTTTTTTCAAATTCAAATAAATTTCAGATTTGAATCCAAATCTTTTGGCAATGTTTCCTCTGATATTTTTGGAGTGGTTGCTCCTCTCATACTTTTGATCAAGTATTTATCGTGCTTGGTTTTTGAAATGATTCCACATGCCAAAGTTTGAAATTCAAATTCAAAACTCAAAATTCTCCTCAAAGCTTCAAATGGCATTCAAATTCAAACAGGATGCATAGGATGTAGCTATAATTGTAAAACATTCCAAATAGGAAATTTGGGATGTTACAAACCTACCCACCTTAAGATGAATCTCACCCTCGAGATTCGGGTTGGCTAACAAATAGGTGCGGGTGATCTCGAAGAAGGTCTTCTTCGCTCCCGTGTGGCTTCTTCCTCGGTGTGGTGACTCCATAGCACCTTGCAAAATTTGATGACCTTGCTGCGGGTGACTACCTTGCAGTCTAGAATCTGACGGGTTTCTCCTTGTAAGTCGAGATCACTATCAAGCTGTATGGCCTCTAGGGGCCTTTGTGTCTCTCAACGGAACATCGGCCATGTCGGCATGACACTTCTTCACCGAGAAACATGGAAGACATCATGAACTCCGGACAATCCTTCGGCAATTCCAACTTGTATGCAACTTCTCCCACGGCGTTCGAGGATTTTGTATGGGCCAATGAATCGGGTGCTAACTTTCCTTTGACTCCAAACCTCTTGATCCCACGAAGTGGAGACACACGAATATGCTCGGTCTCCGACTTCGTAAGTTACCTCCTTGCGCTTACTGTCGGCATAACTCTTCTGTCTCGACTGTGCTATCTTGAGCCTGTCTCGAATCAGCTTGACTTTCTCTTCGGAATCCTTGATAAGATCGGGACCGAAAAGTGATCGATCTCCAACACTATCCCACAGCAATGGTGTTCTGCACCTCCTTCCGTATAGAGCTTCGAAAGGGGCCATCTTCAAACTGGATTGATAACTGTTGTTGTATGAGAACTCTGCGTACGGCAAATTATCATCCCAGCTAGACCCATAGTCTAGCACACAAGCTCTCAACATGTCCTCCGTAATCTGATTGACTCTCTCGCCCATCACTGCTCATGCGGATGAAAAGCTGTATCTTGAATTCCAGCCTCGTGCCCAAAGTTTCATGCAACCGCTTCCAAAACTTTGAGGTAAACTGTGTTCCTCTATCGACACGATTTTCCTCGGAACTCCATGCGGACATACGATCCTGGTCATGTATATCTTGGCCAACTTAGCAATCGTATAAGTAGTCTTCACGGGAATGAAGTGAGCTACCTTGGTCAAACGATCAACCACTACCCAGATAGAATCATAACCTGAACGGGTCCTGGGTAATCCTGTGATGAAATCCATTCCAAGTTTCTCCCATTTCCAATCGGGAATCGGCAAAGGTTGAAGTAACCCTGCTGGCTTCTGATGTTCTGCCTTTACACGTTGACAAACATCGCATACGGCAACGTACTCGGCAATATCCTTCTTCATACCTGTCCACCAGAAACTTTGCTTCAAATCCAGGTACATCTTGGTGTTGCCGGGGTGAATCGAGTACGGTGAATCATGAGCCTCTGAAGAATTAGTTTCACGAGTTCGGGATCATTGGGCACATAAATGCGATCCTCGAACCATATAGCTCCGTATTCATCCTTACGAAATCCTTTAGCTTTTCCTTCATTCAACTTTTGCTTAATTTCATCAATTTCCTTGTCCGACTTACGGGCTTCCACGGATCCTTTCGGTCAAGGTGGACTGAACTTCCAGAGTTGCAACAAATCCTCTTGGAACTATCTCCACCGGAGATCTCGAGGTCATCGACTAACTCCTGGGGTAATCCTCCGCCTGTAGAGTATTCACATAACTCTTACGACTCAAAGCATCTGCTACAACATTAGCTTTACCGGGGTGGTAATGCAATCTCATGTCATAGTCCTTTATCAATTCTAGCCATCTCCTCTTGCTGAGATTCAATTCCTTCGTGTGAAAATATACTTCAAGCTCTTGTGATCTGTGTAAACATCACAACGGTTTCCGATGAGGAAATGTCTCCAGTCTTGAGTGCATGCACTACGGTTGCTAACTCCAAATCATGTGTGGCATAATTCAGCTCGTGTGGTCGTAGCTGTCCGGAGGTATAAGCTACAACTTTTCCTTCCTGCATGAGTACTCCTCCCAGTCCTTGACGAGAAAGCGTCACAATATACACAGTAATCCTTGTGTATGTCCGCAAAATCAGTAATCGGGCTGTAACCAAACGTTTCTTCAATTCCTCGAAACCGGCTTCACAAGCCTCGGTCCAAACATACTTGGCTTCCTTCTTCAACAGCTCAGTCATGGGCTTGGCAATCTTCGAGAAATTCTCAATAAACCTCCGATAATATCCTGCGAGTCCAAGAAAACTGCGGATCTCCTTGGTATGGTGGGTGACCGCCAATCGGTGGTGATACAACCTTGGTGGGGTCAATCGCTATTCCTTCTCCTGAAATAACATGTCCGAGGAATCCGACTTCCTTCAGCCAGAATTCACATTTACTGAACTTGGCATACAACTGATGTTCTCGGAGTTTCTCCAGAACTAGACGCAAATGTTCCTTATGCTCTTCCTCGCTCTTGGAGAAAATCAAGATATCATCGATGAACACCACGACAAACTTGTCCAGATATTCCATGAACACCTTGTTCATCAAATTCATGAAGTATGCGAGGAGCATTAGTCAATCCAAATGACATGACGGTATACTCATATAAACCATACCGTAGTGAATGCTGTTTTGGGTATATCCTTTTCACGGATCTTCAATCGATGATACCCGATCGAAGATCGATCTTAGAAGAATACCTTGGCTCCAACTAGCTGATCAAATAAATCATTAATCATCGGTAGAGGGTACTTGTTCTTGATGGTCACGCCGTTCAACGAGCGATAATCAACAACCATTCTCAAGGTTCCATCCTTCTTCTCTACCAAAAGAATCGGGCTCCCCAAGGTGATGAGCTTGGCCGAATATATCCCTTCTCTAATAGCTCATTAATTTGGTTCTTGATCTCCTTCAAATCGTTCGGTGGCATCCGATAAGGTCTCTTGGATATTGGGGCTGTGCCGGGCAATAACTCAATCAGAAATTCAATGTCCCTGTCCGGTGGCATTCCTGGTAATTCCTCCGGAAACACATCGGGAAAGTCTTGCACTACTGGCACTTCCTCCTGAACAACTCCCGTGAGGGAATGCACCTGATTCTTCATCCGGTCAGTGCTGGCTACATACTTGATCCTCTTACGCTCGGGTGGTGAGCAGAATAGACTTCTTGAGCACAGTCTATGTTCCCTTCAAACTTCACAACCAATCCATGCCTAGGATTACATCCAAGGTCCGGGTTTCCAACACTATGAGGTCTGCGGAAATTTATGGTTCCCGATGTTGAGGTTGCATGACGTGCCTAAGCCCGCCATCATTTCTCCTCCCGCAGAATCGACGCGAAGGGGGCTTCTAAGGGTTTTAGTGCCAACCCGTACTTTTCCACAACTACCCTTGATATGAATGAATGCGTTGCACCGTAATCAAAGAGTACCAATACTGAACGTGAATTCAATAAAAACTTACCAACCACGATTCCGGCTGATCATAGACGTCCTCCACGTCGATGTGGTTCACACGAGCACGAGGGAACGGATTGGGCTTCTTCACTGAGCCTCCATTGCCATTTCCATTCCTCTTGCTTGGCCTCCGGGCAGTCGGTGGCATAGTGCCCCGCCTTACGGCACTTGAAGCGGTGATGTGGCTCGAGATCCTTGAGCCGGGCAGAATGGTGCTGATTGCCATTACCATTGCCATTGCCATTGCCATGGCTTGACTTGTTGTCCTGGCTGCGGTTGTTCCCATTTCCTCCATGGTTATGACCTCCATGGTTATGATGGGTGTGCCCTCCTGAGTATGGTGCATAACGGGGCTTCTGCTGAGCTCCCGAGTTGTGTTTCCCCTGGCTGTACTTCCGCTTGCGGCTTTCTATCTGCTGCTGCTTGCCTTCAAGTATGGTGGCCTTGTCTACCAGCTCCTGGTAATTGTTGAAGGTAGCCACCACAAGCTGCATGCCCAGTTCATCATTGAGTCCCTCGAGGAACTTCTCACCTTGGCGGCATCTGTGGCCACATCATCGGGGCATAGCGAGCAAGCTTGTTGAACTCATCCACGTCTTTGTGCCGCGGTCACGGTTCCCTGGCGTAAGTTGCGGAAATCACGCTTCTTAGGACTCATGGCTCCACCGAGACATATGAGCGGTCGCAGAAAAGGCCTTTCTTTGGAATTGATCCCAAGTGATGGCACCAATGGGAAAAGTGGCGTGTAGTTCTCCCACCAAGAAGCTGCAGGTCCATCAAGTTGATCGCTGCAAAGCGCACCTTCTCAAAGATCGGTGCATCCAACGGTGACTAGCTCTCTTCCGATTTTGCGGAGCCAATCATCAGCCACAATCGGCTCGGTGCTACTAGAGAACACCGGCGGATTCAACCTCGTAAATCGAGTCAAGTTGTCCACGATGGGTGGTGGCGGTGGATTGTTGTTGTTGTTACGATTCTGAATGAGTATCTCGCATGAGGGCATTCTGCTGCTTTGGAAATGGCTGGGTGAGCTCGGCGGAAAAACCGATGTCACGCCTCGGGAGGCATCTCGGTGTTTTGGAGTGGATGAGAAATTAGAATAGAACAATGGTCTATGAGGAATAACACTACCCATATGAATGCACAAACAAAACACACCAATCATTTATTCATTCCACTCAAACATGGTTCAAACTCGATTACAAAAGCTCATGACTAATCGAAGGAAAAACATCGGCCTAACTGATCGTCGAAAAAGATAAAAGATAACATGGTGGTCGACTAAAAGTCTTCATCAGTGGCGCCTCCTCTTGGGGTTTCCTTCAGTGGTACTCCCTTCAAAATCCTGATCATTGCTCACGAGGGGTCCTTCATCTCCACTCGGATAAAGGTCCTCTCCCAAGTCCATCTTTTTCCTCTATCGCGGCAAGCTTCATCTTGGTCGTCGACTATCTCCATGAAGTCCGTGATTTCTTCCTCATGGCCAAGGAAGTCTGCGCGTGCCTTCTCCTCCAGTTTCAGTTCGCGGAACAAAAGCTTCCAGTGTGTCTTGAGTTACGCGAGTCTGGATCTCCCGCTTCCCGAGAAGACACTCCAAGTCCCGGACATAAGAGAGAATGGAATCGTCCTCGACGATGCGGATGATATCTCCATTCCTTGCCCTGCGAGAAACCATGGCGAGGTGCGAGTGATCGAGCTCGGCCTGTACTCCTCTCGGAGATGTCCAAGTGCTCGATAGATCGCCACGTCCCTTCCGATGATCCAGCTTGAACTCGGTGAACTCAAAGTTGATAGGCTCCGTGTGTCCTCCAAAGGTTCTCCACAGGATATACACTTCAATCCTCATGGCGGGTGTCCGTCGAAGTGCATTGGTTGGCTTCCGGTGATCGAGGGCGAGCTATCTTCAGCTTCTTTACCATCTGGACCAGCTTCTGCCAAGGGCATCGTCTCATCGGGCCGGCAAAGCTCCGTAGCAAAACTGGGGTGAACTCGGCGGCCATCTAGAATGTTGCAAAGGGAGAAGAGTCGAGAATAGAACGAGGGGAGAATTTACGGAATGAAAAGGATTTAAAGTAAATGGTCTCGCTAATGGCTTTCCGATCCTAGGGGTTACGATCCTCTGGTCAGGCGTGTGCTCTGATACCATCTCTCAGAGCGACCTGACCCAAAATCGGTCAAATCTACGTATGCATGCCATCCCAAGATCATCTTTGGTACTCACGGTACATCGATATAGTAATCAAAGTTCAATCACACCTGAATTTTATTACACGATTCTCATATAGAGTCTTTATTACAAGAGAATAGAATTCGCTCAAAGGCCAACTCATGAGAAATAAACTACTAATGCTGCGGAAGCGTCGAAGGTAAAGCGAGTCCATCCGACTCCAAAGGGCAATCGCCAAGCGCGGGCGTAGCCTCACTCTGATCGGAATATATCTACGCAACATAATACGTTGCAGCCATGTAGGTCAGCTTTTGGAATAAGCTGGCAAGTCATGAAGAATAACAATAATAGAGTTACTACACTATATGCATTTTTGGTACGTGGAGCTCTAAGTTTCATCATTTTGCGTAAAGCCAATTTTATCCTACTACAAAGTGGACTTGTTTGCAAATTACTACAAATTGTTGGTAGTTATTGAGATGGTTCCGCCAACCAATATCTCGTTCCCAAATTATTAAGTCATAAACCCTCAAATTAATTCATTAGTTTTAGGTGTTGAGAATTCGAATACTTCCAAGGTCCAGAGGCTCAAATGTCCGTGAATCGGGGACACGGCTAATCGATTAGGTTATAACTTTCTGCAGAGGGCTTACATGACTTTCCCCCAAGAATCATTCCCTCCTTTTAAAGTCTTCGCACTTCATGGTGTTTGAAGGCAGACCAGATAAACAGGTCTTCCAAAGAGTTCTTCTCTCTGCGATGCTCCATCCAATCCTACCGTTCTTCTACATCTCGTAGTACCGTCCGGCCAGGCGTCACTACTAGGGTTGACCCAGCCAGAGCCCATAATGGCTTGCGGCTGCACAGTAAGCTTCGGTCATGGGGCATCCATCCTTCTCTTTGTGGCTGGGTGAAGCTTTCCATGAGATGTCATGGCGCTTCTCCATGCATCCCGGCCACCACTTTGGGTGCTCGAGGGTGCCGTCGGCCAAATCCTCCACCCAGTAGTGATTTTCAAAGTCCATCTTGATCATTGTAGTTCATGGGGTTGTCATCATCATTGACTCTCACATCGTGCTTATGAATATCACTCATCCCAAATCCCGCCTCTGAGCATAGCAAAGTAACTACTACGTCCGGGATCATGGTAACAAGGGATTGGTTCATCCTACCACATGATACTACTCAAGTTTAATGACTTCAAGATTTCACTACTGCATGCATGGTGGGGTGGTGACAACTACTAATGCACAAAAAACATAGGTATAGAAATAACATGATCAAAACTTGCCTTCTTGATGATCCTCGTAAGCTAAAGAGTCAGTAGTAGCAAGCTTAGCACTCAAGGAAACTCTACCGAGACAAACAATAACACAATAAGCACAAAGCCATAGGATCACACAACATAACAAAAGTAACATAACACAACAAAACAATCAAAAACCAAATCCAAAAGAAAAACTCAAAGAAACCAATTCAAAGTTTTTCCCTACTCCAAACAATAACTAAAATAGTTTTTATATAACAAAAATTTCTTAAAATAACCTAATCATGGTTTTAGGTTAACTTAATGAAAAGGATTCACTAAGCAACTAGGAGCAAAAAAGAATTAATTAAAAAGCTATTATAAAACTCATTTTAGGCCTAATCCAATTTCTATTAAGAAAAATAATTTAAAACTTTTATTAATTATAAATAAAAGTTCAACTATTAGGATGACAGAAACTAACCTAGAATAACTAATCACAAGTTAAAAATAAATTAATTTACTAATTAATTTAATAGGAAAACAGAACTAGTTAATTAATTAGGATTAATAGGATTCTGCTTAAAACTAATTATTTATTAATCCTAAAATACCAAAGTTAATTTCTAGGGTTTGGCAATGGCAAAATAAAGTGGTGACAAAAAGAATCATGCAGAAATAATTTTTCTAACTAAAATTATAGCAGATTTACTATTCTGACTAAAACAATATTAAAGCATTTTTAATTATTTTTAACATAGCTAAATATATATTTTGCAGAAACTACATAAAATTTGCAATCCAACAAAAAAAGAATCACTCAAAATTATTAAACAGAATAAAAGATATACATTTTTGAAAACTGAAACTATTCGCTAAAAGCAGAAAATCAAAATAAAAGAAAAAAGGCCTAATGGGCCTATCTTTGTACAATGCGTTAGATAGGCTAAGCGGGCTCTAGGGTTTAAACTAAAAGAACCGGGCCTAAAATAAAAACCTAAACAAAAAAAAATAAGCCGAGTGGACCGGCCGGTTTTCTAACTAAAACCTACCCCTTCGGGGGCTTCTAATCTTAGCCGTAGATCTACGATCGGACGGGGGAGGGGTGAGGCCGAGACTTACGGACTCGACGGCGGCGGGCGGCGAAAATGTTCGGGCGTCCGGACGCCGGGCGAAAGCTCCGTGACTCGTCGGGAAGACGCGCACGAGCACG
The DNA here is from genome assembly GCA_021605145.1 of Aegilops bicornis. Classification (NCBI taxonomy): domain Eukaryota; kingdom Viridiplantae; phylum Streptophyta; class Magnoliopsida; order Poales; family Poaceae; genus Aegilops; species Aegilops bicornis. Next base: position 463,924,008 of record CM038671.1, read on the forward strand.
AGGAGGTTCGGTGGTGTTAGGGAGGGTCGGGGTGCACCAGGCGTCGGCCAGGCGGCAACAATGGCGGCGGGAGGTGCTCGGGACTCCGTGACGTCGAGTGGGAGGAAGAGGGTGCAGCGAGCTCTCGGGGAATGGGTGGGGGCGGCCCTGTCTCGCCCTGGGGTCGGGCTTGCCTCGGAAGGGCATCGGGGGCTGTCGGGGTATCCCGGATCCTTCGGGATCCGGTGGACCTCCGGCCAGCCAGCGTGTAAGCGTGGGCGAGGAAGAAGAGGGGTCCCACGGGTCAGCCGAGAGGGAGAGAGGCGAGGGGTCGGGTGGCCGAGGCCTAGGCCTTCAGGCGGCGAAGTGCGAGGGGATGAGCTGGGCTGGCTCGGCTTTCTGGCCTGGCCATTAGGCGTGGCTCTTGGAGGGCGGCGCTGGCTGGGCCTGGGTGCTTTCGGCTGGCGCCTGGGAGTTTTCTTTTATTTTTAAATAAAACAAAAACAAAAATAAAACAGTATCTATAAATATTTTATATAGGGCATATATATACCAAAATGATCGGGGAATATTCCTTTCATTTGAACATTTTTCCAAAGGCAAAATCCAAACTTCATAAAAATCCATTTTTTTCAAATTCAAATAAATTTCAGATTTGAATCCAAATCTTTTGGCAATGTTTCCTCTGTTATTTTTGGAGTGGTTGCTCCTCTCATACTTTTGATCAAGTATTTATCAGGCTTGGTTTTTTGAAATGATTCCCACATGCCAAAGTTTGAAATTCAAATTCAAAACTCAAAATTCTCCGAAGCTTCAAATGGCATTCAAATTCAAACAGGATGCATAGGATGCTTAGCTATAATTGTAAAACATTCCAAATAGGAAATTTGGGATGTTACATGACGACACAGAGGAACTCTCAATGAAAGCACCAATGTCGGTGTCAAAACCGGCGGATCTCGGGTAAGGGGGTCCCGAACTGTGCGTCTAGGCGGATGGTAACAGGAGACAAGGGACACGATGTTTTTACCCAGGTTCGGGCCCTCTCGATGGAGGTAAAACCCTACTCCTGCTTGATTAATATTGATGATATGGGTAGTACAAGAGTAGATCTACCACGAGATCAGAGAGGCTAAACCCTAGAAGCTAGCCTCTGGTATGATTGTTGTTCGTCCTACGGACTAAAACCCTCGGTTTATATAGACACCGAATAGGGTTAGGGTTACACAGAGTCGGTTACAATGGTAGGAAATCTACATTTCCGTATCGCCAAGCTTGCCTTCCACGCCAAGGAAAGTCCCATCCGGACACGGCACGAAGTCTTCAATCTTGTATCTTCATAGTCCAGGAGTCCGGCCAACGGTGATAGTTCGGCTATCCGGACACCCCCTAGTCCAGGACTCCCTCAACACTCTTCCAAACCCACTTTCAATACTATTGCAAACACTAATATCAGTCTCATATTCATCATGGGGCTTAAATAAATTTTCAAGATCATAAAAAGAATCACCCCAATCATGATCATTGCAACAAATAGTAGACATAGAAAAACTAGCATCCCCAAGCTTAGGGTTTAGCATATTATTAACACAATTGGCATTAAGAGAATTTATAATAACATCATTGCAATCATGGTTTTTATCGAAGAAACTACCAAGTATGGGTGCAATAGCAACGATCTCATGTTTAACATAAGGATCTATAGCAAATTCATCTTCATAAATATTGGCATCATGGCCACAAGAATAGCAAGCATCATATTCATCAAGGGATATTTTAATCAAATCATCAGAATCATCATTATCTATAGATTCATGCATATGATTATTTTTTTCCAAAGCAACGGTCATTCTCTCAATAAATTCTTTGACATGGACATTATGAGTATAGTTTTCATAGCAATATTTAAGTATGTCAAAATTTTCATATTCGTAGAGAGTAAGATCATACTTTTGAATCAAAGAAGCAACTTCATAAGCACCCTTAAAAGCAACAAATTCTTCAATTTGTTCGGTATCATAGTAACTATAAACACCCTTTGCATAGGAAGATAAGATTTAATTTTCATTAAACTCACATAGGTAGGGAAGGTGTTTTTTAGGGTTCTTAGAGTAACGCATTAAGCAAGATGACATGATGTAGAGGTATAAACTCAAGCAATATGATATAAACCCCATATTTTTATCCTCGATGGCAACAGTACAATACGTGCCTTTTGCTGCCTCATCACACCGGGAAAGGACACCAAGATTGAACCCAAAGCTAAGCACTTCTCCCACTGCAAGAAAGATCAATCTAGTAGGCCAAACTAAACTGATAATTCGAAGAGACTTGCAAAGATATCAAATCATGCATATAAGAATTCAGAGAAGAACCAAATAATATTCATAGATAATCTTGTTCATAAATCCAAAATTCATTGGATCTCGGCAAACGCACCGAAAAAGAGTATTACATCGAATAGATCTCCAAGAACAACGAGGAGAACTTTGTATTGAGAATCAAAGAGAGAGAAGAAGCCATCTGCCTAATAACTATGGATCCGAAGGTCTGTGGTAAACTACTCACACTTCATCGGAGAGGCAATGGTGTTGATGTAGAAGCCCTCCATGATCGATTCCCCCTCTCGGCAGATCGCTGTGAAAAAGGCCCCAAGATGGGATCTCCACAGGTATGAGAAGGTTGCGGCGGTGGAAAAGTGGTTTCGTGGCTCCCCTGATGTTTCTATGGTATAAGAGTATATATGGGCGAAAAGAAATGCGTCGGTGGAGCTACAAAGGGGCCCACGAGGGTGAAGCGGCGCCCTCTGCCTCGTGGCCTCCTCATGGAGTTCCAGACTTCGACTCCAAGTCTTCTGGATTGCTTTCGGTCCAAGAAAGATCCTCTCGAAGGTTTCATTCCGTTTGGACTCCGTTTGGTATTCCTTTTCTGCAACACTCTAAAATAGGCACAAGAAACAGAAACTGGCACTGGGCCTCCGGTTAATAGGTTAGTCCCAAAATAATATAAAAGAGCATATTAAAGCCCATTAAACATCCAAAACAGATAATATAATAACATGGAACAATAAAAAATTATAGATACGCTGGAGACGTATCACGGATTCCCGCGCTGATATTGGGGTAATTTATGCATAGGGGTTATTGCACGTTCTTATTATATTTTCTCCGATGGAAAATTTGGGGTCTCTTTGTAGTTCTTTGTGTGGATTGAGTATTATGAATATGGATTTGCTTTGGTGTTATCTTAGTACGAACTCTTGATTAGATCGATCAGAAAGAATAGCTTGCGTTATTTTAGTACGGACTCTAGGATAGATTGATTGGAAAGAATAGCTTTGAGGTGGTTTCGTACCCTACAAACAATTCCTATCTTTTGTTCTCCGCTAATAGGAACTCGGAAGTGACTCTTTATTGCACTTTGAGCGATAATCATATGATCCAACTATGTTAGCACTATTGAGAGATGGCACTAGTGAAAGTACGTACCCTAGGCCTCATTTTGAAGCATTGCAATACTGTTTTTGTGCCCGTTTACTATTTGCTACCTTGCTGTTTTTATTTATTCAGATTATAAAAATATATTTCTACCATCAATATTACACTTTTATCACCATCTCTGCGCCGAATTAGTGCACCTATAGAATTTGCCATTCTATTGGGTGTGTTGGGGACATAAGAGATTTCTTGTATTTGGTTGCAGGGTCGTTTGAGAGAGACCATTTTCATCTTACACCTCTCACGGAGTGATAAACCTTAGGTCATCCACTTGAGGGAAAATTGCTACTGTCCTACAAAACTCTGCGCTTGGAGGCCCAACACGTGTCTACAAGAATAAAGTTGCATAGTAGACATCAAGCTCTTTTCCGGTGCCATTGCCGGGGAGGTTAGGAAAGCGCACTCACATCCCGTCAACGAAGCTCTTTTCTGGCGCCGTTGCCGAGGAGGTGAGTGCTTGAAGGTATATCTTTAGATCTTGCAATTGAATCTTTTAGCTTCTTGTTTTATCACTAGTTTGGTTTATAAAAGAAAACTACACAAAAAATGGAATTGAGGTTGCATCATATTTTTGATCATCTTTACAATATGTTTCTTGAAAATGATGGATCGGAAAATTGTGCTCAATTGTTAGAAGAAGAAGTCAATAAGATGTTTGGCACAAAATATTTGAATGATGAGCATGATTGCAATGTTGTTAGTTTAAATTCTTTGAATATCCATGATGCTAATGATATGCAAAGCTACAAGCTTGGGGATGCTATGTTTGATGAAGATGATATTTTTAGTCCCCCAAGTATTAATGAGAAAATTTATTATGATGATTGCATGCCTCCTATTTATGATGATTATATTGATGAAAGTGGATTTGGAGAGGTCATGACTTTATTTAATGATGAATCCACTATTTTGGAAGAGGTTGCAATTGATTATGACAACAAAGTTTCTATCTATGATGATTATGGTGATGACATGTATGCTATATTGAATAATGATAACCATGAAACTTCTCATCAAGATTTTAATTTTCAATCACATGATAGCTATTTTGCTGAGTTTGCTCCCACTACTATTCATGAGGATAAATTTTATTATATGGAGAGTAATAAAATTTCTATGCTTATGTATCATGAAAAGAATTATTTATGTGATAGTTATATTGTTTAATTCATTCTTGATGCTACTGAAAATAATTATGAGGGAGGAACATATGCATATATGAATTGCAATAATATCAGGTTTCCTCTCCATGTGTTGAAAGTTTTGAAGTTATGCTTGTTTTGCCTTCCTATGCTAGTCGATTCTTGTTCCCATAAGTTGTTTGCTCACAACATCCCTATACATAGGAAGTGGGTTAGACTTAAATGTGCTTGCCATGTGATTCATGATGCTCTCTTTACATTTCAATTCTTATCTTTTATGCGAGCATCATTGAAATCATCATGCCTAGCTAAAATGCATTAAAGAAAAGCGCTTGTTGGGAGACAATACAACACTTTTACCTACTGTTTTTGTGTGTTCACATGATTAGGTTACTGTAGTAATCATGTTTTATTGCTTTTGTTTCAATAAAGTGCCAAGTAAAGCCTTTGGGATCATGTTGGGTGATAGATGAGTTGATCTTGCTGAAAAACAGAAAATTATGTGCTCACAAAAATAATTCTTATGTTTAACAGAAGAGTTCTTTTGAGTTGATTCTTTTTGCAGAAGGTTAATATACAAATTTACCACGTGGTCCTAATTTGTCAGAATTTTTGAAGTAGCAGAAGTATGGTTATTCTGTAAATCATGACAGACTGTTCTGTTTTTGACAGATTCTGTTTTCGATGCATAGTTTGCTTGTTTGCTAGTTTTTACGGTTTATATTGCTCAATATAAATTGTGGAAATTATATGCTACAGTAGGAATTGTGTGGAAAGAATTATGAATCTTGTCTTTGACAGTACCAAAGTGAAATGGTTTGCTCTTTATCATACTAACCTATCTCACGAAGTTCCGTTAAGTTTTGTGTGATTGAAGTTTTCAAGTTTTAGGTGAGATGTCGATATGAGGAGAATAAGGAGTGACAAGACCCTAATCTTGGGGTGACCAAGGCACGCCAAGATAATATCCAAGGAATATCCAAGGAACTAAGCTTGGGGATGCCCCGGAAAGCATCCCCTCTTTCGTCTTCAACATTATCGGTAACCTCACTTGGAGCTATGTTTTCATTTGTCACTTGATATGAGTTTTACTTGGAGCGTCAATTTATTTTGTTAGGATTTTCTTGCTGTTATTTATAATAATGTTTTGCATCTTTTATTTCAATAAAAGTGGCATTGATAGCCTTTACTATGCTTATTTTGCAAGTCTGCATGTTGCTGTTTGAAAACAGAAAGTTTACCGCTGTTGCAAAAATTCCCTAGAAAAGTCAGAATATGAATAAATGTTGAAACTTTTTTCAAGATAAGCTCTTATAAATTCTCTACAGTGTGGTAAATTTTCATAATTTTTGGAGTTAGGGAAGTATTGATACTCTTGCATTCTTTACAGACTGTAATGTTTTCGCAGATTGCTGTTATGTTTGCTTGTTTAATGATTCTATTTGAGGATATGAGTATTAAATATGCAGAGGCATTTAGTATGCAATGTTGAATAATAATTTTAGTGATTTTCTACAGTAGAGAATGATAAAGTTTTTGCATTGGTTTATACTAACTTATCTCACGAGTTCTTGTTGAGTTTTGTGTGGATGAAGTTCTTGAGATTTAGGAAAACCGCGATATGAGAGGAATTAAGGAGACACAAAAACTCAAGCTTGGGGTTTCCCAAGGCATCCCAAGTTAATATTCCAAGAAGTCTCAAGCATCTAAGCTTGGGGATGCCCCGGTAAGCATCCCACCTTTGTTCTTCAACAATTATCGGTTAGTATCGGTTGAGCCTAAGTTTTTGCTACTTCACATGATGTGTGCTATCCTTGAAATGTCATTTTGTTTTGTTTTTCTTGCTGTTTGAATAAATTACTCTGGTATGAAAGTTTTTAAATCAGAGAGAGTCCTCAAATAGCTACCTATTTACTTAACTACTCGTTTGATTTTCACTTATATCTTTTTGGAGTAGTTTGTCATTTACTCTTGTGCTTCACCTATATCCTATGAGTAAATTGTTGAGTAAATTGAATGTCATGAAGTTGAAATCATATCATGCCTAGTGGTAGCTTCACATTGGGTTTAGAAAGTGAAATCTTTTGAGGCTTGACAATCACAATGTTGGTCATATAAGCAATTCAAGAATAATTAGTATAAGGAAGGGAACTTTCACATGCAAATACACTATCATGGAAATCTTTTGTGATTGTGAGCCCCCATCAAAATATTATATGCCAAGACGTTGGACAAGGAAGACAACGTACTGTTTTATGTTTGCTCATATTCACATAGAAGTCATATTGTCATAGGATCCTTCAACATGTGGTGCTTGCCCCCTATCTTTGCTAGCCAAAAATTCCGCACTAAGTAGAGATACTACTTGTGCATCCAAAAACCCTTAAACCCAAATCTTTTTCAAGTGTACACCATACCTACCTAGGGATTAAACAATATCCCTCAAGTAAATTGTCATCGGTGCAAAAAGGCAATAAAAATTGCTTCTAAAAATGTGAGGTTTTTTAGTGTAAGAGAAAATTGAGCGTTGCACGAACTTGGTGACAAAGAATAAAAGCGACATACTGCATAATAAAGGTTGTCATCTTAAGGGGCAATGTAAAGTGACGTTCTTTTGCACTAAGGGATTGAGCATACAAACAAATAAGCGCATGGCAACCTCTGCTTCCCTCTATGAAGTGCCTTCTTTTACTTTTTAGTATTTACTTTCATGCAAAGAGTCAAAGTTTTTCTCTCTATACCTTTTTATTTTTCTCTTTTGGCAGGCATCATGTGGCGAGGGAAGATCTAGGCACATATGTCCAGTTGAATATGGGTAGCATGAGTTATTATTGTTGACATCACCCTTCAGGTGAATACATTGGGAGGCAAAACAATAAGCCCCTATCTTTCTATGTGTCCGGTTGAAACATTTTGCTCATGTGTATACGCTTGATGAGTGTTAGCAATCATAGAAAACTATATGATGGTTGAGTATGTGGAGCTCTTACTTAGACTACATTGAATAAGTTGAATTGCAATTGCTTGGTGACTGAGAACATAGTTTGTTGAGTTTCAAGAGAATTCATTGTTTGAACCTTAACATGTGAATTTGTTGCCACTGTAGCATGAGAAATTTTATGAGAAAGAATTACTGTTATGATGCTAGGAAAAGTAATTAAAATTATTATTGATCAAACTTATGCACTTTGCTAGCATTCACACTTCATAAATTATTTCTTTTATCATTTACCTACTCGAGGGCAGTAGGAATTAAGCTTGAGGGATCTTGTCGTCTCCAACGTGTCTATAATTTATGAAGTATTCATGTTGTTATTCTATCATTGTTGGATGTTTTACAACCATTTTATAGCAACTTTGTATCATTTTTTGGGACTAACCTATTGACCCGATGATGCAGTGCGATTCTTTGTTTTTGCTTGTTTTTTACATCGCAGGAAATCAATATCAAACGGAGTCCAAACAACGCGAAACTTTTTGGAGATTTTTTTGGGCAAGAAGACATCCATTGGGCTAGAGCTGCACCTGGGGGGGGGGTACCCCGAGGGGAGCACAACCCACCAGGGCGCGCCAAAGTGCGTTGTGCCCACCTCGGTCGTCTCCCGCACCCCCTCTTTGCACTATAAATTCCCAAATATTCCGAAACCCTTCGGGGTTAACCTAGATCAGAAGTTCCGCCACCACAAGGTCTCTGTATCCGTGAAGACCAATCTAGCCCCTGTTCCGGCACCCTGCCGGAGGGGGGAATCATCTCCGGTGGCCATCTTCATCATCCCGGTGGCCACCACGATGATGAGGGAGTAGTCCACCCTCGGGGCTGAGGGTTTTTACCAGTAGCTATGTGCTGAATCTCTCTCTCTCTCTTTCTCTCTCTCTCTCTCTCTCTCGCTCTCTCTTGTGATCTCTGTCATGGGCTTTGTTAATATAGATGGATCATATGATGTTTCTCCCCGCTATACTCTTGTTGTGATGAATTGAGCCTTTACCCTTTGAAGTTTTGTATTGTCGGAATGAATATTCAGATATGAGAACACATGATGTATGTCTTGCGGTATGAATACTTGAGGTGACAAATGGGGTATCATATTGATTCACTTGATATGTATCTTGGCATTCAACTTGCGGATTCCCACGGTGATATTGGGGTAATCTATGCATAGGGGTTGATGCATGTTCTTATTATCTTTTCTCCGATAGAAACTTTGGGGTCTCTTTGTAGTTCTTTGTGTGGATTGAGTATTATGAATATGAATTTGCTTTGGTGTTATCTTAGTACGAACTCTTGATTAGATCGATTGGAAATAATAGCTTGCATTATTTTAGTACGAACTCTAGGATAGATTGATCGGAAAGAATAGCTTTGAGGTGGTTTCATACCCTATAAAAAATTCATATCTTTTGATTTCCGCTAATAGGAACTCGGGAGTGACTCTTTATTGCACTTTGAGGGATAATTATATGATCCAACTATGTTAGCACTGTTGAGAGATGGCACTAGTGAAAGTACGAACCCTAGGCCTCATTTTCAAGCATTGCAATAACTTTTTGTGCCCGTTTGTTATTTGCTACCTTGCTGTTTTTATTTATTCAGATTATAAAAATATATTTCTACCATCAATATTACACTTTTATCACCATCTCTTCGCCGAACTAGTACACCTATACAATTTGCCATTGTATTGGGTGTGTTGAGGACACAAAGAGATTTCTTGTATTTAGTTTGCAGGGCCGTTTGAGAGAGACCATGCTCATCCTACACCTCTCACGGATTGATAAACCTTAGGTCATCCACTTGAGGGAAAATTGCTACTATCCTACGAAACTCTGCGCTTGGAGGCCCAACACGTGTCTACAAGAATAAAGTTGCATAGCAGACGTCAAGGGTTAATCAGAAGTAGGAGGTTTGTTCAGGTAAGAACAACACATAAGCACCGGTCCACCCACATATCAAATTATCAAAGTAGCGAACACAAATCAAACCAACATGGTGAAAGTCACTAGATGAAATTCCCGTGTACCCTCAAGAACGCTTTGCTTATTATAAGAGACCGTTTTGGCATGTCCTTTGCCTCAAAAGGATTGGGCTACCTTTCTGCACTTTTTTTTACCACTATCGTTACTTGCTCGTTACAAATTATCTTGCTATCAAACTACTCTGCTACTTACAATTTCAGCACTTGCAGACATTACCTTGCTGAAAACCACTTGTCATTTCCTTCTGCTCCTCGTTGGATTCGACACTCTTACTAATCGAAAAGAGCTACAATTGATCCCCTATACTTGTGGGTCATCAAGGCTATTTTCTGGCGCCGTTCTTAGGGGAGTGAAGCGCCTTTGGTAAGGAAACATTTATATAATGTGCTGAAATTTATTGTCACTTGTTACTATGGAAAACAATCCTTTGACGGGTTTGTTCGGGGTATCTTCACCTCGACCGGAACCACAATTAGCTACTCCTCAACCTACTGCACCTACTGAAAATATTGAATATGAAATTCCTTTGGGTATGATAGAACAACTGCTAACTAATCCTTATGTAGGAGATGGAACAGAACATCCTGATATGCACTTGATATATGTGGAACAAATTTGTGGATTGTTTAAACTTGCAGGTTTACCCGGAGATGAAGTTATGAAAAAGGTTTTCCCTTTATCTTTGAAGGGGAAAGCATTGGCATGGTATAGGCTATGCGATGATATTGGATCTTGGAATTGGAATCGATTGAAATTGGAGTTTCACCAAAAAATCATCCTATGCATCTAATTCGTCGTGATCGGAATTACATATATAATTTTTGGCCTCGTGAAGGAGAAAGTATCGCTCTAGCTTGGGGGAGGCTTATGTCAATGTTATATTCATGCCCTAATCATGAGCTCTCAAGAGAAATTATTACCCATAATTTTTATGCTCGGCTTTCTCGTGATGATCAACCCATGCTTGATACTTCTTGTACTGGTTCTTTCATGAAGAAGACTATTGAATTCCGGTGGGATCTTTTGGAAAGAATTAAACACAACTCTAAAGATTGGGAACTCGATGAAGGTAAAGAGTCAGGTACTAAGCTTAAATATGATTGTGTTAAATCTTTTGTGAATACCGATGCTTTTCAAAAGTTTAGCACTAAATATGGACTTGACTATGAGATAGTAGCCTCCTTTTCTGAATCATTTGCTACTCATGTTGATTCCCCTAAAGAGAAGTGGTTTAAATATCACCCACCTATTAAAGAAGAAATTATATAACCCGTACCAATTAAAGAAGAAACCATACTTTATAATGTTGATCCAGTTGTTCCTACTGCTTATATTGAGAAACCACCTTTCCCTGTTAGGATAAAGGAACATGCTAAAGTCTCAACTGTGGTTAACAAAAGTTATATGAGAACACCTAAACCTGATGAACAAATCAAAGTAGAACCTAGTGTTGCTATCATTAAGGATCTCTTGGAAGAAAACGTATATTGGCATGTTATTTACTTCTGTGAAGAAGCTGCTAGAATTGCCAAACCTGATAAAAAGGATAATCGTAGACCTGTTGTTGGCATGCCTGTTATCTTAGTTAAAATAGGAGATCACTATTATCATGGTTTATGTGACATAGGTGCTAGCGTAAGTGCTATTCCTTACACCTTATATACAGAAATTATGAATGACATAGCACCTGCAGAGATAGAAGACATAGATGTTACTATTAAACTTGCTAATAGAGGCACTATTTCACCAATTGGGATTGTTAGAGATGTTGAAGTCTTGTGTGGGGAAATAAAATACCCTACTGATTTTCTTGTTCTTCGTTCCCCATAAGATGACTTTTGTCCCATTATCTTTGGTAGACCTTTATTGAACACCGTCAATGCTAAAATAGATAGTGAGAAACAAACTGTCAGTGTTAGCTTTGGTGATGAGTCTCATGAGTTTAATTTTTCCAAGTTTAGTAGAAAGCTTCATCGAAAAGAATTGCCTAGTAAGGATGAAATAATTTTTCTTGCTTCTATTGATCTGCCACCTACCGATCCTTTAGAATAATATTTGCTAGACCATGAAAATGATTTACATATGCATGAAAGAAACGAAATAGATAAGATTTTCTCTGAACAACGTCCTTTGATTAAACACAATTTGCCTATTGAAACTCTAGGAGGTCCTCCTCCACCTAAAGGTGATCATGTGTTTGAATTAAAACAATTGCCAGACACTTTGAAATGTGCTTATTTTGATGAAAAGAAGATATATCCTGTTATTATCAGTACTGACCTTTCAGAACATGAAGAAGAAAGATTATTGAAAGTTCTAAGGAAGCATCGAGCTGCTATTGGATATACTCTTGATGATTTAAAGGGCATTAGTCTCACTCTATGTCAGCACAAAATTAATATGGAATCTGATGCTAAACCCGTTGTTGATCACCAACGTAGGTTAAATCTAAAAATAAAGAAAGTGGTAAGCACCAAAATCTTAAAACTTCTGGAAGCAGGTATAATCTATCCTATAGCTGATAGTAGATGGGTAAGTCTTGTTCATTGTGTTTCTAAGAAAGGAGGTATTACTGTTGTTCCTAATGATAAAAATGAACTCGTTCCACAAAGAATTGGTACAAGCTATAGAATGGTAATTGATTTTAGAAAATTAAACAAAGAAACTAGAAGAGATCATTACCCTCTGCCTTTTATTGATCAAATGCTAGAAAGACTATCTAAGCACACACACTTTTGCTTCATTGATGGATATTCTGGTTTTTCACAAATACCTATTTCTGAACCTGATCAAGAGAAAACCACTTTTACTTGTCCCTTTGGAACTTATGCTTATAGACGTGTATGCCTTTTGGTTTATGCAATGCACCTGCTACCTTTCAAAGATGTATGACTGCTATATTATGTGACTTTTGTGAAAATATTGTAGAGGTTTTCATGGATGACTTCTCTTTCTATGGGAAGCCTTTCGATGATTGTTTAAGCAATCTTGATCGAGGTTTTTGAGATGCGAGCAAACAAATCTCATCTTGAATTGGGAGAAGTGCCACTTTATGCTTAATGAAGGCATTGCCTTGGGTCATAAAATTTCTGAAAGTGGTATTGAGGTGGACAAAGCTAAGGTTGAAGCAACTGAGAAAATGCCATGTCCTAAAGATATCAAAGGTATTCGTAGTTTCCTAGGTTATGCTAGTTTCTATAGGAGATTTATCAAAGACTTTTCTAAAATTTCTAGGCCGCTCACTAATCTTTTGCAAAAGGATGTTCCTTTTGTTTTTCATGATGACTGTTTAGAAGCCTTCAAAACACTCAACAAAGCCTTAATTTCTGCACCTATTGTTCAACATCCTGATTGGAACTTGCGTTTTGAAATTATGTGTGATGCTAGTGATTATGCTGTTGGTGCTGTTCTAGGACAAAGAGTTGATAAGAAATTGAATGTTATTCATTATGCTAGTAAAACTCTAGATAGTGCTCAAAGAAGTTATGCAACTACTGAAAAACAATTCTTAGCAGTGGTGTTTGCTTGTGATAAATTTAGATCTTATATTGTTGATTCAAAAGTGATTGTTCACACCGACCATGCTGCTATTAAATATCTTATGGAAAAGAAAGATGCTAAACCTAGACTTATTCGATGGGTTCTCTTGCTACAAGAATTTGATTTACATATCACTGATAGAAAAGGAGTTGAGAACCCCGTAGCTGATAACTTGTCTAGGCTTGAAAATGAGCTTGATGACCCACTACCTATTGATGCTAGTTTTCCTGATGAGCAGTTAGCTACAATAAATGTTGCTCATAACAGTCCTTTGTATGCTGACTATGCTAATTACATTGTTGCTAAATATTTACCACCTAGCTTTACATATCAACACAAGAAAAAATTCTTCTTTGATTTAAGACACTACTTTTGGGATGACCCACATCTTTATAAAAAAGAAGTAGATGGTATTATTAGGCGTTGTGTGCAGGAGCATGAGCAGGGAAAAATCCTCTGAAATGTCACTCCGAAGCTTATGGAGGCATCATCTTTGGAGATACAACTGCTCACAAGGTATTGCAATTTGGATTTTATTGGCCTACTCTCTTCAAGGATGCCCGTAAGTTCGTTTTATATTGTGATGAATGTAAAAGAATAGGTAATATTGGTAAGCGTCAAGAAATGCCTATGAATTATTCACTTGCAGTTGAACCATTTAATGTTTGCGGATTTGACTACATGGGACCGTTTCCTTCCTATAATGGGATACACATATTCTGGTTACGGTTGATTATGTTACTAAATGGGTAGAACATATTCCAACCAGTAGTGTTGATCACAACACCTCTATTAAAATGCTTAAGGAAGTTATTTTCCATGGTTTGGAGTCCCTAGATATTTAATGACTGATGGTGGTTCACACTTTATTCATAGTGCTTTCCGTAAAATGCTTGCCAAGTATGATGTTAACCATATAATTGCATCACCCTATCATCCTCAGTCTAGTGGTCAAGTTGAACTTAGCAATAGAGAAACAAAATTAATCTTGCAAAAGACTCTCAATAGGTCCCGGAAGAATTGGTCTAAGAAATTAGATGATGCACTTTGGGCTTATAGAACAACATATACAAATCCTATGGGTATGTCTCCTTATAAAATGGTTTATGGAAAAGCTTTTTATATGCCTCTTGAGTTAGAACATAAAGCATATTGGGAAATCAAATAACTGAATTATGATTTCAAACTTGCCGGTGAAAAGAGATTATTTGATATTAGCTCATTAGATTAATGGAGAACCCAAGCTTATGAAAATGCCAAATTATTCAAAGAAAAAGTTAAAAGATGGCATGATAAAAGAATCCAAAAGCGTGAGTTCAAAATCGGAGAATATGTTTGTCGGAGTAAATGACCACGGGTAGCCTCATCAGGCCCCCATGGTATTTCAAGACATCAGGGCCGGCTGTGCCCCTCAAGCATCTAAGAGGGCCGACCATTAACTTTCGGCCTGGTAACGGCCCATTAACTTAATGGGCCCAGTAAAGTTCATACATGTCTTTAGGCCAAATTAGATAATTTGAGGCCATTCTGACGACGAAACAATTATGCACAGCCCAAAACTGATCAAGCAAAGGTACGGCATACGAGGAAAAACGTTGCACATCCGGCATATATTACGAAATTACATCCACTTTGGGCAATCAAAGATTGATGCCATTGCAAATAAATGAACAGAACCTAACGATCTACAACGTCTGTCTGCAACCTCGGCATGGGCCGATGCCCATAAGCATGTGGGCAAGTTCTTGCTCCTTTACTACTTTCTCCGAAAACATTGATCAGTTGTTGTGTCGCACGACTCTGCACCTCTGATTCCTCCACCATTTCCATCATTCCTTCAGCCATTAATTGGTTCACAAACATACATTTTTTCCGTTGCATTCGAGACAAAGGATACTGAACAGATTCGGATGGCGATTTTGGCAGGCTTGTATTATTGATAGTGGAGAGTGTCTCCACCACTGCATCATAACATAAATGTGGGGGAGCGCCCTACCCCCCTGGGTGCGCCCCCTGCCTCGTGGGCCCCCTGTTGGCCCTCCGATGCCCATCTTCTGCTATATGAAGTCTTTCGTCCGAAGAAAAATCATAAGCAAGCTTTCGGGACGAGACTCCGCCGCCACGAGGCGGAACCTTGGCGGAACCAATCTAGGGCTCTGGCGGAGCTGTTCTGCCGGGGACACTTCCCTCCGGGAGGGGGAAATCATCGCCATCATCATCACCAACGCTCCTCTCATCGGGAGGGGGCCAATCTCCATCAACATCTTCACCAGCACCATCTCCTCTCCATGTATCCAATTCTTGTCTCTAAGTCTGGGATTGGTACCTCTAGGTTGCTAGTAGTGTTGATTACTCCTTGTAGTTTATGCTAGTTGGTTTATTTGGTGGAAGATCATATGTTCAGATCCTATATGCATATTAGTACTTCTCTTATTATGAACATGAATATGCTTTGTGAGTAGTTACGTTTATTCCTAAGGACATGGGAGAAGGCTTGCTATTAGTAGTCATGTGAATTTGGTATTCGTTCGATATTTTGATGAGATGTATGTTGTCTCTCCTCTAGTGGTGTTATGTGAACGTCGACTACATGACACTTCACCATTATTTGGGCCTAGAGGAAGGCATTGGGAAGTAATAAGTAGATGATGGGTTGCTAGGTGTGATGCTTAAACCCTAGTTTATGCATTGCTTCGTAAGGGGCTGATTTGGATCCATATGTTTCATGCTATGGTTAGATTTACCTTAAGATTTCTTTTGTAGCTGCAGATGCTTGCAATAGGAGTTAATCATAAGTGGGGTGTTTGTCCAAGTAAAGGCAGCACCCAAGCACCGGTCCACCCACATATAAAATTATCAAGGTACCGAACGCGAATCATATGAACGTGATGAAAACTAGCTTGACGATTGATACGTCCATTTTGCATCATGCTTTTATATCAATATTTATTGCATTATGGGCTGTTACTACACGTTATGTCACAATACTTATGCCTATTCTCTCTTATTTTACAAGGTTTACATAAGGAGGAGAATGCTTGAATTGGAATTACAGGCGGGAAAAGGAGCAAATATTAGAGACATATTCTGCACAACTCCAAAAGTCCTGAAACTCCACGAAAGTTATTTTTGGAAATAATAAAAATATTGAGCGGAAGAAATCGTCAGAGGGCCCCACACCTGTCACAAAGGGTGGAGGCGCGCCCTACCCCAGTAGCGCCCTCCTACCTCGTGTGGGCCCCTGTTGGCTCTCCGGTGGCCATCTTACGCTATATGAAGTATTTCGTCAAGGGAAAAATCATAAGCAACCTTTAGGGATGAGACTCACTTGCCACGGCGGAACCTTGGCGGAACCAATCTAGGGCTTGGCCCGAGCTGTTACTGCAAGGGACACTTCCCTCCGGGAGGGGGAAATCATCGCCATCATCATCAACAACGCTCCTCTCTCATCGGGAGGGCAATCTCCATCAACATCTTCACGAGCACCATCTCCTCTCAAAACCCTATTTCATCTCTTGTATCCAATTCTTGTCTCCAAGTCCGGGATTGGTACTAGTTGGTTGCTAGTAGTGTTGATTACTCCTTGCTAATGGTGCCACGTCACCATGGTTACTACTGCTAATCTATTATTAGATCAAAACCGGTCCAAAATTCAAATTCAAAGTTTGGTAAATAATAAAAGTTTTCAAACATTAAAATAAAAATGTTCGGGTTGTACTAAATATTACATAGATAAATATGGTGTAGTAAACACATTTTTATAAAAGGCCTAAATAATTTAAAATGATTTAAAACAGAAAGTAAATAAATAAAAGAAGAGAAAATACAAAAGAGAAAAACTAAACTAACAAAAAAAAACAAAGAGAAAGCCCCCACCGGGCCAGTGGCCCAGCCTGGCCTCCGCCGTTCGAGCAGGCCGCCCACTCCCTCAAGACACCCGCCGCCTATAGGCCACGCCCGCTAACCCCTAACCCCATCCCGACCCACACTTCCCCACTCGTCTCCCCTCTCACTCTCGTCTCCCCCCTCTCGATCCCGATCTGGATCGAGATGGGGACAAACTCCACGCCGCCGCTAGACCCTGTCGCCCTCGACGCCCATCGCCGCTGGCCACGACTCGCCGCACCACCGTGCCCTGGACCTCCGCCCGCCTCGCCTTCCCCTCTTCCCAGCTGAGGCCAGCGCTGCTGCCGAGGACCTCGCCCGGAAGGCCACGACGCCGAGCCACCTCGCCGCCTGCTTCCTCCTCCCCACCGGCCTGCCTCCTCTCCGCCGCCTCGTCCCGTCGACCTCCCGAGCCCGCTGCTGCCTTGACCCCTACGGATCCATGGTGAGGCCCCGACCTCTCTTCCTCTTGCTCCTCGCGCTGTCCCTTGATCGTTGCAGCGCCGCCCGGTGCTCGTGCTCGCGGTGAAACGCACGCACCAGCAACGTTATCCGCGCTCCCGTCGCGCCGTCGCCGCTTCGTGCCACCTGCGTTATTGCCGCCCACATCGCCCCACTCGCCCCTGACCCCGTCTGCTGCTCCCGCCTTCTCCAGCGGCCGGTGCGCGCACCTCGTCGAGCACGCGTGCGTGCCCGTCCCTTCTCGCCGCCCTTGCCTCCTTATCGCAGTAAGCGCCGCTGGCGCCGCAAAGCCGCATCGCTGAGGCTACGCCCGGTGGCGCTTCGTGTGGCGCGCCGTGAGCCGCAGCCAGCCCTTCACGCCCGCCACGCTGTTAGGCCCCTCCCACTAACAAAGCAGGGGCCCAGCACCAAATGTAAGAAAAGCGATGAAAATATAAATTAATTAAAATTATTAATTAATTAATTAACCAATTAATTAACTTAATTAATCTTGTTAATTAATCTAACTAACCCTGTTAATTAACCTTAATAACCTAATTAGATAAAAGGTCAATGACAGACGGGCCCCACTGCCCTGTTTGACCGGTCAACGGTCAATGCTGACTGCTGACATCACCCTGACATCATGCTGACGTCATAATGTCATTTCCTAATTAAATTAATTCTGTTAATTCTAAAAATGAATTAAAACTTTGAAAATTAATGTTAAATAATCTGTAGCTCGGATGAAAAAACTTTCTACATGAAAGTTGCTCGAGCAACGAGACGAATACGGATCGCAGCCCGTTAAATCCGCCACACATCCCTAGGATAGCAAACACGCAACTTTCCCCCTCCGGTTCATCTGTCCGAAAACACGAAACGTCGGGGATACTTTCCCGGATGTTTCCCCCTTCGTCGGTGTCACCTACCACTACGTTAGGTCACCCCTAGCACCGCATATTGCCGCGTCTTGCTTTGTGTTACATTTGATTGCTCTGTTATTTATTGTGTTCCCCTCCGTTACTTCTTTCCGGTAGACCCCGAGACCGCTTCTTTGGTACCCAGTGTGATCGACTACATCGACGGCAGAACCCTTCTTGCGAGCTTCGAGGCAAGCCCCCCTTTGATCACCGAGATATCGCCTACTCTTCTCTATCTTGCTTGCATTAGAGTAGTGTAGCATATTCTTGCTTTTCGTTTATCCTATCCACGATGCATAGCCCGTCTTTGCTACTTCTGTTGATACCTTTACCTGCATTCCTAGTTGCCTAGTATAGGATGCTAGTATTTCCATCTGTGGCCCTACATTCTTGTCCCTCTGCTGTGCTATACTATCGGGCCGTGATCACATGGGAGGTGATCACGGGTATATACTATATACTTTATACATGATACATGTGGTGACTGAAGTCGGGTCGGCTCGAGGAGCACCCGCGAGTGATTCACGGATAGGGGCTGAAAGGACCTTTGTCCCCAATGACCCTCTGTGTGGATCTTTGTGGCGGGCGTCGAGGCAGGTTGAGACTACAGGTGAGAGGAGGGCCTGGCCTTGTTGGCGTTCAGCGGATACTTAACATGCTTGAGATCTTGGTATTTGATGCGAGTTGGGTCGTTGACCTTATACGCACTAACCGCCACGTGGGACAAGATATGGGCAACCGGCGTTGTGGTATCAGTGAAGCATTTAGTGACGTCGGCCAGGCGGGCCTAGCCGGATTGGAACGTAAGCCTACTCTTGTATTAAGGGCTAGATTCGCTTTGATTCGCCCTCCATAGCGTCTTGGCAGTGTGCTAAGGCGATGGGCCCGGACCCTGTCTTGCGCTTAGGTTACGACGGCGTCTTGACCTCTCTGTTATGCCTAGGTGGGGCTGCGGCGTGTTGATCTTCCACGGTGGGCATGACCCGGGAAAGTGTGTCCGGCCAAATGGGATCGGCGTGTCGGGTAATGTGGTGGAACCTTGCAGTGATGTTAATCTATTCGAATAGCCGTGATCTTCGGTAACAGGACGACTTGGAGTTGTACCTTGACCTTATGACAACTAGAACCTGATACTTAATAAAACACACCCTTCCAAGTGCCAGATACAACCCGGTGGTTGCTCTCTATCAGGGTTACGAGGAGGGGATCGCCGGGTAGGATTATGCTATGCGATGCTACTTGGAGGACTTGATCTACTCTCTTCTACATGCTTTGCAAGGCGGAGGCTGCGAGCGTAGTCTTCGGCGAGGATTAGCTATCGGCCTCTTATTACGGCATTCTGCGATTCAGTCCACTGATATGGCCCTTTACACATATATCCATGCATATGTAGTGTAGCTCCTTGCTTGCGAGTACTTTGGATGAGTACTCACGGTTGCCTTGTTCCCCCTTTTCCTCCTTTCTCGACCCGATTGCTGCAATCAGACGATGGAGCCTAGGAGCGACGCATACCGTCGGCGGCGACTACTACACGGAGGTGCCTACTACTACGTGTAGCGGCGGCGGCGACCGGGGAGTAGTTTAGGAGGATCCGAGGCAGGAGGCCTGCGCCTCTTTCGATCTGTATCCCAGTTTGTGCTAGCCATCTTATGGCAACTTGTTTAAATTATCTCTATACTCAGATATTGTTGCTTCCGCTGACTCGTCTATGATCGAGCACTTGTATTCGAGCCCTCGAGGCCCCTGGCTTGTATTATGATGCTTGTATGACTTTTTATTTGTAGAGTTGTGTTGTGATATCTTCCCGTGAGTCCCTGATCTTGATCATACACGTTTGCGTGCATGATTAGTGTACGATTGAATCGGGGGCGTCAGAAGTTGGTATCAAAGCCGACTGCCTGTAGGAATCCCCCTTTCCAACTCCTTGGCCGAAGTCGAGTCTGGTCATTGAATTGTTTTTTACTAACATGGCTGCGCGGCTTACGGGCCCACGTCGCCATTGGGTGGTATTAGGATCTTTTACTCCTTGTCTATACTCTGGGACTCTGATCTCTCTTCTATTCGGGTTTAATGTGTTTTACTAAATCTAACATTAGGATCTCGTTATCACTTTCACCCGGAGAGCCCCTTATTCTTGATGATAAATGCTGCTTTGCGTGAAGACCACGAAGATACTCTCATTTGTTAACCCGAGAACTTGTGTTCATCGCGTTTGAAATTCCCCTTCCACCTTCAACCCTTATGGATAACTACTTGCGGTTGTTATTCTTACGTTCATCGATTGGTCTTGTTATTACAAGATACCCCGAAATACTAAATGCGTTGTTTCGATAATCCTTTGAGCTTCTTGCATTGCTGTTCTTTATCACACTGAATACCCCTACGGATAATTCTCGCACTTATCGAGTATCCGCTCATCCCCTAGTTGTTCATGTGTTTCACAATGGTCTTCAAAATACTATTCGATCCTCCAAAAATCCTTAGTAGCTTATTGCTCAGCAATACTTGTTTGCTTTTATTATGGATTCTTTCCATATGGCTGGCAATATTCATTAGTCTCCTTTGACACCGTCATTTTGATCCTATTGAATCAACACGAGTGCGAAGGCACACAATCATCGGTTGATCCTTTTAAATTAACTTTTCGGCTCAGATGTCATTTTGAACAGGAGCTGGTTATCGACCCATCAAATTGTTGTCGATTTTACCCCTAAGTCTATTCGACTTATCCATTCTAAATTAGACCGTTGGCTTCCGATCCCTTGATTTGGAAATCGTAATTCCTTTGTTATCTAAGCATCGAATTATTCGGATGTTCTATAATATGATGCCCGTGCATTCTTCTTCCTCTGGTTGAGTACCGATGCTCACATCAGATCCCTTGTGGACCATCGGTTCCTTTGTTGGATTTTATCCGACAGTGTCCTTCATATTGGATAACCTTGAGAGCCTTTCCATGGGTATATAATGCCTTTGGTAAATTGTATCATCTGCTTTTGAACAATGCCCTACTTTCGAGCTTGTATTATTTACCCCGAAGTTTGTGGTATATGTTCCTAAGATGCCCTGATGGGTTGAACTTACGCCTTCCCTAATGCGTGTGAACCCGAAAGATTTCCACGGGTCATACTTATACGGTATTTCACCGGGTAAAACTTTCAACACTAATGCCATTATCAAAGCGAGAAGTGAATGTAAGGTTATGCTTTGGAGAAGTGGGAGTCGACCTTGAACTTTGTGTTCATGCCCATAGACCCGAGGTGGAACTTATCATGGAAGCTTCTCGTAGTAATAATAATCCTTGTTATAACTTCTTCTCTTACCTATGCTTGGTCTTTTTTGCATTGTGGTTTCGACCATATTGTTCTTCTTTGATCCCATTTCTTGGACAAGTTTAAGTTCTTGCCTTACGCAAATGATTCCACTTGTCCAACCTCTATCCCGCTCTACCCTTGAATATACCCTCTGGTACCATGAGAATATCATGGAACTACATAACTTCTTATGGGTTCTTCATCAATGATTAATTCTCACGAATTCCAATTTTCACGGGTTACGGGTTGTCGTCAACCGAGAACAACGATAAATGAATCAATTCCGCACTTGATTCGATAACTCTAAGTATTCTTCATTGCTTATGAGTTTATTAATCCTTCAAGTCATGGCTAGCCTGATCGGCTATATCATTATCGTGCAACTTCTTAAGCGTGCTACCTGGCCCCTCTTTAGGAGCATAGATTTAGATGGTAAGCTAATCTTCCGTGATCTTCCTCGTCATATCATTTCTCCTTGAGCAGACTTGATTCTGAGTTGTGTCGTACCCATGGTTCCAATAACCTTTAAGCTTCATCATTCCTTGACTCGATGTAAACCGGTGATTGATTACATCTTCATGAAATCTCTCGACAAATGTGTCGTGATCAACATCAACCTTATGAGCTCTTCCAGGATATCAATCGGATTCATGAAGAGGAATACCATCCTTGTCCTCGATGAGTCGTGTTATCATCGGCCACTTTATGGCCTTCCCTCCGACACAAACTTGTTCGTGTTCTGTGTTATACCTTGAGTTCCTTGTTATCCGACTTATGTTATGTTCTACCTTGAAGTATTACCATCTTTTATGTCAATATTGTCGTGAGAATATCACCACCTCTTAAGAAATTCTTGTTACAGTGATGCTTCTCGCCATCACCATTCTAACTTTGATCGTCCTACTTGGTCCATATTTCCAGGTGCATTTTATTCAATATTTAATTGTGGAAATCCATCCTTTTGAAATCTTGATGAATTGTCGCTGAGTTCATCAGCCACCTCCTCATCCTCTCCTTGGTTTACCGATGAAATCCTGTTTTGGGACTCGCTTCCATAGTTCATTTCCTGAGAATCTTACGGTGTCTTACATCAATCTGTGCGCACCTTTTTCTTCTCGGTATCGACCCCAATCAAAACGAATCTCGGTCAGGATATGATGGTTGGAACATATTTCCAAGAGTTATAACATTGGTCTTTTATGACCCGGTAAGGTGATGTCATTCCTAGCACACCGGCGGATGACCTTTCTTTGTTATAGTTTCCTTTTCTGCAAGGTTATCCATTCCTTCATGAGGAAATTGTAAGACTTATTCTACAAGTTGTTCCTGATGGATCCTTCCTGTATCCAAAGTTTGACCTTTGCTTGAAGAACATGTCAGTGCTATCTTGAAGCATGTCTATGGTACTCCGATTTTCAATAAGAACATTTGAAGCACCATGTTAAATGTTCTTGTTGAAATTACCCAAACACCGTTGTATGGGTAATGTCATGAAATTTCTTTCCTCTTATCAAAAGGGTTTTCCACTTTCTATCCTGTCTTGGATATCATGCTCTGTTTGTCCTTGGGAAGGATATATCGCTGAAACATGTGTTTAACCACACTTTCCCTTCCATTGTTACATTTTAATCGATAATCATATTTTTCCTTTCCATTGGTTGGTTTAATCTTTCTTGTGATCTATATGATCTAAGTAGTGATATTCTCACCTTACGTAAACACCTCGGTGTACAATTACATCGGCAAGACCTGTTACTATTGTTGATGACATTCCGGTAGCCACCGATGGACGAGAACCTTGCCTATTGGCCCGCCTCGTTCAACGAGCAGGAAAATGGTTCTCTTCGTCCGTCCCCTTGGTATCGATGTTGTTGCCGACATAACTGATAGGCTACCCTCTGACACGCCTTACTATCGTGACCGTGCAAGATGTCGCCCCCCTTCCTACTTTCAACCACATGGTGGGCCCATAACCCACAGTTCCACAGGATCGAAACCTGACTCTCCTGTACACCCCCAATTTCCAAAGTTATTCCTCGCGCCTGACTTCTTATGTAACTTACGGGCCCCTTGCCAAGTGATCTATTCGGGTATCAGACGCAATACTTATTCTCGTTGCTCTGAATCCCTTCACCTTCTGATAGGCATTGAACGCTTGCCTATCGGTTTGAAACTTCTCATGGTACCTCCTTACTTTGCTCTCGATATTTTCTTAATTTTTGATTAGAGTTACTTCCGCCACCTTCCCGATGTTATCGACCCGATAGTCAACCCTAGCGGTCCGTTCTCCCGGAATACACACCCTTTATTCTTTCGTAAGTATGATGGAGATCCCGAAGGAAGGATGAAAAATTGATCATGGTGACTTGAAGCAGAGAAATGAAGACATCAACGAAAGGGATCAACCTCTTCGAAAGGGCAGCCAAGACCGAGAAGACTCGTTAGGTTTTTCGCTACCAACACCTTCCCCCCTTACTCCACCGCTTAAATCTCGGGGACGAGATTTCTTGTAGTGGAGGAGAATTGTGACGATCCGGGATATTCAAGCTAAAGTAAACCTCGCTAATGGTGCCACGTCACCATAGTTCTTGCTGCTAATCTATTATTAGATCAAAACGGTCCAAAATTCAAATTCAAAGTTTGGTAAATAATAAAAGTTTTCAAACATTAAAATAAAAATGTTCGGGTTGTACTAAATATTACATAGATAAATATGGTGTAGTAAACACATTTTTATAAAAGGCCTAAATAATTTAAAATGATTTAAAACAGAAAAGTAAATAAATAAAAGAAGAGAAAATACAAAAGAGAAAACCAAAACTAACAAAAAAAACCAACAGAAAGCCCCCCCCCCTCCCGCTGGGCCAAGTGGCCCAGCTGGCCTCCGCCGTTCGAACGGGCCGGCCCACTCCCCGCACACCCGCCTGGCCTATAGGCCACACCCCGCTAACCCTAACACCATCCCACGACCCCCACTTCACCCACTCGTCTCCCCTCTCACTCCCTCGTCTCCCCCCCCCTCGCGATCCCGATCTGGATCGAGATGGGGAAACCACCAGCCTTGCCCGCTAGACCCTGTCACCCTCCACGCCCATCGCCACTGGCCACGACTCGCCGCACCACCGTGCCATGGACCTCCGCCCGCCTCGCCTTCCCCTCTTCCCCGAGCTGGATGCGCGCATTGCCCGAGACCTCATAGGAGAGCCACGGCCTTGAGCCACCTCGCCCGACTGCTTCCACCACTCCCCACCAGCCACCTCCTCTCCGCCGCCTCGTCCCGTCGACCTCCCGAGCCCTTTGCCTTGACCCTCTGGATCCGCGGTGAGGCCCCCGACCTCTCTTCCTCTTGCTCTCCTCGCGCCCGATCCTTGATCGTGCACGCCGTGCTCGTGCTCGCGGTGAGCACCTTGCGCACCCAGCGTTATCCGCGCCCGTCGCGCCCGTCGCCGCTTCGTGCCACCTGCGGTATTTGCCGCATACGCCACGCCGTTCGCTCCGCCCTTAGCCCCGTCGCCTTTGCTCCCGCCTTCTCCATCGGCGGCAGCGCCGCATACCTCGCCTACGGGAGCACGTGCGTGCCGTCCGCTACCTCGCCGCCCACAGCGCCTACTTATGCATGCGTGACGGCGCCGCCAACCATCGCTGGGCTCGCCCGGTGGCGCTTCGTGGCGCCGTGAACCCATAAGCCCGCATGCCCGCACGCCCGTTAGGCCCCTCTGGGCCACTAACAAACGGGGCCCGTGCCCCTGAAATGTAAGAAAAGGCAGAAAAAAAATATAAATTAATTAAAATTATTAATTAATTAATTAACCAATTAATTAACTTAATTAATCTTCTTAATTAATCTAACTAACCCTGTTAATTAACCTTAATAACCTAATTAGATAAAAGGTCAATGACGAATGAACTTGCCTGTTTGACGGTCAGTGATCGTCATTTGACTCTTGACATCACCACGACATCATGCCGACGTCATAATGACATTTCCTAATTAAATTAATTACATTAATTCTAAAATGAATTAAAACTTTGAAAATTAATATTAAATAATCCATAGGTCGGATGAAAAACTTTCTACATGAAAGTTGCTCGAGAACAACGAGATTTAATACGGATACGCACCCCGTTAAATCCGCCACACATCCCTAGCATAGCAAACGCAACTTTCCCCCTCGGTTCATCTGTCAAAGAAAACACGAAGCGTCGGGATACTTTCCTCGATGTTTCCCCTTCGCCGGTGTCACCTACCACTACGTTAGGTCACCCCTAGCACCACATATTGCCGCGTCTTGCTTTGTGTTACATTTGATTGCTCTGTTATTTATTGTGTTCCCCTCCGTTAGTTCTTTCCGGTAGACCCCGAGACCGCTGCTGGTACCCCAGTGATCGACTACATCGACGACGAACCCTTCTTGCGGAGCTTCGAGCAAGCCCCCTTTGATCACCGATATAGCCTACTCTTCTCTATCTGCTTGCATTAGACTAGTGTAGCATGTTACTGCTTTTCGTTTATCCTATCACGATGCATACTTTGTCCTTGCTACTTCATTGATACCTTTACACCGCATTCCTACTTGCCTAGTATAGGATGCTAGTATTTCCATCTGTGGCCCTACATTCTTGTCCGTCTGGCTGTGCTATACTATCGAATTACGTGATCACTTGGGAGGTGATCACGGGTATATACTATATACTTTATACATGATACATGTGGTGACTAAAGTCGAATTGGCTTGTGGAGCACCAGCGTGTGATTCACTGGATTAGAGCTGAAAGGACCTTTGTCCCCATGACCCTCTGTGTGGATCTTTGTGGCGGAGCGTCGAGGCGGGTTGAGCGTCGGGGCCTGTTGGTGTTCGCGGATACTTAACACGCTTAACGAGATCTTGGTATTTGATCTGAGTTGGGTCGTAGACCTAATACGCACTAACCGCCACGTGGGACAAGATATGGGCAACCGCGTCGTGGTAATAGCCGAAGCATTTAAATGACGTCGGCGGCCCGGCTAGCGCGGATTGGAACGTAAGCCTGCTCTTGTATTAAGGGGCTAGTTACGCTTTTCCCTGCCCTTCATAGCGTCTTGTGTGTGCTAAGGCGATAGGCCCGGACCCTGTCGCTTAGGTTTAGACCGGCGTCTTGACCTCTCTGTTATGCCTAGGTGGGGCTGCGGCGTGTTGATCTTCATGCGGCGGGCATGACCGAGGAAAGTGTGTCCGACCAAATGGGATCGGCGTGTCGGGTAATGTGGTGCACCCTGCATGGAAGTTAATCTATTGAATAGCCGTGATCTTGATGGGGAGGACTTGGAGTTGTACCTTGACCTTATGACAACTAGAACCGGATACTTAATAAACACACCTTCCAAGTGCGGATACAACCCGGTGGTTGCTCTCTCTATCGAGTTACAAGGAGGGATCGCCGGGTAGGATTATGCTATGCGATGCTACTTGGAGGACTTGATCTACTCTCTTCTACATCTTTTGCAAGACGGAGGCTGTTGCGAAGCGTAGTCTTGACGTGATTAGCTATCCCCCTCTTATTACGGCATTCTGTCCGATTCAGTCCTTGATATGGCCCTTTACACATATATCCATGCATATGTAGTGTAGCTCCTTGCTTGCGAGTACTTTGGATGAGTACTCACGGTTGCCTTGTTCCCCCTTTTCCCCGTACCTCTACCCGATTGCTGCGACCACACGATGGAGCCTAGGAGCCAGACGCCACCGTCGATGACGACTACTACACTGGAGGCGCCTACTACTACGTGCAGCCCACGGCGGCGACCGGGGAAGTAGTTTAGGAGGATCGAGGCAGGAGGCATCGCCTCTTCGATCTGTATCCCGGTTTGTGCTAGCCATCTTATGGCAACTTGTTTAACTTATGTCTGTACTCGGATATTGTTGCTTCGGCCCGACTCATCTATGATCGAGCACTTGTATTCGAGCCCTCGAGGCCCCAGCTTGTATTGTGATGATTGTATGACTTTTTATTTGTAGAGTTGTGTTGTGATATCTTCCGTGAGTCCACGATCTTGATCATTACTGCGTTTGCGTGCATGATTAGTGTACGATTGAATTGGGGCGTCCACGAACACGTGGCATCCACCGTAATGTAACGCCCGTTAAGCTATCGGGTCGGTTTTAGATCCGATAACTTGTTAATTGCCGGACCAATGGGGATTTTCCATGTGTAAAATCATCATTGGTAGGAGGAACACGTGTTGCCTCGCGTCGGGACAGATGTCATCCACTCATTGGACACGAGGCACCTATGATAGGTCGACACATGCCATGGCCCAACGGTGGCCCATTCCGGTGAAAAAGGCCGGCCCAGTAAAAAATAGCAGGCCGACCCATATAAGGCCTACTTGTGTCAGGTCCATTTAAGCCCGGCCCATCTGAGATGTGCCAATTCGGCCCGTCAATGGCCCGTTAATGATTTGACACCATTGCAGCCCATCGTCAGTTTGAGCCCGTTAACAGCCCTTTATATATTTGGGCTCAATATCATTGATGAGATTTACTGATAACGGCCCTTTTCGATTGGATGGGCCAATTTTCCTGACTGTACATCTTTGACCTTTTAGCGACCCATTTAAATATTGGGCTAATTTCCGACCAGTGTGTCTTTTCGGCTGTGTATTGGCCCATAAAGCGGTTGGGCCATTTGTAGTAGGACACTGAGTTTGACCTTTTAGCGACCCATTTAAGTGTTGGGCCAATTTACAGGCGGTGTGTCTTTCAGCCCGGTGACGGCCCATATATCTGTTGGGCCATTTGTAGTCGGACCTAAGTTTTGGCCTTTTAGCGACCCATTTAAGTGTTGGGCCAATTCCCGGCCATGTGTGCCTTTCAGCCTGTTAACGGACCATAAATGAGTTGGGCCATTTGTAGTCGGACCTGAGTTTTGGCCTTTTAACGGCCCATGCCCTTCATGGTCCAATATCAGCTCGGTTTCTCTTTCGGCCTGCTAAAGGCCCACAACACAGTTGGGCTATTTTCAATACGACCTGACTTTCGGCCTCTTAGCGGCCCATCCTCTACATGGTCCAGTACAAGCCTGCTGTGTCTTTCGGCCTGCTAAAGGCCCATAGTATAGTTGGGCCATATGTAGCCCGAACTTAGTAACGGCCTATTAACGGCGCGTGAAATCAATTGGGCCCACCTGTTGCCCGCTTGATGACAACTGTTAGCGACCAGGGAGTTAAGAGGGCCGACCATTAACTTTCGGCACAGTAACGGCCCATTAACTTAATGGGCCGGTAAAGTTCATACATGTCTTTAGGCCAAATTAGATAATTTGAGGCCATTCTGACGAGCAATTATGCACGAGGACCAAAACTGATCAAGCAAAGGTACGGCATACGAGGAAAAAGCGTTGCACATCCGGCATATATTACGGAAATTGCATCCTTTGGGCAATCAAAGATTGATGCCATTGCAAATAATTGAAGCGAGAACCTAACGATCTACAGCGTCTGGTCTGCAACCTCACTTGCGGATGATGCCCATAAGCATGTGGGCAGAAGTTCTTGCTGCTTTGCTACTTGTCTCTGAAAACATTGATCGGTTGTTGTGTCGCGCGACTGCACCTCTCGATTCCTCCACCATTTCCATCATTCCTTCAGCCATTAATTGGTTCACAAACATACATTTTTTCCGTTGCATTGAGACAAAGGATACTTGAGCAGTTCGGATGGCGATTTTGGCGAGCTTGTATTATTGATAGTGGAGAGTGTCTCGACCAACGCATCATAACATAAATTAGGAGGGAACCAAAGAGATTAATCATGAGTTATTGGCATATTACTGGCCAAGATTTATTGGAAAGAAACAATGGGGTTGCCTTGCAGTTTTCAGAGTTTGTCTTCTTATCTTCAGTAGCCTGCACCAAATTAAGACACTAGTGATACGTCCATTTTGCATCATGCTTTTATATCGATATTTATTGCATTATGGGATGTTATTACACATTATGTCACAATACTTATGCCTATTCTCTCTTATTTTACAAGGTTTACATAAGGAGGAGAATGCGGCATTTGGAATTCTAGGCGGAAAAGGAGCAAATATTAGAGACCTATTCTGCACAACTCCAAAAGTCTGAAACTCCACGGAAGTTGTTTTGGAAATAATGAAAAATCTTGGCCGGGAGAAATACCAGAGGGGCCCACACCATCACGAGGGTGGGGCGCCCTACCCCAGGTGCGCCCCCTACCTCGTGGGCCCCTGTTGGCCCTCCGATGCCCATCTTCGCTATATGAAGTCTTTCGTCCGAAGAAAAATCATAAGCAAGCTTTCGGGACGAGACTTCGCCGCCACGAGGCGGAACCTTGGCGGAACCAATCTAGGGCTCTGGCGGAGCTGTTCTGCCAGGGACACTTCCCTCAGGGAGGGGGATTCATCGCCATCATCATCACCAACGCCCCTCTCATCGGGAGGGGGCCAATCTCTATCAATATCTTCACCAGCACCATCTCCTCTCCATGTATCCAATTCTTGTCTCTAAGTGCAGGATTGGTACACAGCAGGTTGCTAGTAGTGTTGATTACTCCTTGTAGTTTATGCTAGTTGGTTTATTTGGTGGAAGATCATATTTTTAGATCCTATGTGCATATTAGTACTCCTCTTATTATGAACATGAATATGCTTTGTGAGTAGTTACGTTTATTCCTAAGGACATGGGAGAAGGCTTGCTATTAGTAGTCATGTGAATTTGCTATTCGTTCGATATTTTGATGAGATGTATGTTGTCTCTCCTCTAGTTGTGTTATGTGAACGTCGACTACATGACACTTCACCATGATTTGGGCCTAGAGGAAGGCATTGGGAAGTAATAAGTAGATGATGGGTTGCTAGAGTGATGAGCTTAAACCCTAGTTTATGCATTTGCTTCGTAAGGGGCTGATTTGGATCCATATGTTTCATGCTATGGTTAGGTTTACCTTAATACTTCTTTTGTAGTTGCGGATGCTTGCAATAGGAGTTAATCATAAGTGGGATGTTTGTCCAAGTAAGGGCAGCACCCAAGCACCGGTCCACCCACATATAAAATTATCAAGGTACCGAACGCGAATCATATGAACGTGATGAAAACTAGCTTGACGATTGATACGTCCATTTTGCATCATGCTTTTATATCAATATTTATTGCATTATGGGCTGTTACTACACGTTATGTCACAATACTTATGCCTATTCTCTCTTATTTTACAAGGCTTACATAAGGAGGGAGAATGCCTAAGAGTGGAATTCAGGCGGAAAAGGAGCAAATATTAGAGACCTATTCTGCACAACTCCAAAAGTCCTGAAACTCCACGAAAGTTATTTTTGGGAATAATAAAAAATATCGAGCGGAAGAAGTACGTCAGAGGGGGCCCCACCTGTCCACAAGGGTGGAGGGCGCGCCCTACCCCCCAGGGCGCGCCCTCCTACCTCGTGGGCCCCCTGTTGGCTCTCCGGTGGCCATCTTCTGCTATATGAAGTATTTCGTCAAGGGAAAATCATAAGCAACCTTTCGGGATGAGACTCCGCCGCCACGAGGCGGAACCTTGGCGGAACCAATCTAGGGCTCCGGCAGAGCTGTTCTGTGGGGACACTTCCCTCCGGGAGGAAATCATCGCCATCATCATCACCAACGCTCCTCTCATCGGGAGAGGGCAATCTCCATCAACATCTTCACCAACACCATCTCCTCCTAAAACCCTAGTTCATCTCTTGTATCCAATTCTTGTCTCCAAGTCCGGGATTGGTACTAGTTGGTTGCTAGTAGTGTTGATTACTCCTTGTAGTTGATGCTAGTTGGTTTATTTGGTGGAAGATCATATGTTCAGATCCTATATGCATATTAATACCACCCTGATTATGAACATGAATATGCTTTGTGAGTAGTTACGTTTGTTCCACGAGGACATGGGAGAAGTCTTGCTATTAGTAGTCATGTGAATTTGGTATTCGTTCGATATTTTGATGAGATGTATGTCGTCTATCCTCTAGTGGTGTTATGTGAACGTCGACTACATACCACTTCACGATTAGTTGGGCCTAGAGGAAGGCATTGGGAAGTAATAACTAGATGATGGGTTGCTAGAGTGACAGAAGCTTAAACCCTAGTTTATGCGTTGCTTCGTAAGGGGCTGATTTGGATCCATATGTTTCATGCTATGGTTAGGTTTACCTTAATACTTTGGTTGTAGTTGCGGATGCTTGCAATAGAGGTTAATCATAGAGTGGGATGCTTGTTCAAGTAAGAACAGCACCCAAGCACCGGTCCACCCACATATCAAATTATCAAAGTACCGAACGTGAATGATATGAACGTGATGAAAACTAGCTTGACGATATTCCCATGTGTCCTTGGGAGTGCTTTTCTCTATATAAGAGTTTGTCCAGGCTTGTCCTTTGCTACAAAAAGTATTGGGCCACCTTGCTGCACTTTATTACTTTAGTTACTTGTTGCTCGTTACAAATTGTCCTATCACAAAACTATCTGTTACCACTTATTTCAAGATTACTTGCAGAGAATACCTTGCTTTGAAAACCGCTTATCATTTCATACGCTCCTCGTTGGGTTCGACACTCTTACTTATCGAAAGGATACGATAGATCCCCTATACTTGTGGGTCATCAAGACTCTTTTCTGGCGCCGTTGCCGGGGAGTGAAGCGCCTTTGGTAGGTGGAATTTGCTAAGGAAAAATTTATATAGTGTGCTGAAATTTACTGTCACTTGTTACTATGGAAAGTAATCCTCTGAGGGGCGTGTTTGGGGTATCTTCACCACGAACAGTGGAGCCAAGTTGCTCCTCAACCCTCTTGAACATCTTGAAAATGAAAATGTTCCCTTTGAAGTTCCTTGGTATGTTAGAAAAACTGCTTGCTAACCCTTTTTGCAAGAGATGGAACAAAGCATCTGATGAGCACCTAATCTATGTGGATGAAGTTTGTGGATAATTTAAGCTTGCAGGTATACCCGATGATGTTGTTAAGAAGGTCTTCCCTTTATATTTGAAGGAAGATGCATCGACATGGTATAGTCTATGTGATGATACGGGATCATGGAACTATAAACGATTGAAATTGGAATCTCATCAGAAGTTTTATCCTATGCATCTTGTTCACCATGATCGCAATTATATATATAATTTTTAACCTCGCAAAGGAGAAAGCATCGCTCAAGCTTGGGGGAGGCTGAAATCAATGTTATATTCATGCCCCAATCATGAGCTCCCAAGAGAAATAATTATTCAAAGTTTTTATGCTCTATTTCTCAAAATAATCAATCCATGCCGGATACTTCTTTGTGTCTTTGGCTCTTTTATGATGAAGACTATTGAATTCAAATGGAATTTATTGGATAGAATTAAACGCAACTCTGAAGATTGGGATCTCGATTTAAAGTAAGGAGTCGGGCATGACACCTAAGTTTGACTGTGTTAAGTCTTTTATGGATACCGATGTTTTCCGTAAATTTAGCACTAAATATGGACTTGACTCTGAGATAGTAGCTTCTTTCTGTGAATCTTTTGCTACTTATGTTGATCTCACCAAGGATAAGTGGTTTAAGTATCATCCTCCCATATAAGTAAAAGTAGTTGCACCCACTAAAGTTGAAGAAAAGACTATCAATTATAATGATCCTGTTGTTCCTACTTCTTATGTTGAGAAACCACCTTTCCCTGTTAGAATAAAGGATCATGCTAAAGCTTCAACTGTGGTTCGTAAAAGCAATATTAGAACTTATACACCTCCTGAGCAAATTAAATTTGAACCTATATTGCTATTGTTAAAGATCTCTTGGCTGATAATATTTATGGGCATGTTATTTATTTCTGCGGTGAAACTGCTAGAATTGCCAAACCTTGTGCCAAAGATAAACATAGACCTGTGGTAGGCATGCACATTATTTACATTAAAATAGGAGATCAACATTATCATGGCTTATGTGATATGGGTGCTAGTGCTAGTGTTATACCTCATGACTTATACGAAGAAATTAACCATGAGATTGCACCTGATGAGTTAGAAGATATTGATGTTACAATTAAACTTGCCAATAGAGATACTATATCAGCAATGGGAATTGTTAGAGATGTTGAAGTCTTGTGCAGGAAAACTAAATATCCTGCTGATTTTCTTGTTCTTGGTTCCCCACAAGATAGCTTTTGTCCCATTATTTTTGGTAGACCCTTCTTGAACACATCAATGCTAGAATAGATTTGCGAAAAGAGTGTTGTTACTATTGGCTTGGGTGATATGTCTCATGAGTTTAATTTCTCTAAATTTAGTAGACAACACCGTGAAGAAGAATTGCCTAGTAAGGATGAAATTATTGGTCTTGCTTCTATTGCCGTACCTCCTAGTGATCCTTTAGAACAATATTTGCTAGACCATGAAAATGATATGTTTATGAATGAAAGAAGGGAAATAGATGAAGTATTCTTTAAACATGAACCTATTCTGAAACACAGTTTGCCTGTTACAATCCTAGGGGATCCTCCTCCACCCAAGGGTGATCCCGTGTTTGAGCTTAAACCGTTGCCTGATACTCTTAAATATGCTTATCTTGATGAAAAGAAGATATATCCTGTTATTATTAGTGCTAACGTTTCAGAGCATGAAGAAGAGAGATTATTGAAAACTCTGAAGAAGCACCATGCTGCTATTGGATATACTCTTGATGATCTTAAATGCATTAGTCCCACTCTATGTCAACATAAAATAAATTTGGATGAAGATGCCAAACCAGTCCGTGATCATCAACGAAGGCTGAATCCTAAGATGAAAGAAGTGGTAAGAAAGGAAATACTAAAGCTCCTTGAGGCAGGTATAATTTATCCCATTGCTGATAGTCAGTGGGTAAGTCCTGTCCATTGTGTGCCTAAGAAGGGAGGTATTACCGTCGTTCCTAATGGTAAAGATGAATTAATTCCGCAAAGAATTATTACAGGTTATAGAATGGTAATTGATTTCCGCAAATTAAATAAAGCTACTAAGAAAGATCATTACCCCTTACCTTTTATCGATCAAATGCTAGAAAGATTATGCAAACATACACACTTTTGCTTTCTAGACGGCTATTCTGGTTTCTCTCAAATACCTGTGTCAGCCAATGATCAATCAAAAACTACTTATACTTGCCCTTTTGGTACTTTTGCTTATAGACGTATGCCTTTTGGTTTATGTAATGCACCTGCTACCTTTCAAAGATGCATGATGGCTATATTCTCCGACTTTTGTGAAAATGTGACGCCCCCGATTCGACCGTACACTAATCATGCACGCAAATGTGTACGACCAAGATCAGGGACTCATGGGAAGATATCACAACACAACTCTAGACACAAATAAAATAATACAAGCTTTATATTACAAGCCAGGGGCCTCGAGGGCTCGAATACAATCTCGATACACAAGAATCAGCGGAAGCAACAATATCTGAGAACAGACATAAGTTAGACAAGGATACCTTAAGAAGGCTAGCACAAAGCAACACGATCAAAGAGGCAAGGCCTCCTGCCTGGGACCTCCTAACTACTCCTGGTCTTCGGTGGCCTCCATGTAGTAGTATCCGTCGGCGGTGGCATCTTGCTCCAAGGATCCACCATCTGGTTGCATCAACCGGAAAGAAGAAAGAAGGGGGAAAGGGGTACCAAAGCAACCGTGAGTACTCATCCAGAGTACTCACAAGCATTAGATCTATACTAAGTATGCATTAGTATCAATTGGAAGGGCTGTATCTATGGACTGAACTGCAGAATGCCAGAATATAGGGGAAGTCCTAGCCTATCGAAGACTAGCATCTTCAAGCACCTCCAAGCGTCTTGCAGCATGTAGAAGAGTAAACAATAGCAGTTTATAGTTAACAAGCATGTTATAACATTAATGCCCAGAGATCCTTCCTCGACTCCCTGCGAGAAAGCAATCCCGGAGCCACATATCTCAAGTATCCATTTCTAATTGTATTAGATCAAGATATAAGTCTGACCATCCATTACCGTGGACACGGTATTCGAATAAAGATCTTCCCTGCAGGGGTGCACCACGTTTTCCAACAAGCTCGATCACTCTAGCCGGACACACTTTTCTGGGTCAATGCCCGGCCTCGGAATATCAACACGTCGTAGCCCTACCTAGGCTCGTGAGAGGTCCCCTCACGGTCTACATCCTAAGCACTCCGAGTGCGGGCCCATCGCCCGTTGCACTACTGGTCGTTGCGAAGCAGGGCGGACGAGGCTCCATCACTACGAGGATGGTGCCGGCCCAAACCGTCGCAAGGCTGAATGGACATCCGACAAAGCTTTGGCGTCTTTATGACGTCGAGGCCCATAACTATTCTCGGCGTGGTGGTTGGTGCGTAAGGCCAAAGGCCAATTCAGAACAAATACCCAAACCATAGTGTATTATTAGCTTGCGAGACGCGGCGGAGACTCACGATAATGTGACGCCGTCGCCCCGTCTCGAGGAAATACGACAAGGGCAAGCCCAGCCCTCTCGAGGGCTGCCTGACTTCCCGGCCGTGCCTCGTAACCATCTCGCGGGTGCTCTCCGGGCCCGCCCGACTTTCCCAAAGGTCTCAAGTAATGTCAAGGTAACCGTGTGTCCAGACATCAAGGGGAAAACCCGAGGAATCGCCCCCGGTGGATTCCATTCAAACCGAATAGCTACACTACAGAACAAATCACAAGAGTGCGTTATGAGGGATCACCCTCGGCACTCGATAGTAGCTCTGCAGTGTCGAGCAACAAAAGGGGCGTGATGTGATGTGAGGTGTCGGGCTCTGGTCGTCGATCATGTAGCTCGAGTCGTCGATGATGAAGCAGGGGCAGCAAGGACAAGTGGGGGTCACTGATGGATCTCTAACCAACCTATACTAAGCAGTTTAGGATAAGCAGGTAAGGTACAACAGCAGGTAAAAAAGCAGGTTATGCATCAGAATAGAAGCAATCAAATAACAGTAGCAAAATCTAATGCAAGCATGAGAGAATGAAATGGGCGATATCGGGATGATCAAAGGGGGGCTTGCCTGGTTGCTCAGACAAGAAGAAGAGAAATTAAATCGTCGTGGTCCCGATCAACGCTTTGTGGCATCGGTAGCCGGTCTAAAGTCTATCGGAGAGAAGAGGGGGAAGAAATAGTAAATACATAGCAAGCAAGTGCATAACAGGACAATAGGCAGAGCTAGACGTGTTCTAACGCGGTGCTACGCGGTACCGCGGAAGGGGGAAACATCCGGGAAAGTTTTCCCGAAGTTTGCATTTTTCGGACAGATGAAATGGAGGGGAAAGCTGCAGGTTCTCTATGCTAGGGATGTGTGGCGGACGAACGGACCGCGTATCCGGATTCGTCTCGTCGTTCTCAGCAACTTTCATGTAGAAAACTTTTTTATCTGAGTTACGGATTATTTATTACGATTTTTCAAAGCTTTAAACATTTTTTGAAATTAATATTAATTCGAAAATAATTGCTAAAATGATATGCGCGCCCAGCACATGGTACACAGAACTGTACCCAGGGGCTGACAGGTGGGCCAGGGGGTCCCAGTTGACCAGTCAATGTTTGGTAATCGACAACCGCATTGGGTCCTCCCTGTCATTGATCAATTTAGTTAACTAACTAGTTAATTCAGTCTAATTAGGCTATTAAGCTAATTAACTTTAATAGTTTAACTAACCAAATTAATTAAGTTAATTAATTAATTATATTGATTAATTATTTATTTTTTTAATTCTTTTTTTAAACACCTATTAAATTTTTTTTTAAAATGCAGGGCTGTGGGGCCCATTTGTCGATCATCAAAACCGCTAATCTCGGGTGAGGGGTCCCGATCATGCGTCTTAAGGCTGATGGTAACAGGAAGCAAAGGGACACAATGTTTACCCAGGTTTGGGCTCTCTCGATGGAGGTAAACCCTACTTCTGCTTGATTAATATTGAAGATATGGGTAGTACAAGAGTAGATCTACCATGAGATCGTAGAGGCTAAACCCTAGAAGCTATCATATGATGGTATGATTGTAATTGTGATCGCCCTTCTAAGGACCAACCTCTCCGGTTTATATAGACACCGGAGAGGGCTAGGGTTTACATGGAGTCGGTTACAAGGAAGGAAAATAATATCCGGATCACCAAGCTTGCCTTCCATTCCAAGGAAAGTCCCATCCGGACACGGGTCGAAGTCTTGAGTCTTGTATCTTCACGCTTCAATAGTCCGGACGTTGTATACTGATCCGGCTAACGGATACCCCTAATCCAGGACACCCTCGGTAGCCCACGAACTAGACTTCAATGACGATGAGTCCGGTAGCAGCGATCTTGTCTTGACATTGCGGCGGGTTCCTTCTCCAAATACTCCAAGATAATTATCGAACACTTGAACCGTGGTATGCGGATCCACAAAATGATCTTCACATGCCACCGTAGAGAGAATGGTATTTCACAAATGCAATCTGCTGACAACTTTTTCGGCAACGCGACATGTCATTACGGTCGGGTCATTATTCGAACCGTTTTCCCACAACCAGCCACAGCGCATATTGCGAGGCGGTTTCCTTGACACGTCTTGTCAAAGAAGAGATCGTGTCCCCTTATCACGGGATTCTCATCAATACGGGTATGGGTAATCCAACCACACCGCTAATCGCGGAGAGCGGGAGGCAGACGGGTTCCACCAGGAAAGTGGGGAGGCGCAAAAAGCATTTGCCGCCCCTATAAAGAGACAAGGCCTATTTCTCTTTACCCACGCCTTTCTCTTTCCGCTAGCTCATTCCCCTCTGTTCGAGCCCTAACGCCCAAGCACTCTTCTTTTCCACCGAAGAGAGGTTTTCCAAAGATGTCCAGATTCGGAGCAGGAGGCAGATGGATGGCCTCTACCATCCAGGAGAAGGATATCAAGAAGCTCCGGGACGCCGGGTATCCAGCCCAGAAGATCGGCCACCGTCTCCCCCCGGAGGGACAGGTCGTCCCCACTCCGGAACCTCATGAGAGAGTCGTGTTCCTTCCCCATTTTGTCCACGGGCTTGGGTTTCCCCTGCACCCATTTGTTCGCGGAATCATGTATTACTATGGGATTGATTTTCATGATCTTTCCCCCAACTCCTTCCTCAATATCTCGGCGTTCGTAAATGGTATGCGAAACTTTTCTTGGATCTCACCTCACTTTGGCACTTTTGTGGTTTGAAGATTTTTTAATTTGAAGCCCAAGGTGGTGAGTGGCGAATTTCTGTAGAAGTCTTGGTGGCCATCATGGTGAGCAAGATGCCCAAGGCCGTTTGGCCGAAGGGCGCTTTCAATGACTCCGTCAAGGAGTGGCAGCAGCAGTGGTTTTATATCACCGAACCACGCGGCAAAAAGTGGGCTGCAGCTCCTGAGTTCAGATCCGGAGCTCCACTGCGGCTCACGTCCTGGCCCAAGAAGGGCCCGAACTGGACCTCGTCCAATGAACTGTCATTGCTCCAGACGCGCGTCCAGAGTGTGGTTGACAGGGACGTCAAACTCGTCGACGTGGTCCTGGTGATGCTAGTTCGCCTGGTTCTCCCTTGTCGTGCCGAGCACGCACTCTGTGGGAGTTCGACCCAACCGAGAACCAAACCCTTGAGAGCTCTATGACTTCTCCCACAAGGATATCTGGAAGGTGCTCTTCAAGTCCGGCAAATCATGGCCGGAGCTCCGCCAAGGACCGTGGGTATCAATTATCCCATTACGCAAGCCCGTGAGATTACTGACCACGCTCTGTCCATCCACGCTTCGGTTGGCATGTCATGAGGGAGACATCTTAATCGTGTTTAAATGCGTGACCTCGGGGATGGATAAACAAGGTGGAAGCGGATTCATTGTCCGGCCCGGTCTTGGGAAGAACCGGCCGGACCTCTTCTGACGAAGATGCTGGTCCCCGCGCCTTACGAGGCACCAAAGAAGGAGGCCTCCAAGAAGGTCAAGAAGACCCGGAGTGGCCTCCGTCGCCGCGAGGCTTCGGACGCAAAATCTGAAGACTCAAGCAATGCTCCTTCTTCGAAAGACGAAGAGGAAGAAGCAGAGGAGGACGAGCCTCACTCTGAAGGTGGGAAGAAGCGTGCAGCTTCCTTGTCCCTGGAGGACGAATCGCCCAAGAGGAGGAAAGGTTCCCTCCCAGAGGCATCCACCATGGCTGCCGATAGCAGCCCGGAGTGGGATCCCAGGGCCCAGCCACTGGAGAAGTCGTAAGTATATGAAATCCGAACACACATATGCGTTCGAGATTGTTTTTGGGTATAGTAGTCTTAACTGTTGCTATATTTTGCACAGTCCGGCAAGGTCTCATGCCGGTAGTCCTCATCCTAGGATTCGCTGAGCTCGGACGCCTTGGCGAGCGAGACGCCTCCAGAGGCCCCTTCCCCAAAGTCCCGGCGCGACACTGAGGTGTCGTCTCAACGGGGCCCGGACCAGGGGGGGCATATCACTTTGGGCCGAGACAGGCGGGAGGCGATAGCCCACGAGTGTGCCGTCGGCGAGGCGATCTTGGGTTGACCCACTGATCGGACAAGGTCCAGAGGCCTCTAAGGCTCCCGGATCAGGCGAGCAGCCACCTTCGACGATGGGAGGCCTGCCTACTCGCCGCAACCTCTGTTCAAGCCGAGTTGCGGCGGTCTATTAACGATGTTAAAAAAGCGTCTATCGTCGATGAACATCGGACCCTCATGGGTGCGGTGGTTGAAAAAGATTCAGTCCGCTGAGAGCGGGCTGAGCGAAATCTGCCTTGGCCTTATAAAGGCCTTTGAGTTATGTTTCCTAAGAAACCTTTGAGGAATCGTCATACTATGAGTATTAGCCCCCGATACACTGTCTGGCGAAAGAGAGAGAGCCGGGCATGGGATCAAATCCTCTTTTTTCGTGGGAACTTCTGTAAATGACGTGTACCGCTTTGTTTGAAAACAGGCGCCTACGGAGAAGACGGCCGCTCATAATGCGGAAGTGTCCGAATTGAAGCGGAGCCTGGAACGGGCCGAGGAAGAACTTGGCCGCGTGAGGAAGCAATTAGAGGATAAGCAAGGTATGTTGAAACATTGTCTTGCATTAGGCACGAATAAGTAATTGTGCTTATTGAAAAGTATTTGTGTTGTATGCCCTAGGAGCGAGTGCTGGAATATGAGGCCTTTGAAAGAAGGTGTGGTGATGCCAGCAAGGAAGGCTTTGCCCGAGCAGGGCGCCGTGAAAAACCACGAGGCCGGGGTTGTCCACAGTGAGCGGGGAGCTCGGGAGGCTGTGAAGAAAAGCGAGGCTTGAAGTAGAGTCTAATAGGAAAGAATCCGAACTTCGCCCAAGCGCTCCAAGCCGCGGAAGATGCTTAGGAAGAAGCCCGAGGTCTTTGTCAGGACATTCAGGAGGCCCAGAAAGTTGCGGCTGGTAAGGCCTTCTGTATTCTTAGCCATTTGATCATGATAATGGGAAGAATTCTAAGCGACAAGCTTAATTCTTATTTTTACATGGGCGTTTGCGGATCTTCCTCGCAGCATATCAGATGCCACCCAATTCTACCGAACCGAGGAAAAGAAATCTGCGGAGAGGGATTTCTGGTCGCAGTATTTGGCACCGAACTATCCGGTGCCCTTTATCGATCGGTGAAGCAGCTGGTCGAACTGCACAATGACCAAACTAGCCATGAAGGACTTGGTTGTCCGGTTGTGGCGTGAACCAATTCCGGCGATTACGCCGGGCTCGTGAAGCGGATTGTGGGCTCTCCTCGGCAATCTGTTAAGCGATCGGTCTGCATAGAGGGTGCGCGTATGGCGTTTGCCTGTGCAAAAGTGCATTGGGGGAAGCTTGACGCGGAGAAGCTGATGACTGAGTGTCGGAGTAAATGACCACGGGTAGCCTTGCCGGCTCCCCCCGGCTCTTCAGAAAAATTACAGGCCGATCGAGCCTTCAAGCATCCAAGGCATGGGGCCGCCTTCCCTTGGCCGGCTACCTCCCAAGCCGGCTACCAAGAGGTGGCCCGACCCTAAACACACGGGAGGAAAGCCGTCAGAGGGCCGACTCCTAAAAGCCGGCCACGAGAAGGCCGACTCCAAGAAGCCGGCCACGAGAAGGCCGACTCCAAGAACCCGGCCCCCTAGCGGTGGCCAAGATCGTGCCCTCAAACTGCACCCACATAGCGGCGATAAGGCAGGCGTGGCTGACAAAGCCTGCCACCCCGAATCCCGGGCATCGTGGTCACAAGGTCTTGTTGTCTGGGCGCCATCACCATCACTGTCCGTGGCAACCTTTGTTGCCATGTTGATCATGACGTCACCCACGACGAGCTGTCAGAACGGCCCACAGGTGGCGGGCCCCTTCGGTCAGAGAGACGCCCGAAGGCGGCCCGGACTCCCCCAGCCGGCCTGAGGCAGGGCCGGCTCCCAACAGCCGGCTAGCTCCCTCCCTCGAAGGAGGCGCCTCATTAAGGAGACAAGACGAGGTAAGGCTACAGTGATCGCCGCCCGGCGATCACTGTAGCCATGATTACTCGTCAAAGCCCTCATCATCGAGTGAGGCAGCAGTAACCCGCCCGACAAGGCCCCTGGCGGTGGGACCAGCACTGTCGACGAGCCGGCGGCGGGACCCACCGGTCGGCAGGCCCAGCAGCGGAGAAGCCGGCAAACATAGACACCGACGGCTAGGGCTGCGCCCGACTGGATTACCATTGTACCCACAGGGAGTAGGCCTATATAAACCCCCAGGGCACCCATGCAAAAGGTTGATCTCTGAGAGTTTTAGACACCACATAGGGGGAAGAGGAGAGCTAGCCTAGCCCTTCTTCTTCCTCTCACCGAACAGCTCAAGGAGCCTGTTGTAGCCACTTGTTAACTTAGTGATCATGCGGAGACCCCGCAGAGCAGCAGTAGGGGTGTTATCTCCACGGAGAGCCCCGAAGCTCGGTAACATTCGCCGGCGTGCATGTCTTCGCCTTATCCCGTTCCAGGCACCGGCGACGTCTTATTGGCTCCCGCAATGATAAGCCACCCGTTGGCATATGTCGCACCTACGACCCGACATTTGGCACCCACCATGGGGCCAGGTGCACCGTCGTCCGGAGACACATTGCGGGCGGGAACACTCTTCCTTCCCAGCCGGCGTAGCCAGCCCGACGCCTGCCGATGGCGCTTCTCGACAAGGCTGCAAGGCGTCGGCTGACGCTTGGCGAGCTGCCTCGCCGATCTTCTTGGCGAGCTCGCATCTCGGCGAGCCCGCATCCAACACGGGCACAGCCGCCTCGAGAAACCACCTCGTCGGCCTCCTCGACCAACTCCACGTCTCGGTGATGCTTTCTGGATTTGGGTCGATTGGCTCCACCGACCCGATGCTTGTCGACTCCGACACGGCATCGCTCGACGCCTTCCCCACCAACGTTGTGATCTTCAACGACCCGCTCCCTCGAGCCGACAGCTGTGGCAGCGCCATCACCGAGGTGCTGGTCATCAGCCACGGCGCCGCCTCTGGTGAGAACGCCCACGACGCCCTGCAAGCGGCAATGCACGACCTGTCCGTCCCTCTCCCGGCCGACGCCGACGCCGATACACTGGAGGCATGCCGCCTCGCCCTCATCGCAGAGGGACGGAAGATAGCTTCCATGAGACGCTCATCGAGGCTCACCAAATAAAAGTCGATCAAGGCCGCTTTTTGGCACGCCGCCTCGACGGGCCGAGCCGACTTCGGCGTCGTCAAGAAACATGGCGCAGCCATAGCCGACATCTTTGGGAGCAGACCGCCCGATCTCGCCACGCCCTCGAGAACCTACGCCGCCCAGCTTCGGCCGTAGGCGAACTAAATGGACTTAGGGCCAACGAGATCCCCTACATGGCGAGCGCATCCAAAGCTGATCGGCTGACGCGGAAGCGGCATGAAGCGGCGTCCGCCGAAAAGCCCTCCCCACGCCGAGAAACGCAGTAGCGGCGTCCTGACGTCATTGCGGGCAACACTCGCGCCGAGCAAGAAAAGGAGGCCGGCTGCCGGCCGCAGCCGTCTCGAATCTCCATCGAAGCGCGACGCGAAGGCCGCCCTCGAGCCGTGGGCGGCGAGGCAACCCGCCTCCTCCTCGCCTCATGGAAGAGATATCCCACCCCGCCGCCTGTCACGCATCCGACTCTCAGCGGCCGACAAGGTCGCCGCGAAGGAGTCGGCGAGAACAACGCTCACCATCGGATCGACCGCCTAGTGCGATCCTTGGCACTAGAAGAAGAAGACGATGTCGGCCCGCCTTGCTTCGGCCCCCGCATCCGCGACGAGCCCTTCCCCAAAGGGTTCTCGCTCCCAAGAGACACGCCCAAGTACAACGGCTCTGTGAAGCCGGAAGATTGGTTGATCGACTACTCCA
Source organism: Aegilops bicornis (assembly GCA_021605145.1). NCBI lineage: Eukaryota > Viridiplantae > Streptophyta > Magnoliopsida > Poales > Poaceae > Aegilops > Aegilops bicornis. The sequence goes on from CM038671.1 coordinate 463,968,026, forward strand.
CTGCGGTCAGCATAGCAAACGGCAACAGGCGCGTTGCCGTGAAGTATGTCCCCCTCATGCTCCAAGGCACGGCGCGTACCTGGCTCAACAGCCTCAAGCCTTACAACATCAACAGCTGGCTGGATTTCACGGAAGCCTTCATCCGCAACTTCACCAGCACCTACAAGCGGGCTCCCAAGCCTCGATAGCTCTCCTTATGTGTTCAAGGGCCCCTTGAATCAACTTCGCGACTACCTCACGCTTGGGCGAGCTCCGCAATTCCTGCGAGGGTGCACGAGGTTCGGACCATAGAGTACTTCACCGCCCGGGTGCCGAGAGGCACGCTCCTCAAGCACAAGCTCCTCTGCGGCGAGCCGACTACCCTCGACGAGCTGCTGGTCATAGCAGACAAGTACACCACGACCGACTCTTCAATGAAGACCGAGCTTCGGGTAGACGCCTCTGGGAAGGTGCTCAATCCGGCTCCCAAGACGCTGGCTGGGGACTCCAGCCGACGCCCCGTGCGGAAGCGACAACAAGCGCCAAGGGCCCTATGCGCCTCCAACCCGGTCGGCGGTGGCCCACGATCAAAGACGAACAACCAGTGGCGGCCCAGCGCCAAGAAGCGAGAAGGCGGCAGGCGGCTTGGCAGCCGGCTTTCTCCTCTGAGCAAGCCCTCGATGCCCCTTGCAAGTTCCACAGCGCCTGAAGTCATTCCAACCATACGACCCGAAATGCCATCGCTGGTTTCACCCGAATCACCAAAGGCGAAGGGCTGGTGCCGCCTCCGCCTACTGGTCAGCCGCCTCCGGCTCCTCAACAGCCGGCCGCTCGACCAGCAGTCGGGGCCGTTCAAGAGGAGTTCCCCGACGAGCATGCAGCCTACGTCATCTTTACAAGCCAGCCCGATGACCGGCGTAGCCGGCGCCGACAGCACCAAGAAGTCAATGCGGTCGCCTCCAATAACCCCGAGTACATGCACTGGTCAGAAAGGCCTATCAGCTGGAGCCGGGCCGACCACCCAGAGGTGATGCCGTCCCCCGGCTCTTACGCATTGGTTTTGGATGCCACCCTAGCAACAAACAGACGTGCCGCCCATTTCTCCCGCGTGTTGATAGATGGCGGGAGCATCATCAACATACTGTACCGTGACACCATGGAGAAGCTGAACATCAAGAAAGCGGCTCAAATGCCGTCAAAGCCGGACCGTGTTCCATGGCATCGTACCCGGCCTGTCCTGCTCACCAATCGGCAAGATCAAGATAGATGTCCTCTTTGGGGACAAGGATCACTTCCGCCGAGAAGCAGTATGGTTTGAGGTAGTGGATTTGGAGAGCCCTTACCACGCGTTGCTTGGCCGACCTGCTCTGGCCAAGTTCATGGCTGTACCCCACTATGCCTACCTCAAGATGAAGATACCAAGTTCCAAGGGCATCATCACCATAGCCGGTGACTACAAGAAATCCTCCGAGTGTGCAGCAGCCAGCAGCCGGCTGGCCGAGTCCCTCGTGATCGCTGAAGAGAAGAAGATGCTGGATCGAGTCGTGGCCATGGCCGGCAAGCAGCCGGCCCTGTCCCCTGACCCCAAGGAGTGTGAGGCCCAACGTTCTTTCCAGTCGGCTAAAGAAACGAAGAAGGTACCTCTGGACCCAGAGAACCCGGAAAGGTTTGCCGTCATTGGGGCGAACTTGGACAGCAAATAGGAAGGCGAGCTCGTTGATTTCCTCCGCGAGAATCGGGACATCTTCGCATGGTCCCCCAAAGACATGATGGGTGTCCCGAAGGAATTCGCCGAGCACAAGATACACGTCCGAGGAGATGCAAAGCCAGTCAAGCAGCCCCTCCGCCGACTATCAGAGGAGAAAAGAAGGACTGTAGGAGAAGAGATAGCCCGGCTTTTGGCAGTCGGCTTCATCATGGAGGTGTTCTTTCCGGAATGGCTTGCCAACCCGGTCCTCGTGCTGAAGAAGAATAACAAGTGGCACATGTGTATAGACTACACTAGCCTCAACAAAGCCTGCCCTAAGGATCCCTTCGCCCTACCAAGGATTGATCAAGTGATAGACTCCACAGCCAGATGCGAGCTGTTGAGTTTCTTGGATGCTTAATCGTGCTACCACCGGATAAAGTTGGATCCAGGTGACCGCCCTAAAGACCGCCTTCATCACACCATTAAGACTTTACGCTACTGCGACTATGACATTCGGCTTGAGAAATGCTGGTGCCACTTTTTCAGCGTTGCATGCAGAAATGTCTCCTCAAGCAACTTCGGCAGAATTGCCCATGTCTATGTAGACGATATTGTGGTGAAGCGGAGAAAGCGCGGCACCTTGCTGGAAGACCTCAAAGAGACGTTTGAAAACTTGCGCGGTTTGAGATCAAGCTCAACCCCGAAAGTGCGTGTTCGGAGTACCAGCCGGCCAGCTTCTAGGCTTCCTGGTCTCCGAACGCGGCATCGAATGCAACCCAGTGAAGATCAAGGCCATAGAGAGAATGGAGATTCCCACCAAGCTACGAGACGTCCAGAAGTTTACCGGATGCCTGGCCTCCCTGAACCGTTTCATCAGCCGGCTCGGAGAGAAAGCTCTCCCCCTCTACCGACTCATGAAGAAGACCACTCATTTCGAGTGGAACGACCAAGCCGACCAAGCCTTCCACGAGCTGAAGAAGATGCTGCCCGCGCCGCCTGTCTTGGCGGCGCCGACTGAGAAAGAGCCCATGCTCCTTTACATTGCCGCTACCAGCCGGGCGGTCAGCATCGTTATCGTGGTTCAACGCCCGGAAGAAGGCCGAGCTCAGCCAGTCTAGAGGTCGGTGTATTATTTAAGTGAAGTGCTGTCCACCTCGAAGCAGAACTACCCGCACTACCAGAAGATGTGCTATGGTGTGTACTTCGCCGCCAAGAAGCTCAAGCCCTACTTTCAAGAGCACCCCATCATGGTCGTATACCTTTGCCCAGCTGCCGAGATCATAGGCAGCGGGATGCATCTGGCCAGGGTGGCACAATGGGCCATTGAGCTGGCCCCTTACACGATCTTCTACCAGCCGGCGCACACGCCATCAAGTCCCAAGCATTGGCCGACTTCCTCGTCGACCGGGCCGAGACCCGATTACCTACCGCAAACCCCAACTCCACTCATTGGTGGATGCACTTGACCAGGTCCAAGATGCGCACCGGCTTGGGAGCCGGCATCATCCTCCACCTCTCCCAAAGGCGACAAACTTCGAGATACACATTACAAATTCATTTGCCGCCTCCAACAATGTGGCGAGAAGCCATCTGGCGCTCATACGAACTCAAACTAGCCAAAGAACTTCGACATTCACGGATCTGTGCTATGGCGACTCAGATTTGCTAGTCCAACAATCATCCGTGGCGACTGGGGCGCCAAGGGCATAAATATGGCGAGCTTCTAGTTTTCCTCGTTAAACCGTCAATCGGTGGGTGCTTTGAAGGATGCGAGTTCCTCCACGTGCCACGAGCCGACAACGAGCAAGCAGATGCTACGCGCGAATAGGCTCCACTCGACAAGCTATACCAACCTAAGCATCTCTCTCCAATGCCTCCTAAAGCCGTCTATCAAGCCGTCTCCGGAATCCGAGCTCCATCTTCAGTGCCGCCCTAGCCCAAGCTGGATCCGCTTACAGGGAACCGAGCGGTGACGGGGACTTCAATAGGCGGCCCGAGGACTTCCACAGGTGGCTTAGAGACTGCCATAGTGTGACACTCCAAAAATATTCTTTTGGTTTTCTTCACAAATTTTGTTGGATTTGAAGAAGGTCTTCTAAACCCTTCCAAAAATCTCTCTCAAAAGCTTTTTCCCTTTAGCAAATATTTTATTTTTTGCATCTCCTTCAACTCTGGTGTTTGGTTTTTAAAATTTTCCTCTGATTGCCATCTTCTCAAAATTTCAAGAAAATTCTTTGGAATTTAATTTCTTTCAACAAGAAACTCTAGGAGTTTTGCATCTTCTCCAATATTGAAATCCACTCATGATTTTACCATGCACCACATGGTAAAATCTTCCCAAAAATCTCTCCTTCCACTTTGGGCAATCCAAACATTACGTCTCAACAAGTTCAACCCTTTTCTGAATTTTATTTCATTTATTTCTCCTCCCAAATCTTTTCTGTCCATTATTTTGAGCCTAGGAGATTTGCAAAGCAAGTACCTAAGTGCAATTGAGCTTTGACCTCAAACCAACTCCCCTGGATAGTCCTTGGTACCCACAACCTAGAACAATCAAGATCCACTCCTCTTCTTTTAAAAAATTTCAAATTTCAGTCTCTTGCCAAGTTTGGACCAGATTTGTCAAATTTGGTGAATGTCATATCTTCTACTGCTCCAAAAATTCCACAAAAATTCAGGCAGCCTCTAGATGCAATGAGAGGCCCCTCCACCAAAAATCAGCTCTCAAGCAGAGCCTCCCACATACCAAAAACATTCAGCCGAGCACCTGACCTACAACTTTGTTTCATTGCACTTTCAGAGATTGAGAGAAGTTCGGAGTTGTGTCGCTTCTCTTAAATCGGGGAGTTCGGTCACGCGGCCACCGGTCTTGGCTCAGCACGATGCACACGGCCTCTTCCCCTGGCCAGCACCTTACGCATGCTTGGCCGATTCACGGCATCGGTGGCGATGAGCATCGCCCGGCGTTAAGCTTCTGCGGTGGCGCGCCACCCGTGGCGGCGAAGAGGGCCCGAGCCCGCTCATACTCCACCCGGCGCCGCCCATCGCCTGGCTCTCCGCGTGTCCTCTGCCTTGCCGGTACAAGACGCGTGCTTTACCGCCCGTGCTGCAACACGGCAAGCGCAGGCGTGCTCCCTGCCGCCCGACGGGCCAGCGTCGCCCGTTCCTCGAAAACACGCCCTAAGCAACCAAACCCCGACTCGTTTACCACCTAAGCGGAACGGTGAACCCCACGGCCGGCGCTAAACCCCTGAACCTCCCCGATCAATGCCCTGCGCCGCCGTAAACTTCGCCGGAGACCCCCGTTCTCGGCAACCGCCTCGGTCCGGCTATATATAGCACCCCCGAGCGTGCTCTCGCCCCCGCACACCTCCACCACCTCACTAGTCCGCGCCAAGCCCCTGGAAGGGCCTCGAGGGGCTCTTCTTCCCCAAATCCGACCGCCCCGTCCCGCCGCGGCCTCCACCTCGATTCACTCCTGTGAGGTCGTCCCCTGCACCCAAATCCCGTCAGCTACCCTCTCATGCTATCACAAGTCTAACCCCTCCTCAATTCCTCCTCCGCAGCACTCTCCGACGAGACCCACGACCACCCGAACCGCCCGTCCACGGGCAGGAGCCGCCGTCGACATGGTGCTCGCCCGGCGACCACCACCACCACCAACCGGCGGATTGGCGCCCTGAACACGAAGGTACCCTCCGATCTCCACCGCCGTGGATCGCGCCATGCATGGCATTCACGCATGACTCTCGGCCGCCAGCGAGCCCACGTCTCTCGTTTGAAAATTCAAACTGAAGGGTGGGACCATGGTCGACCCACTCTATTGTTTTTTTTGAATCGTTTTTACGGAAGCGTGCTTTGGCATCGCTCGCTTTCCACCTTTGAACCGTTTTTCTGCGCTTTTCTGCTTAAGCCCACGAGAGTTTTCTGTTTCATTACGAGATGGGTCCTTGGACCAAAACTCTTATAACTTTTTAACAGAAAGGAATTTTTGAGTGATTCATTTTCTGTCCTCTTCGAATTTTTGTCTAGTTTTTTATCATATTTATTTGAAAAATAATTGGATTAACTTTCTGTACCCCACTGTATTTACGTTAGCGCGTGTGTTTTATGTACCATAGATACCGAAGGAGGTGACGGAACTGCGAACTTCGCCAAGCTAGACCCCGACTACTCCGAACCAGGCAAGCAATGTTTGAACTTTTGATATGATGAGTGTTTGGGCATGTTTGCATTATTTTTTTGTATCATGGCACATTCATGAGCATTTCTATGATGGTTTATCTCGTAAGAGTTGAGGCAAGTGAGTTCGGAAAATCCATGAGTTGTTGGAAACATGTTGCATTGCCATGAGTTGGCATGAGTATCGGTAAGATGGCAGTGTTGTAGCATGCCAGGCTTATGCTAGATCGTTGGCCCCGTGTCAGCACAAATTAGTCAGATTCCGGTCCGTCTCCCCTTTCGTAATACCACCTGTTTCCCGCAAGGGATACGGACAATTAGTAAGTTGCAAACCACTTCTGGTACACACCAAATCGAGAGGCGGGATGAAGGTTCCATGGCCCGGATTAAAGCCTTTCATCCGGTCGGGGGGCATGGGTGTTTCCGGTTGGGACCGAGAGGGGGCACCCTTAGGCGTAGCGTAAATAAATTTGATCCCATGCTATTCGAGATTGTGATCTCCCCGAGTCTCAAAGTTTTTCTTAAACGCTGTCCATGGTGATTCACAGCAAGCGTGAGGTATGATGGGTGTGTCTTGGTTAGCTGTGTTTCCTCCGAAATACCGTAAGCGGAACTAGTCCTTTGTGACTACGAAATCCGATTGGCTGTGGACAAATTTTGGTACAAACTCTACATAGTCAAAAATTTGAATTCATCTCATTCATGTCCGAAAGTACCGTGTTCACCTTATCTTGTCAAATGTGGGTCTCGGTGATGTAACTCCTGATAACCATTTGAGTGTTAAATGTTTATTTCCTGTCAATGGACTAACCCGCTTATTGTCTGGTGATGAATATCTTCTGTGATCACCATATCTTGTCTTTTATGAATAATGAATTATAAGCCCTTTCTGCGATGTCACTCAGACGTCCGACTGCGGCATTGTTATTATTTACTTTGTTATAAGCCCTTTCTGCGATGTCGCTCAGACGTCCGACTGCGGCATTGTTATTATTTACTTTTGTTATAAGCCCTTTCTGCGATGTCGCTCAGACGTCCGACTGCGGCATTGTTATTATTTACTTTCATTATAAGCCCTTTCTGTGATGTCGCTCCGACGTCCGACTGCACGCATGTATTTTCTTTCAATATAAGCCCTTTTCGAGGTGTCGGCTTAGGCGCCTGAAGCGTGGCATGTTTTACTTATTTGTTCACCCTTGAGGCGCCGTAATCACCGATCGGTTTTGAGTTTATTTTTCTTTGGGGTTTTCGAGGCGGACTACCGCCGGTTCCTTTACTTACTTGTGTTACTAATTTGATAGCACATTGTTATAAATTAATCATGTCGCATACATGCATTCATTTGTTATATCTTTTGTCCGAACTGTCTTGCGAGTACTTTCAAAGTACTCACACGGCTTGTTGATTTGGCCACCAACACGAAGGCGATCTCATGGATGAAGAGTTCGATAGCGAGTCCGACGCCTAGAGGAATCCCAGTCAGTCTCGTGCGACACCTGGATTAGTCATTGTGATATATCCGCTTCCGCTACCCAAATAAATTCATCGAGCCTCTCCTCGACGCTCGATGTGCCGCCAGTGTAGTAGTCCTATTAACCACCCCACTGTGTTATTCCACCAACCACTCATATCTCAAGTCAGTAGTATTTCCACCCCACACCATTGTGTTATATCCGCCGCTATGTATAATTATTGGCGTACTTGTACTAATTTGTTGAGCAACCTCAGCTCGACCCTGTAATATATCTTATGCTACTGGCTTATTGTATCAAGATTTTGTCTACCAGTATGGAGGACTTTCCTCATATTGGACTCCATAGGTCAAGTTGTTCAATAAATATTTTTATTGAAAAACCCGGTCGTGACAAGCTTCATACCGGAGCTGGCCGATCAGGAAACCACTAGGCGCGAGTGCTAATCGGTTATTAGCATAATAGAGCTGATTCATATTTTTTACAAATGTAGTCATTTTCTGACAGTCAGCATAAATTTATGATCTGACCATTCAGAATTTTTGCCTACTTTTGTAGATGGCTGGCAACAACTGCGAGTCACAGATGTTCGTGAACGAGCCCGATGGGTTCGTCAAGCTTCTCTCCTTCATCGTCCAGATCGCGATGGGGCTATCTGTGCGCCCAGTTTTCACGCTCTATCAGCACAAGATCAATGACCGTCTGACCATGCACCAGGCCGCGGTGCAATTCAAGGGAGGGCGTGTTGAATTACGCCGCTTCCTGTTCTTGGGAAGAGCCATGCCTACGGAGAAGCATGCTATGCGAGATGGCAGCACTTTGTGCGGCGATAGCTCGTCTCGGGAAGTCCTTCGCCTTCGATGCAGACTTCGTCGTTACCGCTACCTTCCATGCCACGTGCGTGCGGCTGCCACTACTCATACTCTTGCCCCAGAGGAGAGCGAGGCGAGGCTTTTGAGATGCTCGTCGGGTATCCCGGGCTCTGGAGGCAGCCTTCGACAACCTGGTGGATGACTTCGTGGCTGCCCGCATGGACTCAGATCCATGGCTGTACCGCCAATAGGAGGGAGCTCCCACACGGCACCGCCAACCGACTTTTCGCCTTGTCCTCAGCATCTTATGCACCTACCACTCCGCCACTTGCTCGTCAGCCTGCCATCCACCGAAGAATTCAACCAAGTTATTTGCGTAATACCGATCCGCCTCTGCACCACCCATGGCGCCCACTCCTGTCCGTGTTGTTCCACATAGGGCACCCACTTCATCTACTCAGCGCAGCACTTCACGTCTGGAGCCTATTAGCGAGGAGGAGGTTGAGTCCCCAGCCTCTCTGCGCCTCACCCTCGGCAGGGCAAAGGAGATCCTCACCATCTCCTCCGATCGATGCAGCTTAACCGCCATGCGATGTACCGACTTATGCGATATGTTTATATGTACATAGGCTGTGAGAAGTAGCTTGTTTGCGCATCATGTAGGATCTGGAGGAGTGCACTAGACTAAATAACATGTCGAGGATTATGTCATGCATATCCTGGGTGATGTATTGTATAAATACTGCTTGCATGTAAAGATATGTAATGGACGGTCCTTCTCCGTTCGAAAACGTTTAATCTCTTAAAAAAATCTTGGAGCATTTGCGATTATTTCCATATTCTTGAACTTATTGATTTTTGCAGCTCAATTTCTTTTCTTATGAGTGTTTCAAAATATATCCCCAGAGTGAACTATGTCTGCGTCCTTGGGCGTGCTCCATGCCGACTCAGAAAGAAGAAAATTATGGCACACCCCAGGCAACAATTTCACGAGGCGGAACAAGTCAACGGGGCGGTGAAAAGGCACTTTCCCAAATGTGCCGCTCTTCTTTATGAACAAAGTCAGCAGCAACATCAGGAAATAATGAACCAAGTCATCAATATGGGGAATCACCGTGGGCGATGTCGGCAGCAATCAAAGTTATGCGAGCTACGGAAGACACGTCCCCAAACATTTTCTCACATCGACAAACCTCTTGAAGCCGAGGACTGGCTTGAGACATGGAAAGAAAATTAATTATTGCCCAGTGTTCAGATCTTGAGAAAGTACTTTATGCTCCGCACTATCTCACTGGAGCAGCCGCATCGTGGTGGGAAAATTTCCTACACATGCACCCTAACGAAAATAATATAACATGGGAGGAATTTAAAGAAGGTTTTCATGGGGCGCATATTCCTAAAAGCCTTATGAAGATCAAGAAGAGAGAATTTGATGACCTCAAACAAAGGACCATGACAGTGTCAGAATACAACAGTCGATTCACTCTATTATCTCGCTTCGCCCAACGAAGAGCGTATGTCCGAAAACAAGAAGATGGAGAAATTCCTAGGCAGTGCGGCACCCGCGCTTAAATGCCAACTGGTTGTGCACACCTTTCCAGATTTCAAGACACGGTGGATAAGGCCATTACTTTGGAAAATGAGAGACGCAGCACGGAAGATTTCCATAAGCGAAAAAGGACCAGATTAATCTTGCTCGCAACCATCGAAGCAAGGCGGATTTTCGTAAAGGTGGGACACGCAAACCCATGACAAGCGTGTCGCGCCCAGTTAAGAATTTCCATGCGAGGGACAAGGAGTTCACGTATCGCCCAGGCGTTACTTGCTACGCCTGTGGAGAAGAAGGGCACTACGCCAAACAGTGTCCCAAACCAAGGGACTCTACCCCAAAGCCGAACAACGGTGGCAATAATCCAGCACCATGAAACAATTTCAACCCCAATAACAACCACGGGAAGGGTCATCCCGAACCACGTGACGAAGAGGAAGCACAAAATGCCCCAGATATCGTACTCGGTACGTTTCCTGTTAACACAATACCTGCCATGGTTTTGTTTGATTCTGGAGCTTCCCACTCATTCGTTTCGAAAAGTTTTGCTTTGCAAAATAATTTTTGGATGCTTCCCTTGGAAAAATCGATGATCGTCAAGTCCCACGGAATTAAGCAAGTTACCCGAAATTATTGCGGGGTGTGGTTATCGAGTTTGAAGGGTTGAAATTTCACGCAAATCTTATCGTGTTGGAAAATAAAGGACTGGATGTCATCTTAGGGATGGATTGGTTAACCACCAACAAAGGTTTTATTAACTGCTTCAACAGGACCGTAATTCTCACCCACCACCACGGGAAGACAATAAAAGTTCCAGCCAAGGAAAGAAAAATATCCCGGCAATCGAGATTGAACAAAGTAGATATTTCTGAATTGAGCAAGGTTCGGTAGTGTGTGAATTTCCGGCGTATTTCGAGGAACTACCGGGCATGCCACCGGGCCAGAGATAGAATTCAGTATTGAGCTAGCACCGGAACCACCCCCATATACCGAGAAACCATACAGAATGGCACCATCCGAATTGGTAGAACCGAAGAAGCAAATAAAAGAATTATTGGACAAGGGTTATATCTGAGCCAGCTCCTCACCTTGGGGCTCACCAATTTTATTTGCCAAAAAGAAGGATGGGACACTGAGATTGTGCATAGACTATCGAGCGCTAAACATGGTCACAATCAAGAACAAATATCCAATGCCGCGAACAAATGATTTGTTTGATCAGCTCGCTCAAGCCAAGGTATTCTCAAAGATTGACTTAAGATCGGGATACCATCAATTAAAAATGCATGTACAGAAGATATTCCCAAGACAGCCTTCACCTCCGGATCTGGATTGTATGAGTTCACAGTAATGCCATTTGGAATTTAACGCTTGGGCATATTTTGTTCATCTCATGAACAAAGTATTCATGAAGTTTATGGACAAGTTTGTTGTGGTATTTATCGATGATATTCTGGTATCTTGCAAAACACCAAAAGAAACCTGTTGAACATCTCCGAATTGTACTAGGAGAACTCGGGAAACATCAATTATATCGCCAAATTCAGCAAGTGTGAATTTTGGCTAAAGGCAAATAGGTTTTATGGGCCACGTACTAACCCAAGAAGGTATCGCCATAGACCCGGAAAAAGTCAAGGCCCGTCTTTGAAATTTGGAAGCCACCAGCCAGTGTGACGGATGTCTGAAGTTTCTTGGGAATGGCGGGGATACTACCGGAGATTTATTGAAGGATTCTCCACCATAGCAAAGCCAATGGCGCAACTTCTCAAGAAAAGGCAGGAAGTTTGAATGGGCCGGAAGCTTATGCGCGAGAAGTTTCCAAGAACTAAAGAGAGAAGCCCGGCAATGACACCGGTACTAATTGTGCGAGATATACACAAAAATTTTGAGGTATTTTGTGGCGCATCTCGAAAAGGGCCTCGGGTGCATATTAATGCAAGAAGGCAAGGTTGTCGCATATGTTTCAGACAACTTCGCAAGCATGAGGAAAATTATCCTACTCATGACCTGGAATTAGCAGCAGCTTATTCATGCACTCAAGGAATGGAGACACTTCTTAGTTGGTAATCGTTGTAGAAATATACACGGACCACAAAAGCCTCAAGTATATTTTCACACAACCAGAACTCAATTTCACGGCAGCGACGCTGGTTGGAATTAGTAAAGGATTATGATGTTGGAATCCACTACCACCCGAGCAAAGCAAATGTTGTAGCGAGATGCTCGAGTCGGAACCCCGGTCAGGACAACGACGACATGCCAAACTTGAGACCTGAATTCCAGCAGGAATTACATAAGCTCAATCGATGGTGGTCACCGAAGGCGGTGTGTCGAACTTAGAGTTACGGCCTACCACGATAGAGAAGGTTAAAGAGGCTCAACGTGGACACCCCAGCATTGAAGGCATAAAAGCGGAAGATGAAATTGGGCAAGGCCTCGAGAATTCGTTATCGATGAGCAAGGAATATTGTGGTAGTGCGGGAATAGGCTTTAGCGTGCAAATATCCATGACCTTAAACAACAAATCCTGGCTGAAGGCCACACGCTCCGTATTCGATCCATCCGAGGAACAAAAATGTACAAAGATCTTGAAACATTTTGGTGGCATGGTATAAAAAGAGACATAGCCACGTTTATTGCATGTTGTGACTCTTGTCAACGCATCAAGGCCGGGCACCAGAAACCGGCCGGGCTATTGCAACCAAATAAGATATCCGAGTGGAAATGGGACGAGATTGGAATGGATTTTATTGTTGGACTACCTCGGTCACGACACGGACATGATGCCATATGGGTCATCAGCGATGATCGACTAAGGTAGCACACTTCATCCCCGTGAAGACAACCCACACCACTCAGAAGCTTGCTAGGCTCTACTTTTCCCGTATCGTTTGCTTACATGGAGTCCCAAAGAAAATAATCTCGGACAGAGGCACTCAATTCGTCTCCCGATTTTGGGATCACCTTACAACAAGCTCTGGGAACTCAGTGGCATTCGATGTCGCATACCATCCCTAGGCAGATGGGCGGTGAGCGAGTAAAACCAGATTCTAGAAGATATGTTGAGAGCATGTGTCCTCACCTATAGGACCAGTTGGGAAGAGAGCTTACCCTACGCGAGAATTTGCATATAACAACAGTTATCGATCCCTTTTGCAAATGGCACCATTTGAAGCTACAGACGAAGCGAAGGTGTCGTACCCGCTAAATTGGTCGGAACCGGAGACAGCCGTATCTTCGGCCCAGACCTGCTCAAAGAGGCTGAAGATAAGGTCAAGGTAATTAAGGACCGACTCAAGACAGCCCAAAGCCGACAAAAGAGTTATTACGATCAGAAGCATCGCGGAGTCAATTTTGAACCCGGTGAATTTGTGTACCTACAAGTATCCCCTATGACAGGCCTGCATCGATTCAAGATTTAAGGGAAGCTAGCACCAAGATTCATCGGACCATTACTGCGTGAGTGGCACGAAGAGGCACCGGTAGCCTACCAGCTAGACTTACCCGAAGAATTATCCGATATCCACGGCGTGTTTCATGTCTCCCAATTAAGGAAGTGCGTAAGCAACCCAGAAGCAAGTACCCCATGAAAACATTGGCGTGCAGCCAGACGACATATCGGGAACATCCAAAGTAAAAATATTAGAGGAGTCTGAAAGGAGGACCCGACGAAAACCATCAAGTTTTTCGAGTTCGATTGGAGCAATCACACCGAGAGTGAAGCCACTTGGGAAAGAGAGGATTTTCTTGACGAGCATCCACACTTGTTTGAGAATCAATTGAAATCTCGGGGACGAGATTTTTCCTAAGGGGGTAGGTGTTGTGACACTCAAAAAATATTCTTTTGGTTTTCTTCAAAATTTTGTTGGATTTGAAGAAGGTCTTCTAAACCCTTCCAAAAATCTCTCTCAAAAGCTTTTTCCCTTTAGCAAATATTTTATTTTTGCATCTCCTTCAACTTTGGTGTTTGGTTTTTAAATTTTTCCTCTGATTGCCCTCTTCTCAAAATTTCAAGAAAAATCTTTGGAATTTAATTTCTTTCAAAAAGAAACTCTAGGAGTTTTGCATCTTCTCCAATATTGAAATCCACTCATGATTTTACCATGCACCACATGGTAAAATCTTCCCACAAATCTCTCCTTCCACTTTGGGCAATCCAAACATTCTGTCTCAGCAAGTTCAACCCTTTTCTGAATTTTATTTCATTTATTTCTCCTCCCAAATCTTTTACATCCCATTATTTTGAGCCTAGGAGATTTGCAAAGCAAGTACCTAAGTGAAATTGAGCTTTGACCTCAAACCAACTCCCTGGATAGTCCTTGGTACCCACAACCTAGAACAATCAAGATCCACTCCTCTTCTTTTCAAAAATTTCAAATTTCAGTCTCTGCAAGTTTGGACCAGATTTGTCAAATTTGGTGAAATTCATATCTTCTCTGCTCCAAAAATTCCACAAAAATTCAGGCAGCCTCTAGATGCAATGGGAGCCCCTCCACCAAAAATCAGCTCAAGCAGAGCCTCCCACATAACAAAAATATTCTGTCGAGCACCTGACCTACACTGTTTCATTGCACTTTCAGAGATTCAGAGAAGTTCAGAGTTCAGTGTCGCTTCTCTTCATCAGAGTTCGGTCACGCGGCCACAGTGCGCTCTGGCACGATGCACACGGCCTCTCCCCCGCCGCGACACCCTTGCGCATGCAGCTTGGCGATTCTGGCGTCGGTGGCGGCGAGCATCGCCCGGCGTTGGAAGCTTACTGTGGTGGCCGCGCCACCGTGGCGGCGAAGAAGGGCCGAGCCGCTTCGCCACTCCACCCGGCGCCCGCCCATCGCCAGCTCTCCGCATGTCCCTGCCTTGCCGGTGCCCGTGGCACCGTCGCCGTGTACGGCAAGCCTGTAGCGTGCTCCCACACGCCGTAAGACCCAGACGCCCGTGTAGCCCGTTCCGTCGAGCACGCCCTAAGCAACAAAACCCCGACTCGTTTAGCACCTAAACGGAACGATGAACCCCCAGCGGTGCTAAACCCCTGAACCTCCCGATCAATGCCTGCGCCGCCGTAAACTTTCTTGGGAGAACCCGTTCTCGGCAACCGCCCTCAGGCGACTATATATAGCACCCCGAGGCGGCGCTCTCGCCCGCACACCTCCACCACCTCACTAGTCCGCGCCAAGCCTGGAAGGGCCTCGAGGGAGCTCTTCTTCCCGACTCTGGCCGCCCGTCCGCCTCGGCCTTCACCTCGATTCACTCCGGTGAGGTCGTCCCCTGCGCCCAAATCCCGTCAGCTACCCTCTCATGCTACCACAAGTCTAACCCCCTCCTCAATTCCTCCTCCGCAGCACTCTCCGTGAGACCCACGACCACCCGAACCGCCCGTCCACGGAGGCAGGAGCCGCCGTCGGCGTGGTGCTCGCCGGGCGAGCACCACCACCACCAACCGTGCGGATTGGCGCCTGAACACGAAGGTACCCTCCGATCTCCACCTTTCGCCGTGGATCGCCCATTTGGCGACTCCGCAGCTCTCGGGCGCCGACGAGCCCCGTCTCTCTCGTTTGAAAATTCAAACCTGACGGGTGGGACCCGCCCGTCAGCCACTCTATTGTTTTTTTGAATCGTTTTCTAGAAATGTACTTTGGCAAATACGCTTTCCACACTGAACCGTTTTTCTGTGCTTTTCTGTTTAAGCCCCTGAGAGTTTTCTGTTTCATTACAGATGGGTCCTTGGACCAAAACTCTTATAAATTTTGAGCAGAAAGGAATTCTTGAGTGATTCTTTTTCTGTCCTCTTTAAATTGTTGTATAGTTTTTTATCATATTTATTTGAAAAATAATTGGATTAACTTTCTGTACCCCACTGTATTTACGTTAGCGCGTGTGTTTTATGTCTTAGATGAATCACGAAGGAGGTGACTGAACCGCGAACTTCGCCAAGCTAGACCCCGACTACTCCGAACCAGGCAAGCAATGTTTGAACTTTTGATATGATGAGTGTTTGGGCATGTTTGCATTATTTTTTTGTATCATGGCACGTTCATGAGCATTTCGATGATGGTTTATCTCGTAAGAGTTGAGGCAAGTGAGTTCGGAAAATCCATGAGTTGTTGGAAACATGTTGCATGGCCATGAGTTGGCATGAGTATGGGTAAGATGGCAGTGTTGTAGCATGCCAGGCTTATGCTAGATCGTTGGCCCCGTGTTAGCACAAATTAGTCAGATTCCGGTCCGTCTCCCCTTTCGTACTACCACCTGTTTCCGCATAGGAATCTGACAATAAGTTGCAAACCACTTCTGGTACACACCAAATCGAGAGGTCGGGACGAAGGTTCCATGGCCCTGGATTAAAGCCTTTCATCCGGTCGGGGCATGGGTGTTTCGGTTGGGACGAGAAGGGCACCCTTAGAGCGTAGCGTAAATAAATTTGATCCCATGCTATTCGAGATTGTGATCTCCCCCGTCTCAAAAGTTTTTCTTAAACGCTGTCGGGGTGATTCACAGCAACGTGAGGTATGATGGGTGTGTAATGGTTAGCTGTGTTTCCTCCGAAATACCGTAAATGGAACTAGTCCTTTGTGACTACGGAAATCCGTTGGCTGTGGACAAATTTCGGTACAAACTCTGCAGAGTCAAATTTTCTGAATTCATCTCATTCATGTCCGAGTACCGTGTTCACCTTATCTTGTCAAATGTCAGTCTCGGTGACAGAACTCCTGATAACCATTTAAGTGTTAAATGTTTATTTCCTGTCAATGGACTAACCCGCTTATTGTCTGGTGATGAATATCTTCCGTGAGCACCATATCTTGTCAGTTATGAATAATGAATTATAAGCCCTTTCTGCGATGTCGCACGCATCGTCCATTGCGGTATTGTTATTATTTACTTTGTTATAAGCCCTTTCTGCGATGTCGCTCGAGACGTCCGATCATTGGCATTGTTATTATTTACTTTTGTTATAGGCCCTTTACTGCGATGTCGCTCGGGCGTCCGGCTACTTGGCATTGTTATTATTTACTTTCATTATAAGCCCTTTACGTGATGTCGCTCCGACGTCCGCATCATGCAAACGCATGTATTTTCTTTCAATATAAGCCCTTTTCGAGGTGTCGCTTAGACGCCTCGATCGTGGTATGTTTTACTTATTTGTTCACCCTTGAGGCGCCGCTTCGCATAATCACCGATCGGTTTTGAGTTTATTTTTCTTTGGGGTTTCGGCGGACTACCGCCCGGTTCGCTTTACTTACTTGTGTTACTGATTTGATAGCACATTGTTATAAATTAATCATCATGTCGCATACATGCATTCATTTGTTATATCTTTTGTCCGAACTGTCTTGCGAGTACTTTCAAAGTACTCACCGGCTTGTTGACTTGGCGAGATCTTGTGAAAGCGATCTCATGGATGAAGAGTTCGATGTGAGTCCGACGCCTAGAGGAATCCCGGTCGGTCTCGTGCGACCCACTGGATTAGTCATTGTGATATATCCGCTTCCGCTACCCAAATAAATTCATCGAGCCTCTCCTCGGCCTTCGATGTGCCGCTAATCGCGATAGTCTTATTAACCACCCCAATCGTGTTATTCCACCAACCCTCATATCTCAAGTCAGTAGTATTTCCACCCCACACCATTGTGTTATATCCGCCGCTATGTATAATTATTGGCGTACTTGTACTAATTTGTTGAGCAACCTCAACTCGACCTGTAATATATCTTATGCTCTTGGCTTATTGTATCAAGATTTTGTCTACCAAAGATGGAGGATTTTCCTCATATTGGACTCCATATGTCGGTTGTTCAATAAATATTTTTATTGAAAAACCGGTCGTGACATTACAGTCGCACCCGCCCAGGACTCGAGCCCGGCCGGGACTCACGGCGATCGGCCGAGGCTGCATCGACACTGTGATGGTGGCGGCTCGGCTCTTCACCACCCAGCCCACCGCCCTGGTCGCAGATGGCCGTGTTGGCAATAGAAGAAGTCATAAGCTCCATCATGGGCTCAGCCCATCCTCAACTTCTGGTAAGCAGAGCTGCCGACTTATGAGATCTCGCAACGCATAAGTCCAACGCCGAGCCGAGCATACGATGAGTTAACCGAGAGCTCGTTAGGCGCAGCGTCAGTGGAGTCTTCCAGCGCTGTGTCGAGCCAGAGAAGGGCGTAGCAATCCTCAAGGACATTTACCAAGGCGAATGCGGCCACCACGCAGCCTCAAGATCACTCATCGCCAAAGCTTTCCGCCATGGTTTCTTCTGGCCGACTGCTTTGGACGACGCCAAGGAATTAGTCAAATACTGCAAAGGGTGCCAAGTCTTCAGTTCCAAGCAGCACCTGCCGGCTTCTGCACTCAAGACCATCCCCCTCACCTGGCCTTTTGCCGTCTGGGGGCTGGACATGGTGGGCCCATTCAAGACGGCACGCGGCGGCATGACACATCTGCTCGTCGCTGTGGATAAATTTACCAAGTGGATTGAAGCGAAGCCAATAAAGAAACTGAATGGGTCGACTGCCATAACATTCATTGCGGATATCACAACTCGATACGGCGTGCCACACAGCATCATCACCGACAATGGCACGAATTTTGCCAAGGGAGCAGCAGCGCGTTTACGCGACACGGGGCATCCGATCGACTTAGCGTCGGTTGCCCACCCGCGATCAAGCGGCCAAGTTGAAGCGAGCAAAGCGGCCTCATCCTCTCCGGCATCAAGCCCCGACTGAGTGCGTGCCATTGGAAGCGTTCGGCGGCTGTTGGCTCGACGAGCTGCCGCCGCCCTCTCGAGTCTGCGCACTACACCGAACAAATCAACCGGCTTCACTCCATTCTTCCTTGTATATGGTGCCGAGGCCGTCATCCCAACTGACATCGAGTTCGACTCACCTCGGCTCACCATGTACACGGAGGCGGAGGCCAAGGAAGCGAGAAGGCGGCGTCGACTTCTTTGGAAGAAAGCCGGTACATTAGCCCGCCGATCCGCCATCTACCGGCAGGGTTTGCGCCGCTACCATAGCCGGAAGGTCAAGCCAAGATCCTTCCAAGAGGGCGTCCTTGTGCTCCGGCTGATCCAGCAAACAACCGGCCAGCACAAGCTCTCGGCCCCTTGGCAAGGCCCCTTTGTCATCAGCAGAGCATTAGGCAATGACTCCTACTACGATCGACGCCGAAAGCGAAGGCACGCAAGAGAGATGATTCCGCAAGGAGTCGGAATGACCATGGACGCCAACCTCCTCCGAAGATTTCTACGATTAAAATGCAGTATGTACCACACTACCTTTTGTATTAGAAATGCGAGACAACGGGCCCCCAGGAACACTCGGGGACTACCCTCCTTTATCTATGAACGATGAGTATCATGCCTATGATTATGTTACTGCATTCATTTTTTCTGTCCGGCACCGGGTTTAACCAGTCGGCCCGGGGACTTGCCTCCTTAAGTTATATCCAAGTTCCACCTGCAGTCAGACAAGTAGTGTGCCGGCACCCAAGCCCTCTCTCTTGTCGAAAGTCAGCAGCTCGAAGAATCGGCTGTCCCGCGGGCAAGAGTCAAAGGTAGGAAAGGATGCCCACATGAAAAAGGGCTACTGAATAACGAACTTAAATAACGACAGCCGGCATCCCCCGCCGACCAACAAGCTTGAGAGCAAGCCGGCTGACGACTACCCATTCTCCTCTGCTACAATCTAAGAAAGCTCAGTACTTGCCTTCCCAAGCGGCCAAGTCCTTCCCCAGCCACAAAGCTATGAGCAGTGTCCACGGTGGGAAGGCGGCGACCAAGGGAAGGCGGCAAAGGAAACAGCCGAAAGGATGAAAAGCAAACATGAATGGAAGCCAAAACACATGCATGATTATATTTACACAAAATGCCTTCGAAAGGCCAGCATTCAAAATAGTTTGAATACACCCCCAGTGGGTGGAACTGCGCAAATTTGATAAAAAGTTGTTCAAAGAGTAACAAGCAGGAAAGCAAAGACGGCAGGTCAGGCCAAGGGAACGACGGGCGAGTCAGGTAGGTTGATGGAGACGGCAGTGCCGGCTGGAGGAGTGGTCGGCTGGCGAGCCTCGGCCTGATCATAACCTCTGGCAGACGGCGCGCTTGCGCGCGCCTCATTGCTAGAGGCATGGTAAGGCTGAGGCTGGCTGGTCGCTTCGCCGTTTGGCACGACGTCTTCACCATCCTCCCCCTCGTCCACTTCGCCCTCGTCGCTGGAAGCAATCTCCTCCGCCGAGTCTTCACCTCCTGCCGGGTCCAACCCGAACCACTCCTCCGGCTGAGCGATGCCGTCATCATTCACCTCAGGGGCAAAGACACTGGTGTCGGTGTAATCGGTGATCGCTGAAGCGCGCTGGATGATAGCCGGCCGCACCTCCACCAGCTCTTCATCCGCCTCCTGTCACCAGGTGCTCAGCTGGGCCAAGCTCAGCCCAGGATACTAGGCTCGGACGAACTCCAGTGCCCGCCTTGCACCGGACCGAGCTGTAGAAGCCTTCCAGGCCTCGAAGCGGCCGACAGCAACCTCCAGCCAGTCGGCAGTCCGACTAGGGATGCGGGGAACCGCTTCGCCAGGCCAGAGGGCGGCCAGCACTTGCATACATCCACGAAGACAGGAGCATGCGGTGAGCCCGGCTGCAGCCCGGCTGAATCGCCATGGCTGCTCCTCAAGTGTCCGTGGCATCCGGCGTGATCTCGACCCTACTGCCTGGCGTGCATCACGGTGGGCCTCGATGGCAGGGGCCCGGCGGCAGAGTAGCCGGAAGTAATGTCTGCGCAAAGAAGAAAAAGTAGCACAAAGTCGGAAGACAAATCAGATGACAAAGGGGAAGGAAAGCGATGAAAAGGAAGGCGGCCTACCATCGATCAAATCCTCAACCCGTCCATAGCCTTCGCTCAGAGCCTGCTTCGCCTCAGCCCAGCCTGCCGCCTCGGTCTCATATTCGGCTTTAAGGGCGGCCTCGCTGTCCTGCGCCTTCTTAAGGGCCGCCTTGTGGCTCTCCTCCTGGTCGGCCAGTTTCTTGGCCAGGCGGTCGCGTTCCTGGGCTAAGGCGTTGCACTCGGCTTCCTTGGCGCGAAGGGCGGTCTAGACCCCGCATAGCTGCTCCCTCAAGTCGGCATTGGCCCCTACAGATATGAAGAAGAAGAAAGAAGCAATAAGGAAGAAGTCGTCAGGAAAGATCCGACCCGACTGCTCAGAAGTCGGCCCGAATCTCGGGGACTACACCCAGTGGGTGCGCTTACGCGCCACCACATGAGATAAAAAATAAAACACTTACTCTGGCTCTGAGTCAGGTCGGTGGTCCTCTGGCTCATCTCCTGGGCCTGGGAGTTGAAGGCAGCCGCGCGGAGATTGTGATATTCCTGCAAATAGGACGGAGGTGCGAATAAGAACAAGACCATCAACGAAGTTTGCTAAGAAGTTCCAAGCCGCCTGCTCAGTAGCCGGCTCGGAACTCAGGGACTACACCCAGTGGGTGCGCTGACGCGCCCCCATGGAATAAATCAAGAAATAATCAACAAGAAGAAGGAGCACTCACCCGAATGACCGTCCGCGTCGTGAGGAACTCTTGGGTGTACCGCTTCAGCGCGGCGGCCTGGGCCTGAAGCCGGCTCCGGACCTCCTGCGCCGCCACGTTCAGCTCGGCCGTCCCTCCACCAGGTGTCCACTCAAACGAGCTGGCGCTGGCAGCCTCCAGGTCCTGGGCCGACGAGCTGGCGCCCGTGGCTTTCTGTGGCTCCGGCGCTGAAGTCGCCTCCCCGCAAGGCCGGCAGGCGACGATCGAACCACAAGATCCACCCCCCATAGTCGGCTCGCCTCCTGGCCCGGCTGCTCGAGGCGGCTTGACAGCCGGCCGGCCGCCTTGGCCCGCTCGAGTCGGCGCCCGTCGTGGCGCCTCCCTCCAGGGCGAACCGTCGTCCTCCCCCTCTCCATCACTTAGGCCGGCCAGCGGTGGCTTCCTCCCGCAGGGGCAGCTTTGGGATGTCGGGAGCCACGGTGTGAAGGGGGATGATGAGCTGCGGAGGCTGATTGCGCAGGGCCTCCGCCTCCCTCTCCGCGGCCGCGGCCTCCGCCTGAGCCTTGGCCGCCGCATCAGCCTGCGCCCTGGCCGACTCCCCCGTCGCCTCCCGAGCCGCCCTCCTCTCCTCCGCCTCCCGCTCCTCCCGCGCCTCCAGCATTCACCTTCGTGCGCCTCGGGAGATCGGCCACGGGATCCACGCGCGGAGCTTGTAGAACCCTCCTGCCGTTCCGACTATGGGCGGCGAGGGGACCCTTCGAGAGAGCGCGCCCTGTTCAACAAGTCAAGAAGAAGGGCTTAGAAGAATATCAACCAAAGAGAAGAAAGAAAGGTGTGGGAAAATCGACACTTACGCCCGAACCTGCGGCTGCCGGCACCTTGCCGGAAGCGGGCCTTCGCCGCCTTCTCGTCCCGGTTGGTCGCCGCCCTTGAACCCTTTTTGGGCTTCTTCGGCCGTCTACCAAAGAGACTCGGCGTGCAGCCGGTGTTCTGCTACCACCCGAAAGCAGCAGCCGGGCTGGAGATGGGCCCAGCTTCACGACGATCGGGTGCCGTGGGCCGATGACGCTGGAATGACTTGACCTCGCCGTCGTTCGGCCCGATCCCGGCTGGCTCCGAGCTCAGGGGCGCCCGCCTCACCACCTCCTCCTACGACGGCGTCGTCCATGCCGGCCGCCCCCATGTATGGATCATCAAGGTCGTCCACCTCACGGTCGGGCAGGAACTGACGCTCCAGCCCCGTGGCCCCTACCGCCGGTCGAAGAAGAGGGCTCTGCTAAAAGCAAGCCGGCTGGTCAAGAGTCGGCCATTATGAGCCCGGCGACAAGAGAAGAAGGAAAGAAGGGGAACTTACCGTAGGCGGAGGATCGGCTCGAGAGTACGGCTCCTTGCCGTACCGCCATTCCTCGGTGAGCTTGCAGTTGGAGATGTAGTTCACCATGTAAGATACCTCAGCATGAGGCATCTCACAGTTGCTCGACCCATTTCGGGTCGAAGCGGTCGCTCATCTGGCCGAGATCATGTGTGGTCGGCCTTGGGCCGGGAGCACCCGGACGCCCACGAAGGGGCTACCAGGTCGGCCCGACCAGGCCTTCCGACCGATCATCACCCGGGCCGGGCGACACCAAGCAGCCCAGCGGAGACAGCGTCCTGGCTCGGTAGGACCATGAGGGCTGCCTCCCAGCCGGCGGGCCGGCTACGTGAGCCGGCAGATAGACGAAGTCACCTTGCGGGGCAATGTTCTTCACGTAAAAATAGGATTGCTGCCACAGCTTCACCGACTGGATCAGCGGTATGGGCGGAAACGGGTTGTTGTCGGCTGACCTCCGCATGGCGATGAAGGCACCACCGCAGCGCACGCGCTTGGCGATAACGGTGCTTAGAGCTTGCATTGGAAGAACTCCCCGAGCTCGAGGTGGGGAGGACGCCAAGAAAACCTTCGCACAGAGTGACGAAGGCCGACAGCAGCATCACAGTGTTGGGGGTGAGGTGATGCGGCTGGAGATGGTAAAAATTGAAGAAGGCGCGGAAGAACCCGCTCGTCGGCAGGCCGAGGCCGCGCAGGCAGTGCGAGCGGAAGATTACCCGCGCATCTTCCTCCGGCGCCGGCGAGACCTCCGTGTCCGGCGCGAGGCAGGTCCGCACGTAACCTGCGCTCGGCAGCCGCCCTGTCTTGCGGAGCCAGTCGATGTGGTCCTCGTGGATGTTGGAACCATCCCAAAAACCGGACAGCGCCATGGGAATGAGGAAGAAATGGGAGAGGCGCGACGGCGAAGGACGCGCGACCCCACTGCGACAGAACCACGGCGAGCAAGAAGGTTGGAGGAAGGGCAGCACGGCGGCGAGGCGCTGCGGTGGCGGAGAAGAGGAAGAAGAAGAAGAAGGGATGGAGCGAGGGCGAGCGTGCGAGCGTCTGCCGCTCCCCCTCCTCCCCCTAATATAGCCTCACGCGGCGAAGTCGAGGAGGCGAGGCGTGGGGGAACGTGGGATTAACTGCGCCCACTCCCCCACGTCCTGCGATTATCACGCCCTAATGGCGTGCAGAAACTGCCGCTGGAAGGTGAACGGTCCGTTCGGGCCACAGAAGATCTGCACTAGGGCCGACGCCTATGAGTGGCGGGCCCCGGCCTGCGGCGACGTCCCGTCGCGCGTGTGGGCTGGCAGGCCCTTCCTGCTGACGGCAGCCACGTGGCGCACAAGTGGCGGTCGGTCAGCGCGCAACTCGGCTCGCGTACCGCCTAGTTCCCACCTTCAAGCCGCCAAGCCTTCTAAAAACGGCGCACCTAATTGAAGCCGGCTCCTAGCTGCCGGCTCTTCAGGATAGGAAGCTGGTCGAGCTTCTAGTCCTCTCTTCTACCTCGAAGCCCACCCAGCTTCGGGGACTACTGTCGAAGTAAATGACCATGGGTAGCCTTGCCGGCTCCCCCCGGCTCTTCAGAAAAATTACAGGCCGATCGAGCCTTCAAGCATCCATGGCATGGGGCCGCCTTCCCTTGGCCGGATACCTCCCAAGCTGGCTACCAAGGGGCGGCCCGACCCTAAACCCACTGGAGGAAAGCCGTCAGAGGGCCGACTCCTAGAAGCCGTCCACGAGAAGGCCGACTCCAAGAAGCCGTCCACGAGAAGGCCGACTCCAAGAACCCGGCCCCCTAGCAGGCGGCCAAGATCGTACCCTCAAACTCTGCACCCACATAACGGCGATAAGGCGGGGCAGCTCTGACAAGAAAGCCTGCCACCACGCATCCGGGGCATGCGTGGTCACAGTCTGCATTTGTCTGGGCGGCTGACCATCACCCCGTCCGGTGCGGCATTTGTTGCCACGTTGACCATGACGTCACCCACGACAGGCTGTCGAGCGGCCTGATGGCGGGCCCCTTGGTCGGAGAAACACCCAGGCGGCCGGACTCCCTAGCCGACTGGCGGGGCCGGCTCCCAACAGCCGGCTAGCTCCCTCCCTCAAGGAGGCGCCTCATTAAGTAGACAAGACGAGGTAAGGCTACGGTGATCGCCGCCCGGTAGCAGCCAGCTAGCCACGCTTATTTCGTCAAAGCCCTCATCATCAGGAGTGAGGCAACAGTAACCCGCCCCCGACAAGGCCCCCAAGCGGTGGGACCAGCTTGTCGACCAGAAAGCCGGCAGCCGGCGGGACCCACCAGTCGGCGGGCCCCAGCGGTCGGTGGAGAAGCCGGCGAACATAGACACTGACGGCTAGGGTCCGAGCCCAGCTGGATTACCATTGTACCCCTGGGGAGTAGGCCTATATGAACCCCCCAGGGCACCCATGCAAAAGGTTGATCTCTAGGAGTTTTAGACACCACATAGGGGGAAGAGGAGAGCTAGCCTAGCCCTTCTTCTTCCTCTCACCGAACAGCTCAAGGAGCCTCTTGTAGCCACTTGTTAACTTAGTGATCATGCGGAGACCACGCAGAGCAGCGATGAGGGGTGTTATCTCCACGGAGAGCCCCGGCTGGGTAAGATTCGCCAAGGCGTGCATGTCTTTGCCTTATCCCGTTTCGAGGCACGGCGGCGTCTTATTGGCTCCCACAATGATAAGCCACCCATTGGCATATGTCGCACCTACCACCCGGAAACACCGAGGGGCCGCCCAGGAGGTAAGGAGCACCGCAAGCGAATCCTGTACTATGAAGGTGTACTGAAGGGAGCCCGCCTTGCGGCGGATAAGTGTGCCAAAGACATTATATTTCCCTGAGAGCATTCGTGCCACTTTTTGTAATATGGGATAATGACATTTTTATTATGTATTGCCTGTTTTGTTTGAACATATGTTCTTCCTGTGCGGCTGTTTATTGTATGTAAATCACGAGAGTTGGCGATTAAATTAAACGTGCCCCGACGTAAAAAGAATACTGGTGTTGGGATATATCTGACGCTCTTTATCCCATAGTTGGGTCCTTTTGAGGAGGTGTTTCTCACCACGAACCAGGCAATCGGACTATAAGGCTTTAGTACTCTCACTTAGCCATAGGAATTGAGTATGGTGGCGCAGCCCTAGTGTTCGGAAGGCGAACTAGGGGCTCTATTGGCGCTGATCGGAAGATCGATCCGTCGCACTCTGCATTTATAATGGCGTTGTGCGGAATAAATCTTTAAAGGATTTTACAACCACTTCGAACAGGTGACCAGCTATCGCTGTATCATGACGGTCGGTTTCGGCTTTCTCTCTTGAGGTGCTTTCGTCCGGCAGATCCGGGACACAATCGCGATAGTTCTCCTGCGCTACCTTAGCCGATATAACTAAGCGTAAGGTACCAAAACAAGGGGCGGGCAAACCCAACCAATGACCCAAGACATGATTGAGCTGATGCATATAGTGCTATAAGTTCGAGGTGCCGGCGACCGAGGAGGTGGTGGGACTCTGTTGCCATATTATGAAGCCCCCTGGCATAATCAGGCGTAACGCGAGGTGTCGATGAAAAGCGACGGCGGGGAAGTGTTTTTTAAGTCGACGCAGTGTAGTAAGATGAGAAGACTATGCATAGGAGTAAGATGTATGATTATGAAAAAGAGGTGTTTTTCGCGGAACACTGTGATGGCGGACTGCGGGGAGTTGTGGATGGATCAAGGTGAATCCGACTGCCTTCTTTTAGGGGGGCTCCTTGTGTGTCTGGCCGATTCCACGTCACCAATCACATTACTGCGTCAAAAGTTAGTTTGTAAAGACAAATACTTGGAGGTAGGCTGGCGTCCTCTTGTGGTTGGTCAGGGCTCGGATCGGACCACAGTAAACCCAGCCGTTATACCTGGTTGGGTGGCGGACTCCTCAGTTGGTGTCCGGATAGTTAGCTGTCGTATCAAAATTTTGATAGGCATGCGCGACTCGCTACTCCGGCAGCTGTATGATTTCCGCCTTGAGGGCGGGGTTCGGCCTTGCCCATAGGTGTGATTGCATCACATGGTGTTGGCCTGAGTGATTTACCACGTGGAATCTAGTCAACGTGGTTCATCCCGTTAGCATACGGTAAACTACCGCATGGTGGGAAGGTGCCAAAGATTTATTCTTTGGCGTAGCATGTTTTGGTGATCCGAAGACAACCGTTTAGAGTGGTGGTCCAGTAAGACTTGGCCTTTGCCCCTAGCATCTTTTACGAGATGTTGTTTGTGGTTTCACACCTCCTGGGGTTTTATGTGTTATGGAGCCCCCGGTTTGCTATGTCTAGAGATACTGCAATTGAGTTGCTGTGGTTAATGCCGTCGGGGGGCGACCGGCCGTACTTTTATGCTATGGGGGGGGATCTTGACCAGACGCCTCCCTTCATTGTTTCGACGCGACCGGTAACGCTTTGTTTTTGAGGATCGGCATTCTCTATTGGTATGCTTTGCCGTCCTTGTAGGAGTACCATGAATTTCACATGGTTGATCGAGTGTGTGGCTCGGGCGGATAGGTCTGAGCTGTTCTTTGTCCGTGACGGACTGGGATTTCTTGGAATTGGCAACACTTTCTGACTTGGCGCTTATGACCATTGCACTGAGGCTTGAGGATGCTTCTCCGTGTGTCCTTCATATTGTTTTGGACCGTAGTGATGTGTTGACGTCGGGGCATGTGCCTTGGGTTCTCCTGCTTAGGTTGGGGTGGCCGGCTGTGCCCTTTGTCGGGGCGATCAGGTCCGTATCTTTCGATGGCGGGACCTTGGTCCATCTGTCCACCGACAAATCTTAGTCGACTTTAAGCTGCTGTTGCTTCCTTCTTGGGCTCCTTGCCATGGACATGAGCCGTCCCTCGAAGCGAGCTTGTTCCACTGGATCTTGAGCGGGGCAGATTCGTCATTGCCGAGGCTTGCCTCGTCCTCGGAGGGGTGTATAGTTGTCCCTCTCCAAGTATCCCACGATGTGATCCGGCCTTCTTAAAAAGCAGGCCCACTAGGGTTATATTCATCTTGACGCCATCCAGTTGTTTTCGTCTTACAGGCCGGTATTGCTGTAAGCCCGGGGGCTTGGGCGGCGCCAGCGATGCCCATGCTTTGCTTTTCTCCACGAGGATTATCCTCCCATTGCCTCATCTCCATTGGTTTCCTTCGGAGTGTCCACCATATATATATCATAGGGAGAGGCGGCTGTCCACCGCCCAGTGAGTGGTGGTTCATGTTCTTCTCCTGCATCGTCATCTATACCGTCGATGTCTCGAGAGTTGAAGTCCAGTACGCCGGTTAAATCATCGACTGTGGCAATGAAGTGGGTGGTGGGTGGGCAACGAATTCCATCATCGCCTACTTCCCACTCGAGCCGGACATAGTTCGGCCAAGAGCCTCCTGACAAAGAGAGACTTTAATGAGTCGGTATGTCGCGAAGGCGAGTGTTGGAAGATATCCATGATAGTGAACTCCATTACGGAGCCCAACTTTGGCTACTTCGCGCCTGGCTCGGGAGTCTGTGACTGGAACCAACATCCGGATCTGAATCCGAGGGGTCAGATTCCACGAGCCACCACAGAGGTAAGGCCCGTGTTCGGCTCCACCGCCGATGAGTGTGCGACCTGCGGTGAGGTCCATCCCTCAGATCCTTAGGCAGCGCAGCCTGCTCCAGATTTAGGTCCGGGGCTACTGCGGGGGTGATACCCCGAGCTTCGTCCGACAGCAGGTCTAAGTCGTGCTCATCGCGACTGTCCGGTGCTCCTGGCATAAGCCCGAATCCATCGAAGATCAAGTCTCCGCGAATGTCCGCCGTGTAGTTCAGGTTTAGAACCTGATCACGGTGTGGTCGAATTAAATGGTGTCGATCTGCTCCAGATGGCCAATGTAGTTGGCCCCACAGTGGCCGCATGAACACGAAGATCTGTCCGGGAGAAAGGTCTCACCGGGACCGTGTTGTTGACGATATTTGGAGGAGCCATCGAGCCCTGTGGGGATGACACGGAAGGAACTCTTAATGAAAGCACCAATGTCGGATTGTCAAAACCGGCCCGGATCTCGGGTAGGGGGTCCCGATCTGTGCATCTTAAATTTGATGGTAACAGGAAGCAAGGGACACAATGTTTACCCAGGTTCGGGCCCTCTCGATGGAGGTAAAACCCTACTTCCTGCTTGATTAATATTGAAGATATGGGTAGTACAAGAGTAGATCTACCATGAGATCATAGAGGCTAAGCCCTAGAAGCTAGCCTATGATGGTATGATTGTAATTGTGATCGCCCTTCTAAGGACCAACCTCTCCGGTTTATATAGACACGGAGAGGGCTAGGGTTTACATGGAGTCGGTTACAAGGAAGGAAAAATAATATCCGGATCGCCAAGCTTGCCTTCCACGCAAAGGAAAGTCCCATCCGGACACGGGTCGAACTCTTGAGTCTTGTATCTTCATGCTTCAATAGTCCGGACGTTGTATACAGTCCGGCTGTCCGGATACCCCCTAATCCAGGACTCCCTCAGGAGCCGCGCGGGAGGAGAGGGGGCGCTAGGGTCGAGGTGGTGGCGCGCCAAGGGTGGGGCGGCGTTCGTTGGGGTGCAGCGGGTCGATCTCGACCAGATTGGATCGGGAGTGGGAGAGTAGAGCGTGCGTGGGAGTAGTGGGGGATCGTGGGGGGAGATGGGGATAGGGTTCAGTCGGGCGTGGCCTATAGGCCAAGGGAGCGGGGGAGTGGGCCGGTTTAGGTGGGCTGGCTAGTGGGAGTGGGCCGAGGCCCGGGGGGTTTCTTTGTTTTTTTTAATTTACTTTATTTCCTTTCTGCTTTTATTTACTCTAGAGCATCTAAACATCCTATAAAATTTTGGTTTCTCCACCAATATTACCGAATGATTATTTGCAACAACTTGAGCATTTTAGTTTGCATGTTTGACAAAATTTGAATTTGACTTCGAACTCGGTTTTGAATTTGTATTGCGATTTGGATCAAGCGGACATTAGCCACAATAACATTATGACATGGCACCATTAGCCGGGAACTACTGTAGCTTAATTATCCGGGCGTTACAGAAAAGATTTGTGAGGTTTTCATGGACGATTTGTCCGTTTATGGATCCTCTTTGATGATTGCTTGAGCAACCTTGATCGAAGTTTTGCTTGAGAGATGTGAAGAAACTAATCTTGTATTGAATTGGGAAAAGTGCCACTTTATGGTTAATGAAGGCATTGTCTTGGGGCATAAAGTTTCTGAAAGAGGTATTGAAGTTGATAAAGCTAAAGTTGATGCTATTGAGAAGATGCCATGTCCCAAGGACATCAAAGGTATAAGAAGTTTCCTTGGTCACGCCAGTTTTTATAGGAGGTTCATTAAGGACTTCTCAAAAATTTCTTGGCATCTGACTAATTTATTACAAAAAGATATACCATTTGTCTTTGATGATGATTGTGTAGAAGCATTTGAAATACTTAAGAAAGCATTGATCTCTGCAGATATTGTTCAGCCACCTGATTGGAATTTACCCTTTGAAATTATGTGTGATGCCAGTGATTATGTTGTAGCTACTGTTCTAGGGCAAAGAGTTGATAAGAAATTAAATGTTATTAAATATGCTAGTAAAACTCTAGACAATGCTCAGAGAAATTATGCTATTACTGAGAAAGAATTCTTAGCAGTTGTATTTGCTTGACTAGTTCAGACCTTATATTGTTGATTCTAAAGTAACTATGCACACGGATCATGCTGCTATTAAATATCTGATGGAAAAGAAAGATGCTAAACCTAGACTTATTAGATGGGTTCTCTTGCTACAAGAATTTGATTTACATATTGTTGATAGAAAAGGTGATGAGAACCCCGTTGCAGACAACTTGTCTAGGTTAGAAAATGTTCTTGATGACCCACTACCTATTGATGATAGCTTTCGTGATGAGCAATTAAATGTCACAAATGCTTCTCGTAGTACTTTGTGGTATGCTGATTATGCTAATTACATTGTTGCTACATTTATACCACCTAGTTTTACATACCAGCAAAAGAAAAAGTTTTTCTATGATTTGAGACATTACTTTTGGGATGACCCACATCTTTATAAAGAAGCAGTAGATGGTGTTATTAGACGGTGTGTACCTGAGTATGAACAGGAACAGATCCTATGCAAGTGTCACTCCGAGGCTTATGGAGGACACCACGCTGGAGATAGAACTGCACATAAGGTATTGCAATCTGGTTTTAGTTGGCACTCTCTTCAAAGATGCCTGTAAGTTTGTATTATCTTGTGAAGAATGTCAAAGAATCGGTAATATTAGTAGACGTCAAGAAATGCCTATGAATTATTCACTTGTTATTGAACCATTTGATGTTTGGGGCTTTGATTATATGGGACCTTTTCCTGCCTCTAATGGCTATACACATATTTTAGTTGTTGTTGATTACGTTACTAAGTGGGTAGAAGCTATTCCAACTAGTAGTGCTGATCATAACACTTCTATTAATATGCTTAAAGAAGTTATTTTTTAGAGGTTTGGAGTACCTATATATTTAATGACTGATGGTGGCTCACATTTTATTCATGGTGCTTTCCGTAATATGCTTGCTAAGTATGATGTTAATCATAGAATTGCATCTCCTTATCACCCACAGTCTAGTGATCAAGTAGAATTGAGTATTAGAGAGCTCAAATTAATTTTGCAAAAGACTGTTAATAGATCTAGAAAGAATTGGTCCAAGAAACTTGATGATGCATTACGGGCCAATAGAACTGCATATAAAAATCCTATGGGTATGTCTCCGTATAAAATGGTTTATGGAAAAGCATGTCACTTGCCTCTCGAACTAGAACATAAGGCATATTGGGCTATTAAAGAGCTCAATTATGATTTCAAACTAGCTGGTGAGAAGAGGTTATTTGATATTAGCTCACTTGATGAATGGAGAACCCAAGCTTATGAAAATGCCAAGTTGTTTAAAGAAAAAGTTAAAAGATGGCATGACAAAAGGATACAAAAGCGTGAGTTTAATGTAGGTGATATTGTATTGCTATACAACTCTCGTTTAAGATTTTTTGCAGGAAAACTTCTCTCTAAATGGGAAGGCCCCTACGTTATCGAGGAGGTCTATCATTCCGGTGCCATAAAAATCAACAACTTCGAAGGCACAAATCCGAAGGTGGTGAACGGTCAAAGAATCAAGCATTATATCTCAGGTAATCGCATAAATGTTGAAACAATTGTTATTGAAACCGTAACCCCGGAGGAATACATAAGGGACACTTTCCGGAACGTTTCAGACTCCGAAAAGGAATAGGTATGTGTACGGTAAGTAAACCGACTCCAAATAGTTTTTAAGGCAATATTTCTCTGTTTTGGAATGTTTAGAAAAATAGAAAAATAAGAAGCAGTTCGGGAAGGACACGAGGCCTCGACAAGGGTGGAGGGCGTGCCCTACCTCGTGGGCACCTCGTGCGCTCTCCGGACTCCGTTTTCTTGCATGATACATATTTTGGATGGTAAAAATTCATTATATATTCTCCCGAACGTTTTGACTCCTGTATCACGCAAATATCCTCTGTTCTTGTTTTGAGCTGTTTTTTTGACAGATCTATATTATCATGACGTCTCCAAGTGCCCCCAAGGACAAGTTCATTGAGAAGGTCATCAACCCTTACCTCGCGGAGGTGTTGCGACACCCTCAAACCATTGAGATGCGTGATGGGTTGCTGCACATCCGCGGTGTTGAGGGACCGAAGGGGACCGGAAGCGTGGAGACGAGGCTCGAAGCAGTGGAGCTACAAGTTTTCAAGTGCCAGGGGATGGTGGAACCTGGACTCAACTCCAACCACATGATGATCGCGGAGTTCACCAACAAACACAAGCTGGATGCCGACAACATCGGGGAGACCATCTTCAAGCTTCACGAGAAGATCGAGCACCTTCAAGCCCAAATCTATGACCTGGAAAACCAAAACTGTGAGTATTAATATAGATTCAAAAGGATGAGTTTGGCTGCAGATTTGAGGATCCCGAAGACTCGATCATCCTTCTATGATGGTGAGCCTATGCCTTGGAAGATGGACGACAAGCCCGCATCATCAACCAAATCACCACCTTCTCCATCACCAAACAAGGAGACATAATCACATGGGTATGGGCACTCCCCTTGGCAACTGCCAAGCTTGGGGGAGATGCCCCCGTATCGTATCACAACCACATCTCCTATCTTTACTGTTTTTCTTAGTTCGATCCTATTTAGTAGTATCTTGATCTAGTAGAATAAAGTTTATGGTATGATCTAGTTTTGAGTTTTGCTTTATGATCCCTCTATGTAATCGAGTCCGTGAGCTATATAATAAAGATTGGTGTTGAGTCAAGGGCTTGATTATCCTGCCATGATCTTGAGTGAATAAAAGAAAAGAGAAAAAGAATAAAAAGAAATAAAGAGTTCATATTGATCTTATTGAGAGTAATGACTTCACATAGAAAGAGTATGATGATTAAAAGTTGTTGAGAGTTGACAAACATAGCTTTGGTCATCGTTGCAATTAATAGGAAGTAATAAGGAAAGAGAGGTTTCACATATAAATATATTAACATGAACATCTTTTATGATTGGGAGCACTCATTATAATATGACATGCTAAAGAGTTAACGTTGGACAAGGAAGACAACGTAATGGGTTATGTTTTCTTATATCTGAGATAAAGTATGTTGTCATGGATCATCCAACATGTTGAGCTTGACTTTCCCCCTCATGCTAGCCAAATTCTTTGCACCAAGTAGAGATACTACTTGTGCTTCCGAAAACCCTTAAACCAGTTTTGCCATGAGAGTCCACCATATCTACCTATGGATTGAGTGAGATCCTTCAAGTAAGTTGTCATCGGTGCAAGCAATAAAAATTGCTCTCTAAATATGTATGACTTATTAGTGTGGGATAAAATAAGCTTTATATGATCTTGTGATGTGGAAGAAATAAAAGCGACGGACTGCATAATAAAGGTTCATATCACAAGTGGCAATATAAAGTGACATTCTTTCACATTAAGATTTTGTGTGTCCAATCAGAAAAGCGCATGGCAACCTCTGCTTCCCTCTGCGAAGGGCCTATCTTTTATTATTATCTTCTACCTTATGCAAGAGTCATGGTGATCTTCACCTTTTCTTTTTACATTTTATCCTTTGGCAAGCACAGGGTGTTGGAAAGATCCTGATAGATATATCTAATTGGATGTAAGTCAGCATGAGTTATTATTGTTGACATACCCTTGAGGTAAAAGGTTGGGAGGCGAAACTATAAGCCCCTATCTTTCTCTGTGTCCGATTAAAACTCCGTAACCACAAGTATTGCGTGAGTGTTAGCAATTCTGAAAGACTAAATGATAGTTGAGTATGTGAACTTGCTAGAAAGCTCTGACATTGTCGGGGAGGCTGATCGTGACCCACGGACACCTATGGGACCGGAAGCCCGGGTACCTTTCGGTTCGGTGGGGGGCGGAGATCGCACAAAGAACAGATCGAGGCGATGCACACGAGCAGTTTTTACCCAGCTTCGGAGCTCTCCGGAGAGATAACACTCTCTTGCTGCTTATGCGATTGATTGTGTTCTTGCTAGGGAGCGATGAGAGCTACAAAACCTAGCACTGAAAAGTACGTGGCTTCGTACCGGTGAAGTGAGCAGCGGCCCGAACCCCCCTCGTTGCGCATGGGCCTCCTTTTATAGGTTCAAGGGGTCTCCGACAGGTGTAGCGTAGATGAGGGTACGATGGAAAAAGCAGTAGTTGGTACACCTACTTATGCGATTATGCGAGTATATCATACCTAACCACGGCGGCGGGGGACAAGGGTAATAAATACCCGTCTAAGTCTCCCAAAGCAGTGCAAAAGTGGCCCTCACGGGTGCCACAAATGCGCCATGATGGTTTATCTTGTCGTGCCCGCTTACGCTGCTCTCCGGCTGGCTACACAGCCTCTTGACACGCGCTTGGAATGGCCCCATGGCGACCACGTTGGTGGATGAGCTGGGCGGAGATGAAGAGGTTGCCTGCTTTCCGGCAAGTGACTTGCGGAGCTAAATCCTGTCGGCGCGCCCGAGGCTTGTCGCTCTCCGAGCCTTCTCGGCAAGCTCCTCTTGCCGGGGTCTTGTCTTCTGCGTGCCTCGAGCGGCCTTCCCGGCAAGCTGCTCTTGCCGGGGCCTTGTTCCCTTGACTTAGAACACTTTGTTCTTGAATGGCTCCAATGGAGCCAAAGGGGATCCAAAGATGTCCTGGCAAACCTTGCCGCGGGGTGCTACAACTGCCCGTGCACGAGTTCGGGATACTAGGGTATCCCTACTCTAGTACACCGGCAGAGCCCCCGGGCTGGAGCCACACCTGCAGTCTTAGAAGCGCTGTTGGGCCAGGCCCAAAAGCAGTCTGCTGGCCGGCTCAAATCACGCCGTTACTTCTTTTGAACATTTGCTTGTTGTTCTTACTTTTCTTTGTTGATCGTCGAGATCTATAAAGAGCCGATGGAGCCGAGGTTGCGGCGAGGAGGACGCCTTGGCAACATTGACGACGCCACCCCATGGAAGAAGAGGCTGGCGCCGAGGGATCCGGCCGCGTGAGGCCGCCGAGGCTGCCGCCGCAAAAGGCAGCCGTAGGGTCTGGCGGTCACATGCCCAGCGACCACGAGGCGCGGGAGGCGCCCAGCGCTCGCCGACCGCCGATCCCTCCGCCACCGATGCAGCGTCGAGCTCGAACAGCCTCAACCGGCGCCCTATCGAAGGCGGCGTGACGGGGTCTTCATCAAGCTCCCACAGGCGTCGAGCTCAGGGCTCGGTCGAAGGGGAGACCTTCGACGGAGAGCTGCTTCGCCTCTGCTGAGGCTGTCAGCGTTGTGCGCCAAGCAGCGGCGATTCGAGGAGGAGCAGCTGTTGAAGAAAGCTGTTGTCGCTCTACCGCGCCCGACAAGTCAAGTTGGAGTCGAGGAGGCGCTTTGTCGCGAGGAGCGGACATGGAGAAGGCCTTGTGAAGAGCTCCCGTGGCGCTAACAAGGAAACTCTCCGGGTCATAGCGAAGCGCGGGAGCAACTCTCCGAAGGCGCCACGGCCTTCATCTTGGAGAAGGCCGAGGTCGAGAGCAGCAAAACTTGCCCGGCGAGAAGCTCTCTGCACAAGAGGGTGGTGGCGCAGCGGAAGATCAACCTCGGCGGCTATGAGGAAGATCTTGCGGCGAGCAATCAATTGGCGGGCACTCCAGAGGCAAAAGGACGCCGCGCTGACTGCCGAGGCCGCCAAGAAGGAATTGGAAGCAGTGGTGGCATACCGAGGCCACCCTCCGGAAAGAGCGGCGAGGGAAGTCACCCTTATTTGAGCACGCCTGTGAAGGGCGCCTACACTCTTGGCGAGTTGCGGAGGCCGTTTCTTGAGAAGATCAAAGAGCTCGGCGCCGCCAAGGACTCCAGGGCTGATCTTGAGCTGAAGCTGACCACCTTGATGGAGACCCTGGACAGCGCCAAGGAGCGGGAGGTGGCCTTGCTAGAGAAGGTTAAGACCGGCGAGCAACCAAATCTGCTCGGAAGTTCTTCAGAAAGTGCTGGTGAAGGTGGCCTTCCTCAATCCAGGCCTCGACCTCACCAACGTCCTCAAGTCCTTGCCGCCGGATGCCGATGTAGAGGCGCTCAAGGCCTTTGTCGCCCCCATCATGGACAGGGTGAACAAGGTCAAGAGGGTTGAGGGTGACCGTGTAGACTAGGCCGCCAAGTTTATCTTCCCCTTGTCGCTGTTGATCGAGTTTAGGAGAACAATTTATTAGATCTGCGACAAGTTATTTTGTAATATACTCTATCTTAGGCAATGATTGCAATGTTATTTCCTCTACTTGATTCTTTCTTTTGTATGTTTGTACCCTACGCTTTTGGGGAACTTGTCGGTAGCGGGCACTTTTGCCTTGGCTGAAGTCTTGAACGTCAAGAGCTTCTTTGGCGATGCCGCTTCCGACAAGCAACCTTATGCAACTAGCTGCAGCTCTCTTAAGTTGTTGAGCGGACTCGAAACAAAGTAAGTAGCGGCTAGCTAGCTACTGAGATTGGCTCCTCTGCGCACAGGTTTTCCATACAAAGTACTTATCGTTCGAGGAGAATAACTTAACAAATTTAAAACTGATTGCTCAAACTCTGGCAACTTAGCTTTTCTGTCGTTTGCTTCCCGGCAAGGTTTGATCTCCTCGAGCAATGCTTGGTCCACACCGTTATCTTCTCCTTCCCCCCCGGCAAACTTGTGTGCGAGGAGCCCTTCCCTTCTTTTGAAGAGAAGAAAGAAGAGAAAACAAAGATATGGAGCTCCATGGCTCGTTAGTGCTTACCGGGTGTGGGTGCTGCACAAAGTGTCAGATAACATATGCAATATAATGGATAAAGCATAAAAAGCGGCGAGGTGTGCGGAACACATGAGCTTTACTTATGCAAGTCTGCGCCCGGCTTTGTACAAAAGGATTACATGCAACATCGGCAAGACTTGTACAAAAGGTGGTTGCGTAACAGGTTCCGACAACCGCGCCTTCTGGTAAAACTTACGAAGATGTTCTATGTTCCGAGAGTTGCTCACGGAACGCCATCTTGGTCTCAAAGCGGACGGCGCCGGGCCTAGTGACCCGTTTCACCCGATAAGGGCCTTCCCGCCAGCGTCAACTTGTTGGAATTCTTGGCGGATTGAGCAGCCCAAAGAACAAGGTCGCCTTCCTCGAGACTTCCGGCATTAACTTTGCGGCTATGGTAGCGGGCGCAAAGCTTGTTGATATCGAGCAGCTCGAGCAGCAGCACGAAGGCGATCTTCCTCAAGGAGCGGCGCGTCATCTTGTCGCAGCTGCTCTTGCTCGAGCTCATCATAAGCGAGCACTCGAGGTGACCCGTATCACGAGTTCCGTGGGGATAACTGCCTCTGCTCCATAGACTAGAGCAAAAGGTGTGCGGCGATGGCTCGATTTGGCGTCGTCTGATCGACCAAAGAACCACCGGCAGCTCCTCAATCCAGCTTTCTTACGCACTTGTGCAGCCCGTCGAAAGTCCCTGGTCTTGAGTCCACGTAGCACTTCAGCATTTGCCCTCTCCGCTTGACCGTTGCTTCTCGGATGAGCAGCGAAGCCAAAACAGACCTTGGCGCCAAGATCTTGGGCGTCTGCATGAAGGTGCGGCTCAGTAAATTGGGTGCCGTTGTCGGTGATGATCCTATTAGGGATTCGAAAGCGGCAAACAATCGACTGAAGAAGTTGATCTTGCCGACCGTGCGGTCACCTTCCTCACTTTGCTTCCACTTCCGGCCACTTTGTGAACTTGTCGATTACTGACGTACAAGTACTCAAAGCCCCGACAACTTCGGGGAAGGGGCCGAGATATCGAGCCCCGGACCGAAAATGGCCGGGATAAAGGGATCGTCTGGAGAGCTTGAGCTGGCTGGTGTATCTGCTTGGAATGGGCTGCACGCTTCACACATGGTTACTTGTGTAGTTGCATCACGGAGGGCTGTCGGCCAAAGAAACCTTGCTGAGCGCTTTGCTTGCAAGTGCTCTTGCGCCAATGTGGTGACCACATATGCCTCCGTGTATCTCACGCCTTAGCGACTTACATCCATCTTCGGCAAATACACTTCAATTCCACACCGTTGAGTCTTCTTACATGCAGGTTCTTTGTCGACAAAGCTGGTACATACTTATTTGTCGGGCTACTCTTTCCGCTTCTTCTTGCTCTTGGGAAGTTCTCACCTGTGCGGAGGAAATGAACAATCTGCTGTGCCCATGCTTTGGAGCTTGCGGCTCGACAACAAGGACTAAAGGCACATCTGCTCCTGCGGAACATCCGCTTCTCTGGCAGAACACGATGCTCTGCCGGGCTTGATATTCCCGGCAAGCTTGCCGGAGCAAAACTTGTCGGGGCGTTTGCTTCAGCAGAAACAAACCCTAGGGTTTGTCGGAGCAGACTACTCCTCGGCACTCTCGGCGTTGATCTTGGGGACCTTCTTGGCGGCGGCTTGAGGAGCTCGGCGGGAAAATAGTCGCCGAGGATCAACTTCCTCTTCTTGCTCTGCCACATTGGCGGTGCTCACAGTTGGTTGAGTCAGCTTGAGCACCAAGGTTTACAGTTCCATAGGTAACTTAAGTGCAGCACACTTGACGGGCCATCAGCTATATCATTCTCGAGCTCTTGGAGCGTGTTCCATCCATGAGGCCGTCAAAGTGTTCTTCTAGCTTCCTCACTTCATCAACATAAGCTTCCATCAACGGGCTCTGATAACTCTTGTTTACTTGCCGGATGACAAGCTGTGAGTCACCCCTGACAATGAGCTTCTTGATCCCAAGGTCCACCGCGATCCTGAGACCGGCAAGCAAACCCTCATACTCTGCAGTATTGTTTGTCGCTTGCTCCTTGGGAAAGTGCATCTGGACTACATACTTGAGGTGCTATCCGGTGGGGGCGACAAGCAGCACCCGCACCGGCGCCTTACAGCGAGAAGGCACCATCAAAGTACATTATCCACTCTCTGCTTGCTTAGTTGTGAGGATGCTCGTCTCTGGAATTTCTTCATCTCGGTGTCGGCGTCCATTCTGCTATGAACTCCGCCAAGGCTCTGCTTTGGATAGTTGAAGTGCTTTCAAACTTGAGGTCAAAGCTTGGCAGTTCAGTGCCCACTCGACAATCCTGCGGTAAACCTGGATTCTGCGGTATCCTCTTCAGCGGAAAGCGGTGACAAGCTGTGATCTCGTGTGCTTGGAAGTAATGGCGCGCAGCTTTCTCGAGGCCATGAGAAGGCCGAAAAGCAACCGCACACGGAATACCTTGACCTAGCTCCCTGCAAGAGGGAACTGACAAAGTAAACTGGGCGCTGCACCATTTTCTTGTGCACATTCTCATATTCCTGCGTAGATCCATCTTTGTCGGGACCAGAGCTTGTCGGTGAAGTGCCTTGCTTGTCATTTGGATGCATCTGCTTTGCTTGCCGGGCTCATCTCCGCCTCCTCCCTCTCCGCCACTAACGCAGCACTAACCACTTGATTGGTTGCCGCTATGTATAGCAACAAATTCTCTTGTGGCCTAGGTGCGACAAGTGTTGGAGTGGAGGACAGTATCTCTTTAAGTCTTGTAGCGCAGCCTCCGCTTGAGAGTCCATTTCATTGGACCTGCCTTTTTCAAAATTTTGAAAAATGGCGATGCGCTTAGCTTGATCGAGAGATAAACCTGCTTGAGCAGCCACACAACCGGCAAGTCTTGGACATCCTTGACGCCGCTTTGGTGCTTCAATTTGCTCAATGGCTTTGATCTTGTCGGGATTGGCTTCAATTCCCAGCCGAGACACAAAGAACCGAGAAGCTTGCGGAAGGGACTCCAAACACGCACTTCTCGGGGTTGAGCTTGAGGTTGATCTTGCGCAGATTTGCAAAGGTCTCATCAAATCTTGAACCAGAGTTGCCACTGTCTTTGCTTTTGACCACTATGTCATCCATGTAGGCTTCTACATTTACGTGCATCTGCGGCTCAAAAGCTTCATGGACTACTCTTGCAAAAGTTGAACCAGCATTCTTCAATCCGAAGGCATCCGTATAAAAGCGATAAGTGCCACATGGAGTGATGAGCGCGGTTTTCTCCTCATCCTCTTACGCCATGAAGATTTGATGGTATCCTGAGTATGCATCAAGAAATGAAAGCAAATCACATCCAGCTATGGAGTCAACAATCTGGTCAATGCGTGGCAAGGGAAATGGGTCCTTGGGACAAGCTTTCTTAACATCGGTGAAATCGATACAAAGCCTCCATTTCCCGTTTGCTTTACGCACGACAACAGGATTGGCCAACCACGTGGGATGGAGCACTCCTCGGACAAGGCCTGCCGCTTCCAACTTCTTGATTTCTTCTGCGATGAATTCTTGGCGCTCAACGCTTGCTTTCTCGACTTTACGCTTGGCCGGGTCGCGCATGAGGACGAGACAGCTATGTGGTGCTCAATTACTTTCACAGGAACACGGGGATATCGAACGGTTGCCATGCAAACACGTCGACATTCGCCCATGAGGAAAGCAGCGGCGCTTTCCTATTTAGGGTCAAGCGTGGCACCGATGGTGAAGGTACCACCAGTGCCGTCCTCCTTGGCGGACACCTTCTTGGTTGCTGGTGGAGCTGCCATCGTCTTCTTCTTGCACTTGCCGGTGGAGCTCGATGGTGCGCCCTCGACAGTAGCGCAGCACTCCGAAGAGGTGCGCTTGCCGTAGTGGGCATCAAAACTCTTGCCGGACTTGGACTTCTTCTTCCCCCCGGGAGCTTCAGCGGCAAGTGTCTCGCTATCTGCTGCGGCTTTGCTTCCCAGTAAATCTTGTCGGCGCAGATAAGAGCATCTTTCTTGTCGCCATGGACAGAAATGACACTTATCGGGCCCTGGCATCTTGAGTAAGTTATATGCATAATGAGAGGCTGCCATGAACTTGGCAAGTCTTTGAATGACCTAGAATTCCATTGTAGGGCAATGGAAAATCAGCAACGTCGAGCGTGACCCTCTCGATCCTGAAGTTTAGCTCGCTGCCAAATGTTACCGCAGCGTGATCTTCCCCTTGACTTGCTCCTTCTGGATTGATTCCTTGGAATGTGCCGGTCTCTTCGAGCTTCATTGTCAGGGATCTGAAGCTTCTGGAGCAACGCGGAGGAGATCAGGTTTAAGCCGGCCCCGCCGTCAACTAACATCTTGGTGACCTTGAGGTTGCGGATGGTTGGTGAGACCAACATCGGCAAGCACCTGACCGCAGTTATGCGATCAGGGTGGTCCTCAATATCAAAGATGATAGGCGTCTTTGGACCATTTTAGAGGCTTGCGTGACTACGGATGGTTACGCTGCATTAACTTCCGCATCCATTGCTTGAGTTGGCGGTGTGAAGTATGCGGAAGAAGCACCACCGTCAGCCTTGAGAGGACCTCTCGTGGCTTTCAAAATCCTGCTCATCGGCTTCATCATCATCCATGTCTTCGTCATTGTCGTCATCTTCGTCCTTGTCGCGGCCACGGAGAGGTGCATCTCCTTGCCGCTGCTTGGCCTTGCCGCTGGCGTCCTCCCGGCAGGCGCTTCTTGCCAGCTCCCCGGCACCTTCACAGGACTTCTCCTTGTCACGGCACTCGTACTCAGCTTTCTGCAGTTCAACAAGCTGCTCGACTTTCTTACAGCTCTGGAGATCGTGGCCCTTGGTGCGGTGAATCTTGCAGTACTGCTTGTTGGAGCTGTCACCTTGTCGTGGCCGCCACACAGGTTGGCGGTCGGTATCAGCGGGCAACCTCCTTGCGGAGCCACCAGCCTTAGCCTTGCCGGGCGCCACCTCCGTTGCCGGACTGCTTTCGACAACTAGTACCTCTTTGTTCTTCTTCTTTCATTGTTCCGCTTGGCTCTTCCTTGCAGGGCGGTCTCCTCGCTGTCCGATCCTGCTTCAACATTCTCTCACGAGTCTCCTCCCTTCCTCGGCGCGTGCACACTTGTCGGCCGGGCGTATGAGCTCGTGGCGTCCTTTACTTTGCACATCTCCATCTCCTCCCTCATCCTGCGGTTCCATGCGTTACGATGGAGCAGCGCTGATCACCAGCGGCGGAGGTGGACATCTGGGATGTTGTAATGCACGTGGTGAATCTCTGGATGAACTTGCGAGGACTCTCCTTCCTTACAGGCAAGCGGTGAAGGTCACTTTCACGGCCATGAGGTTTGTGGTCACCGTGAAGGCGCCAACAAACCGATGGCACAGATCTGCCCAAGAGGATATGGAACTGTCCGGCAAGTGCATGAGCCAAGATCGGCGTTGGGCTTGAGCACGGCGGGAAGTAGTTGGCGAGGATCTTGTCGTCTCGTCCCCGCAGCCTGCACCGCAATGGTGTAGATGCCGAGGAACTCCGATGGGTGTGTCCTGCCATCATACTTCTCGCACATCGGCGAAATTTTTCTTGTCGGGCCACTGGACTTGCCGCAGCTCACGGGTGAACGCAGGGCAACCTACCGCGTACGACAAGTTGCCTGGTTCCCCTGGCGCATGCATATCGACAGTGGGCCCAGCACGCTGGTCGGACTGACGTCGCGCTTCTCTCCGGCGCTCGATGCGAGTCCGAGCGTCTTCTTGTTGCCGTTCTTGAAGAACTTGGCGTTGGTCGCGACGAAGCTCATGGATCCGACGAGGCGGTGGAGTCGCTGTCGAGGTGGATCCGGCGGTCGGCGAACAACCTTCTCGAGTGGAGAGTGCATGGTGGTTGCACCTCCGCAGGTTTTGTCGCCATCGGCTTGTGCCTTGTCGCCTTCCCGCGGCAGCGATGCAGTTGGTTGCCGCGGAGCGTCACTGTTGGCAAAGCCGATGAGACTCTGGATGGTGGCCCTCCATTCGTCAACCTTGTCGGACGTCGGAGGGTAATCCAGGAGCAGCTGGGCTTGCGCCAAAGCTTCTTCTCGCGTGGTGGGCGGCAGTGGCGAACGGTATGAGGAGCGGGATATGCTCGGACTTCTATTGATGTTAGAAGGAGCAGTCCCCCGTCCGGGCGATCGTGCCTCGCTCGCACCAGCATGTCGACGTGCATGCTGGTCTCCAACACTGCGAGATCCACCGGCTCGGCCTTGGTCCAACGAGCGTATGGTATTGTGAATACCATGGCGCTGTCGGTCTCGCGGCTCCTGGGATGGACGCGGTGAATGTCTTGACGCCGAGGTTTGCGCAGCCTTGCCCTTGGACTTGGCAGCGTCGTGGGCTCCTTCGCCCACGTCCATTCTTCCGCCGGAGTCTACCCCACCACCCGACTGCTCCGGAGGTGGTGGGTTCGACGCGGACGGCTCTGCTGCCGCCGAAGCCTTCTTCTTCGGTGGCATGTTGATGAAGATGTTGAAGATGATGAAGATGCGGCTCGTGTGAACGCCGGATCAGGTTCACACAACCTCGACGCCCCCTACCTGGCGCGCCAAAGATGTCGGGGAGGCTGATCGTGACCCACGGACACCTATGGGACCGGAAGCCCGGGTCCCTTTCGGTTCGGTGGGGGGCGGAGATCGCACAAAGAGCAGATCGAGGCGATGCACACGAGCAGTTTTTACCCAGCTTCGAAGCTCTCCGGAGAGATAACACTCCTACTGCTGCTTGTCTGATTGATTGTGTTCTTGCTAGGGAGCGATGAGAGCTACAAAACCTAGCCTGAAAGTCTGTGGCTTCGTACCAGCTGAAGTGAACGAGCCGGCCCGAACCCCCCTCTACGTTGCGCATGGGCCTCCTTTTATAGGTTCAAGGGGTCTCCGACAGGTGGCAACGTAGATGAGGGTACACGTGGAAAAACAGTAGTTGGTACACCTACTTGTACAGTGTACAGTATATCATACCTAACCCTGACGGCAGGGGACAAGGGTAATAAATACACGTCTAAGTCTCCCAAAGCGATTGCAAAAAGTGGCCGTCACGCAGGCGCCACCGTCTGCCATGATGGTTTATCTTGTCGGTGCCGCTTACCGCTGCTCTCCGTGGCTAAACAGCCTCTTGACACCTGTGGCGCTTGGAATGGCCCCATGGCGACACGTTGGTGGATGAGTGGAGCGGAGATGAAGAGAGTTGCTGCTCCGGCAAGTGACTTGCGGAGCTGAATCCTTGTCGCTACCGGAGGCTTGTCGCTCTCCGAGCCTTCCCGGCAAGCTCCTCTTGCCGGGGTCTTGTCTTCTCTGCGTGCCTCGGCGGCCTTCCGGCAAGCTTCTCTTGCCGGGCCTTGTTCCTTGACTTAGAACACTTTGTTCTTGAATGGCTCCAATGGAGCCAAAGGGGATCTAAAGATGTCCTGGCAAACCTTGCCGCGGGGTGCTACAACTGCCCGTGCACGAGTTCGGGATACTAGGGTATCCCTACTCTAGTACACCGACAGACATAGACTCTTTCTGATGTTATATTAAATTGCAATTGCTTCAATGACTAAGATTATAGTTTGTTGGTTCTCAATAAAGTTTATGATTCATACTTTAGCATTGTGAATAGATTATTACTTGAGCATAAGAAATCATATGACAACATCTATATATGTTGCTGTTATGAAAATAATCATGATGCCCTCATGTCCATATTTTATTTTATCGACACCTCTATCTCTAAACTCGACATATTTATCGTTATCGGCTTCCGCTTGAGGATAAGCGAGGTCTAAGCTTGGGGAGTTGATCGTCCATTTCGCATCATGCTTTTATATCGATATTTATTGCATTATGGGCTGTTACTACACGTTATGTCACAATACTTATGCCTATTCTCTCTTATTTTACAAGGTTTACAT
Source organism: Aegilops bicornis (assembly GCA_021605145.1). NCBI lineage: Eukaryota > Viridiplantae > Streptophyta > Magnoliopsida > Poales > Poaceae > Aegilops > Aegilops bicornis. Next base: position 464,012,842 of record CM038671.1, read on the forward strand.
AAGGAGGGAGAATGCTTGGCTGGAGTACGAATTCTGGGTGGAAAAGGAGCAAATATTAGAGACCTATTACATGCAACTCCAAAAGTCCACGAAACTCCATGAAAGTTATTTTTGGAAATAATAAAAAATATTGAGCAGAGAAGTACGTCAGAGGGGCCCCACCTGGCCACGAGGGTGGGGGGCGCGCCCTACCCCCAGGGCGCGCCCCCTGCCTCGTGGGCCCCCTGTTGGCTCTCCGGTGGCCATCTTCTGCTATATGAAGTCTTTGGTCAGGGGGAAAAATCATAAGCAACACAATGTTTGGCCGAGACTCACGCCCATGACGAGGCGGAACCTTGGTGGAACCAATCTAGGGCTCCGTGAGGCTGTTCTCTGGGACACTTCCCTCCGGAGGGAGAAATCATTGCCATCGTCATCACCAACGCTCCTCTCTCATCGGGAGAGGGCAATCTCCATCAACATCTTCACCAAAGCACCATCTCCTCTCAAAACCCTAGTTCATCTCTTGTATCCAATTCTTGTCTCCAAGTCCGGGATTGGTACTAGTAGGTTGCTAGTAGTGTCGATTACTCCTTGAAGTTGATGCTAGTTGGTTTATTTGGTGGAAGATCATATGTTCAGATCCTATATGCATATTAATACCCCTCTGATTATGAACATTAATATGATTTGTGAGTAGTTACGTTTGTTCCTGAGGACATGGGAGAAGTCTTCCTATTAGTAGTCATGTGAATTTGGTATTCGTTCAATATTTTGATGAGATGTATGTCGTGTATCCTCTAGTGGTGTTATGTGAATGTCGACTACATAACACTTAACCATTAGTTGGGCCTAGAGGAAGGCATTGGGAAGTAATAAGTAGATGATGGGTTGCTAGATTGGCAGAAGCTTAAACCCTAGTTTATGCGTTGTTTAAATGAGGCTGATTTGGATCCATATGTTTCATGCTATGGTTAGGTTTACCTTAATACTTTTGTTGTTGTTGCGGATGCTTGCAATAGAGGTTAATCATAAGTGGGATGCTGTTCAAGTAAGAACAGCACCCAAGCACCGGTCCACCCACATATCAAATTATGAAAGTACGAGCAGCGAATCATATGAGCGTGATGAAAACTAGCTTGACGATATTCCCATGTGTGTCCTCGGGAGCGCTTTTCTCTATATAAGAGTTTGTCCAGGCTTGTCCTTTTCTACAAAAAGGATTGGGCCACCTTGCTGCACTTTATTACTTTTGTTACTTGTTGCTCGTTACAAATTATCCTATCACAAAACTATCTATTACCACTTATTTCAGTATTTGCAGAGAATACCTTGCTGAAAACCACTTATCATTTCCTTCTGCTCCTCGTTGGGTTCGACACTCTTACTTATCGAAAGGACTACGGTAGATCCCCTATACTTGTGGGTCATCGAGACTCTTTTCTGGCGCCTTTGGTAGGTGGAATTTGGTAAGGAAAAATTTATATAGTGTGCTGAAATTTATTGTCACTTGTTACTATGGAAAGTAATCCTCTAAGGGGCTTGTTTGGGGTATCTTCACCCCGACCAGTATAGCAAAGAGTTGCTCCTCAACCTACTGAACCTACTGAAAATGAAAATGTTCCCTTTGAAGTTCCTTCGGGTATGTTAGAAAAACTGCTAGCTAATCCTTTTGCAGGAGATGAAACAAAGCATCCTGATGAGCACCTAATCTATGTGGATGAAGTTTGTGGATTATTTAAGCTTGTAGGTATACCCGATGATGTTGTTAAGAAGAAGGTCTTCCCTTTATCTTTGAAGGAAGATGCATCGACATGGTATAGGCTATGTGATGATACGGGATCATGGAATTATAAACGATTGAAATTGGAATTTCATCAGAAGTTTTATCCTATGCATCTTGTTCACCGTGATCGCAATTATATATATAATTTTTGGCCTCACGAAGGAGAAAGCATCGCTCAAGCTTGGGGGATGCTTAAATCAATGTTATATTCATGCCCCAATCATGAGCTCCCAAGAGAAATAATTATTCAAAGTTTTTATGCTCGGCTTTCTCGAAATAATCAATCCATGCTCGATACTTCTTGTGCTGGCTCTTTTATGATGAAGACTATTGAATTCAAATGGAATTTATTGGATAGAATTAAACGCAACTCTGAAGATTGGGATCTCGACGAAGGTAAGGAGTCAGGTATGACACCTAAGTTTGATTGTGTTAAGTCTTTTTATGGATACCGATGTTTTTACGTAAATTTAGCACTAAATATGGAGTTGACTCTGAGATAGTAGCTTCTTTACGTGAATCTTTTGCTACTCATGTTGATCTCCCTAAGGAGAAGTGGTTTAAATATCATCCTCCCATAGAAGTAAAAGTACTGCACCTATTAAATTTGAAGAAAAGACTATCACTTATAATGATCCTATTGTTCCCTACTGCCTATGTTGAGAAACCACCTTTCCCGTTAGAATAAAGGATCATGCTAAAGCTTCAATCGTGGTTCGTAAAAAGCAATATTAGAACTTATACACCTCCCGAGCAAGTTAAAGTTGAACCAAATATTGCTTTTGTTAAAGATCTCTTTGGCTGATAATATTGATGGCCATGTTATTTATTTACGTGATGAGACTGCTAGAATTGCTAAACCTTGTGCTAAAGATAAACATAGACCTATGGTAGGCATCTTTGTTATTTACATTAAAATAGGAGATCATTGTTATCATGGCTTGTGTGATATGGGTTCTATTGCTAGTGCAATACCTATCGACTTATACAAAGAATTATGCATGATATGGCACCTACTGAGTTAGAAGAAATTGATGTTACAATTAAGCTTGCCAATAGAGATACTATATCACCCATGGGAATTGTTAGAGATGTTGAAGTCCTATGTGGGAAAACTAAATATCTGGCTGATTTTCTCGTTCTTGGTTCCCCACAAGATAGCTTTTGTCCCATTATATTTGGTAGACCCTTCTTAAACACTGTTAATGCTAGGATAGACTGTGAAAAGGATGTTGTTACTATTGGTTTAGGTGATATGTCTCATGAGTTCAACTTCTCTAAATTTCATAGACAACACAGTGAAGAGGAACTGCCTAGTAAAGATGAAATTATTGGCCTTGCTTGCACAACGGATTTCAATTAGAACAGAAGGTGGGGCCGCCCCTTCCGCTTTCAACTACCACTAGTGATCCTTTAGAACAATATTTGCTAGACCATGAAATTGATATGTTTATGAATGAAAGAAGGGAAATAGATGAAGTGTTCTATAAACAGGGACCTATTCTGAAACACAACTTGCCTGTTGAAATCCTAGGGGATCCTCCTCAACCCAAGGGTGATCCCGTGTTTGAGCTTAAACCATTGCCTGATACTCTTAAATATGCTTATCTTGATGAAAAGAAGATATACCCTGTTATTATTAGTGCTAACCTTTTAGAGAAGGAGGAAGAAAAATTATTAAAAACTCTGAAGAAGCACCGTGCTGCTATTGGATATACTCTTGATGATCTTAAGGGCATTAGTCCCACTCTATGCCAACACAAAATAAATTTGGAGAAAGATGCCAAACCAGTTATTCATCATCAACGACGGCTGAATCCTAAAATGAAAGAAGTGGTAAGAAAGGAAATACTAAAGATCCTTGAGGCAGGTATAATCTATCCCGTTGTTGATAGTCAGTGGGTAAGTCTTGTCCATTGTGTCCTTAAGAAGGGAGGTATTATTGTCGTTCCTAATGATAAAGATGAATTGATTCCGCAAAGAATTATTACAGGTTATAGGATGGTAATTGAGTTCCGCAAATTAAATAAAGCTACTAAAAAATCATTACCCTTACCTTTTATTGATCAAATGCTAGAAAGATTATCCAAACATACACATTTTTTTCTTTCTAGATGTTTATTCTGGTTTCGCTCTAATACCTGTGTTAGCTGATGATCAAGCTAAGACCACTTTTACTTGCCCTTTCGGTACTTTTGCTTATAGACGTATGCCTTTTGGTTTATGTAATGCACCTGCTACCTTTCAAAGATGCATGATGGCTATATTCTCTGATTTTTGTGAAAAGATTTGCGAGGTTTTCATCGACGACTTCTCCGTCTATGGATCCTCTTTTGATGATTGCTTGAGCAACCTTGATCGAGTTTTGCAGAGACGTGAAGAAACTAATCTTGTCTTGAACTGGGAAAAGTGCCACTTTATGGTTAATGAAGGCATTGTCTTGGGGCATAAAATTTCTCAAAGACGTATTGAAGTTGATAAAGCTAAACTTGATGCTATTTAAAAGATGCCATGTCCCAAGAACATCAAAGGTATAAGAAGTTTCCTTGGTCACGCTGGATTTTATAGGAGGTTCATTAAGGACTTCTCAAAAAAATTTCATCCTCTGACTAATCTATTGCAAAAAGATATACCATTTGTCTTCGATGATGACTGTAGAAGCATTTGAAATACTTAAGAAAGCATTGATTTCTGCACCTATTGTTCAAATGCACACGATTGGAATTTACCCTTTGAAATCATGTGTGATGCTAGTGATTATCTTTGTAGGTGTTGTTCTCGGCAAAGAGTTGATAAGAAATTAAATGTTATTCAATATGCTAGTAAAACTCTAGACAATACCCGGAGAAATTATGCTACTACTGAAAAGAATTCTTAGCGATTGTATTTGCTTGTGATAAGTTCAGCACCTTATATTGTTGATTCTAAAGTAACTATTCACACCGATCATGCTGCTATTAAATATATTATGGAAAAAGAAAGATGCTAAACCTAGACTTATTAGATGGGTTCTCTTGCTACAAGAATTTGATTTGCATATTATTGATAGAAAGGAGCCGAGAACCCGCTCTTGGAACCACTTGTCTAGGTTAGAAAATGTTCTTGATGACCCACTACCTATTGATGATAGCTTTCACGATGAACAATTAAATGTCATAAATGCTTCTCGTCTTTGCTCCATGGTATGCTGATTATGCTAATTACATTGTTGCTAAATTTATACCACCTAGTTTCACATACCAAAAAAGAAAAAGTTTTTCTATGATTTGAGACATTACTTCTCGAATGACCCACATCTTTATAAAGAAGGAGTAGATGGTGTTATTAGACATTGTGTACCTAGCATGAACAGGAGCGGATCCTCATGTAAGTGTCACTCCGAGGCTTATGGAGGACACCACGCTGGATATTTAAATGCACATAAGGTATTGCAATCCGGTTTTTATTGGACTACTCTCTTCAAGGATGCTCGTAAGTTTGTCTTATCTTGTGATGAATGTCAAAGAATTGGTAATATTAGTAGACGTCAAGAAATGCCTCTGAATTATTCACTTGTTATTGAACCATTTGATGTTTGGGGCTTTGATTATATGGGACCGTTTCCTGCCTCTAATAGGTATACTCATATTTTAGTTGTTGTTGATTACGTTACTAAGTGGGTAGAAGCTATTCCAACTAGTAGTGCTGATCATAACACCTCTATTAAGATGCTTAAAGAAGTTATTTTTCCGAGGTTTGGAGTCCCTAGATATTTAATGACTGATGGTGGTTCACATTTTTTTCATGGTGCCTTTCGGAAAATGCTTACTAAGTATGATGTTAATCATAGAATTGCATCTCCTTATCACCCACAGTCTAGTGGTCAAGTAGAGTTGAGTAATAGAGAAATCAAATTAATTTTGCAAAAGACTATTTATAGATCTAGAAAGAATTGGTCCAAGAAACTTGATGATGCATTATGTGCCTATAGAACTGCATATAAAAATCCTATGGGTATGTCTCCGTATAAAATGGTTTATGGAAAAGCATGTCACTTACCTCTCGAACTAGAACATAAGCCATATTGGGCTATTAAAGAGCTCAACAATGATTTCAAACTTGCCGGTGAGAAGAGGTTATTTGACATTATCTCACTTGATGAATGGAGAAACCAAGCCTATGAAAATGCCAAGTTGTTTAAAGAAAAAGTTAAAAGATGGCATGACAAAAGAATACAAAAGCGTGAGTTTAATGTAGGTGATTATGTATTGCTACACAACTCTTGTTTAAGATTTTCTGCAGGAAAACTTCTCTCCAAATGGGAAGGTCCTTACGTTATCGAGGAGGTCTATCATTCCGGTGCCATAAAAATCAACAACTTTGAAGGCACAAATCCGAAGGTGGTAAACAGTAAATGAATCAAACATTATATCTCAGGTAACCCCATAAATCATGAAACCATAACACCGGAGGAATACATAAGAGACACTTTCCAGAACATTTCAGACTCCGAAAAGGCATAGGTATGTGGTACGGTAAGTAAACCAACTCCAAAACGGTTCTAATAGCGGCTTTTCTCCGTTTGGGAATATTTAGAAAAATAGAAAAATATGAAGCAGCCCGGGAAGGACACGAGACCTCCACGAGGGTGGAGGGCGCGCCCTACCCCCTGGGCGCGCCCCCTGCCTCGTGGGCACCTCGTGTGCTCTCCGGACTCCGTTTTCTTGCATGATACATATTTTGGTCAGTAAAAATTCATTATATAATCTACCGAAGGTTTTGACTCCTGTATCACATAAAATATCCTCTCGCTTTTCGTTTTGAGATGTTTTTCTGACAGATCTAGGTCATCATGACGTCTCCAAGCACCCCCAAGGACAAGTTCTTCGAGAAGGTCATCAACCCTTACCTCGCGGAGGTGCTGCGACACCATCAAACCATTGAGATGCGTGATGGGTTGCTGCACATCCGCGATGTTGAGGGACCGGAAGCGTGGAGACGAGGCTCGAAGCAATGGAGGAACAAGTTTTCAAGTGCCAGGGGATGGTGGAACATGGACTCAACTCCAACCACATGATGATCGCGGAGTTCACCAACAACCACAAGCTGGATTCCAAGAACATTGGGGATACCATCTTCAAGCTTCACGAGAAGATCGAGCACCTCCAAGCCCAAATCTATGACCTGCAAAACCAAAACTGTGAGTATGAATATAGATTCAAGAGGATGAGTTTGGCTGCAGATTTGAGGATCCTGGAGACTCGGTCATCCTTCTATGAGGGTGACCCTATGCCTTGAAGATGGACGACAAGCCCACATTATCAACAACTCCACCACCTTCCTCACCAACAAAGGAGATATAATCACATGGGTATGGGCACTCCCCTTGGCAACTGCCACGCTTGGGGGAAGTGCCCCGGTATCGTATCACCAACACACTCCTATCTTTACCATTTTTCTTAGTTCGATCCTTTTAGTAATATCTTGATCTAGTAGAATAAAAGTTTTAGTATGATCTAGTTTTGAGTTTTGCTTTATGATCCCTCTATGTAATCGAGTCCGTGAGCTATATAATAAAGATTAGTGTTGAGTCAAGGACTTGATTATCTTGCTATGATCTTGAGTGAATAAAAGAAAAGAGAAAAGAATAAAAAGAAATAAAGAGATCATATTGATCTTATGGAGAGTAATGACTTCACATGGAAAGAGTATGATGATTAAAAGTTGTTGAGAGTTGACAAACATAGATTTGGTCATCGTTGCAATTAATAGGAAGTAATAAATAAAGAGAGGTTTCACATATAAATATACTATCTTGGAAATCTTTTATGATTGTGAGCACTCATTAAAATACGACATGCTAAAGAGTTGATGTTGGACAAGCAAGACAACGTAATGGGTTATGTTTTCTTATATCTGAAATAAAGTATATTGTTATGGAGCATCCAACATGTTGAGCTTGCCTTTCCCCCTCATGCTAGCCAAATTCTTTGCACCAAGTAGAGATACTACTTGTGCTTCCAAAAACCCTTAAACCCAGTTTTGCCATGAGAGTCCACCATATCTACCTATGGATTGAGTAAGATCCTTCAAGTAAGTTGTCATCGTTTCAAGCAATAAAAATTGCTCTCTAAATATGTATGATTGATTAGTGTGGAGGAAATAAGCTTTATACGATCTTGTGATGTGGAGGAAATAAAAGCGACAGACTGCATAATAAAGGTCCATATCACAAGTGGCAATATAAACTGACGTTCTTTCGCATTAAGATTTTGTGCATCCAACCCTGAAAGAGCATGACAAGTTGTGCTTCCCTCTGCGAAGGGCCTATCTTTTTTACTTTTATCTCTTACCCTTATGCAAGAGTCATGGTGATCTTCACCTTTCCTTTTTATATTTTATCCTTTGGCAAGGACATTGTGTTGGAAAGATCCAGACATATATATCTAACTGGATGTAAGTTAGCATGAACTATTATTGTTGACATTAATTACCCTTGAGGTAAAAGGTTGGGAGGCGATACTATAAGCCCCTATCTTTCTCTGTGTCCGACTAAAATTCCGTAACTGCAATTATTGCGTGAATATTAGCAATTGTGAAAGACTAAATGATAGTTGAGTATGTGGACTTGCTGAAAAGCTCTGACATAGACTCTTTCCGGTGTTATGATAAATTGCAATTGCTTCAATGACTAAGATTATAGTTTGTTAGTTCTCAATAAAGTTTCAGATTCATAATTTGCATTGTGAATAGATTATTACTTGAGCATAAGAAATCATATGACATTATCCATATATGTTGCTATTATGAGAATAATCATGATGCCCTCATGTCCGTATTTTATTTTATCAACACCTCTACCTCTAAACATGTGGACATATTTATCGTTATCGGCTTCCGCTTGAGGACAAGCGAGGTCTAAGCTTGGGGGAGTTGATACGTCCATTTTGCATCATGCTTTTATATCGATATTTATTGCATTATGGGCTGTTATTACACATTTGTAACAATACTTATGCCTATTCTCTCTTATTTTACAAGGTTTACATAAGGAGGGAGAATGCCAGCAGCTAGAATTAAGGGCTGGAAAAGGAGCAAATATTAGAGACCTATTCTGCACAACTCCAAAAGTCCTGAAACCCCACGGAAGTTGTTTTTGGAAATAATGAAAAATACTGAGCGGAAGAAATACTAGAAGGGGCCCACACCCTGGCCACGAGGGTGGGGGGCGCGCCCTACCCCTAAGCATGCCCCCTGCCTCGTGGGCCCCTGTTGGCCCTTGGTGCCCATATTACGCTATATGAAGTCTTTCATCCGAAGAAAAATCATAAGCAAGCTTTCGGGACGAGACTCATCCGCCACGAGGCGGAACCTTGGCGGAACCAATCTAGGGCTCTGGCGGAGCTGTTCTGTCGGGGACACTTCCCTCCAGGAAGGGGAAATCATCGCCATCGTCATCACCAACGCTCCTCTCATCGGGAGGGGGCCAATCACCAACACCATCTCCTCTCAAACCCTAGTTCATCTCTTGTATCCAATTCTCGTCTCTAAGTCTTGGAGTGGTACATGTAGGTTGCTAGTAGTGTTGATTACTCCTTGAAGTTGATGCTAGTTGGTTTATTTGGTGGAAGATCATATGTTCAGATCCTATGTGCATATTAATACTCCTCTGATTATGAACATGAATATGCTTTGTGAGTAGTTACGTTTGTTCCTGAGGACATGGGAGAAGTCTTGCTATTACTAGTCATGTGAATTTGGTATTCGTTCGATATTTTGATGAGATGTATGTTGTCTCTCCTCTAGAGGTGTTATGTGAACATCAACTACATGACACTTCACCACTATTTGGGCCTAGAGGAAGGCATTGGGAAGTAATAAGTAGATGATGGGTTGCTAGAGTGATGTGGCTTAAACCCTAGTTTATGTGTTGCTTCATAAGGGGCTGATTTGGATCCATATGTTTCATGCTATGGTTAGGTTTACCTTAATACTTCTTTTGTAGTTGCGGATGCTTGCAAGAGGAGTTAATCATAAGTGGGATGTTTGTCCAAGTAAGGGAAGCACCCAAGCAACGGTCCACCCACATATCAAATTATCAAGGTACCGAACGCGAATCATATAAACATGATGAAAACTAGCTTCACGATAATTCCCATGTGTCCTCGGGAATGCTTTTCTCTATATAAGAGTTTGTCCAGGCTTGTCCTTTGCTACAAAAAGGATTGGGCCACCTTGCTGCACTTTATTTACTTTTGTTACTTGTTGCTCTTTACAAATTATCTTATCACAAAACTATCTGTTACCTATTATTTCAAAGGTTTGCAGAGAATACCTTGCTGAAAACCGCTTATCATTTCATACGCTTTCAAATAGTTGGGTTGAAACCTCTTACTTATTGAAAGGACTACGATAGATCCCCTATACTTGTGGGTCATCAACTAGCATTGCTATCATTGGCCAGGTCAGATAATAGGAAAGCAACATTGGCACAACGAACATTTGGGCAACTAGCCAACACCAAATTAACACAATATGGCACAACTATCATCAGCCAGGTAAGGTAATACGAAAGCAACATTCACACAATGAATGAATGGGCAAGCAGAGCAGCACTACAATTCAGTAATGTGCATCATATGAGATAGTACACACATGCAGCTCAGTATGCAAAACTACCAGGCAGTTTTCTTTACAAAAATCAACATTGGCGCCTTTAACATTTTGCTACAACAAATTTTAGATCATACAAAGGTTGAATTCACGCCGATTAACAAAAGACATGCTGATCTAAAAATATAGTGATATACAACAGGTACTTACATCAGCATTGGAGCACAGAGAATTCCTCAAGAAGATATTTTCCTCGAATGCAATCCCAATGAAGAAAATCTTCTATCATTTAACCTTATTTTCTAAAAGAGAGATGGGTAAGAAACATGTAGAAAATATGATCAGAATGCTATAAAATTTCATGATGCGAGGATACACACACACTTATTAGAATAGACTTGACATTCTTTTGTTGGACTAGAGCGGACTAGTTCTTTGGCCACTGGAATCTGCTTATTATCAGTGGGAGTTGGGTTTCTCTGTGCTGGAGCAGTATCTATGAAAAATGGAGTTGGTTTATTATCTCCTGGCGTTTGGATCTTTTGCAAAGACCTGGTTTGTAACCCTTCAGATTCTAACATAGCCGTCTTCCCCATGCATGCCTTATATAAAAGAATGGTGCTTCAATTATAAAACATGCTACAACAGAGATGGAATAGGTATCAAGAATAGAAAGGCATGACATATTGACATGTATTCCCTCCATCCGGAAATAAATGGATGGGTCTAGGCATATTTCAGTTCTAGATACATCCGGTTTTATCCATTTCTGCGACATGTAATCCGGACGAGAGGGAGTATGATGTAAGAGCTAGGGATACGACAGACAACACGGTAAAACAACACCGAAAACCCACTGCAGAACTAAAGTAATCAAACCCACCGATATGAGATAGTACACTCATGCATTTCGGGATACAAAACTACCAGGCAGTTTTCCTTACAAAAATCAACATTGTGGCCTTTAATCATACATTTTGCTACAACTAAATTTAGATCAGATAAAGGTTGGATTCACGCCGATTAACAAAATGCATGCTGATGTAAAAATATAGTGATATACAACAAGTACTTACATGTGCATTGGAGTACAGAGAATTCCTGCAAGAATCTTTCCTGTCGGGGAGGCTGATCGGACCCACGAACACCTATGGGACCGGCGGGCCGAGTCCCTTTCGGTTCGGTGGGGGCGCGGAGATCGCACGAAGAGCAGATCGAGGCGGCTTACCAGCGGTTACCCAACTTCAGAGCTCTCCGGAGAGATAATACTCCTACTGCCGCTTGTCTGATTGTATTGTGTTCTTGCTAGGGAGAGATGAGAGCTACAAAACCTATCCTGAGTGTCTATGGTTTCGAATGAGCTGAACCGAACCATTCGAACCCCTCCCTATGTTGCACATGGGCCTCCTTTTATATGCTCAAGGGGTTACCGACAGGTGGCAACATGGGTAAGGGTAAAAGTGGAAAAGAACTTGTGGTTGGTATAGCTACTTGTACAGTGTATCATACCTAACCCTGACGGCAGGGGACAAAGGCAATAAATGCCCGTCTAAGTCACCCAAAGCGATTGCATAAAGTGGCGATCACAGGCGCCAACTGCCACGATGGCTATCTTGTCACTGGCCGCTTACCGCTGCTCTCCATTGGTATTGCATGAAACCTCTTGACACGCTGCGCCTAGAATGGTCCCATGGCGACACGTTGGTGGATGAGCTGGAGCGGAGATGAAGAGAAGGTTACTGCCCGCGGCAAGTGCCTTGCCGCAGGCTGGAATCCTTGTCGCGCCCGGAGGCTTGTCGCTCTCCGAGCCTTCCCGGCAAGCTCCTCTTGCCGGGGTCTCGTCTTCTGCGTACCTTGGGCGGCCTTCCCGGCAAGCTCCTCTTGCCGGGGCCTTGTCTACTTGGCTTAAAACACTTTGTTCTTGAATGGCTCCAAAGGAGCCACGGAGAATCTTGGCGATCACCTGGCAAGCCTTGCCGCGGGGTGCTACAACTGTCCGTGCACGAGTTCGGGATACTAGGGTACCCCTACTCTAGTACACCGACAGGAGCCCCCGGGCCTGGGCCACACACGGTGCCGAAGCTGTTGGGCCAGCCCAAAAGCAGTCTATGGCACGCTGCAGCCCTAGATCACGCCGTAACTCACCCGGACCCACCACGTCCCCCATGAACGGCACGCAGCGTCGAACGCGGCATCGTGGGAGAGATCGTGGGGCGAGATCGGGGAGTTTCTTTATCCGGAAGGGCTAAACGTCCGCCCCCTCCCTCTTTATAAGCAGAGGAAACAGGGGCATTCCGCTCACTTCGCCATTTGCTGTTTGATCTCGAAAACCACCATTGCTCCCCCCTGCCCCCCAAGCCATAAGAGAGCAGCGCTCCGCCCCTCGTCGCCACCGTCTCCACCAACGCCGTCGGTCACCTCCACCGCCTCCGCCATGGCTCCGAAAGCCGACAAGGGAAGGGCGTGAAATCGGCCGAGCCTTGACGTCATGGCGCTGCGAAAGGAGCGGCTTCCCCCCAAATTTTGGACGCAAAAGAGCTGAGGGAGGGCTACTACTTGTTTTGGTCGACGGGGACACGGGCGCATCCGCGCACCAAGGTACTCCTAGCCGCTGCCTCTGAATTAGCCCCAACTGGGTACCCCTTTTTCGCGTTGTTCTTCTATTGCGGGCTCTGCCCGCCCTTCTTCGAGTTCTTCTGTGACATCATGAACACCTACGGCCTCCGCCTCCTTGACTTCACCCCCAATGCCGTTCTCACCATGGCAGTTTTCGCACACCTTTGCGAAAACTTTGTCGGAGTCCACCCAAACGTAGCCCTCTTCCGTCACTTCTTCATGCCCGCGCCGAGAGAGGGAGAGCCACTTGCCGGAGGGATTGCTTGGGTCTCCAGGATCGGCAAGAAAGAAGCTTATCTGGAAGGAGAGCTCCGCAGCAAGTGGGATGAGTGGAGAGCCAATTGGTGTTGGATCGTTGAGGAGAACCCACAGCCCTTCACTGCCGTGCGCCAAACTCCAATAGTGCGCGGCAACGATTGGAGCAACTTGGCGTGAAGATGCTAGGTTGAAGATTGCCGTGACCGGATCTTGCGCCTCGAGCTTGCCGGACTCACCGTGAGGGCGCAATTGTCGCATGATTTCCTTCGCCGCCGCGCCATCATCCCTTGCAGGAGAGGAGGAGACCTGCTTGGGAGTTCCAAAAGCATAGCGGACATCATGAGGCTGCGCCCGGGCCTCAACTGGAATTTCACTGTCTTGGAGTTGGGACGTAATGCTGCTAGAGCTGTTCAAGCATGACCCCGATCACCCCGAGTGGTTTAGGTTGACGAGGGGGTCGCCCCATTGTGCAACAACTCTTCGCTTGACCGCATCCGGCGCCATGATGCCGTTGTCAGCGATTCACATGGGATCGTTCCAACTTTGGCAAGAGCCTTCGGATGACATCGCGGCGGCAGTTCTTGACAGTTTGAGGAAGTGCCGATCCGCCCGACGAAAGCGGAAGAAGCTCACCGCGACACCACCGACAACGAGATGCAACGCATTGCCACCAGGTTGGAGGAGGCGGCAGCAGACTGGCCGCCACCGCATCTTCGGGTAGACCGTGGAGGAGGCAGATGCAGCAGAGGCGGCAAGCCTTGCCGAGCGAAGGGAGTTCGCCCGGTGAGGAAGAGCTTGTCAACCCGAGGCCGAAGTCGAGCGAACCAGCCGAGGGCGCTTCTTCCCACCATCCAGCAGCTTGCCGCAATGGAGCCCCCGGCTCCGCCAAGGAGGCGCTCTCCGCAAGGCCGAGACGAGGCACGGGCGGCAGATGGGCTAACAACGCGGCGCCCAGCAGCACGTGCTCTACAAGCAGTATCAGTTGCCAGGAGCACCCCACACCGCTACATGACAAGCGAGGCGGGATCCTCCCGTGCCACCGCTGCCACTCCCGCCAAGCGGCCAAGAGAAACTACTCCTCCGCCTCTTCGCACCGGGAGGCGAGCCAGACTTGATCTCTCCGCTCGGCTCAAGCGAGGAAGAAGAAGAAGAGTAAGCTTCTATGCTGTGCTTGTATTTCTTTAATTTTATTGCTTCGTCTTGAATCTGATTTGCTTCATTCTGAACCCTTTCCTTTTCAGGACGCTGGCCCAGAGAGCGTCGAAAAGGGCCAAGACTCCGGTGGTTGTCGCCGAGGATGATCCCGTCATGACCGCAGCGGAAGGATGCGCTTTGAGACCACCTTGCGGACCCGGCAACATTTCCTCGTGAGCAGCCCCCAACAGAAGTATATGGTTTACTTCATCACTGTTAGCCGTGCATGGGTGCTCCTTCTTTCTTGATATCTAACTGTTGGATTGTGTAGGAAGCGAGCAGCCTCATCGAGTGCCGGAAGTCACTCCCAAATACCTTCTGCCCGACCACGCCGCCAAGGGAGGATTCTCCGGCAAGGGCGTTCTCCGGCAAGAGAGACTACTCCGGCAAGGGCGGCACAGTGATCCTCCGGTGGTTGAGACCATGGCCACGGATCCCATTGCAGGTAATCCTCTTGTGTGAAAATTTCCCTTGGGTTCTTCTTTTCTTCTGTTTTTCTTTTTGAACATTTGCCTGACTGTTCTTTCTTTTTCTGGTCATCAGATCCATCTGCCCTTGAGCCAATGGAGACCGAGGTCATTTGGCGAGGAGGGCGTGCGCGGCAACACTGACAACGTCGCCACCATGGAGGAAGAGGCTGGTGCCGATGGACCCACCGGCGAAGAGGCCACCAAGGCTGCTGTCGCAAAGGCTGGCGAGGGGTCCGTGATCGTGACGACGACCGAGGCCGCAGAGCGCCAGCGCCACGCCGATCACGGCTGATCCCTCCGCCACCGATGCAGCGTCAGTTCAAGAGCCTCAGCCCGCGCCTATCGAAGGCCGGGCGACGGGCGTCTTCATCAAGCTCCCACAGGCGCCGAGCTCCTGTGGCGCCCGTCGAAGGGGAGACCTTTTGACGAAGAGCTGCTCGCCTCTGCTGGGCTGTCGCTAGTTGATGCGCCAAGCAGCAGCGTGGCGTAGTTCGAGGAGGAGCAACACGAAAAGCCGTTGTCGCTCTACCACGCTCGGACAAGCCAAGTTGGAGTCCCGGAAGCACTTGTCGCGAGGCGGGAGCAGATATGGAGAAGCTGCAGAAGAGCTCCGGGCGCCAACCAAGAAGCTCTCCTAACATAGCGTAAGAGCGGAGCAACTCTCGAAGAGCGCATAGCCTTTATCCTTGAGAAGGCTGAGGTCGAGGAGCAGCAACGGCTTGCTGCGGAGAAGCTATCTGCGCAAGAAGGCGAGTTGGTGCAGCGGAAGATCAATCTTGACAGCCATGAGGAAGAGCTTGCCGCGCGCGAGCAATCAATTGGCGGAGCTCTCAAGGAAGCAAAGGACGCTGCCGCAGCTGCCGAGGCCGCCAAGAAGGAGTTGGAGACTAAGGTGACGCAGCTGGAGGCCAACCTCCAGAAGAGCGGCGAGGAGCTTGCTGCGCTGAAGCATGAGCGCGAGAAGGACGCCTATACTCTTGGCGAGTTGCAGGGCCGTCTCGCTGAAAGGATCAAAGAGCTCGATGCCGCCAAGGACTCCAAGGCAGATCTTGAGCTGAAGCTGACCACCTTGATGGAAACCCTTGACGGGCGCCAGGAGCGGGAGGTGGCCTTGTTGGAGAAGATCCAAGACCGACGAGGAGCTGCTTGGCAGGTGCCACAACCGCCTGTAACACCTTCGAGAGAGAACATGATGCCTTTGGGACGGAGGGTCTTGTAGATATCTGCCGCCGCCATCGACAAGGAGCCGACGGAGCTGGGGATGGTGGATCTTGGGTACTCTTCCCGACGCAGCGCCCAACCCAAAGTGCCAAGCTCAGCCTGTTCTTCAAGGGCGTGGTGGCGGCTCTCCAGTGACTTTCGAAGAGATCCCAAGCAGCCGGCCAAGGAATCACGCCAAATCACAAGGCAGGAGCCCTCCAGAAGGTGTTGATGAAGGTGGCCTTCCGCAATCCGTGCCTCAACCTCGCGGAGTCCTCAAGTCCTTGCCGCCGGATGCCGATGTGGAGGCCCTCAAGGCCCTTGTCGCACCCATTGTAGACAAGGTGGGCAAGATCAAGAGGGTTGATGGCGACTGCGTAGACTAGGCCGCCAATTTTATCTTTCCCTTGTCGCTGCTGATCACGTTTAGGAAAACAATTTATTAGATCTGCCACAAGTTATTTTGTAATATAACTTTATCTTGGGCTATGATTGCAATGTTATTTCCTTTACTTGATTCCTTCCTTTGTATGTTTGTGCCCTACGCTTTTAGGGAACTTGTCGGCGGGCACCTTTAACTGCTTGAGGGTGAGTGAACGTCAGACTGTCAATTCTTTGGCGGTGCCGGTTCGACAAGCAACCTTGTCGTCGCAACTAGTTGCAGCTCTCTTAAGTTGTTGAGCGGACTCGAAACAAAATAAGGGAAGCGACTAGCTACGAGTTAGTTCCTCCGCCGCACGTGTTTTTCCATACAAAGTACTTATCGTTCAAGGAAGATAACTTAAAATTTAAAACTGATTGCTCAAACTTTGGCAACTTAGCTTTTCCGTCGTTTGCTTCCGATAAGGTGAAACTTCCTCGAAAGCAACGCTGGTGGCCCACCATTATCTTCTCCTTCTCCTTCCCCCTGGTTAACTTCTGCGAGGAACCTTCCCTTTCTTTGAGAAGTAAGAAGAGAAATAAAGTTATGGAGCCCCGTGGCTCGTTATTGCTTACCGGGTGTGGGTGCTGCACAAAGTGTCGGATAACATATGCAATATAATGGAGAAAGCATAAAATCGACAAGATGTGCGCAAGACGTGAGCTTTACTTATGCATCGGGTCAAGGCTCGCTTTGTACAAAGGATTACATGCAACATCGGCAAGACTTGTATAAAAGGTGGTGCCGAACAGGTTCTCGCAACAGCGCTTCTACGGGTAAAACTTACGAAGATGCTCAATGTTCCAGGAGTTGCTCACCGAACGCCATCTTCGGGTCTCAAAGCGGACAGCGCCAGCCTAGTGACTCGCTTTCACCCGATATAGGGCCTTCCCACTTCAAGGCCAACTTGTTGGAATTCTTGGCGGACTGAACGCTACCGAAGAACAAGGTCACCTTCCTCGAGACTTCCGCATTAACTTTGCGGCTATGGTAGCGGCAAAGCTTGTTGGTATCGAGCAGCTCGTCAAAGAGCTCAAGACGGTCTTCCTCAAGGAGCAGCGTCATCTTGTCGCAGCCTGCTCTTGCTCGAGCTCATCATAAGCGAGCACTCGAGGCGACCCGTGATACGAAGTTCCGTGGGGAGAACTGCCTCTCCCATAGACTAGAGCAAAGGTGTCCGCCGAGGCTCGACGGCGCTGCTCGATCGACCAAAGAACCACCGGCAGCTCCTCAATCCAGTTTTTTCCGCACTTGTGCGACTGTCGAAAGTCCTGGTCTTGAGTCCGCTGCAGAAGACTTCAAAGATTCGCCTCTCCGCTTGACCGCTGCTTCTCGGATGAGCAACAGAAGCAAGAACGCACCTTGGCGCCAAGATCTTGGACATCTTGCATGAAGGTGCGGCTCGTAAATTGGGTGCCGTTGTCGGTGATGATCCTGCTCGTATCCCGGCGGCAAACAACCGACCAAGAACTTGATCCGACCGTGGTCGTCACCTTCCTCACTGCTTCCACTTCCGGCCACTTTGTGAACTTGTCGATTGCAATGTACAAGTACTCAAAGCCCCCAACAGCTCGGGGAAAGGGGCCGAGGATGTCGAGCCCCCAGACCGAAAATGGCCAGATAAAGGGATCGTCTGAGAGCTTGAGCTGGCCGATGTATTCGCTTGGAATGGAATCGCACGCTTCACACTTGGTTACTTGTGCGCTTGCATCCCGGAGGGCTGTCGCCAAAAGAAACCTTGCCGAACGCTTACGGGCAAGTGCTCTTGCGCCAATGTGGTGACCATATGCCTCCGTGTATCTCCGCCAATGCCTTCGCCCATCTTCCCGTGAATACACTTCAATTTCACACCGTTGAGTCTTCTTCTCGCATGCAGTGCTATCGATAAACCGGTACATACTTGACCGCCGGCTACTTCTTTCCGCTTTCTTCTTGCTCTTCGGAAGTTCTCCGTCTCTCAAGGAAATGGACAATCTGGCCGCGCCTTTGCCGGAGCTTTGGCTCGACAACAAGGACTAAAGGCACATCTCGCCGCCAAGTGAACATCCGCTTCTACGGCAAGAACTGCGTCTCAGCCGAGCTTGATGTTCCCCGCAAGCTTGCCGAGCAAAACTTGTCGGGAGCGCTTACTTCAACTAACAAACCCTAGGGCTTGTCGAGCACATCGCCTCAAAGACTCTTGGCGTTGATCCTGGGGACCTTCTTGGCGGCGGACTCAGGAGCTCGGCCGGAAAATAGTCGCCAGAGATCAACTTCCTCTTCTTGCTGGCCCAGTTGATGGTGCTACTGATCGGTTGAGTTAGCTTGAGCACGAAGGTTCCCGGTTCCACAGTAACTTAAGTGCAAATAAGACTTTGACAAAGAGCCATCGCGAATGTCATTCGAGCTCTTGGAACATGTTCCATTTGCAAGCCCGTCAAAGTGTTCTTCTAGCTTCCTCACTTCACAACATAAGCTTCCATCAAAGGACTGATAACTCTTGTTTACTTGGCGGATGACAAGCTGTGAGTCACCCCCGACAATGAGCTTCTTGATCCCAAGGTCTGCTTGCGCCATGATCATTGAGACCAACAAGCAAACCCTCATACTCTGCGGTATTGTTTGTTGCTTGCTCCTTGGGAAAGTGCATCCGACTACGACTTGAGGTGTTCTCCGGTGGGTGCGACAAGCAAAGACGCCAAGACCGCGCCTTGCAGCGAAGGCACCATCAAAGTACATTATCCATTCTGCTCGCTTCCTTGACGGGATGCTCGCTCTCGAATTTCTTCATCTTGTGTTGGCGCCCATTCTGCTATGAACTCCGCCAACGCTCGCCTTCGGATAGTTGAAGTGCTTTCAAACTTGAGGTCAAAGCTTGATTCCTCCGGTGCCACTCAACAATCCTGCCTGTTGCTTCCGGATTTTGCAATATCCTCTTCGATGAGCGAGTGACAAGCTGTAATCTCGTGTGCTTGGAAGTAATGGCGCTTTTCGAGGCCATGAGAAGGCCGAAAAGCAATTTCTGCACGTGAGTACCTCGACCTAGCCCCTGCAATAGGGAACTAACAAAGTAAACCAAGGGCGCTGCACCATTCTCTCTTCGCACCTTTTCATACTCCTGCCAGATCCATCTTTTGCTCGGGACGAGCTTGTCGGTGAAGTGCCTTGCCTTGTATTTGGATGTACCTGCCTTGGTTGCCGGCTCATCTTCCGCCTCCCTCTCCGCCACTAACGCAGCACTAACCACTTGATTGGTTGCCGCAATATATAGCAGCAACTTCTCTTGTGGCTTAGGTGCGACAAGTGTTGGAGTGGAGGACATGTATCTCTTTAAGTCTTGCGAACAAGTAGCCTCCGCTTGAGGAGTCCATTTTCATTGGACCCGCCTTTTTCAAAATTTTGAAAATGGCAGGCTACCGCAGCAGAACCTAGAGATAAACCTGTTGAGAGCAGCTACGCATAACCCCAAGAAGTCTTCGTACATCCTTGACGCAGCTTTGGTGCTTCAATCTGCTCAATGGCCTTGATCTTGCTCGGGATTGGCTTCAATTCCCGAGAGATGAAGAACCCGAGAAGCTTGCGGAGGGACTCCAAACACGCACTTCTCGGGTTGAGCTTGAGGTTGATCTTATGCAGATTTGCAAAGTTTCATCTAAATCTTGAATCAGAGTATCTTTTGTCCTTGCTCTTGACCACTATGTCATCCATGTAAGCTTCTACATTTACGTGCATTTGTGGCTCAAAAGCTTCATGGACTACTCTTGCAAATGTTGATCCAAAGATTCTTTAATCCGAAAGGCATCCAGATAAAACAAGATGTGCCACATGGAGTGATGAATGCGGTTTCTCCTCATCCTCTTCTGCCATGAAGATCTGATGGTATCCACGAGTATGCATCAAGGAATGAAAGCAAATCACGACATCCGGTAGTGGAGTCAACAATCTCACGGTCAATGTGGCGGCAAGGGAAATGGGTCTTTGGGACAAGCTTTATTAACATCGGTAAAGTCGATACAAAGCCTCCATTTCCGCTTTGCTTTTTACGCAGACGACTACAGGATTGGCCAACCACGTGGGATGGAGCACCTCCGACAAGGCCCGCCGCTTCCAACTTCTTGATCTCTTCGCAATGAATTCTTGGCGCTTCCACCGCTTGCTTTTCTCGACTTTACGCTTGACGGGTCGCGTATGAGGACGTACAGGGTGGTGCTCAATTACTTTCCTGGGAACACCGGGATGTCGGAAGGTTGCCATGCAAACACGCCGACATTCGCCAGCAGGAGCAACGGCGGCGCTTTCCTATTTAGGGTCAAGCGTGGCAATCGATGGTGAAGGTACCACCGGTGCCGTCCTCCTTGCGGACACCTTCTTGGTTGCCGGTGGAGCTGCCATTGTCTTCTTCTTGCACTTGCTGGTGGAGCTCGATGGTGCATCTCGACGGTGGCGCAGCACTCTCCGAAGAGGTGCGCTTGCCGGAGTGGGCATCGTAACTCTTGCCGACTTGGACTTCTTCTTCCCCGGAGCTTCAGCCGCAAGTGTACTGCTGATCCGATGCGGTTGCCGCTTCCAGAGATCTTGTCGGCGCAGATAAGAGCATCCTTCTTGTCGCCATGGACAGAAATGACACTTATCGGGCCTGGCATCTTGAGTAAGTTGTATGCATAATGAGGCTGCCATGAACTTGGCGAAAGTGCCGGACGGCCAAGTATCCCATTGTAAGGCAATGGAAAATCAGCAACGTCGAACGTGACCCTCTCACCCGAAGTTTAGTCACGCCAAATGTTACCGCAACGTGATCTTCCCTTCGGGCTTGCTCCTTCCCGGATTGATTCCTTGGAATGCGCCAGCTCTCTTCGAGCTCACCGTCAGGATCTCAAGCTTCGGAGCACCGGGAGGAGATCAGGTTCAAGCCGCCCCGCCATTAACTAGCATCTTGGTGACCTTGAGGTTGCGGATAGTTGGTGAGACCCAACATCGGCAAGCACCCGACCGCAGCTTATGCGATCGGTGGTCCTCAATATCAAAGATGATAGGCGGCCGACCATTTTAGAGGCTTATGACTCTCTACGGATGGTCTCTGCTGCATTAACTTCCGCATCCACCGCTTGAGTTGGCGGTGTGAAGTATGCGGGGAGAAGCACCACCGCCAACGCAGAGGACCTCTGTGGCTTCTGAAACTCCCTGCTCATCGGCTTCTTCATCATCCATGTCTTCATCATTTGTCGTCGTCTTCGTCTTTGTCGCGCCGCTGAGGTCTGTCTCTCCTTACATTGCTTGGCCTTGCTGCCGGGCGTCCTCCCCCGGGCGCTTCTTGCCGCCTCCTCCAGCACCTTCCTGGGCCTTTCTCCTTGTCGTGACCGCCAGATTCAGCCTTCCGGCATTCAGCAAGCTGCTCGACATTCTTGCAGCTCTGGAGGTCATGGCCCTTGGCGCGGTGGATCTTGCAAAGATCGTTTGTTGAGCTATTCTGCTTGTCGGCGATCGCCATCGCTCGACCGTCGGTACCACGGCAACCTCCTTGCCGGAGCTACCAACTTTGGCTTTATTGGCGGTGCCTCCATTGCCGGATCGCTTTCGACAACCAGCACATCTTTGCCCTTCTTCTTCTCGCTGTTGTTTCACATACGGGCTTTTTCTTTGACGGGCATCTACTTCACTATCGTACCCTCCTCGCCCTACATTCTCCCCGGGAGTCTCCTCCTCCCTCGGCACGTGCACACTTGTCGGCTGTGGCATATAGCTCACCGACGTCCTTGATCTTGCACATCGCCATCTCCTCCCTCATCCTACGGTTCCGACGCTTCCGATGGAACGCGCTTGATTACCGTGTAAGGGTGGACATCCGGGATGTTGTAGTGTACCACGGCTGAATCTCTCAATGTACTTGCACAGGGCTCTCCTTCCTTCTGGCGAGCAGTGAAGGTCACTCTCTTGGCTGCATGAGGTTTGTGGCCGCCGTGAATGCGCCGACAAACCGATGGCACAGATCTGCCCAAGAAGATATGGAGTCAGTCCGGCAAGTGCATGAGCCAGATCTCGACATTGGGCTTGAGTACCAGCAGGAAGTAGTTGGCGAGATCTTGTCGTCTCGTCCCCCCAAAGCTTGCACCGCGAATGGTCTAGATGTCGAGAAACTCGGACGGATGCGTGTTGCCATCGTATTTCTCCGCACGTCGAGCTTGAAATTTTTCTTGTCACATCGACTTGACACATACCATGGGTGAACGCAGGGCAACCTATCACAGACGCAAGTCGCTCGTTCCTTCGGGCGCATGCATGTCGACAGAGGGCTCCAGCGCTGGTCGGACCGACGTCGCTTCTTTTCCGGCGCTCGATGCGAAGTTCGAGCGTCTTCTTGTTGTCGCCATGAAGAACTTGGCGCCGATCGCGGCGAGCTTCGTGGATCTGATGATGCGGTGGAATCGCCGCCGAGGTGGATCCGGTGAGTCGGCGATCTTGGCCTTCGGGTGGAGAGTGCATGGTGGTTGCACCTCCACGGGTCTCGCCACCACCAGCTCGCCCTCGGTAGTCTCCCGCCATGCTGGCGATGTGCTCGGCTGCCGTGGATAAGCGCTACATGGCCGATGAGACTGGATGGTGGCCCTTCACTTTCGTCGATCTTGCTCGGACGTCGGAGGGTAATCCAGAGCAGCTGAGCTCGCGCCAAAAGCTTCTGCCGAGTGGTGGGCGGCAAGTAACGGCATGGCGAGGAGCGGATATGCTCGGACTCTGTTTATGTTAGAAGGAAGCAGTCCTCGTCCGGCGATCGCGGTTGCGCTTTCAAGGCCAAAGATGTTGACGCATGCTGGTCTTGAGCACCGCGAGATCCACCAGCTTCGGCCTTGGTCCAACGGCGTATGGTATTGTGAATACCATGACGTTGTCGGTTCCGGCTCCTTGGATGGACGCGGTGAATGTCACAGACGCCGAGGTCCGCGCAGCCTTGTCCTTGGACTTGGCAACGTCGTGGGCTCCTCGTCCACGTCCGTTTCTTCCGCTGGTGTCTACCCCACCACCCGCTTGCTCCGGTGGTGGTGGGTTCTGACGCGACGGATCCGCTGCCGCCAAGCCTTCTTCTTCGGTGGCATGTTGATGAAGATGATGAAGATGCAGCTCGTGTGAACGCCGGATTAGGTTCACACAGCCTCGACGCCCCTACCTGGCGCGCCAAAGATGTCGGGGAAGCTGATCGGACCCACGAACACCTATGGGACCGGCGGGCCGAGTCCTTTTCGGTTCGGTGGGGGGCGGAGATCGCATGAAGAGCAGATCGAGGCGGCTAATAACGAAAGCGCTTTACCCAGCTTCGAGCTCTCCGAGAGATAATACTCCTACCGCCGCTTGTCCGATTGTATTGTGTTCTTGCTAGAGAGATGAGAGCTACAAAACCTATCCTCAGTGTCTATGGTTTCAATGAGCTGAACCGAACCATTCGAACCCTCCCTATGTTGCACATGGGCCTCCTTTTATATGCTCAAGGGGTTACCGACAGTGGCAACATGGGTACGGGTAAAAGTGGAAAAGAACTTGTGGTTGGTATAGCTACTTGTACAGTGTATCCTACCTAACCCTGACGGCAGGGGACAAAGGCAATAAATGCCCGTCTAAGTCACCCAAACAGTGCCTAAAGTGGTCGTCCACAGGCGCCACCGCCGCCACGATGGCTATCTTGTCGGCGCCAATCACCGCTGCTCTCCGCCGCTGCACAACCTCTTGACACGGCGCTACCGGAATGGTCCCATGGCGGCTATCGTTGGTGGATGAGCCGGAGCGGAGATGAAGAGAGGTTGCCCGCCGCGGGCAAGGGCTGAATCCTTGTCGCGCCGGAGGCTTGTCGCTTCTCGAGCCTTCCCGACAAGCTCCTCTTGCCGGGTCTCGTCTTCTGCTGCCTTTATGGGGCCTTCCCGACAAGCTCCTCTTGCCGGGCCTTGTCTCCTTGGCTTAAAACACTTTGTTCTTGAATGGCTCCAAAGGAGCCACGGAGAATCTTGGCGATCACTCGCAAGCCTTGCCGCTGGTGCTATAATCGTCTGGTGCACGTGCCAGTTCGGGATACTAGGGCACCCCTACTCTAGTACACCGACATTTCCTCACAGACGACACCAGTGCAGAAATTCTTCTATCTGTTAAGCTTATTTTCTAAAAGAGAGATGGGTAAGAAACATGTAGAGAATATGATCAGCATGCTATAAAATTTCATGATGCAAGGATACGCTTTGCAACGCTTCTTAGAATGGAGTTGACATATTTTTCTTGGACCGGAGCAGACTAGTTCTTTGGCCACCGGAATCGCTTATTATCGATGAGGGAGTTGGGTTTCTCTGCGGCTGGAGCAAATCAATAAAAACTGGAGTTGGTTTATTATCTCCTGGCGTTTGGATCTTTTGCAAACACCTGGTTTGTAACCCTTCAGATTCTAACATAGTCGTCTTCCCCTTGCATTCCTTGTATAGAAGGATGGTGCTTCAATTATAAAACATGCTACAGCAGAGAGATGGAATAGGTACTAAAGAATAGAAAGGCATGACATATTGACATGTATTCCCTCCATACGGAAAAAAATGGATGGGTCTAGGTGTATTTCAGTTCTAGATATATCCTTTTTTATCCATTTCAGCAACATGTAATCCGGACGGAGGGAGTATGGTGTAAGAGCTAGGGATACGACAGGACAACACAGTAAAAAACACTAGTTGAATGAAAAACTGTATGCTAGCGGAATACGTACAGAAAAAACGGTATCATTGACATCAAGTTTATTGGCCTTTACATTGCTCTGTGAGGTTCTTGTGGATATATCAGTGTGTGCAATTATACCTGACATGCACGGAAAACAACTAGTAGTTAGATTTATGTAATGAGTGCACAGAGGGAGACTACATAAATAGTAGGACTGGGGTTAACTAGCAGCAACAGTCTCAAAAACTAAAGGGAGAACACAGATGAAAGCTACGTAATATGTATCGTTTGTACTCGAGAATAACTAGATAGCACACAAAAGTATTAAAGAACAACATAGGTAATACTAGAAGTGGTATAATACTATAATCACCAGCCTGTGGGATGGCATTGGCTGATGGATGATAACTATGGAACAGCGTTACCTAAAGAACAAGTATCTTAGCTGAACTATGGAACATTGTTAACTCCTGAACAAGACCCGTAAGAGATCAGCATGAATATACAATGAAATGTGATAATCTATTTTCCATGCTTAGATGAATGACAAAGCCATAAATGTTGCACACAAGTAAGATGAGGTTACAACCTAACTGGCCACCATCCATAGGAGTGAGAATCATGTGCTGACTTGTCGATGGCCCTGCAGTTATTGTGGCTGTCCATGTCGGGCACGCAGCGCATTCGATGTGTGGAACTGTTGAGTGGGGACTATAGCTCCCTTTTGGTGTATTCTTCCCTTGTTGGAGCAGCTGCGGTGAGTCGGAAGACGGTGTGGTTGAATATGCAGATAACCCATAATGTTAAGAACGACACATCTCTTTGGTCTGAAGAAATACACTAAGAGATCAACAGCAAGGTACAAGAGTGGTCACACGTCTGTTGACTGAGACTAAATTGGGGTCACACGATATTATATTATTTTGGTATCGTCTGCCTACACCGATGGCTTGATGGTCAGCCTTATGCCTCCCGGCCGACATCATAGGAATCTTCCCCAAAGAGCCAGCGACCAATGGCGAAGCAGCTTGCCTCGTCTGTCTGTGGCCCCTGACCAAAACCCCTCCCCGCCCCCACCGCAAGATCGCTGGTGGTTGCGCCGCCCAGGCCAATCCACAAAGACTTCGTCATCCCGATCCGGTGGCGGCAGATTTTGAACCCACACAGCTCTAAGATAGCCATCTAAGCTGCTGCTGCACAAGAACTTATGCCCAACACCTTACGTTAGACCCTGACCAACCAGCAGCCTAGGAGTCACTGCCTCAAGGGGTGCTGCTTCCCATTGGGAATCGATTGGCCCGTAATAAAAATTCGCATAACCGACGCCTAAATAAAGTGATTTGAGATGAGGGTGCGACCTATCCGGGCGGCATGGTGAAGTAGGCAGGTCCAAGCCGCCGAAGTCGGTGAGGTTCGTAGCGGTTGCGGTGTACCGTGGCGAAGAAACAGCCCGATGTCGCTGACGGTCGGCGGCTACGGGAAGCGGCACTCGGGACTCTGGGCCGGATCCGAAGTTGGAGCAGCTCTGTGCCGTGAACAGTTTCTTGGCGGGGTGAATCGGCTCGATGCGGTTCACGCTGACCGTCGTCGAGGTAGCTCCAACAGCACAGAGTAAGAGGCACACGGCCCAGTGCACGATGGCAAATGGACAGCGTCTCCGGCATTAGGGAGGAGGGCGGCTATTAAATTGGTGCGATGGGGGCGCCATGGAGGAGGTGCCGAGGTTTCATGCTCGGAGAAGGGATCTTCCGGGAGAAGGTGATTTGATGCCCACGAGGTATGAATGGGGGAATTGGGATCTGACGGACGCATTTATCTCGAAATGTGATGGGGAGTTACAGTGTCTACCTCGCCTTTAGGCTTCTCGGCTTGGGTCTGTAATGAGGGTCGGGATAGTAGAGTAACTTTGCTTCTCCCCAAATAGTGGGCGGGAGCAATTTCGAGTAGGAGGGCGTGTTTTGAAATATAGTGGGCGCGAGCGATTTCGGGCGAGGAGAGCGTGTTTTGAAATAGTGGGCGCGAGCTATTTTGGGCGAGGAGAGCGTGTTTTGCCGACCATGGTTTATGAATTATTCGGCACATGTCATTTCGGCCAAGGAGAAGGCGTGCTTGGATGAAGTTACGAACCTACCCTCGATGCACAACGGGCCAATTAATGTGTCTCCCACATAGGACGGTAATTTTGCATCTCCCATTTATTTGCTTGGGCGAATTCCACCGAGCAGAGGATGTTTAACGGTTCGTTTAAAATTTGGGAGAACGAGCATCCACGTCTACCTTACCAAGTCGATTCGAATCAAATTTAGAAATATTAGCTTGCCACTTCTTTTTTAGATGGAGAGATGATGCTCGGGAGTAATGTGTTTTTACATGCTCGGTGCTAGTGATTTATTGTATGACAAATAGTTGACCCACTCAAAACGGGAATCAAACCCAAAATGAAATATCTCGATTCAATGAAATAGCTCATTCACCAGGTAAAAATAGTGAACTAAATACAAAATTGAACACCTCAACCGAATAGCATGTTGTACAGTATTATAGTACTCCATGAACATGTTGAAAGTAAAATTAGTGAACTTGTTTGATATACGCATATATCCGTTCATGTGTGGATTGCAGACAACATGTTCTCCAATTTTAATATTTGAATACAAGTTTGTACCAAACATGGTTTATATCAGTCTTTAATGCATAAACGCACCTCCCCCTCTCACGGACTCCTGCTCTCTCTCTCTCTCTCTCTCTCTCTCTCTCTCTCTCTCTCTCTCTCTCGCCACAATCTTCAATTCTGTCCACACGATCCAACACACAAACCTTGTTGGTCCTCTCTCTTTCTCTCCATCTCTCCTCTCTCTTTGTGTGTGTGCGTGGGTGGGGGTTCTTTCTAGTTCGCATGCATATATACTCCATCTATAGGTCTCTCTCGCACACTATATATGGTTCTCTAGTCCAAGCTAGATATCTTGGGTGCACTCATAGTACGCACACAAATTCCTTGGCCTGCTGTCTGTAACTCTCTCACGCACCACTCTGTCATCTCCGAGCTCTTCCCCTCTCTCTCAAACTCTCCATCTACAGGTCACACATACACATGCATATCTCACTCAGACTCGATAGGGCTCCATCAAAATATCTATCTCTCTCCTCGCTCTTCTCTCCATCTCAAACGCGCACACACACAATCTCATGCCTAGCTAGCCAAGTATGATGGTCTCTCACTCAATTGTAGGCACACGCAGTCCCCCTATATGTATATGACTAGCTAATCTTAGTCTCCATCACAAACATGTGCATGGTCTATGATTTCTCTCGGGGCATCTTTCTATCGTGCACGCACCTCCCTCGATCTCCCACCCATATAGTCCCCTCACGATCTCGAGGGGGTCTCTCTATCACAAACACACCCTCTCGCCCTACCCATGCGTCCATGTTCTCCATGTGTCCCTCTCGACCTTTGTTCCTTGTTGGCCAGACCTCTATTGAACATGTGCTATAGGGGTGTCTCTCTCCGCTGGCAAACAATCACACACTAGCTATCTTCGTATCTCCTTGCCTTTTCTATCTCGGAGATGCATGCGTGATATGTTCGCCTAAAGAAACGAAAAAAAAACACACACTCTCTCTCTCTCTAATTTGTCGCTTGTTGTCACTTTCTCTTTCACACACATACTCTTTTTGCACACTTACTGATTCTCCTTCACACGCACTTGATCCCTCTCGACTTAGGCACACTCTCCTCGGTCCATAGCATATTGATTTATTGAGAAGTCAAACATCACAAAGTTTGACCATGTAATGTGGAGAAAACAATTACATCTGAACGGCAAACATATACCATTAGATTCACCATGAGATGTAGTTCCGTATGATGTATCTTTTGGTATTGAAGATATAAATAGCATTTGTGTAAACCTGATCAAAGTTTCTAAAGTTTGACTTCTAAAAAATTTACATGCACTGCATTATCCAGCGGATGGAATATCTCTTTCCCCCTCTCAGCTATCTGACGCACCATTCAGCCTTACCGGGGCTCCTCAATCTGTCTCAAACTTTATATCTCTCTGGTTCACACATACACATGTCCCGCTCGCGCTATACATATAGACCCATCCAACACTCTCTGCCCTTGTTCTCTCTCTATGTGACACGCACCCCCCTAATAAGTACCATAATCCCTCACTCTATCATAGGCGCAAGCACTCCCCCCCCCTAAGTATGATTATCTCTCACTAGCCATCAGAAACACACGTATTGTCTCCTTCCATCCATACGCCTATCTCGACATCTCTCAGGGTATCTTCTATCAAGCACACACCTTGTCACTCGATCTCCCACTCATGTAGTCCCATCACGATCTCCAGGGGATCTCTATGACAAACATACACTCTCTCCTTCCCATGTCTGAATTTTCTCCATACGTCTCTCTCGACCTCTCTCCCTTGTTTGTCAGACCCCTCTTGGCCACATGCTAGGGGTCTTGCTCTCTCGGTTGCAAACAACCACAGACTATCTCCTCACCTTGCTTCCGTTGTCGAAGATGCATCTGTGATATGTTTGCATAAGACACACACGTTTTTTCTCGACTTTTATCGAGTGTTGTCCACGTCTCTTTCACACACGCACACACACATTTTTCACTCACTCTTTCTATTTCTCTCTCTCTCTCTCTCTCTCTCTCTCTCTCTCTCTCTCTCTCTAGTTACGGACTCTCTCACGTCTGATAACCCACAAGTGTAGGGGATCGCAACAGCTTTCGAGGGTAGAGTATTCAACCCAAATTTATTGATTCGACACAAGGGGAGCCAAAGAATATTCTCAAGTATTAGCAAATCGAGTTGTCAATTCAGCCACACCTGGATAACTTAATATCTGCAGCAAAGTATTTAGTAGCAAAGTAGTATGATAATAGTGGTAATGGTAACAAAAGAGTAATGAAAAGCAAAAGTAATATTTTTGGTGTTTTGTAGTGATTGTAACAGAGTAACGGAAAGTAAATAAGCGTAAACCAATATATGGAAAGCTCATAGGCATTGGATCGGTGATGGATAACTATGCCGGATGCGGTTCATCATGTAACAAATCAAAACATAGGGTAAATACGTAACTAGCTCCAAGTCATCAATGTAATGTAGTCATGTATTCCAAATATAGTCATACGTGCTTATGGAAAAGAACTTGCATGACATCTTTTGTCCTACCCTCCCGTGGCAGCGGAGTTCTAATGGAAACTAAGGGATATTTGTTGGGGAACGTAGTAATTTCAAAAAAAAATCATACGCACACGCAAGATCATGGTGATGCATAGCAACGAGAGGGGAGAGTGTGTCATTCCACGCACTCGTGAGACCAAAGCGGAAGCGTTATAACAACGCTGTTGATGTAGTCAGATGCGTCTTCACGGCCCGATCGATCAAGCAATCAAACTACGGCACCTCCGAGTTCTAGCACACGCTCAACTCAATGACGCATCCCGGACTCCGATCCAGCAAAGTGTCGGGGATGAGTTCCGTCAAAGACGACGTAAGGCAGGACGATCTTGATGTTCTACTGTCAGCAGGCTTCAGCCTAAGCACCGCTACAATATTATCGAGGAGAACTATGGTGGAGGGGGGCACCGCACATGGCTACGGAACGATCACGAATATCAACTTGTGTGTCATGGGGTGCCCCCTGCCCCCGTATATAAAGGAGGGAGGGGGGTGCGGCCCCAGGGGTGTGTTCTGAGGAGTCCTACTCCCACCGGGAGTAGGACTCCCCCCTCTGCCTTGTTGGAGAAGGGAAGGGGGAAAGAGGAAAGAGTGCGGCGCTTGCCCCCCCTTCCTTGTCCCTATTCGGACTAGGGGGGAGGCTGCGGCCTGCCTGTCGGCTCTCCTCTTTCCCCTTAGGGCCCATGTAGGCCCATCAACCCGGGGGGGTTCTGTAACCCGGGTACTCTCGTAAAATCCCGATTTCACCCTAACGATTCCGATATCCAAATATAGGCTTCCAATATATCAATCTTTATGTCTCGACCATTTCGAGACTCTCGTCATGTCCGCGTGATCACATCCGGACTCGAACAACCTTCGGTACATCAAAACATATAAACTCATAATATAACTGTCATCGTAACGTTAAGCGTGCAGACCCTTCGGGTTCGAGAACTATGTAGACATGACCTAGAACTGTTTCCGATCAATAATAAATAGCGGAACCTGGATGCTCATATTGGTTCCTACATGTTCTATGAAGATCTTTATCGGCCAAACGCATAACAACATACGTTGTTCCCTTTGTCATCGGTATGTTACTTGCCCCAGATTCGATCACAAGATTCAATACCTAGTTCAATCTCGTTACTACCAAGTCTCTTTACTCGTTATGTAATGCATCATTCCGTAACTAACTCATTAGCTACATTGCTTGCAAGGCTTATAGTGATGTGCATTACCGAGAGGGCTCAGAGATACCTCTCCGATAATCGGAGTGACAAAACCTAATCTCGAATACGCCAACTCAACATGTACCTTTGGAGACACCTCAGAGAGCTCCTTTATAATCACCCAATTCGTTGTGACGTTTGGTAGCACACAAAGTGTTCCTCCGGTAAACTGGAGTTGCATAATCTCATAGTTGTAGGAACATGTATAAGTCATGAAGAAAGCAATAGCAACATACTAAATGATCAAGTGCTAAGCTAGCCGAATGGGTCATGTCAATCACATCATTCTCCTAATGATGTGATCCTGTTAATCAAATGACAACTCATGTCTATGGTTAGGAAACATAACCATCTTTGATTAATGAGCTAGTCAAGTAGAGGCATACTAGTGACATTAAGTTTGTCTATGTATTCACACATGTATCATGTTTCCGGTTAATACAATTCTAGCATGAATAATAAACATTTATCATGATATAAGGAAATAAACAATAACTTTTATTATTGCCTCTAGGGCATATTTCCTTCAGTCTCTCACTTGCACTAGAGTCAATAATCTAGTTCACATCGCCATGTGATTTAACACCAATATTCATATCGTCAGATATGATTAACAACCATAGTTCACATCGTCATGTGACCAACAATCAAAGGGTCTACTAGAGTTAATAATCTAGTTCACATCGCTTATGTGATTAACACCAAAAGAGTACTAAGGTGTGATCATGTTTTTCTCATGAGAGAAGCTTAGTCAACGGGTCTGTTACATTCAGAGCCATATGTATTTTGCAAATATTCTATGTCTACAATGCTCTGTACGTAACTACTCTAGCTAATTGCTCCCACTTTCAATATGTATCCAGATTGAGACTTAGAGTCATCTGGATCGGTGTAAAAGCTTGTACCGATGTAACTCTTTACGACGGGCTCTTTTATCACCTCCATAATCGAGAAATATTTCCTTAGTCCTCACTAAGGATATTCTTGACCAATGTTCAATGATCTACTCCTAGATCACTATTGTACTCCCTTGCCAAATTGTGAGCAAGGTATACAATAGGTCCTGATACATAGCATAGCATACTTTATAGAACCTATGATCGAGGCATAGGGAATGACTTTCATTCTCTTTTCTATTTTCTCATTGTGGTCAGGATTTGAGTCTTACTCAATTTCACACCTTTGCAACACAGGCAAGAACTCTTTCTTTGACTGTTCCATTTTGAACTACTTCAAAAACTTGACAAGGTTTGTATTTTATTGAAAAAACTTATCAAGCGTCTTGATCTATCTCAATAGATCTTGATGCTCAATATGTAAGTATCTTTACGGGTGTCTTTCTTTTAAAGAAATCCTTTCAAATACTCTTTTATGCTTTCCAGAAAAAATTCTACATCATTTCTGATCAACAATATGCTACTCACATATATTTATCAGAAAGGCGGTAGTGCTCCCACTCACTTTATTGTAAATACAGACTTCACCGCAAGTCTTGTATAAAACTATATGCTTTGATCAACTTATCAAAGCATATATTCCAACTCTGAGATGCTTGCACCAGTCCATAGATGGATTGCTGGAGCTTGCACATTTTGTTAGCACCTTTAGGATTGACAAAACCTTCTAGTTGCATCATATACAACTCTTCTTTAAGAAAACCATTAAGAAATGCAGTTTTGACATCCATTTGCCAGATTTCATAAAATGTGGCAATTGCTAACATGATTCGAACAGATTTACATCGAAGCATCGCTTGAGAAAATCTCATTGTAGTCAATAACACTTGAACTTGTCGAAACCTTTTGCGCATAAGTCGAGCTTTGTAGATAGTAACACTACTATAAGCGTCTGTCTTCCTCTTGAAAATCCATTTATACAATAAGGTTTTGCCGATCATCGGGCAACTCCACCAAAGTCCACACTTTGTTCTCATACATGGATTCCATCTCATATTTCATGACCTCAAGCCATTTCGCGGAATCTGGGCTCATCATCGCTTCCTCATAGTTCGTAGGTTCATCATGGTGTAGTAACATGACTTCCAGAACAGGATTACCGCACCACTCTGGTGCGGACTGTACTTTGGAAGACCTACGAGGTTTTGTAGTAACTTAATCTGAAGTTTCATGATCATCATCATTAGCTTCCTCACTAGTTGGTGTAGGAATCACCGAACTGATTTACGTGGATGAACTACTTTCCAATTCGGGAGAAGGTACATATTACCTTATCAAGCTCTACTTTCCTCCCACTCACTTCTTTCGAGAGAAATTCCTTCTCTAGAAAGGATCCATTCTTAGCAACGAATGTTTTTCCTTCGGATCTGTGATAGAAGGTGTACCCAACAGATTCCTTTGGGTATTCTATGAAGACGCACTTCTCCGATTTGGGTTTGAGCTTATCAGGTTGAATCCTTTTTCACATAAGCATCGCAACTCCAATCTTTAAGAAACGACATACTTAGGTTTATCATAAACCATAGTTCATACGGTGTCGCTCCTCGAACGGATTTAGATGGTGCCATATTTAAAGTGAATGTAGCTATCTCTAATGCATAACCCCAAAACGATAGCGGTAAATCAGTAAGAGACATCATAGATTGCACCATATCTAGTAAAGTATGATTACGACGTTCGGACACACCATTACACTGTGGTGTTCCAGGTGGCGTGAGTAGTGAAACTATTTCACATTGTGTCGGGGGATAGCTGATCCACCCACGGACACCTATGGGACCGGAGCCCCTTTCGGTTCGGCAGGGGGCGGGGGTCGCACGAAGAGCAGGTCGAGGCGAAGCACACGAGCGGTTTTACCCAGCTTCGGAGCTCTCCGAGAGATAACACTCCTATCACTGCATGTCTGATTGTATTGAGTTCTTGTTCGGGAAGCGCTGAAAAGTGCTACAAGATACCCTAGCTGCTAATCTAGACCGAGCGTGAGTGCTGGCTTCGAACCTTCCAACCCTCCCTACGCTAAGCGCATGGGCCTCCTTTATATGCTCAAGGGGTTCTCCAACAGTGGCAACGTAGGCAAGGGCAAAATGGAAAAAGGGAATGCGGTTTGGTACAACTACTTGTACAAGGTATCATACCTAACCCCGACGGCGGGGGACAAAGGCATTAAATGCCCGTCTAAGTCGCCAAACAAGTGCAAAAAGGGACCGGTTGTGGACGCCACCGCTGCCACGATGGCTATCTTGTCAGCGCCGCTATTACCACGCGCACCGCTACACAGCCTCTCGCCACGCAAGGCGTCTGGAAGGGTCCTGTATACACGTTGTTGGATGTGCCGGAGCGCAGGTACGAGTGGTTGCTTGCGCGGCAAGCGCCTTTGCCGCGGTTGTCGTCTTTGTCGCGTCCGAAGCTTGTCGCCATCGGGCCTTGCCGGACGCTGCGTGGCGGCGGCAAGTTCCTCGAGATGCCTTATTATATTCCCGGCAAGCTCCTCTTGCCGGGTCTTGTCTCGCTGACTTGAACACTTTGTTCTTGAATGGCTCCAAAGGAACCATGGAGGATCTTGGCGGTCACCCCGACAAGCCTTGCCGCTGGGTGTTGTGAATCGCTGCCAGGTGCACAAGTTCGGGATACAAGGTACCCCTACTCTTGTACAATCGACAAATTGTTTTAATCAAGGCCAAACTCAGAATCTCAAATATTCTCCCTTCACGATCAGATTGTAGAAACTTTATTTTCTTGTTACGATGATTCTCCACTTCACTCTGAAATTCTTTTGAACTTTTCAAATGTTTCATAATTGTGTTTCATTAAGTAGATATACTCATATCTGCTCAAATCATTTGTGAAGGTCGAAAATAACGATATACTCGCCATTTGAGCATCAATACTCATTGGACCGCATACATCAAGATGTATTATTTCCAACAAGTCAAGAGCTCGTTCCATTGTTCCGAGAACGGAGTTTTAGTCATCTTGCCAAAAAAGGCACTGGTTCGTAAGCATCAAATGATTCATAACCAAGTGATTCCGAAAATCCATCTTTATGGAGTTTCTTCATGCGCTTTACAATCGATATGACCAAACGGCAAGCAGTTGCCACAAATAAGTTGCACTATCATTATTAACTTTGCATCTTTTGGCATTAATATTATGAATATGTGTATTACTACGATTGAGATCCAACAAACTATTTTAATTGGGTGTATGACCATTGAAGGTCTTATTCATGTAAACAGAATAACAATTATTCTCTCGACTTTTAATGAATAACCGTATCGCAATAAACATGATCAAATCATATTCATGCTCAACGCATACGCCCAAATAACATTTATTTAGGGTTTAACACTTTCCAAAGTATAGGAGTGTGCTATGATCATATCAATCTTGAACTACTTCCAACACTCATCGTCACTTCCCTTCAACTAGTCTCTGTTTATTCTCAGAATCTCCTATTTCGTGTTGCTAATCTTAGCAACCGAACAAGTATCAAATACTCAGGGGCTACTATAAACACTAGTAAGGTACACATCAATAATCTGTATATCAAATATACCCTTGTTCACTTTGCCACCCTTCTTATCTACCAAATATTCAGTGGCATTTCCGCTCAAAGGATCATTTCCTCTGCGGTAAAGCACTTTCGGTTTCAGGCTTTGGTCCAGCTTGGGCTTCTTCACGGAGTGACAACTTGCTTGCCATTCTACATGAAGTTCCTTTCTTTCCCTTTGCCCTATTCTTGAAACTAGTGGTCTTGTCAATCATCAACACTTGATGCTCTTTCTTGATTTCTACCTTCGTTGATTTCGGCATCACCAAGAGCTCGGGAATCATTTTCGTCATCCCTTGCATACTATAGTTCATCACGGTTCTAGTAACTTGGTGATGGTGACTAGAGAACTCATCAATCACTATCTTATCCGGAAGATTAACTCCCACTTGATTGAAGCGATTGTAGTACCTGCATAACTGAGCACATGCTCACTAGTTGAGCGATTCTCCTCCATCTTTTAGCTATAGAACTTGTTGGAGACTTCATATCTCTCAACTCGGGTATTTGCTTGAAATATTAACTTCAACTCCTGGAACATCTCATATGGTCCATGACGTTCAAAACGCCTTTGAAGTCCCGATTCTAAGCCGCTTAAGCATGGTGCACCAAACTATCAAGTAGTCATCATATTGAGCTAGCCAAACGCTCATAACGTATGCATCCGCTCCTGCAATAGGTCCGCTACCTAGCGGTTGCATTAAGGACATAATTCTTCAGGCAAAGAATGAGGATAAACCTCAGATCATGGATCCAATCCGCATCATTGCTACTCACATCATTCAACACAATTTTCTCTAGGAACATATCAAAATAAACATGTGAAAGCAACAACGCGAGCTATTGATCTACAACATAATTTGCAAAATACTACCAGGACTAACTTCATGATAAATTTAAGTTCAATTAATCATATTACTTAAGAACTCCCACTTAGACAGACATCTCTCTAGTCATCTAAGTGATCACGTGATCCAAATCAACTAAACCATAACCGATCATCACGTGAGATGGAGTAGTTTCAGTGGTGAACATCACTATGTTGATCATATCTACTATATGATTCACGCTCAACCTTTCGGTCTCCGTGTTCGAGGCCATATCTGTATATGCTAGGCTCGTCAAGTTTAACCTGAGTATTCCGCGTGTGCAACTGTTTTGCACCCGTTGTATTTGAACGTAGAGCCTATCACACCCGATCATCACGTGGTGTCTCAAAGATGAAGAACTTCCGCAACTAAGTAAGGCCTCGTGGAGAACACTTCTTGATAATTAGTGAGAGATCATCTTAAAATGCTACCGTCAATCAAAGCAAGATAAGATGCATAAAGGATAAACATCACATGCAATCAATATAAGTGATATGATATGGCCATCATCTTGTGCTTGTGATCTCCATCTCCGAAGCACCGTCGTGATCACCATCGTCACCGGCGCGACACCTTGATCTCCATCGTAGCATCGTTGTTGTCTTTCCACCTATTGCTTCTACGACTATCGCTACAACTTAGTGATAAAGTAAAGCATTACAGGGCGATTGCATTGCATACAATAAAGCGACAACCATATGCCTCCTGCCAGTTGCCGATAACTCGGTTACAAAACATGATCATCTCAAACAATAAAATATAGCATCACGTCTTGACCATATCACATCACAACATACCCTGCAAAAACAAGTTAGACGCCCTCTACTTTGTTGTTGCAAGTTTTACGTGGCTTTACACGGGCTTAGCAAGAACCGTTCTTACCTACGCATCAAAACCACAACGATAGTTCGTCCAGCTTAGTGTTGTTTTAACCTTACTTCGCAAGGACCGGGTGTAGCCACACTCCGGTTCAACTAAAGTTGGAGAAACAGACACCCACCAGCCACCTGTGTGCAAAGCACGTCAGTAGAACCAGTCTCGCGTGAAGCTGCGACGCGTAATGTGTCGGTCAGGCCACTTCATCCAACAATAGCGCCGAACCAAAGTATGACATGCTGGTAAGAAGTATGACTTGTATCGCCCACAACTCACTTGTGTTCCACTCGTGCATATAACATCTACGCATAAAACCTGGCTCGGATGCCACTGTAGGGGAACATAGTAATTTCAAAAAAATTCCTACACACACGCAAGATCATGGTGATGCATAGCAACGAGAGGGGAGAGTGTGTTGTCCACGCACTCGTGAGACCGAAAGCGAAGCGTTATAACAACGCGGTTGATATAGTCTAAATGCGTCTTCACGGCCCGACCGATCAAGCACCGAAACTACGGCACCTCCGAGTTCTAGCACACGTTCAGCTCGATGACGATCCCCGGACTCTGATCCAGCAAAGTGTCGGGGATGAGTTCCGTCAGCACGACGGCGTGGTGACGATCTTGATGTTCTACCGTCGCAGGGCTTCGCCTAAGCACCGCTACAATATTATCGAGGAGAACTATGGTGGAGGGGGCACCGCACACGGCTAAGGAACGATCACGAAGATCAACTTGTGTGTCATGGGTGCCCCCGCCTCCGTGACATAAAGGAGGGAGGGGGAGGTATGGCCAGCCTCCCCAGGGGTGCTCGAGGAGTCCTACTCCCACCGAGCACGACTCCCTCTTGCCTTGTTGGAGAAGGAAAGGGGAAGGGGGAAAGAGGAAAGGGGGGCGCCCCCCCTTCCTTGTCCTATTCGAACTAGGGGGGGAGGGGGCGCGCGGCCTACCCTGGCCGGCTCTCCTCTTTCCCCTTAGGGCCCATGTAGGCCCATCAACCCCCGGGGGGTTCCGGTAACCCCTCAAAGATTCTGATAAAAATCGATTTCACCGGAACGATTCCGATATCCAAATATAGGCTTCCAATATATCAATCTTTATGTCTCGACCATTTCGAGATTCCTCGTCATGTCCGTGATCACATCCGGGACTCGAACAACCTTCGGTACATCAAAACATATAAACTCATAATATAATTGTCATCATTAACGTTAAGCGTGCGGACCCTCACGGGTTCGAGAACTATGTAGACATGACCTAGAACTATTTCCGTCAATCACCAATAGCGTAACCTGGATGCTCATATTGGCTCCTACATATTCTACTGAAGATCTTTATCGGTCAAAACCAAGATAACAACATAATGTTGTTCCCTTTGTCATCGGTATAAAGTTACTTGCCGAGATTTGATCGCTTAAGCATCCAATACCTAGTTCAATCTCGTTGCAGCAAGTCTCTTTACTGCGTTATGTAATGCATCATTCCGTAACTAACTCATTAGCTACATTTCTTGCAAGGCTTATAGTGATGTGCATTACCGAGAGGGCTCAGAGATACCTCTCCCATAATCGGAGTGACAAAACCTAATCTCGAAATATGCCAACTCAACATGTACCTTTGGAGACACCAGAGAGCTCCTTTATAATCACCCAGATTACGTTGTGATGTTTGGTAGCACACAAAGTGTTCCTCCGTAAATGGGAGTTGCATAATCTCATAGTTTTAGGAACATGTATAAGTCATGAAGAAAGCAATAGCAACATACTAAACGATCAAGTGCTAAGCTAACCGAATGGGTCATGTCAATCACATCATTCTCCTAATGATGTGATCCCGTTAATCAAATGACAACTCATGTCTATGGTTAGGAAACATAACCATCTTTGATTAATGAGCTAGTCAAGTAGAGGCATACTAGTGACATTAAGTTTGTCTATGTATTCACACATGTATCATGTTTCCGGTTAATACAATTCTAGCATGAATAATAAACATTTATCATGATATAAGGAAATAAACAATAACTTTTATTATTGCCTCTAGGGCATATTTCCTTCAATATTAAGGCCTCCTTTTAATAGAGAACCGGAACAAAGCATTAGCACATAGTGAATACATGAACTCCTCAAACTATGGTCATCACCGGGAGTGGTCCCGATTATTGTCACTTCGGGGTTGCCGGATCATAACACATAGTAGGTGACTATAGACTTGCAAGATAGGATCAAGAAATCACATATATTCATGAAAACATAATAGGTTCAGATATGAAATCAATGCACTCGG
This sequence comes from Aegilops bicornis, assembly GCA_021605145.1. Lineage (NCBI taxonomy): Eukaryota > Viridiplantae > Streptophyta > Magnoliopsida > Poales > Poaceae > Aegilops > Aegilops bicornis. The sequence goes on from CM038671.1 coordinate 464,052,977, forward strand.
GCCCTAGTGACAAGCATTAAGCATACCAAAGTCATAGCAACATCAATCTCAGAACATAGTGGATACTAGGGATCAAACCCTAACAAAACTAACTCGATTACATGATAAATCTCATCCAACCCATCACCGTCCAGCAAGCTTATGATGGAATTACTCACACACAACGGTGAGCATCATGAAATTGGTGATGGAGGATGGTTGATGATGACGACGGCAACGAATCCCCTCTCCGGAGCCCCGAACGGACTCCAGATCAGCCCTCCCGAAAGGTTTTAGGGCTTGGCGGCATTCAGATTGTAAAACGCGATGATTTCTTCTCCTTGATTTTTTTCTCCCGAAAGCAAATATATAGAGTTGGAGTTGGCGTTGAGGAGCTCCAGGGGCCCATGAGGTAGGGGCGCCCCCTCGTGGACAGGGTGTGGGCCCCCTGGTCTTCATCTATGGCAAGGATTTTTTTTATTATTTCCGAAAAGTTGTTCCGTGGAGTTTTCAAGTCATTCCGATAATGTTTGTTTCTGCACATAAATAACACCATGGTAATTTTGCTGAAAACAGCGTCAGTCCGGGTTAGTTCCATTCAAATCATGCAAGTTAGAGTCCAAAACAAGGGCAAAAGTGTTTGGAAAAGTAGATACGACGGAGACGTATCAACTCCCCCCAGCTTAAACCTTTGCTTGTCCTCAAGCAATTCAGTTGATAAACTGAAAGAGATAAAGAAGAACTTTTACAAACTCGGTTTGCTCTTGTTGTAAATATGTAAAGCCAAAGATTCAGGTTTTTCAAAGAAAGATTATAACTAACCACATTTGCAAGAATTCTCGTGTCTCATATTTACTCATATCAATGGCATAATCAACTAGCGAGTCATAATATTAAATCTCGGATGACAACACTTTCTCAAAACAATCATAATATAATATAACAAGATGGTATCTCGCTAGCCCTTTCTGAGACCGCAAAACATAAATCCAGAGCACCTTTAAAGATCAAGGACTGACTAGACATTGTAATTCATGGTAAAAGAGATCCAATCATAGTCATACCCAATATGAATTAATAGTAATGGATGCAAATGATAGCTGTGCTCTCCAGCTAGTGCTTTTAATAAGAGGGTGATGACTCAATCATAAAAGTAAATAGATAGGCCCTTCGCAAAGGGAAGCAGGGATTTGTAGAGGTGCCAGAGCTCGGTTTTGAAATAGAGATAAATAATATTTTGAGCGGCATACTTTCATTGTCAACATAGAAACTAAGAGATGGCGATATCTTCCATGCTACACACATTATAGGCGGTTCCCAAACAGAATGGTAAAATCTATACTCCCCCTCCACCAACAAGCATCAATCCATGGCTTGCTCAAAACAACGAAAGTGCCTCCAACTAAAACCAGATCTGTGGGGAGTTTTGTTTGCAATTAATTTTGATTTAGTTTGCATAAAGCATGGGACTGGGCATCCCGGTGACCAGCCATGTTCTCGTGAATGAGAAGCGGAGTCCACTCCTCTTGAGAATAACCCACCTAGCATGGAAGATACGGACAGCCCTAGTTGATACATGAGCTATTCGAGCATACAAAACATAATGTTTATTTGAAGGTTTAGAGTTTGGCACATAAAAATTTACTTGGAACGGCAGGTAAATACTGCATATAGGAATGTATGGTGGATTCATATGGCATAACTTTGGGTTTAAGGGATTGGATGCACAAGCGGTATTCCCGCTTAGTACAGATGAAGGCTAGCAAAATACTGGGAAGCGACCAACTAGAGAGCGACAACAGTCATGAACATGCATTAAAATTAATAAACATTGGATGCAAGCATGAGTAAGATATAATCCACCATGAACATAAATATCGTGAAGGCTATGTTGATTTGTTTCAACTACATGCGTGAACATGTGCCAAGTCAAGTCACTTAAATCATTCAAAGGAAGATACCACCCCATCATACCACATCACAACCATTTTAATAGCATGTTGGCACGCAAGGTAAACCATTATAACTCATAGCTAATCAAGCATGGCATAAGCAACTATGATCTCTAATTGTCATTGCAAACATCTTTATTCATAATAAGCTGAATCAAGAACGATGAACTGATCATATTTACAAAAACAAGAGAGGTCGAGTTCATACCAGCTTCGCTTATCCCAATCAATTCATCATATATCGTCATTATTGCCTTTCACTTGCACGACCGAACGATGTGAATAATAATAAGAGTGTACGTGCATTGGACTAAGCTGGAATCTGCGAACATTCAATAAGCAGGAGAAGACAAGGCAATATGGGCTCTTGGTTAAATCAACAATAATGCATATAAGAGCCACTTTAACAATTTAATCATGGTCTTCTCCTATCGACCGCCAAAGAAAAGAAAGGATATAAAAACTATTTACACGGGAAAGCTCCCAACAAGCAAAAGAAGAACGGGAAATCTTTTTGGGTTTTCTTTTTAATTATTACTACTACAGTAAGTAAAGTAAATTACTACTATTTTTTTTTGGTTTTTCTTAAGGTTTAACAGACACACAAGAAGAAAGCAGGAAAAAGAAAAATAAACTAGCATGGATATTACAAAGGAAAGAGTATGAGCACCGACATCTAGCAATGAGTGTGTGTAAATATAAATGTAATGCTCGGTGGGAAACACGTGATTTCCCCCAAGCTTAGGCTTTTGGCCTGTTGGTTCATTGCCGTGGATGGCCTGGCGGATATCCGTGAGGTGTAGTCAATGTCGATCTTGTGATGAAGAGGACTCGATCGCCATCGGCCGGGCAGCCACCTCCGGATCCCAAAAGTAATCGGGACCGTCAGTGTGCTCAAATTATGGTTCCGGCTCCGGGGCTGGTGTAGGATTCCGGTAAGCTTGAACGGCCGTCCACGAAACGAGATACATTCCTTCAAAATTAAACAAGGAAGGAGCAGGCATGGTAATAGTCTCACTGTGATGTTTATTTAAGTACAATTTATATTTAAGCTCCCCTTCCCGACTCTTATCAATAAAATCATGCGCTAGCATACTCTTATAATCTAAATAAGCACTAGGCAACAATTTTTCTTCTTTCTCATAAAGCCTAATGGGTATGTTAAAATGTGCAGCTAAATAGGCGAAAGCATAAATACCTCCAAATATGGGGGCCCTTAGTACAGTTCAAACTTAACTGCTTAGCAATAATTCACTTCTATACCGACAAAGTGTTATCGCTGTATAAACCATGGAACAAAATGATAATATCAGAACACTAAGGTTTCCACAGTTTCCTACCATTTAATCAAGCAACGACTAGCAAATATGGCAAAGTAGCGTAAAATAGGAAAATGTATGCTAGTGATTCTTGCATCAGAAACCTTCCTGGTTTCTCCCATAGTAATGGTGTCAATGAATTATTCCACATCTTTACGGTGTGGCTCATTTAAAGTGCCCTGAAAGGGTATTTTGCAAACCTTGCAAAATTCAGCTAATGGCATCTTCTTAACAATGTCATATAATTGAAACTCTATTGAAGGAGGTGATTCCTTAGGAAAATAGTAGAAGTTTTGCACAAAAATATTAGTGAATAAGAGATACTAATGACGTTGGTCGTGGAGGAAGTCGGTGAGGCCTGCATTTTCAGCCAATGAATAGAAATCTTCATAAATCGCGGCTTGTCTCAAGAAGTCATCGGAAGGCCATTCACAAGGCCGAACCTCCGCGGTACGAGGCAACTTATATTTGGGCCTCTGTGCTTCTTCATTTTCCTTTTCCTTCGAGCTTCGGCTCGATGAGCCCCTCAAAAGTCTCTTCATCATTTTATGAAATATTCTGAAAGTTTTAGTAACTTCAAACAAAAGTGAACCAACTTCAGTAAAATTGATAGCAACTACTCCTACAAGTGCCTAGAGCCTCTATCAAGCATTAGAACTACTTAGAACCATATAAATTGGACATGCAAGCTCAAGAACATGGTCACCTATGCAACACAAATTTGCAAAGAATAAAGCACTAGAACAAAAACTAATTGGACCAATGGAGAAGTCACATACCAAGGAACAATCTCCCAAGCGGTTTGTGAGAGGTGCTTGAGCAAGGAGATCGAAAATCACAAAGAAAGTGAGTCGAACTCGTGCTTGAGCTAGATATACGTGTTTATGGGAGGAAGAAGTGGATAGGTGCAGGAATAAGTGGAGGAGGGCTACTATGGGCCCACGAGGTAGGGGGGCGCACCCTGGGGGGTAGGGCGCGCCCTCCACCCTCGTGGCCAGGTGGCAGCTCCCCCCGCAGTGTTTTCAGTTCCATAAATCCTCATATATTCCAGAAAAAATCATATTAAATTGGCATGGCATTTGGAGGACTTTTATTTTCGGGGTATTTTTATATTGCATGGATAAATCAGAAAATAGACAGGAAAGTACTATTTTTACTTTATTTCAACTAAGTAACAGAAAGTATAAAGAGGGTACAGAGGGTTGTGCTTCTAGTTTCATCCATCTCATGCTCATCAAAAGGAATCTACTAACAAGGTTGATCAGGCCTTGTTAACAAACTCATTCCGACTAACATGGAACCGGAGAAATTTCAATAACACTATGTTACCTCAACGGGATATGCACATCCCCAATAATAAGAATATCATATTTCTTCTTGATAGTTGGAAGAGGAAATTCCAAACCTCCAAATATAATCGATGGAATTTTTCCAATAGAGTTGATACTATGAACTTGAGGTTGTTTCCTCGTAAAGTCTACCATGTGCTCATTACCATTAACATGAAAAGTGACATTGCCTTTGTTGCAATCAATAGCAGCCCCTGCAAGATTCAAAAAAGGGTCTTCCAAGAATAATAGACATACTATCGCCCCTCGGAATATCAAGAATAACAAAGTCCGTTAAAATAGTAACGCTTTGCAACCACAACAAAGTACATCCTCACAAATACCGAAGGTATATAGCAGTTGATTTATCAACCATTTGCAAAGATATTTCAGTAGGTGTCAACTTATTCAAGTCAAGACTACGATATAAAGAGAGAGGCATAACACTAACACCGGCTCCAAGATCACATAAAGCAGCTTTAACATAGTTTCTTTTAATGGAGCATGGTATAGTAGGTACTCCTGGATCTCCAAGTTTCTTTGGTATTCCACCCTTAAAAGTATAATTAGCAAGCATGGGGGAAATTTCAGCTTCCGGTATCTTTCTTTTATTAGTAACAATATCTTTCATATGTTTAGCATAAGGATTCATTTTGAGCATATCAGTCAATCGCATACGCAAAAAGATAGGTCTAATCATTTCAGCGAAGCGCTCAAAATCCCATCATCCTTTTTATTGGATGGTTTGGGAGGGAAAGGCATGGGTTTCTGTACCCATGGTTCTCTTTCTTTACCATGTTTCCTAGCAACAAAGTCTCTCTTATCATAACATTGATTCTTTGATTGTGGGTTATCAAGATCAATAGGAGGTTCAACTTCTACATCATTTTCATTACTAGGTTGAGCATCATCATTAACATTTTCACTAGGTTCATGTTCATTACCAGATTGTGTTTCAGCATCAGACATAGAGATATCATTGGGATTCTCAGGTGGTTCTGCAATATGTTCACTAGAAGTTTGCAAAGTCCTATCATTTTTCTTTTTCTTCTTTTTAGAAGAACTAGGTGCATCAATATTATTTCTCTGAGAATCTTGCTCAATTCTCTTAGGGTGGCCTTCAGTACACAAAGGTTCCTGAGTCATTCTACCAGTTCTAGTAGCCACTCTAACAGCATAATCATTTTTCTTACTATTCATTTCATTGAGCAAATCATTTTGAGCCTTAAGTACTTGTTCTACTTGAGTGGTAAACCATAGAAGCATGTTTACTAACAAGTTTAAGTTCACATCTAACATCAGCCATATAATCACCCAAGTGTTTAATCATATAAGTATTTTGTTTTAATTGTCTACCAAAATAAGCATTGAAATTTTCTTTTTTGACAATAAAATTATCAAACTCTTCTAAGCAATCGCTTCAGCGTACTTATAGTGAGGACTATCACCTTCATCAAATCTATAGAGAGAATTTACCTTTAGTACACTGTGTTCGGTTATCAAGACACTGGAGGTTCTTCAATAGGTAATGGATTAAGATCATGTGTTTCTTCAACAAAGTGATGAAATTAAGACCATGTATTTCTTCAATAGGAGGTAAATTCTTAACATCTTCAGCTTTAATACCTTTTTCTTTCATGGATTTCTTTGCCTCTTGCATATCTTCAGGACTGAGAAATAGAACACCTCTCTACTTTGGAGTTGGTTCAGGAATAGGCTCGATGAATTGGCTCAGAGCTGGCTCAGAAGTGTCCAATTATTTTCATTTGTCAACATATTATTCAATAAAATTTCAGCATCATCCGGTGTTCTTTCCCTGAAAATGTAATCCAGCACAACTATCCGTAATCTCTGGAAGCATCGGTTAGTCCATTATAAAAGATATCAAGTATTTCATTTTTCTTAAGAGGATGATCGTGAAAAGCATTAAGTAACTTCGTAAGCCTCCCCAAGCTTGTGGGAGACTCTCTTCTTCAATTTGCACAAAGTTGTATATTTCCCTCAAGGCAGCTTGTTTCTTATGAGCAGGGACATATTTAGCAGAGAAGTAATAAATCATATCCTGGGGACTACGCACACAACCAGGATCAAGAGAATTAAAGCATATCTTAGCATCACCCTTTAATGAGAACGGAAATATTTTAAGGATATATAAGTAGTAGTTCTCTCATCATTAGTGAACAGGGTGGCTATATCATTTAATTTGGTAAGATGTGCCACAACAGTTTGATTCATAGCCATGAAAAGGATCAGATTCAACCAAAGTAATTATATCGGGATCAACAGAGAATTCATAATCCTTATCTAGAACACAAATAGGGTGAAGTAGCAAAAGCGTGGTCGTGTTTCATTCTATCTCTAAGAGATTACTTACTCCATTTAGCTAATAACCTTCTAAGCTCCTTAACCTTCTAAGCTCATTGTTATCTTTGCAAGCAAAAATAGCAGCAGAAGCTTCTTTATCAAAAACATAACCCTCAGGAATAGCAGGCATATCTTCATCATCACTTTCATCAACACAACCAGTTTCAATAATTTCTTTCTCTCTAGCCTTAGCAATTTGTTCATCAAGAAATTCACTAAGGGGCACAGTAGTATCAAGCATAGAAGTAGTTTCATCATAAGTATCATGCATAGCGTATGGCATCATCAATAACATGCGGCATATCGAATCTAATAGCGTAAGCAGGTTTAGGTGTCGCAAGCTTACTCAAAATGTAAGGTGAATCAAGTGCAGAGCTAGATGGCAGTTCCTTACCTCCCCTCGTATTTGAGGGATAAATTTTTGTTTTCTCGTCTTTCAAGTTCTTCATAGTGACCAGCAGATATAAATCCCAAATGACTCAAAGAATAGAGCTATGCTCCCAGGCAACCACGCCAGAAATTAGACTTGATAACCCACAAGTGTAGGGGATCGCAACAGCTTTCGAGGGTAGAGTATTCAACCCAAATTTATTGATTCGACACAAGGGGAGCCAAAGAATATTCTCAAGTATTAGCAATTGAGTTGTCAATTCAGCCACACCTGGATAACTTAATATCTGCAGCAAAGTATTTAGTAGCAAAATAGTATGATAATAGTGGTAATGGTAACAAAAGAGTAATGAAAGCAAAAGTAATATTTTTGGTGTTTTGTAGTGATTGTAACAAAGAGTAACGGAAAGTAAATAAGCGTAAACCAAGATATGGAAAGCTTCGTAGGCATTCGATCGATGATTGATAACTATGCGGATGCGGTTCATCATGTAATAGTCATAACATAGGGTAACACGTAACTAGCTCCAATTCATCAATGTAATGTAGGCATGTATTCCAAATATAGTCATACGTGCTTATGGAAAAGAACTTGCATGACATCTTTTGTCCTACCCTCCCGTGGCAGCGGAGTCCTAATGGAAACTAAGGGATATGAAGGCCTCCTTTTAATAGAGAACCGGAACAAAGCATTAACACATAGTGAATACATGAACTCCTCAAACTATGCTCATCACCGGGAGTGGTTCCGATTATTGTCACTTCGGGGTTGCCGGATCATAACACATAGTAGGTGACTATAGACTTGCAAGATAGGATCAAGAACTCACAAATATTCATGAAAACATAATAGGTTCAGATCTGAAATCATGGCACTCGGGCCCTAGTGACAAGCATTAAGCATAGCAAAGTCATAGCAACATCAATCTCGTAACATAGTGGATACTAGGGATCAAACCCTAACAAAACTAACTCGATTACATGATAAATCTCATCCAACCCATCACCGTCCAGCAAGCCTACGATGGAATTACTCACGCACGGCGGTGAGCATCATGAAATAGGTGATGGAGGATGGTTGATGATGACGATGGCAACGAATCCCCTTCTCCGACGCCCCGAACGGACTCCAGATCGGCCCTCCCGAGAGGTTTTAGGGCTTGGCGGCGGCTCCGTATCGTAAAACGCGATGATTTCTTCTCCTTAATTTTTTTCTCCCCGAAAGCAAATATATAGAGTTGGAGTTGTCGTCGGAGGAGCTCCAGGGCGCCCACGAGGTAGGGGTGCGCCCTAGGGGGGAGGGCGCGCCCCCACCCTCGTGGACAGGGTGTGGGCCCCCTGGTCTTCATCTTTGGCAAGGAATTTTTATTATTTCCGAAAAGTTGTTCCGTGAAGTTTCAGGTCATTCCGAGAATGTTTGTTTCTGCACATAAATAACACCATGGCTATTTTGCTGAAAACAGCGTCAGTCCGGTTTAGTTCCATTCAAATCATGCAAGTTAGAGTCCAAAACAAGGGCAAAAGTGTTTAGAAAAGTAGATACGATGGAGACGTATCAACGTCCATAAGCATATGGATGTTTTGAAAAGTCAAACCTCAGAAAAGTTTGACCAGGTATATGTGGAGAATAACATTTACATCTGGAAAGATCAGTAGATTCATCACAACATGTACTTACTTCATACTATCATTTATCTTTAGTATTGTAGATATAAGTAATTTCTTTATTAACTTGGTCAAAGTTTCAAAAGTTTGACTTTTCAAAAAATGTTGGAACTACATTATCGAATGGAGGGAGTAGCTATTTCTCTCTCTCTCTCTCTCTGCTATCTCTCACGGGCCTCCCCTCTCATGACCGATTATACGCTCACTGTGTCAGCGTATAGCTCCGTATATTGTTTAGTTGACCGGTCAACCAGTCCACATGCTGCCTTGTCAGCTCGTGTTCTGTATCTTCGTGTCTTTGGCCCATGTGGCAGTGGGTGAAAATAAGTAAACTAGAGGCCCATCAGACACGCGGTGAAGTAAACAAAGTTGAAACCACTCGGGGTAGCACCCTGCACGCTAGTAAATTGAGGGCGCATTGAGGACACACTTCTTCCGTGTGGAGGACGCACTCGCGCACAATTCACTACTGCGTGGTGGCATGCACAGAAGGACGCACTCGCGCACACCCAGCACACGTGTACACCGGCGTTGTAGCCGGTTGAGATGGATGGCAAGGCAGCCAACAAGCGGAGGCGGCTCGAGCCAAAACCGCATCCGGCGAGCCTGGACTTCATCGGCGACCTCCCGGCGACATCTTTGCTCGTCATCATCGGCCTCCTCCCCACCAAATCTGCCGTGCGGACCGCCCTGCTCTCCCGGCGGTGGCACCCCCTCTGGCGCCGCGTCCCCCTCAACCTCACCATCGACAGCTGCCTCTGCGACGGGGATTGCAAACGCATGGCCGCAGTCTCCAAGATCCTTTCATCGCACCCTGGGCCAGCCAGACGCCTTGACATCCGCATGTTCAGTACCAACTGCAAGGTCCAACCCAAGTTTGATGAGTGGTTCTTATCCCCCGCCCTAGATCAGCTCGAGGAGCTCAGCTTTGAAGCTGGACGATGTCGCTCTTCCGCCACCGTCCGCGCTTCCGGCCATGCTTAACGCCATACCCGCGCCAGCTTCAGCTCCTGCTATCTTCCCCATATTAATGTCGCGCCCGCCCTTCTTCTCCCTCAACTCAAGGAGCTCGACCTCTTCGACGTTCTCATCTCGAAGAAGGCTTTGGAGCACCTGCTCCACAAATTGCATCAAGGCCGAGTACCTTCGTCTTGAGCAGATCCACGGGTTCATTAGCCTCCACATCGCCTCGACGAATCTCTGATGGATTTATGTGTCTTGCTGGCCCCGCAACAAGACATCAATTGGGAAGAGATCACTCCAGCTGTTCCACGTTATGGTCATTGAGAATGCGCCTTTCCTTGAGAGATTGCTTGTATTGGATCTAGATGGTCCAACAAAAATCATGGTCATTGACGCGCCGGAACTGACAGCATTGGTGCACTCGTCTACCAAATTCTCTGAACTCTTTATTGGATCCGTAATTGTTCAGGTACATCACTCATCGTCTTCTCCGTCTTCTTGAAATTCACATTTTTAAATTTCTTCTTGATGTATTTACGACCATCTTCCAGAAAATGATTCCCACAAGCTTGACCCAGTCTATGCGCACAGTGAAGATCTTGGCAATAAAATTTATCGGCCCCAATCTGGATCAAGTTGTTGGATTCCTTACATGCTTTCCATGCACGGAGAAGCTACTCATCAAGGTGAAACTTCTTTCTTATTAGTAAACGGTAATCACAACGTAGCTCAAATTTTTCGTAATTTTCCCAAATTACGATGACAAGTGTAGTGTTCAAAACTGCATCTACGACCGCACCGAAAGAAATGCTTTTAATATTTTTTTCTCACGTGATCACCGTGCATCGTTTTTTGTTGTACTACTATAGTAGCCTAGGCTAGTCATAGTGGAAAGTAACTTAGACTACTCCAAAGTAACTCTATGGTTACCCTAAGAGCAAGTACTACCTCAAGTCTTGGTTTACTCTTCCTATTTTGTAGTATGAAAATTTGACGATAGATTTAACTGACAAAATGTTAATGCATGTCACTAAGAACTATATCGTTGGATTTGTATTTGAACATAATTTCAAATGTTGTAATTTTTGGTGACATGCATTGGCAGTTTCTTACATAAATCTATGGTCAAAATTTTATACTAAATAAGAGGTAGTACAAAAGTGGGCTATAACGGCCCTCCACTATGTAGGCCAAAACACGTGCCAAATTCACTTGTGATGCATTTTGCACCGATGCCCTCCATTGCTCACTGGTGCCCTAATCTGGATCACCTACTTTGCTCCGGTGCCAAATTAACTCACGCAATGAAAAAACACTTGCGTGGGAGAGAGAGGACTGAGGCAATAAAAAACACTTATTTGGGAGAGTGAGAGGCTGGTGTTGTTGGTTTGATTCATTTGTTTATACATGTGGGTCTATGTGCACAGCGGTGCCAACTCTCTCACATCGCGAGAGCGGTGCCAAAATCTTTTGATTTGACATCGATGCGTATTATGTGGCATACTTTTGCGAAATATGGCATCGGCCACATAGTGGAAGGCAACAAATGCCCAAGCTCTTCACGTACTCCTAGGTAAATGAGAGGAAAGAGAAAGAGAGAGAGAGAGTGAAAAAATATCACTAGCCAGCCAACCCTATCGTATGAGCCAATGATATTGGTACCTCTGGATGACACGGCAATCTTATACAGCCAGCTGCTCTAATATGTTCTCTTCTTTTGCAGATAAAAAAAGACCCAAAAGTGAAAAATGTGCTGCACTATAACAATCTCATCGAATGCCTTGATCTCCATCTTATAGAAATTGATTTGATCGACTACCGAGGCAGCACATCTGAGATTAAATTGGCCAGGTTCTTTGTTCTGGAGGCAAGTGTGCTCAAGGTAATAAGTTTTGGCATTCTCTGGCGCAACAATGAATGGCGTGCACATCACCGCAAGTGTCTAAGCCTAAATGACAAAGTCTTCGCAGAAGCTGAATTTGTTTTTGAAACATCAAGTGGCCAGAGACTCGAAAACTTATTTGCCCATTAGTGACTTGTCAGGGCGGTGGATTTTAGTTTGTACGATAATGTCTGCATCCACCTAAAGTAACGAAAGTTCTTACGTAAACTTCAAGTAATTCCCTCTTCGTGGGTGCAGCATTACTCCTAACATTTGTAATATCAGTTTGAAACTTGTAATATTGCCGTGTCCTATTCCTGCGTTTTCAAAATCCTGCGAATCAAACAGGTCCTGAGTTGGTGATGATGTTGTGCCTGCCATCTTTCACCAATAGCCGTCGGATCTAGATCTGACGCATACAAACCAAACCTCTCCAGTTTTGCAAAAAGATTCCCGCACTTGTTCCCTATTTACAAAACAACTCCTTGTCTCTCACAATCAGCCTTATCTCCTCCCCACCACATCTAGAAGGCCATGGAAAAATCTGGCGCGATGGCCGTTGCCGGCGCCGTCCACCCCCCAATCTTGGCGTTCCGTGCAATGCACGGGTATCTACGCACGGGCATCTACGCACGGGAAATTATGTCGAACACGGCTAGTTGTAAGCTGGCTAGGTCTACAGCCATGATGATAGTGACTGCAGACGGTGAGGCTGACTATGGTATGCTGAACACGGCGCCTATACTCAGGTGTCATCTCCGGCGTAGGGTCTTGTCACTTCATTGTGAGGAGCAGCACGTAATAATTCGACCAACGTGTAGTACAGTGCTACTACATTGGTAGTACTACTACTACTACTAGTAGTACTAGCACCACCATCTGGATTTACTAGTACTACCACGTCCATCTGGATTTAGTATTTGACTAGCAATATCTAGTAATGCATGTCACAAAAAATGTACTACTCCCTCTGTAAATAAATACATGGTGTATTGTTTTATTCCTATCGGCGAGGTAACTTAATGTCTTTTGCTACTTAATAGGATTACATGCAATGAACTAACCACCGCATGTGATGTTTGGTAGTATCAAGTCATTGAAAGCATGCACACAGTAACGCGAAGGGGGACACAAATTCATTGACTTTCATCACCTGCGTTTGGGTGTATGACACGTGGGTCCAACGGGTGGCTGGCCAACTTGTCATACAGCCAAAAGGCAGGTGCGATAGAAAAGCGAGGAGTAGATGGCCAACACGCACGTGAATTCAACGCAATCCGCACTTCTCATATGAAGGCTCCCGCCCGATCCAATCTATGAAATCCACGCACCCACGCACTCCAAGGGCAAGAGTGATCACTCCAATCGCAAGATCAGTTGACTAGAAGCTAGATCCATGGAGGCGATGAGCACGAGCATCAGCCGGCTGCGCCAGATGGTCCATGACGTCGGCCTGCGGCCCGGCACCGAGGAACGTCTCCAGGTAGTGCTTGAGGCCGCCAGGGCGAGGGGCCGCTTGGATGATAGCTTCGTCTCTTTGTTCGACGAGGTCCTCGTCGGCTTCCTCAACAAGTTCACCGTCGTCAAGAAGCTCGCGGACGACCTTGACGTACGCCTCCAGCCCACGCGCCCAGGCTCTGCGATGCCTGCCACCCTGAACGGCCTCTATGGTGACAACCTCTTCGACGCACTGGTGGCCCTGCGACTGCCCGCCGTCGCGCCGGAGAATGTCCACCTCGAGGTCGTGCTCGCCGCGCAGCACTTGGCGCAGCAAGACACCATCAACATAATCACCCACGTCTACGTGCAAATCGTCCACAAGGACTACTACATCCAAGAGGAGGACAATAGGACGCTAGCCTTCTTGGACCGCGGGGCAACCTTGGACGGCACTGTTTAGAAGCACGGTGAGCTTGCCGCCAACGCCACAGCTCCTCACACGTCGGTTGGTGACCCGGTGCACGGGGGCGTGAGGATGTCGTTGATGGATCCGTATGTATCTTTATCTTTCCGTCAAATCCATGTAGTTGTATATGGTACTACTAGTAATTATATTACCTTTCGCATCAACTTCATAATTTTCCTACATACTCCATGCATGAACCGCGCCAGAACCAAACTTCTCATTACTCTAGGGAAAATTGTTATTTCTATCTATCGGTCGCCCCATGGAGCAGAACCAAATTTTACAAGTTACAAGTTCAAAAGGAAAAGCCTGCCGTGTTCGCGTCGCACCCCCACACGGTTTGTCCGGCACGCCGCTCAAGGGGGAATGCGTGCTGTGTTGCATTTTCACTTACAAGTGGGATCACAGTTGAGCAAACCGACTGTCGGCAAACCCCCATCCCGCCCACCGCGTGATGGCTGAGAAAACAGGAGGGAGAAGAGATGGTTGTAGCTAGCACGGACTCCAAGAAAATTCGTGTCGGATGGGACTCGTGTGGGTGGCGTGTGCCATACTGCTAGACATGAATGCTAGTTATGGCCCATGCCACCCCACTATATCGAGGTGCTGGTTACTCCACTATATCGAGTACGTAGAACAAATTTCTTGGAATCCGTGCTCAGCCCTCCTCTATCTCTCTTCTCAGCCAGCCAGCAGACGCGCGGAGCCCATCATCTGTTTGCTCATATGCGGTCCCACATGTCAGTGAAAACGCAAGAGGACCCACTGAACCTACACATCTTTCACCTCGACGTGCTGGTGATGAAAAACAAATAAAGATCTTCGGTGGCCGCTTTTGGAGTTACTCAAGAATAGTAAGATTCTGTTTACAGTTTAACCCAAGATGCACATCACGTGGCTTCAACTACCACTCTATTTTCTTGCATGACACGACCTGGATGCTGGATGTCCCACCGCTTAGGCAAAGGAGGGAAGAACTCGACCAAATCTTCTTGTTGTGCTCACGGATTAGACTAGTTGTGCTAACTTAAAATTTTATTGTGTAGAATGGTGCAAGTTTTGGTATTGGGAAGAAGAATACAATGATATATTGATCTAGCGCAATTTAGTAGATGTTCTAGCACTTTTAGCTAGCATAGGGGCTAGAGATGAGACTAGTGCACTTGTTGATAGAATAGAGGCTAGACACGTCTACTTCTTTACACTCGAAGAAGAAATAAGCACACAAGATCGAGCCTCCGCAGATCAACAATGAATGCATTGAGAAGGAACTAATCCAACTTACAGGGAGCAGTTATGGAAGTTGGATATCTTCTAAAATGTATTCTTGTGGTTCTTGTTTTCTTTTGGTCTTGCTTTTCTAGTCAAAATTTTGGTGATGTATTTCCATGTACCAAAAATCAATGATGAAAAAAAGATATGTGTTTGCAAAGAAAGATGTACACGGCGGGATGCGGTCGCTGTTGGCGCATTCCACCACCGTGATCCGAGAAATGGCCCGGACACGACCCCATTGCCCTACCCAAACGGACAGAATCCGGGCAAAACGGAGGTCCATTTGGGGTCGTGCGTTGGAGTTGGCCTTACAAGTGGGACCGCAGTTGAGGAAACCGACTATCGGCAAACCCCCACCTCGCCCGCCGCGCGATGGCTGAGTTAGAGAAACGACGAGGTTGAAGAGATTGCTGTAGCACAAACTCCAAGAAATATGGAGTCAGATGGAAGTCGTGCTGGTTGCGTGTGTTGTACTCCTTGACGTGAATGCTTGTTCTGGCCCATGCCACCCTACTATTCCTACTACTCCTATCGAGGATTTGAGGTGCTGGTTACGTACAGCGAACACATTAACATATGGCCCACCTCACACTATGGCCAAATTTCCTGGAGTCTGTGCTAGGTTAAAAAGTGTTCTTTGTGAGGATGGGTGGCTGGTCTCAAGTTTAAAACTTGTTGTATTACGTGACGTGAGACGTAGAGATAGTGCAGCATGTGAAGCTAGTACAAATAGTGTACTATTGTTGATTGGCCTCATCCGATAACCTATTGCAATGCACGTACAATTATGTATTCGAAAATATTTTTTCCCTCGTCATAAAGACCCACTTAGAGAAGCGACTCGATAGCCATTCGTAAATTTAGTAAGTTTATCACAGGCATATCATTTTGTTACATACAACAGGTCATCAACCAACAACGACAACGAGGATACATTATAAATACTAAAGTTTTCATCACACAACAAATAACAAGCAATGAATTGAACTTCAACTCAACCAATCCTCGGCGTTGGAAATGCTTGCTTTGAACCACAAGTGATTCTGCAGGAAGAAGGCCAGCTATTGTAAATCTCGAGGCCAACACAGATCGATCATCCAGTCAAGCGGCCTACTATATCAAGACCGGTAGGTATCCAACCGAAATATCCGACGTATAGATACAGCTTGCTTCTCATAAATGGTAGTAACGTTGTGTCAACAAAGCAATTTGGATCGGCTTTCACCATCATTGGATAGTTTTGTCCAAGGAAGAGCGAGTTTTCTCCAAGACTATCAATACTGTACCAGGGAGAAGGTGTTGGCGCTAGCATAGTAGTATCCATCCCGAATACCATGCAACGGGTCTTGGAATAGCTCCGGACAGTGCAACCATGGGAGACAACACCTGCTTCCTTAGTAGTAACATCAGCAGTGGGTTGTATACAGACAAGAAGGGGTGATCCATCGGAAGTTGCCAAGCGCCACTGAGTATATGGGCCCTCCTACGAAACTACGAGGATCCCATGCAAAAACAGTGCCACGAGTGGTGGCAGCAAACACAAGATCCTCGTATTCAATTGCATCACAGTACACATCCGTGTATAGAAACTGATTTTTGAGCAATATCTATCCAATCGAACCATGAAGGATGGCAACAAGCTTGTCGAAGATAGCAAAAACTTGATAGTTCTGGTAATTCCAAGAGCGGTTGGGAACTCGACAAATTGCTATCTTCAGTAGACGATAGTCACCATGATCGTATTTGAACGTACGTAGATCATCTGTGTGCTCCACCTCAGGGCACTCGGAGATTTTTGGAAGTGGAATCCGCTGACGAGTGTACACATTCACAAGTTCACACTCACAATTGTACCCAATATAAACAACCCAATCTCCATTTGCGCCAGCCCAGGACTTACCCTTAAGCGATGGCATCTTGACATCACACGTATCATTATGAAGTGGCATCAACTTGCACAGGGCGAGGTCTCCGTCTGCGTCCGCCAAATGAAAGGTAGGGTCATGGCGAAGAAGATAGGGGAGATCAAACCGCTCCTGGACCCTTGGGTTCCTTGTAATGATGTTATTAGTTGAGTCGAGAATGGGCATGAACAAACCTGCCATGCGATGACGTCGCACCGATCAATGAGTTCCCCCACCATGTCATCTTTCAGATCGTAGCAAGAATAACGGGGTCGTTTCCGGCTTGTTCCCTCCTTGGAGAAGACTATCGAACAATGGCATAAGGAAGGGTGAAGGCAAATGGAGGAGGGAGGAAGAGTGTGACAAAGAGGTTCCAAATCGAGAGGGAAAGGCGAAGAGTCGGTGGGACGGTTGCCGCTTGCCACAGTACACGAAGAGGCGCCCGGCCTACACGCGTCCTTTCTAAATTCTACAAAAGGACTTCGCCGTTGCCCCTTGACATGTTGGAACGGGACCACATGTCAACAAAACATGGTGCGTAATTTCTCGTGCAAAATGCGATCTGGCCGCGTTGGCCCGAGGTGCCGCATTAGTTATCGACCTTTATTTTTTTAACAGACAATCTGAGTGGATAGCTCCTTGGTCATCACCGTGAGCGGATATATAGGTGGGCTAGGTGGGCAGGCGGTAAGTGCTAAAAGAGTTGATCTCGAAAAAAGAGTTGATCCAATGCTTGGTTTTGTTTGGATTTTCCAACTATGAACATTGGATAGAGTGAATCAATGGCTTACGTTCAAAGTTATTCTCATACTATAGAATGGTATACGAACGTGGAGAGATTTGGTTGATT
This sequence comes from Aegilops bicornis, assembly GCA_021605145.1. Taxonomy (NCBI): domain Eukaryota; kingdom Viridiplantae; phylum Streptophyta; class Magnoliopsida; order Poales; family Poaceae; genus Aegilops; species Aegilops bicornis. Next base: position 464,070,754 of record CM038671.1, read on the forward strand.
TTAGATCGCTGAATAATATAAAATATTATGAGTGCAGACGCTCCACCCGGAGGTTTGTTGCTCTTGCTCGGTCGTCGGGAATCTATGTTCTTCCACTCTTTCGTTTAAGACATGAGCTTTGTTCATCCTTTTGCTGACACGCGGGACATCTATATGCCTCCATTTTACAAAATCATACTATATGCCTCCATGACACGCAGGACATCTAGCATCAAGGTGGCGTGTCATGCAAGAAAATGGAGATATGCAAAGGCGTAAGTAAGTCGTGCACTTCGATGGCACCTAGTACTACACAATATTTTTTTCTCCTCGATGGCACGTGAATAGTGCACGTACTCAATGACAGAGGACGGGATGGTAGCCATGGACATGGTCGGCCCTTTTTGAAGAGAGTACTAATGAATAACTTTCATGTGTCCCGTCAACTCACAGAATGACGAGAAGCTTGCTTACTATGCCTTCTCCCTCGCCAACGCGTGCGCGATGGCTCGCAGCACGAGGAGAAACTTTTGCTTACAAGCGGTGGACGTGCAGCAGTTCATTTGGTGTCAGATTGCCAGAAGTACTACTGTAGTACCATCATTATTGTTCGACTTCCGGAAGAGGAGAAGAGCCAAGCGCAAGGTCACCTACTAACCTAGTACAGTACTACTATAGCCAAAGCTGGTCCACCTTTTTAGAGCATGGTTAATAAATATAGGCGGCTCTTGCAGTGGCACATCATTTAGAGCTAGTACTCTCTTCGTAGGAAAAAAGGAAGTGAAACAAAAGTTGGAGTGGATGCTAGATTGCCAATTAAAACATGATTACATAGGAAAAGAATCCTATAGCATTCTATCCTATGAATCAAACGACCAATGTAGGAAAATTATGAGGGGGGTCTCTCCAACAGTGTTCACAGGCTCGCACCTAGCATCACGGTGGTCGAACTTGGAGTCATTCATCCGTACATGTGGCATCTCAGATCTGGACACAAGGTGACGCGACCTCTCACTTCCTCCACCATTTGAAGCGGTGAGCCGGTGGAGGGCTAGCATACTCCAATATTAGGTTGGTTCTATGTGATGTGGCAACTTCATATACTAACCGGATGCTGGCTATACTACTACGGTAATCACACTCCAAGAAGTGACTCGAAAACCATTCATAAATTGAGCCTATGACATGCATTTGCAACTGAAATGTACAATTCATTAAATACAACAAGTCATCAACACACAACGACAACGAGGATACATGTTTGATTATAGATTATTTCTAACAAAACATTCTAGCAAATACTAAAGTTTTCATCACACAACAAATAACAAGCAATGAAATGAACTTCAACTCAACCAATCCTCGGCGTTGGAAACGCTTGCTTTGAACCTAGCGATTCTCTCGGAAGAGCCATCTACTGTCAATCTCGAGACCAACGCAGGACTGATCATCCAGGCTGAAGCGGCCTACTATATCAGGACCAGGGTAGGGAACCAACGCAATGTCCAACGTATAGATACAGTTGCTTCTCATAAATGGTAGTAACGTTATGTCAACAGCAGTTGGATCGCCTTTCACCATCATTGGATAGTTTTGTCAAAGGAAGAGCGAGTTTGCTCCAAGACTATCAATATTGTACCAGGGAGAAGGTGTTGGCGCTAGCACACTAGTATCCATCCCGAATACCATACAACGAGTGTTGGAATAGGTCCGGAGAGTGCGACCATGGGAGACAACACCTGCTCCCTCAGTAGTAACATTAACAGTGGGCTGTATACAAACAAGAAGGGGTGATCCATCGGAAGTTTCCAGGCACCACTAAGTACATGGGCCCTCCTCGTCCTCATGCTGGTGATCATCACCATCTTCATCTCCCCCTTGGTTACAAAAAATTTCAAGTATAGGCGGTGGAATGTTCACAGGACCTTGGGAACACAAGAAAAAGGTTAATTAGTAGAGAAGGGAAACTTGCTAACTCTCATGCATGTGGATGAAACAATTATAATTACGGTGGAAGACAAACGTACCGAAACAACGAGGATCCCATGCAAGAATAGTGCCACTAGTTGTGGCAGCAAACACAAGACCCTTGTATTCAATTGCATCACAGTACACATCCGCGTATAGAAACTGATTTTTGAGCAATATCCATACAGTCGAACCACGAAGGACGACAACAAGCTTGTCAAAGATAGCAACAACTTGATAGTTATTGTAATTCCAAGAGCGGTTGGGAACTCGAGAAATTGCTATCTTCCGTAGACGACAGTCATCATGATCATATTTAAACGTACGTAGATCATCTGTGTGCTCAACCTCAGGGCACTCAGAGATTTTTGGCAGTGGAATCGACTGACAGTGTACACACTCACAAGTTCTCACTACATAATTGTACCCAATATGAACAACCCAATCTCCATTTGCGCCTACCCAAGCCTTGCCCTCAAGCGATGGCATCTTAACATCATACATTATCATTATCAAGCGGCATCAACTTGCACAAGGCGAGGCTTCCCTCGTCCCAGCGCTACCGATCCGGTAGGTCACGGCAAAGAAGATAGGGGAGATCAAACCGCTCCTGGACCCTTGGGTTCCTTGTAATGATGTTATTAGTTGAGTCGAGAATGTTCTTGAACGAACCTGCCATGCTAGCCGAGGTGATGACGTCGCACCGATCAATGAGTTCCCCCACCATGTCATCTTTCAGATCGGGGCAAGAATAACGGGGTCGTTTCCGGCTTGTTCCCTCCATGGAGAAAGCGATCGAAGAATGGCGAAAGGAAGGGTGAAGGCAAATGGAGGAGGGAGGAAGAAGCGTCAGACAAAGTAGTTCCAAATCGAGAGGGGAAGGCGAAGAGTCGGTGGACGGTTGCCAGTTTGCCATGGTACACAAAGAGGCGCCCCGGCCTACACGTCCTTCCAGAAATTGTACAAAAGGACTCGTCATCATCTCACTGACATGTTGGAACGGGACCACATGTCAACGAAACATGGTGTGTAATTTCTCGTGCAAAATGCGATCTGGCCGCGTTGGCCCGAGGTGCCGCATTAGTTATCGACTTTATTTTTTTAATGGCGTGCCGTTCAGTTTTGAAGCACGACTAACTGTACTGCTTGCGGAGAAAATATAAACTACTCTACCACTACTTCACCTCTAGTACTAGTAGTATAAAAAAGATATATAGGCTGGAGCTTCAGAGCTTTCTTGCTAAGGGATGCCCACTTGTTTCTCAACTATCACCCTCTCTCCAGATCTAAAAAAGACGGCCTCTCTCTCCCTCCTCACCGGTGGTCACAGACCCGCCGGGGAAGAAACCGTCCTCTCGGACCTAGCGCCCGCGCGGGATGGCCTCCGTCCCCAAGCTCGCTGGCGTAGTGCATGCGGAGGACGACGACCATGATCAAAGCCACTTCCCGCCGACCCTCAGGTATGCTACCTCTTTCCGAACCATACCTCGTTCTATTGCCCCATCTGCCACGAGCGTAGAATTTCGTTTGGGCAAAAACAAATTAATTTGGTAGCACTTAGATCTTGCCCAGGCTTTAAACTTGAGATGGCTCCGCCACTGTCGCTGCATGTGGATCTTTTTCCACTCCACCATCTTCCCAATTTCCTGTCCTCTGCTCTGCTGGTCATGCAGACGAAAACCTTAATTTGCACTATTAAAGGAAACCCTACTTCATGCAGACTAATCCATGTCTGGGTTGAATAAGGAAAGGAAGGGAGACTGTACTATCCAAGAGAGTAGGCATCGAACCCGCATCTAGGTTAAAAAGGGGTAAATCAGTAGCTAAGGAACGAGTCTCGTGTCTCTTGGTTGAAGAAGGGTAGAAATGCATGACAACGCTAGAGAATGACCAGGTCGATCAGTTTGTTGTCCTCACATAGGAAAAAGGTGGCTAAAGAGAACAAAAATGGGACGTAATCCACACATGCTACCCGGATATTTGTTGCTCTGGGCAACCATACCTCCCTCACCACTCTATGCGTCCGTGGAGGTACATCGTACTGGTGCGCCCACTGTCCGAATGGGTCTCCCATGCTCTTGTTGCCACTTTTTTGCTGTTAGTATAATGCATCGGTAAAGTCAACCAATGCTACTGCTAAAGTGACGCCACATTTAACTAATGCCGCATTCAGTCTAATGCCACCGATAAATTTAAGCAATGCCATTTAATTTCTCTGGATTATTTCAGGGTTAGCAGTTGATTGTGGACGTATTAAAGATTTTTCAGCTAAGGCATTCTAATGTTGTTGCACAACCAGTATACCAACGATGGAACTTGTTACTACCTTCAGATTTTTGCACTGTTAATGCTTATAGATTACATACCTCACTTTCACGAGATAAGTCAATTTTTTGTACAGTGTCACCAAACTGCCAAGGCGCTGATGTCATTTTATTTTGGTTAAACTGCACAAAAAATTATGAAGACAAGAGGAAAGGTCAAGAGTGGGCACCTCCTCCTTTGGCTATTGTATTGATTCGTTCGATCAAGTTTTTATGTTTGATCGATTATCAAGATTGGGATAGCAATTTTTCACGTCCATTCGAGTTTGAAATAATATTTACCTTGTAGGTACATGGTTTGCAATTTTTTAATACTGTCATTAGTTAATAATGCTAGTTACCTTAAGACTTTTGTATTTGGTTTAATGCTCTTGCACAGCTAGTATACCAATGCTGAAACTTGTTACCTTTACATTTTGTATTGTTAATTTTATAGAAATCCTCCAGTGCTAGAGCTTATGGAAATATGTTCAGTAAAACCATTGTACTGTACCCTGTAATAAAATAACTACTCTACTGTTGCACTAGCCACTGGATTAGTGTATATTTGTACTATTTGAATGGTGTTGCATTAGCGTATGGACATATATAAAGTGTGGCAAGCTTTCCCAGATATGTGCTCAAGAAAACTACTACCTGTTTTTCTAAATACTGAACGTTTGAGTACTTTAAATTGAACTGCGAAAACGTCTTATATTAAGGAACAGAGGGTGTAGAGTTCACTCAAATTATTCCAGTAAAGCTACTCACACCTTTGTTAAAATTAATGTTCCTTATGTTATCGGAGGAGGTCTGTATGTTTGTCTCTAATGCCTGTCGACTACATACCTGACATCATGATGTAATGTTAAGTCATTTCCTTTTTATGTACAGTGTCCTTTGAATTGTCAAGGCGGTGATGGCATTTTATTTTAGTTGAACTGCACAAAATATGCTTAAAAGAAGAGGAAAGGTCGGGAATCGATCATTCTTTCAGATAGAACTATATATGCCTTTCTGACATCAGCCGTTGTTGCCTTATTTATTCCTTCAAACAGGTGGTTAGAAATAGTCTTGCTACCTTTCCCCATTAAGAAATTGGAATGCTTATATTTGTGAGTCTATGCTTCAACTAGTGCCACTTTTATAGTAATCACACTTTCAATATCTATGCAAACAGGGGATGCTCAATTTTAGTGGAACTGCACAAAAAGTCCAACTTGTTCAACATTAGGAGCATGTTTTCTTCCAAACCTTTATATCCAATTGGTGGCACTATGAGCTGTTCATTACGAAGGTACATGGTTTTCTACTATCTTGCTACTATTTTTGTACTATCATTAGATAGTAATACTAGTGGTTTGCATGTGAATTTATTGGCAGGATGGACCTACATTGGAGGTGCAGGACAGGATTCAATGATTGGATGCTCAATTTCGGTTGTATCGATTTCACCTCTTCCATCACTGCGAACATGGATATCCTTGGTCTGATGAAGAATAGGCGCTATATTTCTACTCTGAACCAGCAAATCAATTCAGTATGAAATTGTCCGAGGCAAAACATGATCATATCAAATTGTCGAGTGCAAAACATGACAGATGCTAAGCGGAAGAGACATGTTTAAACCGAAAATACAAGGTGGGTATAAGTTTACTAGCTTCTTGATATTTGTGCAGAAAAAGATGTCTGCCCGTTGCTATTTGGCAAACACACAAAGTGACCGCAATTTTGGTTGAACTGCACAAGAGAATAGTATAGTCACTGCATGCAGTGCCATTTGAAAATAGACACATAAAAGATTGGATAGTCACTTCATGGACTGCAGAAAAGTAGTATTGTACTATTTATTGGCCAACACTAGGTGCTTCATTGCTTTGGTGTTATTATACAATGGGCATCATTTTGCCTAAGTTAAAGTTTGTATTCCGAAAATAGTCTCGCTGTGTGATCGAGAGAAGACCAAATCATATTGCAGCGGATGTTCCTCCATCATGTGTGCTTTGTTCTCATGGTTCCCGCTGTTGGTGAAACCACTTACGTTTGCAAGAGGAATTGTAGACTTCACAAACAAATTTTTTCTTCGATCTGTCTTGAATGTTGGCCAAGAGAAGCATCCATGTTAGTAGGAAGAACATATGTTTTTTCTAGATCTTTGCTTTTGGATCTACATATTTATATGATCTGTGAATCATTGAGATGTAGTAACATGTTGATCTTATGTATGGGAATCGCACTAGTTGGTTTTGAATTTGGGCTACTAATGTGAACATATTACAATGCCAGGCCTGTGAGTCTCGTGTGAACATTTTGAACGGATCGGCTCTTACTGCTGTGCAGAGCATGATCCTTATTTCGGTGTTCTCAGTGTTTACAATACTAACAGTTCCTTATTTTTGTTCGCTCAGTGTTTACAAATTCTTGATCGATCACTAGCTAGCCTACTAATGCGCCTCTGGCAGTTTTAGTTCCGGCCTTAAGATCCAAAGTAGTAGTTTTTGAATAAAAATGCCTACCTCACGAAAAAGCCCGACAAGCTGCTCTGAAGAAAATGCCATGCGAATCTGAAGAAACTGCCAGCAAAAACGTTCATAAATGCCTTTTCTCCCAGCGAACGTTCATCAGCTAATGCGATCGTACACGTACATCATCCGACCTACTCGATCCTACACGTACACTATCCGACCTACTCGATCCTACACGGATAAATAGTGGATCACGCACGTACTACCTCCTTTCCGGTTTGCAGGGCTCAATTCAAAAAACGACCTACTCGATCCTCTGAGGAATAAATAGTGGATCACGCATACGCTTTTCACCTCCTTTCCGGTTTGCAGGGCTTAATTCAAAAATCTAACCGACCAAGGTAGATGATGAGTGGTGGAATCATTTTTGACAAGGAGGGAGTACCTCATCTGGATGATTCGAGTGCACTCGTTTGACCGTCATGCCGGCGTGCAACTCAGCACGCAGACGGGGCCTTTCCAACGAAGGGACGGACGGCCAGCCTGACCATAATTTCAGTTTTCTAGTTTTCCACGGCAAGCTGGCGCGCTAAGCCATGCCTGCTTATGCATTGAATTCCGATGACCGTGATGACCGTCGCGTTTCCCAGGACACGCTAGTTCGCCTTCCTTCCGCCTATAATTACTGTTTCCCGGGCTTCTCTGGTGGCACCATCACCCAACTGGCCCTATCCTCATCAGCCCCCACCGGCCCGACGTCGGTCGCCACTTATCCTAGCTCTCGCCACGTCCGCCATGCCCCCGCCCGTCCGCGATAGGCGACACCGGAGGCGGTCATCGCCGGAACTAGTGTTCGGTTTTTCATTGGAAGGCAGACGGAGGGAGGAGGCATTCTATCGGTCTTTAGATGGAAATGCGGAGATCGAGGAGTTGTTGGAGCGCGACTGCCTGGCAGAGGAGCAGGAGTTGTTGGAGCGCGACCGCTTGGCGGAGGAGCAGCGTATCACCGATTTGCACCGCCAGCAGGACATGGAGCAGCTGCGCACCGACGCTCTGAAGTCATGACGAGCGCCTGCGCAATCGGGCCGACTACGTGGAGGCCGGCGCCTGGCAAATAGCCTTCGAGGCTGTCGGGTACGCACGCGTTCGCGACGCCGATTTTTACTACCAGCTCGTCAAGTGGTTTTCCCGCTTAGAAGTCAAAGCTTCGGTGGACCACACCGTCATGGAAAGAACGCAGCGTCTGCAACATGCCCATTCGCACCTCACAGCAAGTCCGTAGGCGGAGGCGCCCGGTGCCGGCGTTTAAGCGTGTACCGCGGATGGCGCTTGGCATCGTCTAGTTAGTACTTATGCGCTACTAGAGTATTAGTGGGAGTAGATAGTTAACTTGGCTATGATGGTTTTCAGCGTGGAAGTTCGATTACTCTATATGTGGATCGGACACATTACTTTGCTCGAGTGTTGAACTTTCTGTTTGAACGTATGGAATGGGTTGTTATTTTTTAAATGGGTTGTATCAGCCTCCACTGGTTTAGAGGCTGACTTGTGGGCCTACCAAGTTGACGCGTACACAATTAGGAGATGATTGTACGTGGAGAGGATGACAGCATGGACCCGCCAAGGTCATAGCAGTACGCAAGCAAGTGCTTCCTTATTTCAAGCCAATAAAAAATGGCTCCTCCTAATGGATTTCTGACCTCTGGGTCCCATGCCATTGTCAACATAGTCAATAAGCGAGAGAATTACTGTGGCCGGTGACACGAGGGACCCAAAGGCCATTTCGCCCAGTTATTTTTTAGGGGTTAATTTGATAAATGCCACTCCAAATCTGGTGTTTCCAAGAAATGCCATTGCAATTTCCAAACTTTGAAAAATGCCATTTCATGCCATTTCCAGTGGCATTTTTTGAAGTCTGGAGTGGCGTTTTTCAAAGTTTGCAAATTAGGTGGCGTTTTTCAAAGTTTGCAAAAATTGCGATGGCATTTTTCAAAGTTTGGAAATTGAAGTGGCATTTTTATGAATGCGCCATAATTGGAGTGGCATTTATCTAATTTGTTTTTGAGGCCAGGCGAGGGGTGTCAATTTGGGCTGTGCGGGGCACTCTGGCTCTGTCTAGACAGTCTTCTCTTTTATGTTTACCACAGACCAGCCCAGTAGTTTTTTTTCTTTCTGAAAATGGCTAGCCAAATTTTTTTTGTGATTTGCCAAGTAAGTTGCTTTGTCAGTCCTATTGCGCTGCAAATCTATCAAGACGAGGAGAGCTTCATTCGGCTTGACGAGAAAATGGTCTATCAGTAATGAGAAATGGGATATACATTTTTAAAACACATCAAACCGGCAATTAGTTTCAAATTTCTTTTTTTCATTTCGAGATTTTAAATTGCATTAACTTTTATGCATGGATAATTTGTTGGATTTTATATTGATATACATTTATTTTTAAAATCATTTGAATGTGACTCGAAATTTCGAGATTAAATACAGATTCGGATCACCGGAAATATGCAAAATTTTAGATAATGTTTTAACTGTGGCCACAATATGGGCTGTAATGCTAACAAAAAGAATATGGGCTCCAAAAAAAAACCTTAAGAATTAGCAAATGGGCTGTAAATTATTTGAAATAATGGCGAGATGGGTTGTATGTCTTTGTTTTCCACAATTTGAGGCTTTCCAAAAAAAGGTTGACACACAAGCATTGTTGTTGGATGTCCATCCAACGGCCGTCGTCTTCTTCAATCTCTGCTCTTCTTCCTCGGCTCCGCTCAAACAAGCGCCGGCCGGACTGCCTGCTCCCTCCTCACAGCGGCCGGTTTGTGTCTTGCCAGCAGCCTCACCGCCCCACTATACTCCCATTGCTGGCCTAGCCATCCCTCTACTCACCCACACCTAACGTTATTCTCCAGCGACGGCAGACGAACCAGTAAACACTCGTATAGTCGTACTCCCCTCTGCGTGGGAAACAACTGCCAAGTCTTCCACCTTGCCGTGCGTTCCCTTCCCTAGGCCTCGTGGTAGATCCCACCGCCACTGGTGCTCTCGTGGCGGCCTGATCAATGTGGTCGTGACCGACATGCATCTGAAGTGGGTATGTCGTGGAGAGGTGACAGCTGGGACCTGACGTAGCGCAAGGAAATGCCTCCTTATTACGCGCAAAATAATGATTCCTCCACCTGGCATCTGGGACCCACTGAAAGGGCCTCTCTATTTCGCGAAAAAACGTTACCGTCGCTGACAGCTCGGACCCACCAGCTATATCTTCGCACGCAAGGAAGTGCGTCCTTATTACTTTAAAAAATGAATACTCCTACTGCTAGCCGGGACCCGAAGTATAGTGGCGAGGCTAACTTGTGAGCCTACTAAGTTGAAGGGACGGAGGGCTTTGTCAACTTAGTCAATATGCATGATTCTAGCTCCGGTGATCGTATGATGTCCATCCAACGGTCAGTCTTTGCTTCTTCAACCTACAGTCTTGTTGCTCCGTCCGCCCAAAGCAGCGCCCGATCGTGCCGCATGCTCCTGCCTCCCGTGGCTACCAGCTGTGCTGCCAGCGAGGCCCCACCGCCCTCGATTCCCACGGCTGGCGGGCCACTGTGCGGCGAGCAACCTCACATCGCAGCCGAACGATGAACCCTCGTACTCCTCTCCGCGCGGGCTTCCTTTGCTGGCGTCTTCCCGGCTCCGTCGTCCCCTTCCTAGGCCTCATTGCCGTCCACCGCCCTGGTGCTCTCGGCCTTGGCGTGGTCAACGTGGTCAAGGAACGGCTTCCATCGGACGTGGGCTATGCGTGGAGAGGTGACGATTGGGTCCACGGCGCGCAAAGAAGGAAGTGCCTCCTTATTACGCCATAAAATAATTATTCCTCCACCACGGTAGGGACCCAACGGACGGGCCACCGTATTTCACGAAAAAAAAACGTTTCCCCCGGACTTCTGGGACCCACCAGCTACATCTTCGCACACAAGGAAGTGCCTGACAGTCGGGACCCACCTGGCAAAGCATACGTAGCGTTCTCATTCTGGTCCCAAACGTGTACGTACATACTGGTCGATGTAGAGGTGCGCACGTGTTGTACTAGAGGCGCGCACGTAGCATGTACACGTATGTACTGCGGCCAGGGTGCAAGAAAGTAAATACGGCCACGTACGTACATACGGGCGGGGTCTCGAACGCCTACCGCTCACGTCGTCTGGCCAGGGCTCATGTATATGGCTGGGTCGGAACGGAGAAACAACGTCATCGTCGTGTTCATGGGGAGCCAACAGAATGCGTCGTGTTCATCAGGAGGAAATGGAACGTGTGGGAGCCAACCTTCTTGGTCGGAACAGCCGATGGAAACGAGGCCTGGCGTACCGCAGAACGGAGGAAACGGCCTTGTGTTCGACCGGCCCACGTTGAAACGGATCCTGTTCGCCGGGGGCTCTGGCGTACCACAAAAGCGGAGGAAGCAGACCTCCCTACGGTCGAAAGCAGGGTCCTATTGATCGGGAGGGTGTGGTGTACCGCAAAATGGAGGAAGCGGACTTGTGTTGGGCCGCTACGGTCAAAGCGGGGTCCTGTTCATCGGGAGGTGTGGCATACCGCCATAAGCAGGACTCCACAGGAGAACTGTTCATCTCCACCGTCGACCCTCCGGCCTCCACAGACTCTTGTTCAGCCACCGTCGACCTCCTCCAGCCTCCACCTGCTCTGTTCATCCACGGGCTCCTGTTCATCCAGCCTCCACCGCGCGCTACTCCACCGGCTACTGTTCAACCAGCCCTCTCCACGGGCTCCTGTTCAACCACCCCTCCACGGGCTACTATTCATCCTGCCCTCCATCGTCTACTGTTCATCCTGCCCTCCACGGGGTGGTCCTATTCATCCTGCCCTCCACGGGGTCCTGTTCATCCAGCCCCAACGGGCTCGAACGATCGGGGTCCAGTACATCCACCCCCACCGGGAACTATTCATCCAAACCCCCCAGCAACGCTCACTATTCAGAGGCAACACCACGGGGTCCTGTTCATCCACCCCCACCGGGAACTGTTCATCAAAACTCCCCCAGCAATGCTCACTGTTCATCCAGAGGCAGCATCGATCGACTTGATTAAGCGGCCGATGGCGAAGGAATCGCTCGATCGGGTTCGATTAACAGCCATCGATCGATCGCTCGGGTTCGATAACGCGTAGCTTTGTAGTGCAATTGCTCGGGTTCAATTAAGAGCGCCCTACGCTTTTTACCGCAGCAGCGTCACGTATGAGAGAAACGTGCATCGCTCGGCCCCCGACCACCCACCGTAACCGGGGACTCCCCGATATTTTCCGCGCCCTCGCTTCTACCACGGTTTTTTCCGTCATGGACAGCCCAAAGAATGTCATGCAGCTGCGTCTCCGGCCTGCCCAGGAGGAAAAGCCCATTTTCTGTCATGATTTTTTGTCATAGAAGTAGGACCCCACCACATCTTTGATGATACCGGGTTTTGTCACAATTATCGCATAGAAGTGTCATAAGTATGACAGAAAAGATTTTCGTTCGGCCCAAAATGTCACGGATGTGTCTTTTTTTTGTAGTGGAGACAGGGCGCGGCTATAGTGCAGCCTGCCACCCTCGAATCTAGGGCAGAATGAGGCCAGAGTGCAGTGTACCAGGCGGATACCCCTTGCCCGACGCAGCACTGTTGCCACGCTGCCTGTGACATCATCTAGGCAGAGGGAGCCATGCTCCCACGACGGGCTGTCGGTACGACCCGCAGGTGGCGGGCCCTACCTGTCCGTGAGATACCAGAAGGCGGTGAGCCCTGACCAGGCGGCGCCGGAGTGGGCCGGCTCCTAGCAGGCGGCCCTCCCCCTCCATTGGAGTCTGTGCACCATTAACCAGATAAGACGGGGTGTGGCTACGGTGGCGCCAGGTGGCGGGGATGGCGACGCCCCGGCTAAAGCCTCCGTCATCAGAGGCGGGGCTATAGTGCAGAGCAGCCAACAGGACCCGCAGGCGGCGGGCCCTACCAGTCGGCTGAGAGCACGGCGGCCGGCGGGACCCACCAGGCGGCCGGCCCCAGCAGCTGGCGGAGAAGCCGGCGACCGGAGGCACTGACGGCCGGGTCCTACACGCGACCGGATTACCGTTGTACCCCTGGGGATAGGCCTATATAAACCCCCCATGGCACCCATGCAAAGGGTTCAGCACCATAGACAATACACACCCACGTAGAGAGGGGGGAGAAAGGGCTAGCCTTGTTCTTCTTCCTCCTCTAGCCCAAACAGCTCAAGGAGCAAGCTTGTAGCCACTTTGTTGAGATAGTGATCATGCGGAGACCCCGCAGAGCAGGACTAGGGGTGTTATCTCCTAGGAGAGCCCCGAACCTGGGTAAGATGCGTCGGTGTATGTGATCACGCCTTATCCCGCTTCTAGGCACCGGTGACGTACTCTTGTCCCCTGTGGGAGTCCTGGATTAGGGGGTCCTCGGACAGCCGGACTATGTACATTGACCGGACTGTTGGACTATGAAGATACAAGATTGAAGACTTCGTCCCGTGTCCGGACGGGACTCTCCTTTGCGTGGAAGGCAAGCTTGGCAATACGGATACGTAGTTCTCCTCCCTTGTAACCGACTCTGTGTAACCCTAGCCCCCTCCGGTGTCTATATAAACCGGAGGGTTTAGTCTGTAGGACGACAACAATCACAATTGTAATCATAGGCTATCTTCTAGGGTTTAGCCTCTACGATCTCGTGGTAGATGAACTCTTGTAATAATCATATCATCAAGATCAATCAAGCAGGAAGTAGGGTATTACCTCCATCGAGAGGGCCCGAACACAGGTAAACATTGTGTCCCCGCCTCCTGTTACCATCCGCCTTAGGCGCATTCGGGACCCCTACACCGAGATCCGGCGGTTTTGACACCGACATTGGTGCTTTCATTGAGAGTTCCCTTTGTCTTGCCACGATAAGGCTTGATGGCTCGCCTTTGTAGCCAAGGGACAGCATTACCTGCAGGGGAGCCACGGCTGCAGGTGAAACTCTCCGACTAGGCGGCTTCGTCATGACCGCCCGTTCAGCCGTCGCGCCGACGATGACTTCTCAGGTCATCAAAAACAGCCTCCACGTCGGCTCGGAATTCACCGAGCAGATGGACCCAATGGAGCTCTCTTCTTTGAATGAGCTCTTGGATCGCATCGCCGCCCTGGGAGTCGCTACGGACTATGATCGGATCGGGCTCAAACCCGACCAAAGGGAGATTAACTCTCCGCCGGTCACCCATCAGATAGAGGTGGTGGAGGAGCAATGTAGCGATTCTTCCTCTATTTTGAGGACGAACTATGTCCAGATTCCTGAGCTCTCCGAGCTGGATACCTGTCTATGGGAGGACATGGCCCAAGCTTCGAACTTAGAATCAGGCATGGGGCCAGAACTATTGGGCAACATCCCGGAGCCCGAACTTCCAAGCTCGGAAGCTCCTCCGCCCCTGGGTTCTAGATCGGGTCAGGATTTGGACCTAAATCTACCCACCCACCCAGACATAAGTGATCTTTCCCACATTAGACAAGAGCCCCAAGAGATAGTACATCACTATTGGGCTAGATTCCTCCTTGTAATGAACAAGGTCAATGACTGTCGCGAGGAAGACGCAATTTCATTCTTTTGCAAAAATTGCATGGACAAGGGAATCCTCAACACCATAAGTCGCCATGACATAGCACACTTTGCTGACTTAGCGGCCATAGTACGAAACTACTGTGCGATGGAAAGCACCTGGAAAACCCAAGCAAAATTCTGGGATCCCCCGGCCCTCACTAGATCCCCCGTTCGAACTAAAAGGGTATACTCTCGTAGTCACCCGATCCAATCACAAAGAAACCAAAGCCCACTAGAGGGCGTGGAACTATATTGGAGGGATGGCTCAATGGGCCTGTCAGGACCCCGATTCCAAGTCACATCGATCTAGCTGGTAACACCTCATATCAATTTGCGGCCTCACGCACGGTATTCCCACGGGTGTCGCCTTACCAGGGCCCAGGACCGTTTGCGCCTTTTGGCTCACGTATATGATAGTGTCGCTAGCATCCATATGACAGAGAACCCGGGCCGACATGGCTAGTCGTGAACCCAAAGCGGCACTAACCCATGGGGACAGACATACATGAATCAACTTGAGCATGTCGATTGCCAGCTGACGTGTGAATCCGGGTGCAGTAACCTTTGGGCTAACAGGACTCAGGGAACCCGGGCTGTAGCAGGCTAGGCAGGACTCCGGATGTCACCGCGTGACATTTCCCCAAAGGAACAAACACGAGGAGCGAAGTGAAACACATGCCGGCCACCAAGCGTCCCGAGCAGTAGTCTTTGGGCTAAGCGAGGACTCCGGTGAACCGGCTTGTCAGAGCGGACTGCTATGGCTCAAGGAAGCACTAGACTACATTTCCCCATAAGAGAGGCTGCCAAGGATAAACAACTAGATTGTCGGATCCCACACATACCAAGGATTTCAAACATACACACAATATGCTCGATATGTGTAAATACAACATGGCATCACAACATAACTCTCTGACTCAAATATTTATTCATTAGGCTCCGAGGAGCGAGATATTACAAACATGGGTCTCATGACCCAACATACAGAGCATACAAGCAACAAGCACAAGCGGAAGCTTAACATGTCCGAAAGTACGTACATCTACAAATGAAAAAGGTTGAGAAGCCCGACTATCTACCAGATCCTGCCGAGGGCACAAGATCGTGGCCGAGGTATCAAGCTAAACGTCGGGTCGACAGCGGAACTATTAGCGCAGGCCCGAAGTCTCTCTGCAAAAACATAAAATGGGCAAGCGTGAGTACAAATGCACCCAGCAAGACTTACATCGTAACTAACTACATATGCATCGGTATCAACAAAGGGGGTGGTGGAGTTTAAGCTGCAGCAAGCCAGCTTTGACTCGGTAGCTATCTGAACTACGCCTCTGCAAGTAACTCTTTTGAGGTGGCGCACGAGTCCACATATTCACCATATCAATACACCACTATGGATCCGCCTCCGTCTACCTACGAGAACGCCATCCATAGCACTCACGCTATCTTGTGCATTTTAGAGTATCCACTTTCACTTGTCTATGAACTGTCTCGAGCAACCCGAAGTCCTTTACCGCGGACACGGCTATTCAATAGATCATATTAACCCCTGCAGGGGTGTACTTCTTCACACACGCTCTCGCCACTTACCGCCATGTACACCTCGTGGTATCTCGGCAACCTATAAGCGGAAGCTTTGGCGAGGAGTCGGCCACGGCCTCACTAACCACACAAGTCTCTAGTCCAGGTTTATCGCCTATTTGGGTTCCATCCATAAGGAGATCCGGCCGGGTGTCGCTCCACGGCCCCAAACGATGTGTGCAGGGTTCCCAAGCCCACCTCGACGGGTGGTTCTCGCTTGGTACACACCGTGCCCACGGTGCCTAGTCTCATCCCAAGCCCACCTGCACGGGTGCCACTTGGTAGACTACTAACACTACCTACAAACACCGTAAACTAGTTGCAACTCCTCGGCAGAGATCGGGTTGACTAATAAGTCGAGAGGGGCACTTAAGCATTCCAATGCGTGGTAGTAACTGTTCATGGATCACAAACACAGAACTTCGAGTTCCGAGGACGGCTGCAATGAGACAACCCACCATGTACTCCTACATGGCCTCTCACCGCTACCTTTACCAAATCGTGTTCACACACTTAGCTCTCAACAAAGGGACATGTTCAGACACCTCCGATTCATCCCCGATGAATCGGACCTGACTCAACTCTAAGCGATAGCAGTGCATGACAAACAAGCATGAATGAGTAGGCACAACAGGGCTCAAACAACTCCTACTCATGCTAGTGGGTTTCATCTATTTCTTGTGGAATGACAGGTCATGCGAGAGGATAAAGGGGTTCAGCCTACACGCAGCAAAGTAATGTATGAATCGTTGTTGTCCTAATGCGTAAAAGAGTAGGAGCGAGAGAGTGGGATTGTATCGGAATGAACAAGGGGGTTTTGCTTGCCTGGCACTTCTGAAGATAATATAGTTCTTCATCGGTGTCATCGAACACGTCGTCGGAACATCGTCTACTGGGAGGGCATAACACCGGCAAACAAGAAAGAACACCATCAATGCAATGCAACAATATGATGCATGAATGTGACATGGCAATATGCTGTTGATTGAGCTAATGCATCTAGCAACAAGTTAAATGAAGTTGGTTTGAACCTTAGGTTCAAATTCAAACTTCATATGTGAAGGTGTAAATGCCCTTTATATGATTTGTCCTAAAAGCAGCCATAAGTTGTTCTAACATGCATGAAAATGGTGCAGATGATTAGATTGGATTTTTCTGATCATTTTTCATATATAATTTATCTCATTCTGAGTTACGGTTGAATTTATATGAATTTTGGAAGTTTATAACATTTTCTGGAATTTCCTGGCTATTTTAGAATTAAACTAATTCCAGAAGAGAGTTTACTGCATCAGCATGACATCATGATGATGCCAGCAGGTCAACAGGCGACCCAGGTCAAAATGACAGGTGGGTCCCCGTGTCGATGATTAACCTAACTAACTTGGTTAATTGGCATTTAACTTAAACTAACCATGGTTAATTAGGCGGGCTGGCCCGCATGTTCTGAAACGAGGAGGTCAAACTACGCTGGCGGCTCGGCGCTTGGCGACTACAAAGCGCTGGGTCGAGGAGCCCCGAAAACACCCACGAGGCTCCGGTTTTGAACGCGGATTACGGCTAAGGGGCCTTTGGGACTCGTAGCGCGTTCAGCGATGTCGGCCGCTTCACCGGAGGTGCCGGAGTTAATGGCGGCGTCGAGTTAACGGTGGCGGAGCCACGGGTTTGAGCGGCACGGGCTACGGGAGCGAGGTGCCCATATGACGGGTCTCACGGCTCCCCAGGGTCACCAGGAGCACGGAGGGCGACAGAGCAGAAGCGGGAGGAGCTCGGCAACCAGCGAGGCAGCGGCCATGGCGGACGGCTGTGCTTTCGGGCACATGGGCGAGTGCAACAACACGACGGAACGAAACAGAAACGAGGGAGGGGAAACGGGCAGGAGCTCACATGGACCCGGAATAACAGCTCGGGAGCCTCGGGGACGGCGTGGCTACGACGAATCCATCGACGGCGTTCCGCGGCAGGAGGTTGAAGACGACGCCGATGGAGGCTCCACAGGGCGTCCAGAGACGCGCGGCTTGGCGGGGAGGACGAGGGCTATGGCGCGGAGCTTTTGGACTCGTCGAGAGGCGTGGGGGTAGTATGGCCGTGGTGGTGACGTCAGCGGCCAGCAAGCTCCGCTTCGGGAAGAAAGCAGAGGAGCAAGGGGAAGAGAGATCCAGAGCGAGGGAGAAGCGAGAGGGGTCCAGGGGGGTCAGGCGGTGCCGAGGAGGGAGGCTTCGAGGCGCCTTGGTGAGGCAAAGCAGGTGGAAGAGGCGTGGCGCCTTGCTTGGCGTGCGTCTGTTGTCTCCCTCCTCTCTGCCCTCTTGGCAGAGGTAGGTGATGACTGCACGGGCGGTGTGGTGGGGCTGGGCGGCCACAGGGGTTTGGCTAGGTAAGTGGGCTGCCGTAAACTCTCTCTCTCTCTTTATTTCCTTTTTCTATTTTACGTAATTGTGTTTGGCTTTATTAAAAATGCGGGGCATTTCCAAAATCATGGAACTGCTCAATGTCACTGTTTGGAAAATTTCCAACAGCAAACATTTCAGTTTGTGATTATTTGAGCATTTAAAATATTAATTAGAATTTAAATGCCCAAATGCAAATATCATATGATTTAATTCAAAAATCCAGAATGGCCTAGAAAAATGTGCACCATTTTTGGGAGAGGTTCTAGACCAATTCAAAAATGATGAACTTTTGTGAAGGGCATTTTGGGTTCATTGAAATGTTTTTTTCAGTTGAACCTGGTATTTTCAGGGTGGTGCTAGGGTTTGTTGATCCCCATTTCAGGTTTAAGAGAAATTTAAACATGATGCAACACAAGACTAGCTAACCCAGGCGCATCTTAACTAGGGATGTGACAACTCACCCCCACTAAGCAAGAATCTCGTCCGAGATTCTAGACGTAAAGATAGCGAGCGAAGGGAACACGAAGCTAGCACAATCTTCACGATCCAGGTTGTACTTCATAAGAGCGTTGATTCGGTCACCATATTTGTCTCGATGTCTTGCCCTGAGAACTTGAACTAACATGACAATGAGAGGGAAAGAAAGATTCTAGAAGGACCGATCTTATCGAAGGTCGAACAACTTAGGATCAACTCACGGAATGAGACATAGCAACATCTCTCGAGCTGAGACACGAAGCACACATCTAGAGGAGGTGACTCGTAGGAATATCCCTTAAGTGGCAAAAAGAATTACCTTTGATTCAGAGATCATCGAAACTCTTTATACCAAAATTTCAAGGCAATTCTCGGCGATCATTTGGAGGAGTCGGTAGAATGGCATGTCCGGATTAGAATGAATGATGTGGATTACCTTGTTGAAAACAACACAAGGGATGATTTTAGTAACTGAGGAGAAGCTCAACGGAAGAGAGTGAGTCCACTGTTTGAAAAGTTATAGCATAACCGAGGAAACCAAGAGCAAGCCCAGTTAGTGCCGATGATAACACCTAGCGCTTGTGCGTGCTCTCAAGAACTTGAGCATCTCCATATTCATTAAGGTTTTACCAATATCCGTGTCAAGGATCCTGGCAACACAACATACTACCATGAGGACGATGCAGATGCAAAAGGGGATAACACCTTCTCAGATTTCACCTTAGCGGGGCCAAGGGAACAAAATCTGGATGATCGACCGAGAGACATTTAGCACTCTGCTTCTAATGTTCTCCTTGATGTGCTAGCTACCACAGTCATGCTTAAAAAGCATCAACATGGCCATCAAGTAAAGGTCGGACTTCGGGAGCACAAAATCCATAAGGAACAACTTCTAGAATTAAGTCATCTGAAATCCTCATGGGAAGTGACCAAAGCGGCTTAAATAAGATACCACAATAATAGTGCTTCCAGCTAGGTGCGTCCGCTTCACTGGAACCTATATCATAGTTCTTGGGAGAAATTCCAACCATCATATCTGCCTGAGATTCAGATATGGTTGGTAACAGGGTGATTCAGACAATGTGTCTGGAAAACAAATTTGCAACACAAACCGACGAGATGACATTGCGAGATTCTCGGGGAGTGAACTACGATAGCAAGCTCCAAAACATGAGCTGGTTCTGCTACAACATGTGAACGTGTTGTCGAGACAAGCATGAACACATAGTAGTCTTATAATAAAATGCTACCGAAGTTCGAGAGGGGAACCATCATCGAGGATATCGAGGTCCTAACATAAGTCATGATTAGCTCTTATGAAGGAACTCCTTCTCCTTGAACAAATCAATCAGTGGCTTGGGGTGCTAGGAATTGCATAAGGAATGAAGATGATCAGTCTATCAGACCATAGAATACCTTGCACAGGCATGACTGACTTGGGATGATTCCAGAGGAAACAAAACAAACCTTTCTCAAATTAATGGCGGCAACTTACACCTAAAGCACATGAATTCGAGGAAGCCACTTTTTCCATCCAAGCATAGGCTTCATGAACGGAACACGAAGGCACTGCTTACAAGGTTTTCAACACTAGGTTGATGTTCAACACGAATCAGGGGGAGACAAAAAGCTGCTTATGAGCTCAACCGCAACTCATCGGAGTTCCCATATCACTGGACTTCCACCATCATGTGAACACGGTGATAGCATTGGTCAGACCAAAAGATGTAATGGTGTATGCTCGAGGGATCAACCACGAGTAAGACAACATTACGAACATCGTTGGTTCTGATTTGACTTGACGATAGCCCATACTCAAGTCAAGGTTTGGACAAGACGATAGATTCAACAACCGATCCCGAGGAACAATCGATGAAGATATCATGTCTCTTCAATACACACACGAACACATGGATATCCCTTTGGAACGAACTAAGTTGGGCAAGCTTTTATCTTCCAACTCTCCAAGTTATTGTTTAGCTTAACCAACTAGCACAGGGGTATCCAACACAGGTTCTTGGAGAAGGGGTGGTTTATAAGAAAACCAACTTGATTACGAGCTCAACATAGCGGTCAGGTGACAACCTGGTGATACTTCCGAGAAGATAATCAGAAAATCACGAACCACCGATATGTTACTAAGCTCGAGAACAATCTTGCTTTTCGAGGCAAGACGATATGATCAAAGAAGCGAGGATTGACACAATCCTAACTCATTGATAGAAGAGTGCACCAAGAAAAATGGACTAGGTAGCACGATCGGTCTTAGAATGATAATTCAATAACCAAGACGCTAAGAATGAGAGTATTGTCCATTAACTACCAAGCAACGGAGTTGCTAGTAGTATTGATTTCGCACATCACGGTACACTTGTCGGCATTCCGGTTACAATAACACGAGAACCGAGGAATGAACAATGATGGCAAGAAGTATTACTGCGTCAAGAATTCATAAGAGGTAGTGCAATTCTCATGACAATCTTGACATAAGATGGTAACACTCCAAGGTGCAATGAGCAAAAAGCTGGTTTGGCATTTTGATCCGCGGAATACAATTGCTTTGACCCAATCCTGGATATGGATGAGGTACTGGAGTTTGTTTCTCCTAATCATTCCGGAATAGAATGGCTTGACGGACCACATGAGTAATAGGCATCGATAACATGAATGCACAACTACTCCTGACTATCAATTGACAGACGGGGGTCAGAATACAACTAAGGAGGAACAACTCGAGAAACATATAACTTTTTGAGTTGTGGGTGCATAGATTAGTATGTCGAGCGAAGCTCAACATTTCTTCCGGATAACCCATGCGGAAAGGGTAGAACTGGCAGATTCACAATTATGAATGGAGAACTCCTCGAGAGCACTCTGGTTGTGATCTTTTGGTTCAAAAGAACTCCTGCCAAGAATGGTTCATGGTATTTGGAAGAATGATATACCACGGACCTCGAGGACTATCACAAATTTACTAATATCCTAAGGAACGAGCAAACACTATCAACAGAAGGTAAGTAGGGTGAATCTTGGGTCAAGAACCCAGGAGTAGAATACCTACTACTAAATGACATCACGGGCTGCTTTCGAGAAATGGTGGCCAGAATCATCACACTGGGGATGCAAAGCATTGCTAGATTACTAAGTGGTCCTCTAAGACACCTAGGGTCATAATAATAACTCCAACATAAATGTCAAGGCAATAAATTACCTCAACGCACCGGTTAGTGTCCCTATTCTGACCATAAAGGACATCGGAAATGGAAAGAAAGGATTTGCAAATGCATTAGATTATTTAGAGACCTGGGTTGACTCGGACAGCATAACGGCTGTAAATGCTCAAAAACATTTGAGACAGCCTGCAAAAGGGTGGCATAACCACTCAACATCACAAAATCAAGGTTCTGAGACCAACTATGAACACACGGAAGTAGTAGAAACTGAACTGGGGCTTGAAACCAACAATCTTAAAAGTCTATGGATTAGTAACACGTCATCCTGATAGATAGATGAGAAGGCCTAGTTCTTAATCCCCGTAGAAAAGAAGAGGATGACTCAGATCAGAAGGCCATGAGGTATAAGGAGTAAAAAGAGCCTTACGTTCCCTTCCACAATCAATTCCCTTACATAACTAAAGCATTTCTAGACACAACTTGACCCGGTTTGGCTTGGTAATCCTCTGAGCGATCGACCTCACGATACCAAAAGCTGTCGAGGACCCGATTCCAAGTCACATCGATCTAGTGGTAACACCTCATATCACTTTGACCTCATGCACGGTATTCCACGGGTGTCGCCTTACCAGGCCGGGACCGTTTCGCCTTTTGGCTCACGTATATGACAGTGCCGCTAACATCCATATGACAGAGAACCGGGCCGACATGGCTGGTCGTGGAACCCAAAGCGGCACTAACCCATGGGGACAGGCATACATGAATCAACCGAGCATGTTGGTCGACAGCGTGTGAATCCGGGTTGTAGCACTAGGCTAACAGGACTCCGGGAACCCGGCTGTAGCAGCAGCTAAGCAGGACTCCGGATGTCACCGCGTGACATTTCCCGAAGGAATGCAGAACCACGAGAACGAAGTGAAACACATGCCCGGCAGTCAAGCGTCTGGCAGTAGTGCTGGGCTAGCAGGACTCCGGTGAACCGTGCTGTAGCGGACTGCTATGGCTCATGGAAGCACTAGACTACATTTCCCCATAAGAGAGGCTGCCAAGGATAAACAACTAGATTGTCGGATCCCACACATACCAAGCATTTCAAACATACACACAATATGCTCGATATGTGTAAATACAACATAGCATCACAACATAACTCTCTGACTCAAATATTTATTCATTAGGCTCCGAGGAGGCGAGATATTACAAACATGGGTCTCATGACCCAACATACGAAACATACAAGCAACAAGCACAAGCGGAAGCTTAACATGTCCGAGTACGAGACATCTACAAATGAAAAAAGGTTGAGAAGCACGACTATCTACCGAGATCTGCCGAGGCACAAGATCGTAGGCTGAGGTATCAAGCTAAACGTCAAGTCCACAGCGGAACTATTAGCGAGACTGAAGTCTCTCTGCAAAAACATAAAATGGGCAAACGTGAGTACAAATGCACCCAGCAAGACTTACATCAGAACTAACTACATATGCATCGGTATCAACAAAGGGGGTGGTGGAGTTTAACTGCAGCAAGCTAGCTTTGACTCGGCGGCTATCCTGAACTACGTCTGCAAGTAACTCTTTTGAGGTGGCGCACACGAGTCCACATATTCACCATATCAATACACCACTATGGATCCGCTCCCGTCTAACTACGAGAACGCCATCCATAGCACTCACGCTTATCTTGCGCATTTTAGAGTATCCACTTTCACTTGTCTATGAACTGTACGGGCAACCAAGAAGTCCTTTACCGCGGACACGGCTATTCGAATAGATCATATTAACCCTGCAGGGGTGTACTTCTTCACACACGCTCTCGCCACTTACCGCCATGTACACCTCGTGTATCTCGGCAACCTATAAGCGGAAGCCTGGCGAGGGAGTCGGCCACGACCTGACTAACCACACAAGTCTCTAGTCCAGGTTTATCGCCTATCCGGGTTCCATCCGCAAGGAGATCCGGCCGGTGTCGCTCGGCCCCCAAAGCGATGTGTCTGCAGGGTTCCCAAGCCCACCTCAGCGGGTGGTTCTCGCTTAGTACACCGTGCCACGGTGCTTAGTCTGTCCCAAGCCCACATGCACGGGTGCCACACAGTAGACTACTAACACTACCTACAAACACCGGAAACTAGTTGCAACTCACGGGCCGGAGATCGAGGTTGATTAATAAGTCGAGAGGGGCACTTAAGCATTCCAATGCGTGGTAGTAATCGCTCATGGATCACAACCACGAGAACTCAGTTCCTGAGGACGACTGCAATGAGACAACCCACCATGTACTCCTACATGGCCTCTCACCGCTACCTTTACCAAATCGTGTTCACACACTTAGCTCTCAACAGTAGGACATGTTCAGACACCTCCGATTCATCCCTGATGAATCAGACGTGACTCAACTCTAAGCGATGGCGAGGCATGACAAACAAGCATGAATGAGTAGGCACAACAGGGCTCAAACAACTCCTACTCATGCTAGTGGGTTTCATCTATTTCTTTGTGGAATGACAGGTCATGCGAGAGGATAAAGGGTTCAGCTACTGCGGCAAGTAGCAGATGAATCATTGTTGTCCTAATGCAGTAAAAGAGAGCGAGGAGCGAGAGAGTGGGATTGTATCGGAATGAACAAGGGGTTTTGCTTGCCTGGCACTTCTGAAGATAATATAGTTCTTCATCGGTGTCATCGAACACGTCCTCGGAACGTCGTCTACTGGGAGGGGATAACACCGGCAAACAAGAAAGAACACCATCAATGCAATGCAACAATATGATGCATGAATGTGACATGGCAATATGCTGTTGATTGAGCTAATGCATCTAGCAACAATTTAAATGAAGTTGGTTTGAACCTTAGGTTCAAATTCAAACTTCATATGTGAAGGTTTAAATGCCCTTTATATTATTTGTCCTAAACAGCAGCCATAAGTTGTTCTAACATGCATGAAAATGGTACAGATGGATAGATTGGATTTTTCTGATCATTTTTCATATATAATTTATCTCATTCTGAGTTACGGTTGAATTTATATGAATTTTGGAAGTTTATAACATTTTCTGGAATTTCCTGGCTATTTTAGAATTAAACTAATTCTAGAAGAGAGTTTACTGCGTCAGCATGACATCATGATGATGTCAGCAGGTGAACGGTCGACCCAGGTCAAAATGACAGGTGGGTCCCCCGTGTCAGTGATTAACCTAACTAACTTGGTTAATTGGCATTTAACTTAAACTAACCAGGGTTAATTAGGCGGGCTGGGCCCGCATGTTACAGAGCCAGGGGAGGTCAAACTCGCCGGCGGCTCGACGCCGGCGACTACAGGCGTGGTCGAGGAGCCCTGAAAACACCCACAGGGCTCGGTTTTGAACGCGGATTACGGCTCTGAGGGCTGGGACTTCAGCCAGCGCGTTCGGCAGTGTAAGCGGCTTCACCGGAGGTGGCGGAGTTGACGGCGGCGTCAGGTTAACGGTGGCGAGCCACGGGTTTGAGCCTTGCAGGGGCTACGGAGCCAGGGTGCCCATATGAGGGGGTCTGGCTCCTCGGGGTCACCAGGAGCACGGAGGCGGCAGATCAGAGCGGGAGGAGCTCGGCAACCAAGCAGTGGCAGCGGCCATGGCGGACTGACTGTGCTTTCCGGGCACATGGGCGAGGGGTGCAACAAAGACGGAACGCAAGCGAAACGAGGGAGAAGCAGGCGCAGGATCTCCACGAGGACCCGGAAGAACAGCTCGGGAGCCTCGGGGGCGGCGTGGCGGCAGCGAATCCATCGACAGCGTTCAGCGGCAGGAGGTTGAAGACGGCGCCGATGGAGGCTCCACGAGGCGTCCGGAGACGCCTGCAGCTTGGCGGGGAGGACGAGGGCTACGGCGCGGAGCTTTTGGACTCGTCAGAGAGGCGTGGGGGTAGCTGTGGCCGTGGTGGTGACGTGTAGCGACGGCGAGCTCCTCTCAGGGAAGAAAGCGGAGGAGCAAGGGGAAGAGAGATCCAGAGAGCGAGGGAGAAGCAGAGGGGGTCCAGAGCAGCGTCGAAGAGGGGCTTCGAGGCGCCTTGGTGAGGTAGGCGAGCAGGGAGGAGGCGTGGCGCCTTGCGCGTGCGTGCGCTGTCTCCCTCCTCTGCCTACTGGCAGAGGTAGGTGATGACTGGCATGGGCCAGGTGGTGGGCTGGCCGGCTACAGGGGTTTGGCTAGGTAAGTGGGCTGCCAGGTAAACTCTCTCTCTCTTTATTTCCTTTTTTCTATTTTCTGTAATTGTGTTTGGCTTTATTAAAATGCGGGGCATTTCCAAAATCATGGAACTGCTCAATGTCACTGTTTGGAATATTTCCAACGACAAACATTTCAGTTTGTGATTATTTGAGCATTTAAAATATTAATTAGAATTTAAATGCCCAAATACAAATATCATATGATTTAATTCAAAAATCCAGAATGGCCTAGAAAAATGTGTACCATTTTTGGGAGAGGTTCTAGACCAATTCAAAAATGATGAACTTTTGTGAAGGGCATTTTGGGTTCATTGAAATGTTTTTTTCAGTTGAACCTGGTGTTTTCAGGGTGGTGCTAGGGTTTGTTGATCCCCATTTCAGGTTTAAGAGAAATTTAAACATGATGCAACACAAGACTAGCTAACCCAGAGCAGACCAGAACTAGGGATGTGACAGGGCCATGCAAAATTCACAGCACACCGGATACCATGCCAACACACAGCCTTAGAGCATGTTGGATACTCCCGCAGGTGGCCAAGAGCGGTGAGGATCTCCTCATAAACAATAACGCAGAGCACTGTCGGATTTCGGGTTCCGGCAGTCCCTCTAGATTCGAACTCTGGGGTGCAGCGGAGATCACACCTCCAACCTACCTACGTCTCGTCGCCTCGCAAGGATCTAAACTGCACAAAGAACAACACAAGGGACACGAGGGTTTATACTGGTTCAGGCTACCATTGTGGTGTAATACCCTACTCTAGTTTGTGGTGTGGTGGATTACCTCAGGGGCTGATGATGAACAATACAAGGAAGAACTGCCTCGCGAGGTGACGAGTTCTTCTGGTGGTGGATCTGGCTAAGGTTCTTCCTCTTCATTCTTCTCTCGCTTCTCGCCTCCTAGGGTTCTATCAGATGCCTTCTTTCAGATGCCTCCTAGGGCTCTATCCGCTTGCTTTTAGGTGCCTCTACTCTGTGGTGGCTAGTCCTATTTATAGAGCAAGACCCTGGTCCTCTTCCCAAATATTGAGCGGGAAGGGCGCTAACAATTGGCCATTTTGAAGGGGAACATCTAGTACACTTATCCTGACTAAAGTCGGTCCTCGCCGCCAAAGGCTCGAGCAGTGGCCTTGGCTTGGGCTCCACGATGACCTCCTTCCTGCCGTTCTGCTGGTCTTGGTCTTGTTGCACCAAAATGGTTGCCTTTGCTTGATACTCTTACTGCGCTTGCTCCCTTTGCACCAAAGAGGAAACAAGGACTCCAGCGCAGCCGTCGCCCACTTGGCGCCCGCCCGGCCTCGGTCGTCATGGCTTATGCGTCATGGACACGTCGTGAGGTACCCGCCTTGATCTCTCCGCCTCCTCGCGAGCCAAGCTGATGAGGTCGTGGCACGAGGAAGCTTTACGTCGTCCGCCCATGTAGGCTTGGCCCCTCGTGAGGGTCTTGAGCTTGTGTTGATGAATATGGGCCATCTGGGCCACTCCTTGAAACCATGCCGCAGTGACGGCAAATCTGGTACCCCTGCTCCCCGGAACGCCGACAAGAGCCCCGGCGCCCAAAGCGGCGCTGGACTTGGCTTAGCGAGAAGCGAAGGGCAAGTGTGAGCGCCGGGCCCCAACAACATTTGGCCTTGGGCGCCAGCGTGGCGTTGATTGGACGCGGGCGTCCTGCTTCCTCTGACGCCTCGGAATCAAGACGAATTGACAAACGAAGCGGTACCGGCCAGGCTTACCCTCTTTGCCCTCTTGATCGTTGCCCAGATCCCTTTCTCGTTCTCATCCTTCACCTTCCGAAACCCCCAGATCTAATCCAACCCTGCGTCCTAGCAAGGCATGGCGCCTTGCCAGACCCCGGCCGGAGCTTGGTTCTCGCCCACTTTGGATCCTCTGAATGTGTCGGAGAAGAGCCTTGCTCGGATGCGCCAGATGATGGCGGCGCAAAGGCAATGAGAAGCGGCGGTGCTCAAGGTCGGCTCCGCCCTTCCCGAGGACCAAGGAAGCACCTTCTACCCGCTCTTCGTGGAGCGCCATCGCCGCCCGATGCAGTGCCGCCCTTCTCCGAGTTCTTCTTTTCTGTCCTCCGCCATTACATCCTGCAAGCTCTGGACCTCCACCCCAACTCTGTTCTTCTCCTCGCGATCTTCGCCTACTACTGCAAGGCTCATGTCGGGGTACAGCCCTTAGTGGCCTTGCTACGCCATTACTTTTACCTCCGGATTTCTCGCGGCCCCATTACTGCGTGCGCGAGCTTCATTGCGTACTCCAGCTCCAATGCTATCTCGAAGCCTGGGAAGAGGATTGAAGGCTTCCGGAGCAAGTGGGTTATGGTGGACGCTGGGCGCATCCACCCCCGGCTGATCCTGCCCACGAGGCAGCCTGAGTCCGTCGACGCTTGGTCTCGCGCGGAGCTCGTCGATCCTCGCGCGAAGCCAGTGTTGGAGAGGATGGACGCGGACCTGTGGCCGGGCAACATGGCGTCGGCGAAGCTGACCGGGGCGTCGCTCCTGAGGGAGTTCCTGGAGCACCGGGTGGCCGCTTTGGCGATGTCGCTCCGGCTGTGGAGGCTTTGCCCGAGCCTCGTAGTCTTGGCCGACGAAGATCTGGCCGCGGTCCTCCAATCCTTGGTCGGGGAGGCGTGGCGAGGCCGGAGGGTGCTCCTGTACCCCTGTTCGCCGGGATGATTGGGAGCAGGTGGTGAACTCCATGCTCGCTTTCAAGCAGGGACGGGCCTGTGCCGCGGAGGTTCCGGAGGACCGGCTGACCCTGGTGAACGTATCCTCGGGCGACTCCGGCAGAGAGGAGGAAGAAGAGGAGCAGGGAGGGCAGCCCGATTCTGAGGCGACCGACGGGGAGTCAAGTGTGCCCCTCCCTCGGCGCAGGTCCC
Source organism: Aegilops bicornis (assembly GCA_021605145.1). Lineage (NCBI taxonomy): Eukaryota > Viridiplantae > Streptophyta > Magnoliopsida > Poales > Poaceae > Aegilops > Aegilops bicornis. The sequence continues at coordinate 464,099,785 of CM038671.1, forward strand.
GCGCTCTTCGTGTCATGCCGGATGACGGCGAGGATGGGGACGAGCGAGGCGGTGAATGCTCGCCCCTGATCCCGAAGAAGGACAGGACGGGGCTGGTTCTCCGCGGGCTCGCTCCGGCTCCGAGGCGATCTCCAGACGTGCCTCCTGCTCCCGAGTCTCTTGAGGTTGACCCCAGCAGCCGGCTCTCGGGCTTCAAGTTCGGCCGGAGGTTGCTTGAGCCCGCGAGCGATGATCAGTAAGTGCTTGGCTCTCGTTTGGCTTCTTGCTTCGTTGCTGAGGCTTGACGTTCATATTCTTTGGCTAGGATGGCGCTGTAAAAAAAGCTGAAGGGGGCCCCTTGAGGCTTAAATGCAGGGCAGCATTTCTGCCCACGGGAGAAAGGGTACGGCAAGGCCCAGGCTTCTCCTGCCCGGTCATCCTCGCGAGGCCAGGCGGGGTGTGCTGGGGCGAGCTCAGCCCCCGTGGCCCGAGCGACTCTCGAGGCACCTTCGCCTGACGCCACCGCCACAGTCGTCGGGGCGCAGAAGGTCCCCACTCATGGTGCCATGATCTCACTGCCGTCTTCTCCTCCTACTCCGCCAACTACCATTTCTCCGACTCCGTCTACTGTCCTGGATCGTGCTGCTGCTGAATTAGACCGGCTGTGAGGAGATCTCCAGGGCGCGGACCCTCGCCTAGTGGCCGGGCGCCTGGAGCTTGCTTCTGGCTGGGTCAGCTCTGATGCTTCAATTCGAGCGGCGCTGGTTCAGGCCGCGACGGCCTGCGACGAGGAAAAATAGGCCATCCTTCAGGCCAAGGCCACTCGTGATGCTACCTTGGGGGAGGTTGCGGATGTTTGGGGTCGCTGCAAGGCGCTGGAGAGCGAGCTGCAGGGCCTTCACGACCAGCTCGCCAAGGAGGCCCGTGACCGCCAGGAGAAGGAGGCGGAAGTGAAGGCCCGCGAGACCGCCACCAAGGACCGGGATGCCGAGCTTGATGAGTGCCATGGCCGCTTAGATACGACTGAGCAGGCATTGGAGGCGAGGAAGATCGAGTACGGGCCAGCAAGCTGGTCCTGGCCGAGGACCACGTGGCCTTCGCGAAGATGAAGGAGAAGGCTCGCGCCTTGCTGAAGACGCTTTATGACAGCGGCCTGGAGAGTCCGCTAGCCGGCGCCGAGGACGGTCCCGCCAAGTTGCTACCCTTCCTCGTCCGCGCCCTTGAAGATGTCGCGATTGGCCTGGGCCCCACGGCTGAGGCTGAGGCGCGTGTCCTTTCTTCTGCGGCACTGACGCGCGTCTTCACCCACGTCTACCTTCGCGACCCCAACGTTGATCTGGACAGCCTTCTGGAGCCCATGAGTGGTGAGATTGCCGCTACCGCCGCTGAAGCTGTGAAGGGTCGAGCGGAGGCTCTGCTGGCGAGGTTCCGTGCCTTCAGCACCAAGCCAAGGCGAGGTGCTGCCGATCTCGAGGCTCCACGAGGCGAACCTGCCCAAGAGGCTCCGCCGCCAATGATGGCGCTGCCGGAAAGTGACCCCTTCCGTGGCTCGTCACGCTTTCAGCTCACACGCAACATGCATCATGCCTCGTGGAGGCGTTTAAACTTGTGTTTGGCGTTGTGAAAACAATTATGGACTGTAATATTTGCTTTTGAATTCCTCGAGATTTGCGCTTTTCCTTCCTACTTGCTTGTGTTCTACGTCGGCAGAGCCCGGCCCCGCGCATACCTCAGCCGATGTTAGCCCCAACCGGAGACCAGGACGGGACCAAGGAGTGAGGGGCTACGTGACCAGTTAGGCTCCTGAGTCGCGATGCTCAGGAGTCCCCCTTGACACGCGAATAGCAAGTAGGGAGGGGAGATGCATGAACAGATTTACCGTTCTACGTCGGAAGAGCCCGGCCCCGCGCATACCTCAACCGCCGTTAGCCTTTCGGAACTAAGGGGTGAGGGGCTACGTGACCAGTTAGGCTCCTGAGTCGCGATGCTCAGGAGTCCCCCTTGACGTTCAAACGGCCTTCGTACCTTGGCTCCGCTTTCGGGAGAGAGGCGTCTGACGGCGAACCAGGCCTGAGGGGCCTGGGCTGGGTGGCGGTATCTGGGCGTGACCTGTGCGTAGCCCCCCGGCCCCTCATGGCGGCACCCGAGGGAGGCGTTATGATGAGGCCGGGACACTAAGCTCTAGGCTCCCCTGAGAGGTTGATGCAGCCGGGGCCACCTCGATTGTTTATCACCGGTAGCTGAGCATAGCGCTTCCAGTATGTGTCACGGGCATAGCCGCTCCTCGGCAGTGTCGTCGACCAAATGAGCATGGTGCTTCCACCGGTGTGTGGAGGGGATCCCCGGGCGTGTACAGCCCCATACGACACGTGGCTGTACGATAGAGCTTGGCGAGGTGTATCTGGGCACCCATGAGCCAGTAGCAGGACTCACGGGGCCCTACCTCAAGGCGGAGTTGCGCTGGCTGCAGGCCTTTTCTTGTAATGTGCTCACTGCAAGTTTGGTTAGAATCTTAGGCGGCTCTATGTCCTCGGGTCCCGGCCCTCGAGCTAGCTCAGCCGTCGCTGGTATGCCAGGTCGCGATGCCATGGACAAGGCCAAAGGGTGAGGGCTGGAGAGCCAGTAAGGGCACGTGAGTCGCGATGCTCAGGTACCCCCCCCCCTTTAATGTGCAAGCGGCCGACATGAAGGAAGAAGGGTGCCGTGGACAGGCATCAAGTAATGATCATAAAGAGTCAAACACACGACTCGAGTAAATTCAAGAGGATACACGCCCACCGGTCAGGCCCGAGTGGCTTGGGGATAATGCAGCCGAGGGGCGCCAATAAAGCAAGCTAAAACCTGAACGAAAGGGATACACGCCGCAGGGACGGACCCACGCAGCCTGGAAATGATGCAGCCCTGAGGGCGCTCCCAGCTGAAAAGTAAAGCTCGAAGGATGTCACCTGATGATGCCGAAGATGAAGGGGTGCTGAAGTAGCGTACGTCGTGCGCTGCGGAAGCCGATCTTCACGAGCCCCCAGGCCCAGGAGCCTCGGGAGGCTCCGGAGGCGCTGGTGGCTCCTCGCGGACCATCTCCATCTCTGCCAGGACTGCGGAATGCACGGCGCTGAGCCTCGGGATGCTCCTCATGGTGAGGCGCTGGCAAGACAACAGCCACGCCGTGAGCCGTAAGGCATGCGAACATAGTTAAGGCGGCCCTTCACAGCGTCCCATGCGTGAGGGGCCGGCGCTCGAGAGGCGGCTCGGTTGAGCCACTGAGCATGTCGATGCAGACACGCAGCCCACCATCCTCGCCCGGATGGGGAGCCACGGCGGGTAAGCGGCGGCTGCCGCTCATGACTCTTGACTCCTGCAGAATGATCTCGCTGACGAACTCCTGAGGGATTTGTCCTCCTTGCCTTGCTCCTGCCTGAGGGAAACGTGCTTGGAAACACGCCTCCAAGTGGTGCCCGAGCGCCTCCCTTGTGAGCTTAGCAAAGTCGATGGCCCTCCAGGAGAGAGCCCCCGAGCCTTGCTCGAGGAGGGCGCCGGGCGTGCCTTCCTATGCGATAGAAGGAGGCACCCCTGGAACGGGCGTGGACTCTGAGGGGCCTGCCTCCCGAGGGTTATGACCAGGGGATGTCTTCTTCTTCTTAGGGACCACCTCGGGAAGCCCTCCACTCCTGCGATCTGGGTCTTCAATTGACGCGACTTGAAAAGCACGCTCCAAGGAACACACTGCGTCTCTCTCTTCACAAGGCACCGTGATGACTCCATCGCTTCCTGGCATCTTGAGGACATTGTAGCCATGATGAGTCATGGCCATGAATTTAGCCAGAGCTGGGTACCCGAGGATGGCATTGTATGGCAGGCGAATGTGCGCGACGTTGAAGTCAATGAGCTCGGTGCGGTAGTTGTCGCACGTCCCGAAGGTGACAGAAGGCGGACCTGCCCTATCGTAACTGTGGAACCATCGGTGACTCGGAGAAAAGGCTTGGTCGGCTGAAGCTGATTGTATGGCACTTGGAGATTGTTGAATGTCTCCACGGACAGGACATTGAGCCCTGATCCGCCATCGATGAGGGTCCCGTGACTTGCACATTGCTTGATTATTGGGGAACAAAGCATCGGAGGACTCCGGGCGTGGTCAAGACTTGAGCTGATCCGCCCGAGCTAAGCGTGATGGCGCATTCGACCACCGAGGGGCATGTGGCTTGAGCCCGGGAGGACTGCATTCACTTGTGAGCGAATCGCTTGAAGATCTTGCGCCGAGAGGTCTGGGGCTTGAGCTCCGCCCAGATGCAAGCGATGTGGCGGCTCACTGAAGCTCCCAGCCCCCTCGTCCTGATGATGGTCTTCATTTCTCCTTGGCTGCAATGGCAGAGGAGGGAAGCCTGCGTTGCCTTGTGGGCGATCCTCGCGAGGCTGATCCCTCCAGCCTCCCTTGCGAGGCGGGTCCCTCCAACCTCCCTCGCGAGGCTGATCCTGCAAGCGGTCCTCGCGAGGCCGGTCACGCCACCCTTGGCGAGGGCCACGGTCTTCCCAGCGTCCTCCACCACTTCCTCCTCCTCGGCCCATAGCCCGGTCGTTCCGCTGGGGCGTCGGCGTCTTATCCCATCCGCACAGCCCCGAGCTCTTGGCATTCGTTGGTGTTGTGGGTGTGGAGGTCGTGGTACACGCATCTGCGGCTGCCCTTGGATGACTTCGGGCTGATCCCTTCCTCGCTTGGTGTCCAGCCTGGTGCAAGCACGGCAGCCCCTTGCGCTTCACGTCCTTGACCTTGGGCTTCTTCTCTTATGGGTGCGGCCTACCGGCAGCTCGAGGAGGAAAGGCGTCCTTCCTCAGCCTCGGCGCACTTGGTCGCCAAGTTGAACAGCTCCAGGGATGTGCACAGGTCTTAATGGATCGCGAGCTCTTCTTTCATCTTGGCGTCACGCACACCGTCGGAGAAGGCTGAGATGATGGCCTCCTCAGACACCCTGGGGATCTTAAGGCGAGCGTTGTTGAAGCGTTGGATGAACTTCTGCAGGGTCTCCTCTGGCTGCTGCTTGATGCGGCGCAAGTCACTCATGGCTCGGGGCCGATCGCGGGTGCCTTGGAAGTTGGCGATGAATCGGTGCGCATCTCGTTCTGTGGAGGAAATCATGCCGAGCCAGATTTAGGAGCAGTGTGCACCGCCCTTGAGCGCCATGGGAAACCAATTCGCCATGACCTTCTCGTCCCTGTTGGCGGCTTCGATGCCCAGCTCATAGAGCTGAAGGAACTCCGCAGGGTCGGCCGTGCCATCGTAGCGTGGGGGCAGGTCTGGCTTGAACTTGCCCAGCTAGGCCATGCTGCGCAGCTCGGCGGTGAAGGCACGGCAGCCTGCAGTGGCCCCGGGAGGCCTTTGGTGACAGAGAGCTTGATCTTGGAGGTCCCCATGCGCTGCCGCCAGGAGCAGCGCGGGGTCTTGGCGCTACCGGAGCAGGAAGCACCAGGTCGTGGACGGGCCGATGAGGGGAGCACTCGGCAGCTTCTTGGGGGACGAGGGACCTCTTGGCAGCTCTTCTCTTCTTTGTCTTTGGTGTTGGACGGAGTGGGTTCTACCCGGGGGCCTACGCAGCGCCTTTGGGACCAAGGCGCCTTCTTGAGGGGGAGGCGCTGAGGCGCCCAGAGCTTTACATCGCCCACGCACGGCGGGGCGCGGTGCAGCGAGAGGGATGGCGCAGGGGAGCCCCCAGCGGCGCTGATGAGCTCGGTGATGCGGGCGAGCCACTCGTCGTAGAGGTCGTCGACCGGACGGTAGTGCAGCAGTTCCCGCGCCAGGAGCAACGCGGCGTGCGCATCCGCAGGAGCGCAACGGGCGTGGGACGAGGAACCGGGCCGGAGTCGGCTGACGGGTGGTGGCGATCATGACCTTTCCGCCGCACCGGCGAATCACGAAGATGACGCCTGCTACTCGTTCCCGCCCGGGCCGGTGGCGGCGTTGATGGCAAGCGACGGAACGGCAGCGGCGGCACCCGCCGGCAGGGCAAATGCAGGTGACGCGAAACAGCGAGCGCAGCGGCCTGGCCTTCAGCAGCGAGCTCGGCAGCGTCGACATGGATGCGAGGGGCGGCGAAAAGCAGGGCGGCGAAAGGCGGAGTCCGGTGGAACCCTACCTGGCGCGCCAAATGTCGGATTTCGGGTTCCGGCAGACCCTCTAGGTTCGAACTCTGGGGTGCACGCGGAGATCACACCTCCAACCTACCTACGTCTCGTCGCCTCGCAAGGATCTAAACTACACAAAGAACAACACAAGGGACACGAGGGTTTATACTGGTTCAGGCCACCATTGTGGTGTAATACCCTACTCCAGTTTGTGGTGTGGTGGATTGCCTCAGGGGCTGATGATGAACAATACAAGGAAGAACTGCCTCGCGAGGTGAGGAGTTCTTGTGGTGGTGGATCTGGCTAAGGTTCTTCCTCTTCTCTCTTCTCTCGCTTCTCGCCTCCTAGGGCTCTATCCGCTTGCTTTTAGGTGCCTCTACTCTGTGGTGGCTAGTCCTATTTATAGAGCAAGGCCCTGGTCCTCTTCCCAAATATTGAGCGGGAAGGGCGCCAACAATTGGCCATTTTGAAGGGGAACATCTAGTACACTTATCTGACTAAAGTCGGTCCTCGCTTTGCCAAAGACTCGACAGCGGTGACGCCTTGGCTTGGGCTCCACGATGACCTCCTTTCCGCCGCTCTGCTGGTCTTGGACTTGTTGCACCAAAATGGTTGCCTTTGCTTGATACTCTTGCCTGCGCTTGCTCCCTTTGCACCAAAGAGGAAACAAGGACTCTGCACAGGCCGGCGCCCGCCTGGCGCCCGCCCGGCCTCGGTCGTCATGGCTTGAGTCATGGACACCTCGTGAGGTACCCTGCCTTGATCTCTCTGCCTCCTCGCGAGCCAGCTTGATGAGTCCGTGCCTGAGGAAGCTTTCTGTCGTCCGCCCCGTGAGGCTTGGCCCCTCGCGAGGGTCTTGAGCTTGTGTTGATGAAGATGGGCCGTACTGGGGCACTCCTTGAGCCACGCCGCAGGCCGTAGGCAGGCAAGTCTGGGTACCCCCGTTCCCAGAACGCCGACAAGCACCATCCCTTGGAAAATAACAATATAGTATTGACAGTCTTCGAGACCTTCTCCTCAAACAATAGGCGCAAGCGAGCACTCCGAGGCCTTGCGGAAGTCTGCCACGTCGCAGCAATAAATCCATGGAACGACACGGCTATAACCTTCAATGCTAGTGACGAACCTCAACTCCGAACAGCCCGAGCACCAGCCGCCTTGGTCCTTAGTCCAATTGTGGACGGCTTACGGCTTACTAAAGTGCTCATGGACGGTGGCAGCGGATTAAACCTCATCTACGAGGAGACTCTTAACAAAATGGAAATAGACAAGAGCCGCATTAAGCAAAGAAGCACGAACTTCAGAGGAATCATCCCTAGTCGGGAGGCACGATGTGCGGGAAAAATCACACTGTGTGGTATTCGGCACGCGGAGAATTATAGGTCCGAAGAAATCACATTCCAAGTGGCCCCGTTCAGTAGCGGATACCACGCCCTTTTAGGGCGGGAGGCATTCACGATCTACCAAGCTATACCCCATTACGGGTACATGAAGCTCAAAATGCCCGGGCGCAACGAAATCATCACTCTAGCTAGTGATTCGGACATAGCACTCCGCGCCAAAAATAAAACCGCCGCACTAGCCCTCGAAGTGTTATCCAAAGCCCTCATGTCAAGAACTAATCGCGGCTGCGCTCCACAAAGGCAGGGGACGACATGATACTCGACAAAAGACCCAAGTCCACCTCTTTTAAAGCAGCGGACGAAATAGTCAAATTCCAGGTCCACCAAACGGACCCCACAAAAACAGCATCCATCGGGCAAAGCTGGGGCCCACTACCGACGCCGCATTGCGGGAGTTCTTGCGCGAAAATTGGGACATATTCGCCTGGCATCCTTCGGACATGCCAGAATCCCACGCCTGGCCGGGCCGAGCACAGCCTTAACATTCTAAAGGGGTTCAAGCCGGTCAAGCAGACTCTCCGGCATTTCTCCGAGCCTAAGCGACAAGCCAGGAGAGAAGAGCTAGCCAAGTTACTTGAGGCCGGATTCATCAGAGAAATAAAACATCCGGACTGGCTAGCAAACCTGGTGATGGTACCAAAGAAGGACAAATCCCGGTGCCTATGTGTCGATTTCAAGGACCTTAACAAGGCTTGCCCCAAGGATCCCTTCCCCCTCCCCCGCATCGACCAAATTATCGACGCTACTGCAGGACACGATTCATTGTGTTTCCTCGACGCATACTCCGGATACCATCAAATTAAGATGGCAGAGTCCGATCAAGCCGCAACAGCATTTATCACCCCATATGGCCCCTTCTGTTTTAACACCATGCCTTTCGGGCTCAAAAACGCCAGTGCAACCTATCAACGCATGATTCAGACATGCTTGGAAACACAGATCGGCAAAACACTGGAGGCATACGTAGACGATGTGGTCATTAAAACCAGACACGTCGAATCCTTAATAGACGACTTGAGGCTCACATTCGACAATCTCCGAACATACGACATCAAGCTCAATCCGGAAAAATGCGTCTTCGGCGTACCCGCCGGAAAACTCTTAGGCTTCATCGTCTCCAGTAGAGGAATTCAAGCAAATCCGGCTAAAATCCGAGCTCTGTCACAGTTTGCTATCCCAACAGACCTCAAGCAAATCCAGAAACTAACTGGATGCGTGGCTGCCTTAAGCCGCTTTATCTCCCAATTAGGATAAAAGGCACTACCTCTTTATCGCCTTCTTCGACGCACCGAACACTTGAGTGGATTTGATGCGCCACGGCCGATTGGAAGAAATAAAAGCCGTTTTGGCCACCAACCAAATCTTGGCCGCGCCAAACGTCGGCGAACTAATGCTGTTATATATAGCGGCAACACACCAAGTTGTAAGCGCAGTGCTCGTCGTCGAACGAGAGATGGACGGACATAAGTTCCCACTTCAAAAGCCGGTATACTATGTATCCACTTGTCCTCACTCCATGCAAATCCACGGTACCCACATTATCAAAAGATAGCATCACAGCGGTCTTCATGGCATCCCGGAAACTACGACTCTACTTTCAAGAGTGTTCAATTACGTGGCCTCTGAAGTACCACTCAACGACATAATAAACAACCGCGATGCCACGGGCCGGATTGCAAGATGGGCTATTGAGCTCCTCCCGTTCGACATAATATACAAACCACAGCGAGCCATTAAGTCACAAATGGGCATCGCTGATTTAAATGCCGCCGAATGAATGAGCTGAACTCCCTAAAGAGTACAATGACGGTACTCCAATTAGATCATGCACTTTGACGTCTCTAGAATGCTGGCTGGTGCAGGGGCTGGTGTCGTCGACATCCCCACCGGAGATACAGCCAATCACGTACTCCAAATACTATACACAGACTCCAACAACGCAGCAGAATATGAGGCCCTGTTACATGGTCTCCGGATGGCAGTCTCCATGGGCATTCAATGCCTGGAGGTGCGTGGGGATTCGAACCTCCCAATATCTCAAACGAATGGAGACTTCGACGCCAAGGATCCGAAAATGGCGGCTTACCGCAACGCCGTCCTCAAAATGTCAACCCGGTTCGAGGGGCTTGAATTCCATCATGTCGTCCGAGAAAACAATCAAGCAGCGGATATCCTCGCCCGCATCGGCGCTAAGCGCGACCCTGTCCCACCTAATATCTTCTTGGAAAGGCTGTTTAATCCATCCGTGGTATGGGAAGGAGAGGCCGGCAACAACAGTCCGGACCCGGCCACAACACCAGATACCGAACACTCTGACATAATCGGAGGCTCTGCCACCAAAATAACGCCTTCGGCCCACGTGATTATGGCTGTCATCGCCCCGTGGACAGAACCCTTCTTGGCCTACCTAACTAGGCAAGAACTCCCTGAGGACCCAAACGAGGCACGTTGCATTGTGCGGCAGTCTAAAGTTTACAAGGTCCACCAGGGAGAGCTTTATAAGAAAAGCGCTACCGGAGTACTTCAAAGGTGCATCTCCGAAGAGGACGGACGGCAAATTTTGGCAAAAATTCATGCTGGACTTGGCGGCCACCACGCCGCAGCCCGGCCCTTGTAAGCAAGGCCTTCCGCGACAAAGGTTTTACCGGCCGATCAGCCCCGAAAGCCATTTACGGTGACCTCGTTCAACGTTAAGGCCGGTTGCCGACTTTTTGCAAACCAGCCATATGCCACCTACCGCCTCTCCAAACAATTCCCATTACTTGGCCCTTTAGCGGTGCAGGGGGGCTTGATATGGTTGGACCCCTTAAAGGGGAAGTTATAAGAAAAATACCTATTGGTCATGGTGGATAAATTCACCAAATGGATAGAAAGCCAAACCAGTTAAAACGGACGAATCCTGACCAGTGATAGACTTCATATCCGGGGTTGTACACCGTTACGGCGTCCCCCACAGCATCATCACCGATAACGGCTCAAACTTTACAGTTGACGAGCTAAAAATTTGGTGCAGCAACATGGGCATTAAGCTCTGCCTCTGTCTATCACCCCCAAACAAACAGTCAGGTCGAAACGGGCAAATGGTCTTATCATGAGCGGCATTAAACCCAGATTAGTGCGATCCTTAAAGGAATCGAGACACGCCTTTGGGTAGAGGAGCTCGACTCAGTATATGGGGGCTGCGGACCACGCCCGAATCGCACTACCGGACACACACCGTTTTTCATGGTGTACGCGCAGAGGCGGTACTGCCTCAGACATCATTCATGACTCACCTCGAGTGCGCATGTACGAAGAGAAAGAAGCCGAGCTTGATCGGCAGGACAGTTTGGACGCCCTGGAGGAGGAGCGTGATGTGGCAAAAGCCCGCTCCGCATTCTATCAGCAACAGGCTCGACGGTATCAAAGCAGAGAAGTACGGGCCAAAACATATAATGTTGACGAACTAGTTCTACACCAACCAGAGAAGAAAAAGAACAAACTTGAGCCCAAATGGGAAGGTCCCTTCGTTATCGACCAAGTTCTGACAGGTGGAGCGTACCGTCTGCGGGATGCATCGGACAATCGACTCGGCCAAACCCATGGAACGCAGCCAGACTCCGAAGGTTCTACGCCTAGTTCCGGACTATGTGTTCGTCTCCTTACCTCCGTCAATTTTTTATATATCCATTATCTGTCTTTTCGTTCTTTCTTTCTTCCCTTTTTGTTCACATCCTTAAAAGGTTAAAATGTGTGTTGACTACACAATCTTGACGCGCTAGGCGTGCTCATTATACCTGGGGGCTTCTTATACAGAAGCTTAATATAATTATGTTCCGGGCTTTATGCCCCCGCACATGTGTTACTTTTCCACATGTACCTTTTCTTCGCCATTATATGCATCGATATGACTTAAGTTTTGGCCAAGCTGGGTTGCCTAGCTCTTGTGTTTATGCCCTACGCTCCCGTTAATTGGCTAGGGCATAAGGGGAGCACCTCTGCGATTATTACTTGCCAGTCAGCGGATGTGTACCTCAGACTGGGTGAAGCCGAAAGCTAGCGTTCTTAAGGGAATATTCGGTCGGTGAACAAAAGATGACTTTTATTTATTGTAATACATGCCCCCAGATGTTTATATCCTGCGTCCTTTCACAGTTCGAACATGACATTAATGCATGCGTACCCAGGGAAAGGAACCCTTAACGGAACTATTCTCCCTGGAAGATGTTTCTTAATATCCATGTAATATAACATAGCTAGTGGGGTACTTGTCTGTTCAATCACTTATGACCCCTACGCCTGGTTTCCACGCGTACCCCGGTTTTTACATAACGCATCGGGTATTCGGATACACTCCGGACTGTCGGGTCCAGAGGTCGAAGCGAAAAGGTCCCCATGACAAATGATTTACAATCCGGCTAGGGACAATATATGTCAATTGAAGTACACAGTCACTTAGAATGACTAAATTCTTCTTCTATACCATCCAACAGGCCGTCTAGCCTACAATCCTGCTGAGAATACTTTGCGGCTAATTTCACCTGGTCATACACCAAACTGACGGGGATTTCTTTCCCATCAGACCCCTACAGTCCGACTTGACCATATGGTTCGGGTCAGCCTTGGTATATCGAGTCTTCACCATGGCCTGTGCTTCCCTCGCACCTTGTCGGCAGCAGATATCTTCCATAATCGGAAGCGCCCGTGCTCCCTTGAGCATCTCTGAAGCTCCCCATGCCTCCTGGCAGGGAGGCGGATGGCCACAAGGCTTGGGCAATGCCCTGCATCACCTGCCGAACTTGTTTGTGTAGTTGTGAGAGCTCAGGCAGAAGATCACCTGTAGACCCGTGCATCTCTTCTGCGGGACGACCCGTCAGCATACCTAAAGATATAACTCTGTTAGCCAGTTTCTTCGTCGAACTCTATAAAAGTTCGTTTAAGCACTTACTAAAAATGCCGCGTCAAAGCGTCTTATTCTCCTTTACGGAGTCAGCAAGCTGGGCCCGAACATCTTTTAGTTCAACACCCAGCCGGATATTGGCATCTTGGAGATCGTTTTTATCCCGCCTAACCTGCTTAAGCAACCGCCGCCACTTGACCTTTAATCGTCGTTGAGCATGTTGCTCATCCCCTCGCACGACCTCCAGATTCATTTCGGGATCATACGAATCTATTGTTAGATTTGCATACATGCCGCATACTAACCGGTACATGTCATTCTTTTTTATAGAAACAAGTGTTACATGATGGGGCCTTCTCGAAGTCCTTCATTGTGGTAATTGCGGCCCGTAGCTGGGCTTTGCACTCCTCCAGCTCTCGAGACAACTGGGTATTCTTCTCCGTAAAACCTACACAAATAATGATCCTTAATCAGTTGTGTCAACTGTTCCAAGTCTCAGGGGCTACTGATATACATAATTATCAGATTTTCTTATCCGCATATCCTTTACATACTGGTCCATGGCTCTGGCAAGACCATTTTGAGCAGCTCGAATGTATGCGTCTCCTAAGTTGAAGGCATCAAATGCCTCTTGAGAGAAACAAGCGTCGCGGAGTACGGCCCGGCGACGCCGGTGATTCATGGCACTCTCCACTTCAGAATTCGTAGCGGACAGCCTATCCGCATCCTCTGAAGGAAGGAACATCCGTGTTGGCCCCATCGTTAGCGTCGCCTCTAAGTCCGGCTCGAGCCCTGGCCATTGGAGGCGTGGCAGGCGAGCTCTCCGAATATAGTCCGGCGAGCATTTTTTCTGCCAGGAACCATGGACGTTATTATATTTTAAAGACGATAACCACAGAGCAGGGTCCTTTTCCATACCTCTGCGACGGCGTCTCAGTCCTGACCGCCTTCCTTTTAAGCCTACCCGGTTTCGGTGCCCCTTGTTGGTGAGTCACTGCGGGTTCGGCATGGCGTCCCGAGGGCCTTCCCTGTAAGACACCAAATGTGTGCGGTAGGTGAAGTGCAAAAAAAGGGATCCTTCTCGGAAGTTGGGACTCCGGTTTTACTTACATGCGATGCAGGGAGCAGTCCGGGATAATTGGCTATGAAGGCCACCAAGACACCGTCGCAGCTCAACTGACAAAACATCCTGTCGATGAGCTCCACAAATGTGTCCGGATCTTCTTCGAGTCCGGGGTCGAGGGCCCGGTCAGGGTCCTCTGGTTGTGGAGACGGCAGACATGGACCCCCCTCACAGCTTTTCGCGGTTCCTGCCATGAAATACCAAGGTAAATATTTATGACAAAGAATGCGGAAGGTGCAGGAGTAAAAGTAGCAGCTCACCCAGCTTTGGGGGGTTGTACATGGAGAATCCATCCCGTGGCTTGATGCGGATGAACTCCTCTTCCTCTCCTTTATATAAATCGGACGATTATTTCGCTAGAGCTGACGGAGTCCGGACCATTATGACCGCAGCGGGTGGCATCATCTTCTCCATTGAAGTGCCACATGGGTTGTCCCCGATATTGAAGTGGCTACACCCCCCGCATTATACATATTGACTTAACCTCGATTATTGTCAATCCTGATTTGGCCAGCGTTTGTATCCGGCCCATCAGGTAAAGGACCTCTCTATTGTCTTCCTCCCGGGGGCTCCGAGGGTGCTAGCTGCGGCGTTTCTTCAAAGGGGCGTTATTAAACTTAGGAAGGCCCATCCAAACAGGGTCCGGAAGGGGGACGTCCTCCACATAAAACCACTCCAAAGGCCAGTCTTCTTCGGAGTACCGGACAGGTATCCGGTCCCGGTGATGCGCCATATCTCGGCTCCTCAAGACACTTGATATATTGACCCCTCCTCGTATGCGGGTACGAGGCTGAATAGCCTCTTCCATAGCTCGAAATTAGATTCGCAGCCGAAAAACAGCTCGCAGAGGGCGACATAGCCAGCGATGTGTAATATGGAGGCAGGAGTAAAATTATGCAGCTGGAGGCCGTAGAACTCCAGGAGCCCGCGGAGGAACGGATGGATTGGAAATCCAAGTCCCCTTAATAAGTAAGGGACAAGGCATAGCCGCTCCCCCATAGATGGATTGGGAAAGCACTCCGCTTGCTCCCCGCCATTGTAAGTGGCTAGTCTGGCTCGGATGGGTACCATATACGCAGGAGGGAGAAACCCATGGGTCTGTAACTCTACTAACTGTCTGTGGGAGACGGAACACTTCTTCCAATTGCCTGGCTTAGGGCTACGGGAGCGAGAAGAGGAGCTGTAATGGCCGGCCATGATGGGATGGATTTTCTCAGGCGCGCTCCGATGGTTACTCGCTGAGGGAGAATGGTGTGATCTGGATCTGAGGATCCCCATCCCCTTAAATAGATGATTTACTCACATGGTTAGGGTGGCAGGTGTAAAAATGCCCGACTTCTCGCGTTCGCTTGACACGTGGAAGATAGCCATTATTAGGCGCGGAAGCCAAGGAGTGCAACATTTATGGGAAGCCGGACACTACTCGACAGGCACTCAGAATTTGGAGAACAACCCGCCTTGCAATGTTGAAGACAATTTGCGCGCCGGACTCATCGTCATTGAAGCCTGGTTTGGGGGCTACTGAGGGAGTCCTGGATTAGGGGGTCCTCGGACAGCCAGAATATGTACTTTGGCCGGACTGTTGGACTATGAAGATACAAGATTGAAGACTTCGTCCCGTGTTCGGACGGGACTCTCCTTTGCGTGGAAGGCAAGCTTGGCAATACGGATATGTAGATCTCATCCCTTGTAACCGACTCTGTGTAACCCTAGCCCCCTCCGGTGTCTATATAAACCGGAGGGTTTAGTCCATAGGACGACAACAATCACAATCATAATCATAGGCTACCTTCTAGGGTTTAGCCTCTACGATCTCATGGTAGATCAACTCTTGTAATACTCATATCATCAAGATCAATCAAGTAGAAAGTAGGGTATTACCTCCATCAAGAGGGCCCGAACCTGGGTAAACATTGTGTCCCCCGCCTCCTGTTACCATCCGCCTTAGACGCACAGTTCGGGACCCCCTACCCGAGATCCGCCGGTTTTAACACCGACATCCCCCTCCATGATAAGCTACCCCCTGGCATATGTCGCTAGATATCCCCGACATTTGGCGCCCACCATGGGGCAAGGTGCACCGTCGTCCGGAGACATGTTCTGGACGTGAACCCTCTTCCTTCCTGGCGAGCGCAGCCAGCCTGGCACGCCCGATGGTAT
This sequence comes from Aegilops bicornis, assembly GCA_021605145.1. Taxonomy (NCBI): domain Eukaryota; kingdom Viridiplantae; phylum Streptophyta; class Magnoliopsida; order Poales; family Poaceae; genus Aegilops; species Aegilops bicornis. The sequence continues at coordinate 464,115,440 of CM038671.1, forward strand.
TTGCACCGACGCGCTGCATGCCGCAGAAGTCGCATGTGCGGTGAGCTGCCTTGCTGATCTTATCAGCGGGATCCCCCTCTCCAATGAGCCCGCATCTGACGCGAGATCAGCCAGCTCCGAGAGCTGCCTCATCGACCTCCTCGGCAAGCTTCACATGCCCAATGAGCCGGCCTTTGACCTAGAGTCAGTTGGCTCCACTAACCCGATGCTCATCGACTCCGACGCGGCATCCCTCGATGCTTTCCCCATCAACATGGTGATCTTCATCGGCCCTCTCCCTCGCACGTACAGCGGCGGCAGCACCATCACGGAGGTGCTTGTCATCAGCCATGATGAAGTGCCCGGGCGAGCCGACCAGATCCGCCGCAGCGGCAAAGGCGGAACTCCGGCCCGCACTCCATCGTGTCAGGTGGTAGGTGCGACATATGCCAACGGGTGGCTTATCATTGTGGGAGCCAATAAGACGTTGCCGGTGCCTGGAAACGGGATGAGGCAAAGACATGCACGCCAGCAAATCTTACCCAGCTTCGAGGCTCTCCGTGGAGATAACACCCCTACTGCTGCTCTGCGGGGTCTCCGCATGATCACTCAGTTAACAAGTGGCTACAAGAGGCTCCTTGAGCTGTTCGGCGAGAGGAAGAAGAAGGGCTAGGCTAGCTCTCATCTTCCCTCTATGAGGTGTCTAAAACTCTAAGAGATCAACCCTTTGCATGGGTGCCCTGGGTGGTTTATATAGGCCTACTCCCTAGGGGTACAATGGTAATCCGGCTGGGCGCGGGCCCTAGCCGTCAGTGTCTATGTTCGCCAAGCCCGCCGTCGCCGGGCTCGCCAACCGGTGGGTCCCGCCGCTTTTCTCGGGTCGTCGACAAGCTGGTCCCACCGCTCGGGCCTTGTCGAGGCGGAGTTATTATTGCCTTACTCCTGATGATGAGGGCTTCGATGAAGTACGCATGGCTACAGTGACGCCGCCTGGTGGCGATCACTATAGCCTTACCTCGTCTTGTCTCCTTAATGAGGCGCCTCCTTCGAGGGAGGGAGCTAGCCGGCTGTTTGCGCCGGGCCTTGCCTCGAGCCGGCTGGGAGTCTGGGGCCGCTGCGTCTCTCGACCGAAGGGGGCCCGCCACTTTGTGGCCGCTTCGACAGCTCGTCAGGCGTGACATCATGGTCAACATGGCAATAAAGGTTGCCGGACGGGTGATGGTCACGCCCAAGAGCAAATGTGACCGTGACTAATAATGCTGCATGCTCCGAGATTCGGGGGTGGCAGTCTTTGCTGTAGCCACGCCCCGTCTCATCATCGTTATGTGGGTGCAGAGTTTGAGGGTATGACCTTGGCCGCCTGCTAGGGGGCCGGGTTCTTGGAGTCGGCCTTGTCGTGGCCGCTTCTTGAGTCGGCCTTCTCGTGGCCGGGCTTCTAGGAGTCGGCCTCCGACGGCTTTTCCTCCCGTGGGTTTAGGGTCGGGCCACCTCTCGGTGGCCGGCTTGGGAGGTAACCGGCCATGGGAAGGCGGCCCCATGCCTTGGATGCTTGAAGGCTCGATCGGCCTGTAATTTTTCTGAAGAGCCGGGGGGAGCCGGCAAGGCTACCCGTGGTCATTTACTCCGACACATCGCGGCAGACGCCAACAGCGAGACGCTGGAGGCCTGCCGCATCGCGCTCCTCGAAAGCGCCAACAAGCTGAAGGCCATGAGACGCCTCACTGAAGCCTACCAGCGTGAGATTGACCGCGCCGTCTGCGGCACGCCGGCTGCTGGCGAGCCTAGCCGCGTGGGCAACTTCCGACAACGTGGTGCGGCCATCGCCAGCATGCTGGGGGCTGACCACCCGGTCTACGCCACACCCATGGAGAACCTACGCGCTGCCCAGGCGGCAGCAGATGAGCTAGACCACCTGGAGGGCGACGAGCGTTGCTGCATGACGGAGCGTGTTCAGCAACTCATCGACGCGGCCGCTGCGCAGCAAGAAGTCGGCCGCCGTGTGGTGGAACCCGGCCAGCAAGCTGAGAATCATCCCCCCCCCCCCCCGCCCCCGCCGAGAACACGGCACGACCTCCCAGACGCCGACAGGCGGCGCCCGCGACCGAAGAGATCAAGAGACGGCTGCTAGCTGCAACCGAACACGTATCACCATCGAGCGCGACCAAGACGGCCGCCCACCAGCAGTGGAACGACAGGACGACCGGCCGCCTCCCCCGCGCGGGGAGAGGCGCGTCTCCCCACCGCCTATTGAGCATCCGACTCTCGGCGATCAGCTAGGTCCCCGTGAAGGAGTCGGAGAGAACGACGCCCGCCGTCAGATCGGCCGACTAGCTCGATCCCTGGGGTAGAAGAAGTAGATGTAATCGGTCTGCCTTGTTTTTGCCCCTGCATTCGTGACGAGCCCTTCCCCAAAGGGTTCTCGCTCCCTCGAGACACTCACAAGTACAATGGCTCCGTGAAGCCGGAAGACTGGCTGGTTGACTACTCCACCGCAGTCAACATAGCGAACGGCAACAAGCGTGTTGCTGTGAAGTACGTTCCGCTCATGCTCCAGGGCACGGCCCAGACATGGCTGAACAGCCTCAAGCCCTACAGCATCAACAGCTGATTGGATTTCACCGAAGTCTTCATCCGCAACTTCACCAGCACCTACAAGCGGCCGCCCAAGCCTTGCTAGCTCTCTCTGTGCGTCCAAGGCCCCACCGAGTCCACCCACGACTATTTGACACGGTGGGCCAAACTGCGCAACTCCTGCGAAGGGGTGCACGAGGTGCAAGCCATAGAGTACTTCACCGCCGGGTGCAGAGAAGGCACCCTACTCAAGCACCGACTCCTCTGTGATGAGACGGCCACACTCGACGAACTGCTGATCATAGCAGACAAGTACGCCACTGCCGACTCCTCCATGAAGTCGGAGCTCCAGGTGGACGTGTCCGGGAAGGTGCTCCCTCCAACTCCTCGGACGCCGGCCGGTGACAACAGTCGGCGTCGGCAAGGAAGCGACAACAAGCGCGAAGCCCTCAGCTTGCCTTCTACCAGCCGGTAGGTGGCAACAGTTGAGGACTAATAGCCAGAGGGACAACCCGGCCCCAAGCGTCAGAAGGGCGAGAAGCCTTCTTGGCTGCCTGCCTTCTCCTATGAGCGAACCCTCGATGCCCCTTGCAAGTTCCACAGCGGCGCGAAGCCGTCCAACCGCACCACCCGGAAGTGCCACTGGCTCACCCGAATCGCCAAGGGCGAAGGACTGCCGCCTCCGCCTGCTGGCCAGCCGGCGCTGCCTCCTCCTCCACAGTAGGCGGCCCGTCCTGTTGCCGCCATCCAAGATGAATTCCTTGAAGAACACGGAGCCTACATCGTCTTCACCAAGCAGGTGGCCGACGACAGTACGTACCGACGCCGCAAAGACCGAGAGGTGAATGCTGTCGCTTCTGAAGCCCCAAAGTTCATGCACTGGTCCGAGAGGCCCATCAGCTGGAGCCGAGCCGACCAACCGGAGGTGATGCCTTCTCCAGGTTCCTACGCCCTGGTGTTGGATGCCACCTTTGCAACAGAGAGGCGAGCTGCTCGTTTCTCCCGGGTTCTGATAGACGGCGGTAGCAACATCAACATCCTTTACCGTGACACCATGGAGAAGTTGTGCATCTAAGAGAAGCAGCTCCAGCCTAGTCAGACTGTCTTCCATGGCACTGTACCTAGCCTTTCCTGCTCACCAATCGACAAGATCAAGATAGATGTTCTCTTCGCAGACAAGGATCACTTCCGCCGCGAGGCAATTTGGTTTGAGGTGGTTGACCTGGAGAGCCCTTATCATGCGCTCCTAGGCTGGCCAGCTCTAGCCAAGTTCATGGCAGTGCCGCATTACGCCTACCTCAAGATGAAGATGCCGGGCACCAAGGGCATTATAACCGTATCCGGAGACTACAAGAAGTCGGCCGTCTGTGCTACCGCCAGCGTACCGGCCGCCGAAGTCCTTGTGATTCTTTGTCAAGAAGAAGCTCCTTGACCGGGTTGTGGCCATTGCCAGCAAGCAGCCGGACCTGTCGCTAGACCCCAAGGATTCAGAGACCCAGGGCTCCTTCCAGCCGGCCAAAGAAACCAAGAAGATTCCCTTGGACCCGAACCACCCGGAGAGGTTTGCTATAATGGGGACCAACCTCGATAGCAAATAGGAAAGCGAGCTCTTCGATTTCCTCCTTGAGAATCGGGACATCTTCGCATGGCCTCCAAAGACATGCCGGGTGTTCCGACGGATTTCGCCGAGCACAAGCTACATGTCAGATCAGATGCTAAACCAGACAAGCAACCCCTCCGCCGCCTATCAGAGGAGAAGAGAAAAACTGTTGGTGAAGAGATAGCCCGGCTTCTAGCAGCCGGCTTCATCATGGAAGTGTTTTTTCCAGAATGGCTTGCCAACCCAGTCCTTGTACTGAAGAAGAATAACAAGTGGCGTATGTGCATTGATTACACCAGCCTCAACAAAGCTTGCCCCAAAGATCCACTTGCTCTGCCCCAGATAGATCAAGTGATTGACTCCACAGCCGGATGCAAGATGCTGTCTTTCCATGATGCCTACTCCGGCTACCACCAGATCAAGCTGAACCCGGCCGACAGGCTGAAGACCGCCTTCATCACACCATTCGGAGCCTTCTGCTATCTGACCATGACATTAGGCTTGAGAAATGCCGGTGCCGCCTTTCAGCGTTGCATGCAGAAGTGCCTCCTGAAAGGGTCGAGAAGAGGTGTCTAGAGGGGGGTGATTAGACCCTCAACAAAGAAAAGTAGCAATTTTTAGTTTCTTCAAGTTGAGGTGGAGTTTTAGCACAAGTTTAAACATTCACAATACATTTCAAGCAAGCATGGCAAGAGTATATGAGCAGCAGAAAGTAAAGCATGCAATTTGCAAGAATGTAAAGGGATGGGATTGGAGTGTGCAAAAGCAATTGGAGACACGGAGATTTTGGGTGTGGTTCCGATAGGTGGTGCTATCGTACATCCACGTTGATGGAGACTTCAACCCACGAAGGGTAACGGCTACGCGAGTCCACGGAGGGCTCCACCCACGAAGGGTCCACGAAGAAGCAACCTTGTCTATCCCACCATGGCCATCGCCCACGAAGGACTTGCCTAACTAGGGCAGATCTTCACGGGTAGGCGATCTCCTTGCCCTTACAAACTCCTTTTTGGTTCAACTCCACAATCTTGACGGGAGGCTCCTAAGTGACACCTAACCAATCTAGGAGACACCACTCTCCAAAAGGTAATAGATGGTGTGTTGATGATGAACTCCTTGCTCTTGTGCTTCAGATGATAGTCTCCCCAAGACTCAACTCTCTCTCGTGGATTTGGATTTGGTGGAAAGAAGATTTGAGTGGAAAGCAACTTGGGGAAGGCTAGAAATCAAGATTCATGTGGTTGGAATGCAATATCTTGGTCTCAACACATGAGTAGGTGGGTCTCTCTCAGAAAATGTATGCTGGAAGTGTAGGCACGTTCTGATGGCTCTCTCCATGAATGAAGAGCGGGTGGAGGGGTATATATAGCCTCCACACAAAATCAAACCGTTGCATACAATTTACCAAACTCGATGGGACCGAATCAAAACTTCGATTCGAGACCGATTTAGTTCAAAATGTGAACGTTAGGCCTTTCGGTGGGACCGATATGATCAACTCAGTGGGACCGATGTGCTAGGGTTAGGGTAAAACCTCATCTCGGTTTGACCGATTACACAAACTCGGTGGGACCGATTTTGGTAATAAGCTAACTAGAGAGTTGGTCAAGCAAACTCGGTGGGACTGATTGCATATTTTGGTGAGACCAAAATAAGTGCAATAGGAAACAGAGAGTTTGCAAGCCCATCTCGGTGAGACCGAGATCCCATCGGTGAGACCGAACTGATTAGGGTTTTTGGCAGTGGCTATGTCAAGTGAACTCGGTGGTGCCGGATAGATCAAGTCGGTGGGGCCGAGTTTGACTTTTGGTTTGGGACATATATGAATATGAGAAAGTGGATGAGGGCTTTGGAGCATATCACTAAGCACTTTGAGCAAGTAAGCCATTAAGCAACACCTCATCCCCTTTTAATAGTGGCTTTTCCTATGGACTCAATGTGATCTTGGATCACTAAAATTAAAATGTAGAGTCTTGAGCTTTAGAGCTTGAGCCAATCCTTTGTCATTAGCATCTTGAAGGGGTTCCACATCCTCTTGTCCACGCCACTCCACTGTTGAACTCATCTAAACTATACTAGATAAAAGTATTAGTCCAACAAGAGATATGTTGACATTAATTACCAAAACCACCCAGGGAGCACTTGTGCTATCAGTCACCCCCATGTTGGTAATTGATGACAACATACATCAAAGCTTTAGATAAAGATATAGAGAATAGCAAGTAAAGCTTTGGAAAGACATGTAACATGCATAGGCTCCCCCTACATGTATGCAATCATGTAAATATGGAATGTAAGAGCATGTGAATGCATAAGCATGACAGAGCAAACAATGAGTTACATGTATCTTGGCTATATGCATCAGAGCAAAGGATGTGAATATAGGAATTTGTACCTTCATGTTCATGAGTCCTTCTTGCAAACAATATGTACATTAGCAAGGTATCTTCATGGACATGAGTGTGATGCATATACTTACCTTGTGGTCTTGAGCTGGCTTAGGAAGAGATGAACCTGAGAAAACAAGGTTAGATAACACTGGAATATCTACTAAACAGAGCAAAGTGCAAACCACAAAGAGTACCAAGATTGGGATGAAATGTAGAGAGTGAGTACTAAGTACTCTATTTGATATAGACATGTCACCGAAGGTAAAAGATATGCAATGAATTCGAAGATTTCCTTCCCTTAGATGTCTTTCTCCCCCTGAATCTTATGTTGGATAATGGGAGAATATAGGGAAAAGAAAATCAGAGCACGGAAATCATAACACAAGCTAACATGTCTTTCCCCTCTTAAAGACATGTGACTTCTCTCCTCTTGAATACCAAGCATCTGGGGTCTTTGATGTGATTATCTTTCTCCCCTTTTGATGTGATTAAGCTTTGATGTGAGCTCTCTCCCCCTTTGACATCGATTTCCAAGAAGGGATCTTCTGGAGTGTGAGGAAAAATAGGTTTGGTCCTTGAGTCACAAAGCAAAGCAGCTTGTAGGATGTGATGCAGGTAGAGGACAAGAATCATCGAGTGGAGCTGGAACAAATATGCAGAATGCAAATGGCAAATTGTCTTCTCTGCAGTGAAATCGGTCATACTGAGTTGTTTTCTTCGGTGGCACCGAATTGGTTCGATTTGACCGAAAACGACAGACCGGTGTGTTTGAGTTCAATCACAGAGAGAACATTTGTCACCTCAGCTCACTAGGCAAATAAGATCTCACAAAGATTTTCAAGGAATTAACTGAAGGATTTGCAATGAATTAAATGCAGGGAATGCAGAACAAAACAGAGAAAGGAAAATAAATCTAGATAAAGTTTTTTTTGAAAAAGAAGGGGAACAAATATGCAAGGATCAAATGCAAGAACAAAGAAACACTCTGGAGAACTTCACCTAGAATTGGGCGGCGACAAAGTCACCTATGTTAGAGTATATTGACTGAGGAGTCAAGTGAGAACACTTTATCATAAGTCATACTCATCGTTTAAGCTCAAAATGGGGTTACCATTTTTCGTTTAAGCATCTTGATGTATTCGCATCTTGTTGAGCTGCTTTGACCCATGAATTTGGATAAAGCTTCTCCAAGATGGAATGTCATACCTTGGATGGTGGTGTTGATCTTGATCATGTAGTTGAACTTGTGTGGGATGCTCAAGGTTGATGTAGCTCATCAATGGTTGGGAGCACCACTTGTAATCGAAGTTCATCCTCCTACATGGTTTAGTCTTGCAAGGAAGAGAACTTGTGTATCCAAAATGACAATCATGAAACTTGGTACCAAATGAAATTTGATATATAGAATTTGTCAAAGGATTTGTTGAAGGGTCTCATGCTTCCTTGACTTCAACCACCATATTGTAGAGACATGGTGATGTAGAGATTACTCATGATGTGAGTGATTTGCAATCTCATTGATTTAGATTCATCCAAGTACCTACAAGGTTTAGATAGCATGCAAGGGTGCAAATATATCCAAGACATATGAATATCATCATACGAGAAATATCAAGGATTAGTCATAGGCTCATGCCTTGCATGTATCCAAATGGAGTCTCTACTCCAAGTTTGAAGCATCAATGATGTTCAATTCACCTCTCAAACGGCGAAATACTTTCTCATCAAGCGGTTTGTTGAATATATCCGCTAATTGCTTATCGGTACGAATATGCTTGAGATTGATGTCTCCTTTAGCAACATGATCTCGAATGAAATGATGACGAACCTCAATGTGCTTAGTTCGAGAATGTTGCACGGGATTGTGAGCAATCATAATAGCACTCTCATTGTCACAAAGCAAAGGAACATGTTTCACATTGATCCCATAATCCTTAAGAGTTTGGGTCATCCAAAGTAATTGAGCACAACATGAACCGGCGGCAATGTATTCCGTCAAGCGGTGGATAAGGATACCGAGTTTTGTTTCTTGGAGGACCAAGACACAAGAGATCTACCCAGAAATTTACAAGTACCCGAAGTGGAATTTCTATCAACCTTGTCACCGGCATAGTCCGAGTCGGAATAGCCAACAAGATCAAAAGAAGATCTCTTAGGATACCAAATGCCAAATTTTGGTGTATGTATTAAGTATCTCACTATCCTTTTCATAGCCTTAAGATGACATTCTTGGGGTCATTGATATCGTGTACACACATGCACACACTTAGCATAATATCGGGACGGGAGGCACATAGATATAACAATGAACCAATCATAGAACGGTAAACCTTTTGGTGAACCGATTTGGCATCCTTGGTCAAGTCAAGATGTGTCCACTAGTAGGCATGGGTGTTTTCATACCTTTGCTTTCTTGCATGTTGAACTTCTTGAATAAGTCCTTGGTGTACTTTGTTTGAGAAACAAAGGTGCCTTCCTTAGTTTGCTTGATTTGCAAACCAAGAAAGAACGTGAGTTCACTCATCTAGACATCTCAAACTTCTTCGACATTAGCTTCCCAAACTTTTCACTAAAATGAGGGTTAGTCGAACCAAACATGATATCATCAAAATAAATTTGGCACACAAATAATTCACCATTAACCCTTTTCGTAAAAAGAGTACAATCTATCTTTCCAATCTCAAACCCTTTTTCAATAAGGAACTTAGTCAAGCATTTATACCATGCTCTAGGAGCTTGTTTAAGACCATAAAGAGCTTTGTGACGTTTGTAAACACGGTTGGCTTTCTTAGGATTGACAAAGCCGGGAGGTTGTTTAACATAAACTTCCTCCTCAATTTCACCATTTAGAAAAGCACTTTTAATGTCCATTTGGTACAACGTAATATCATGGTGATTTGCATAGGCAAGTAAGATGCGGATGGACTCAAGTCTAGCAACGGGGGCACATGTCCCACCATAGTCCATACCTTCGACTTGTGTGTAGCCTTGGGCGCATTTAGACGCGTGCTTTGTTGCGTAATGACTTGTCCATCTTCGTCTTGCTTGTTGCGAAACACCCATTTGGTACCGATGACGTTGTGGTTGTTGCCGGGCTTCTCGACCAATGTCCACACTTGGTTTCTCTGAAAGTTGTGTAGCTCTTCGTGCATAGCATTTATCCAATACGGATCTTCCAATGCTTCTTCAACCTTCATAGGTTCAATGCTAGAGATGAATGAATAATGTTCACAAAAATGAGCCAAACGAGTTTTTGAGCGAGTGATTCTCCCAGTTTGGATATAATTGAATATTTGTTCGACGGGATGGTCTCTTGAGACTCTTGCTCGAACTCGTGAGAGCTTTTGCTTGGGTCGGGGTGGAACATCTTCTTCATCATCTTGTCCTTCTTCTTGGCCTTCTTCATTGTTGACGTTGTCGTTCTCTTATTGTGGTGGAGAAGGAGGTTGATGAGGTTCATCTTGGTGGACTTCCTCGTTTTCTTCATCTTGGTGTGTCCCAATTGTGGATGCTTCCATGTCTATTCTTGGTTCACCTTGTCGTGAGGTAGAAGCTTCCACTTGGACGGACGAGGTACTCTCCTTCACCTCCGTTGGACGAATCTTACCAATAGACAAGTCTTGGATTGCTTCTGAAGGGTCTTTGTCTCCGGTGAGAAGCTCGTATGCCGTCCTGCCGAGTAGCTTGTGAAGATACAAGTGATTTGTTGCATGACAAGCCATCTCAACCGCTTCCGCCCAAAAGTGTTTTGGAGTCTTGTACTCATCAAGCATCGTTCTTGCCATCTCGATAAGAGTCCGGTTCTTCCTCTCAACAACTCCATTTTGTTGAGGTGTGTACGTAGCCGAGAACTCGTGTGAAATCCCTTCTTTGTCAAGAAAGGTATCCACATTTGCGTTCTTAAACTCCGTTTCGTTATCGCTACGAACCTTCTTGATCTTTACTTCAAATTGATTTTGGGCCTTCCTAGCGAAGTTTCTTGAAGATCTTCTAGACCTGCGATTTATCATCAAGAAAGAATACCCACGTAAATCTTGAAAAATCATCGACTATGACTAGACCAAATGAGTTTCCACCGAGAATTTTGTAGGCATTGGGACCGGAGAGATCCATATGAAGTAGCTTGAGCGGTCTTCTCGTGGTCATGATGTTCTTCACGGGGTGACTTCCTCCAACTTGTTTTCCTGCTTGACAAGCACTGCACAATCTATCCTTGTCAAATATAACATCTTTTACTCCAAGGACATGATTACCTTTAATAAGCTTATCAAGATTCGCATGCCCACATGACCTAACCTTCTATGCCACAACCAACCTTTAGAGGACTTAGCAATAATGCAAGTTCTAGGTTGAGCCTTTTTAGTGAAATCTACAATGTAAAGATCACTCTCACGTATAACCGGTAAAGACCATATTATGATTATCTCACGAAACACTTGGCAATCCACTTCAAGAATAGGACATTGAATACAAAGTCAGCAAGTCTAGATACGGAAAGTAGATTATAGCCAAGAGATTCAACGAGCATAACATTTTGTATGGAGCTATCATGTGAGATGGCCACCTTACCAAGGCCAACCACCTTACCCTTTGAGTTATCACCAAAGGTGACATACTTTCGAGGGTCGTCATTTTCGGCAAGCTCACGAAACATATCCTTGTCTCCGGTCATATGATCAGTACTCCACTATCAAGGACCCATTCCTTTCCTCCAGCCATGTAGCCGCGGAGATTATCCATAAGACCAAAGTGTCTCATAGACTCATCGAGATGAAAGTCACTATCATCATCCTCATCATAGTATTCGTGTTCAACATCGTCTTGTGATGGATCAATTCCTAGAGAGAGCGATTCATTAGATTTATGACCATGACAATATGCATCTTTATGAATTCTAATGACTTCGGAGATGATATTGCTAATGATTCCAACATCTCCTTTGGCACGCATAAGGTCACGAAGCTCAAACAAACAATCACCATACTTAGGATCACTAGGACTCATCTTAGTCAAACCAATAGATTTATGAAGAATCTCATCGAAGTTTTTCAAGGAATAGTTTGGAAGTCGTTCCTCAAGAAATCTCCATATAGTGTAGGCACAATCAAGAGTAGGCAAGCAACCAATCAAGTTTCTAGGCAAACCTCTAGTGATAAGGTTAACAGTTCTAAGGTTGCGGATCATGTCAATAGACTCATCAAGGGTAGGATGCAAAGGATCAACATGAGGTGCACAAGGGCTAGTAATGTACTTGTTCAAATGATATTCATTGAAAATCACAAGCATCTCGTTTTTCCACTCATGAAAGTATTCTCCATCAAGTATAGGCACTCTATGTCTAAGACTCCCCAACGTAGACTCATCCATCTTCCTCAAATGTTGATTAAACCAAAGCAATGGAGACCAATGTTCTGATACCAATTGAAAGGATCGAGAAGATGTGTCTAGAGGGGGGTGATTAGACCCTCAACAAAGAAAAGTAGCAATTTTTAATTTCTTCAAGTTGAGGTGGAGCTTTAGCACAAGTTTAAACATTCACAATACATTTCAAGCAAGAATGGCAAGAGTATATGAGCAGGGAAAGTAAAGCATGCAATTTGCAAGAATGTAAAGGGATGGGATTGGAGTGTGCAAACACAATTGGAGACACGGAGATTTATGGCGTGGTTCCGATAGGTGGTGCTACCGTACATCCACGTTGATGGAGACTTCAACCCACGAAGGGTAACGGTTGCGCAAGTCCACGGAGGGCTCCACCCACGAAGGGTCCATGAAGAAGCAACCTTGTCTATCCCACCATGGCCATCGCCCACGAAGGACTTGCCTCACTAGGGTAGATCTTCACGAAGTAGGCGATCTCCTTGCCCTTACAAAATCCTTGGTTCAACTCCACAATCTTGACGGAGGCTCCCAAGTGACACCTAACCAATCTACGAGACACCACTCTCCAAAAGGTAATAGATGGTGTGTTGATGATGAACTCCTTGCTCTTGTGCTTCAAATGATAGTCTCCCAATACTCAACTCTCTCTCATGGATTTGTATTTGGTGGAAAGAAGATTTGAGTGGAAAGCAACTTGGGGAAGGCTAGAGATCAAGATTCATGTGGTTGGAATGGAATATCTTGGTCTCAACACATGAGTAGGTGGGTCTCTCTCAGAAAATGTATGCTGGAAGTGTAGGCACGTTCTGATGGCTCTTGCTACCTCTTGAGCACTGCATTGGTTTTCCCTTGAAGAGCAAAGGGTGATGCAGCAAAGTAGCGTAAGTATTTCCCTTAGTTTTTGAGAACCAAGGTATCAATCCAGTAGGAGGCTACACGCGAGTCCCTCGCACCTACACAAAACAAATAAATCCTCACAACCAATGCGATAAGGGGTTGTCAATCCCTTCAAGGTCACTTACGAGAGTGAGATCTGATAGATATGATAGGATAATATTTTTGGTATTTTTGATAAAGATGCAAAGTAAAATAAAAGCAAAGTAAAAGCAAAGGAAATAAATAAGTGTTGGAAGATTAATATGATGAAGATAGACCCGGGGGCCATAGATTTCACTAGTGGCTTCTCTCGAGAGCATAAGTATTTTACGGTGGGTGAACGAATTACTGTTGAGCAATTGGCGAAATTGAGCATAGTTATGAGAATATCTAGGTATGATCATGTATATAGGCATCACGTCCGAGACGGGTAGACCGACTCTGCCAAAGATCTACTACTATTACTCCACTCATCGACCGCTATCCAGATGCATCTAGAGTATTAAGTTCATGAAAACAGAGTAACGCCTTAAGCAAGATGACATGATGTAGAGGGATAAATTCATGCAATATGATAAAAAACATCTTGTTATCCTCGATGGCAACAATACAACACGTGCCTTTTGCTGCCCCTCATCACATCGGAAAGGACAACGCAAGATTGAACCCAAAGCTAAGCACTTCTTCCATTGCAAGAAAGATCAATCTAGTAGGCCAAACCAAACTGATAATTCGAAGAGACTTGCAAAGATAACCAATCATACATAAAAGAATTCAGAGAATATTCAAATATTGTTCATAGATAATCTTGATCATAAACCCACAATTCATCGGTCTCAACAAACACACCGCAAAAAGAAGATTACATCGAATAGATCTCCACGAGAGAGGGGAGAACATTGTATTGAGATCTAAAAAGAGAGAATAAGCCATCTAGCTACTAACTATGGACCCAAGGTCCAAGTAAACTACTCACACTTCATCGGAGAGGCTATGGTGTTGATGTAGAAGCCCTCCGTGATGGATGCCCTCTCCGTGAGCTCCTAAAGACGAGGCCCCAAGATGGGATCTCGTGGAGTACATGAAGGTTGCGGCGGTGGAATTAGGTTTTGGCTTCAGATCTGATCATTTGGGGGTGCGTGAGGGTATATATAGGAGGAAGGAGTACGCCGGGTGGAGCAACAGGGGCCCACGAGGGTGGAGGGAGCGCCTGGGGGTAGGCACGCCCCCTACCTCGTGGCCTCCTCCTTTGTTTCTTAACGAGGGTCCAAGTCTCTCGGATCATAATCTTCTAAAAATCACGTTCCGAAGGTTTCATTCCGTTTGGACTCCGCTTGATATTCTTTTTCTCGCTAAACTACGAAATAGGAAAAAAATAGCATGGCTGGGCCTCCTGTTAATAGGTTAGTCCCAAAAATAATATAAAAGTGAATAATAAAGCCCAATAATGTCCAAAACAGTAGATAATATAGCATGGAGCAATCAAAAATTATACATACGTTGGAGATGTATCAAGCATCCCCAAGCTTAATTCCTGCTCGTCCTCGAGTAGATAAATGATAAAAACAGAATTTTTGATGCGGAGTGCTACTTGGCATAATTTCAATGTAATTCTTCTTAATTGTGGTATGAATATTCAGATCCGAAAGATTGAATACAAAATTTTAATATTGACATAAAAATAATAATACTTCAAGCATACTAACAAAGCAATCATGTCTTCTCAAAATAACATGGCCAAAGAAAGTTATCCCTACAAAATCATATAGTTTGGCTATGCTCTATCTTCACCACACAAAGTATTTAAATCATGCACAAACCCCGATGACAAGCCAAGCAATTGTTTCATACTTTCGACATTTTCAAACTTTTTCAATCTTCACGCAATACATGAGCGTGAGCCATGGACATAGAACTATATGTGTAATAGAATGGTGGTTGTGGAGAAGACAAAAAGGGAGAAGATAGTCTCACATCAACTAGGCGTATCGACGGGCTATGGAGATGCCCATCAATAGATATCAATGTGAGTGAGTAGGGATTGCCAAGCAACGGATGCACTAGAGCTATAAGTATATGAAAGCTCAACAAAGGAAACTAAGTGGCTGTGCATCCAACTCGCTTGCTCATGAAGACCTAGGGCATTTTGAGGAAGCCCGTCATTGGAATATACAAGCCAAGTTCTATAATGAAAAATTCCCACTAGTATATGAAAATGACAAAATGAGGGACTCTCTATCATGAAGGTCATGGTGCTACTTTGAAGCACAAGTGTGGTAAAAGGATAGTAACATTATCCCTTCTCTCTTTTCCCTCATATTTTTATTTGGGCTTTTTCTCCTTCTTTTTTTATGGCCTCTTTTTTTCGTCCGGAGTCTCATCCCGACTTGTGGGGGAATCATAGTCTCCATCATCCTTTTCCTCGCTTGGGACAATGCTCTAAAAATGAAGATCATCACACTTTTATTTTCTTACAACTCAACAATTACAACTCGATACTTAGAACAAAATATGACTCTATATGAATGCCTCCGGCGGTGTATCGATATGCAATGAATCAAGAGTGACATGTATGAAAGAATTATGAACGGTGGCTTTGCCACAAATACAATGTCAACTACATGATCATGCAAAGCAATATGACAATGATGGAGCGTGTCATAGTAAACGGAACGGTGGAAAGTTGCATGGCAATATATCTCGGAATGGCTATGGAAATGCCATGATAGGTAGGTATGGTGGCTGTTTTGAGGAAGGTTTATGGTGGGTGTATGATACCGGCGAAAAGTGTGCGGTATTAGAGAGGCTAGAAATGGTGGAAGGAAGAAGGGTGCATATAGTCCATGGACTCAACATTAGTCATAAAGAACTCATATACTTATTGCAAAAATCTACAAGTTATCAAAGCAAAGTATTACGACATGCTCCTTGGGGATAGATTGTTAGAAAAGACCATCGCCGTCTCCCCCGACCGCCACTCATAAGAAAGACAATCAATAAATAAATCATGCTCCGACTTCATCATATAACGGTTCACCATACGTGCATGCTACGGGAATCACAAACTTTAACACAAGTATTTCTCAAATTCACAACTACTAAACTAGCATGACTCTAATATCACCATCTTCATGTCTCAAAACAATTATCAAGCATCAAACTTCTCATAGTATTCAACACACTCATAAGAATTCTTACAAATCTTGTATGCTTAGCATATTAGGATTATTTAAGCAAATTACCATGCTATTTAAGACTCTCAAAATAATCTAAGTGAAGCATGAGAGATCAATAGTATCTATAAAACAAATCCACCATCGTTTCTCTAAAAGATATAATCAAGCACTAGAGCAAAACTATATAGCTCAAAAGATATAAGCGAAGCACATAGAGTATTCTAACAAATTCCAAATCATGTATGGCTCTCTCAAAAGGTGTGTACAGCAAGGATGATTGTGTTAAATTAAAAAGCAAAGACTCAAATCATACAAGGCGCTCCAAGCAAAACACATATCATGTGATAAATATTAATATAGCTCCAAGTAAAGTTACCGATGGAAGTAGACGAAAGAGGGGATGCCTTCCGGGGCATCCCCAAGCTTTGGCTTTATGGTGTTCTTATATTATCTTGGGGGTGCCATGGGCATCCCCAAGCTTAGGCTCTTGCCACTCCTTGTTCCATAATCCATCAAAATCTTTCACCCAAAACATGAAAACTTCACAACATAAAACTTAACAGAAAATCTCGTGAGCTCCGTTAGCGAAAAGAAAACAAAAGACCCCTTCAACGTACTGTAATGAACTCATTATTTATTTATATTGGTGTTAAACCTACTGTATTCCAACTTCTCTATGGTTTATAAACTATTTTACTAGCCATAGATTCATCAAAATAAGCAAACAACACACTTAAAAACAGAATCTGTCAAAAACAGAACAGTCTGTAGCAATATGTAACTAACGCAAACTTCTGGAACTCCAAAAACTCAGCCAAAATAGGACGACCTATACAATTTGTTTATTGATCAGAATCAGTTGGAATCACTATTTTATCACGTTCTGGTGATTTTTAACAATTGTTTTCGTGAACAGAAAGTTTCTAGAAATTTCTGCAAGAACAAATAACTATCATCCAAGAAGATCCTATAGGTTTAACTTGGCACAAACACTAATTAAGACACAAAAACACATCTAACCAGAGGCTAGAAAAAATATTTATTCTCAAACAGAAGTAAAAAGCAAAAAAACTAAAAATAAAATTGGGTTGCCTCCCAACAAGCGCTATCGTTTAACGCCCCTAGCTAGGCATAAAAGCAAGGATAGATCTAGGTACTGCCATCTTTGGTAGGCAATTCTTCAATGAGGCATCTACCACCCTTAGGAATTTATTTCTTTTATTGATTATCAAACTTTTAGGCACAAGATCAAAAATTCATTTGCAATAAATTGTTCCTTAATGATAGCAAAAAATTGGGATGAATACTTATAGATTTGAGATCTGTAGCTTCCTTACTAGAGGATTCACCCTTATTTTTAGGAACATACAAGCCACAATGCTTTATTTTTTAGATACCACTAACCTTGGATTTTTAATTATGAGCACGAGAGCAGAGTTAATTACATATAAAAACAATTGAGCATATCTATCCCATCAACACCAACAACATATTCGAACATCGACAGCAATGTAGCAGTACTTGAACATGAACATCATTTGATCTATCTATGCTTGCAAAATGATGAATTACTGTTGTATACACGCATTGCAAATTCTTCCACAACAATCTGTACTTGAACACCAACAACATACTCCAACATCAACACGCATTGCAAATGGTGACTTACGTAAAACGAGTTCGTAACACAACTGTCGGGAAAGGTACTTGTACAAGTATACCTGCTCTTTGTACTTGCAGCTCCGCTCGATGAAGCCGTGCCACCACCAGCCTAATGCAGCCCAGACGGGCCGGAAGAAGTCCATCGGGCAGAACTGCCAAGACCAGCAATAGGAGAGCTTCCCATCTTCCCCGGACCGCTCCAGAAGCACTGGAAGAACTCTGCCAGAAGCACTCGTCGTCCTCCTCCTCGTCCATGGGGGGAAGCCCCAGCAATGAAAGTCGTCGGGAGCAGAGTCTGCATGGAAGGGATATGCCAAGAGTACCGAGCTCACCGCAGCACAAAGCGCTTGCCGCCGCCCTCATCCCCATGCCCTACAGATCGAGATGGAAAGAAGTGATTTTTAGGTCCGGAGGAAAGAACAGGGGAGCTGTGCTGGGGAGAGCACCGGGAGGAGGCTCGGGGGAGCTGCATGGCACAAGAACAGGAGCGAAGGCGACGCGGGCGGGCGTGATGACGTGGAGTCATGCGCAAGGGCGGGCATGGCATATTCCTTGCCGGCGAAAGGTGCAGAGAGAAAATGGAGATGGAGCAGAGTGTGGTGTCGGAGGGGAATCGAGGAGTGCGGGTTATGTCGGACAACTGTGGAGGGGGTTTTCAGAAAAATGCCATTGCGGCAAGTATTTGGAACCGGAGGAAGTATCAAACTTGCAGTGAAGTATTCCCTCAAACTAATCTCTACGAAGCTTATGTTGAAAGATTGTCATGTGTACTTATCAAATCCTTGTCATGTTGTACTTGCTCAGTGACATGCATTGCCCAATTTGTTTATATCAACATCAATTAGTAGTAGACTTGTGAAGTTCGTAAACATTCATGCAGAAATGCTTCGGCTAATGCGTACTCCCTCCATAAAGAAATATAAAAGCTTTTCGAGAAATTCCTCCATAAAGAAGTACTATATAAGCTTTTTGAGAAATCCATGGTTGTGTAGCTTCGCGTTAGGTAGCCAGACAGCTACCGCACCAAGTTGTCGTGTCCACGCCGCCACCACCCTTGAGTCGTGTCGTCGCATCTCACTCCTACATCTCCAAGCAGGAAGCCGCCAACAAGAATCTGCACCAAGCTGTTGTGTCCCACGGCGGACTACGCGCCCGGCGGCAACCATCTTCACCGTCGCTGGCTCTACCGCACCAACATAAGCGGCTTGTGCCTTCTGCCCGACGATAGTCGAAACACTGCAGCCATGTCGCGCGCGAAGAAGCGATAACGCTGTAAACGACGCCACACACCTCCGCAACTCACGCCGCCCTCTTCCCCAACAACCGACGCCTTGCAGATCTGGGCGTAAAGCACGCCGTACCGTGGTGGATCAAACCAATCGAGCCACCGTGGCGGGGAGTGGGGGATGCAGGTGAAGTCGTCTAGGGAAGGTAGGACAGGCTCGGCGCGCGACATGGAGGAGATATGGCGGGGATAGGGGGGACAGTCGGCGCCGTGGAGGCGAGTGGAGGATGCGGGACGTCGTCAATTGACGGGAGGCGGCGCAGACATGAGTAAGCTTGAGAGAGTGAGAGGAATTGCACGGTGCCACTGTGTTGTGAGGATAAGGATGTATATTAGGTGGAAAAGAAAACACCTCCGAATTGTAGCAAGCTCAAGCTTAGCCCGTCTTCTTGACGTACCCATAACTACAAATTATTATTTGCGCTGGTCACAAGGTGCTTAAAGAGTTTTCAGCATGGGTGGACGCCTTGGGTTGTCTAAAAAAACTAATTAGAAGTACTCAGTATTTTTTCAAATAAAAACATCTGTGTTAGTCTCACTTTTATTTTAATATATTATATATGTTTATATAATATGGTATAAAATATTTTTTATTTTTATATGTTTTATTTTTGTCCATCAGAGATAAGAAGTGATGGATTCTAAGGAGGCTTTAAAAATATCAACGGGCTTAGGCATTGATGTAACGATGACTTTAATTGCACTGAAATATCATGAGAAGAGGTGCGTACAAATAATCCTTATTTATATGTATGTCACACATGATAATACGAAATGTCCAATTTTATATGATTATTTTTGTAGCATATGAGAGAGAGATGTATCTAGAGACATTCAAAACGAATCCATTCAACAAGGGTTCCGAGGCGACATCGCTGGAAGGGGCCAAAAGTTTATACAACTTTTTCACAACATAAAAAACCAAAAAAACAAATATAAAATTGTGCTCTAGATTATGCTCTGGTGGAGCAGTTAAAAATTGGTTAAATTGGGTTTGCACGGTAAACTCCGTTGCATATTTTAGGTCTTCCGGATAAAATATTCTTACTAATTACATATATTGCTTGTGCACAATGGTTAAGAGTTATGGAAGTAGTTCTATATACATGCTTACATATCGTGTGAATGCAGCTAATGATAAAATTTTTGATATTGTGCAAGAATATCATAAGCGCATCAAGTAGATTTTAATTTGTAACAGATTATTAATTGGATCATCGCTCTCTATGTATACACCGAGAAATTGCCTTTTTTATCATTTACATTGCAAATGAAGTTGACTTCAACAATTATAGATTATCTTTTGTATAAATGTGAAAGTTAATATGCATTATGTTTATATATAACTTGAGTCAAATATTTGAAAAGCCCGTAGCAACGCACGGGCATTCTACTATTGTGGTATAGGATGGTGGTTGTGGATAAGACAAAAGGGAGAAGATAGTCTCACATCAACTAGGCGTATCAACGGGCTATGGAGATGCCCATCAATAGATATCAATGTGAGTGAGTAGGGATTGCCATGCAACGGATGCACTAGAGCTATAAGTATATGAAAGCTCAACAAAAGAAACTAAGTGGGTGTGCATCCAACTCACTTGCTCACGAAGACCTAGGGCAATTTGAGGAAGCCCATCATTGGAATATACAAGCCAAGTTCTAAT
This sequence comes from Aegilops bicornis, assembly GCA_021605145.1. NCBI lineage: Eukaryota > Viridiplantae > Streptophyta > Magnoliopsida > Poales > Poaceae > Aegilops > Aegilops bicornis. The sequence goes on from CM038671.1 coordinate 464,136,025, forward strand.
GAAAAATTCCCACTAGTATATGAAGGTGACAAAATGAGAGACTCTCTATTATGAAGATCATGGTGCTACTTTGAAGCACAAGTGTGGTAAAAGGATAGTAACATTGTCCCTTCTCTCTTTTTCTCTCATTTTTTATTTTTTTTATTTGGGCCTTTTCTTTTTTTTATATGGCCTCTTTTTTTTTTGTCCGGAGACTCATCCCGACTTGTGGGGGAATCATAGTCTCCATCATCCTTTCCTCACTTGGCACAATGCTCTAAAAATGATGATCATCACACTTTTATTTACTTACAACTCAACAATTACAACTCGATACTTAGAACAAAATATGACTCTATGTGTATGCCTCCGGCGGTGTATCGATATGCAATGATTCAATGAGTGACATGTATGGAAGAATTATGAATGGTGGCTTTGCCACAAATACGATGTCAACTACATGATCATGCTAAGCAATATGACAATGATGGAGCGTGTCATAATAAACGGAACGGTGGAAAGTTGCATGGCAATATATCTCGGAATGGCTATGGAAATGCCATAATAGGTAGGTATGGTGGCTATTTTGAGGAAGTTATATGGTAGGTGTATGATACCGGCGAAAAGTGTGTGGTAATAGAAAGGCTAGCAATGGTGGAAGGGTGAGAAAAGTGCGTATAACCCATGGACTCAACATTAGTCATAAAGAAATCATATACTTATTGCAAAAAATCTACAAGTTATCAAAGCAAAGTATTACGCTCATGCTCCTAGGGGATAGATTGGTAGGAAAAGACCATCGCTCGTCTCCCGACCGCCACTCGTAAGAAAGACAATCAATAAATAAATCATGCTCCGACTTCATCACATAACGGTTCACCATACGTGCATGCTACGGGAATCACAAACTTTAACATAAGTATTTCTCAAATTCACAACTACTCAACTAGCATGACTCTAATATTACTACCTCCATATCTCAAAACAATTATCAAGCATCAAACTTTTCTTAGTATTCAACGCACTCAAAAGAAAGTTTTACAAATCTTGAATACCAAGCATATTATTATTAAGCAAATTACCATGCTATTTAAGACTCTCAAAATAATCTAAGGAAGTATGAGAGATCAATGGTTTATATAAAACAAATCCACCACTATGCTCTAAAAGATATAAGTGAAGCACTAGAGCAAAACTATATAGCTCAAAAGATATAAGTGAAGCACATAGAGTATTCTATCAAATTCCAATTCATGTATCGCTCTCTCAAAAGGTGTGTACAGCAAGGATGATTGTGGTAAACTAAAAAGCAAAGATTCAAATCATACAAGACGCTCCAAGCAAAACACATATCATGTGGTGAATAGAAATATAGCTCCAAGTAAAGTTACCGATGGAAGTGGACGAAAGAGGGGATGCCTTCCGGGGGCATCCCCAAGCTTTGAATTTTTGGTGTCCTTAGATTATATTGGGGGTGCCATGGGCATCCCCAAGCTTAGGCTCTTGCCACTCCTTGTTCCATAATCCATCAAAAGATTTCACCCAAAACTTGAAAACTTCACAACACAAAACTCAACAGAAATCTCATGAGCTCCGTTAGCGAAGAAAACAAAAGACCACTTAAGGTTACTGTAATGAACTCATTCTTTATTTATATTGGTGTTAAACCTACTTTATTCCAACTTCTCTATGGATTATAAACTATTTTACTAGCCATAGATTCATCAAAATAAGCAAACAACACACGAAAAACAGAATCTGTCAAAAACAGAACAGTCTGTAGTAATCTGTAACTAACGCAAACTTATGGAACTCCAAAATTCAGCCAAAATAGGACGACCTAGGTAATTTGTTTATTGATCAGCATCAATTGGAATCACTATTTTATCACGTCCTGGTGATTCTTAAAAATTGTTTTTGTGAACCGAAAGTTTCTGGAAATTACAGCAAGATCAAATAACTATCATCCAAAAAGATCCTATAGGTTTAACTTGGCACAAACACTAATTAAAACATAAAAACACATCTAACCAGAGGATAGATGTAAGATTTATTACTAAGCAGCAAGGAAAAATATTGGGTTGTCTCCCAACAAGCACTTTTCTTTAAAGCCTTTTTAGCTAGGCATTGAGATTTCAATGATGCTCACAAGAATGACAAGAATTGAGGCACAAAGAGAGCATCATAAAACATGTGACAAACACACTTAAGTCTAACATACTTTCTATGCATAGGCATATTATAGGCAAACAAATTATTGTAGCAAGCAAAAACTAGCATATGCAAGGAAGCGGAAAGGAATAATAGCAATCTAAACATAACGAGAGGTAATTTAGTAACATGAAAATTTCTATGACCATATTTTCCTCTCTCATAATAATTACATGTAGGATCATAAGAAAATTCAACAATATAGCTATCACATAACATATTGTCAACACGATCCACATGCATGCAAAGTTGACACTCTTCCGAAATAGTGGGATTAACATTAACTAAAATCATGACATCTCCAAACCCACTTTTATCAAAATTTCATAAGATTGAATATTCTCCAAATATGTGGGATCTAAAGTTGACACTCTTCCAAGCACACTTTCAATATTATTGCAAACAATATTATCAATCTCATATTCATCATGGGGATGAAATAAATTTTCAGGATCATAAGAAGAATCACCCCAATCATGATCATTGCAACAAGTAGTAGACATAGCAAAACTAGCATCCCCAAGCTTAGGGTTTTGCATATTATTAGCACAATTGACATCAAGAGAATTTATAGTAAAATCATTGCGATCATGCTTTTCATCGAAGGAACTATCAAGTATGGGTGTAATAGCAACGATCTCATGGTTAACATAAGGAACTATAGCAAATTCATCTTCATAAATATTGGCATCATGGCCACAAGAATAGCAAGCATCATGTTCATCAAGGGATATTTCAACCAAATCATCTAATCATCATTATCTATAGATTCATGCATATCATTATTTTCTTCCAAAGCAACGGTCATTCTTTTAAAAATTCTTGGACATAGACATTATAAGCATGGTTTTCATTGCAATATTTAAGTATGACGGAATTTTCAGATTTGTTGAGAGTAAAATCATACTTTTCAATCAAAGAAGCAACTTCATGAGCACCCTTAAAACGACAAATTCTTCAATTTCTTCGATATCATAGTAACTATAAACACCCTTTGCATAAGAAGATAAGACTTCATTATCATTGAACTCACATAGGTAGGGAAGGTGTTTTTTAGGGTTCTTAGAGCAACAGGTAAAATCACACATTTCACAAAGATTCCAAGCATAGCATAGCAAACTATTTATATGATACGATAAGAGCTTCCCTTTTCGCACAAACGATGACGCACAAAATGAGCATGCTCATCTAAAGATTTCCCATCAACTAGGCTAGTTGGGGTTTCAAAGACCTGAAAGATAAGGATCAAGACGATCCAAATAGAACACTTTAAGTGGATCCATATCAATTGATTTTCAGCAAGCGAAGATGCAAGCATATAGAAGGCCCAAGGAAGCACAAACAAAGATACATACAAGAAGAAGGCGAACGAAAAGAGAGGGCGAATAAAAGCGGCAAGGGTGAAGTGGGGAGAGGAAAACGAGAGGCAAATGGCAAATAATGTAATGCGAGAGATAAGGGATTGTGATGGGTACTTGGTATGTTGACTTTTGCGTAGACTCCCGACAACGGCGCCAAATTCTTCTTGCTACCTCTAGAGCTTATGCTGGATTTCCCGAAGAGGAGAGGATAATGCAGCAGAGTAGCGTAAGTATTTCCCTCAGTTTTGAGAACCAAGGTATCAATCCAAGAGGAGGCCACGCCAAGTCCCTCGTGACCTACACAAAACAAATAGCTCAACGCAACCAACGCGATTAGGGGTTGTTAATCCCTTCACGGTCACTTACGAGAGTGAGATCTGACATGATGATAGATAATATTTTGGTATTTTTTGGTATAAAGATGCAAGGTAAAATAAAAGGCAAAGTAAAAAAAGCAAAGCAATAATAAAGTGATGGAAGATTGATATGATAGAGAATAGACCCGGGGGCCATAGATTTCACTAGTGGCTTCTCTCGAGAGCATAAGTATTTTACGGTGGGTGAACGAATTCATTGTTGAGCAATTGATGTAATTGAGCATAGTTATGAGAGTATCTAGGTATGATCATGTATATAGGCATCACGTCCGAGACAGGTAGACCGACTCACCTGCATCTACTACTATTACTCCACTCATCGACCGCTATCCAAAGATGCATCTAGAGTATTAAGTTCATGAAAACAGAGTAACGCCTTAAGCAAGATGACATGATGTAGAGGGATAAATTCATGCAATATGATAAAAAACATCTTGTTATCCTCGATGGCAACAATAATACACGTGCCTTGCTGCCCCTCATCCTTTGGAAAGGACAACGCAAGATTGAACCCAAAGCTAAGCACTTCTTCCATTGCAAGAAAGATCAATCTAGTAGGCCAAACCAAACTGATAATTCGAAGAGACTTGCAAAGATAACCAATCATACATAAAAGAATTCAGAGAATATTCTAATATTGTTCATAGATAATCTTGATCATAAACCCACAATTCATCGGTCTCAACAAACACACCGCAAAAAGAAGATTACATCGAATAGATCTCCACGAGAGAGGGGGAGAACATTGTATTGAGATCTAAAAAGAGAGAATAAGCCATCTAGCTACTAACTATGGACCCGAAGGTCTGAAGTAAACTACTCACACTTCATCGGAGAGGCTATGGTGTTGATGTAGAAGCCCTCCGTGATGGATGCCCTCTCGTGAACTCCTAATGTGCCCCCAAGATGGGATCTCGTGGGTACGTAAGGTTGGGCGGTGGAATTAGGTTTTGGCTCCGTGTCTCGATCATTTGGGGTACGTAGGTATATATAGGAGGAAGGAGTACGTCGGTGGAGCAACAGGGGGCCCACGAGGGTGGAGGGAGCGCCCTGGGGGGGTAGGCACGCCCCCCTACCTCGTGGCCTCCTCCTTTGTTTCTTAACGTAGGGTCCAAGTCTCTCAGATCATAATCTTCTAAAAATCACGTTCCCGAAGGTTTCATTCCGTTTGGACTCCGTTTGATATTCTTTTTCTGCGAAACTCTGAAATAGGAAAAAAAAATAGCAATTCTGGGCTGGGCCTCCGGTTAATAGGTTAGTCCCAAAAATAATATAAAAGTGAATAATAAAGCCCAATAATGTCCAAAACAGTAGATAATATAGCATGGAGCAATCAAAATTATACATACGTTGGAGATGTATCAAGCATCCCCAAGCTTAATTCTGCTCGTCGTCCTCGAGTAGATAAATGATAAAAACAGAATTTTTGATGCGGAGTGCTACTTGGCATAATTTCAATGTAATTCTTCTTAATTGTGGTATGAATATTCAGATCCGAAAGATTGAATACAAAATTTTAATATTGACATAAAAATAATAATACTTCAAGCATACTAACAAAGCAATCATGTCTTCCCAAAATAACATGGCCAAAGAAAGTTATCCCTACAAAATCATATAGTCTGGCTATGCTCTATCTTCACCACACAAAGTATTTAAATCATGCACAAACCCCGATGACAAGCCAAGCAATTGTTTCATACTTTCGACATTTTCAAACTTTTTTCAATCTTCACGCAATACATGAGCGTGAGCCATGGACATAGAACTATATGTGTAATAGAATGGTGGTTGTGGAGAAGACAAAAGGAGAAGATAGTCTCACATCAACTAGGGCGTGTCGACGGGCTATGGAGATGCCCATCAATAGATATCAATGTGAGTGAGTAGGGATTGCCAAGCAACGGATGCACTAGAGCTATAAGTATATGAAAGCTCAACAAAGGAAACTAAGTGGCTGTGCATCCAACTCGCTTGCTCATGAAGACCTAGGGCATTTTGAGGAAGCCCGTCATTGGAATATACAAGCCAAGTTCTATAATGAAAAATTCCCACTAGTATATGAAAATGACAAAATGAGGGACTCTCTATCATGAAGGTCATGGTGCTACTTTGAATCACAAGTGTGGTAAAAGGATAGTAACATTATCCCTTCTCTCTTTTTCCCTCATATTTTTTATTTGGGCTTTTTCTCCTTCTTTTTTTATGGCCTCTTTTTTTCGTCCGGAGTCTCATCCCGACTTGTGGGGGAATCATAGTCTCCATCATCCTTTTCCTCGCTTGGGACAATGCTCTAAAAATGAAGATCATCACACTTTTATTTTCTTACAACTCAACAATTACAACTCGATACTTAGAACAAAATATGACTCTATATGAATGCCTCCGCGGTGATGTCTGGATATGCAATGAATCAAGAGTGACATGTATGAAAGAATTACGAACGGTGGCTTTGCCACAAATACAATGTCAACTACATGATCATGCAAAGCAATATGACAATGATGGAGCGTGTCATAGTAAACGGAACGGTGGAAAGTTGCATGGCAATATATCTCGAAATGGCTTATGTAAATGCCATAATAGGTAGGTATGGTGGCTCTTTTGCGGAAGGTATATGGTGGGTGTATGATACCGGCGAAAAGTGTGCGGTATTAGAGAGGCTAGAAATGGTGGAAGGAAGAAGGGTGCATATAGTCCATGGACTCAACATTAGTCATAAAGAACTCATATACTTATTGCAAAAATCTACAAGTTATCAAAGCAAAGTATTACGCACATGCTCCTTGGGGGATAGATTGTTAGGAAAAGACCATCGCTCGTCCCCGACCGCCACTCATAAGAAAGACAATCAATAAATAAATCATGCTCCGACTTCATCATATAACGGTTCACCATACGTGCATGCTACAGGAATCACAAACTTTAACACCAGTATTTCTCAAATTCACAACTACTCAACTAGCATGACTCTAATATCACCATCTTCATGTCTCAAAACAATTATCAAGCATCAAACTTCTCATAGTATTCAACACACTCATAAGAATTCTTACAAATCTTGTATGCTTAGCATATTAGGATTATTTAAGCAAATTACCATGCTATTTAAGACTCTCAAAATAATCTAAGTGAAGCATGAGAGATCAATAGTTTCTATAAAACAAATCCACCACTGTTCTCTAAAAGATATAACTGAAGCACTAGAGCAAAACTATATAGCTCAAAAGATATAAGCGAAGCACATAGAGTATTCTAACAAATTCCAAATCATGTATGGCTCTCTCAAAAGGTGTGTACAGCAAGGATGATTGTGTTAAATTAAAAAGCAAAGACTCAAATCATACAAGGCGCTCCAAGCAAAACACATATCATGTGATAAATATTAATATAGCTCCAAGTAAAGTTACCATGGAAGTAGATTTGAAAGAGGGGATGCCTTCAGGGCATCCCCAAGCTTTGGCTTTATGGTGTTCTTATATTATCTTGGGGGTGCCATGGGCATCCCCAAGCTTAGGCTCTTGCCACTCCTTGTTCCATAATCCATCAAAATCTTTCACCCAAAACATGAAAACTTCACAACGCAAAACTTAACAGAAAATCTCGTGAGCTCCGTTAGCGAAAGAAAACAAAAGACCACTTCAAGGTACTGTAATGAACTCATTATTTATTTATATTGGTGTTAAACCTACTGTATTCCAACTTCTCTATGGTTTATAAACTATTTTACTAGCCATAGATTCATCAAAATAAGCAAACAACACACGAAAAACAGAATCTGTCAAAAACAGAACAGTCTGTAGCAATATGTAACTAACGCAAACTTCTGGAACTCCAAAAACTCAGCCAAAATAGGACGACCTATACAATTTGTTTATTGATCAGAATCAGTTGGAATCACTATTTTATCACGTTCTGGTGATTTTTTAACAATTGTTTTCGTGAACAGAAAGTTTCTAGAAATTTCTGCAAGAACAAATAACTATCATCCAAGAAGATCCTATAGGTTTAACTTGGCACAAACACTAATTAAGACACAAAAACACATCTAACCAGAGGCTAGAAAAATATTTATTCTCAAACAGAAGTAAAAAGCAAAAAACTAAAAATAAAATTGGGTTGCCTCCCAACAAGCGCTATCGTTTAACGCCCCTAGCTAGGCATAAAAGCAAGGATAGATCTAGGTACTGCCATCTTTGGTAGGCAATTCTTCAATGAGGCATCTACCACCCTTAGGAATTTATTTCTTTTTATTGATTATCAAACTTTTAGGCACAAGATCAAAAAATTCATTTGCAATAAATTGTTCCTTAATGATAGCAAAAAAATTGGGATGAATACTTATAGATTTGAGATCTGCAGTTTCCTTACTAGAGGATTCACCCTTATTTTTAGGAACATACAAGCCACAATGCTTTATTTTTCAGATACCAATAACCTTGGATTTTTTAATTATGAGCACGAGAGCACAGGTAATTACATATAAAACAATTGAGCATATCTATCCCATCAACACCAACAACATATTCGAACATCGACAGCAACAGAGTACTTGAACATGAACATCATTTGATCTATCTATGCTTGCAAAATGATGAATTACTGTTGTATACACGCATTGCAAATTCTTCCACAACAATCTGTACTTGAACACCAACAACATACTCCAACATCAACACGCATTGCAAATGGTGAATTACAGAAACAGAGTTCGTAACACAAGCTGTCGAGAAAGGTACTTGTACAAGTATACCTGCTCTTTTGTACTTGCAGCTCCGCTCGATGAAGCCGTGCCACCACCAGCCTAATGCAGCCCGGGCCAATTTGGAAGAAGTCCATCGGGCAGAACTGCCGCACCAGCAGTAGGAGAGCTTCCCATCTTCCTGGACCGCTCCAGGAAGCAGCTGGAAGAACTCTGCCAGGAAGCACTCGTCGTCCTCCTCCTCGTCCATGGGGGGAAGCCCCAGCAATGAGCTGTCGTCGGGAGCAGAGTCTGTGGAAGGGATATGCCGAAGAGTACCGAGCTCACCGCAGCAACAGGCGCGCTCGTCGCCGCCCTCATCCCCATGCCCTACAGATCGAGATGGAAAGAAGTGATTTTTAGGTCCGGAGGAAAGAACAGGGGAGCTGTCTTTGGGGAGAGCACCGGGAGGAGGTTTGGGAGCCTGCATGGCACAAGAACAGTGGAGCGGCCCGGCGACGCGGGCGGCGTGAGCGATGGAGCTGCGGCGCGCGGGAGCATACCTTTGCCGGGCGAAAGGTGCAGAGAGAGAAATGGAGATGGAAGCAGAGTGTGGTGTCGGAGGGAATCGAGGAGTCACGGGTTATGTCGGACAACCTGTGGAGGGTTTTCGGAAAAATGCCATTGCGGCAAGTATTTGGAACCGAGGAAGTATCAAACTTGCAGTGAAGTATTCCTCAAACTAATCTCTCTGAAGCTTATGTTGAAAGATTGTCATGTGTACTTATCAAATCCTTGTCATGTTGTACTTGCTCGAAAGGACATGCATTGCCCAATTTGTTTATATCAACATCAATTAGTAGTAGACTTGTGAAGTTCGTAAACATTCAGTCCGAAATGCTTGACTAATGCGTACTCCTCCATAAAGAAATATAAAAGCTTTTCGAGAAATTCCTCCATAAAGAAGTACTATATAAGCTTTTTGAGAAATCCATGGTTGTGTAGCTTCGCGTTAGGTAGCCAGACAGCTACCGCACCAAGTTGTCGTGTCCACAGCGGCCACCACCCTTGAGTCGTGTCGTGCATCTCACTCCTACATCTCCAAGCAGGAAGCCGGCCAGCGCAATCTGCACCAAGCTGTTGTGTCCCACGGCCGGACTACGCGCAAGCCGTGCAACCATCTTCACCGTCGGCTCTACCGCACCAACGCTTGTGCCTTCGCCGACGTGTCGAAAGCACCGCAGCCATGTCGCTGCAGCAAGAAGCGCTAACGCCAGAACGTCACACACCTCCGCAACTCATGTCGTCCTCTTCCCCCAACAACCGACGCCTTGCAGATCTGGGCGTAAAGCACGCCGTACCGTGGTGGATCAAACCAATCGAGCCACCGTGGCGGGGAGTGGGGGATGCAGGTGAAGTCGTCTAGGGAAGGTAGGACAGGCTCGGCGCGCGACATGGAGGAGATATGGCGGGGATAGGGGGGACAGTCGGCGCCGTGGAGGCGAGTGGAGGATGCGGGACGTCGTCAATTGACGGGAGGCGGCGCAGACATGAGTAAGCTTGAGAGAGTGAGAGGAATTGTACGGTGCCACTGTGTTGTGAGGATAAGGATGTATATTAGGTGGAAAAGAAAACACCTCCGAATTGTAGCAAGCTCAAGCTTAGCCCGTCTTCTTGACGTACCCATAACTACAAATTATTATTTGCGCTGGTCACAAGGTGCTTAAAGAGTTTTCAGCATGGGTGGACGCCTTGGGTTGTCTAAAAAAACTAATTAGAAGTACTCAGTATTTTTTCAAATAAAAACATCTGTGTTAGTCTCACTTTTATTTTAATATATTATATATGTTTATATAATATGGTATAAAATATTTTTATTTTTATATGTTTTATTTTTGTCCATCGGAGATAAGAAGTGATGGATTCTAAGGAGGCTTTAAAAATATCAACGCAGGCTTAGGCATTGATGTAACGATGATGCAGACTGCACTGAAATATCATGAGAAGAGGTGCGTACAAATAATCCTTATTTATATGTATGTCACACATGATAATCTGAAATGTCCAATTTTATATGATTATTTTGTAGCATATGAGAGAGAGATGTATCTAGAGACATTCAAAAGCGAATCCATTCAACAAGGGTTCCGAGGCGACATCATTTGGAAGGGGCCAAAAGTTTATACAACTTTTTCACAACATAAAAAACCAAAAAAACAAATATAAAATTGTGCTCTAGATTATGCTCTGGTGGAACAGTTAAAAATTGGTTCGTCTGGTTTGCACGGTAAACTCCGTTGCATATTTTTAGGTCTTCCAGATAAAATATTCTTACTAATTACATATATTGCTTGTGCACAATGGTTAAGAGTTATGGAAGTAGTTCTATATACATGCTTACATATCGTGTGAATGCAGCTAATGATAAAATTTTTGATATTGTGCAAGAATATCATAAGCGCATCAAGTAGATTTTAATTTGTAACAGATTATTAATTGGATCATCGCTCTCTATGTATACACCGAGAAATTGCCTTTTTATCATTTACATTGCAAATGAAGTTGACTTCAACAATTATAGATTATCTTTTGTATAAATGTGAAAGTTAATATGCATTATGTTTATATATAACTTGAGTCAAATATTTGAAAAGCCCGTAGCAACGCACGGGCATTCTACTAGTGTGGAATAGGATGGTGGTTGTGGAGAAGACAAAAAGGGAGAAGATAGTCTCACATCAACTAGGCGTATCAACGGGCTATGGAGATGCCCATCAATAGATATCAATGTGAGTGAGTAGGGATTGCCATGCAACGGATGCACTAGAGCTATAAGTATATGAAATCTCAACAAAAGAAACTAAGTGGGTGTGCATCCAACTCGCTTGCTCACGAAGACCTAGGGCAATTTGAGGAAGCCCATCATCGGAATATACAAGCCAAGTTCTATAATGAAAAATTCCCACTAGTATATGAAGGTGACAAAATGAGAGACTCTCTATTATGAAGATCACGGTGCTACTTTGAAGCACAAGTGTGGTAAAAGGATAGTAACATTGTCCCTTCTCTCTTTTTCTCTCATTTTTTTATTTTTTTTATTTGGGCCTTTTCTCTTTTTTTATGGCCTCTTTTCTTTTTCTTTTATTTTTCGTCCGGAGTCTCATCCCGACTTGTGGGGAAATCATAGTCTCCATCATCCTTTCCTCACTTGGCACAATGCTCTAAAAAAGATGATCATCACACTTTTATTTACTTACAACTCAACAATTACAACTCGATACTTAGAACAAAATATGACTCTATGTGTATGCCTCCGTGATGTGTAAGGATATGCAATGATTCATGAGTGACATGTATGGAAGAATTATGAATGGTGGCTTTGCCACAAATACGATGTCAACTACATGATCATGCTAAGCAATATGACAATGATGGAGCGTGTCATAATAAACGGAACGGTGGAAAGTTGCATGGCAATATATCTCGGAATGGCTATGGAAATGCCATAATAGGTAGGTATGGTGGCTGTTTTGAGGAAGTTATATGGTAGGTGTATGATACCGGCGAAAAGTGTGTGGTAATAGAAAGGCTAGCAATGGTGGAAGGGTGAGAAAAGTGCGTATAACCCATGGACTCAACATTAGTCATAAAGAAATCATATACTTATTGCAAAAATCTACAAGTTATCAAAGCAAAGTATTACGCTCATGCTCCTAGGGGGATAGATTGGTAGGAAAAGACCATCGCTCGTCCCCGACCGCCACTCGTAAGGAAGACAATCAATAAATAAATCATGCTCCGACTTCATCACATAACGGTTCACCATAATGCATGCTACGGGAATCACAAACTTTAACATAAGTATTTCTCAAATTCACAACTACTCAACTAGCATGACTCTAATATTACTACCTCCATATCTCAAAACAATTATCAAGCATCAAACTTTTCTTAGTATTCAACGCACTCAAAAGAAAGTTTTACAAATCTTGAATACCAAGCATATTATTATTAAGCAAATTACCATGCTATTTAAGACTCTCAAAATAATCTAAGTGAAGTATGAGAGATCAATGGTTTATATAAAACAAATCCACCACTATGCTCTAAAAGATATAAGTGAAGCACTAGAGCAAAACTATATAGCTCAAAAGATATAAGTGAAGCACATAGAGTATTCTATCAAATTCCAATTCATGTATCGCTCTCTCAAAAGGTGTGTACAGCAAGGATGATTGTGGTAAACTAAAAAGCAAAAGATTCAAATCATACAAGACGCTCCAAGCAAAACACATATCATGTGGTGAATAGAAATATAGCTCCAAGTAAAGTTACCGATGGAAGTGGATTAAAGAGGGATGCCTTCCGGGCATCCCCAAGCTTTGAATTTTGGTGTCCTTAGATTATATTGGGGTGCCATGGGCATCCCCAAGCTTAGGCTCTTGCCACTCCTTGTTCCATAATCCATCAAAAGATTTCACCCAAAACTTGAAAACTTCACAACACAAAACTCAACAGAAATCTCATGAGCTCCGTTAGCGAAAGAAAACAAAAGACCACTTAAGGTTACTGTAATGAACTCATTCTTTATTTATATTGGTGTTAAACCTACTTTATTCCAACTTCTCTATGGATTATAAACTATTTTACTAGCCATAGATTCATCAAAATAAGCAAACAACACACGAAAAACAGAATCTGTCAAAAACAGAACAGTCTGTAGTAATCTGTAACTAACGCAAACTTATGGAACTCCAAAAATTCAGCCAAAATAGGACGACCTAGGTAATTTGTTTATTGATCAGCATCAATTGGAATCACTATTTTATCACGTCCTGGTGATTCTTAAAAATTGTTTTTGTGAACCGAAAGTTTCTGGAAATTACAGCAAGATCAAATAACTATCATCCAAAAAGATCCTATAGGTTTAACTTGGCACAAACACTAATTAAAACATAAAAACACATCTAACCAGAGGATAGATGTAAGATTTATTACTAAGCAGCAAGGAAAAATATTGGGTTGTCTCCCAACAAGCACTTTTCTTTAAAGCCTTTTAGCTAGGCATTGAGATTTCAATGATGCTCACAAGAATGACAAGAATTGAGGCACAAAGAGAGCATCATAAAACATGTGACAAACACACTTAAGTCTAACATACTTTCTATGCATAGGCATATTATAGGCAAACAAATTATTGTAGCAAGCAAAAACTAGCATATGCAAGGAAGCGGAAAGGAATAATAGCAATCTAAACATAACGAGAGGTAATTTAGTAACATGAAAATTTCTATGACCATATTTTCCTCTCTCATAATAATTACATGTAGGATCATAAGAAAATTCAACAATATAGCTATCACATAACATATTGTCAACACGATCCACATGCATGCAAAGTTGACACTCTTCCGAAATAGTGGGATTAACATTAACTAAAATCATGACATCTCCAAACCCACTTTTATCAAAAATTTCATAAGATTGAATATTCTCCAAATATGTGGGATCTAAAGTTGACACTCTTCCAAGCACACTTTCAATATTATTGCAAACAATATTATCAATCTCATATTCATCATGGGGATGAAATAAATTTTCAGGATCATAAGAAGAATCACCCCAATCATGATCATTGCAACAAGTAGTAGACATAGCAAAACTAGCATCCCCAAGCTTAGGGTTTTGCATATTATTAGCACAATTGACATCAAGAGAATTTATAGTAAAATCATTGCGATCATGCTTTTCATCGAAGGAACTATCAAGTATGGGGTGTAATAGCAACGATCTCATGGTTAACATAAGGAACTATAGCAAATTCATCTTCATAAATATTGGCATCATGGCCACAAGAATAGCAAGCATCATGTTCATCAAGGGATATTTCAACCAAATCATCGGAATCATCATTATCTATAGATTCATGCATATCATTATTTTCTTCCAAAGCAACGGTCATTCTTTTAAAAAATTCTTGGACATAGACATTATAAGCATGGTTTTCATTGCAATATTTAAGTATGACGGAATTTTCAGATTTGTTGAGAGTAAAATCATACTTTTCAATCAAAGAAGCAACTTCATGAGCACCCTTAAAAACGACAAATTCTTCAATTTCTTCGATATCATAGTAACTATAAACACCCTTTGCATAAGAAGATAAGACTTCATTATCATTGAACTCACATAGGTAGGGAAGGTGTTTTTTAGGGTTCTTAGAGCAACAGGTAAAATCACACATTTCACAAAGATTCCAAGCATAGCATAGCAAACTATTTATATGATACGATAAGAGCTTCCCCTTTTCAGACAAACGATGACGCACAAAATGAGCATGCTCATCTAAAGATTTCCCATCAACTAGGCTAGTTGGGGTTTCAGCACGAGCGCATAAGGATCGAAGACGATCCAAATAGAACACTTTAAGTGGATCCATATCAATTGATTTTCAGCAAGCGAAGATGCAAGCATATAGAAGGCCCAAGGAAGCACAAACAAAGATACATACAAGAAGAAGGCGAACGAAAAAGAGAGGGCGAATAAAACGGCAAGGGTGAAGTGGGGGAGAGGAAAACGAGAGGCAAATGGCAAATAATGTAATGCGAGAGATAAGGGATTGTGATGGGTACTTGGTATGTTGACTTTTGCGTAGACTCCCCAGCAACGGCGCCAGAAATCCTTCTTGCTACCTCTAGAGCTTGCGTTGGATTTCCCGAAGAGGAGAGGATAATGCAGCGAGTAGCGTAAGTATTTCCCTCAGTTTTTGAGAACCAAGGTATCAATCCGAGGGAGGCCACGCGCAAGTCCCTCGTACCTACACAAAACAAATAGCTCAACGCAACCAACGCGATTAGGGGTTGTTAATCCCTTCACGGTCACTTACGAGAGTGAGATCTGATACAGATGATAGATAATATTTTTGGTATTTTTTGGTATAAAGATGCAAGGTAAAATAAAAGGCAAAGTAAAAAAAAGCAAAGCAATAATAAAGTGATGGCAGATTGATATGATAGAGAATAGACCCGGGGGCCATAGATTTCACTAGTGGCTTCTCTCAAGAGCATAAGTATTTTACGATGGGTGAACGAATTCATCATGAGCAATTGATGAAATTGAGCATAGTTATGAGAGTATCTAGGTATGATCATGTATATAGGCATCACGTCCGAGACAAGTAGACCGACTCCTACCGCATCTACTACTATTACTCCACTCATCGACCGCTATCCAAAGCATGCATCTAGAGTATTAAGTTAATGAAAACAGAGTAACGCCTGTAAGCAAGATGACATGATGTAGAGGGATAAATTCATTCAATATGATAAAAAACCATCTTGTTATCCTCGATGGCAACAATACAATCGTGCCTTGCTGCCCCTCATCACTGTCACCGGAAAGGACACCGCAAGATTGAAACCAAAGCTAAGCACTTCCCCCATTGCAAGAACTACCAATCTAGTTGGCCAAACCAAACGGATGATTCGAAGAGACTTGCAAAGATAAGCAATCATACATAAAAGAATTCAGAGAAGATTCAAATATTGCTCATAGATAATCTTGATCATAAACCCACAATTCATCGATCTCAACAAACACACCGCAAAAAGAAGATTACATCGAATAGATCTCCACGAGAGGGGAGAACATTGTATTGAGATCCAAAAGAGAGAAGAAGCCATCTAGCTACTAACTATGGACCGAAGGTCCGAGGTAAACTACTCACACTTCATCGGAGGCTATGATGATGTAGAAGCCCTCCGTGGTGGATTCCCTTCCGCGGAGCTCGAACAGGCCCCAAGATGGGATCTCGTGGATACAGAAAGTTGCGCGGTGGAATTAGGTTTTGGCTCCAGATTCCGATCGCTCGGGGCACGAGGGTATATATAGGAGGAAGAAGTACGTCGGTGGAGCAACAGGGGGCCACGAGGGTGGAGGGCGGCGCTACCGGGAGGAGGGCACGCCCCTACCTCGTGCCTTCCCTGTTCGCTGTTTTTGACGTAGGGTCCAAGTCTCCTGGATCATGTTCGTGAGAAAATCACGTTCCCGAAGGTTTCATTCCGCTTTGGACTCCGTTTGATATTCCATTTCTTCAAACTCAAATAGGCAAAAACAAGCAATTGGGTTGGGCCTCCGGTTAATAGGTTAGTCCCAAAAATAATATAAAAGTGGAAAATAAAGCCCAATATGGTCCAAAACAGTAGATAATATAGCATGGAGCAATCAAAAATTATAGATACGTTGGAAACATATCACTCAGCGCCCTCCTTGTTCAGCTCGGGGATGAACTCGGTGGTGTCGGTGTAGTCGGCGATCGCCGCCGCATGTTCAGTAAGGTCACGGCTCGCCGCTGCCATATCCGGTGCAGCCTCCTGCTGGAAGGTGGCCAGCTGGGCCAAGTCCAGCCATGGGTACCACGCCTTGACGAACTCCAAGGCCCTCCGAGCGCCAGCACGAGCCGCGGAGCCCTCCAAAGCCTCGAAGCAGCCGACTGCTACCTCCAGCCACTCGGTAGTCCAGCTGGGGGTGCATGGGATCTGGGCATCCAGCCAGAGGGCGGTCAGCACCTGGGCCCTGATGCGCTGCAGGCGGCGGAGCATCTGATGAGCCAGCTGAAGGCGCGCTTGAATGGCGAGAAGTTGCTTGCTGAGGGTCTGAGGCGCGTTGGGCGCGACTTCTGCACCAGCCCTTCTTCGCTCGTCGCGGCGTGCCTCGATGGACTGGCTGGCGGCGACGGCGTGATCAGGAAAGAAGTCTGCGCAATAAGAAAAAAGAAGTCTGAAGCCAGAAGTCGGCTCATATAGCAGTCGGCGGATGAAAGAAAGGAAAAAATAACTCACCATCGATCATATCTTCGATCTCGTCGTAGCCATCATTCAGAGCTTTCTCCTTCCCGGCCCAGTCTAAGCGTTCAGTCTCGAACTCGGCCTGGAGGTTGGCCTTGCTGTCCTTCACCTTCTAGAGCTCTGCCTTGTGTCGATCCGCTGGTCCGCCGCTCCTTGACCAGCGGTCGCACTCTGAGCCGCTTTGTCATGCTCCTCCTCCTTGGTGCGCAGCTCGGTTGGACCTCACCCAGGCGCTGCTACAGTCGACGTCTGCCCCTGCAAAAGATAAGAAAGAAG
Organism: Aegilops bicornis; assembly: GCA_021605145.1. Lineage (NCBI taxonomy): Eukaryota > Viridiplantae > Streptophyta > Magnoliopsida > Poales > Poaceae > Aegilops > Aegilops bicornis. Next base: position 464,153,756 of record CM038671.1, read on the forward strand.
ACAATCGACAATCAACAAAGAAGAAAAGTGGTTCTTTGGGAGTTTATTGACCGCCTCGTGATCGGCCCGAATCTCGAGGCTACACTCCAACTGTGGGCCAGACGCCCTCGCAAAGAGAGAAGGCGGAGTGCTTCCTCCGGCTTTCGGTCAGATCAGTAGTCCGCTTGGACACCTCCTAGACATGGGAGTTGAAGGCAGTTGCGCGGATGTTGTGGTAATCCTGTAACAAAGACAACAGAAGAGAAAACAAGTTAGCACTCGGAACTTACCTTGAAGTTCCGAGTCACCGCTCAAGAGCCGGCCCGAACTTCAGGGCTACACCCCTGGAGTGCGCTGGCATCTTGAGGGAGTCCTGGACTAAAGGGTCCTCGAGGCGTCCGGCCTGTTATCCATCGGCGGACTAATGGGCTATGAAGACCAAGACTGCACTCTGTCCGGATTGGACTCTACTTGGCGTGGAATGCAAGCTTGGCGACCGACTATGTAGATTCCTTCTTATGTAACCGACTCTATGTAAATCCTAGATCCTCCGGTGTCTATATAAACCCAGAGGAGTTAGTCCGAAAGGAGATACTCATTACCATAGTCATATAGGCTAGACTTCTAGGGTTTAGCCATTACGATCTCGTGGTAGATCAACTCTTGTAATACTCATATTCATCAAGATCAATCAAGCGGTGAAGTAGGGTATTACCTCCATAGAGAGGGCCCGAACACAGGTAAACATCGTGTCCCCCGTCTCCTGTTACCATCGATCCTAGACACACAGTTCGGGACCCCCTACCCAAGATCCGCCGGTTTTGACACCGACATTGGTGCTTTCATTGAGAGTTCCACTGTGCCATCGACGAAAGGTTCGATGGCCCCTTCAATCGTCAATAGTGACGCTGTCCAAGGAGAAACCTTCCTCCCCGAACAGATTTTTGTGTTCGGTGGCCTCGTACTGCGGGCCAATTCGCTTGGCCATCTGGAGCAGAACGATAGCTACGCCCCTGGCCACCAGGTCAGATTTGGAAGCTTGAACTGCATCGCGGACATCCGTGAAGACTTGATCTTCAATGGACTTGAGACCGCAGCGATCGCTCCCCCTCGCCCCGATGAACATGACTTAAATCCGTCTTCGGGTCACGTCCAGGAGATGGTTCCTGTTGCTGCAACGGCCTTAGAACCGAAGCAGATCGTGACATCTGAGGCCATAGAGTCCGCGGCGTTGGAGCCGCACACGGACTCGACACCCCGCAATATTTGCGTGCATGGAACTCCGGACTCGTTTCCGGCTACAAGTTCCGGACCGGGTATGCCTGCGGACACCGAGCTGGATCGGTTATCGATTTCTGAATTTAGCGCCGCAGACATCTTCCAGCACTCACCTTTGGGCGATGTGCTGAACTCTTTAAAGAATTTGTCCTTGGAGAAGGACTCACAGTCGAACTATGTTCGGTTCGAGCTAAAGGCGGATGACGGGGAATTTTGCTTCCCACCCGCCACCCACTTCACAGCCACTGTCGATGACTTAACCGACGTGCTTGATTATGGCTCCGAAGACATCGACGCTATGGGCGATGATGCCGACAAGGAGCAAGGCCAAGACCCGCCATTCACTGGACGTTGGGCGGCCCACCTCTTCGCATCTGACGATGTGTACATGGTCGACACACCTAAAAAAGCTAGCGACTGACAAAGAAGATCCAGTTGCGAATAAACCTTCTGAGACACAGTCCAAGTGCCGGCGCCCCAAACGCCGCTCTAAGCCTCGTCGCTCAAAAGATGGCAACACTGGCACCGGAGAAAATAGTACTCCGGGCGACGCCGAAAACAATGAAGACCCTGTTGGAGCTGCATCCGAACAGGAGGAGCAAGACAACGGGCAAGATGACTCTGATAAACAGGCCATGCCCAATGACCCGGATGATGATAGTTATCATCCAGTCTCCAAAGATGAGGAGATCCTCGGCAGCGAGGATTTCATCGTGCCTGAGGCACCCCTAGAGCAAGAGCGCTTCAAGCGCCAGCTAATAGCTACTGCCAGAAGCCTAAAGAAAAAGCAGTAGCAGCTCCAAGCCGATCAAGACCTACTCATCGACAAATGGACCGATGTCCTGGCAGCCAAAGAATCCGGCCTCAAGTGCCCAGCCAAGAGTTACCCAAAGCACAGACCGCTACCTCAGTTTGATGAGGAGGCACCAGATCCCATACCTCCCTCGCGCAACAAGGACCGACCACCACGTGGCCGGGATAGTGCGGCGGACCGACCACCCCGCGGTTGAGATAAAACGGCAATTCAGGCCGAAAAACAGCCCGCCCCACCACCTCGTAAAAACAGGGACAAAACAACTCGGTACCATGCATACCACCTTCGGCAGGATCTGGACAGCAGAGCAAGACATACCAGATCAATCTACAGATCGCGAGGATGCCTCCCGACTCGGGATGACGGCTACCTATTCGGACGTGACAAACCTAGTCACACCCGGGCCGACAACCGCAGACGGACTTCATCGGAGGTGCGCCATGACGCGGCCCGATATAGAGGCGCCGCACACCCTCTCTGCTTCACAGATGAGGTGCTGGATCATGAATTCCCCGAGGGGTTCAAGCTCGTCAATATTGTATCATACGACGGAACAACCGACCCCGCAGTATGGATCGAGGACTTTATTCTCCACATCTACAAGGCCCGTGGAGATGATCTCCATGCCATCAAATACCTCCCACTAAAATTAAAAGGACCAGCTAGACACTGGTTGAATAGCCTGCCTGAAAATTCCATCGGCAGCTGGGAGGACTTGGAAGAAACTTTCTTAACAACTTCCAAGGTACTTATGTCCGGCCACCAGATGCTGATGACTTAAGTCACATAGTGCAACAACCCGGAGAATCAGCCAGAAAATTCTGGACTAGGTTCTTAACCAAAAAGAACCAGATTGTTGACTGTCCGGATGTCGAAGCCCTCGCAGCCTTCAAGCACAGCATCCACGACGAATGGCTTGCTCGCCACCTCGGCCAACAAAAGCCGAAATCCATGGCAGCCCTCACAGCACTCATGACCCGCTTTTGCGCGGGTGAGGACAGCTGGCTGGCTCGAAGCAAAAACACAGCCAGCGAGGTAGGCCCCTCCGAGGCCAAGAACAGCACCGGCAAGCTCCGGCGCAATAGACACAAACACCGAAGCAATAGCGATAACACTGATGACACCACAGTGAACGCCGGATTCAGCGGCTCCAAGTCCGGCCAACGGAAGAAGCCCTACAAAAGGAACAATGAGGACCTTCCAGCTGGACCGCATACTCGACCGTCTGCGGGCGATACACGGCACCCTGCATAAACAAGCCAATCACACCAATAGAGATTGTTGGGTTTTCAAACAGGCTGGCAAGTTAAATGCCGAAAACAAAGAAAAGGGATAACAAAGTGAGGACGATGACGAAGAGCCCCGGCATCCGAACACCGGGGGGGGGCAGAAGAAATATCCCCCTCAAGTCAAAATAGTGAACATGATATACGCTACGCACATCCCCAAAAGGGAGCGCAGCGAGCACTCGTGGACGCCTATGCGGTAGAGCCAGTCGCCCAAAATTCAATGCGGGTCGCCATTCCGATCACCTTCGATCGACGAGATCACCCAACTAGTATCCGCCATGGCGGTTCGGCTGCACTGGTCCTCGACCCAATCATCGACGGATTTCACCTAACACAAGTCCTAATGGACGGTGGAAGCAGCCTCAACCTGCTCTATCAGGATACAGTGCGCAAGATGGGCATTAATCCCTCACGAATCAAACCCATAAAGGCTACCTTTAAAGGAGTCATACCAGGCGTAGAGGCCCGTTGTACGGGCTCAACCACGCTGGAGGTGGTCTTCGGTTCTCCGAACAACTTCCGAAGCGAAGAGTTAATCTTCAATATCGTCCCCTTCCGCAGTGGCTACCACGCACTGCTCGGATGAACCTCATTTGCTAGATTCAACGCAGTGCCACACTATGCTTATCTCAAGCTCAAGATGCCCGGTCCACGCGGCATCATAACAGTCAATGGCAACACTGAACGCTCCCTCCGAATAGAGGAGCACACCGCCGCCCTAGCAGCAGAGGTACAGAGCGGCCTTCTCAAGCAGCTCCATAGTACGGCTGCCGAGCCCGTGGACATCATTAAGAGGTTCCGAACACACATATAACTTTACTATTTCCTTTTCCTTTTTTTCAGGTTTCTCTTATGCGGGCCTCCTTCGACGGCCTGATTAATGGTCATGTCAAAGGATAAACACACCGGATTGACACGGAGCACATGCGTACATGGGAAGCCCTAGAGGCTAACCATTTTCGGGACCCACGCGCAGCTCGCCTTCGGTCATGGCATGTCAAATAGCTGGTTGCTTATTGCATTATTTGGTACCAATGTGCTTGGACGCATTAACCCAACTATAATGGAAACAATTCATGATCCAAGTTCAGGGGGCCCAGATCCTATCTCTGTTTTCCCTTAAAATACTTATTTCCTAGCAACCGTATGCTTTGGTACGTTTCATATTTGCCAGGGGCTCCCCATCGCCCCATGGTACGGCAACAAAGTCCGCACAATCCTAAAAGATAAGTTAGGCACCCCGAATTTAGCATTATATGCATTGGCTCCGAATTATGTCTTTGGTCAATAGTTGGGTCGCTCGGTGTCGGTGTCAACCCCGGCGGATCTCGGGTAGGGGGTCCCGAACTGTGCGTCTAAGGCGGATGGTAACAGGAGGCGGGGGACACGATGTTTACCCAGGTTTGGGCCCTCTCGATGGAGGTAATACCCTACTTCCTGCTTGATTGATCTTGATGATATGAGTATTACAAGAGTTGATCTACCATGAGATCATAGAGGCTAAACCTAGAAGCTAGCCTATGGTATGGTTGTTGTTGTCCTACGGACTAAACCCTCCGGTTTATATAGACACCGGAGGGGCTAGGGTTACACATAGTCGGTTATAAGGAGGAGATCTACATATCCGTATTGCCAAGCTTGCCTTTCCACGCCAAGTAGAGTCCCATCCCGGACACGAGACTAAGTCTTCAATCTTGTATCTTCATAGTCCAACAGTCCGCCAAAGGATATAGTCCGGCTATCCGGAGACCCCCTAATCCAGGACTCCCTCAGTAGCCCCTGAACCAGGCTTCAATGCCGATGAGTCCGGCGTGCAGATTTGTCTTCAGCATTGCAAGGCAGTTTCTTCCTCCGAATACTCCATAGAAGATCTTGACACAAGGATACTGTCCGACTCTGCGAAACAAGTTCCACATACCACCGTAGAGGGAATAATATTTCCACCAATCTAATCTGCTGACGACTTTTCATAACGTGACATCACACCATGGCCTGATCATTATTCAAACCATTTTTCTCAATCAGCCAGCCACCGCACGTCATGCGAGGCGATTCTATTGGCACGTCTTGTCAAAACAGAGATCGTGTCCCCCTTATTACGGGATTCTCATTAACACGGATCTGGGTAACCCAATCGTGCCCATTGGTATGACTCCTCGATTTTAGGCAAGTCCCAAACGGCCACGAGGAGGACGCTTGATATTCACCTTCTTTATAAAGAAGCCAAGGCCTGTCCTTTTTCTTCTCGCACTCAATCGAATCCCTCCCCCACCTCGAGTTCCAACACCCAAGGCTCAGGTTAGGCGCTTCGGACCTTCAACCATGTCCGGATCCAACCTTCAAGGTCGGTGGATGCCCTCCTCTGTCACAGAGGAAGACATCAAGAAGCTAAGAGAGGCTAGGTATTTGACCGGCGAAATCTCGCACAGGCTGCCTGCTCGAGGGCAGGTCATTCCCACTCCCGAACCCGGCGAGAGCGTTGTATTCATCTCTCACTTCCTCCGAGGGCTAGGCCTTGCTCTGGATCCCTTTGTCAGAGGGCTCATGTTCTATTATGGGTTGGATTTCCATGACCTGGCCCCGGATGCCATCCTTCACATCTCGGGCTGCTCATCGTCAGTGTGTGAGGCCTTCCTCCGCATTACCCCACACTTCGGCATGTGGCTCAAAACTTTCAATGTGAAGCCGAAGATGATTGAGGGGCAACACGCCGAGTGCGGAGGTGCCATAATAAGCAAAGGCGCCGATGTTCCATGGCCAAAGGGTTCCTTCCCGGAGGTGTCCAGTTTATGGCAGCGGAAGTGGTTTTATATCATAGCTCCCCGGGGTACCAAGTGGGTGGCCGCCCCTGCCTTTCGCTCGGGCCCCCCACCACAACTGATGTCATGGATCAACAAGGGGATGGACTGGGGGCTAGCAAATGATGTGCCGATGTTGCAGAGTCACATCCGAGATCTCCTTGAGAGAGATGTCGGCCTGGTCAAGGTAATGCAAGTCATGCTAGTTCGTCGAGTCCCGCCTTGCAAACGTCGACCCCTCCGTATGTGGGAGTTCAACCCGGAAGGACCGCGAGCTATTCAGCACTTCCTCGGCATGACGCTCGAAGAGATGTACAAATTGTTCTTCGGACCACAAATAAGGTGTCCGGACATCAGCGAGGATGCGGGTCTGAGCTGCAATTGTCCAGATACCCAAGTAAGTAATCCCGTGGCCGAATACGCTGTCTTTTCATTTATCACAACATCATTCTGAAAAGCCGCTCTTTGACCATGACTGGGTAACAAAGGAGAAGATGATCAGGTGTTCGGCCCCCCTTCCCGAAGGCTCAGCAGATCCAAAGATTAGCCAGAATGCCTGAGCCGGCGCTTTATCAGCGCCCTCGTGGGAAGATAAAGGGGGAATAAAGAGGCTGAAAGCGGGCCTCACTCATTATTCATACAAACCGGGGAATTAAGCGCCCATGGAGGAGGATAACCGGGAGAAGAATCTGAAATTCCCTCTCCCTGTGGAAGGAAGAGGACCACCTCTGAAGACTTGGAAACAATGGTTTCCGAACGAGGGAAGAAATCTTCGCCAAAGGGTCCTGCCCCGGAGGGTACCCTTGCTGCACGGTGTCCGCAAGGGGATCAACCCTCCACCGAGCTGTAAGTAAACAAAAAGTACTTAATAGTAAAAATATCCTACTTTATCTCTGAGGACAATAACTGAAGCATATATCTTGTAGTTCGGATTGTAGCCCTTCTCGACAGAGTTCGTCTTCGAGGGATCTTCTTCCGGAGAAGATGGAGAGCGAAACACCTCCCCATACCTCCCTGCCTCATGAGGCGGGCGACCTTGAGGTGTCGTCATGGAGGATTTCTCCTGATCCGCCAAGGCCAGAGGGTAATTCTTCGCCACCCGAAGTCCGGAGTATTAGGCTCCTAAGGAGAGCAACAAAAAGAGTCCGGGACCGTCCGGTGCGCGACCTGACGCACTGAAGGATCTTCTGGAGCAAGCAGCTATCTCAGAAGCGCATCGTACGCTAATGGGTACGGTGGTTCAGAGGATTTCATCCGCCCAAAGCGGGCTGCATGAAGCTTTTATGAGCCTGCTGAGAGGCTTCGAGGTACGCAAAGTAGTATATGTTTTTTGATGGTGCCGCAGACGCTAAGTGTGCCATATGCGGATAGTAGCCCTTGAGACTCTGGTTGGTGAAAACGGGGGCAAACAGAGGATCATAGTCCCAGGTAATAATCATGTCGCCTTCATGTGCAGGTGGCTGAAGGTCCGGTGGCAAGCCGGACTAGTGAGTTTGCCGAGCTGAAGCGGCAACTTGATGCAGCAGATGCCGACATCGTGCTTGTCAACAAGCGGCTCAACGAGGCACGGGGTATGTGATTTCTCCGGTGATCAACACATAATAAGAGGAGCATGATGCTAGTATTTTTAATATGTTGTGACTGCAGATGGAGCTGCCCCCATGGAGACACTTCGGGCGAAACTTGCCCGAGCCAAGGAACAAGCCAGGAATAGTGATGCGGCCGCTCTGAAGGCGGTCAAAGAGCTGAGAGCCGAACAGGCTGCGCATTGCCAAAGCAAGGAAAAAATAGCCAAGATGGCCGTTGAGTTGAAAGATGCCACCGACCGTTACCAGCTTCTTGAAGAAGAAAGCCAAGCAAAGGCGTTGGACCTGGAGAAGGCCATGGTAGCACCAAGGAAGCCCGCTCTAAAATCAGAGCGGCGAAGGAGGAGCTGCGTCAAGCTAGAGATATCGCGGCTGGGGAGCCCTTTTTGTTGCGGACGAAGTTCGGAGATCCGAAGTATGCCCCTCTTGATCAACTATGGAGTTCTGCAGACGACACGTGGATTTGGCAGCAGTCTTCTTTGATGCGACCAGTACTTCAAGGATCAAAAAGATCGGGAAGTGGAAAAGTTGTTCTGGTCACAGTTCAATGTTCCAGTGCGTCCGCTGCTGTTGAATGAGCGAATGGCCGAGTGGGCCGAGCTCCATGGGTTGTCCGAGCTTGCCATGAGGTCTGTTGTGGATCATCTATGGCCGGAAGGGCCAAGGCCGAATAGTTATTTTAGTTTGGTGCAACGGTTCCTTGGTGCTGTGCCGCACATCGACGCTATGAAGAGGTCGGCGTGCATAGAGGGTGCGCGGATGGCGCTTGCCCGTGTCAAGACATACTGGGCAGAAATGGAGGCCACCGCTATTGCAACCCAGACTTCGCCGTAATGAGTATCTGCCGAGCACTACTTTGAAGAAGTCCTTGAAGGCGCTCGTTCAATAGAGGCTCAGTGCTCGAAGAATATTATGTTCTAGTGACATGTATTCCCATTGCAAAAACAATGTTTTATTGAATTATAAAGGTTGTGTTTATACTTTTGCCTAAAAGTATTATGATGCCTCCTGTGCGGCCGTGTATGTATATATGTATATAACCTGAAAGTTTGCAGTCGTCGGCTTCAGCCCCCACGCATATAATGCGAGGGTGTTCACAAAAAACATGTATTCACACTTGATCCAACGTCTTGGTCCATTAAGGAGGTGGTAGCGCGTAATCCAGGCAATCGGACTATATTGCTTTAACACTTTCACTTAGCCATAGGAGTTTCACGGTGGGACTACTATATAGCCCTCGGTACCTCCGCTGCGTCCGAACACGGGCGCCAGACGCATTATTATCGGAAACGGCCCTTCGTTAACGCGGAGGAATCCCAAGATTCTGCTAAGTCATCGAGTGGTTGACCAGTCTCGCACTTTATCATGACATCGGTTTGGCTTTCTCATCGAGGTGCTCATCCGATGAACCAGGCACAATCGTAGTAGTTCTCCGGTGCCACCTTAGCCGATAGAGCGGAACGTAAGGTAGCAAAACACGGGAGCCGGGCAAACCCAACATTTGACCAAAGACATGATTCGGAGCTGATGCATATAAGGCCAAACTCGCGATGCCGAACACTCCCTAAGGTATTCAGTCTTTATAACATATGCCGGGTTGAGCGATCCCTTGACAATGAACCCCGAGTGTCTAGGTACATGCAATGCTCTGACGTGGCGAAATGCCAATAACGTCAGCATCCTTCTTGGTTATACTAAGTATCCGGAGGATGTGAACAACAAGAGACAGTAAAAAAGGTTTACGCAAGGTCTTAATCTAAAAAGAAACCTTTGAGCGGGTCCTCGCCGCACGCGTCTGCTTTGTGTCTCCGCGCAGCCGTATCCTGGACGGGTGTGACACGATTGTCATCTGTAAAAGAGAAGAACTTAGGTGAAAGTTGTCGTGCCAAAAAAATTGGTTATTCTCAATAAACCATTAAAGTTCAAGAAAAGTCAAGTTGAGCCGAACTAGCCCTGATTACACGGGGGAAGCCCCTGGTGCCGTCTATGGGGGTATAACCATCAAACCAATCTCGGGTTTATCTAAGCTATTATAGCTAGTAATGCACCGGACTCGTCTAGCCGTGTCCGTGGTCTTGACGACCGATCCTTTATTCTAGTTGGAGGGGCCATTTAGTGTTCGGCTATTAAAGCTGTCGCACATTCTTCCGCTCGTAAGGAACGTTCAATGTTTCCACTAATGGTGATGATGCCACGTGGACCGGGCATCTTAAGCTTGAGAGAAGCGTAATGCGGTACTGCATTAAAACGAGCGAAAGCCGCTCTTCCGAGTAGTGCTTGATAGCCACTTCGGAATGGAGCGATGTCGAAGGTTAACTTTTCGCTTCGCAACTTGATAGCCACTTTGTTTGCTTCTCGATGAAGCTGTTCTTCACTGCTTCCTTCCTTTCCTCGTCATTCTTTTCTCTGGGTGTATCCACCATGTATATGTCATGTGATGAAGTGGCTGTCCAGCGCCCTGTGGGCGATGGTTCCTGTTCTTCTCCTGCATCGTCATCCATGCCGTCGATGTCTTCGGAGTCGAAATCGAGCATGTCGGTTAAATCATCGACAGTGGCTACTAAGTGGGTGGTGGGTGGGCAGCGAATTTCTTCGTCGTCCGCATCCCATTCTAGCCGCACATAGTTCGGCCAAGGTTCTCCTGACAAGGAGAGAGACCTTAATGAATTCAGCACGTCGCCGAAAGGCGAGTGCTGAAAGATATCCGCGGAGGTAAACTCCATGATCGGTGCCCAATCGGATTCGATAGGCACGGACGCAGGCGGCTCGAAGCCTGTGGCCGGGGACGAATCCAATAGTTCGGCAACACGACTCTCGCAAGGGGTGAAGTCAGTATTCGGCTCTATCGACACTGAGAGTGCGGCCTCCATGACGGGGTCTATCCGCCCATCCTCGGATGGCGCAATTTGCTCCGGATTGAGGGCCGGAGTAGTTGCAGGTGTGATCTCCCAAACATCATCCGACGGCAGAGCTAAATCATGCTCATCGTGATCGTGCAGCGCACCTGACATGGGCTCGAATCCGTCGAAGATCAAATCTCCACGGATATCGGCGGTGTAGTTCAAGTTTCCGTGCCTGACCTGGTGGCCAGGGGCGTAGCTCTCGATCTGCTCCAGATGGCCAAGTGAGTTGTCCCACAGTGCGAAGGCGCCGAATACGAAGATCTGTCCGGGGAGGAAAACCTCACCCTGGACCGCATCGTTACCGACGATCAAAGGAGCCATCAACCCTTATGGTGATGGCACAGTGGAACTCTCAATGAAAGCACCAATGTCGGTGTCAAAACCGGCGGATCTCGAGTAGGGGGTCCCGAACTGTGCATCTAAGGCGGATGGTAACGGAGGTCGGGGACACAATGTTTACCTGTGTTCGGGCCCTCTCGATGGAGGTAATACCCTACTTCATGCTTGATTGATCTTGATGATATGAGTATTACAAGAGTTGATCTACCACGAGATCGTAGAGGCTAAACCCTAGAAGCTAGCCTATGGTATGATTGTTGTTGTCCTACGGACTAAACCCTCCGGTTTATATAGACACCGGAGGGGGCTAGGGTTACACAGAGTCGGTTACAAGGGAGGAGATCAACATATCCGTATTGCCAAGCTTGCCTTCCACGCCAAGTAGAGTCCCATCCACACACGAGACGAAGTCTTCAATCTTGTATCTTCATAGTCCAACAGTCCGGCCAAAGGATATAGTCTGGCTATCTGGAGACCCCCTAATCCAGGACTCCCTCACTCGGCTCCTGTTCCTGCTACCCTACGCTCCGCTAAATCGGCTAGGGTACTAATGTGAGAACTACTGCGATTGTGCCCTGGCCTTGACCAGATGAGCACCTCAGTAGAGAAAGCCGAAAACTGACTTTCATGATACGGCGAGAGCCGGTCAGCTGTTCGAGGGTTACACATCGTTAGAGATTTTTTCCAAGATATGCGAAAGATCGGCACTTCCCGATCGATGTCGACAAGACTGGGCTTGAACTGTGGGTTGCGCCCATGCTTTATTATAAAACTCCTATTGCTAAGTGAGGGTGTTTAAGCCGTATAGTCTGATTGCCTTGTTCGCTGGCGCTAAAAACTCCTTCAAGGACCATATAATTGGATCAAGATTGTTTAGATTCCATCCGAACACCTCCGTACTACCTACGTGAGGGCGTGGCCGACGACCGCCAACCCTCGGATTACATACAACACGGCCGCCTGAGGAGGAAACAATTAAAGAATAACAAAATTACATTACAAATCAGGCTTTGTTTTCATAATACAAGGCAAAGGCAACATGAACATATTTATTCAAATACAATGTCCTGTGAACATTGTGCTGCCGCAAGGCGAGACCCCTCCAGGACATCCGCAAAATACCGTTCGGGTGTGCGGTGCTCCTTGCCCTCCGCTGGCCCTCTGGCCACCTCGACGGCGTCCATCTTCGCCCACCACATCTTGCAACGGGTGAAGGCCATGCGCGCACCTTCAATACAGGCCGAGCGCTTGATGACGTCCAGCCAAGGACAGGCGTCCACCATCCGCCTCACGAGGCCGAAGTAGCTGCTTGGCATACCTTCAGCTGGCCATAGTCGGATTATCAAATCCTTAATGGCTAGTTCGGCCACCCTATGCAGCTCCACCAGCTGTTTCAGCTAATCGGTGAAGGACACGGGATGCTCTGCGCCGCGCATCTGCGACGTAATAGCTTCTCCGTAGAACCCCTCCTTCGCTCGATAGAACTCACAAGGCTCGATACACTGCATGGCAAATCCAGAAAAGCCCCTGGGGAACTCCGAACCTGGCTTAGTAAAAGGTACTGCTTCTCTACATACTTGCTTTGCATCTTAAATGCCTTACCCGCTGTGATCTTCTTGGCCTCCTGGATCTCCCGGAGGGCGGCCTAGGCCTCATTTCGTGCGGTCTCTGTGCTCTGACGAGCCTTGGCGAGTTCGGCCCCTTGAACTGACGCATCATGCTCCAAAGCCTCGCATTTTTTCACCGCATCCTGGAGCTCCTGCTGGACTTCTTTGACCCGGGCCTTGAGCTTCTTACGGGCGGCTTGCTACTGGACAACCTTCTCCTCGGCCTCGCCCAGGGCCTTCCTCAGGGCCTCAACCTCGGTCGCGGCTCCTGCACATATTATGACACTACGGTCAATATACAGCGCATGTTCTTTCCGAACACACAACAAGTCGTCACTCACCTTGCTTCTCCTGGAGCCGAACCTTAACCTCGCCGAGCTCGTTCTCGGTCCGCTTCAGCCTCTTCCTCAGTTCAGAGACTTCGGCAGCAGGCGAGGTTGCAGCCAACAGCGACGCCTGCTTATTCATACATATTAAGTTCGTCTCCTATAACAAAAGATTGATCCTCTGTCCGGTTCTTCTCACCGAACACCGGATAGTGTCTCAGGGGCTACTGACTACATGAGCTTTTTCTCTTTCTATATCACTTACCTAGAAACCTGTCAACAGGTTGCTGCAGGCTTCGTTCAGTCCACTCTTGGCGGACTGAACCTTCTCGATCACCGCACCCATAAGGACACGGTGCTCGTCCACAACGGAGGCGCCTCGTAGCGCCTCCATCAGGTCATCTGGCGCCCCTGGATGGACAGGGGCCACCGGTGGAATCGGCGCACCCCCCCCCCTCCTTTGAAGGGGGCTGCTCGCCCGATTCCGGAGCCATATGGGTCTCCGGAATCGTATCCGGCTGAGGGCCGAACTGAATACGGCCCTCTTTGCAAGTCTCCATGGGGATCTGCTCCCCCATGTGTCCGGCAGTGGAGGTCTCGCCTTGAGGCGTCTCCCGGACATCGTCCTGGGCTCCTCCCCGGCTCTGAGCGGCCCTCCGGGACAACACTTCGGTGTCGTCCTTGGCCACGGGGAATAAGCGGGCGGTGGCGACATGCTGGCCATTTCCGTCGAACCCAACGAACCTCCAGATGAGGACCGCTGGATGTGGTCGCGGGCCGGGCTGCAATAGTATAGTTAACCATATCAAGATGACGAAGAGAAAGGGCTGGACATGCGCGTGTACGAGCCATGACACTTACGATGCTGCCTGGGGCTTAGTGCGGGGGCGCCGTTCCGGACTGCTGTCAACGTCCCACGCGGTGTTGACCGCTGGGACTCCCTTCCCCTTCTTGGGCGTTTCCACCTCCAGATGCGCAGAAGCCGCCCTCTTCTTCTTTCTCTCCTCGGGGGGAGGGTTGTCCTCCTCCTCCTCTTCCTCGTCATTGTCCTCAGGGACAGAGGAATGGGCTTCATCGTCTTCGGACGTCATGTCCGAAGTGCCCTTGCGACGGGGGCCAATCTTGGCCTCCTTGGCCTTCTTCTTGGCCTTCTTCTCCGGCGCCTTATAGGGCACCGGCACCAGCATCTTCGCCAGATGCGAGATGACCGGTTCTTCGGGCAGCGGAGCCAGGCAATGGATCCGCTTCGCCCACTCCATCCAGTCCTGAAAAAGCAATAATAAAAGCTCAAACATCATCCCCGAAACAATTAAGTTGGGGATACATAAAAAATAACATACCTCACTGGCGGGGTGTTTACAATCATGACCACGGTCTGAATCGGTGGCCGGCGGTTTCTCGTTGCCCTTAAAGAGCAACTTCCAGGCATCTTCGTGGGTGGTCTCGAAGAGCCTCACCATGGTTTGATGCTTCTTCGGATTAAAATACCACACAGGGCGACTTCTGCACTGTCATGGGAGAATCCAGCGAACTAGCATCACCTGGATTACATCGACGAGCTTGACGTCCTTGGCTATCATGCCCTAGGCAGCTGCGTCGCAACGCTTATCGGCTCATCGGGCTAACACCGGTTCGGACTCTTCTCGACCTGTGAGGTGAGTCGCATGGGAGCACCGGAGCCGGAATTCGGCAGCCGTGGCCCTGTGTTGCCAGCTGGGTTACTGTGGATGTAGAACCATTGTCTCTATCACTCCTTTCTTGTCTCCACGAAAGTACCTTTCGGCCGTGAGAGGCGTTGGGTAGCTTGCTCACCATGGCTCCTCCGCACTCCGCGTGCTAGCCATCCACCACCTTCGGCTTCACGTTGAAGACTTTGAGCCACAGCCCGAAGTGGGGTTGGATGCGGAGGAAGGCCTCACACACGACAATACACGCTGATGTCTACTATGCAACCTTCTTCTTGTAGACGTTGTTGGGCCTCCAAGTGCAGAGGTTTGTAGGACAGTAGCGAATTTCCCTCAAGTGGATGACCTAAGGTTTATCAATCCGTGGGAGGCGTAGGATGAAGATGGTCTCTCTCAAGCAAGCCTGCAACCAAATAACAAAGAGTCTCTTGTGTCCCCAACACACCCGATACAATGCTAAATTGTATAGGTGCACTAGTTCGGCGAAGAGATGGTGATACAAGTGCAATATGGATAGTAGATATAGGTTTTTGTAATCTGAAAATATAAAAACAGCAAGGTAACTAATGATAAAAGTGAGTGTAAACGGTATTGCAATGCTAGGACACAAGGCCTAGGGTTCATACTTTCACTAGTGCAAGTTCTCTCAACAATAATAACATAATTGGATCACATAACTATCCTCAACATGCAACAAAGAGTCACTCCAAAGTCACTAATAGTGGAGAACAAACGAAGAGATTATGGTAGGGTACGAAACCACCTCAAAGTTACTCTTTCCAATCAATCCGTTGGGCTATTCCTATAAGTGTCACAAACAGCCTTGGAGTTCATACTAGAATAACACCTTAAGACACAAATCAACCAAAACCCTAATGTCACCTAGATACTCTAATGTCACCTCAAGTATCCGTGGGTATGATTATACAATATGCATCACAAAATCTCAGATTCATCTATTCAACCAACACATAGAACCTCAAAGAGTGCCCCAAAGTTTCTACCGGAGAATCAAGACGAAAACGTGTGCCAACCCCTATGCATAGGTTCATGGGCGGAACTCGCAAGTTGATCACCAAAACATACATCAAGTGAATCACGTGATATCCCATTGTCAACACAGATCATACGGCAAGACATACATCAAGTGTTCTCAAATCATTAAAGACTCAATCTGATAAGATAACTTCAAAGGGAAAACTCAATGCATTACAAGAGAGTAGAGGGGGAGAAACATCATAAGATCCAACTATAATAGCAAAGCTCGCGATACATCAAGATCGTGCCAAATCAAGAACACGAGAGAGAGATCAAACACATAGCTACTGGTACATACCCTCAGCCCCGAGGGTGAACTACTCCCTCCTTGTAATGGAGATCGCCAGGATGATGAAGATGGCCACCGGTGAGGGTTCCCCCCTCCGGCAGGGTTCCGGAACAGGGTCCCGATTGGTTTTTGGTGGCTATGGAGGCTTGCGGTGGCGGAACTCCCGATCTATTCTATTCCCCGAAGGTTTTAGGGTATATGGATATATATAGGCGGAAGAAGTACGTCAGGGGAGCCACGAGGGGCCCATGAGGGTGGAGGGCGCGCCCTAGGGGGGTAGGCGCGCCCCCCTACCTCGTGCCTCCCTCCTTGCTTTCTTGACGTGGACTCCAAGTCTCCTGGGTTGCTTTCCTTCCAAAAATAACTTCTCCAGAAGGTTTCATTCCGTTTCGACTCCGTTTGATATTCCTTTTCTTCGAAACACTCAAACAAGGGAAAAAACAAGAACTGGCAGTGGGCTCTGGGTCAATAGGTTAGTCCCAAAAATAATATAAAAATGTTTAATAAAGCCCATAAACATCCAAAACAGATAATATAATAGCATGGAACAATCAAAAATTATAGATACGTTGGAGACGTATCAGCATCCCCAAGCTTAATTCCTGCTCGTCCTCGAGTAGGTAAATGATAAAAACAGAATTTTTTATGTGGAATGCTACTTGGCATAATTTCAATGTAATTCTTCTTAATTGTGGTATGAATATTCAGATCCGAAAGATTCAAGACAAAAGTTTAATATTGACATAAAAATAATAATACTTCAAGCATACTAAGTAAGCAATGATGTCTTCTCGAAATAACATGGCCAAAGAAAGTTACCCTAAAAAATCATATAGTCCTGGCTATGCTCTATCTTCACCACACAAAATATTTAAATCATGCACAACCCGATGACAAGCCAAGCAATTGTTTCATACTTTAGGTGTTCTCAAACTTTTTCAATCTTCACGTAATACATGAGCGTGAGCCATGGACATAGCACTATATGTGGAATAGAATGGTGGTTGTGGAGAAGACAAAAAGGGAGAAGATAGTCTCACATCGACTAGGCATATCAACGGGCTATGGAGATGCCCATCATAGATATCAATGTGAGTGAGTAGGGATTGCCATGCAACGGATGCACTAGAGCTATAAGTATATGAAAGCTCAACAAAAGAAACTAAGTGGGTGTGCATCCAACTCGCTTGCTCACGAAGACCTGGGGCATTTTGAGGAAGCCCATCATTTGGAATATACAAGCCAAGTTCTATAATGAAAAATTCCCACTAGTATATGAAAGTGACAACATAGGAGACTCTCTATCATGAAGATCATGGTGCTACTTTGAAGCACAAGTGTGGTAAAAGGATATTAGCATTGTCCCTTCTCTCTTTTTCTCATTTTTTTATTTGGGCCTTTCTCTTTTTTTTATGGCCTCTTTTTTTTTCTTTCTTTTTTTTATTTTTCGTCCGGAATCTCATCCTGACTTGTGGGGGAATCATAGTCTCCATCATCCTTTCCTCACTGGGACAATGCTCTAATAATGATGATCATCACACTTTTATTTACTTACAACTCGATACTTAGAACAAAATATGACTCTATGTGAATGCCTCCGGCAGTGTACCGGGATATGCAATGAATCAAGAGTGACATGTATGAGAGAATTATGAATAGTGGCTTTGCCACAAATACGATGTCAACTACATGATCATGCTAAGCACTATGACAATGATGGAGCGTGTCATAATAAACGGAACGGTGGAAAGTTGCATGGCAATATACCTCGGAATGGCTATGGAAATGCCATGATAGGTAGGTATGGTGGGTGTATGATACCGGCGAAAGGTGCGCGGTATTAGAGAGGCTAGCAATGGTGGAAGGATGAGAGTGCATATAATCCATGGACTCAACATTAGTTATAAAGAACACACATACTTATTGCAAAAATCTATTAGTTATTGAAACGAAGTACTACGCGCATGCTCCTAGGGGGATAGATTGGTAGGAAAAGACCATCGCTCGTCCCCGACCGCCACTCATAAGGAAGACAATCAATAAATAAATCATGCTCCGACTTCATCACATAACGGTTCACCATACGTGCATGCTGCGGGAATCACAAACTTTAGAACAAGTATTTCTCAAATTCACAACTACTCAACTATCATGCTCTAATATCACCATCTTCATATCTCAAAACAATTATCAAGTATCAAACTTCTCTTAGTATTCAACACACTCATAAGAAAGTTTTTACTAGTCTTGAATACCTAGCATATTAGGATTAAGCATATTACCATGCTGTTTAAGACTCTCAAAATAATATAAGTGAAGCATGAGAGTTCATCTATTTCTTCAAAATAAAACCACCATTGTGCTCTAAAAGATATAAGTGAAGCACTAGAGCAAACGACAAACTACTCCGAAAGATATAAGTGAAGATCAATGAGTAGTCGGATAATTATGCAACTATGTGAAGACTCTCCCATTTAATAATTTAAGATCTTGGTATTTTATTCAAACAGCAAGCAAAGCTAAAGAAAATAAAATGACGCTCCAAGCAAAACACATATCATGTGGTGAATAAAAATATAGCTCCAAGTAAAGTTACCGATGAACGAAGACGAAAGAGGGGATGCCTTCCGGGGCATCCCCAAGATTAGACGCTTGGTTGTCCTTGAATATTACCTTGGGTTGCCTTGGGCATCCCCAAGCTTAGGTTCTTGCCACTCCTTATTCCATATTCCATCGAATCTTTACCCAAAACTTGAAAACTTCACAACACAAAACTTAACGAGAAAACTCGTGAGCTCCGTTAGCGAAAGAAAACAAAACACCACTTCAAGGTACTGTAATGACATCATTCTTTATTTATATTGGTGTTAAACCTACTGTATTCCAACTTCTCTATGGTTTGTAAACTATTTTACTAACCATAGATTCATCAAAATAAGCAAACAACACACGAAAAACAGAATCTGTCAAAAACAGAACAGTCTGTAGTATTCTGTAACTAACGCAAACTTATGGAACTCCAAAAATTGTAAAATAAATTGGTGGACCTGAGGAATTTGTCTAGTAATCATCTGCAAAAATAATCAACTAAATAGCACTCTCCAGTAAAACGTTGAAGCTAATCTCGAGCGCTAAAGTTTCTGTTTTTTACAGCATGATCATAAAGACTTCACCCAAGTCTTCCCAAAGGTTCTACTTGGCACAAACACTAATTAAAACACAAGAACACATCTAAAAAGAATATAGAAGGATTATTTATTCCTAAACAGAACCAAAAAGCAAGAAACTAAAATAAAATTGGGTTGCCTCCCAACAAGCGTTATCGTTTAACGCCCCTAGCTAGGCATGATGATTTCAATGATGCTCACATAAAAGATAAGAATTGAAACATAAAGAGAGCATCATGAAGAATATGACTAGCACATTTAAGTCTAACCCACTTCATATGCATTGGGATTTTGTGAGCAAACAACTTATGGGAACAATAATCAACTAGCATAGGAAGGTAAAACAAGCAAATCTTCAAGATTTTCAACACATAGAGAGGAAACTTGATATTATTGCAATATGTAGAAGCATATGATCCTCTCTCATAATAATTTTCAGTAGTATCATGAATGAATTCAACAATATAACCAGCACCTAAAGCATTCTTTTCATGATGCATAAGCATAGAATTTTTATTACTCTCCACATAAGCAAATCTATTCTCATCAATAGTAGTGGGAGCAAACTCAACAAAATAACTATCATGTGATTGAAAATTAAGATCAAGATGACAAGTTTCTTGGTTATCATTATTCTTTATAGCATACGTGTCATCACAATAATCATCATAGATAGGAGGCATGCTTTCATCATAGTAAATTTGCTCATCAAAGCTAGGGGGACAAAAAATATCATCTTCATCAAACATAGCTTCCCCAAGCTTGTGGCTTTGCATATCATTAGCATCATGAGTATTCAAAGAATTCATACTAACAACATTGAAATCATGCTCATCATTAATATATTTTATGCCAAGCATTCTATGTAATTATTCTTCTAGTACTTTGGCACAATTTTTCTTTCCATCATACTCACGAAAGATATTAAAAAGATGAAGCGTAAGAGACAAACTCAATTCCATTTTTTGTAGTTTTATTTTATAAACTAAACTAGTGATAAAACAAGAAACAAAAAGATTCAATTCCAAGATCTAAAGATATACCTTCAAGCACTCACCTCCCCAGCAACGGCACCAGAAAAGAGCTTGATGTCTACTATGCAACCTTCTTCTTGTAGACGTTGTTGGGCCTCCAAGTGCATAGGTTTGTAGGACAGTAGCAAATTTCCCTCACGTGGATGACCTAAGGTTTATCAATCCGTGCGAGGCGTAGGATGAAGATGGTCTCTCTCAAGCAACCCTGCAACCAAATAACAAAGAGTCTCTTGTGTCCCCAACACACCCAATACAATGGTAAATTGTACAGGTGCACTAGTTCGGCGAAGAGATGGTGATACAAGTGCAATACGGATAGTAGATATAGGTTTTTGTAATCTGAAAATATAAAAACAGCAAGGTAACTAATGATAAAAGTGAGTGTAAACGATATTGCAATGCTAGAAAACAAGGCCTAGGGTTCATACTTTCACTAGTGCAAGTTCTCTCAACAATAATAACATAATTGGATCACATAACTATCCCTCAACATGCAACAAAGAGTCACTCCAAAGTCAATACTAGTGGGGAACAAACGAAGAGATTATGGTAGGGTACGAAACCACCTCAAAGTTACTCTTTCCAATCAATCCGTTGGGCTATTCCTATAAGTGTCACAAACAGCCCTGGAGTTCATACTAGAATAACACCTTAAGACACAAATCAACCAAAACCCTAATGTCACCTAGATACTCTAATGTCACCTCAAGTATCCGTGGGTATGATTATACAATATGCATCAAGAAATCTCAGATTCATCTATTCAACCAACACATAGAACCTCAAAGAGTGCCCCAAAGTTTCTACCGGAGAATCAAGACGAAAACGTGTGCCAACCCCTATGCATAGGTTCATGGGCGGAACCCGCAAGTTGATCACCAAAACATACATCAAGTGAATCACGTGATATCCCATTGTCACCAAAGATACGCACGGCAAGACATACATCAAGTGTTCTCAAATCATTAAAGACTCAATCCGATAAGATAACTTCAAAGGGAAAACTCAATCCATTACAAGAGAGTAGAGGGGGAGAAACATCATAAGATCCAACTATAATAGCAAAGCTCGCGATACACCAAGATCGTGCCAAATCAAGAACACGAGAGAGAGATCAAACACATAGCTACTGGTACATAGCCTCAGCCCCGAGGGTGAACTACTCCCTCCTCGTCATGGAGATCGCCGGGATGATGAAGATGGCCACCGTTGAGGGTTCCCCCCTCCGGTAGGGTTCTTCCGGAACAGGGTCCCGATTGGTTTTTTGTGGCTACAGAGGCTTGCGGTGGCGGAACTCCCGGTCTATTCTGTTCCCCGAAGGTTTTAGGGTATATGGATATATATAGGCGGAAGAAATACGCCAGGGGAGCCACGAGGGGCCCACGAGGGTGGAGGGCCGCCCCCCCGCCTCGATGCCTCCTCGTTTCTTTCTTGACGTGGACTCCAAGTCTCCAGGTTGCTTTCCTTCCAAAAATAACTTCTCCAGAAGGTTTCATTCCGTTTCGACTCCGTTTGATATTCCTTTTCTTCAAAACACTAAAACAAGGGAAAAACAGGAACTGGCACTGGGCTCTGGGTCAATATGTTAGTCCCAAAAATAATATAAAAGTGTTTAATAAAGCCCATAAACATCCAAAACAGATAATATAATAGCATGGAACAATCAAAAATTATAGATACGTTGGAGACGTATCAGACGCCGAGATGTTGAGGAAGGAATTCGGGGACAATTCATGGAAATCTATCCCGTAATAATACATCAGCCTGCGGACGAAAGGGTGGAGTGGAAACCCTAGCCCGTGGAAGAAATGGGGAATGAATACTACCCTCTCGGTGGGCTTCGGCGTGGGGACGACATGTCCCTCGGTCGGCAGACATTGGGCGATCTCCTTCGCCAAATATCTGGCCGTCTGAAGGTCAGTAATGTCCTCCTCCTTGAAGGAGGAGACCATCCACTTGCCCTGACCTCCGGATCTGGACATGGTTGCTTGAGTGGAAAGGAGATGAGTACTTGGGCGCTGGAGCTCGAGATTGGAAAGGCAGAGACAGAGAGAGGGCGTGAGAGAGGAAGAGGGAATCCTTATCCCCTTATAAAGGCAGCGAATATTAAACGCCTCCTCACTCGCCTTAAGATTCGCCTATTCCCAAGGGCTGTGTAAATGGCACGGTTGGGTTACCCAGGCCCTCATTGATGAGAATCCCGTGATAAGGGAACACGATCTCTGCTTCGACAAGACGTGCCAATGGCAACCGCGCCTCGAGATGTGGGGCGTTGAACCCAAAGGCGGTTTGGAATTATGACCGGTCAGACGTAATGTCGTGCTGCAAAAAAGTTGTCAGCGGATGGAGCTCGTGCAAAAATATATCCTCTCCGCGGTTGTGTATGGTATGCACTACAGGTTCGGATATTATCGTTGCGTCCGAAGACTATCTTGGAGTTCAGAAAAAGGGGAACCCGCCTTGCAATGCCGAAGACAATTTGCGCGCCGGACTCCTTGTCATTGAAGCCAGGTTCGAGGCTCTTGAGGGAGTCTTGGACTAAAGGGGTCCCTGGGCATCCGCTCATTATCCATGGGCCGGACTGATGGGCTATGACGACCGAAGACTGTCCCCTTGTCCGGATGGGACTCTACTTGGCGTGTAAGGCAAGCTTGGCGACCGACTATGTAGATTCCTTCTTATGTAACCGACTCTATGTAAACCCAAGATCCTCCTGGTGTCTATACAAACCGGAGGAGTTAGTCCGGAAAGGAGATACTCATTACCATAGTCATATAGGCTAGACTTCTAGGGTTTAGCCATTACGATCTCGTGGTAGATCAACTCTTGTAATACTCATATTCATCAAGATCAATCAAGCAGGAAGTAGGGTATTACCTCCATAGAAAGGGCCCAAACCTGGGTAAACATCGTGTCCCCTGTCTCCTGTTACCATCGATCCTAGACGCACAGTTCGGGACCCCCTACCCGAGATCCGCAGGTTTTGACACCGACACGCGCCCCCACGGAAGATTACAAGAGTCAAAAGAAAAGAGCAAGAAGCATACCCGGACAGCTGTTCGCGTCGCCAAGAACGCCTACGTGTACTGCTGGAGGGCGGCCCCTTGGGCCTGGAATCGGGCCTGGATGTCCTGCGCGGCCGTGTTCAGAACACCTGTTCCTCCCCCAGGCGTCCACTCTGGTGGGGCACTAGTGGCCTCAGCGTCAGGGGCTGACGAGCTTGCGGCCCCGGTCTCCAGCAGTCGCAGCGCTGAGGCTGCCTTCTCCGCACGATGGTGCACCGGAGTGCGGACCGCGGGAGTCGAGCCCATCACCAACTCGCCACCGACTGGAGGCACCAGCGGGGCGTCAGGTCGACTGCTCTGGGCGTCGGCAGTTGGCGTGCGCAGGGGCATTTCCGCCCCCAAGATGACGGGGTCGCCTCCTCCCTTCTCCAGGCCGACCGGTGCGCCGCCAGCCTCCTCGATCGCGCACAGGCTATCCGGCGCCTGCGGCTCCGCATGCTGCGGGATGGAGGACTCCGGGGCA
Organism: Aegilops bicornis; assembly: GCA_021605145.1. Lineage (NCBI taxonomy): Eukaryota > Viridiplantae > Streptophyta > Magnoliopsida > Poales > Poaceae > Aegilops > Aegilops bicornis. Next base: position 464,177,416 of record CM038671.1, read on the forward strand.
GGGCCGCATGCCACCTCCTCCGCCTGCGCCTTGGCGGCCACGTCTGCCTGCTCCTTGGCCATTGTGTCGGCCTGAGTCTTGGTCGCTGCGTCGGCCTCCGCCTATGCCGCCTTGGCCGTGTCCTCCTTCTTCCGGGCCGCGGCTTCCTACTCTTCACGCGCTTCCCACGCGTTCCTCTCCATCGCCTCCTGGAGGTCGGCGAGCCGATCCACGCGGCGGGGCTCTGCGGGGCCGTCCGCCGCCCCAATCACTCAGGCAGACGGGGCCTGCGAGAGAGAGAGCGGGGCCCTATGAAGACACGGCAACAAGAAGAACCCGGACGAATGAAGAGAAAAAAAGAATTAAGGACTCACCGCAGGCGGCGGGTGTGTGCGGCTGTACGGCCGCTTGCCGAACTGCCACTCCTTCTCCGAGAGCTTGAAGTTCGAGACGTAATTGACCAGCCGGACCACCTCCATGTCCGGCAGCTCCTTGGTGCTCAACCGGCAAGGGTCCCGGTGCCCGCTCATGCGGCTCATGATGTGAGGCCGGGCTTGGAGGGGGAGCACTCGGCGCGCCACGAAGGCGGCCAGCAGATCCGAGGCCTTGAGGCCCTCCGACTCCTTCATCACCTGAAGTCGGGCGAGAGCGGCGGAGGAGGTGGGCGACAAGTTCTTTGGCCGAAATTGCCAGTTGGTGCCCGGCTCAACAGGCGGGCGGCTACATAAGTCGGCAGGTTGATGTAGTCCATCGTCAGGTGGATGTTCTTGGCGTAGAAGTAGGATTTCTGTCACAGTTTGGCCCACTGGAGCAGGGTGATGGATGGGAAGCGGTTCCCGGAACCCGGACGCCGCAGTGCCACACAGGCTCCGCATTGAGCCGCGTGGCCCTTGGCGGCGGTGCCGAGCTTGAGGTAGAAGAACTCCCCCCAGAGCTCAAGGGTGGGGAGTATGCTGAGGTAGCATTCGCAGAGAGTGATGAAGGTGGCCAACAGCACCACCGTATTCAGCGTGAGGTGTTGCCGCTAGACTTTGTAGAACGTGAGGAAGGAACGGAAGAAGCTGCTCGCCGGCAGGAAGAAGCTGCGAAGAAAGTGCGAACGGAAGACGACGCGTTCGTCGTCCTCCGGCGCCGGCAAGACTTCTACCTCAGGGGGGACACACACTTTCACGTGCGTCTTGCGGGGCAGCCGCCGCGTATGGTGAAGAAAGGAGAGATGATCTTCATGACGTTGGAGCCATCCCAGTCGCCGGCCCATTCGCGCGCCATGGACTTGGGTGCTCAACGGAAGTACGGCGCGGCGACGAGCAGGCGAATCTGCGGCGGAGCAAGGAAGCTGCGGTGAGGAGAAGCCCAGCGACGGTGGGCTGCGGCAGTGCCTTGGCAAGAGGAAGGAGCGTTGCAGCGGCAGAGAGAAGGAGAAGAAGAGCGGCGAAGGCAAAGGGAGAGGAGGGCGCGCGTGCGCCTGCCGCCCCCCTCCTCCCCCTACTTATAGCCCCAGGCGGCGGAGACGAGGGGGCGAGGCGTGGGGGGTCGGGGGATTAACTGCGCCCCACTCCCCCCACGATCCCACGTTTACCGCGCCAATCAAGGTGTGTATTAACTGCCATAGAAGACCAACCACCCGCCTCGGCCGCAGCAGATCTGCGTGCGTGCCAAGCCCCTATAGTGGCGGGCCCCGGCCTGCGGCGACGTCTCCCGCCACGCTGGCTGGCGCAGGCTGGCACTGGCCTCTTTGGCGTCAAGGCGTGGCGGGCGAGCAACGGGCGGCGAGCCAACCATCCGGCTGGCATGCCACCCAGCCCCACCACGACGTTTCGAATTCACCAGGCGACCGGCCTGGCCAAGGCCGACTCCTAGTTGTTGGCGCCTCTAGAAGACGGACGAAGCAAAGCTACCAGACAACCCGGAGAAGGAAGTTGCTGAGGCTCCTCGCCTCTTCAGCCGCGGCGCCCCACCAGCTTCGGGGACTACGGTTGGAGTAAATGACCACGGGTAGCCTCATCAGCCCCCATGGTATTTCAAGACATCGGGCCGGCTGCGCCCCTCAAGCATCTAAGACAAAGGACCGCCTTCTTCGGGCCGGCTGGTCCAAGCACCCGGCTACTAGAAGGCGGCGGAACCCAGACGGCGGCCACGAGGTAGGCCGACTCCTAGCAGGCGACCACCAGGGAGGCCGACTCCTAGCAGGCGGCCCCTTGTTCCCTTGAAGTTAGCACCTCATTACAACGACGAGACGGGGCGTGGCTATACTGCAGCCTGCCACCCTCGAGTCTAGGGCAGAATATGGCCACAATGCAGCGTACCAGGTGGATACCCCTTGCCTGGTGCGGCACTGTTGCCACATAGCCCGTGACATCATCTATGGTAGAGGGAGCCATGCTCCCACGACGGGCTGTCGGTATGGCCCGCAGGCGGCGGGCCCTACCTGTCCATGAGATACCAGAAGGCGGCGAGCCCTGACCAGGCAGCACCGGAGTGGGCCGACTCCTAGCAGGCGGCCCTCCCCCTCCATTGGAGTATGTGCGCCATTAATTAGATAAGACGGGGTGTGGCTACAGTGAGCGCCGCCAGCGGCGGATCTGTGAGCCACGCCGCCGACAAAGCCTCTCAGAATCGTGAGGCGGTTACAAAGCAGCAGAGCAGCCGATGTAACTCCGCAGCGGCGCGGGCCCTACCTGCCGGGCCGAGAGCACAAGAATGGGACCCACTCAGCGGCGGGTTCAAAGAAGCATGGAGAAGCCATGACCGGAGACTGACGGCCGGGTCCTACACCCGGCCATATTACCATTGTACCCCTGGGGGTAGGCCTATATAAACCCCCCAGGTCACCCATGCAAAGGGTTAAGCACCATAGACACCACACACACACATAGAGAAAGAGAGTGGAGTAAGGGCTAGCCTTGTTCTTCTTCCTCCTCTAGCCCGAACAGCTCAAGGAGCAAGCTTGTAGCAACTTTGTTGACACAGTGTTCATGCGGAGACCCCGTAGAGCAGGACTAGGGGTGTTATCTCCTAGGAGAGCCCTGAACCTGGGTAATATGCGTCGGCATATGTGATCAGGCCTTATCCCGCTTCTAGGAACCGGCGACGTACTCTTGTCCCCCTCCATGATAAGCCACCCCCTAGCATATGTCGCTAGATATCCCCGACAATGTTCTTTTGTACAACTCTCGTTTTAGATTCTTTGTAGGAAGACTCCTCTCAAAATGGGAAGGCCCCTATGTTATCGAGGAGACTTATCGATCTGGAGCTATCAAAATAAACAACGCCGAAGGTACTAACCCGAAGGTTGTGAACGGGCAACGGATAAAACATTACATCTCATGTACGCCCATTAATGTTGAAAGTAATATTATCCAAACTTTGACACCGGAAGAACACATAAAAGAGTCCTTCCGAAACACTCCAGAATCGTGAAAATAAGGAGGTACGTGATACGGTAAGTAAACGGACTTGAAAGAATCCGCAAAAATATTTTTTGTCAGTTTTGGAATATTTAGAAAAATAGGAAAACTTCCAGGAAGCATACCCTGGTGGGCACAAGACACCGGGGCGCGCCCAGGTGGGTTGTAACCACCTGGGGCACCTTCGAACTCTGTTTTTCTACAGTATGCTTGTCTCCCAAGATAAAAAATCTTTATATACTCCCCGAACCTGTTGACCACCGTATAGCGGAGAAATCTTCTGTTCTCTTTTCTTGATGTTTTCCAGTTTCTGAAAATATGTCGTCCCAAGACTCTGAGGGTGAGAGCTAAGTTGCTGATTTCATCGAAACCCCAAGTCCTATGGGGATGTGGAGCACTATAGCTGGACCTCCAAGGAGGATGAAGATGAATCGGTTCCTCCCCGGTTCAAAAATGAAAGCATGGAGGCATTATGCAAGAGGATAATAAAACTTGAGATAGATAGCGACGAGTTGAGGATAGATAATTTTATTCTCCGACAGAAGCTAGAGGAAAAGAAGGGCAAACCCTCTACTTCTTTGTCACCACCACCATCATCTTCACCACCAAAGGAAAATTGAGTATCGGGTATGGGCACTCCCATTGGCTTCCGCCAGGCTTGGGGGAGGTGCCCCGGTATCGTATCATCCCCACTATCTTTTTGCCTTTACTTATCTTAGTTCGATCATTTGCTTAGATGAATAAAAGTTTAGTTCGATCCTTTCTTTTCGATAGTTTGCTTAGTGATCTATCCTTGTAATCGTGTGCAAGATATATAATAAAGTTTAGTTTGAGTTTTTGCTTTATTTACTTTCTTGTTGCAATAAAAGGAAAAGATATAAATAAAATGAAGGAAATAAATCAAGAAGATCATATACTAATCTTATGGTTGGTGATGGCACCACATAAGGAAAAGTATAAGTAGAAAATTTTATTAGAGATTGACAAACATAGCATTAGTCAATGATGCAACTCATGAAAGAATTAATAAGGGAAGAGAAGATTCACATATAAATATACTATCCTAGAAATCTTTTGTGAATGTGAGCCCCCATCAAAATATTATATGCCAAAATTGTTGACGTTGAACATGGAAGACAACTTAATGATTTATGTTTGTTCATATTTACATAGAAGTTATATTGTCATAGATCCTTTAACATGTGGTGCTTGCCCCCTATCTTTCCTAGCCAAAAATTCCGCACTAAGTAGAGATACTACTTGTGCATCCAAAAAACCCTTTAACCCAAATCTTATTTTCAAGTGTCCACCATACCTACCTAGGGATTGAGCAAGATCCCTCAAGTAAGTTGTCATTGGTGCAAAAAAGCAATAAAAATTGCTTCTAAATGTGTGAGATCATTTAGTGTAAGAGAAAATTGTGTGTTGCATGAACTTGTGATGGTGAAGAATAAAAGCGACAGACTGCATAATAAAGGTCGCTCTCAGAAGGGGCAATGCAACGTGATGTTCTTTTGCACTAAGGGGTTGAGTATACAAACAAATAAGCACATGGCAACCTTTGCTTCCATCTGCGAAGGGCCTATCTTTTACTTTTATGTATTTACTTTTATGCAAAGAGTCAAAGTTTTCTCTCTATTCCTTTTTATTTTCTCCTTTGGCAAGCATCATGTGGTGAGGAAAGATCTAGGCACATATGTCCAGTTGAATATGGGTAGCATGAGTTATTATTGTTGACATCACCCTTGAGGTGAATACGTTGGGAGGCGAAACTATAAGCCCCTATCTTCCTATGTGTCCGGTTGAAACGTTTTCTCATGTGTATGCGATGAGTGTTAGCAATCATAGAAGACTATATGATGGTTGAGTATGTGAACTTGCCTAGAGGCTCCGATACGTGACCCTTCCTGAAAAGATGATGAATTATAGTTGCAAAGTTGACTGAGGACATAGTTTGTTGGTTTTTAATAGATTTTTTGCTTTATACTTTGATTGTGTGATGAACTGCTACTTATTCATGAGAAGTCTAAGATAAAAGTTCTATGATAAGAGTCTTATGTTTAAGTTTGTTGTTGTTATAATAATGAACATGATGCTTCTATGTCCGTATTTTGTTTTTATTGACACCTATGTCTCTCTCTAAGCATGTGGACATGTTTTTTGATTTCGGTTTCCGCTTGAGGACAAGTGAGGTCTAAGCTTGGGGAAGTTGATACGTCCATTTTGCATCATGTTTTTTTACTATTATTTATGATGTTTTTATCCATAATAGTGATTTTTGGAGTAATTCTAATGTCTTTTCTCTCATAATTTGCAAGGTACACACAAAGAGGGAGAATTCCGGCAGCTGGAAATCTGGACCTGAAAAAGCTACATCAGGCTACCTATTCTGCACAACTCCAAATGAGCTGAAACTTCACGGAGATTTTTTATGGAATATTTAAGGAATATTGGAGCAAATAACTACCAGAGGGGGGCCACCAGGTGGGCACAACCCACCTGGGCGCGCCAGGGAGCCCAGGCGCGCCCTGGTGGGTTGTGCTCACCCAGGCCCACCTCCGGTGCCCATCTTCTCGTATATAGGTCATTTTGACCTAAAAAAATAAGAAGAGGACTTTCGGGACGGAGCGCCGCCGTCTTGAGGCGGAACTTGTGCAGGAGCACTTTTGCCCTCCGGCGGAGTGATTCCACCAGGGGAACTTCCCTCCCGAAGGGGGAAATCATCATCATCATCATCACCAACAACTCTCCCATCTTGGGGAGGGCTATCTCCATCAACATCTTCAACAATACTATCTCATCTCAAACCCTAGTTCATCTCTTGTGTTCAATCTTGTTACCGGAACTATAGATTGGTGCTTGTGGGTGACTAGTATTTTGATTACATCCTGTAGTTGAATACTATATGGTTTATTTGATGGAAGATTATATGTTCAGATCCAATATGCTATTTAATACCCCTCTTATCTTGAGCATGATTATCATTGGTGAGTAGTTACTTTTGTTCTTGAGGTTACGGGAGAAATCATGTTGCAAGTAATCATGTGAACTTGATATGTGTTCGATATTTTGATAGTATGTATGTTGTGATTCCCTTAGTGGTGTCATTTGAACGTTGACTACATGACACTTCACCATATTTGGGCCTAAGGGAGCATTGTGGAGTAGCAATTAGATGATGGGTTGCGAGAGTGACAGAACCTTAAACCCCAGTTTATGCGCTATTACGGAAGGGACCGATTGGATCCAAAAGTTTGATGAATTTATTCTCAATGCTTGCGGGAGGTTTAATCATAAGTAGGAGATTTTTTCAAGTAAGAACAGCACCTAAGCACCGGTCCACCCACATATCAAATTATCAAAGTAGCAAACACAAATCGAACCAACATGGTGAAAGTGACTAGATGAAATTCCCGTGTACCCTCAAGAAGGCTTTGCTTATTATAAGAGACCGTTTTAGCATGTCCTTTGCCTCAAAAGGATTGGGTACCTTGCTGCACTTTTGTTACTACTATTGTTACTTGCCCGTTACAAATTATCTTGCTATCAAACTACTATGCTACTTACAATTTCAGCACTTGCAGACATTACCTTGCTGAAAACCACTTGTCATTTCCTTCTGATTCTCGTTCGGTTCGACACTCTTACTTATCGAAAAGAGGTACAATTGATCCCCTATACTTGTGGGTCATCACTCGCTGATCCAATGCAACCATTCCCCCCATTCACACGCAGCCGAATCATGAACGCCATCCCCACACTCTTCCACCACATGCCCCATACACCCACAAAAGTAGCAAAAGTCCGGCAATTTATCATAAATAACAGGATTCTTTCTTTCTTTCTTTCAATGTTATTGGCACAAATCTCACCAAGGGTTTATGAACATTCACAAAAACTCTGGCCCTCAAAAAGCTCGAGGGATTGATCCTCCCCTCATTGACAACTACAGTAAATGGCGGCTCGCCCACCTTCTTAGCCACCTTCTCAGCCAATTATTTCTTCCTCGTGAGGCCACCAGGAAGGCCTTTGATTCTTGCCCATAAGGGGTACTTGTCCAAAGCATACTCAACAACATTAGTAAATCCATCATACTCCATGATGACAACTGGATCCCTACGAAATTGCCATGGTCCTCCATCCATTACCCGCTTCCAATCCCCCAAGCAATGGCACTGAGCTATGAAAAGATTTGGTCCTTTGATGTTGAAGGTTACTCCTTGGGCACACGACGACACATTCCTCATCGAATTCAGCAGCGCCGCATGGCTAAAGGGCTTCATCGTATGAACCCTAAAAAGACACAGCCACCTGTAGGACCGAAAGTATGTCTAGAGGGGGGTGATTAGACTACTTGACCAAATAAAACTTATCCTTTTCCCAATTTTAGTTCTTGGCAGATTTTAGCAACTTCGGACAAGTCAAGCAATCTTAACACAATTCAAGCAAGCATGCAAAGAGTATATGAGCAGCGGAAAGTAAAGCATGGAACTTGCAAGAATGTAAAGGGAAGGGTTTGGAGGATTCAAACGCAATAGGAGACACGGATGTTTTTGTCATGGTTCCGATAGGTGGTGCTATCGTACATCCACGTTGATGGAGACTTGAACCCACGAAGGGTAACGGCTGCACGAGTCCACGGAGGGCTCCACCCACGAAGGGTCCACGAATAAGCAACCTTGTCTATCCCACCATGGCCGTCGCCCACGAAGGACTTGCCTCACTAGCGGTAGATCTTCACGAAGTAGGCGATCTCCTTGCCCTTACAAACTCCTTGGTTCAACTCCACAATCTTGTCGGAGGCTCCCAAGTGACACCTAGCCAATCTAGGAGACACCACTCTCCAAGAAGTAACAAATGGTGTGTTGATGATGAACTCCTTGCTCTTGTGCTTCAAATGATTGTTTCCCCAACACTCAACTCTCTCTCACAGGATATGGATTTGGTGGAAAGAAGATTTGAGTGGAAAGCAACTTGGGAAGGCTAGAGATCAAGATTCATATGGTAGGAATGGAATATCTTGGCCTCAACACAAGTGTAGGTGGTTCTCTCTCAGAAAAGGTAAGTTGGAAGTGTAGGTTCGTTTACGATGGCTCTCTCCACGAATGAAGAGGAGGTGGAGGGTATATATAGCCTCCACACAAAATCTAACTGCTATAATAATAACTTACCAATCTCGGTGGGACCGAATTGATAAACTCGGTCGGACCGATTCAGTAAATCTAGTGACCGTTAGGATTTTCGGTGGGACCGACATGCAACTCGGTAGGACCGATATGGTTAGGGTTAGGGCATAACGTAATCTCGGTGAGATAGGTTACACAAACTCGGTGAGACCGATTTTGGTATTAAGCTAACCAGAGAGTTGGTCAGGTAAACTCGGTGGGACCGATTCGCTCATTTCGGTGAGACCGAAATGTTACGGAAGGGAAACGGAGAGTTTACATTGCAATCTCGGTGGGAGCAATCGCTCATCTTAGTGGGACCGAAACGTTACGAAGGGAAACAGAGAGATCACAATCCCATCTCGGTGAGACCGAGATCCCTATCGGTGAGACCGATTTGCCTAGGGTTTGTGGCAGTGGCTATGATATCTGAACTCGGTGGCGCTGGATAGAAAGAATCGGTGGGGCCAAGTTTGACTTTTGGTTTAGGTCATATGTGGATGTGAGAAAGTAATTGAGGGCTTTGGAGCATATCACTAAGCATTTGAGCAAGAGCCTCATTAAGCAACACCTCATCCCTCCTTGATAGTATTGGCTTTTCCTATAGACTCAATGTGATCTTGGATCACTAAAATAGAAAATGTAGAGTCTTGAGCTTTGAGCTGGAGCCAATCCTTTTGTCCTTAGCATTTTGAGGGGTCCACTTTTCTCATCCATGCCATGCCAATCATTGAGCTTTCCTGAAATGTTAATCTTGAAATAGCATTAGCTCAATGAGCTATATGTTGTTAGGAATTACCAAAACCACCTAGGGATAGATGCACTTTCAGTCTCCCTTTTTGGTAATTGATGACAACATATAGATCAAAGCTTCGACAAATGCTAATAAGAGTGACAAACATTGTCGCTTTGAGAAGTATGTGAAAAGCAAGAGCTCCCCCTAAATTTGTGCATAGTTTAAGATTTGCTTTGAACTGCAAATGCACAATGAGTTAGGATCATGGGTTACTCTTCCATGTCACATACATCTTGGTGGAGCGCTCAAAATAATAATAATTAAATACATGCACTCATCACCAAGCAAAGTGAATGATCATCCAAGTATCTACACAAAAGCATAAAGTATCTCAAACAAGCAAATAACAAAGTTCAACCACCAAACAACAAGAGAGAACAAAAAGCAACACAAACACTCGAAGCCTATGATCTATAAATTTTCTCCCCTTCGCAACAAGTTACCAAAAGTTCATAAAATGCATGATGCTAGATCGACTCTCAGGTTTGGTCTTCAGGTGGTGGTGTAGATAAGACTCCAAGGACGAAGGCATCAGTTGATGTAGATGGAGCTGGTGGAGTGGGTGCTGGAGCTGGTGGCACTGAAGTTGTAGCTGGTGCAGATGAAGTTGCTCTGGTGTCTGTAACTGGCATTGCAGCAGATCTCTGTCCTCTGGGCACTCTAGCAAAAGCATCAGTGGTAGTCTTGCCCTGCTTCTCCCTCAAGACTTCATCCTGAAGTTGCTCAACAACTGATCAGATCTCATTGACCTTCACATATAAATCTTAGAACTTCGCTCCATGATCCTCTCCAAGCTCTCCTAGTTTTGAGTCGTGGTGGCCAATCCCTTCTCAATCCTCAGAGTGGAGGCAATCAAGTAGCCAAGCTGATCTTGCTTGCTCTTGAAGATAATCTTGAGATGCCTCATCAATGGTTGGCATCTTTGCAGCCTTTTCAGTCCTTGCCTTCTCCCTCTTTGATTGTGCTTGCACATAAGATGGTTCATTCTCATCCATTACCACAGTGTTGTCCTCAAAGTCTGGGTAGATGGGCATATGATCCTTGTCCAAGAGATATGTGCCAGTACGCATCTTGGAGTTGATTAGCTCCTGGATCTGTGGGACATACCCACAACTTCTCTTCTGATCTGCAACTGTTCTCTTTATAGTTTCCACAATTAGGCTCATGACTTTGAACTTTTGAGGAACATCAAATATATGCAGCAAGTTGATGGAATGTCCTCTGATTATTCTGTGATCTCCTAATTTTGGTAGCAATGTGTGCCTTAAAATCCAATTGATTGTAGGCAGGCTCGATGACAAGTGTTTCATGTAACCAAATTGGTGAGTCTCAAGATCTCTGCATCAGAATCTCCTTGTACATGCTAGCCATTGAGTTGTGATCCTTCTTCTTCTTGGCATAGACATCCAAGTCATCTTCTTGTTCTTCCGGGGCATTGATCAATTTTGCCCATTCTTCAACTGTTGGACTGGTACCTAGTACCTTGAGACATCCGCATAATCCTTCCATCTGGGTAGAAATGAGCTGTGGAGTAGAACTGCATAATAAGCTCATCATTCCACTTTGTGAGCTTCTGCCCAACAAAGTCCTCTACTCCACAAGACTTGAAACTATCATAGACTCTAGGATAGTGTTCTTATTTTCCTTGATGTACTCCCAGTCCACCCATCTCATGTCACAGACTATAGGCTTCTTGTCAAGCAGCACTGTCTCATAGAAGTCCTGTTGTTCCTTTGTATGGAACCTGTAGTCCACAACAGTTCTTCTCCTGACTGCATAGGGATCAGTCAATCTCCACTGTTTGAGTCCTGCATCCCTCCTGAGCTTCATGTCCTCAGCTACTGGATGAGCATCATTGTGAACTGGAATTTTGGGCTTCAACTTCCTCAAGACATGTGACTCATCATCTTCTTCTTCTATAGCAACTTCAGGCATTGGGGCCTTGTTCTTCTCTGCAGCTGGAATATTCATTGTACTCCTCTTGGGTGCAGCTTTGGGTTTTGGAGCAGCTGCCTTGGGAGCTTCTTTGGGCTTAGATGGAGCAGCCCCTGATCTTATAGCATCTCCCATAAGCTTTTGAGCTTTAGGTGCTGGTGCAGCAACCTCTTCCTCTTCATCTTCCATCATTGAGGGCTTCCCAATTACTCGCCATGGTCTTCTTGACCCTTTCTTTCCTTTTCTTTTACTCACACAACCTGTTCTTTGGGTGCAGATCCCAAAGTTTCTTGAGTGGATGTTCTGGCCTTTGACATATGAACTCTCTTGGCAGGAATCTTTGTCTTCATTCCTGGCTTAGTGGCAGTAGCTGTGCTATATTCCTTTTTCAGAACTTTCTTCTTTGAGGTGGCCTCTTCCTCAACAACCACATAGTCCTCATCCTCAGAATCTGAGGATCTCTTCTTTCTGGCCCTGGTGGCTGCCTTAGGCAAGTTGCTGGGTGTACTCCTGCTTCCTTCATCATAGCTGCTAGAGGGACTAGTGCCCTCACTCATGTGAACTTGTTCCTCAGACTTGTTCTGACTGTCACTCTGATCTGACATGATGCAAACACTGATAGCAGACCCTGTGAATAGATATAGATGAGATAGATTGGATGAGCATCACAAAGTGCGTAGGTTTTTGCAAAAGAATGAGTCAAAACTTAGTTTTAGTTTTCCACAGAAGCATTTCGGATCTACCGATTTGAAAACTCGGTGATACCGAAGCAGCTTTTGGAACCTAAACTAGTGAACTCGGTCAGACCGAGTCACAGTTCGGTGGCACCGAGACTGCTAGGGTTTCACAAAGAATTGAACTCGGTCACACCGATTTGCAATTCTCGGTCGAACCGAGAATCACATGTGCAATGGCCTTAGCCAAATCGGTGGAACCGATTTCAACAACTCGGTTGGTCCGAGATGATTTCATGAAACCTAACCCTAAATTTTAAATCCACAACTAAACTACGGAGTGATTTCGCTGGATAGAGTGATCTCAATCGTGGCAAGATACATGGCAAAACAATGTGCTAGGAATCGGAGTGAGATTAGCACAAGGATCAAGTCCATACCCTAAGTGCGACGATGGACTTGCTACGGCGGCAAAGGTGGAGACGATTTCCGTTGACGGCGGCGGAGACCAGCTGCGGGAGGCAGCTGGCGATGAGGAGGACAATCCGGAGACCCAGGGAGGCAGAGCAGGCTGAGCGCGGGTGAAGGGATTCGGAGAATTTTCCAAATTTTGGCCCGGGGATATATATAGCCTGACCCTGTTGGTGTGACCGAGTGGAACAACTCGGTGGCACCGAGATGCATAATCGCAAGCGATTCGCAACTCGGTGTGACCGAAAAGTTCAAATTGGTTCCACCGAGATGGAAAACCTAGATCGACTTAGTGATCTTGGTATGACCGAAATGGATGAATCGGTCAGACCGAAACGCACAAAGAAGTTTTGGAAGTTTAAGTCTATGACCAATCGGGGACTCCGAGTGCTCCTCACACAGAGTGGTTCGAATCTGACTTGATCAAACTTTGTGATGTAGCATGAATAGAGTTTGAGACAAGAAAAGCATAGATAGCTAGAGAAGGTTCTTAGGCATTCTTGTCCATCCACTTGGCAAAAGGAACCAAACAAGCAAAACAACAAGTGGATGTCCTCGAATGAGTAAATTATGCAACCAACATATTCACACAATAAAATGGCAAATGAAATATGTGGCAAAGCATGCACAACCAATTCTAGCATCTATCAAGCAACTGGCGATGACTAGGTCATCTATATATGAGTATATTGACTTAGGAGTCAAATGCGAACATTTGATCATAGGTCATACTCATCGTTTAAGCACAAGTGGGGTTACCACTTTTACATAAAAGCGTTGTTGTGTTCACACCATTAGAGTTGCTTTAGCTCAATTCTTAGAGTAAAGCTCCCCCTAGATGTGAGATCCCCCTAAGAGGGATGAACTAACCTTGGGTTTTGTCAATGATGACTTCATGTAGGTTTTGAAGATGTGGATGCTCAATGTTGATGTAGATCATTTGGAGCAATCCCTTGGAGTGAGTTGCACTTTCAATACCTACACGGGTTAGTCCCACAAGGAACAAACAAGGATATCCATAGACATAGAGTGATGCACACAAAAGATGATGTCTATGAAAGCATTAGGTTACCTTGTCCCTTGTCTTACCAACAAGAGGGTTTGTGACTCCTTGAACTAGTGCAAGATGTGGAAGTTGATTGCACTTGTTCTTGCCAAAATGATAAGAGTGAAGTATGTTATGAGTCACCCTCAAGAACTCTCTAGTTCTTCTTCTTACGGATCCACACCATCTTGATGGGAATCCTTGGAGTCGTAGTTGTACTTGATGAAGTAGAACTTGATGTAGTCTTGGGAACCCACTTGACCAAGGCCTTAGGTGCTTCTTCAAATGCATCAATTTCCTCTTGAAGCTTATCCTTGCCTTTTTGCTTGTGGTCTTGTGGTGGAAGATCATCTTGAGCTTGTGTCCCTTTGAAAGAAGTAGGATCATACTTCTCTTGTTGAGGAACAAACTTCGCCTTGGGGTATTGATCTTCTTCCCACTCAACTCCATTGGCATTGAACTTTCGTTCAAAACCAACACCTTGGTTCTTCCGTGCCTTCCTTGCTTGCGCATAATTTCCTCGAATTGCTTACTCCGGCAAGGCTCTTGTAAACACCTTTCTCTATGATTCCCTTCAATAAGCTATTTTCTTGCTCAAGTGTAACTTGGCTAAGAGAATCATTAGTGGAATCAAGAGAACTACTAGAAGCAACAACATTGGATTTAGCATGATTATTATTACTACCAGAGGAAGAATCTCTCTTGTTCTTGTTACTAGACTTGACTTGAGGCATGTAAGTGGATAAGAGTAAACGCTTGGCAATGTAAGAAGAACTTTTCTTGCGAAGATCATCATTGATTGCCTTTAAGAACTCATGCTCTTGCTCAAGGTTGAGCTTTTCAAAACGTAATTTCTCATGGGTCCTTAAAAGTTCTCGATGATCTCCTAAGATAGTTTCATGAGCTAACTTAAGAGTGTTTAGTTCTTTAGTTAGAAACTCAATCTTCTCCTTATCATTGTCATTCATTTTATCTTGATTAGCATGATTAATTGACGTTTCATCATAGTATTCATCACTAGAGTTGTCAACAAGTAAATCATCATCATCTAACAAGTCATATTCATCACTATTGAAATCAACATACTGGGTGTGATACCTTTGGGCCTTTAGCCATGAAGCATCTTCCAAGTCCTTCATTTGGTGAATCAAATATGTCGAGGAGTTGGTTGACACAAGTGCTAGACCGGCAACACCTTCATCTTGAGTATATTCAAAGTCGGAGTGATAGCTTCTCTGAGTGATTGTCGGAGTCGGAGCCGGATACCCATTCACCAACATGAGCTTGATGTCTTCGTTTTGTGTAGCTCCTTGATGACTTGTCCTTCCTTTCCGAATCCTTGCTTCTCCGGGATGTTCTTCGTTCATAACGATCATCTCTACTCCTCTCTCTTGATGGTGATTCTTCTCTTCTACTTCTTCTTTTTGGAGAATCTTCTCTTCTCTTCTAGGGTGCCGTACACTCATTGGAATAGTGTCTGGGTCTTCCACAATTGTAGCAATTTCGCTCTCGACTAGAAGATCTTTTGTCATTGTAGGACCTTGACTTGGAGCTTCTCTCTTTGATTCTACTCTTGTAGAACTTGTTGAAGTTCTTCACCATTAGGCTCAATTCTTCATTGAAGGTTTGTTTCTCACTTGATGATGTGGGAGCTTCACATGAGGCTTTGTAAGCACCACTTGACTTGTTATGGAGCTCCTCCTTATTCTTGAGTGACATCTCATGAGCAACAATTCTTCCAATGACTTTCGTTGGCTTGAGATCTTTGTAATTGGGCATCATTTGGATCAATGTGCATTCGGTATCATATTTTCCGTCCAAAGCTCTTAGGATCTTCTTGATGATGAATTTGTCGGTCATCTCTTCACTTCCTAAGCCAAGCGATCTCATTTGTGATAAGAGCAAGCCTAGAGTACATTTCAAATGACACCTTCACCATCCTTCATTTTGAACTTGTCAAGCTGACTTTGAAGCACATCCAACTTGGATTCCTTGGACGGAGTCGGTACCTTCGCATATCAATCAAAGTATCCCAAATTTCCTTTGCATTCTCAAGACGGCTGATTTTGTTGAATTCTTCAGGGCACAATCCGTTGAAGAGGATATCACAAGCTTGAGCATTGTATTGCAGCATCTTCAACTCTTCCGCGGTAGCTTCACGGTTCGGTTCTCTCCCATCAAATAATTCACCTTGCAAGCCAATACACACAATAGCCCATACGGCGGGGTTATGTCCAAGAATATGCATTTTCATCTTATGCTTCCAACTAGCAAAATTAGTACCATCAAAGTAAGGACCTCTACGGTGGTAATTTCCCTTGCTAGACAACATACTCTCCTAGGTTGTGAAACCAAGGCTATGACTACCAAAAGCTATGGAAATCAAAGCAAATGGAGACCAAAGCTCTGATACCACTTGTAGGATCGAAAGTATGTCTAGAGGGGGGGTGATTAGACTACTTGACCAAATAAAACTTATCCTTTTCCCAATTTTAGTTCTTGGCAGATTTTAGCAACTTTGGACAAGTCAAGCAATCTTAACACAATTCAAGCAAGCATGTAAAGAGTATATGAGCAGCGGAAAGTAAAGCATGGAACTTGCAAGAATGTAAAGGGAAGGGTTTGGAGGATTCAAACGCAATAGGAGACACGAATGTTTTTGTCATGGTTCCGATAGGTGGTGCTATCGTACATCCACGTTGATGGAGACTTCAACCCATGAAGGGTAACGGCCATGCGAGTCCACGGAGGGCTCCACCCACGAAGGGTCCATGAAGAAGCAACCTTGTCTATCCCACCATGGTCGCCGCCCACGAAGGACTTGCCTCACTAGCGGTAGATCTTCACGAAGTAGGCAATCTCCTTACCCTTACAAACTCCTTGGTTCAACTCCACAATCTTGTCGGAGGCTCCCAAGTGACACCTAGCCAATCTAGGAGACACCACTCTCCAAGAAGTAACAAATGGTGTGTTGATGATGAACTCCTTGCTCTTGTGCTTCAAATGATAGTCTCCCCAACACTCAACTCTCTCTCTCGGGATATGGATTTGGTGGAAAGAAGATTTGAGTGGAAAGCAACTTGGGAAGGCTAGAGATCAAGATTCATATGGTAGGAATGGAATATCTTGGCCTCAACACAAGTGTAGCTGGTTCTCTCTCAGAAAAGGTAAGTTGGAAGTGTAGGTTCGTTCTGATGGCTCTCTCCTCGAATGAAGAGTGGGTGGACGGGTATATATAGTCTGCACACAAAATCTAACGGTTACACACAATTTACCAATCTCGGTGGGACCGAATTGAAAAACTCGGTCGGACCGATTCAGGAAATCTAGTGACCGTTAGGATTTTCGGTGGGACCGACATGCAACTCGGTAGGACCGATATGGTTAGGGTTAGGGCATAACGTAATCTCAGTGAGACCGATTACACAAACTCGGTGAGATCGATTTTGGTAATAAGCTAACCAGAGAGTTGGTCAGGTAAACTCGGTGGGACCGATTCGCTCATTTCGGTGAGACCGAAATGTTACGAAAGGGAAACAGAGAGTTTACATTGCAATCTCGGTGGGCCCGATCGCTCATCTCGGTGGGACCGAAATGTTACGATGGGAAACAGAGAGATCACAATCCCATCTCGGTGAGACCGAGATCCCTATCGGTGAGACCGATTTGCCTAGGGTTTGTAGCAGTGGCTATGACATCTGAACTCGGAGGCGCCGGATAGAAAGAATCTGTGGGGCCGAGTTTTACTTTTGGTTTAGGTCATATGTGGATGTGAGAAAGTAGTTGAGGGCTTTGGAGCATATCACTAAGCATTTGAGCAAGAGCCTCATTAAGCAACACCTCATCCCTCCTTGATAGTATTGGCTTTTCCTATAGACTCAATGCGATCTTGGATCACTAAAATAGAAAATGTAGAGTCTTGAGCTTTGAGCTTGAGCCAATCCTTTTGTCCTTAGCATTTTGAGGGGTCCACTTTTCTCATCCATGCCATGCCAATCATTGAGCTTTCCTGAAATGTTAATCTTGAAGTAGCATTAGCTCAATGAGCTATATGTTGTTAGGAATTACCAAAACCACCTAGGGATAGATGCACTTTCACCGCCGAACCTCCCTGTTCATATTCTTCAACTTCCCCTGATAGATCCAAGTCTTCTTCCTCCTCCCCATGAAGGTTTAGACCTTCAAAGACATCCTCCAGAGCTGGGTCGGGGCCAAATAGATCCCAGTCTTGCTCTTCCTCCGGGTGATCATCCACAACCTCCTCCTCCCTCGCTTCCTCTGCCAATTCGTCCATGATAGAGTTGTTGGACAAAGAACCTCTCGCTCGAACTACCCCCTCATCTAACTCCTCCTCCTCGTGCCCTAACTCCATCTAGTCTCTCTGCCGACCACCCCTTGCTTCCACTCGTTCCGGGTTCTCCATGCAGCTCCCGCAAACTTACTCACGAACCCTAGGCCTATCGATCGCATGCCCAAACCAAGCACACGTCGGTAGTATCGATGGTGGACTCCGCCGCCGCGGCCGGAGAAAAAGGTGGACTCTAGGAAAACCCTAGAGGAAAACTTGACCTCTGAACTAAGTATAACCGATTAGTCATTTTAGATGGCCACAATACTTGCTCACGACCTCTTTGACGATGTACAATTGATGGTTGAGTGACTTCGTCCCAAGATTACGGATGAGTTTCTTGTGGTAGGGCTCTAAATTCTTGTCCTCATGGAACCAAGTATGAATGTTGGCCCAAAATGTTGCGCCGTTTTTCTTCGTGCCATGGATCGGATCAATGCTAGTGGCCATCCATACAAGGCACAACAATTCATCCTCCTTCATGTTGAAACTTTCTCCTCTACCCCTCTTCTTTGGATCGACCGACCATTCCTCCGAATCAATGTCGACGTCGCCACCCTACTCTGGCTGGCTGGTGTATGAATCAGGTTCCTAGGTGTACTTGCCGGACTGCTAGGTGTATGTGCCTGGCTACGTGACCTACTGGGTGTACGTGTCGGACTCTGTGCACGTGCACCTTCAGATCCGAGTCATCCACTTGCCGGATCTCGAAACAGCCTCCGCCACTGTCGTAGATCATCTCAAACATCTGCCTGTCCACGTCGGCTCGCCCAGTTGAGACACATCGGCGAATAGAGAGCGGGCACCGAGATTATCCATGTCTGACGTCCACGACCGGACAAGCTGCGCCGATGTCGACTTCGCAAAATAGAGTTGCGCCGCTTTGACATTGACTCAATAAGACACGTCCCCGGCGACGAAGGTTGGGGACTGCCGGCCGAGCTGCTTGGAGGCATAGAAGTAGGGAGCTAATATTGCTCCAGCCAGGACGACATGCACATGGACGGTGACAACGGTGACGCCCTACGTCCCAGGCCTCGTCGGCCTCGCCCGCCACCCTTCTTCGGATCCTCCACCCCCGCCATCTTCACCAGCTTTTCGTATGGGTCCATGCGACGGTGGCAGCAAAAAAGGTGGGAATTGGGGTGGAGAGTGGCTAGCGGAGAGGGTGGAGAGGGGGAAGGATTGTCGTGGAAATAGTGCAGACCACTCCAAATGCACGGGCTTCACCTCGGTTTTGGGTGGGTCGGGAGTGTCAGAGTCTTACGCGGCCAGTGTCCGTGCTCCCGCAAAGCCCCCTGATTTGCTTTCGATGTGTGGGAAAACGAACACCCGGACTGATCTGGAGAACAAATGCAAGACAATGCTGGATGGTTTGCAGCATCCGGACAACACGATTTAAACATTCACGGGCGATTTGAGGGTGCGCGTTGGAGAAGCCCAGACATTTTGATATGTGAAGAAAAAATGGAGTTGAACCACAATACTTTTGCATTTATATGCCAACGGACTTTGTTTTTTTATGGAAAAACACTGTTGTTCCATTGCGCATGAAAATTATCAGGCATGCTCTGAAGACTAATATGAACGCGTAAAATAGTAGAACTTTTATAACTTGTTTGCTATTTTGTTTTGGATTCATCTCCTTTATTTCTTATCCTTTACACATTCCCACCACAGGATGCCTATGCGGATACACCCACTTCTCAAGCAAACAGCCCCAACCTTGAGATCTGCGAAAGGTACATCGAATTCAGATTCTTGGTAGTGGCGATTAGCCGAGTAGCGGTGCTCGAATACCACTGTCTTGGAAGCATCCGTTGCCGAGGACGGCGACTCAATGGCGGCGCAGTACCGGTAGGTACCGGCAACCCTCTAGCCAATCAGCCAGTGCCATCTAACATCGTATATTCTCTTCCTATGTTGTATAATTTTTCCTCATGTTTAAAGAATATTGGTATTTCAGCAGCTGTCCCCATGACTTTACTTTACAAGCATGTATGGCAGCAGTGTGGTAGAACTCTCTCTCTCTCTCTCTCTCTCTCTCTCTCTCTCTCTCTCCCCCCACACAATAAATTCAACCATTTCTTTCACTTTGACCATTTTAAGACATCCATATAATTTAAACCATATATTACTTTTTGAAACTTTTTTCATATTTAAACTCCTTGCGTCAAAACCTCTGAAATGAGATCAATCTTTGATATTTTTCAATCAAGTTTAAATTCAAACGCATATTTCACATTTTGAATATAACAAATTTCACAATGGGACATACAATTTCACTTTTTATAGTTACTATTTCACAATTCAGAACATAAATTTCACTTTCAATGGCTTGTTCAATAAAAAATACGTTTATTTCAATTGTACATTTTTCAAAAAAGATATTTCACTCTCTTGAAATAAACTGTTACACACTTCCAAATAATCAGTTTCACAATGATAATTTGAGGATGGGGCGTCGACCCGTTGGCTGGGCAGCTAGGGTAGCTGCCAGCCCACCCAAGTTCAAGCCCCAGCTTTGACGTGTGGTGCTCGCGGAGTTTCTCCTATAAAAAAATACCAACGAGGGTTAGCCCTTGGGTTGGTCTCATTTTCACAATGATACATTTAAATTTCACTTTTTGTAGTTACTCTTTTACTCCCTCCGTCCGAAAATATTTGTCATCAAAATGGATAAAAGGGGATGTATCTAGAAAATGTCTAGATACATCCCCTTTTATCCATTTTGATGACAAGTATTTCCGGACGGAGGGAGTACAATTTAGAACCTACATTTCACTTTCTTCTAGCTTGTTTCACGAAAATCACATCTATTTCTATTACACAGTGTTGAAATAACATATTTCACTCTTTTGAAATAAACCATTACACATTTGTAAAAAAACAGTTTCATAAAAATCATATCTCTTTCAATTGCACATTTTCAAAAATCTATTCCACATTTAAAAATAATCAGTTTCACAATGATACATTATAATTTTACTTTGTGTAGTTACTATTTCACAATTTCAGAACCTACATTACAATTACATTTTGTGTGATACATTTAAATGTTACATCTATTTCAATTTCACATTTTTAATGTCCGCAAAACAGGTTTTTTCACACATCTAAAATATAATTAGGTTAAATAGATTTCCACTGCAATGAATTTGTTTAACATATTTCTAGTGAAAAAGGTTCATTTCACAACTTTTCACATCTATTTCAATTTCACATTGTGTGTGTGTGTGTGCGTGAAACATATATTTTCAAGTATTTGAAATATAATTGGGTTAAACAGATTTCTAGTGAAATGGGTTGGTTTCACATATTTCTAGTGAAAAAGGTTTGTTTCACAATTTTTCTAGTAAAATAGGTTTGTTCAACATATGAAATGTAAAACGTTGAAAATTAAACGTGCTTGAAATGTATCCAATATTGGTCTAGTTCTAAAGGTCTTGGTGCCAGGAGGTGACGATTTAATTTAGTCAAGATGAAATAAAAGGATAGATTTATATGTGAGAGAACTGAGAGAGTGGGCGTTGTCACAGTGTTGTCATCTCTGCCATATCAAGGACAAACAGTGGGGCCCCATAGTTGTATTATGTCTAGTATTCAATTTGTATAATAGAAAGTAGGGAATAATAGTTGTCCATGGCTCGGATCCAGTGAACGACGAGATACCGCTACCGCGCAAACTGGCTTTTAGCTGGCGTACAACGTTTAGCAGGAGCAAGTGTCGGTTGCTGCCGTCATGGCATCTTTTCCCCTGTTCTTGCCATGTTCATTTTGTATTTTCTAGTACTATATGTTCAACAAACAATTTTTACATGCCTTTTTTTGGCATTGATGACGGCAATTTTATTGCAATGACCATGGCAAATTCACTTTTATCGACCATAGTTTCATAAAAGATCACATGTCAATTTTATTGCATTTGACCATGGCAAACTTATTGTACTGACCATGTCAAATTATTCATACGTGCCATGGCAAATTTACCTTTTTAATTTGCCATGACATATTTACCTTCATATTAGAGGCAAATTTGCATTTTAACATACATGTCAACTTTACTATTTACTTGCCATGGCAAATCAACTTTACATCCATGGTAAATTTTACTTTTCATCGCTTCACGGGAAGTTTTGCCTTTATGCACCATGGTACATTTACTTTATGAAACACAACATTTTTACTTTCATTTCTTATGGGAAATTGTACTTTTCATGAACCATGACAATTTTACTAACTAATCCATACTATCTTTTTTTGTTAACTATCACAACATTTTTATTTTTCCTTTTTTGGACAATGGTACTTTTTCATAGCATGACAAAGAACAACTAGTTTTGCCATGACAAATTTAGTAATTGACCATGGCAAATTTAGTTAATGGAAAACGACAAATTTAATCCTTTCTCATGACAAATATTCACTTACTTTTGAACCCATTTTTGAAATTTAGTTGATGCATCATGGAAATTGGTTTGTATGTAGCATGGTGATTATACATCACTTTTGCCATCATTTTACAAAAGCGACACTTTTTTAAAAAAAGGTCCATCATTTTACAAAAAAGTGTGCAGGTTTGCGATGATGGAAAAAAATTGATACGTGTTTTTAAGTTATGGCAGTTTTTAGTTTATATTGCATGACATTTTCTTGTAAATTTTTATGTATACGCATCTTTTTTTTATCAAACATGCTGGGTGGGTTTCTACTCTGTTGCTTAATGTTTTTCGGGTGTTCGACCTTTTTTTTGCACAAGCACAAACCTTTTCTGTTGAGGAGGCCCGTTTCATTGGGATTTTTCTGTTATTTTGTAGTATATATAAACTAATAATTCTAGGCTGTTTTTTTGCTGGGCCAGGAGGCCTGGCTGACATGGCGTTCGCGCCAGGAGAGAACCAGATCGAACGAACTTCTATCTTTGGCCCAGACTTGCATATTCAGAAGATTCAGGTTGCAACAGACCGCAAGCCGGTAGTGAACCACCTGAAGGAGGCGTACAAAGGCCCAAGTGCCATGATAATTAGTGATATCAAAAACTTATTTGAAGCAGCTACAGTTATTTTCGAGCCTAGGGAGTCGAATAGAGAAGCTCATAGCTTAGCTAGAGCCTGTTTATCTCTTGCAGTGGGACGCCACCTGTGGCTCTTACAACCCTCTGATTTTGCCTGTATCCCAACTTGTGTGATGGTTGAATAAATAAAGTGGTGATACCCCTCAAAAGAAAAACCAGATCAAACGAACTCGCTCTTGCTGGGAGTTCCTCGTACCGAACCTTTCGTTCGGTCTGGGGACCTCCCAGACCAAAATGTTCGGGCGCATCGACGTCCTGATGTATTTATTTTTTCCGAAAAGAAACACAACAGTACTAGCTCAACAGGAAATGCTCCTATGAACTAACTGATATTACTCCTCAAGCCTCATAAGAAACCAGACAAGATAAGATAACATGTCGATGGATGACTGATCTATTTAATGGAAATGTATCCGTTTTTTTGGGAAAAGAAACACAATAGTGCTAGCTCAACTGGAAAATGCGCCTATGGACTAACTGATACTACTACTCATCAAGCCTCCACGATAAATCAGATGAGATAAGAATAAGATAAGATGGTGGATTGATGACTGATCTATTTGATGGAAATGAAGGCCGTGACGAGCATAGTAGCCTGGTCGTCCGGATGAACAGACTTGGGCACGATGAACTGGGCCGACTCGTTGTCTTCCAGGAACCCACCGGCGAGATCTGCGAAAGGTACGTCGAATGCAGATTCTTGGTAATGGCGGTTGGCCGAGTAGCGGAGCTCGAGTACCACCTTGTTGGACGCGGCCGCTGCCGAGGACGACGACGACGACGCAGTGGCAGCGGGCTGAGGACGCACGCAGACCGCGGCGATCCTGCGACCAAACGGCTGGCGCACAACGTTTAGCAGGAGCAAATGCTGGTCGGCGCCGTCGCGGACCGCCGTGCAGACGACGTTGAAGCCGTCACGGAGGTCGATGCCGAAGCTCTTTCCGGCGCGGTCCTCAGCTGTCAGCGGCAACTCGTGCAGGGTGATCAAGTGGTCCAGGAGCTCTGCCATTGGGCCGCCGAAATGGCAGGTGCCCAAAGGGCAGCGCGCGCACGGCGCGTGGGCGCACGTCATTCGGTGCTCGTGCAGGTCGTAGTAGGCCAGCATGGCGCCGCAGCCGTGAGCGGCGTGGGGGCACGGCACGCGGATGGTGTCCAGGATGTTCTCCACGGCGCGGCACCGGCGGTAGCCTGGGCCGCGGCACGCCGAGCACACCGGCAGCCCCAGAGCGCACTGAAAGCGTGTACATGTAATCGAACATGTTACTCCTATGACCTATCTATGGCTGAGGGAATGAGAGGACGGATGTGTGCGGGGAGAGCGGTGAGGTACGTACCTGGAAGATTGGCGGCTTGAGAGGGAGGCTGCAGACGCCGCAGTGGAAGGCACTGGCATCCCCCACCGTCACTCTCGCGAGCACCGCGTGCTCCGACGGCCACCGAACAGCGGAGCGGCGCCTTTCCGGCGACCAGCTGCTCCAGGTGTCCATGACCATGAACTCAGCCTCCATCAACTCCCTTTCCCAAGTGTCCATGGACTCAGCCTCCATCGACGGCCTTTCCCAAGTGTCCATGGACTCAGCCTCCATCGACGGCCTTTCCCAACTGTTGATGTACGGCGGCGACTCCACTGCCGGCCTACCCCTGGTGTTGATCTCCGGCGACTCCATCGACGCCCTAGTGCCCGAGTCCCCAGTGCTGATGGACGGCGCCTCCGTCGACGCCCTGGTGTCCCAGGGGTCCGTGCCCCAGCCATCGGAAGTTGTCCTGGCGCGCCGGGAGTCCCGCGCCGCGAGAGCGTCCACCCAGGGCTGATGTGCCTCCGCTCCGTCCGCCTGCTGTGATCTGCCGTAGACGTCGGCGAGTCTTGCCTCCAACGACGCCCAGGTTTCCCAAGTGTCCATGGCTGGCGCCTCCACTGGCGCCCCTGGTGCCCGTGCCCCGGGCTTGGGAAGTCGGCCTGGAGCGCCTGGAGTGCCACGCCGCGGCCGCGTTCTCCCAGGGGTCCGTGCCTCCGCTCCGGCCGCCTGCTGCGATCTGCCCCCTAGGTTCGCCGCCATACCTCGCCTGTCGGCCGTCGTCGTCGTCGCCGCCGCCGCCGCTGCAACTCTTCCTGCTCGCTCTATCGCGGAGGCACCGGAGCAACGTCCCTGCTGCTCTCTTCCTCGTTGTCCACGCCTACGCTCCTCGGCTCCCTGGCAGATCGCACATAGAGGCACATCAAATTGCTTTAGGCCACATCTTGTATGAGAACAAATTCACAAGAAAACGAGGTGCCAAGAAAGTGAGGCATCAACAACATATTAGAATAAATTCGAGGCATATTGTGTACCAAGCAATTATACGAGCACGACATCAAGATTTGTTAACGAGGTTCACCGATATGACTACATCCCGGGGCCTAACTACGGGCGCTCCTCCCCGTGACACCGTCACAATACCGCACCCGGTCGCTCTGGACACCGACACATGCTGTCGGCTTCCCCACTACCCCGCTATATATTAGAGGCCTAGGATACAAGTGTCCTACTTGGACACGACTCCACATCCTATATAAACACAATACAACTACAAGTCCAACTGTAATCTACCTTGTACACAATATTCGACACAACTCTAACAAACTCCACATTGACGAATATTCTCCACCACTTTGAATTCATTCATGTATCAAACTTCCATATACATTGAAATTGAGTTTATCCCATGAGCACCGCTGCTACTCCAAAGACTCCATATGACTCCACCTGCAACTTGTAGTCCCTTCTTTTCTTGACCACAGTCAACACTCGAGCAAAATTAAGTTCCTTGTTACTCTAGTTTGTGCTCCCAACTTTCAGAGTATCCATTCAATACCATCACACACTGATCACTGACCTGCGTGAAAGTGAATAACTCACATATTGGGTGTCACACAAAAGAGTTACCTGAACTCAACATCAACGCTCCTTTCTTTACCGCTTGTCTGAAACTTGAAAGAATTTCACCATTGCTTGTAATCATCCCGAGTCAAATTCGCAATTGTCTCACCACATGTATGACCACCAGAGCCCTGGCACGTCTCCATGTCCCATGCATACCGCACGCCTCACTGCTATTACCGCGTCGAGCCTCCGTTGTCCCGGTCGAGTCTCAAGGGTCGCGACCCACACCACTCAACCCCCACTGCAGAGTACCACCGATCATCACCGACCGATGACGAGTTTCACGCTTCCATCAGACCACTGGTCTCCAGTCCAAACTACGTGTCCCTCGCTTTTTTGTCCCGCTGAAATAGGCTTTGACTCTCTGACGTCTTACGCCGTAGCCCCTTAATCAGCACCAAGTAAAGTCTTCCGTCAGACTCCAGCTCCACCTTCAACATGACTCCATGGTAGATGATTAGTCCACCCCTGCACCTCATCGACTTCAAGCTCCGTGTATACACCACCTTGAATCAATCTCGCGCCATAGTCTTGTCGAAGCCGCACAAGCCCTCGGACCTGCACCACGTGTTTCCACGCCCAGAAGTCGGTCACCATCAGCATCACGCTCCTATGTCGTCCTCGCTGATCCCACCACCGTCTTTTGTATCAACCGACTCGCGTCGATCCGTCAGACTGCCTTGTCCAACCCAGCCGAACTTATCCGACTGCACGACATGCTCCAGACATCACATCACCAATCTGCCATCGTCATGGTAAAACCTCATGTGCAATTAGCAACACTTTCAAAAGAAAATTAACTTTCCTGGTAGTCTCCAAGGGTGCGCCAAGCCTTTGCCCCCATAACCTCCAAAGCTTCCTTTTCTTTAATGTGTTGTTGTCCATGCCACGTCAATACCTATACTGCAGATTGTTCTTTTTTTTCTCAAACAAATCTCACCGATGCTTTGCAGCTTCAACACGTTAGAGCATCTCCAACAGCCGCGTTAAGCGCCGCGCGCAAAAAACCTGTTTGCGGCGCACGCTTCGGCTGGTTTAAGCGCTGCCGCCGGCTCCAAAGAGTCATGCTATAATACAGCGAACACGCCGCTCCAAAGCAGCGGAAAAAATACAACGCTACGCCGCACAAACCACATATACATTTCAAAGAAGAGGAGCAAAATGATCAAACAAACAAAATAAATCAACAATAAATAGTTCAATTTCGTTATCATTACAACTCAAACAAATAGTTTATCGTTCAGTACAACAAATAATGCAATAAACACAACAAATAGTTCATGAACAATACAATGCCGCAAGCTTTGTTCATCGCCAATAGCCTTGCGACGTCTTCAGCATTGGAAGATCTCAAATACTCCTCGCCAAACACTTGCACAATTCCCACTGCAAAGCGCTTGACACACATGATGGCTTGACTCTCACCCATAGCCAAGTGATCATCAACAAGATCAGCCGGTATACCAGATGCCAACATACGCATAGCGGCTGTCACCTTCTGAAAGGTGCTATGCCCGAGCTCTCCGCGGCATTCCTCCTTTGCTGAAAAAGCGGTCATGGCTCGCTAGTTTCGATGCAATGCGCCTCAACAACTCGGTGCTCATCCTAAAGCGGCGATTTAAAAATACGACTCGGGTATGTGGGATTCTCCGCAAAATAATGCCCGATCAATCTGTTGTGGGCATTGATCTTATCCCTCCAAATTTTCTGCCGACCCATAACCGAACCACCATGCTTCGGTTTTTTATATGCATAGCTAGGATCATTGCAAGATCCTCCTCCTCTTCCATATCAAATTCTTCTTCGGAAGAATCATACGACGAACTCATCTACAATGTTCAATACTATACTATAAAAACTACAATTCAAAACATGCACCAAATTCATGAAGTTTGAGCAATACATACCTTGTAGGCGTTTTGTCGAACACCTTCTGGGCGCCAAGCGTGGCGATGGCGCCGGGCGCTGTTCCTCGGACGACGGAGGCGCCTTGGCCCGGCGGGACTAGGAGGATGGACGGAAGGCCTTGGCCAGATAGGCCGGGGCGCGGGCAGCGAAGCGCGCGGCGCTGGCCGATGGGGGTGGAAGTGGGAGAGGAAGTGCGAGCGAAGCGCCGAGTGTGCCAGCCTTGTTGTAGTGGGCGCCCAAATACACCGCGGGAGATTGTTTCCGACAATACGCCCAACTCATTATAGCGCGCGCTGCTTTTTGCGCTACCGAGCGACCCGTTTCGCGCGCCGCACGCTAAAACGGACCAATTTGCGGTGCGGCGCTATTTTAACGCGGGTGTTGGAGATGCTCTTAGGAACTCCACGATGCTCCCGCGAATAGCATGTCCCGCCTGCAGCTCCCCCTGTGCCTTGCCGCACCATGGGCCCTGCTAGGCGCCTGGGCCAGCGTAGCCACTTCCACCCGTGCGCGCCTTGGACTGGGCCGCTTGTGTCACGTTCCTTCGATCACATCGATCTTGCCAAGACCGACTCGATCTAGGATACCACCACACCTCGTCTGCTCCATCCGACCTCGCCGGGAGTTCGCCCAAAAGACACGCCGCCTGCACGCTCGCCCGAATCGATCCATTAGATCAATCGCCGCATGTTTCGCGATGTACTCGCCTGACCTTGTCTGCCGCTAGCACACGCACCTTCCGATCGCTTCTTGAAGATTACAACTTGACCAACTCTGCTTCCAGCTCGCAACTCGCCGACCATACTGTCCCGCATTACGATCGCTTCCGCAGATTTATGTCGATGCATCTTCTTCCTCTAGATCAACTCTCACCGCCTCCAAACAACCTAGCTCATGATACCACTTGTTAGAATAAATTTAAGGCATACCGTCGATCATCCGAAGACCAAGCAATCATACGAGCACGACACCGAGATTTGTTAACGAGGTTCACCGATATGGCTACATCCCCGGGGCCTGACTACGGGCGCTCCTTCCCGTGACACCGTCACAATACCGCACCCGGTCGCCCTGGACACCAACACATGCCGCCGGCTTCCCCTGCGTTCTGGTGCTATTATGTTGGCATAGCTTACATCGTGTGTCTACCCCCGCTATATATGAGTGGCCTAGGATACAAGTGTCCTACTTGGACACGACTCCACATCCTATGTAAACACAATACAACTACAAGTCCAACTGTAACCTACCTTATACACAATATTCGACACAACTCCAACACAATATACAGGGAAAATGCTAATTGATTCAACTAGTGACTTCACGCCACGAGACAGATCCAGCTTAGCAACACACCGTCGGCGAGAAGCTTGGTTGCGACCAAGGGTGCGTTCATAGTGCGCCGCCGGTGCCGGAAGTGGAGGCGCCCAGGAGCATCGCAGTGGCCTGCAGGGACAAGTTCACCGGCGGCGATGTGAAGAGATTGAAGTGGATAGGAATCGTGATTTGGGAACGGGGAGTGGGGAACGAGATGACGGCTGCTTTACGATTCATATAGCCAGGTGTCACGTGCGGGGCAGGGTCTCACGATCAGCTTTGTGCGACCCGGTCACATAGGATTTTCCCCCCTGTTTCCCTTTTTTTTCTAGCGTACCTTTATAGAAGGAGAGAAAAAAAGTATATGACATCTACCACTCGCTGTGAGCAGCGGGCGTAGCACAACAGCACATCCGGCTATTCTCAGGACAGCCACACACGACAACACAACTACAACACGAAAAAACCTGCCTAAAACCAAAAAACCTTGCCGCGTCTTGATCGACACCGAACACCTCCGAAAAACAACAACTCCAGCTTTGTTTGGATTCATCAGGGACGACCATACATAGCGCCGGAGGAGAGCGGTCAGGGCCACGACGAATACCGGAGGAGCGCCAACAGGAAACTCAGTCTCCTCGCACGATGCTCCTAACAGAGAAACGACATTGCAGACGCCGCCATCATGCCGCTCCAGAGGACCAAGGCTTTCGCCCGGAGACAACTGCCAACACCAAGCACGAGGGAGATGGCGACACACTCAACGTCGCCTCCAAAAAGGGGAACGACACCCGCGGGTGCCATCGACGCCGGCCGGCCAAACCGGACAGGATTTTCATCCGTAATGTTGTGCATCTCCACTCCGACGAGGTACCGGGCAGCACCGTTCCTGAAGCCTCGCACCGCTGTCACCGTAGCAAATCCGCCGAAGCCGCGTAGCCGTGGCCCAACACCACCCGCACTGCCGAGAGAGCGCGAACAAGATCTCCACCAACATCGCCGTCGAGAAGCAACCACATCCTCCAAGCGGAGCAAAAGCCAGATCCGCTCCATCGGCCTTCATCAACACCGAGAGACTGCCGCCAAATTGAATCTGACCCGCCCCTCCAACCTCACTCCGGCGCCATCTTCACCGGGGCATCGCCGCGATCCCCTCACACGGAGGCGGCCGGAAGCCCGCTGCACGCCAGGACACCTTCCTGGCAGGGCCATCTCGGCGCCGCCGCCCCCATGGCTGATCCAACGCCGCCGCCACCGCCGTTGCTGGCGCTCCACCTGCAGCCACCTACCAGTAGTGCTCCTCGCCAAGATCCGGCGAACGCCCTCGCCGTGCCCCCGCAGTGCCTCCAAACCTCCACCAAACAGCCGACACCACCCCGCCAAGCACACCGCAACCACCAACACCACCACGGTGCCCAGCAGCAGTCAGCCTTGCCGAAACCACAAGGTGAGGAACCAAAGGCGAGAGCTTCCCTACCGCCATCACCTGCACCATGCAGAGATGACCGGCCAAGCAGCCGAACATCACCATCTGAGCCAGATCCGGCAACACCAAGCTAGCTCTGACGTCCCAATGCACCACGGCTGCTCTAACCGCACCTGGACTAGAGCACGAGCAACACGTCTCCTTTCTAGCCGCGCCAGAACCCATCTAGCGCGCCAGATCGAGAGCACGAGCACACCGCCGCCCTTCAAGCCGCGCCAGATCGGCAGCTCGCAACCGCCGCCTTGAAGCTCCTTTCCCCGAGTTGCTCCCCATCCAAGCCGACCACCGCGCCGTTGAAGGAACCCGAGCCAACTCCCCGGCGCCCACGAACCGCCTGAGCAACGCGCTGTCGAGCACGCGCGCGCGGCGGATCCCGGCCCGGCCGGGCCAGGCGGGGAGAATCCGCCGCTGCAGACAAGGCCGCGCGAGGGAGAACACCCCGCCGCCGCCGACCACCATCGGGGCTTTGCCCGGCGGCGTCACCTGGCGGCGGCGAGGGGGCGGGGAGAGGAGGTGTGGTGGGCGGCGGCGGGCTAGGGTTCGTTCATGTCGCCCCCCTGGGAGCGACGCGGACGCGAGGCGGAGGGGGTCCTTTCCCATCCTCTTTGCTTCGCTGCATCGTTGATGCTTTTTTTTCTGAGGGCTGCGTCGTTAGTGCTAATGCTAATCAGGTTAGAAAAAATGCCATTTAACTGTTATTTTTCACATATCAAAATGTCTGAGCTTGTCTATTCACCGGTGGAGATTGTTAATGCTAATAATGCGAGGAAGCCACCGGAGTACTAGTTCTGTTGAGCCAATTGAAAGGTGTACTACTAGTACTGACGTTGCGCAGCGCAGCGCACCACAACAGGTCGACACGTAGAGGCTGTGGCGTTCCTCAAGTAGCACTAGTAGCCAGCATGCCCAAAACGTATACTGCCTCCTCTTTACACGAAATGAACATCTGACAGGAAACGCACAGTGCAGGAGGGTTCACGTGGTACGCTCTCGATCTCCACTTCAGCGCAATGGGTGGAAGGAGAAGTGGGCAGCGTGCAGGGCGAATGTGTAATAAAAGATAAGAAATAAAGCGGATGGATTCAAAACAAAACAGCAAACAAGTTTGAAAAATCCTGTTTTTTACATGTTCATATTAGTGTTCCAAGGGGTGCTTGATGATTTTCACGCAAAGATGAACAATAGTGTTTTGTGAGTAAAAATGACAGACTCCAGTGGTATATAAATGAAAAAAATTGTTGTTTAACTGCTTTTTCACATATCAAAATGTTTGAGCCTTTTCCCATAAGGCCTCATTTAGTTCTAGGATACGGAGAGATCGAGGTGACGGGACTCGCGAAACACTCGCGACCTAGCGATCTAGTGCTGTCGACGCCAACACCGTTTGTGATCCCTCCTCCTATGCCCCTTCAGCCTTCCTGACCCTCCCTCCTCGCCACCTTCAGAAGCTATCGGGCGGTTAAGCCATGTGGCCGCCAGGGATGGGGTGTCGGGCGGTTATCTTGTGGTCGTGGCGATGATCCGCCTAGTAGTTTATGTGGACCCACAATATTCCGAGCTGCATGCGCGCTAAGAGCATCTACGATGCATATGATAAATATGACCCCTCAAACGTGCGTCCGGACGCGTTTGCCGGCAGTGATCGGGCAGTCCTCAAATTAGCACAACTGCATCCGGACATCTCATACTAGTTTCTCAAATCCATACAAAAGGCTACGTACTACGTAGATGATCTAGCCACTCTCGTCGGAGATGTCGACTATCTCCGTGCTCGGCTCCGGGTACATAGGCGGCAGCTGTAGCTCCTCTCCTCCGGCGCCTTCGGCTGCTCCGCTCCGGCCTACTCCTCTATCTCCGCGTCGAGTTCGGTGAAGAGCGCGTCAGACGCCGCCTGCTCCTTCCGGAGGAATTGCCGGTTGGCCTACATATAAGCCTCATCTCGAATGGACTCTAGGATAGCATGCTGCTCTGCCATCTCCATGGCTTGGGCTACTGTAGATCGGGAGTAACTAACTGAGTGTGTAGATCGGGATTTGGAGACGGAGAACACTGATGGAAATCTGTAGGTAGGGAATGGAAACGCAATGCTCACATGCGCTTTTGCTTAGTTTTTTTTTTTTTTAGGGAGCTTTTGCTTAGTTTTAAGCCTCGAAGACTACTGTAGACTGCAGCGAGTGAAATGAAATTCCAGCGAACCGGGTAGTCCTGTTGAGCCAACCAAACCACTGACGTTGCGCAGCGCAGCACAGCGCACCACCTCACAAGGGGTCGACACGTAGAGGCTGTGGCGTTCCTGGAGTAGCACTAGTAGCCAGCATGCCGAAAACGTATACCGCCTATTTACACGAAATGAACATCTGACATGGCACAGGGTGCACATGGCACGCTCTTTCCTCTTCAGCCAAGGAGGCACGCCTATCGGTTCCTCAAAGACAACAAGTTCACCCAGTTCATCCTGCCCAAGTCTGTTCATCTGGACGACCAGGCTACTATGCTCATCACGGCCTTCATTTCCATCAAATAGATCAGTCATCAATCGACATGTTATCTTGTCTTGTCTGATTTATTGTGTACATTGTTGCGACTTTGTTATGTCTCGGTTGATGCTATATTCACGAGATATTGCTTGAAGATTCGTGCAAAGTTTTTTTAGTGATTTTTTTCTTTGTATATGTTATCTCACTTGATTGAGATTTGATTAAATCTCAGTCGACTGAAACCTAACCACATCCGTGTAGTAGTATTAGTTAGTCTATACGAGCACTTTTCGATGAACTAGTACTGTTGTGTTTCTTTTGGGAAAAAGGAAGATTGTACTTGTGGTTAAAGCACACTTTTGGTCCATGTACTTTGGGTTGCGTTTAATATACGACTTGTGATGATTATTAGTCATTAAGAACATCTACAGGTGGACCCCTTAAATCCTCCTATATGGACCGGTCACGAAAACGCGACACAACTAGCTCCCTCAAAGCAGCCCTATATGTTCAGGCTGTCCGACACCCCTCAAACCTAGTTCATAGCTGGGGCGGATATGGGACCCATGCGCGCTCGGACGTGTATGCTATGTCGGATTCGACAAACCAGACCCATGTGAAATCCCTCTAGATTGACCTAGCTAGTCCACCAAAATCGACCACCCTCCTCGCGCTTTTGTCCTTCGTTTCCCGCATTTTAGCTGTCACCGTTGTTCACCCTTGCTAACCGTCTGCGTCGCTGCCTGCGTTCGAGCCATTGTAGATGTCGTCATCAAGTACCCTGTCCCCCACCTCGACAGAGTTCGTTAGGGTCCCGCCTGTGGCACTCAGTTGCAAGACAAAGAACGTTGCTAGAAGGGTGCGGCGGAGGAAGCAGCACAAGCGGGAAGCTGCGGCGAACAAGGAGGTGGTCGACTTTGACGTGGACGCCGATGCTCCGATGCGGCTGTCCGCGCCTTCCTCACCGCCGAGAAGGAAGCTGTTATCCGCCCCAGTCTTGACCGAGTCCGTTCGGTCGGACGACTGGGTGATTCTAGATGTTTGTACACAATAGGACATGCTGGAGATGGTGTATGGCTCACAGGATAGAAGGTATGATTCTAAACTCAGTTTGATATGTCACACCCAGCTAGCTCCAACGGGCACGAACAACTCTGGGTACCGCCGACGTCGGGTCTACCCAGGTCCCGCTCAGCTAAATGATGGAGCAGGATCGGTACAATTTTGTCCCCTCTTTGTATTGATTTGTCTGTTCGTTCCATATGCCATTGAATCAATTTAGGGATGCATGTGTCATCAAATCAATTTAGGGATGCATGTGCCATTAATTTTGTTGTTGCATACTTCCTCTATCCGGAAATATTTGTCATCAAAATGGACAAAAAGGGATGTATGTAGAACTAAAATACGTCTAGATACATTTTCTTTTATCCATTTTGATGACAAGTATTTCCGGACGGAGGGAGTACATCATTAGTGATCATGAACATTTTAGGAGGCTATCATGAAGAACATGACCAATAACGGTCAAGAGCTTATGAATTATGACTTGGGAGATATCGACTCTCCTACGTATGATGTTAGGCAAACATCGGCCACTTGTAACAAAAAAAAGACACACAAGGCAAGAGGTCTCACATTCGCAAGCAAGGAGAATGTTATGTTGTGTGATGTTTGGTTGGCCATAAGCATTGACTTCATATGTGGAACCGAGCAAAAGGGCCGCAAGTATTAGGAAAAGATCCACAAGCATTACTATTACTCCTATAAAGGATACTGGAGTACTCACCTCTTGGGAGACAACGCGGGTGAGGAGGGCCTCTGCGCCATCCATTGCGCCCGCGCAGAGTGCGGCTGTCTCCCACGGCCTCTCCACGCTGTCCGGTCTCAGAGGCCCATCACGAGTAGACCGCGGGCGTGACCGGGGCCACCATCATGGAGAGGTTTTATTTGTACCTGCGTGAGCCCTTTCACATGTTGCCCGCATGCGACGGGTCAGCCAGGCCACCTATCGACGTCCTTTGCCACCGGCTGGGCTGGTTTAAATCGTGGATGTGGGGCGTGTGGTCTTGACAGCGTCGTGATGACTTGCAAGTGCATAGAGAGTAATGTAGCAATTTTATGTCAAGCAAGGTTTGCCAATCTCACAGGGCGCAAAAAGGAAGGCACTACAATCCCCGCAACTGTGTCGTCACTTACGCAACAACTACGCTCACACTCAAACTAAAGTTTAAAAATAGTTCACCAAAGTCGGGTTCTAGGGGAAATGGTAAAACAGGAGAATTAAACTTACTAGAATGAATGAAAATAAATACTAAACTAAGATGAGAAAATAAACTGGTGGAATTAATGCAATGTTTTAGATGAGTACGCTAGCGTCTGGGTACAACCTCGTTCGGCTCCAGCGTGCAATAGAGTTAACCTTTTCGACTATTCGCACATGCGGCTAAGTCAGTACTTGCATTATAGGATACGTGCAATCTACAGATGGTGGGCGGTCCCTCACATCAAATTTTCTCTCAAGCAGCACCATGTTGAGAGAACTCAATCTTCCTACTTTCTGTCCAAACTAGCGGCGGTGACAGAAAGACATTAAGGTCATGAGGACAGGAACGAACGCAATAATTTCTATGGACAACCATGATCCCTAGAATAATTGTGTTCCGCTCAACATATCAACGCCTTTCACCCGTGAGGTCTATCGGTTTGCACATCTATCATCGTCATGTGTGACCAAGGGAGTTGAACGTCTCCAACTACATTGATGGATCAAACGTCTCCAATCACTAAATTTTCCGGAGAGGTAAATATCAACAAGAAGAAGACATAAATATATAGACGACGCATATCAAATAATCGCCATTAGCCAATGACCCATAGCCAACAATTACCCAACAAACATCACATATAAAGGGGTTCAAGAGTTGTTACAACCCATCACGGAGATGGGGAAGGAAGAACAAGTGGTGGTGATGGCAGCGATGGTGGTGACGCCTGCGATGGTGCTATTGATGCGGCGACGGTGGCCCATGGACACGCCTTGGTGAGGGCGGCTCCTTTGGTGGCTTCCTTCCCGACATTCGTTCAAGGCTGGAACGATGGAGATGGGGCTTGGCACAGCCCCAAGTGCTTCTTGATGCAGATGGCGGCTGGACATTGAGAGGTCGATAATGGATGGTGTCTCTTGAGGATGATGGCGGCGGCTAGGGTTGGAGGTGTATATATAAGAGTTCTTCCAAAGCCTCCTACGTTGATGTAGCATTTCTCCTTTGATCCAAAGGCTCTAGGTGAGTCCAATCCTATCCTTGATGGCCTAGGATGTAGGAATAAACGGGGATGAAATCCTGGAAGAAACCTGCATGTAAAGACAATTTCTGGGCTTGTCTGGACCAGTTTTGCTTGTACTAAACGTAGTGTTGCGCTCTGGACTCCCCAGTAAAAAGGTCATCATTTCTCCATATGAACTCAGAATTTGATGTTTTTAGGTTTGTTGAAATCATACAAACGATGCCGATGCACCTGTGGCATTATAATTTTTTTTAAATATTTGGAGTACTTTGGAAAATGATTTTTTTACTCCTCAGAATGCCTAAGGGCCGATTTTTTGGGCGGCTTAAAAAATAAGGTGTCGCTCCCCAAATTAGAAAATAAGTCGTCCCCTATATTTTGCTGAGACTTCTAAATTAGCTATCCATAATTAGTTTAGAATCCCCAATAAAATCCGTGAGAGTTGGGACTCGAATTGAAGATTACCTGGCTCAGATCGCATTGTGGTAACCACCCCTCCACAGGAACTTTATGCGCTGAGTTCCATCACTTTTTTCCTTATCATCTTTCCTTTCGTTTTTTCTGTTTTTTTTAAGTTTTCTATTTTTTGCTTTCTTTTTTCTTTTTTTCCTTCTTCCTCATTCGATGATTTTTTTCGAATGTATCCACATTTTCTAAAATTGATGAACCTTTTCAAATTCTATGAACTTTTTTCTAGTTCAATGAACTTTTTCAAATTTGATAAACTTTTTTTTCAACTTCGTTGAACTTTTTTCAAATCTGATAAACTTTTTCTAAAATTTGATGAAGAGTGATGAATTTTTCCTTCAATTTTCTGAACTTTTTCCAAAATAGACGAACTTTTTTTTCAAACTCGCTGAACTTTTTTTTGAAAACGTTGAACTTTTTTCAAAACTGATGAACTTTTTCAAACGATGAACTTTTAAAGTTTTTCATAAAGTTTTTTCCAAAATCGGTGAACTTTTTTAAGTTTGTGAACTTTTCTTCAAAAATGATGAACTATTTCTCAAAATCGATGAACTTTTTTTAGTTTGCGAACTTTTTGTCTCAAAATCGATGAACGTTTTTAAATTAAAGATTTATAAAGGAAATTAAGAAACTGAATAATAAATAAATAGCGCGGCCATATTGGTTCATGTACTGTTAGCGCTAATGAAAAACACTAGTGTCCAATGGCTGTGGTGGTCAGCTAATGTTGAACCAGCGTTGCGTTCATGAGCGATGCGGGTTGGATTCCTGAAGCAGCAACATTTTTTGCTTTTTATAGCGATTTTGTTCCCTACGCTTTCACATTGCGGGCGCCAGCTAGGCGCCGAACAGGAGCTCCCCGAGATGGTAGCTTCCCTCGCGCCTGAAGCACACCACAACGCTCACGAGTATGGGGGCGCGAGTACTGTATTTTCTCGATCCTGTGTTCGTTCGTCAGTCTGATTGCAGCTGTTTTTGTTTCCCTTTTTCCCTTTTTTGTTTCTTCTGTTTATCTATTTCTTCACTGGTTTTCTTTG
Source organism: Aegilops bicornis (assembly GCA_021605145.1). Classification (NCBI taxonomy): domain Eukaryota; kingdom Viridiplantae; phylum Streptophyta; class Magnoliopsida; order Poales; family Poaceae; genus Aegilops; species Aegilops bicornis. The sequence goes on from CM038671.1 coordinate 464,215,212, forward strand.
GATTTTTCTTTCTTTCTTGTACTTTGTTTTTCTCTCGGTTCTCTCTGATTTTTATGTTTTGTTTTGTTTCAGTTTCTTATCTGCATTGATTTTTCTTTCATTTTTGTATTCTTTTTAGTTTTCTTGTTTTTTGTTTAGTTCTAAGAATTCTTCAGGGTTTTTAGAACGCTAGTTTACATTTGTATGTACATCAGTTATATTTTTAAATACATGTTTAACAGTTTTCAAATACATGATTAATATTTTCCATATGTGCATCGATGCCTATTTCCTTTTTGATACACATTATACATTTTTGGAATATATCTAAACAATTTTATATATGTTTTAAAAAATTTAAACAAATGGTTAACATATTTTTTTTCAAACATATGTTTTGATGTCAAAATTTTCATAAAAATTGTAATTTTTATCCATTAAGATAATTGGATACATATAATTAACTTTTTGAAATGCATGATTATATATTTTATATCAACTTTTTTAGGTACACGTTCTACATTTTTTAGCAAAAATCAGGAACATCGTTCTATACATGTGTAACTTTTTTAATTATTTATGTTTGGATGTAAGATTTTTTCATACATGTTTGCAAATTTTTCATATAAATTAGAAACAACTTTTATACATGTTTATTATTCTTAAATACACGACTAACATTTTATTTTCATTTTATGATTTGATATCTACTTTTTTATACGCGTTGCATGTTTTTTGTAGACATCACAGGCATTTATTATACATCTTTAATATTTCCTAATTACCTGATTAACATTTTTTAAATACATGAATAACAATATATCTACTTTTTTCATAGACATTGTACATTTTTATGCTTATAAACACTTTTCGTATGCGTTTAACATTTTTGTAATGCATGATTAATATTTTTAAGTTTTAGGTGAGCGCTTGTACACAAACGAGCGCATAAGGCTCCACACGCGGGGCCGGTTCATTGGAGCATGCGGTTTAGGTGAGGCTAATTTTTTTTAAATAATACATTTTTTTATTAATTTTCATAAATATTACGCTGGGTAATTTTTTTTCAAAAATAATACACCGTCGGCCCGCTGCAGGCCGACTGGGCCTAGTCGGCCCACAGCAGGCCGATTGGATTCCAGTCGGCCTACAGCTGGCCGACTGGCCCCTGTCGGCCCACTGTGGGCTGATTGGGTCCTGTCGGCCCACTGTGGGCTGACTGGAGCTAATTGGCCCGCTGTGGGCTAATTGCTTTTGCAAAAAAATAGGCATAAAAAATATATGTATAAAAAATGTTAATCATGTAATTAAAAAATGTAAACATGTATAAAAAATGTTCCTGATGTATACAAAAAGGTACAATATATATGCAAAAATGTTGACATAAAAGTATGTTTTAAAAGTGTTAATCATGTATTTAAAATTGTTAAATGTGTGTATAAAAATGTTCCTTATTTATACAAAAATATATAATGTGTATGAAAAAGTTGACACCAAAAATTATGTTGGTGAGTTGGTGACAAAAATAAATCAAGGTTGTGAAAAAATATGATTGGTTGCTCTTTTGTATGGAACTGGAACATTTTTCAAACATTTTTTTGGTGTCAACTTTTTTCATACACATTCTATATTTTTTATAGATAAGGAACATATTTTATACAAACATTTAACAATTTTCAATCATGTATTTGAAAAAATGTCAACTTTTCAAACATAATTTTTTGGTATCAACTTTTTGTCATACACATTCTATATTTTTTGTATAAATAAGGAACATTTTTTATACACACATTTAACAATTTTTAAATACATGCTTAACACTTTTTAAAACATATTTTTATGTCAACTTTTTTGCATATATATTTTATATTTTTTGTATACATCAAGAACATTTTTTTATACATGTTTAACATTTTTTAATTACATGATTAACATTTTTTTAAACATATATTTTTATGCCAATTAGCTCCAGTCGGCCCACAGTGGGCCGACAGGACGCAATCAGCCAACAGTGGGCCAACAGGGGCCAGTCGGCCAGCTGTAGGCCGACTGGAATCCAATCGGCCTGCTGTGGGCCGACTAGGCCCAGTCGGCCTGCCGCGGGCCGACGGTGTATTGTTTTTGAAATTTTTTATCCAACGTAATATTTATGAAAATTAATAAAAAAATGTATTATTTAAAAAAAATTAGCTTAGGTGAGCGCTTGTACTGCCTTGCTATGAGTTAGGCATAGTCGCGAACAACTAGTTAACGGATACCCTTTCGAGTCTCTCACAAAGTTTTCATTTTGGCCCCTGGGAGCGCGCCAAGTGATTTGCCCAGTTGCCGCCAGGTGTCGCGCACTGGCACACTCCAAAGTTTTTCTTGACTTTTCCTAGGTTTTGAAGAAAACAATGTCCTTTTTTTATTGGAAAGTATTGCTTTTCCCATGTGCTTCTGCGATAATCATATATGCACAACCCTCAAAAAAGAAAATGTAAAGCACAATTTGTGCTTCCACGAGAAGCATAGTTGTGCAGCTCCGGAAAAAGAAAATTTGTGCTTCCAAAGAAAAATGGAAAAGCAAACACCGTACTTTCCAAAAAGGTAATAGCACAGCCTATGCTTCTGCCAGAAGCACAAATGTGCCATAGCTATGCATCTATTTTTTTTTTTTAAAAAGTACAATCATGTTGTCAATTTTCTTTTCTTTTTTAGTTTTCAACATTTTTTCAGTTTTGTTTTTTTTGTTAGTTGTTGGTTTTTTTATGCATGTTTCCCTTTTTTGATATATTTTCTACTTCCGATTTCCCATGAAAAAATTCATCGAAACCTATTAATGTTGGTCTAGTTTCAAAGACCTCGACGTAAGAAATACAAACGTGAAAATGATTTGTGATTGGACGAACAGTTCAAGAGATAGAATGTTTTAAAAAAACAAATCTATGAAAAATAGGAATGACTCTCACGTGGCGATTAGTGGTGCATATGCAGTGCACCACGTGTCAGCAGAAGAGAAAAGTGAGAAAAACCTTTGCAAGGGGTACCCCTTAACTAGTGATTTAGATATACTATTTGATTTTTTTTTGAGACAACTTCGTGAAGTTTTTATTAATTCGTCACAATGTTTACAGGGACGGATGGAAGATCTCCCGGGTGTCCCAACCACACATGGCGGCCCACACCGAGAGATAAAGCAAACTTCGCTACGTTGTGAGCTTCGACATTCGAGCTCCTAAACTCATGACTAAACTTACAAAAATCAAAATCTAAAGAGTGACTCTTGATCTCACATAAGATAGCTCCATACGCTGATGAGTTATTTCTCTTCAACTCCTCTACCACCACTTTGCAGTCCGATGCCACATGTACCCGCCTCTGGTATAGATCATCTGCTAGAGCCAACGCTTCCCTTCGCCATTGCTTCGAGGGTCGTTGGATCCATAATATGTTTAAATACCATCACTGAAGCTCCCAAAAGTCTCCGTCCGAAGCTTCGCAGAATCGCTTCTTGCCCCATGTCTTGCATGGTTCGAGACCGCCAGCGTCAACATTTATCTTGACGCTTCCTTCTTCCGATTGTCGCCATCTCCTTGGTCTTTGGAATTGGTGGAACTGTCTTGTTGTCGACCAGTTGCTTTGATAGCCCGGAGTTACGAAAGGTAGCTTGTGATGAAACCATCGATGTTATTAGGGATTTATAAATGTCCTCATATATCGCTTTTCTCCTTGCTCCCGGATGGCCCAAAGAGTTACGGTTAGCCGCACGAAAGCCTCACTGTCCAGAATATCATGAAGAGCAAAAAGCCATTCCCTGAATCCATCTTCTTGCCTATCAACCAGGTGCATAACCAGTGACTCCGGTGCTATTTGATGTAAGTGTTAAACTTGCACCGCTCGAAGTACACGCCTGCATGGGCCTAGCGCAGATTGCTACATTAGGCGCAAGCGCAGAGATCTAAAAAATGGATGGGTGACCTCTCTTTTTTTAATTCTGGTTTTTTATTAGGAAAAATCTTCGTGGCTTGAAAAACTGTTTAAAAAAAATTAAAAGTATCTTGTGATTTTAAATTTTCTCATGAATTTCAATTTTTTTTTGTGATTTTGAGAAAATGTTTACACATTCAAAATTTTGTTTGTACATTTCAAAAAGTGACAATTCTAATAGTTTTTGAATTCAAAATTAAAATTAGGAAGCAAAAGATGATCACGTGTTCATGTTTGAAAAAGGTTAATTAATTAAAATATGTTTATGAAAAAATATTTTTATATTCTTAAAATTTAAATTAATTTAAAGTATAGTCATGAATTTGAAAAATTGGTCGTCAATTTTTAAACTTCTCATGAATTTCAGACAAACAATGTTTCTGAATTTCCAAAATGTTTATGATTGTTAAGGGAACAATAATGAATATGTAAATAAAATTAAATGTAAAGCCAACCACAAAAGAAACAAGAATCTAGTTGAACAAGACAGACAAACTACTAGGAAAAACTCCAGGAATGAAAGAAAAAAACCCAGCCAAAGAGGTTTCGTGAGAAACAGAAAACCATCCGTCACAGAGCAAAGCGCAAAAGAAAACCAGCCTAGATAAACATCGGATGCCCGTGCTAACCGTCCATTGAGATGAAAATAGATGTTGTGTTTAGTAGGCTAGCCCGCTTAGAACTGGTGTAAGCAAGCAATAGTTATTGCACTGTACAAGTGATAAATATCATTTCTGATGTATTGTGCGCACCGAGCAGAAAACAACATACTTGATAGGGTCCGTGAGAAATGAAGCATAAATTGGCCGGCCCACAATCGATAGCATGTGCGTTTGGTTGACTATTCGTCGTCACAGCGAGCAAACAAGAGGAGCGCCTATATAGCGCTTCACGCGCTGGCGAAGCGAACTGGCGCCCAAGCGACCTATGTCATGGGCCGGCCCGTCACAAACGACGTGGTCGCTCGTCGCGCGCCGCCGCCCTACTTCGTTCGATCGGTCAATGGTAAACAGCTGACGTTGACCGGTTAACCCAGTTGACCTTTCACGTTTCTAAAAATGTAAAAAAATAGAAATTGAAAAAAATTCACTCAATTCTAAGAGTTACGAACAAAATTTCATAAATTTGAAAAAATCATCAATTTTAAAAAAAAGGTTGGTCGATTTTATAAAAAGTCATGAATTTGGAAAAAGTTCATCTATTTGAAAAAGGTCTAAAAAAATTTAAAAAACATCAATTCTTAGAAAATTTCATCAATTTTGAAGAAATTCACAAAATTGAAAAAAGTTCATGCATTGTGAGAAAAAAAATCAAAATTAAAAATAGAAGTGAAGAAAAGGAAAATAGTAAAGAAAACAGAAGAAAAGACCGACAAAAAACATAAAAAATTTGGTTGGAAGCTTCTACCAGCTTCCAAAAATGGCCGGAGACTTCTAGAAGCTTCGCAAACCGGTTGGGAGACCAATTCGAAAAAACAAACAACGATGGCAGCATGGGCCAGCCCATGACAGACGCACAGTGTGCGCGAGTTTGCAGAATGTACTTAAGTGCTTATGGTGCCGAATAGGAAATGTCGGCCTTGTGACAGACGCAGGCTGGCAAGTCTTCATCGTTCTGGCCAATATTACCCCAATGCCCCTCACCCTAGGCCAATAATTCTTTAAAAATAAGTAGTAACGAAAACAATTCAACTAGAACAACAAGGCTATGTCTCGCCCGTACCGGTTCCTATTAGGAATCTCCTACGGGCGGACTACTACCGGGCTGACCTATTTGCAGCATTCAGTCGTCCTCATTCGCTCGATGGGTTCAGTTGGTTCGATCTGCTTTCTTTATTTTTCGTTTTTACTGTTTTCCTTTGGTTTATTTTATTTTTCCAGCGGGTTTTTTGGCTTTCCTTTCTTCTTCTTTATGCTTTTTTTTAATGTTTTTTTTCGGTTTTCAATTACTTTTCTTCTTTATACTTTGGTATTTTTTGTTTTCTTTGCTTTTGTTTTTCTTCTTTTGTCAATTTTCATTGGGATTTTCACGCAATTTTTTTCACTGGGTTTGTTTTTTCAACACATGTCTATTTTTTTCATACACGTTGTACATTTTTTGTATACATTTAGAACATTACGTTCTACCCATTAATCTTTTTCCAAATAGATGTATAACATTTTTTGCAAAAATAAGTTTGGAATATTTTTTCAAATACATGTTAAATATTTTCAAAACTGTTAGATATTATTTTTGAATACATGTTGAAATATTTTTAAAATGATAAAAATATTTTTTGAACTATGCAAACATTTTATAGATTGTGCAAACAGTTTTAAAAATGTCGAAGACATTTCTAAACATAATGTACATATTCTGAATGTATGAAATGTTTTAATTTAATTGCACAGAGTTTTTCAGCATTATATATATATATATATATATATATATATATATATATATATATATATATATATATATATATAATGTATGTATGTATATATCACATATATTTCTTTTGAAATGTGCGACATTTTATAATTGTCACAAACATTTTTGGTACATATAATTAGAATTTTTGTATACATGATTATCCTTTTCTACTTTTTACATTCATATTTATACATGTTTCATATACATCAGAAATATTTTTTATACACGTTTAACATTTTTCAAATGCAGGGTTAACATTGTCAAAATTTAATGAAAAGTGCTTTTGCAATTTACCGTATATATAAAGATTATTTCGGAATATAAACAAATGTAAAATAAACATAGTAGGTAATAACGCGCATGACGACATGGTGACGTCAGCTTTACGAGACACCTGGTTAGGGGCCGGGCCAGTTCCGGCTCCCTGTACGCGAGCCATTCCTTCCTAGGCGTCGCTGTGGGCGGCAGATTAGCCGCGCCCAGAATCTATCCCTATGAAATTTGACCAAGCGAGAAGGCATATATTGCTGGGTCAATCCTACGCGTGTAAACCCGACAGCCGATGAAGCGGCGTGGGTGCGTGCCAGCCATGCATGACATGGATCAGACGGTGAGGTGTACGCGTCTATACTCCCTCCCAGTGTGAAGCAGTTGACCGTGCAAACGAAGCTGCACGGCTGAGCTTCAAAGCAGAAGCCAAAACATATGCACACACCTGCGGCCATCGATGATCGATGTAGGGGCCAGGGTCGTTCTTTCATCGGCAGCACATCACCCAGGTCAGGTGTCTGTCGACCTCCAAATATCTTGTCCCTGATGGTACGTACACTACCAGTACCATTATTAACATTGCATTGCGTGCACTGCTCAATCAATCAGTACGTGTACTGGAAAACTCACATTCAGATAGGTGCATGGACAACATGTTTCAGATAGACACACAGCACAACACAACAACCCCTACGTCTAGCTGGTAGTACTCCTATATCTAGATTCATCAGCGTCACTAGAGTTAGTAGTAGTGGTCAATTTGGATGCTGTTAGTCATCCTCGGTCGGTAGAAGTACTGGGTGACAACGATTGCATGCGATCCCGCTCATCAATTGGCTCTCGAGGTCGAGGGTCCAGGGCAAAGCAAGAGGACAGTCTGAATAATCGACAATAATTTTTTACAAACGGTCCATTTGTTAGTCACATCAGTGTGGGTGGAGAATATATTATTTCCGTGTCAGGTGGTCTCTCTCTAGATTTTGGCTAAACATGGGATCCGTGACTCCACACTTGGGATATCAAATTGACGCTGATGGACCATATGCATGCACATAAACTATTGGATTAATTTCGGAAGCGTACGCACTACCGCAATGGATCACACATTGCTCAGTTCCTTCCCACGCAATATTTCCATGCAACTGATGCAACTAGTATCTTTTTTTTTTCCGGTGTGAAAGCAATCTAGCAGAAGCACTGAAGAAGTAACTCTTCTGCATCTCAAAGTATGAGATCAGTTTCTCTCTCAAAAGAAGTATGAAATCAGTTTGCTGCAATATATGGTCAAGAGATATTGTCTCTTACAGATAATAGATTTGTAAAGCAGGAGAATATGTATAATTGGTGCAATGTGAAAAATTTATAATGATTGCAAATTAAATCTATAGATAATCTCCGAGTAGCTTGATTGAACATCAAATCAATCGCCTAGTCTCCATTGCAATCCATTTATTTGCCTCCTATCTCATGTGGGGAAAAGGACAAAGAATTGCTCACAGGAAACATACATGTCGTCCTCCCACTTCTGTGATTGCTTGTTGCCATTGTTTTTTTTTTTTTTTTTTGAAAAGAGGCAAAAGATTTGCCTCATTCATTAAATAAGAGGAATAGAATTTATGTTCGTGTTACAACACTGACAGCACCGCAAGACCCAAAGTAAAGGTGACCAACTACTCTCGCGTCATCAAGTATCCCAACTTTGTTGCACCCGCTGATACCCAAAGCGTGGCCTCCTCTTTAATGTTGGCGAGTAGAACCGTCGGTGAGCACTCTTCTCGACGTAAACACTCACAAGATTCCTCTCGCTCCAAATGGTCCAGCGACTAGCATGGTGAGCGAGGCCATCGCCTTCCTGTTGGGGATAGATGTATCGGAGAGGCCCACCCACCACCCTTCGATGTTGCTTGAGAGGTGCCATGAGGAAGTATCAATGCTCACCAGTTGCAGCCAGTCCTTGACTAATCCCCATAGGCGGATAGAGAAGCGACATTTGTAGAAAAGGTGGTCAATGCACTCTTGCTCCTGCTTGCAAAGTGTACAAAGGCCACAGCTTGGCCATCCGCGCTTCTCCAACTGTCCGCCGTCCAAATTTTTTTGAATAGCCAGCTGCGAAGAACTTGACTTTGGGGGAGCCCAAGCCCTCCACACAGTGTGCTCCATAGGGATTTGATTGTGCCAAGGAATTGCGCTTTGTATGCCGACTGCCGTGTATTGCCCGCTAGCGGTGTGCTTCCATACAATATCATCTTCGGCATCCTCCTCGAGATGGAAGCCATGAAGCGTTGTCCAGAGGGTGACAAACCGACGTAAGTGATTCAGCGAAAAGAGTCCGGATGCATATTCTCGAGACCCACGATCGTTGTTGAGAGCTTCACAAGACCTTCCAATTTTTCCTCGTGGACGCCTCGTAAATTAGAGGTGCAATGTCCCTAGGCTTGCGGTCATTCACCCATGGCGCATCCCAAAAAGGCGTCCTTGCTCCATTTCCAACAAAGATTAATGTGGAGGCATAGAACAAGGAGTAGTGCATCGTGTTGCACGGTTTCCCATACCCACCCAAAGCTTGGTGGGCTCTTTCCATTCAAACCATAACCAACGCATAAGCGAAGAGCCCGAGCAAATTTCTCCGTGTTAAGTATGCCAAGGCCACTAAGATCCTTTTGGCGGCATAATCGCATCCCAATTCACCTTGCATTTTGCACCGGTGGTCTTGTCCGTGCCCTCCTGCAGAGAAAGGCTCTTTCGAGCTTGTTTATGTTGTGTAGAGTGGACGTTGGCACAATGAGCGGCGTGATGGAGAAGACGAGCCGCGAAGACAGCACCGACTTCACAAGGGCACATCGACCAATGGCAGTGATATTCGCCATCCCAAGTGGTCAACTTAGAGGCCGCTTTGTCCTCTAGGGTACTGGTAGTCGACCTTTCTAAGCTTCCACACCGAGAGAGGAAGCCCCAAATATTTCATTGGAAACGAAGCCCGTGACGCAGAAGGGCCTCAAGGATGCATGTCAAGTTGAGTTGTCCGCACCGAATGGGAACCATCGAGCTCTTTCCGAAGTTTGTGACAAGGCCGGTGACATTGCCGAATAGATGCGTAATGGTGGCTAGGTTGTCAATGTCTTTCTTGATTGGGGCCATAAAGACCGCTGCATCATCAACAGATAGGGAAGTCCTAACAGCCACGCCACGCCCACGGATCTTGTGAAAGAGCCCTTTTCTCGATGCTAGCTCAAGAATCTTGTGCAGCGGGTCCATGGCAATGACAAATAGCAAGGGGGAGACCGGGTCCCCTTGTCTGAAGCCGCGGCCATGAGGGATGGGCTTACTTGGCACACCATTCAAAAGGATGCGCGAGGACGAGGAGCATAATAGGGCGGCGATCCAGCCATGAAACATGGGCGGAAACCCAAGCCTCTCAAGAAGGTCCAAGATATACTCCCATTTGAAAGAGTCAAAAGCCTTCCGAATATCGAGCTTGAACAGGAGGGACGGAGTTTTCCGCAAGTGGAGGCGTCACGCAAGATTGTGAACATGCATGAAATTGTCATGGATACTTATCGTCTTTATGAAGGCACTCTGGGCATTTGAGATGAGCTTATGCATATGGGGGGCAAGCGGATTGCCAATATCTTCGCAATAATCTTTGCAATGGCGTGAATAAGACTAATAGGGCAATAGTCAGAAATATCCTCGGCCCCCTCTTTTTTTGGGAGGAGCACAACATTTGCAGTATTGAGCCCACGAAGGCCACCAGCGCAGATTGGCAAAGGAGGAGACCACCGTCATGACGCCCACCTTGATGGTACTCCAACATTTTCTAAAGAAGAGACCGGTAAACCCATCCGCCCGGGAGCCTTGTCCCTGTGCATTTGGTTAATGGCGTCCGCACCTCATCCTCGGTTATGGGGTCCCCGAGGCAAGCCAAATTGTGGGTCTCCAAATTGAGCTCCTCCCAATTAAAGTCTATGGATCTCGCCTCCCCTTTTCCATGACGCTAGAAAAGTGCGCATGTACGAGTTGCTCCTTTTGCTCATGATCTGTGACTCCAGCCGTGATTGTGTTTGAGCCGATGAATGTGATTCTTTCTCCTCCGGCATTGACCCGCCGATGAAAAAATTTGGTATTTGCGTCCCCTTCTCCGAGGTGGCATAGCCTAGCACATTGCTTTTTGCGAGCACGCTCAAGCACCGCAAACCCAATGATTCTCCTTTTGAGCTCTGGACCAAGGTCCGCCTCCATGGTAGAGAGTTGCCTGGACTCCTGCGATGTCCGCACGCAGGATGACGAGAAGAGCCGCATGGTGGAGTAACTTTGCCCTAGAGAACAGCCCCTTACTCCAGTGCAGAGGCGATCTCCAGCTATTTTCAATTTGTGGTGCAACACATGGAAGGGCTCAGTGCAGTGCAGTCATTTCATTCCAAGCCTCAAACAACATCCTGAATCCTGGAAGGGCGGCCCAAAAATTTTCAAATTTGAAAGCACGAGGCCTCCGTGGTCCTTTGTCATCAGCAAGCAAAAGCGGGCGGGTCGAGAGGCGGCGAGGACAACGCATGGAGAATATGCGTTTAACTGGATGTCCCACTCCTGCTGCAAAAGAAAGAGTCCAACTTGCATAATGTCGGGTTTGATCGCTCATTTGACCAAGTGAAGCGTCTGCTTTGAAGGTGGATCTCTTTAAGATGACAACTCTGTAATGTTGTCCCAAATCCGTGATTCGCCTTCTCGCTGACATTTCGCTTATTTTTATCCCTCGAGCGGTAGATTTGGTTGAAATCACCAAGAGCTAGCCGTAGCTCCCCACACGGCGTGACTTATGACTAATCAGCTCGTGAAGAAATCCTCCTTGAGGGAGGAGGATGTTGGCCCGCATAACAACGGGTGATTCGGTAGTCGACATCGGAGTGCTTGATGTGTATTGTCGCCGAAGGCGTAAGGTGGTGATCACCACATCGCCATCGCAACATGGTCATCATCCCGAGCATGAGGATCCCACCCCGGTACCAATAGATGGTCGCCGAGCAAATTTATGGGTTTATGCCCACCAAGGAAACTTGCCGTGAACATATCAACATTTTCAAGCTTTGTTTCTTGTAGACATACTATTTGACAGGAGGAAGCCGCGACGGTCTCATGGACGGCGGCACGGTGGTCTGGGCAGTTGAGGCCCCTTACGTTCCAACTCAACACATTTATTTGCTGTTCAATCATAAGGAAACAGTCTAACCCTTGAACAGAGGCGATACAAAGGCTCAAAGATGCCAATACATGAGCATAGCTTAAAGTCAACTCCACACCAGCCAACTCTCGCACGACTACATGACCTAGTGGTAGACACGAACAAGTACATAGAAGACACCCAGCTGTGCACAGGAGCAGCAGCCGCCTCTTGGAACTTTTCAAACATTGGAAACTAACACAAACTACAGAATCAAGATGCATGGCTTTGCCCTCAAGCATCCACAGAGCCCCTCCTCAACATGATCCACCAAAGATCCCCAAAGACGGTCGATCGAGCCTCCTCAATGTTGTTGAACAGAGCATCATCGAAGCTTGAACAGGCTCTCATCGCTCGAGCACATCGGTGGGAAGTTGTTCTTGAATCGCTTCTTCTAGAGCCTCCAAAGACAGCTCTCTCGTAACATCCTTGCCATTCTTGACAATGCCAAGGCTGCGACAAACTAGGATCTCAGCTTGCTTGGCCACCGGCGCTTTTGTAGCGCTGGCCCACCTGCCTTGATGCGAGCAATCGGTGCGCCTAAGGGAGAGGTCGCCACTTGTGCCGATGGAAACACCAGCCAGAAGTTTTCCGACGCCACGGGGCCGCAGCGGGAAGCGGCAGGGTTGGCAGCAGGCCTCACGCCCAGCAGAAGAGCGCCTCCAGCCTCCAGAATAGATGGTCGGGCAACAAGCAACTCCTCTTCATTGCAGGCATGGATGGTGTCTTGGCGCAGCGGCCTGCCGCAGAAGTGGCGGGTAGGGGACGCCTCAAATCCCGGTGCGTGGGCGGCGGATCGACGAGAGGCCGCAGCAGCGTTGTCGGAGAGCAAATGGTGATGAGCGCCGGGCTTGACGGGGTTCAGTCGAGCAAAGGGCCGCCGCCTCACTTCGCTTGGATCGTGGAGACATCGGAAGCACCGTGGTCGGCGACAGAGGTGCGATGCAGGAGGAGTCATCTCGTCCCTGGAGAGCTGCCTGGCCAATGCGGGGGAGGGCGGCCTGGAGAGGCTGCGGCCCCGCACAGACGGAGTGTTCTTCGCAAGCCGCCCAGCCACATCACTGCCCGAGCCGGAGGCAAGCAGCATCAGAGGTTCCGCGCCAAGGCCATCACGACGCCGGCCTCCATCACGGCCACCACGGGACTCACGGCCACGGTCCCGATCCTGCCGCTCGTCTCGCGGCGCCCTGGATAGGCTGCGCCGAGGAGGCGCCCACCACTTCCACCAGGCCTTGACCGGTCACGGCCCCAGTCGCCATCGCGCCACCGCGACGGCGCGGTCATCGTTTTCGCCACGGTCGCGACGGTGGTGCTGCATCGGTTCGAGACGCGCTTCCCGTGGTCTCGCGGCCGAAGTTTCGCCGTCGACGACGTGGTAGAGCCACCATCTGAGTGGAGATGATGCTGCCGCTGGTTGGGTCTTCATGAATTGCCAAGTGAATCAACACCCGGTGCTCCAGCCCACGGCGACCATAGATAGGCTCGCCGCCGTCCCGCGCTGGAAGGGTGATCCAGTTCACCCTGGGGACCCTGCTTGGGCACGTCGTCCACGCCCAGAGGCCAAGGACCCTGGTTTGGGTCTTGAGCTTGGAGGCCGGCTCGATGTAGTCCAGCGCGCAGCCGGATCCGATAGCCTTCACGACGGCATGCTCATCCTGTGCATGGAGAGGCAACCTCCAAGCAGAGCGGACATGGTGGTTGAGGTCGACGTTCTCCGCATGCGCCTCGAGACGCTGTGTCCGCACTCGCAGCCTTGCCCCACCGAAGGGGACCTCCTGGCTGCGAGACCGCCTGGCGCAATGGTGTTGATGTATGAACCGCACTGTAGGCTTCGGGTGGTGGTCGGTGACGGTGACGCCGATGGGCAGTGCGCCGATGGCCTTGCAGAGGATGGCGGAGACGTCTTCCTTGTCGGGGCGCGACGTCGCGGTCGAACCACGCGACGGCGTTGGAGCTAAGGACGGAAGCCTCCAAAGCAGCATCGCCGGCGTAGCGTGCACAACAGTGAAGACCTCCGCAGGCCTCGCGTTGTGGTCGCCATTCCATGCCATGCCACGGGATGGCGTGGCTTGCAGGGGCGGGGGTGGAGCGGTTGCGGGAGCCGGACGAGCCGCAGGATTTAAACAGAGAACAGCAGAGAGGGCGGCACCGCTGTCGCTGCAGTTTGGCTGCGGCACAAGCCTCAGCTCTGGCGGCGATGGCGAGGCGCCGCCTGTTGGTGCACTCCTCGCCGGTGGCCCGAAGAAAACAAATACCGCAGTGACCTCGTTGCGGCGGTGTCCCGCCTTATGCCGCGGCTTGAGGCAAGCGAAGCAGAGGTTGCGAATCCAGTCCGCAAAGGGGCTCTCGGCTTGAATGCGGGCTCAGTAAAGCCGGGCGGCGCTGGCGACGGACTTGACGAGCTCCCACGGCGCGGTCACCTCGTCCTCGAGCCCCTCGCGCATCAGCGATGAATGCTCCTGCAAAGCCGGCCGCGAGCCGGGCGCCTTCTCTCAAAGATTGAAGCGTGCCAGCCACCCGCCTTCACGCTGCCGAGTTAAGCACGCGGCCGCCTCCCCCGCGCAGCAATGAAGGCAGCGCGCACGCCCGGCATCGACGCTGGCAGCAGCACCTAGCAGCCCGGGCGTCTCCAAAGACGAGGTCCACCTCGCCGAGACTGGGCAGGCCTTCCCGGCGGCGGAGGTGGGGAGTCTCCCATTCCCGATCCAGATCCACAACTGCGTGACTTGGGCGCGATCGCCGCTGGGCCGCGGAAGCCCCATATCAGTGGGCTCGGCTTCCGGGGCGGGCCTGGTTGGGGAGCGACCGGCGCAGGGGATTGGTGGTCGACGACGCCGGAAAGGCCGCCGTCGATATGGGTTGGTGGTGGTCGCCCGCGGGGTCGCGAGAGCGTGGGCGAGACAGCATGGTTTGCGGTGATTCCAGCGTTTTTACATATTCATGCTTGCATTCCCATTTCTAGAAGCACTTGGGCAACAACAAATATCGTATCCTATTGGTCCTATTGGCACAACATGGGAGAAATTGTTGCCATTGTGAACACACAAGATCACACGCGGGCATCAGCCAAAAGGGAACAGTGACAGGTCAAGAAAGCTCAACGCACCAACTAGCTAGGCAATTTGCTTAAAAATAAGATCATGGGTTTATGATCTGCTTATGACGCCACATTTCTCCTTATTTCATCTATTACGTATTTACATCACAGCATATAATCCCAGTAAAATTAAAACTATGCTCACTGCACATGAAGTATGGCTGACAGCAAAGGAAAAAGCTCAGTGAAGGTGTATTAGTTTGTGTATAACGGTGCATATCAAGAAGGGGTTATAGGCTTGAACAGATCTTGCTTTTGTCTATAAACAAAATAAAGTACTGACTGCACGGCTGATATGATTATCGGTGAAAGTAATCATGGTCAGCAATTACCTTCATCCCCACAACAAATTATACTCTTGTTGACCAAACACTGTGGAGTGTGTTAGAAGCTACTCCCTCCGTTCCTAAATATAAGTCTTTCTAGTGATTCTAACAAATGACTACATACGGAGCAAAATGAATGAATCTATACTCTAAAACATGTCTACATACATCCGTATGTTGTCACCATTTGAAATGTCTAAAAAGACTTACATTTAGGAACGGAGGAAGTATACTGACTACACATGCACTAAAGTTAACAACTTGCATGAAGTCGTACTGACCTGAAAGTCTCACATGCAATTGATATCATCATGTGGCTTCCACAAGAAGATTCACGCTGTAGTTATATATATATATGCTTTCACATAACATGTTTTGGAGGATGAATTCCTTACAATAGAATGCCAATAATTTCGACTAGAGGTATGCAGAAACTTGATTACTTGTAGATTTCCCCCCACAATTTACATGAAAAATTTAAAACTTAAAGGCACAAGGCTACTTGATCAAGTGGTTAGTTAAACTCCATATAACAATAAGGCTTGCAATTTTCTTTCAGAAAACGAATGTATCTACAGGGTTGTGTTCGTACTCTACTTTTGTGCGTACACACTGTGTTGGTGCAAGGTTTCATACTTGTCATACCTTCATCTAGATCATCATTAGGGAAAGTCCACTTCTAATTAAATCCTTAATATCGTCAAACAAACACTATCTAGCTAGTATGCATGAACACATGATGCAGTCAGGGTTCTTCCAGTGGATTCTGGCTTCCTCACACATGTGTCGCGCATCAGGCAAACATATACAAGCAGGGCATCGATACCCTTCCAACACGATAAGCAAAGCAAAGCAAAATCAAATCAGCTGCACTTGACTGCGCCCCCATCATGCCCTGCTGCGCCCCCTTTCTTTCCTCTCACTAGAAAACTTTTCAGATGCAAATCTCTTTAGGGCATGCAACTGAAAAAGAAGGAAAGATGTAGATAGATATATAGACCATGTTGCGCAAAAGCTACACATGCACACTGCAGAGATATATCTGAAGAAAAAAAAAGCCAATAATGCATGTATGTATGCAGAACCCACGTTGTGAGATTCTGCCTGCGGCGACCATGACCATCCACCTTGTGGAATGATGAGGAGAAGGAGGAGAAGAAGAAGCTATAGCAACATCGATGGATGGGTTAATTGATCATGCATGCATCTCTGCACTTGGAAAGCTGCATGTAGCTTCTGAAGCTGATAAGACCAGTGAGTGAGTTTACAGTTGCAGGTCATGGGCTAGGCTAGGCTAACAACAAAGGAAAGATGTTTGCAAAACCCTTTTCAACACACCAACGCGCCGCCTTTCCTGACCTCTCGTTGTCTAAAGAAACCCTAACAAAGGCACTATGCAAGATCGATCATGGATTTGATCTGTCGCTGCTACAACTGGTCTAAAAGTGCTTATCCGGCCGCCCGGCGCGCGCTTTGCGGCGATGGATGGATGGATGGATTGATGGATCATCGTCCTGAGCAATTAAGAATCCAAAATTACGACCTCGATGAAAAAGAGGAAAGAATTATTTGCTAGCATTACATTGCCTAGTGATGAGGAGGGTGAATCCATGAAGTAGCTAGCTAGCGAGTAACATTGATCCGTACCAGGGCATGGTGTGTGGCATGGATTGGTGGGATGGATTAGGACGACGTGTCGCCGCCGAGCTTGGCCAGCAGGGCGGCGACGAGCTGGTGCCGGCGCTCCTCGCGCTCCTCGGCGCGCGCCCTCCACGCGTCCTCGCGGTCGCGCCAGCGGCGCACGAGCGCGAGCCGCTCCTCGCCGAAGCGCGACCATGGCGGCGCGCCACTCCTCCTCGCGCGCCCGGCGCTCGGCGTCGCGCGCCTCCGCGGCCTCCATCCACCGCTCGCTCCTCCATCTCCATCTGCCGCCGCATGAACTCCCGCAGCACCGCCTCGACCTCGCCAATCTCGACCCTCCTCCCGCTGATGCGGTCCTCGCCGGCGCCGCCTTCCTCCTGCGCTTCCTCCCCGCGCCCCTCGTCTCCGCATCGGCCCTGCCCTCCTCCTCGTCGAACATCTCCGCCTCCTCCTCGTCGTCCTCGCCCTCATCGCCCTCGCCACCGCCATCGTCGTCCGGATCGCGCCGCGGCGGCGTCCTTCCCCTTGGCCTTCTTGGCCTCCAATGCGCGCGCCCTCTCGACCCTGGCGTCGAAGATCCTCCGCATCTCGTCGTGGAACGGGAAGCTGCCCCTCGCCGCCGCGCCGGCGGGATGGTCTCCACCGACAGCGGCCTCGGCCTGCGCGTCGCTGGCCGTGCCCTTGAACCTGGTGACGAGGTTCTTCCACTTGGACTTGCACTGGTCGGGGGTGCGCGCGAAGCCGCCCTGCGCGTTGAGGCGCGCGGAGACGGCCTCCCAGAGGGCCTTGTTGCGCTTGGTGGAGAGGAAGGAGTGGTCGAGGTCGGCGCGGATGGCGAGGAAGGCGGCCGTCTCGGCGTGCGACCACTGCGGCAGGCGCTCCCGCTCGGGCGGGTCGGCGGCGGGCGGAGGCGGGAGAGGGGCGGAGGGTGGTAGGGTGGGGAGGGAGGAGGAGAGGAGCAGGTGGTAGGGGTTGGAGAAGGCGGTGTTGAGGTGGTGGAAGGGATCCATGGCCTGGCCTGGCCGGTGGTGGCGGTGGCGGTGGACGGAAAGCGGAGCAAAGTGGGGAAGATGAGAGAGAGAGATGGGGGAAGGAATGGAAAGTCAAGAGGGTCGAGATGGAGAGAGAAAGAGGCGAGGAAATCATCAATCTGTTTCAACGCGGAAACGGCTTGCTTTCCCATTGCTTTTGAATTCAAGATCTGGATCCTCTGCGCCGCCCGCCACGCTGCCTGCAAACCGCGTCTCCTCTTCTCTTCTCTTCTCTTCTGGAAGGGTATGCCCTCTCTCCACCTACATCAATGCATATCCAGTCCAGAAAACGAAGTGGCACGGAACCAAGAATGAGTTTTGTTGTTTGAACACTACGGACTTGAAAGACACAATGTCGTGCAGCATTTTGAAGTGTAACATTGTCACGTCGCTGTTATAGTCCTCCACAAGTTTGGTTCCGGAATGAAAAATTTAGGTCTAATCTACATTGGTTATATCTGGCAATGATGGTGGTATTCGCGTCATCCTCTTGCTGGAGGTATTTTTAGAGTTTATCCGAACGTCCTTTATCCGGCGAAACCCATTATCTAGCCTTAGGGGGTGCATCTGACGATGATGGCACACTCCGGTTATCCCTTTCTTTCACGCGCCATTGTTGAAGCACCTTTTCTCACTGTCGGATGATGTTGAGGGTACTGTTGCATGTTGTAGCTCATTTCAGCAAGAATTTTGGAGGTCGTGTTTTTTTATCTTGCCTATGTATCGATCATGTTTTGTGCATCCTAATTATGTAGAGATTGTGTATGTGGTCGTAGTGTTTGTATTTTTTTCTTAATGCCATGTTATGAGTCAATAAAAAGTGTACTTTCCCCAAAAACTAGCATCATATCCATTTCAACACCATTTCCTTTTATTTTCAATAAGAAAATTTGAACCTCCTGATTTATGGGCCCTCGGATGCACTCAACCATAGTTAATCCTATTAAAGAAAAAAAGTCAGTTACACCACTGGTGCTTAAACTTGGCGAGAAAAGTCACTTTAGTATCAAAACTCGCGGCATACATTGAACTGGTGCCACAATTTGACTCGAGGTGCAAATACAGTACAAAACATGATTGTATACACATGCGGAGCTGATGAGGCGTGACAAAGCGGTGCAGGGCCCGCTATAAGTGACCAGGGGGTGATGACTAGGCGTGTGCCTTTTTTGTGAAAAGCCCCTCATTTTATTTTATTTTTCTAACGAAAACCCTTGACGTGTGCATGGCACAAGACACTAGTAGAAAAAGGGTCAAATGTGAGACACATTAGTCCCGATTTGTAACAGAACCGGCACTAATGTGTCCATTAGTGCCGGTTCCAACGGCTAGGCGGGAGGAGACCTTTAGTACCCGGTTCGTGGCGAATCTTTAGCACCGTTCATGCCACGAACCGGTACTAATGAGAGTGGTGGCAGGATGTTGTCGATGCAGGGCCCTCCGGCACCTTTTTAGTACCGGTTCGTGGCACGAATCCGGCATTTCAAAGGTCGTCAGACATAAACCCTTCGGCCCACCCGAAGCTCGCTCTGTTCTTCCACTTTCCCCTCACTTCCTCTCGCTTCTTTCCCTCTCTTCCTCGAGCTCATCACAAATTTTGCCCAAAATTTGTCAAGATTTGAAGGCCCCATCCATTCAAATGATCACAAAGGTTAGCAACTTTGTCCTTTCATCTCTCATTGCTAGATTAGCTCTTGCAATGCTTTGTATAGTGATTAATTTGTGAGTTTAGTAATTTGGGAGGAATTAGATGTGCTAGTATTTCATTTATATGCAATTTGAGGTCAAAAATAACACTTAGTTTGCATATGTAGGTGTGGTTTACTTAGTGCCTTCTAAATCTCCGTCGAATTCAATTGGCCGGGATCGCTCACAGACTGGCTCTGGTCACGGCACCACCTTGTGGTGAGGCTCTTGTTCATGAATGTTTTACATTACCAAATTGATGTTTGTGTGATTTGGATATATAGTTACTCGTGATAATTATCTTACCTGCACGTTGTTTGTTATACATAGTGCCATGGTTTTGATATGCCCCGTCGGCCCTCGCCCTTGTTATGGTTCGGATTTGGTATTTTCTCTTTTAAAACTAGTTGTTGCATTTCGTGTTTATGACAAATTATGCCCATCAAGTTGACATAGATATTTTTATCTAGGAGGTATGTGAACCGAAAATTCCAACCGACCCGATTGTCGAGAGGTTAAGTTTAGTTGAAAGAGAAAACGAGTATTTGAAAGAAAAATTGATAAGAATTGAGGGGGAGAAGATGGAATTGGAGTTGCATGTTGCCGATGTCCTCGATGATCACAAGATCAAGATGGAGAAAATGCGGTTGAAGATTAGAAAGATTAGAAAATATGCCATTGATAGTGTGGCTTGGTATCATTATGCTGGTGGATCAATTGTTACCTTAGTTGCGATCTTGATCGCATTTGTTGTTGCATTTAAATTCTTTAGCTAGAGAGTTATTTGTATGTTGCATTTAATTAAGTGTTGTATATGAACTTTATATATGAACTTGAATTAATTTGGTCTATTCGTGTTGTGTAATGAAGATGAGCCGACAATGGATGTATGATGACCGATGCTCTCCCGAGTTCATTAATGGCGTGCATACTTTTACGCTTGTCACCGAGGCAAAACAAGCGGGCGGATGGTTTTATGCCTTGTCCATGTGTCGGCTGTAAGAATGGTCGCAATTACTCTACGCCAAGAACCATTCACGCCCACCTGTTTGAGTCCGGTTTCATGCCCCACTATAATGTTTGGACCAAGCATGAGAAAGAGGGGTTATGATGGAAGACAATGAAGAAGAAGAGGACGACGACAATTTTGGCCATGGGTTCCCATAATACGATGATACAACAATGGGGAAGAAGCTGAGCCGGTAATGCAGAAGAAGCTGAGCCGGCAATGCGGGAAGAAGTTGAAGAAGAGGCATCGGATGAGCCCGTTGATGATCTAGGTCGGGCCATTGCCGATGCAAAGAGAAACCGCGCAAGTGATTTGGAGAAGAAGAAGTTGCGCCGCGCATGTTAGAGGATCACAAAATTGTTGTACCCGAATTATGAGGGTGACAAGAAAAAGCTGGGCACCACATCGAATTGCCGCAATGGAAGGCGTAGAATGGTGTATCTCGACAAGGGATTTGGAAAGTTGCTTGTAATGATAAAGAATATGCTTCCAAAGGATAACGAATTGCCTGAGAGTACGTGAAGCAAAGAAGGCTGTCTGCCTCTAGGGTTAGAGGTGCGTAAGATACATGCATGCCCTAATGATTGCATCCTCTACCGCGGTGAGTACGAGGATTTGAACGCTGTCCGGTATGTGGTGCATTGCGCTATAAGATCAGCCATGATGACCACAGTGATGTCGAGGGCGGCGCCCAGAAGAAGATTCCTGCCAAGGTGATGTGGTATGCTCCTATAATACCACGGTTGAAACGCTTTGTTTCAAAACAAAGAGCATGCCAAGGCGATGCGATGGCACAGAGAAGACCGTAAGAAAGACGGAAAATTGAGAGTACCCGCTGACGGGTCGTAGTGGAGAAAAATCAAAAGAAAGTATGGGAAGGAGTTTGCAGATGACGCAAGGAATGTATGGTTTGGTCTAAGCGTAGATGGCATTAATCCTTTTGGGGAGCAGAGCAGCAACCATAGCACTTGGCCTGTGACTCTATGTTTGTATAACCTTCCTCCTTGGTTGTGCATGAAGCGGAAGTTCATTATGATGCCAGTGCTCATCCAAGGCCCTAAGCAACCCGGCAACGACATTGATGTGTACCTAAGGCCATTAGTTGAAGAACTCTTACAACTGTGGAATGGAACAGGTATGCGATGGGGGATGAGCACATGGGGAAGAATTTGACCTAAAAGCGTTCTTTCGTGACCATCAATGATTGGCCTGCTCTCAGTAACCTTTCAGGACAGACAAACAAGGGATACCGCGCATGCGTGCACTGTTTGGACGATACCGACAGTATATATTTGGCTAATTATAAGAAGAATGTGTACCTGGGACATCGTCGATTTCTTCCGAGTAGGCATCCCGTAAGAAAGAAAGGCAAGCATTTCAAAGGTGAGGCGGATCACCGGACGAAACCTCGCCACCGTACTTGTGCTGATGTACATGATATGGTCAAGGATTTGAAGGTGGTCTTTGGAAAGGGTCACCGTGGACAACCTGTTCGAATAATGACGCCGACGGACGCACCCATGTGGAAGAAGAAATCTATATTTTGGGACCTGCCCTATTGGAAAGACCTAGAGGTCCATTCCAAGAATCGACGTGATGCACGTGATTTAAGAATCTTTGTGTGACCCTGCTTGGCTTCTTGGGCGTGTATGGGAAGACAAAATATACACACTGAGGCACAGGAGGACCAGCAACGTATGTGCACGGAAAAGACGACATACATCGTGGTCATGTAAGCTACGCTCTTAGCAAAGAAGAGAAGGAAATCTTCTTTGAATGCCTCGCCGATATTAAGGTACCGTGCGGCTTCTCGTCGAATATAAAGGGAATAATAAACATGGCGGAGAAAAAGTTCGAGAACCTAAAGTCTCATGATCGCCACGTGATTATGACACAACTGCTTCCGGTTGCATTGAGGGGGCTTCTACCGAAAAACGTTCGATTAGCCATTGTGAAGCTATGTGCATTTCTCAATGCAATCTCTCAGAAGGTAATCGATCCAGAAATCATACCAAGGTTAGAGAATGATTTGGTGCAATGTCTTGTCAGTTTCGAGTTGGTGTTCCGACCATCCTTCTTCAACATCATGACGCACGTCCTAGTTCACCTATCTTGAAGAGATTAACGCTTTTGGGTCCTGTATTTCTACACAATATGTTCCCTTTGAGAGGTTCATGGAGTCTTAAAGAAATATGTTCATAACCGTGCTAGGCCGTAAGGAAGCATCTCCAAGGGCCATGAAAATGAGGAGGTCATTGAGTTTTGTATTGACTTTATTCCCGACCTTAAGCCGATTGATGTTCCCGAATCACGGCATAAGGGCAGGCCCCGGATGGAAAAACTGCGCTAGGAGGGAACAAATAATATGTATGGGACGGACATTCTCTCACCGAAGCACACAAATACGCTTCTACGTAATTCCGCCTTGGTGGCTCCGTGAGCATATGGATGAACACAAGAATTTGCTATGCTCCAAACACCCGGAGCGGTCTCGATGACCGGATTACACGTGAACAAACCAGGAGTTTCGCCACCGTTGCGTACATCGCACCATGCATGACGCCTCTATTGAAGATGACACTCGCATTTGTCATCCCGGTTACCATCTTCGAATATAATGACTTTCAAAGGGTACGAGATAAATGGTAATACATTTTACACGATCGCCCAAGATAAGAAGAGCACCAAACAAAATCGTGGTGTCCGCATTGATGCGGAAACCAAGACGGGAAAGGAAACATATTATGGTTATATACATGACATATGGGAACTTGACTATCGACGTGGTTTGAAGGTCCCTTTGTTTCGGTGCAAATGGGTCAATATGACACGAGGCGGGTAATGTAAGACCCGCAGTGCGGAATGACAACAGTGGATCTCAACAATCTTATGATGCATTTAACCATTCGCCCTAGCCAATGATGTGGCATGTGTTTTCTATGTGAAGGACATGTCTACCAAGCCGAGAAAAAGAAAAGATAAGGAAGCGAATGCATCGTCACGATGAGCCAAAGCGGCACATAGTTCTTTCCGGGAAGAGAAACATCGTGGGAGTGGATGACAAGACAGACATGTCGAGGAGATTATGAAAAGTTTGATGAAATTGCTCCATTCCACGGTGAATATTGACCCGAGCATCCCGTTAAATGATGAAGATTTTTCATGGTTACGGTAGCAAAGGGACACACACGAAGAAAAGTTTCACACCCAAAGATCTGGGATGTGATCGACTTTCTTCCTGTGTTTCACACCTGTGAGGGAATCTCTGTAATAGTTAGGGTAGTTATGTGTTTTGGGATTTGAAACGCGAAGAAATTTTATGTGCAAACAAATTCTTTCATGCCTTCTACTGATTTTTAAAGTTAAGTTATTCACAAACTAGTGATTCACACAAATTTCAAATAATTCAAAATTTAAACTATTCAAATTTGAAAACTACCACTAACACAAAGTTTCTAATTTTTGTACCTAAAGCAAAAAATATTCACAAAGAAACTCTAAATACAGCAAAAACAACTAAAAACAAATAAAACAAATTGAATAAAGCAAAAAAATAAGAAAATAAAAAGCCCGCCTCTCGGGCCAAAGCGGCTCAAGCATACGACTAGGAACCCAACCTTTTATTGGGCCAGGATGCAGGCCCGCAAGAAGGCCGATGAGGCCCACAGGCGTAAGAGAACAGGTAGGCCCAAGAGGCACTGCTTAAGAGAGGAGCTCGAGAGAGCTACCGCCGCCTTTGAGGGCTTATAAACCGGTCTGGTAGCCCCTCGACTAGCGAGGTGGGACTAAACTTGCGCACCGCCTTTGGGCAGACACCCCCTTTAGTACCGGTCGTGGCTCAAACCGCATTACTAAAGACCCCCTCTTTAGTACCGGTTGGTGCCACGACCCAGTACTAAAGGTGGTGTGCTTCCTACCGCTTGGCACAGGTTAAGCAGACCTTTAGTACCGGGCGGTGGCTCCAACCGGTACTAAAGGGGTGTTCTATATAAGAAAGCACTTCAAAAAAAATTCAGTTTCTCATCTCTCCCTCTGCTTCTTTCTCCTCTTCCCTTCCTCATGGCCGCCCCTCGTCGCCGTCCCAAATCCTAAATGCGCCGTCCCGTCCCTAAATACTTGCGTCCCAGTAGCAGCCTAAATGTGATTAAATACGTATGGTCCCGATAAATGCCCGTCCCCATCCTCTTATACATGGTCTCTATCCTCGTCGCATGCCCCCGAAAATGCATGGCGCCTGAGTGAGCTCACATGACCTTGTGTCCGCCATGTCCACACACACACACACACATTAGTTTTTTAGTTATAAATTTTAGTTATAGAAATTTTTCTGTTTTAGCTTTTAGTGTTTTTCTGTTTTTCTGTTTTTCATACAAAGTTTTAGATGAATTAATTAATTAGATTAGATTAATGTCAAATAGTATATAGAAATGTTAATTAGTTATAATATATATAATGTCAAAGGTTTTTTCTGTTTTTATACAAATGTTATAGAAATGTTAGTTATATAGAAATGTTAGAAATTTTGGAAATGTTAGTTTTAGCTAGCTAGATGAATTAGATTAATTTCAAATTGTTAGACGATGATCGATGTTTTTTTAGTTTCTTATATTTTTAGTCATAAAATTTAGAATTTGCATATATGAAATCACAATCCATCATTTAAAAAATGTTACTTTACTTTTGCGACATATAGTATTTGTTGTCGACGATGCCCGGCCCGCATCCTCGCCTGTCGACCCGTTCAGCGGCGACGTCCTACTTCAGAGGACCCATGTCCGGACCTGGGCTCACTTGGCCGGGTAATCGGGAGGTGCTACCTTCAGGGCGGCAACGCAGTGAGGAACCCGCCCGGGTCCCGTCGTCGACCCTCATCTCCTTTGGTGGCGTTCGCGTGGGCCACTTTGGTCTTGCGGAGGGAGCCGTCCCACGGGAGGTGGTGCGTCAGCCGTGTCGTGAGGAGGGACGAGCACGCCCATCGCTACATGGCTGCTATGGACGTCGGGTTCTCCAATACTGGCAGGTTCTTTGGGAGATCACCCGAGCTATGATCCAGTTGATGGTTCCTTCACTTTGGTTGTCCACCGCCCAGCGCCTCGGGAACCGCGAGTGGCCTAGATTACTCTTTAGTATTCGATCTTTATTAGCTGCTAGATAGCTAGCTAGCTAGTGATGTATTCGATATATAATATTCGAGATTATATATATTATTTGAGACGATGTATTCGAGATTATATCTATTATTCGAGACGATGTATTCGAGATTATATTCGATGGTGCTTATTATGTACTATGATTGATTCAGTTTTTCCTTATTAATTGATTGCTTCCATGCATTGTAATTTGAATACTAAATTTTTTTATATTTCTTTTGGATTAGTTAAATAAAAAGCTATGGCGGACAATACCGGCGAGAGGGAGAAGAGACCCTGTTCGATATCATCGCCATCCTCGCGGGCGGATGATGATCAGAATGAAGAAGATTATGACGGCTCCGAATTTCTAAACAACACTGGGGAGGGTGATATGATATTCGATCGCGACGACCGTATTGATGAAGTCATGAACTATGATTATGATGATGACGAAGAAAATGTTGATCTTGAAACAACAAAGACCGGCGAGGTATATATATTTATATAAGCGAGGCATCTGGTGATCATCACATGTTTTAAATGACTTGAAGATATATAAGCAATTGATCTTTCTTCTTTCAGCCATCCGGATCGAGCAAATCTACACGCAACAGGAAAGCGAGGCCCGAACAAAAAGTTGAAGGAGGGCGTAAAGTACAATATCGAGGCCATCAAACCTAATGGCGAACCATTAGCGCCTAAGAAGATTGCGGACAAGTTCATTCGTCAGTGCGGAGTTCTTGTGAAGGACCAACTCCCGATCTCCCTTCAAGAATGGAGAGAGCCAGCAAAGCCACGTCCAGATCTTACTTTTGTCGACGACAGACAAAAAGGTCTGCTTTGGGAAACTCTCATGGAATATTTCATCCTACCAGATCATTTCACAGATGCAGATGTGGAGAAAGTCAAGGGCGCTGCTCTTAGGAAGATGGCGGTTGCATTCAAGAACCACAAGAATGCGTGTATGGGACAAGTACGTCAAGGGAGGAAGGAAGACTCCAGTATTCGAGGGAACACTAGAGAAGCAAAGTGCTCATTGGGGACGATTTCGTGAACTTCAAGGATTGAGAATTAGCTAAGGCAGTCGAGAATTAACAAGAAGAATGCCGAAAAAAGGATAAGTTCCATAAGCTGGGGCCTGGTGGCTACGCGGTGGCAATGCCTAAGTGGGATAAGTCTGAGAAAGAGATGGAGGATACAGGTGTCACTCCGGTTACTACGAGCTGGCCCCCAGTGCGAGACTTGGTTCTATGGGCATGGGGGAGTTGGACCGAGACAGCAAAGTTTCGGCGAAGGCATGTCTGAACGGAGCCGACGATAAGCTACTTGTTTCAATAGAAGAGGCTCGATCGGGGTGTTCCAAAACAACAGAGAGAACGACGAGCTTACGCTGTTGCCACCGGGAAATCCTTTAACACCCGGGAAGAAACACGAGGCAAGGGCGCTTATTCCGTGGTATGAGGGGTTTTCGTGACCGAACGCCGACTCGTAACCTGCAAGGCAGAAAGAAGATTGCGGAGGAGAAGAAGAGGAAGATGGAGGAGGAGCAGAGGAAGTGGACTATGAACGCCTTCAAGGCCTAGAATCAGCGCTGCAGCGGACTTGGCGATCAAATTCCAGCGGCAGCGAGGCAGATCGACTCACTTAGCCAGCAAAGGGGTCTCGGCAGTGCGGCAGCTAGCGGATGATCCAAAGCATTGGATAGCACCGCCCCATCCATGCCGAGAAGCGGCGTGGGTTCCGCTCCAAGCGGCATTTAATCTTTGGATAGATACCCCGTGGATGACATCATGGAGAACACTAACTACGAGCTACACTGCAAAATGAAGAACATATCCATGAAGGTGGTGGATGCCGTTGCTTTTACAGATCCCCCCGAGGCAACCTTCCATTGCAACCCGATTCCAGCGGGCTATGCTCGTGTCTTGGTTGATGAGGTGGTGGACCCATATTTGGGGCTACAACTTGAGATTCCTGGAGGTGACGACGAGCACACATTGGGAGAGGCCATACATCGTATCATCCTATGGAGAAAGGATTGCATCGTCTTTCGAAGGCCACCGACACCGCGTCAGCCGACTCCTCGTCGAAGTCCGCCACCGAGTCGTGAGCCTCCCGCTCCTCCAAGTCCGGCACAGAAGCAGGCGACTCCTCCCGCTTCAAGTCCAGCAAGCCAGTGAGGCCACTCCTCCCGCTTCAAGTCCGACACCGCGTGAGGCCACTCCTCCTACTTCAAGTCCGCACAGCGTGAGGCCACTCCTCCTGCTTCAAGTCCCAAGACAGCTTGAGCCCTCCTCCTCCTCCAACTAAGCCACGTCGGCCGTCTCCGCCGCCTCGGCAATCACGGAAGAGAGCCGCCAGCAGCTATGGTGCGAGCGGTACAAGCTCCCGAGGTAATGCACGGGAGAATGCAGGAGCAAGTGATTTCAATATGGTCCAAGCCTCGCGCCTCTTTCCATGAGGCCTTACGACAGTCCGAGGAGGAAACCGCAGCCATATCGAAGGCCGAGGTGGAAGCCCATTTTGCACCGAAACCGCCACCGCCCCCAAGGGAGAAAGTGCACGAGGAAAAGATTGACCACTTCATTCGTATGGCTAGACCACCAGCTCCCAAGCCTGTTGACCACAGACTATGAGCGCCACCTCGGGAAGTTAAATCGAGCACGTCTCTGAGAAGAGGCGAGCTCGAGCTCGAGCAAATCAGGCTGGCAAAAATGCGGTAAAACCGTTCCCCAATTTGGGAGAACAGTAGCACAATCAATCCCCCGCTTGTTGTGCCAACAACACATGAGAGTAGGCGCACCCAATATTATTGTGGGCAAACCGTTAACGTTCCTCACCGGGCGATGTGGTAATAACCGAGGAGCATATAAGGCAGGTGAAATGCTCAAGATCACTGTTGGACAACTCCTCAAGATCGAGCCCATGCCTCCTCTTAGAGAGGAGGAAATAAAACGGAAATATGTCCGGGCCAACCTTTGGTCAAGCCAGGGCCGAGGTCAAGAAGCTCCCAACGAGAATGTATGAATTGCATCAATGGTACATGGACATTACCAAGATTTCCAATCGAGTGTCCCTCATGGTGAATGTCAAGAAGGATCATTACTACCATGAGAAAGCTGTGTCCGCTGAGTATTCGTAACTATTTCAGTTATACAATCATGGCCTTTTCGACAAATCTATCGCCTTGCTATTGTCCTGTAGCGATTTCTTTTTCTCGTAATTTAAGTCTCAAGCTAGCTGTAGTGATCCTTTTGATCAATCATTACTGTAATTATCCTCACTATATTCTTTTCTCGTGGTATTATGCGGGATGAAGATGTATGAAATGAAAAAAGGTGGACGCTTATGGCATTGGGTTCATTGACCCAAATACCGTTAATGAATACACATGGAACTTAGATGCATATCATGAAAAAAGTGTAGAGGAAAGCATGCTAGAGTTCTTGAAGCGCCTCAATACCAATGAAGATATACTACTTCCTTACAACTTCAAGTGAGTCACACTGTCTTATACTACAAATTCTCTGTTTTTGCCTACTAGTTAGCTACATGTTTTTGCTTACATATTCCCGCTTAATTAAGACATGCAAACGTGTGTGCATGCAGATTTCATCGATCTTGTTAATCATTAAAGTTGATGAAGGAACAGTTGAAGTACTAGACTCACTACTTAAGAAAGCAAGTGACTACACCATCATGAAGGGGATAGTCAACAGGTAATTTCAATCATTATTAACTATATCTCGGCCTATTTAATAACCCATTTATTCATTTTCTTTGTCGGCGGGTAGGGCTTGGGCAAAGTACATCAGCGTCACTCCAGGCCAGGAAACAAAATCTGAAATGGTATCGACCCAAGGTAAGTAACTAAGTAGTACTAGCTAGCTGCCATCTCTTTAATTATCATGCTTGATTAATTATTATCTGATCAAATTCCATTCTCGTAAAGGCCCTGAAGCAAGCGCCGGGGAATGATCTGTGTGCATACTACGTTTGCGAGAACATTCGTATGATGACGTCCGAAAGGAGCAGATCTCAAAGACAGGACTGGAATGCGTTTGTCGAGAACACTATTCACAATTTTTACACCATTATCGATATATCTAGTTACACAACTAATACACATGCATATTGATCTCCTTCTTAACAGTTCAGAGGAGGTGCGGAGAAGCTCCTAGCGAGAGGTGCATAGAAGCAATTCAAGAGAAAATAAGCGGATTTTTGCTCGACCAGGTCATAGATCCCAAAGGAGAATACTATTACCGCTACCGCCTTCATGAACCACTTCCAATTGTCATCGTGCTCCGAAGGCACCAATTAGGCTAATGCCACTGGCTCCGAAGGCACGACATTGTATATATATATAGCTAGCTAATTGTATACATGTGTGAATTAATGGTGGTTCTGAGACATTCGATCATATATATATATATGTATATATGATCGGTTATACTAGAAATTCTATTTATATATATGCATAACGTATACGATATGTAGCATCGTAAAATACCAGCAAACGAAAAAGAATTAAATGGAAAACACAAAATTAAATAAAAAAGAAATCATAAATCCAAAACCCCCCCAACCTTTTAATACCGGTTGGTTCCCCCGGAGCTGGCTCGTGCCACGTGGTTGCCCTTTAGCACCGGTTCGTGCTGAACCCGGTACTAAAGGGAGGGGCCTTTAGTGCCTTACACTTTAGTGCGGTTACCGAATCAAGCACTAAAGGACCTTACGAACAGTGCTATTGCCCGGTTCTGCACTAGTGAGACCACCTGTTAGCAAAAGAGCACAACTTAATTAGAAAGAGAAATTGCACCATAAGGTGATTCGAACCAAAACCTCAAGCTAACCTATGCGTGTTGCTAGCAACTCACTACGATAACACTTGATGTTCTATAGGGATACTCATTCCTTATATCATTTCTTTTAAACAACATAAATTAAGAATTTTAATTTCCAACACAAAAGATGTGGCCATGCGGGTCGAACACGCGACCTAACGCAAAAAAAGCTGACACGACTACAAACCGAACAAAGACAACTTTGTGATTTAGTTGGAATGTTAGGTTTTATGTTTACAACCGACCACAGTCATGGATTAAAACGGACTGCATTTAGTGCGGCCCATTTTGAACATGAGTTTTGTTTTTCTTCTCAATTTTCCAAAATTATAAAAAGAATGTGAATCATAATTATAAATAATACACATATAATTGTAAATATGTATCCATTTGACGATCTGCAGATGGCACAATAGGCTCATATTATTTTCCATGCATATATTTGTATTTATTTAAATTATTTTGAAAACATGCAAATTTTAGCAAAAACATAAACATTTCTAAAGCAACATTAAAAAAATTCAAGCATGAACACTTTTATATACTACATGAATATTTTATTGAAAATCTTGTAAAAATGTAAACATATATGTAAATTTATTTTTATATACATATTATTAAATTAATTTAATGTTGGTATTTAATATTAAAACACTTTTTAAAATTATACAAACATTTGTATAATTCATAGTTCAATTGTATATATTTTTCTTAAATTAATAGGTGGGCATTTGGAATTACATGAGCATCTTTTTGTGTAACTTGTCTAATTTATATGTCTTTTCTTTATAATTAGTATATATTTTTTTACAAATTTGTAAAAATGAAAAAAAGATAGTATGTTTTAGCCCATGAACGCGGCTTGTTGGTGAACAAAATAATAACAATCCCATATACTCCCTCTGTCCCAAAATAAGTGTCTCAACCTTAGTACAACTTTGCACTAAAGTTAGTACAAAGTTGAGACACTTATTTTGGGACGAAGGGAGTAGAAAATAAATTGGTGTGGATATAGTGGCGGACGCCCCACGACCGTTTTTTGGGAATTATTAAAATTCTTAATTTATGTTGTCAAAGAATAGGATAACGTCGTGTATCCTCCTAGGTATCAAAGTGTGTCATGGTAGGGTCGCTAGCCTAGCTTGCGTTACTAGTGGAAGTTGGCAGTTCGAATCCCACAGGGTGCAATTTTTCATTCTGATATTAAACTTGCGTTGTTTCCCTTGTAGGTGGGTCCTGCGCCCGTAGGAGCTTTTAAAACACGCCACACGCCTGGTCTACACCGCCCGGTCACTGATATTGGGCCTTACGCCACGCTGTCATGCCTCATCAGCGTTGCATGCGTATTCAGACGAGTTTTGCACCGCATTTGCACGCTGGCCAAGTTGTAACACCAGTTCAATGTATGCCGCATGTTTAGAGCATCTCCAGCAGACCCCGCAAAATGCGCGGACCCGCAAAATCCCGACGAGTATACGGGCTCGGCCCATTTTCTTGGCCAGAACAGAGCCCATATACTCGTTCGGCCCGTAAAACATTTTATGGTGGCCCACAAACCGCCCCCCCCCCACCGACACGATGTATCTACGGGTTTGCGGTGCCGATACGGGTCGATCGTCCGGCCCCTAAAACATTTTACGGTGGCCCGCAAACCGCCCCCCCACCGACACGATGTATCTACGGGTTTGCGGTGCCGATACGGGTCAAAACGCTATCCCTTCGCTGCCGCGATTCCCCAATCCCCCTTTCTATTTCGCCGTCGGTGAGTCCAATCCCGCCCCCGAACGCCACCATGTGGGGCGGAATGTGGAGCTCCGCGAGGGAACGACCTCGGCGCCAGCAAGTGCGTCCGAGCGAACAGCGCGAGGAAGCGCACGGCAAGGAAGTACACCAACAACAGCCTCCAGCCGCTGGAGTCACTCCTCCGCCGCGAGACGGAGGAGTACGACCGCCGGCACGGGCTGATCTCCTCCGGCATGGCTCGTCCTCTGCCAGGGGTGCGAGTCCTCGCACGCCGGTCATCACACCGGTGAAAAGGAAGCCGGCGGATCTCCCGACCCTCCGCGTCGTGAAGCGGGAGCTCGAAGCGCAGCCGGTGCTGCAAGGCGGTGGCATCATCAGGCCGGAGGATTTCCTCCCCCTGGCTGAGGCGGAAATCTTCGAGCGGGCAATCATGGCGCGCAACGCACGGGAGGAGGAGGAGGAGCAGCGCCGGCGGTCGCTTGCGAACCTCGACGACGTCCTCCTCAAGCATTCGCTCGTGAAGGAGAAGGAGTTCGCCGACAACCAAGACGCGTGGCGTCGCGAGAAGAAGGCGCAGGATGACATGTACATCGACCTCGTCTCCGACGACGACGAGTGAGGATGTCCACCGCCGCAGCGTCGCTGCCGCACCTGGATGGCTCCGGTGAGTGCTACCTCTTGAGCTTGCGTTGGTTTTTCCCTTGAAGAAGAAAGGGTGATGCAGGAAAGTAGAGTAAGTAGTTTCCTCAGTTTTTTAGAACAAAGGTATCAATCCAGTAGGAGATTACACTCAAGTCACTGAATACCTGCACAAACAAACACCAACCTTGCATCCAACGTGATAAGGGGTTGTCAATCCCTTCAGATCTGATAGAGATGATAAACGGTAAAGTAATATTTTTGGTATTGTGGTATATTGAACAGAAAGTAAAGATTGCAAAGTAAAAGAAACAGGAAACTGAAAATATAGATCGGAAACTTATATGATGTAAAATAGACCCGGGGGCCATAGGTTTCACAAGAGGCTTCTCTCGAGATAGAAATTATTACGGTGGGTGAACAAATTACTGCCGAGCAATTGATAGAAAAGCGCAAAGTTATGACGATATCTAAGGCAATGATCATGAATATACGCATCACATCCGTGTCAAGTAGACCGAAACGATTCTGCATCTACTACTATTACTCCACACATCGACCGCTATCCAGCATGCATTTAAAGTATTAAGTTCATAAAGAACGGAGTAACGCATTAGGCAAGATGACATGATGTAGAGGAATTAACTCAAGCAATATGATGAAAACCCCATCTTTTTATCCTCAGCGACAACAATACAAGATGTGCCTTGCTGCCCCTACTGTCACTGGGAAAGGACGCCACAAAAGAGTATTACATCGAACACACCGCAAAAGAGTATTACATCGAATAGATATCAAAGAACATCGAGGAAAACTTTGTATTGAGAATCAAAGAGAGAGAATAAGCCATCTAGCTACTAGCTATGGACCCGTAGGTCTGAAGTAAACTACTCACGCTTCATCGGAGAGGCAATGCTGTTGATGTAGAAGCCCTCCGTGATCCATTCCCCCTCCGGCAGGACGCCAGAAAAGGCCCCAAGACGGGATCTCATGGGTACAGAAGGTTGCGGCGGTGGAAAAGTGGTTTCGTGGCTCCCCTGGACGTTTTTGGGGTATAAGAGTATATATAGGAGGAAGAATTAGGTTAGGAGACCTTCGAGGGGCCCACAAGGTTGGGGGGCGCGCCCCACCCCCCTAGGCGTGCCCTCCACCCTTGTGGCCGCCTTGAAGCTTCTCTGACTTTTACTCCAAATCTCCTGGGTGTCTTCTGGTCCAAGAAAAATCATGGCAAAAGTTTTATTCCGTTTGGACTCCGTTTGGTATTCCTTTTGTGCGGAACTCTAAAACAAGGAAAAATCAGAAACTGGCACTGGGCTCTAGGTTAATAGGTAGTCCCAAAAATCATATAAAATAGCATATTAATGCATATAAAACATTCAAAACAGATAATATAATAGCATGGAACAATAAAAAATTATAGATACATTACAGACATATCAAGCATCACCAAGCTTATTTCCTGCTCATCCTCAAGTAGGTAAATGATAAAGACAGAATTTTTGATGTGGAATGCTACCTAACATATTTATCCATGTAATTCTCTTGATTATTGCATGAATGTTCAGATCCGTAAGATTCAAAACAAAAGTTTAATATTGACATAAAAACAATAATACTTCAAGCATACTAACAAAATAATTATGTCTTCTCAGAATAACATGCCCAAAGAAAGCTTATCCCTACAAAATCATATAGTCTGGCTATGCTTCATCTTCATCACACAAAACATTTAAATCAAGCACAACCCCGATGACAAGCCAATCAATTGTTTCATACTTTTGATGTTCTCAAACATTTTCAACTTTCACGCAATACATGAGCGTGAGCCATGGACATAGCACTATAGGTGGAATAGACGGTGGTTGTGGAGAAGACAAAAAAGAGGGAGATAGTCTCACAACAATTAGGCGTATCAACGGGCTATGGAGTGAAGAAAATATGCCCTAGAGGCAATAATAAAGTTATTATTTATTTCCTTATTACATGATAAATGTTTATTATTCATGCTAGAATTGTATTAACCGGAAACATGATACATGTGTGAATACATAGACAAAAAAAGTGTCACTAGTATGCCTCTACTTGACTAGCTCGTTGATCAAAGATGGTTATGTTTCCTAGCCATAGACATGAGTTGTCATTTGATTAACGGGATCACATCATTAGGAGAATGATGTGATTGACTTGACCCATTCCGTTAGCTTAGCACTTGATCGTTTAGTATTCTGCCATAACAGAGGGAAGAGCTTCGCCGCCGTAACATGGATGCACTTCACACTCCTATTGTTGGAGAAACCCCGAGGCACAGGCCTTGGAAGAAGCGCTTAGCCAACTTGGCTGGCGCGCCTCGACCGAAAACCTCCAGACGCACTCGACGAGCGTGCTCGGCAGCTGAGTTCCCGAGTCCGATTTACAACTTTTTCCGCCTCCCACCCAGGTATATCGAACTCTGATCCAGAATCTCATAGTTGCGGCCCGAATAGCAGAGTCGATTCAGCCTTCCCAGTCGGAAGCTGGCAGGGGTTTGATGCAGATCCGGGCTTTGCTCCGGGCGGCAGGGGAGCAGAACACAGAAGTGTCATAGTCTCGGAATAGGATTCGTAGTAGATCTGTAATGGCAGACACCGCAGATTCGGTCATTTCAGCCCAAGATCGCCTCCAAGGCGTGAGGGGCGTGGAGATCGATAGGATCGGTCTGACGAAACCGTGGCAGTATGATGATCGTCGTCGAGCGCCCACACCTCCCCCAAGGAGTGGGTCGTACGCGCCTCGGCAACACGACGACAGACGCCCTCACAGTGGTGGGCGAAGGATTCCATTCGACCCCCGGGAGCCGGCCTTTGACGCGAGACCCATTCTCGTTCAAGGTCTGGTTGACAGGAACATGGCACACCGAGATGGCCACGATAGAGATTACCCGACTGGCAACAGAGTGCATGTTTCAGGTCTCGAGTGTTTCAGCAGAGCCATCAGAGCAGCAGTGATTCCTCCCAACTTCAGGTTGGCGACTGGAGTCAGCAAATTCACTGGTGAGTCCAATCATGACACTTGGCTTGAGGTCTACCGAGTAGCTGTGCAAATTGGTGGTGGAAATGATGAAGTGGCCATGAAGCACCTTCCTCTGATGTTGGAGGGCTCGGCCAGAGCGTGGTTGAATCGATTAGCTTTACCGCGGTATTTATAGGCTGGGAAGAGCTTGCCCAGTGTTTGTCGAGAACATTTGAAGGTACATGCAAACAACCCGGCAAAAGGCTATGAGCTACAATCTTGTGTCACGAAGCTTGAATGAAACTTTGAGGATTATATCCAGAGATGGATCACGTGGCACCACCACGATGGAGAATGTGTCGATCACCAAGCGGTTTGTGCCTTCAAGGAAGGTGTCAAGTATCGAGAATTGAATCTGAAGTTCGGTCGGACCGAGATATGTCTCAGGCGAATGATGGAAATTGCCACCAAATATGCTAATGGTGAAGAGGAGGATCGGCTCCGGAGTGGCAAGCACAAAGTAGTCGCCCACGAAACCAGGGGAGGGAACTCCAGTCGGAAGCAGAAGCGCAAAGCCGAGCCAGCTGCTCCCGGAGAAGCCTTAGCCGTGACTCAAGGAAAGTTCAAGGGGAAGCCCAAAGGGCCATGGAACCCCAAGAAAGTAAAAGATCAAGACGGAAATGATGTGTTGGATTTACCTTGCCACATTCACACCAAAAAAGATGAGGAGGGTAATCTCATTTACCCGAAACATGCCACTCGACAGTGTCGGCTCCTAATCCAGTAGTTCCGAGAGAAACATCCCAAAGAGAAGGAGAAAGAACAGACAAAGTTGAGGATAAAGAAGAGGACGATGATGGTTAGCCCCACGTCAATTCCATTCTGATGATTTTTGCTGATGTGGAGAGCAAAAGTCGACTAAAAGTCGTCAACAGAGAAGTGAACATGGTCGCTCCGGCGACGCCCAGTTATTTGAAGTGGTCTCAGACTGCCATTACATTCGACCAGTCTGATCACCCAACACATATAGCCACCCCTGGGAGGCAAGCGTTGGTGGTCGACCCAGTCATCAAAGGCACTCGGTTGACTAAGGTTCTGATGGATGGTGGTAGTGGACTAAATATACTATATGGGGAGACCTTGAAAGGAATAGGCATTCCGATGTCCAGACTCACTGAAAGCAATATGAGTTTCCATGGAGTTATTCCTGGCAAGAAGGCTGAGTCACTCGACCGGATCGCCCTCGATGTGGTTTTCGGTGATTCCAAGAATTATCGCAAAGAAAAGTTGATGTTTGAAGTCGTGGATTTCCAGAGTGCTTATCATGCTATTCTGGGCAGGCCGGCTTATGCACGTTTCATGGCTCGACCATGTTACGTGTACCTCAAATTGAAGATGCCTGGTCCTAAAGGAGTGATCACTATCGCGGCAATCGGAAGAAAGGCGTAAGAGTGCTTCTAGAAGGGCTCAAAAGATCACCGGCGCGCAAATGGCGAGTAGTGGAATTGCAGGAGTATCAAAAATATGTAGATCCGAGTGATTTGTTGCGAGCTAAGAAGCCTACCACCAGTTGACATTTCAGTCGTCACGGTGAAAGCGAAGCCGATTCATATTCATCCGACCGATCCCAATGCTGCTCCAACTCACATTTCGACAACACTCGACTCCAAATAGGAAGAAAGCGCTCATCCGGTTCCTCCGTGAGAATCGGGACATCTTTGCATGGAAACCTTCCGACATGCCGGTGTTCGAGGGGCTGGCTGAGCACCGTTTGCGAGTCGACCCAAAAGTGAAACAAGTCAAAGAACATCTTCGACGGTCCGTCGTACAGAAGAGAAAAGCAATCGGTGAAGAAGTCGCTCGGCTCCTAGCAGCTGAGTTTATCTGAGAGATTTACCACTCCTAGTGGCTAGCCAATGTTTTCATGGTCCCCAAGAAGGACGACTCACTTCGCATGTGCATTGACTTCAAGCATATCAATCGGGCCTGCCTGAAAGATCACTTTCCTCTCCCCCGCATCAACCAAATAGTCGACTCGACTGCGGGGTGTGAGCGCTTGTCCTTTTTGGACGCTTATTCCGGGTATCATCAGATCCAACTGTATGGACCCGATGAGATAAAAACAGCTTTCATCACCCCATTTAGGTGCTTCTCTTATGTCACCATGCCATTCGGCTTGAAGAATGCTGGAGCCACATTCATGAGGATGATTCAGAAGTGTTTACTCACTCAAATTAGTCGGAATGTGGAAGCATACATGGATGACATTGTGGTCAAGTCACGTAAAGGTTCCGACCTGCTGGCTAACCTTGCTGAAACTTTTGCCAACCTCAGAAGGTATGATATCAAGCTTAATCCATCAAAGTGCACATTCGAGTTCCGGGCAGAAAATTACTCGGTTTTCTCGTTTCCGAACAAGGGATCGACGCTAACCCAGAGAAAGTGGGTGCCATACTCACGATGAAAGCATACAAGTAAACGATGTCCGAGCTTCTTGGTTGTTTGGCCGCCTTAAGTTGATTCATTTCTCGCCTCGGTGAAAAGGCATTGCCTCTTTACCGACTGATGAAAAAGTCTAATAAGTTCGAGTGGACTCCTGAAGCTGATGCAGCGTTTGTAGAGCTCAAAGCCACCTTTCCACCCAGCCGATGCTTTCTGCCCCAATCAGCAAAGAGCCTTTCTTTGCTTTACATTGCAGCCCTTTGGACAAGTTGATGCGATTACTTACGGTTGGCGAGAAGAAGAAGGAAAAGCCTATAAGGTTCAGCGCCCAGTATACTATGTTTCTGAAGTTCTGACTCCGTCAAAGCAAAGATATCCACATTATCAGAAGCTTGTTCATGGGATTTATATGACCACGAAGAAGGTTGCACACTATTTCTCTGACCACTCTATTACAGTCGTCAGCGACGCTCCATTATCAGAGATTCTGAACAACAGAGATGCAACTGGTCGAGTGGCAAAGTGGGCGATTGAACTCCTTCCCTTGGATATCAAGTTTGAGGCAAAGAAGGCTATCAAGTCCCAAGCAATAGCAGATTTCCTCGCCGAGTGGATCGAACAGCAACTGCCAACTCAAGTTCACTCGGAGCACTGGACCATGTTCTTTGATGGCTCCAAGATGCTGAATGGTTCCGATCTTTGAGGTGGTACTTGGTATCTCCCGAGGAGACAAGCTCGAGATATGTTCTCGATTCACTTTGATTCCTCCAATAACGAAGCGGAATATGAAGCACTCTTATATGGGTTACGTATGGCCATTTCACTTTCGGCGTCCAGTCGCCTCATGGTCTCTGGCGACTCAGATTTGGTAGTCAATCAAGTGATGAAGGTGTGGGACGTCGAGCCCATCTATGATTTGAATTCTTATGTACGGTGAGGAAGTTGGAGAAGAAGTCTGAGGGGTTAGAGCTCCATCATATACCCCGACTGAAGAATCAAGCAGCCGATGATTTGGCAAATATAGGTTCCAAGAGGGAAGACATTCCCAACAACGTGTTTTTGGAACACATTCATACACCTTCAGTTCAAGAAGATGCTTTCACTGAAGAGCCCCCGCAGCCTAAGAGTGCCACAGATCCGAGTGAAGTTGAAGTCCAGCCATGAGTGGAAAGCCTGATCATGGAGGTTTTGGTCATCACTCCGGCTGACAGTGCCATACATTGCGTATATCCTTAGGAAGGAACTCCCGAGAGGATGAAGAAGAGGCTCGACGGATCGTCAAAGTCGATCCAAGGCCTTTCTTGTGATAAAGAGGACAACTGCTGTTAGGAAAGCGTAACGAGTCAGCCGTAAATGCATAACACCGAAGAAGGTCGAGTGATCCTCAACGACATCCACTTTCGGGGACCTGTGGCCACCATGCGTCCTCTCGGACCATTGCGGCCAAAGCATACCGAGCTGGATTTTATTGGCCATGAGCAAATGAAATGGCGAAAGAT
Source organism: Aegilops bicornis (assembly GCA_021605145.1). Lineage (NCBI taxonomy): Eukaryota > Viridiplantae > Streptophyta > Magnoliopsida > Poales > Poaceae > Aegilops > Aegilops bicornis. The sequence continues at coordinate 464,255,134 of CM038671.1, forward strand.
ATAGTCGACAAATGTGAAGGCTGCCATTTTTACTCCAATATGTCCCACAAACTGCGTCGACTACGAAGACCATACCACCTAAATGCGGACCTTTGCTTTTTGGGATTGGATATGGTTGGACCCACGAGGATTTGAAGGAGGCGGCTTCACTCGTGTGCTTGTAGCGATCGACAAGTTTACCAAATGGATTGAAGCCAAGCCTATCAAGAATATTGAAGCCCGATCTTGCCCGTCGACTTTATCGGAGAATTGACATTCAGATATGGAGTTCCACACAGCATCATCAGCGACAACGGGCGAACTTCGATTACGATGAGTTCGGGGCCTTACGTGGCTTCCCAAGGCACACGAGTCGACTATGCTTGATCGCCCACCCCGGTCAGATGGACAAGCAGAAAGAGCAAATGGCTTGATTCTCAAAGGACACAAACCCCGACAGATGCGTGATCTCAAGCACGCAGCAGGCGCTTGGGTCGATGAACTTCCATTAGTTCTTTGGGGATTGAGGACAACTCCCAATCGGTCGACTGGCCGAACTCCATTCTTCTTGGTCTATGGAGCTGGGCTGTTCTCACTGGTGACTTGCTTCACAATGCACCCCGAGTCGAGCTCTTCTCTGAAGATGAAGCAGAACAAGCCCGGCAGGACGCAGTCGATCTCCTAGAGGAGGAAAGAGAGATGGCCTTAATCCGGTCGACCATTTATCAGCAAGACTTGCGTTTATTCCACACCAGAAACGTGAGGGGCCGAGCCTTTCAAGAGGGAGACTTGGTTCTTCGAGTGGATCGTGAAACCACAAGCTACGCCCTGCTTGGGAAGGTCCTTCATTGTCACGAGTTCTCCACAATGGAGCATACCATCTTTACAATGTCGAGCATCATAAAAGGCGAGCCACGGGCTTGGAATGTGGAGCTGCTCCGCCCCTTTTATACTTAAGTACTCATTCAGATGAGATGTAATAAGAAATACCTTTGTAGTTTGTTTATCAAAGACAAGAGCTTTACAGTCTTCTTAAATGATTGTTGTTGCTTTAGTTTGCGTCTAAAATCCCCCAGTGGGTGACTTTGCCGCGAATCCGTTTCGCCTAAGTTTGAAAAATCCTACCGAGTGGTGATCAAGCCTCTCACTCGGGGGCTTAGCCGCGAATCCGTTTCGCCTAAAGTTTGAAAAAATCCTACCGAGTGGTGAGCAAGCCTCTCACTCAAAGGGCTCATTCAGCCGAATCCGTTTACGCCTAAGTTTGAAAAATCCTCACCGAGGTGGTGAGCAAACCTCCCACTCGGGGCTTAACTGCACAGTCCGAGAACTCGCCTAAGTTTGAAAAATCCTATCGAGTGGTGAGCAACCCTCCCACTCGGGGCCTAGCTGGCAGTCCGATTGCTACGCCTAAGTTTTGAAAAATCCTACCGAGTGGTGAGCAAACCTCTCACTCGGGGCTTAGCTTTGCATTCGATTACTCGCTAAGTTTGAAAATCCCTACCTGAGGTGGTGAGCAACCCCTCCCACTCGGGGGCTTAGCCTGATCCAAGTGCCTCGCATAAGTTTGAAAAATCCTACCGAGTGGTAGGCAACCTCCCACTCGAGGGGCTTAGCCTGATCCGAGTACTAGCCTAAGTTTGAAAAATCCTACCGAGTGGTGAGCAACCCTCCCACTTTCGTGGGCTTAGCTGCAGATCCGATGCTCGCCTAAGTTTGAAAAATCCTCACCGAGTGGTGAGCAACCCTCCCACTTTCGAGGCTTAGCTTGTCACACCTAGCTAGTCCATGCATTAGAGTGTTGCATAATGTTTACTTTTCATCGAAAGTTGAAATGGGGAAGAGCAGAACCCCTAGAACCCCTCCGAATCCAACTAGGGTTTACTAAAAATATCTTCAATGAACCTGAAATGCCCTTCTAAAATGTTCATCCCTTTTGCCTTGGTCCTAAACCCTTTATGGGAAGTGATGCACAAATTTCTAGGTCACTCTAAGGTCCTTTGGATTAAATCTTTAGCTATTTGAATTTGGGCATTTAAATTATATAAAATATTTCAAATGCTAAAATAATCCCAAACTAAAATGTTCCATGCTGGAAATATTCCAACTAAGGACCAGGTGCAGTTTGGTGAATTTTGGAGTTGCCTAGGTATTTATAGAAAAGCCCAACACTTACAGAAAAATAGAAAAACATAAATTAAAAAAAAAGGAGAAGGACTTACAGCCGCAGCCCACGGAACAGCCAGTGGCCGGCCCAAGATCTTGTACGCCTTGACAGCCCAAATGCTTCATGTCCGCCACTTGAGTACAAGGTGACGCTGGGCCAGGCAGAGCTTCGCCACGGCGTCACCGCTGTCATCCACCCCGATACAGGTGAGCTCCACGTCGCCCGACCGTGGACACCTCATTCGCCTCCTGCCTCTCTCCTCCGCTCTCCCGCACCATGGCCGACGCACCTTTTCCAGCATTCACCGCCAGAGTCGCGTCCTCCGTCGTCCCGTGCTGCACCATCAGGTTCCATCCGCCTGGCCGTCGACTACATCGAAGTAGGCCGAGCCCCGAGCGCCAGACGCTCTGCAACACCTCCTCGCCGACCTCGTCTTCACCGAGCACCGCGGAGATCCCTTCGATGTCACCACCGCATCAGCTCGTTTCCGATCAGGCCGGACTGCTTTCTCCGTGACGCCGTGAGCTCAAGAACCTCCCCATCCTCTCCGTTTGCTTTCTCGTACCCCGTAGCAACCGACGAAGCTCACCCTTACGCTTTACCGCCGAGCTCGGCGCCGACATGTCTCCGGCCAACCAGCAGCCACGCCATCGTGTCCAACACACTCACCGCACTCCCGTAAGCTTCAACGCACCACTTCCCGTGCCTCGCCCGTGCCCCGAAGCCTCGGGTTCATCTTCACCCGACTCCGGCGACCGCCTGGCTTCGTCGGGCGGCGTTTCCGCCACCCCGAGCCCAACCACCACCACCAAAGCCGCGGCTTGTCCCCGGCTACATCGTGAATGTTCTCTCGCCGTCCATTTGGTCGCTGGCAATGCACAAACCCACTCACGCCTGGCGTCAGCTTCGCCAAGTGACTAGCCGGTGGGTTTGACCTTGACTTTGACCAGGGTGGGTCCAAAGTTGACTCCACGAGTCTATGACAGTGGGGCCCCCTCGCTAATTATCCAGTTAGTTTAACTAATTAAACTAGTTTAATTAACTACTGACATGTGGGTCCCAGCAGTCGTCAGGTTGACTGGACGACCCGTTATTTTGACCCCGATGTAACCACGACTCCTTGCTGGCGCAATAACTAATTTCTGGTTTTATTTTTATATAGGAAATTCCAGAAATTGTTGCAAACTTCAAAAATTCATAGAAATTAATCAGAACTCCAAATGCAAAGATTTATATATGAATTTTGATCAGAAAAATTCAATCTATCCATTGGTACTGGTTCATGCATGTCAGAACAAGTTAACCCTGCTGTTTAATCAAAACAAGATAATGCACCTTTATGGCTATGTTAAATGAGCTCACATTTGAATCTTTGGGTCAAATGAGTTCATTTCTTTCTGTTCTAGCTTGCATTAGGCCAACATACATTCATGTTGCCATGTCATTGCATGCATCATATTGTTGCATATTGTCATGTGTTGTTCATGTTCGGTGTGTCTTTCGTGATAGGTTCTGCCTCGAGGATAACCCCGAATATATCCGTCTGAAAGGCGATATCCTACTACCACTACATCGGGCAAGCAACCCATTGATCATTCCGATACAAACCCATGCTCTCGCTTACGCTCTTGTTTATCGCATTAAGACAACGCGATTCAAACTGTTATGTATTGCGGTAGTTGAACCCACTTCCTTTGCATGACACACTGTCGTTGCCCACGGTAACTAGATGAAACCCACTAGTATGTGTAGGGGTTGAGTGAGCCATGTTGTGATTCCTACCATGCTATGCTTGCTATGCTTAGAGTTGTGTCAGGTCTGGCTCATCGGGAAGATGAACTGGAGTGAAAGGTTGTGTCGGGTTCGAGAGTGAACGTGTTGAACACGATTTGGTAAAGGTATCGATGAGAGGCCATGTAGGAGTACATGGTGGGTTGTTTCATTAGGCTGTCCTTAAGAACTGAGATACATGTGTGTGATTTAAGACTACCTACTACCATGCATTGGGATCCTTAATTGACCCTCTCGACTTATTAACCACACTTGTCCTCTCGTCCGGGAGTTGCAAGTAGTTTCGTGGTTGTAGCATCTTGGGAGCCGCATATGGCTGACCTTAGGGTGGGCTGTGTTGCAGTAGGCACGTGGAGTGTACCGATTCGCCCCGTTTGGTGTCTAAGAACCCTGCACACATCGTTCGGGGCCGTTAGTGGAAACTCTCGGCGGACTCCTAGCGGATCGAACCGAATAGGCGATAAACCCGGACTAGGGACTCGTGTGTTTAGTCGGATCGTGGCCGACACCCTCGCTGGGCTTCCGCAGAAGGTTGCCGAGTACATGTCGTGTAAGCGGCGATAAGTGGTGAGAGCGTGTGAAGAAGTACACCTGCAGGGTATAAAACTATTCGAATAGCCGCGTCCATGATAAAGGACTACTTGGTCACCTATACGGTTGATAGACAAGTAAATGGATACTACTAAAAGCCTCAAGATAAGTGTGAGTTCATGAATGGCCCTCTCGTAGGTTGACGAGAGAGGATCCACGGCGGAGTATTGTGATGGTGATTAGTGGACCTGCAAAGCGACAAATGCTTTTCAAGTGGTGTCCGAGGATAGCTTAGCCAAGAGTCAAAGTCGGCTTAAGGCAATAAATCCACTACCTTCTTGAGAATGTGCATGTATAATAGGTTTCATTAGAAGACTTGCCGAGTACCCCGTACTCATGTTTGCTTAATTAATGTTTTTACGACAACACCAACCCCTCCGATGGGTTCTACGTAGACCTCGACGTTGACGAGTGACTAGCCACCCAAGTGGTGATCCAAGGCTTGTGAAGGGCCACTGTAGATAGAAGGGCTTCATCAAGCTTTCTTTATTTATAGAGTCCGTATTCAGACTAGTTTGCTTCCGCATGTGCTTGTATGTTTGTATGACTTGTGTGTTGGGTCATGTGACCCCTATCTGTATGCATATGTTATGTATGGCTCCTCGAGCCTCTTAAATAAAAGTACTTTTGAGTTGTAGAGTTTTGTTGTGATGCCATGTTGTATGTACTCATATCGGGCATATTGTGTGTATGATTGAAATGCTTGGTATGAGCAGGATCCGACAATCTAGTTGTTTATCCTTGGCAGCCTCTCATATGGGGAAATGTAGTCTAGTGCTTCCTAGCGATAGTAGTCCGCTATGTTCTGACCCGGTTCACGAGTCCTGCTAGCTCAAAGACTACCGCTTTGGACACTTGACCGGCGACATGTGTTTCAGTTCGTTCGTGTATCCGCCCTTCGGAGAAATGTCACGCGGTGATATTCGAGTCCCGCTTAGCCTGCTACAGCCCGGGATACGAGTCCTGTTAGCCCAGTGCTACAACCCGAATTCATCGTTGATGACCGACATGCTCGATGTGACTCATGTATGCTGTCTCCATGGGTTAGCGCGCTTTGGGTTCACGACTAGCCATGTCGGCCCGGGTTCTCAGTCATGTGGATGCTAGCGACATTGTCATATACGTGAGCCAAAATACGCAAACGGTCCCAGGCCATGGTAAGGCGACACCCGTGGGGATACCGTGCGTGAGGCCGCAAAGTGATACGAGGTGTTACCGGCTGGGTCTACGTGACTTGGAATCGGGTCCACGACAGCGTTGGCATCGTGAGCGGACTGCAGCTACTGTAGGTTTGCTAAGCCAAACTGGTCGATGTCGAGTCTAGAAATGGTTTAGTTATATGTAGGGGAATTGATTGTGGGAGGGACGTAAGGCTCTTTTTACTCCTTTCCCTTAGGCCCTCTGATCTGAGTCATCCTCTTCTCATTCTACGTGGGTATAGGACTAGGCTCTCTTTCTCTATCAGGATCACGTGTTACTAATCCGTAGTAACTTATAGGATTGATGGTTACCAGCCTCGATTCAGCTTTCTACTAATTTAGTATGTTATCGCTTGAACCGTAACCTTGATATAATGTTGTTGAGTGGTTTTGCAATCTGATTTGAATGCCTCAAATCTATCCTTGAGCATTCTGATCGTCATATGTCAGTCCGATTTTCCCTAGAAATTCTAATGTCTTTGTATTGTGGCTGTGCTTTCGGATGGCCACTCGTGCTCAAAATCAAGTGGTTCGTACGACCATGTGCATCAATGTGCCCGGTCATACGGCTATGCTAGTCCGGTAATGATTGAGACGGGTTACCGCTGGTATCCCGAATACACTATCAAGAGCGATTCCGAGACTTTAACCAAAGCCAGCGACTCTCCTACATGCGCCGAGAATCTTTCCGTCTTATCTCGGATCTACCGAGCCCCTTCAATGTTCTTATGGACTCGGGGTTACTATTGAGATGGCGGTACAGGGATGCTGCCTACTCTATGATGACCATTATGCGAGTCAGATCGCCTACTTGAACACCGACTTCCGTTATATGCCGGCCTCACTTCGGGGCGCAGGGTACCTCCTGCTATCTATGCCGACTCCACACAATAGGACTCACTTACTCGCACCACTGCTGAGATGCTCGAGGGTAAGGACCGAGAGAATCGGGCCTTGAGGCTAGAGCTTTTCAACACTCGCGCCGATCATTGGGCCACATTGACTCGGTTTGCACCAGTGCAAAAGCTGGATGTATGGATACTAGGATTTGTACCTGTGAGATCTGCTTCCGCCGATATGGTGGATTAGGCGTGATGTGGGAGGCATCACCCCACCCCATGGTCCCCGCAGGCCATCGCTTGTTGGTCCAAGACCTCATCCTAGCCCCTATGGTCCACAAGCTCCCGGGACCGTCTGCTTTGGATAACCATATTGAGCTTCCTGTGCTATGGAGGTGACTTCTATGAGGACTACTACAGGCGTCTGAGTTAGTAGTAGTATCTCTAGTATTGTAATGGTTGTATTTCCACCGTCTCGCATGACCTGTGGAATATGACTTAGTGTGTATCAATTCCGGAAGTGTAGAAAAATAATGTATAGGAGTTTGGAATGCTTCCGATGAGATGTAACGTCTTTCGGTCAGTAGTTGTACTTAGCCGGGCTTGTACTAAACTATGAATGGCGTGTATGACTGTTAGTATATATATGGCAGTTTCTATATTACCATGTCATACGGATGAACATCTCTGCATTCCGTGTTATCCATTACATTCCGCACTTCGTTGGTCAGATTTTGCCATCTTTGTCTAAACCATTGTCTTGTTTTCCTAGGATGGTTAATACCCGCAACAACCCTGCTGCTCCGGAGCAGGGTGAAGCCAGTGCAGCTAGGAATGCAAATCTGCCTCAACCACCTTCTCTGGCCGAAGTTATGCTGGAGGCAGAACGCAACAAGCGTGAGACCAATCGCTTGCTGGAGCGGATTGAGCAGAATACCGCACGCCAGCCAAGGAATGACCTGGTGTCACTCAATGACTTTGTCAAGCTATATCCACCGAAGTTCAAACATTCCGTAGAGCCTCTTGATGCGGATGATTGGCTTCGGCAAGATCACCCATAAGCTACGTTACGCCAACGTGGCTGGAAGGCGACAAGGTTACCTTTGCCGCCTACCACCTCGAAGGCCCTGCTAGCCTTTGGTGGGAAAATTTCGAGGCTATGCGCCCGGTTGGTCAAATCACTACCTGGGCTGAGTTCAGTGCGGCTTTCCGTGAGCATCACATCCCGGAAGGTCTCATGGATCGCAAGAGGGAAGAATTCTGTAATTTCACCTGTGGTAGGCCGACTGTGGATGTATACGATCGTGAGTTTGGAAATCTAGCACCGATATGCTCCTCAAGAGGTATCCACCGATGCCAAGAAGCAGGCAAGGTTCCGCAAGGGACTTAGCCCCGAGCTTCGGGCTGTGATCTTCGTCTGCGCATGAGTGCCCCCTCCTTCGAAGTTAAGTCAACAAGGCTATCGGCCTTGGCCAGGCGATGTCTGATTTTTGAAGCCAAGGCATAAGCACTCCCCGTGACTTTGGTTCTTCATCCGCTCTAGATCCCATAAGCGCGGGTCAGATCCCAAGCACCGCCACTGCCACCCAGATTCACCCCGAGGCCATCCTTTGAGGTGCCTCGCTTCCCAACCAAAGCGATGCACCACCCAAGGCCTATGGTGGCCCCACTTTGCTAATGCTACCCCACGTCCCAATGTGATAACTTGTTTCAAGTGTGGGAGACGGGTCACTACGTCCGTGAGTGTCCCTGAACAACCCCAACCAGATTGGAAAGTCTGTTTGGCTGTGGTAAGCCAGCCAGAAAGGTGCTCTCACGCCAAACCACCTGCCATCGCTGGGCCACGCGTCAACTACGTTTCACCAAGAAACCCATGAGGATCCCAACGTCGTTCTCGGTACGCTCCTTGTTAATTGCCATCCCAAGCAATCGTTCTCTCTTGATCTTTGGAGCATCCCATTCATTTTATTTCCGAGAGCTATGCGGTTGCACAACACCACATTTTGTGACATGCACACCTCCATGGAAATTCAGACTCGGGTTCTAGATGGCAAACCTCTAGAATAAGTTATGTGAATGAAATCCTTGTCTAAAGATTAGTCTTCCTTGAGTCACTAATAGCTCTCAAGTCCTCGGACATAAACATCATCTTGGGTATGGACTGGATGTCAGCCCATTATACTAAGATCGATTGTTCTACTAGAACTGCTTCAGCTCACCCACCCTTCGGGCAGACATACCAATGTTTTGACCGAGTGTCTAAGCGTCGACTTTACTCTCTAATGCCAACCCCTTCCAGACCTTGAAGATATCCGGTAGTCCATGATTTTCCGGATGTCTTTCGGAGAAGAACTGCCAGTGTTCCACCCGACAGAGATGTCGAAGTTCGTGATAGATCTTGTTCCGTGTACCGTCCCAATCTCTAGAAGACCTTATAAGATGGCACCCCTAGAATTAGCTTAACTTAAGAAACAACTCGATGAGTCCTTGCAAAAGGGTTTCATCCGTCCTAGTTCATCCCCATGGGCTTGCCCTCATCTGTTAAATCAAGAAGAAGGATGGAACGGATCGGATGGTTGTAGATTACCGACACATCGAATTTGGTCACTATTAAGAACAAGTATCCGCTCCCGGGATCAGCGACCACCATGTATGATCAGCTCGCTGGATCCTCGATCTTTTCAAGATGGATTTGAGGTTGGGCTACCATCAAATCAAAATCAAGAACGAGGACATACCTAAAGCGGCCTTTGTAACTCGTTATAATACGGTACACCGTTATGTCCTTCCGGTTTAACCAACGCTCGACCACCTTTTCTACCGGTTAATGAACTCGATCTTCATGGAGTATTTGGATAAATTTGTCGTGGTTTACCTCGATGATATACTCATCTACTCCAAGAATGAGGAAGAACATGCCGAACATTTAAGGCTAGTGTTGATGAAACTTCGAGAGCATCGCCTTTATGCCAAATTCTCTAAGTGTGAGTTCTGGTTGCCAGAGGTGACCTATCTAGGGCATGTAATCTCTGGTAAGGGCATTGCTGTCAATCCGGAGCAAGTTCAAGCCGTCCTTGACTGGACTCCACCTGAATCGGTCAAGCAAGTTCGGAGTTTTCTTGGTTTAGCGAGCTATTGCCGCCGCTTCATCGAGAACTTCTCCAAGGTTGCTAAGCCTCTAACCGAACTCCTCAAGAAAGATAAAAAGTTCGAATGGACACCACAGTGCGAGTTCAGCTTTTCGTGAGGCGAAAAAGACGCGACATCTGCTCCCTGCATTATTCCACCAGATTTTTCTAAGGACTTTATTATCTCATCGCGACGCCTCGCGACAAGGACTAGGTTGCATACTCATGCAAGATCGTCATGTGATAGCCTACGCTTCCCGACGGCCAGGTCCACATGAGGATAACTATCCCACACACGATCTAGAGCTTGGCGGCGGTGGTCCATGCACTCAAAACTGGCGACATTACCTTCTTGGTAATCGCTATAAATCTACACCGATCACCAAAGTCTAAAATACATCTTCACCCAACCGGATTTGAATCTCGGGCAAAAGACGTTGGGTCGAGTTGATACCGATTCACGACTTAGGAATATCTTACACCCTGTGCAAAGCCAATGTCATGGCTGATGCACTAAGTCGTAAATCTTATTGTAACAATCTAATGTTACAACAAGGTCAACCGCTTCTCCACGAGGAATTTCGTAAGCTTAATCTTCACATTGTTCCTCGAGGATTCCTTTCCACCCCGGTGGCGTAAACCCAACCTTACGGATCAAATCATAACCGCTCAACGGTATGATAGAGGTATATCTCCGGATCAAGGAGAACATTGCTAGCGGAGCTGCTAAGTGTTTCTCCATGGATGAGCGAGGTGTTGTCTTCTTCGAGAACCGCTTGGTGGTTCCCAAGAAACAACGGCCACGACAATTGATCCTTAAGGAAGCTCATGACTCCCCTCTCACCATTCATCCGGTAGTACCAAAATGTATCAAGACCCACGCCAGAGGTTTTGGTGGACTAGGATGAAGAGAGAAATCGCTCAATTCATTGCTAATTGCGACGTCATTTGTCGGAAGTTAAAGCAGAGCATCAACGGCCCTGGCACCCTCCAACCATTGGCTATTACCGAATGGAAATGTGATAAAATCGGTATGGATTTAATTACCGGGTTTTCCAGGACCAAGAGATGGAATAATGCTATCTTCGTTGTTGTCGATAGTCTTTCAAAAGTAGCCCACTTTCTACCCGTTAAGTGAGAGTATAACCGCTAGTCAGCTAGCTGATTTGTACATCTCTGAATAGTGTCTCTTCATGGTGTTCCATTGGAGATTAACTCGAGATCGTGGAAGTCTCTTCACCTCTCGATTTTGGGAAAGTTTCCAAAATGCATTATGGAACTTCGTCTCTCTTTTTAGCACCTTCCACCCTCAGTCAAGTGGTCAAGTAGAACGAGTCAATCAAATTCTGGAGGATATGCTTCGAGCTTCTGTCATCTCCTTCGGAATGAATTGGGAGAAATGCCTTCCATTCGCCGAATTCGCTTATAACAATAGTTACCAAGCTAGTTTGGGCAAAGCTCCTTTCGAAGTTCTCTATGGACGAAAATGTCGAACGCCTTAACTGGTCGAAACCGGGAGAGACAACTCTTTGGCCGGATATGATCCAAGAAGCGTAAGAAGCGGAGTTCGCGTTATTCGTGAGAAATTGAAAACAGCCCAATCTCGTCAAAAGAGCCAAGATGACCGTAAGCATAAGCCTATGTCTTATGAAGTTGGCGAGAAGGCTTACCTTCGGGTTACTCCTCTGAAGGGAACCCATCGATTAAATTATCAAAGGCAAGTTGGCTCCTCGTTACATTGGACCCTTTTCGCATTCTTGCCAAACGAGGAGAAGTTGCCTACCAATTGGAACTACCCCCGCATCTTTCCAGAGTTCATGACGTCTTCCATGTTTCTCAACTCAGGCGTTGCTTCTCGGATCCTATCCGTGGAGTGGACCACGAAACGCTTGATCTCCAAGATAATCTTACCTATCGTGAATATCCCGTTCGTATCCTTGATCAAGCCGAGCGTACCACTCGACGTCGGAATATTAAGTTTCTCAAGGTTCAATGGTCAAACCATTCCGAGCAAGAAGCTACCTGGGAAAGGGAGGATCGTCTTCGACTTGAGTATCCCACCTTCTTTCCGACGGATCCTAAATCTCGGGACGAGATTCTTTTGAGTGGGGGTGAGTTGTCACACCCTAGCTAGTCCATGCATTAGAGTGTTGCATCATGTTTACTTTTCATCAGAAAGTTGAAATGGGGAAGACAGAACCCCTAGAACCCCTCTGAATCCAACTAGGGTTTACTGAAAATATTTTCAATGAACCTGAAATGTCCTTCTAAAATGTTCATCCCTTTTGCCTTGGTCCTAAACCACCGTCGAGTGATGCACAAATTTCTAGGTCACTCTAAGTTCACTGGATTAAATCTTTAGCTATTTGAATTTGGGCATTTAAATTATATAAAATATTTCAAATGCTCAAATAATCCCAAACTAAAATGTTCCATGCTAGAAATATTCCAACTAAGGACCAGGTGCAGTTTGGTGAATTTTGGAGTTGCCTAGGTATTTTTAGAAAAGCCCAACACTTACAGAAAAATAGAAAAACATAAATTAAAAAAAAAGGAGAAGGACTTACCGGCGCAGCCTCACTGTACAGAACCCAATGGCCGGCCCAAGATCATGTCTTGGCCCACGCCAACCCCACTGTCACTGTCCTTCTGCATGAGGTGACGGGCGAAGCTGCTGAAAGCTTCGCCACGCGTCATTGCCTTGCCGCCCATACCACCGAAAGCACTGGGTGAGCTCCACGTCGCCGCCCGACCCGTGGACACCTCATTCGCCCCTGCCTCTCTCCTTCGCTCTCTCCGCACCATGGCCGATGCACCCGCCCGCTTTCTGCCGCCGTAGTCGCGTCCTCCGTCGTCCCCGTGCTGCACCACCGTGTCCATCCGCCTTCGCCGTCGTCGACTACATCGAGCAGGCCGAGCCCCGAGCGCTCGCACGCTCTGCAACACCTCCGCCGACCTCGTCTTCACCGAGCACCGCCGGAGATCCCCTTCGACGTCGCCACCGCATCAGCTCGTCTCCGACCGCGCCGACCGTTTCTCCGTGACCGCCGTGAGCTCAGCAACCTCCGCATCCTCTCCGTTTCCTTTCTCGTTCACCGTAGCAACCGCACGAAGCTCAACCGCACGAACCTCCGCGGAGCTCGTCGCCGAATTGTCTCCAGCCAACCACTGGCCACGCCATCGTGTCCAACACACTCACCGCACTCCCAGAAGCACAACGCACCACTTCCCGTGCCTCGCCGTGCCCCGAAGCCTCGGGTTCATCTTCACCCGACTCCGGCGACCGCCCTGGCTAAATGCCGGGCGACGCTTCCGCCACCCCGAGCCCAACCACCACCACCAAACGCCGCGGCTTGTCCCCGGCCACATCGTGAGATGTTCTCCGCCGTGCATTTGGTGGCGGAATGCACAAACCCACTCACGCCGCTGGCGTCGCCGCCCGGCTAAACGCAGTGGGTTTTGACCTTGACTTTGACGAGGTGGGTCGGGTTGACTCCGAGTCTATGACACGTGGGGCCCCCTCTCGCTAATTATCCAGATTAGTTTTAACTAATTAAACTAGTTTAATTAACTCATCGACATGCGGGTCCCACCGTCAGGTTGACCTGGACGACCCGTTGACCCCCTGACGTCACCTGACGCTTCTTCGTATAATAACTAATTTCTGGTTTATTTTTATATAGGAAATTCCGTAAATTGTTGCAAACTTCAAAATTCATAGAAATTAATCAGAACTCCAAATGCAAAGATTTATATATGAATTTTGATCAGAAAAAATTCAATCTATCCATTGGTACTGGTTTCATGCATGTCAGAACAAGTTAACCCTGCTGTTTAATCAAAACAAGATAATGCACCTTTATGGCTATGTTAAATGAGCTCACATTTGAATCTTTGGGTCAAATGAGTTCATTTCTTTCTGTTCTAGCTTGCATTAGGCCAACATACATTCATGTTGCCATGTCATTGCATGCATCATATTGTTGCATATTTTCATGTGTTGTTCATGTTCGGTGTGTCTTTCGTGATAGGTTCTGCCTCGAGGATAACCCGAATATCCGTCTCAAGGCGGTATCCTACTACCACTACATCGGGCAAGCAACCCATTGATCATTCCGATACAAACCCATGCTCTCGCTTCGCTCTTGTTTACTTGCATTAAGACAACGCGATTCAAAGCTGTTATGTGTTGCGGTAGTTGAACCCACTTCCTTTGCATGACCTGTCGTTGCCACAGTAACTAGATGAAACCCACTAGTATGTGTAGGAGTTGATTGAGCCATGTTGTGATTCCTACCATGCTATGCTTGCTATGCTTAGAGTTGTGTCAGGTCTGGCTCATCGGGAAGATGAACTGGAGTGAAAAGGTTGTGTCGGGTTCGAGGAGTGAAAGTGTTGAACACGATTTGGTAAAATGTCGATGAGAGGCCATGTAGGAGTACATGGTGGGTTGTTTCATTGAAGCCGTCCTTAAGAACTGAGATCTGTGTGTGTGATTTAAGACTCAGCTACTACCATGCATTGGGATCCTTAATTGACCCTCTCGACTTATTAACCACACTTGTCCTCTGTCAAGAGTTGCAAGTAGTTTACGGTGTTTGTAGCATCTTTGGGGGCCATAGCATAGCCCAATGACCTTAGGGTGGGCTGTGTTGCGGTAGGCACATGGCCGGTGTCCGATTCGCCCGTTTGGTGTCTCGGGAGCCCTGCATACATCGTTCGGGGTCGTTAGTGGAAACCTCGGCGGACTCCTGCGGATGGAACCCAGTAGGCGATAAACCTGGACTAGGGACTCGTGTGTTTAGTCAGGTCGTGGCCCGACACCCTCATTGAGCTTCCGCAGAAGGTTGCCCAGTACATGTCGTGTAGCGGCGATAAGTGGTGAGCGTGTGTGTGAAGAAGTACACCCTACAGGTATAAAACTATTGAATAGCAGCGTCCATGATAAAGGACTACTTGGTCACCTATACAGTTCATAGAGAAGTAAATGGATACTACTAAAAGCCTCAAGATAAGTGTGAGTACCGCGAATGGCCCTCTCGTAGGTTGAAGAGAGAGGATCCACGGTGGAGTCTTGTGATGGTGATTAGTGGACCTGTAATGCGACAAATGCTTTTCAAGTGGTGTCACGTGGGATAGCTTAGCCAAGAGTCAAAGCTGGCTTGCCTTTGCAATAAATCCACTACCTTCTTGAGAATGTGCATGTATAATAGGTTTTACATTTGTAAGACTTGGCTTTGAAAGTACCCCCGTACTCATGTTTGCTTAATTAATGTTTTGAACGACAATACCAACCCCTCCGATGGGTTCTACGTGAACCTCGGCGTTGAGTGACTAGCCACCCAGGTGGTGATCCAAGGCTTGTGAATGGCCACTGTAGATAGAAGGGCTTCATCAAGCTTTCTTTCTTTATAGAGTCTGTACTCAGACTAGTTTGCTTCCGCATGTGCTTGTATGTTTGTATGACTTGTGTGTTGGGTCATGTAACCCCTATCTGTATGCATATGTTATGTATGGCTCCTCGGAGCCTCTTAAATAAAGTACTTTGAGTTGTAGAGTTTTGTTGTGATGCCATGTTGTATGTACTCATATCGGGCATATTGTGTGTATGATTGAAATGCTTGGTATGAGCAGGATCCCACAATCTAGTTGTTTATCCTTGGCGGCCTCTCATATGGGGAAATGTAGTCTAGTGCTTCCCTAGCGATAGTAGTCCGCTACAGACCAGTTCACTAGGAGTCCTCGCTAATGCCCAAAGACTCTTGCTTTGGACACTTGGTAGCCGACATGTGTTTCAGTTCGTTCGTATACATCCCTTTGGGGAAATGTCACGCAGTGATATTCGGAGTCCTGCCTAGCACCTGCTACTGACCGGGATACCGTAGTCCTCATAGCCCGATGCTACAGCCAATTCATACGTTGATGACCGACATGCTCGATGTGACTCATGTATGCCTGTCCCCATGGGTTAGCGCCGCTTTGGGTTCCACGACTAGCCATGTCGGCCCGGGTTCTCTGTCATGTGGATGCTAGCGACATTGTCATATCGTGAGCCAAAATCATAAGCGGTCCCGGGCCATGGTAAGGCGACACCGTGGGGATACCGTCGTGAGGTCAGCAAAGTGATATGAGGTGTTACCGGCTGGGTCTCGTGACTTGGAATCGGGGTCCTGACATAGCTGCAGTCGATTACTAGCCTAAGTTTGAAAATCCTACCGAGTGGTGAGCAACCCCTCCCACTGGGGCTTAAGCTGCGATCCGAAGCTAGCCTAAGTTTGAAAAAATCCTACCGAGTGGTGAGCAACCCTCCCACTGGGGGCTTAAGCACTGATCCAGACTCACCTAAGTTTGAAAAAATCCTCTACCGAGTGGTGAGCAACCCTCCCACTCGGGGCTTAGGCTGCAGTCCGACTACGCCTAAGTTTGAAAAATCCCTGCAGTGGTGAGCAACCCTCCCACTCGGGGCTTAGGCTACGATCCGATGCCTAGCCTAAGTTTGAAAAATCCTACCGAGTGGTGAGCAACCCTCCCACTCGGGAGCTTAGCTGATCCGATGCTAGCTAAGTTTGAAAAAATCCCTGCGAGTGATGAGCAACCCCTCCCACTCGGGGCTTAGGCGTAGTCAGCCATGCTACGCCTAAGCTCGAAATCCATCCCTATCCGCAAGGACGACGAGGTGCAGGTCGATTGCAACCTTCTACTTCGGAGCTGCGTCACAAGTACAACGTACACTCCATCCCTATCCGCAAGGATGACGAGGTGCAGGTCGACTGCAACCTTCTCCTTAGGGACTGCGTCACAAGTGCAACGTGCACTCCATACCTATCCGCAAGGATGACGAGGTGCAGGTCGATTGCAACCTTCTCCTTCGGAGCCGCGTCACAAGTATAACGCGTGCTCCACCCTTATCTGCAAGGACGGCGAGGTGCAAGTCGACTGGAGTATCCGCCTCAGAGCAGCATCTCAAGCACAAAGATTATTCCGTGTGGAGAACAAATTCCACTCGAAGGCAAATGCAAGCATATTCAGAGATAAATCAAGTTCAGATAAATCCTAAAGTTCAAGACCATGCATCAAAGTACTCGGGCATTCAGCCCAAAGGAGTTTAACGATTACAAAATCACTTGGCATTCCGAGGCAAATTTAAGGCAGGGCATAAAAGTTTGTTCACTCCACGGGGAGGAGAATTTGGCGAGCTCGGCCAGATTAAGTCTGGTCGATCCCGTCAGCAATCCGAGTGGCGACAGCAATGAAAGTCTCCATGAAGGACTGGAATTCGTGCCTCTTGGTGTTAGCAACTTTAATTGCCGCCAGCTTCTCTTCCCGAGCTTCTCGACAGTGGACGCAAACTAGAGATAGAGCCACATCAGCACCGCACCGGGCAGAAGACTTCTTCCATTCTTGAATTCGACTGGGAACTTCATTGAGCCGAGCCATCATAGACTCGTGGTCATTCTGAAGTGTTGCCATGGGCTAGAGAGCTGTGTCAATCCGCGACATCGCGACTTTCAGTCGGGCGAGATAATCAACAACACCAGTGATGCGGGATTCCAGTCAAAGCACATTCATGGCAGCTTCATCCTTCACTGGAGAGTTGATGGGGTCCAAGCTTGGTTCAATTCGCCCGGTCTCTTCCTCAAAGTCCCGGCAAAACTCTGCATGCACAATTCAAGGGTGAGTCAGTGATCATATGCCGAGTCGACAAGAACAAACCAGTCGGATAAAAGAAAACACCTTCAAGCATGACGAACAACTTCTTAGCAAGGCTTCCCAGATAACTCTCCAGATCGTTCCTCCTGCGGGCAATACCTTCCATCTTCTCGTTCAGATTTTCCTTGTCCTTCTTCGGGCGAGTCGCTTCCTTATTGGCTTCATTAAGGGCAGTTTTCAGCTTGGAGTTTTCTTCCTCCAATTTGCCGACTGAAGCCAACTTCTGTTCAGCGAGCGCGGTTTTCTCATCAGCTTTTTTATCCGCGCCGCCAGACCTTGATCCTTTTCCGTCAGAGCTTGGTTCAGTTTCTCTGAAATAAATAATGCTTGATTCAGAAAAAGCAAAATGAAATCCGATTGAGGATAACTTTCGATCGACGTGTCTTCCTTACCAGCGGCGTCATCCTTGGCTTTCTGCATTTCTGTCTTGGCCAGCTCTAGATCAAGGTTAAGTTGAATCTGCTGCTTCTCCAGGTCAGCAAAATGAGCTCCAAGATCACAAGATTTCTGCAACCAAAGAACAGGTCAGTCGACAGGTGAAAAAATTGGTTATTTCAGAGAGATAAAAGGATAAAGCCAACAAATTTTAAGACTACTGCCAAATCAAACATCCAACTTGATAGTCTCGGGATTACACCCGATTGGGTACGCCATAGCGTTCCCCAGCGGGTTCAGTTTACACTCGACAAGGCCTGTCCAGCATGAGTCCCAGAAAAAGAGAGAGATAGCAACAAACGGTCTTCAGACCATAGTCGACTGCCAGTGATCGACCCGCGATCTCGAGGACTACACCCGGTGGGTGCCTCGGCGTGCCCCCAACTGGTTTCAAGTTCAAAGTTCCACTCGACATGGCCCGACCAGGCCGAGTTAGAAAAATCCAATTCTAAGACTACAGTCGACTGCCCGCAGTCAACTATAGTCTCGGGGACTACACCCAGTGGGTGCACTCAGCGATGCCCCCCTTTGGTTCAAAAATCAATCGACGACAACAACATTATCAGCACAAAATGGGAGTCAGTTCAGTGACAAAACAAAACACCCAGAGGGTGTACGAGATACAAAACGCAGACGGATGCAAATATTCTTTGAAAGAAAGTTTTCGGTACCATATCCTATGAACAGTAATGCCGTAAGAGCCACGACGATCTCGCTTTAACTGGGCGTTGCTCGAGAGGCGGAGCTGGCATCATAAGCAAATTTTGGCTGACTTCGCACCATCTTCATCTTCTCCATCATAATGCCCGCTTTGGCGTATAGCCTCTTTTGCAGCAGCCACCTGGTCCTCTGGGACGTGATGCGCAGCAAAAATGGATGGTGGGTCGACGGGAGTCTGTGCGGCTGACGCCGAAGGCTGAGCACTCGACAACGCTACAACGAAGGAGATAGAAGCCCGATTGGCATCGCCGGCGTCCTGAATTACCGGTTCCACCACCGGCATCGACTGAGGTGTCTTGCCAGCGGACGTTTTCCTGTTTCTCCTCACCAAGGGCCTCTGTGGCTCGTCCTCGTCGTCGTCGGGGAGGTCAATAATGTTGAGAGGAGCTGTAAAAGATCAGTTGCCAAAAGATCATCTTTGATTGGTTATATCACAGTTCAAACAACAAAGCAAAGACAAGATCACAAAGATTATACCTGGCCGGGAGGTGACCGCATCTTCCATGTTCTCATCCTCGTTTTTGTAAGCAGAGGTCCCAGAGGTAGCGACACTGGTAGTTTCAAGATTCGATTGGTCAAACCAAGGGCAAACAAACAACACAGAATTTTGAGCAAAACTGAAGACAAGTCACTTATGCAGAGGCGACAGGGATGTCGATTTTGATTCTGGGCAACGCCTTTCGAGTCTTCTGCAGTACGACCTTGGATTGTTTCAGAGCCTTTTCAGTCGGCGCTGGAGAAGATGTCCGAGGATGCTTTGACGACTGCCCAGTCGGAACGGTTACCTTGTTGCGGGCGCTTGCGGGATCGTGAGTGAGCTTGGATCGCCTTTCCCTACGGGGAGGTGAGTTGACTTCCTCTTCGTCACTCGGATCGTCACTCTCCTCATCCCCTTCACCGTCAGAATGCCACTCGCCGCTTTCGCCTCCACTCGCCTCTCCCTCTGGGTCCTGCTCCTGCTCCCCGTTGGGCATCGAGTACATCTCAGTCAGGCCTAGAAGACAACAAGCAAGACAAAGTCAGTCGGTTGACTATAAAAAGTTGCATGATAAATCAAGATAGCACTCGGCAATTCAGAGTTGGACCTTGTCTGCTTCATAAGATTGGTTGAGTGGAGGAATTCTTCTGGCTCCCCTGGGGTTATCTTTGTTGCTAGTGATACTCCTCAGCCACCCATCCAATGTAGCTTCATCGACTTCTTCTGGATGGATCCGAGTGGTGTCATCAGTGCCCGAATACATCCACATCAGATGGTCACGAGCTTGAAGCGGTTGAATGCGTCGCCTGAGGAAGACCTCCAGCAGATCCATACCGGTTACCCCATCACGGACAAGTTGAACTACTCGATCGACCAGCACCTTCAATTGTGCCTTCTCCTCCGGGATCACCTTCAAGGCGGAGGGCTTCCCCACTCGAGCCATGGAAAAAGGGGGAAGTCCAGTCGACTGACCTGGAGTCGGCTGATCTTTGCAGTAGAACTAGGTCGACTGCCACCCTCGGACCGACTCCGGAAGGACCATGGCTGGGAAGGAACTTTTACCCCTCATCTGAATCCCGAGGACCCCACACATCTGGATCACTTTTGTCTTCTCATCACTCGGATTGTCCTTTTTGACCGACTTGGAGCGACATGTGAAAATGTGCTTGAAGAGGCCCCAGTGAGGTCGGCAACCCAAGAAATTTTCGCACAAAGACACGAAAGCAGCAAGATACACGATGGTGTTTGGGGTAAAGTGGTGGAGTTGCGCCCCAAAGAAGTTCAAGAAACCCCGAAAGAAAGGGTGGGGAGGCAAGGAGAACCCGCGGTCGATGTGAGTAGTGAGGAGAATGCACTCACCCTCCTGCGGCTGTGGCTCGGTCTCGTTCCCTGGAAGTCGCGCCAATTCGTGAGGGATCAGTCCCCCCTCGACCAAGTTGTTGATGTCGTCTTGACGGATCGCCGAGCGAATCCAGTCACCCTGGATCCATCCCGGCGGCAGGCCGGACCTCGAGGAAGATCCGCCCCGGCTGGACTTCTTCCCCTTCACCTTCGCCGCCGCCTTCTTCGCACGCTCCAGTGCCACCGTCTTCTCCTTCCTCATTGCGGCAAGCAGGGCTCGAAAGGGGTGGCGGCGGCGCTGGCGCAGGAGCAGGTGCAGCAAAGAAAACTGAGAGGAAAAGAGAAGAATAAAGACGCACTGTTGAAAGACCTTGACCCCGCGCCTTATATGGAGTCTCTTCCGAGTGACTGACCTGTAGGCCCGGGCAATCTTATCAAATCCCGCAACAGTCGCGCGCGCGATACGTGGCAAAAAGGTGGCACGAGAATTGAGGCGGCCTTGCCTTATCCAGCCCGATTACTACGGCCTCCTCCGCCCCGCGCGCTTCCCGAAATTCGAATCCCGCGAGATCCACGGGCAGCAGAACAACTTGTCATATGGAAGATCTCCTCCACATTAGCACTTTTCGGACCTCTTCCAAAGAAAGGTTCACTCTCGACAAAAACAGGAATGGATCAAAGCGACTAAAAAAGAAGTTGGTGTCACCACCTCGGTTCGTTGATCCAAAACAAGACACACCCGAAGTGCGAAAAATGAGTCGGAAGTATTTTCAACTCCTTCTCCACTCAAACCCTGATCCATTCGGGGGCTAATGATGAGGACATGTACCTAGGGTAGGGTCACAGGCCTGACCTAAATACCCTCCCCTAGGACATCACCCTAGAACCGAAGCATTCAAGAAGAATCATCATCCACTCGACCATGAAGCATTCTATTGACAGACTTGAAGTCACTTTCGACCATGGAGACTATCACTCGGACCGGCGTAAGATCTAAAGCCACCTCGCATCTTTGCAACGGTCGGTCATTACATCGTAGCTTTAATGGTCATTATGTCTCTTTATTACTAGCGTTACCAGTAACACCCTGTCTTAATGTACCTTAAACCCTGTGTAATTGAGGGCCGGAGGGGTCTAACGAACTCTATATAAGCCACCCCCCTCCTCAGTGACAAGGGTTCGCACCCCCTGTAACACATACACATATAATAATCCGATTAGCCTCCCGCACCGAGATGTAGGGCTGTTACTTCCTCCGAGAAGGGCCTGAACTCGTAAAACTCGTGCGTACAACTTCTCCATAGCTAAGATCTTGCCTCTACACATCTACCCCCCATTCTACTGTCAGACTTAGAACCACGACATCTACTTGATGAAACATAAGTCTGAAACATTTGAAAAGTTCGAAGAATTTCAGAGTGAAGTGGAAAATCATCGTGACAAGAAAATAAAGTTTCTACGATCTGATCGCGGAGATGAGATATTTGAGTTCTGAGTTTGGTCTTCAATTAAAACAATGTGGAATAGCTTCACAAATTGTGCCACACGGAACACCACAACATAATGGTGTGTCCGAGCGTCATAACCGTACTTTATTGGATATAGTGCAATCTATGATGTTTCTTACCGATTTACCACTATAGTTTCGGGGTTATGCATTGAGACAGCTGCATTCACGTTAAAAAGGGCACCATCTAAATCCGTTGAGACGACACCGTATGAATTGTGGTTTGGCAAGAAACCAAAGTTGTCATTTCTTAAAGTTTGGGGTTGTGATGCTTATAAGAAAAAGTTTCATCCTGATAAGCTCAAACCCAAATAGAAGAAATGTGTCTTCATAGGATACCCAAAGGAGATAGTTGGGTACACCTTCTATCATAGATCCGAAGGCAAGATATTCGTTGCTAAGAATGGATCCTTTCTAGAGAAGGAGTTTCTCTTGAAAGAAGTGAGTGGGAGGAAAGTAGAACTTGATGAGGTAATCAGACTGCTCCCTTATTGGAAAGTAGTTCATCCACGTAAACCAGTTCTGTGACACCTACACCAATTAGTGAGGATGCTAATGATGATGATCATGAAGCTTGAGATCAAGTTACTACCGAACCTCGTGGGTCAACTAGAGTGAGCCCGCACGAGTGGTGACGCAGTAATCCTGTTCGGAGGTCATGTTACTAGACCATGACGAACCTACGAACTATGAAGAAGCGATGGTGAGCCCAGATTCCGCAAAATGGCCCGAGGCCATGAAATCGAAGATGGGATCCATGTATGAGAACAAAGTGTGGACTTTGGTTGACTTGCCCGATGATCGGCAAGCAATTTAGAATAAATGGATCTTCAAGAAGAAGATGACGAGCGTGACGGTAATGTTATCATGTGTATAAAGCTCGACTTGTTGCGAAGGTTTTCGACAAGTTCAAGGGATTGACTATGATGAGACCTTCTCACCGGTAGTGATGCTTAATCGTTGAGATTCGAAATCATGTTAGCAATTGCGCATTTTATGATTATGAAATTTGGCAAATGGATGTAAAGACTGCATTCCTGAATGAATTTCTGGAAGAAGAGTTGTATATGATGCAACCTGAAGGTTTTATCGATCCAAAGGGAGCTAACAAAGTGTGCAAGCTCCAGCGATCCATTTATGGACTGGTGCAAGCCTCTCGGAGTTGGAATAAACACTTTGATAGTGTGATCAAAGCATATGGTTTTATACAGACTTTTGGAGAAGCCTGTATTTACAAGAAAGTGAGTGGGAGCACTACAGTATTTCTGATAAATATATGTGAATGACATATTGTTTTTTTGACGGTTAACGACAGTGGGAGAGGCTCCCACTTACTTTTGTATTACTCACAGAAGAACAATTACATAAGTGTTACAGGTGGGTTTTTAATGGCCCCCCAGCCAATCTCGAAAGAAACAAAAGACAAGCAAGTGTTCACAGGGAGTTTACAAGCTTTGTAAGTAAGTGTCTAGGAAGGGGTGGAGATCCTCTCTACAATTGTGTACCAGGAGGCTCAACAGATCTTTGAACCTAGCTAGCCATGAGTCAAAGGAGTGCGGGATCCCTCTGAAATAAACATTGTTCCTTTCCTTCCACAAACTCCATGCTGCCATCAAGAAGATATCCATAAACAAAGGCTGACGCCAACTATCTCTGCCCCCATGGATCAAAGAAATGCTGTCTCCCAGTGCTGGCCAAAACATGCCAACTTTAGCCCAACAACGCTAGCTGAATGGGCAGGCAAAGAAAAGGTGCTCAATCGTTTCCTCTGGGGGGTTCTGACATAGCATGTAGGTATAGTCGTTGTTAGCCACGACGTAGTGCCTATGTCTCAACATGTTCCTCGTGTTTAGGTGATCAACCAACAGCAACCACCCGAACATTTTGAATTTGATTGGGCTTTTGGTTTTCCAGAGCCAGCCAAAGGCCTTGTCAGCAACAATATCCCTAAAGCAGTGATCATAAAACTTCTTCGAGGAATAGGCTCTAGCGAGAGTGCACCCCCAGGTGTCTTTGCGATCTCTTTCCAGGATAACATGCATCGATCCATGTTGGATCTCTCTAACCTCTCCCCTAGCCTGAGCTGACAGTGGTAGGTGGAAAAGCATGTTTGGGTCAGTGGTCGTGAGAACATCGGTGACGGACACGTCCTCGTTCAAGCAGAACAAGAAAGCCCTGGGAAAGAGCTTCATGAGGGGGGCTTGGTGATCACCATCAAACCAGGCGTCTTTACAAAACAGAGAGGAGGATCCGTCTCCCAAAGTGACAGTAGTAATTCCGCGAAATACACCACTGAGTTGCAGAACATTGCGCCACCAGAAGGAGCCAACCGGGTCCATAGCATGCGGAATCTTGTCTGTGTAGTAGGCGTCCCAGATCATGGTCACCCAGGGGACATCATCGTGGTTGTAAAATTTAAAGAGATGCTTCAAGAGGAGGGCCATATTCTGCGTTTTGATGTCAATGATCCCGAGGCCACCTTTGTCCTTTAATTACGCAAACTAACTCCCGGGCAGCCAAATGAATTATTTTTAACTCCATCCTCAGAGTTCTTGGCCCAAAGACAGTATCTGCGTAGCTTATCCAAGTGTTCAATCACTCTAGGGTGCAGCTTAATCGTGCACATGGCATAGATCAGCATCGACGTCACTGTCGAATTGACCAAAGTGAGTTTGGCCCCGGACGACATTAGAGACAAAGCCGTGGACATCTTCCTCTCCACACCATGCACAAGAGGCATGAGCTCCAAAAGCGTGGAGTGCAGTGCGTGCCCATGGGAAGGCCAAGATACGTGAACGGGAGAGAACCAACAGTACAACCAAAAACCTGCGCCAACTCCATCGCATAACGCTGATCAATGTTAATGGGGATCAATGTAGACTTACGGAAGTTAATTTTCAATTCAACTGATGTGGCATAATCTTCCAAAATGGTCTTCATGTGGGCAGCTTGATCCGGGCAGGCTGGCATCACCAAGATGGTGTCATCCGCGTATTGAACTACGGGGTAATCACCACGGCGATTACTTGGGATTGGCAGGTCAAGCAGGCGTTGAGCAAAAGCATCGTTAATAGCAGCTTGCAGAAGATCAGCAGCGAGGACAAAGATTAGTGTAGACAGGGGGTCACTTTGCCTCACCCCACATTTACATGGAAACTTTCTGCCAGGAACTCCATTGAGGAGCACAGAAGAAACACCTGAACCAAAAATAGTTTTCATCCAGCCTAGCCACTTGTCGTCAAACCCCATGTGTCGCATGATCTCCAACATTGGTGCATGCTCAATTGTATCAAAGGCCTTGGCAAAGTCAAGTTTGAGCAGCACAATCTTCCGTGCGGATGCCTGCCATTGATGAATATACTCGAATGTCCATGCCAGACAGTCCTGAATGGTCCTCCCTTTAAGAAAGCCATATTGATTCCTGTGGATGATTTTCAGAATAACTTTCTGCAGACGATTGGCCAATATTTTTGTGACTATTTTGAGACAACAATTGAGCAGTGTTATTGGTTTGTAATCGTTAGCAGTCTGAGGGGATGAGATCTTCGGGATCAGGGTAACATACCCCTCACTGGTACAGGAGACATCCAAATTGCCCTCATGAAAATCCTCACACATCTTATAGAAATCCTCTTTGATGATTGGCCAACAACTTTTAAGGAAACAACCATTGAAGCCATCAGGACCAGGGGCCCTGTCGGCAGCATTTATTTGATCACAGCATCGATTTCACCTCTTTTGAAAGGTGCCGACAGTTCCTCCAAGCCATCAACCCATCGGATGATCCGAGAGAGATCAAAGCGCATGCAGGTGGGTTTAGAAGAACCCAAGCGTTCTTTGTATGTTTTATACAATATACCTTCCTTACCAATATGGTCACTTACGACAGCATCACCATCCTGCAGGTTGGCAATTGAGTTGTGCCTAAACCTCTTAGTTGCAAGGGACTGAAAGAGTTTAGTGTTTTCATCAGCGAACTTGAAATACCTGACAATGCACCTTTTCCTCCAGTATTCATTCTGATATTTGAGCAGAGTATTAAGGTGTAATTTAAGAATGCGCCTGAAATTCTTTCCATGTGTGAAGAGAGTTCTTTTGTCCTCAATATCATCCAACTGAAGAAGGGCCTCATTACTGTTCTGAATCATGATCTTCAGCCTTGAGATACCTCGGCTCCAACGCTTGAGATCATAACGTAGATTTTTGAGTTTCTTACAAATGAGGGCAGCAGAGTTAGGAGCATGGCAAGGTTTGGACCAGGAACTAGCAACAACATCTAAGAATCCCATATGATTGACCCAGTAGTTTTCAAACCGAAAATGTTTGGACCTGGGGATTTTGGACTCAATGGACATGACACAAGGAATATGATCAGACACAGGTTTGCCTAGAGGTAATACCATCGTGTTCGGGTATGACGTGGTCCAATTAGAGGAAGAGAAGAACCAATCGAGCTGCTCAAGCAAAGGATCATCTTGCATATTGCTCCAAGTGAACGTTCGGCCTTTGACAGGAAGCTCCATCAAGGATTGTGCACGGATTATTTCATTGAACAAAAGCATATCAGCAGCGTCCCCACCTGGTTTGTTTCGGTTGGATGGGGAACGGATGAAGTTGAAATCACCCAGGATTAACCAATTTTCATCATCAGGTATATTAAGATCAAAGAGCCAAGAGCTCAAATCCACCTGCCGCTGACCAGAACAAGGACCATAAACATTGACAAGATTCCAAGATTCATTCGATTGTATTGAAACAAAAGAAATCCCCACAACAAAGGACTCAACAAACCACGGCGTGCCCACAAACAAAGAGCTGTTCCAAATAGTTATCAAGCCACCCGAGGAACCTAACGACGGTGCAAAGACAAACTTATCGAAGCGCTTAGGGCATAACGTTTTAATAAAAGCTAGATCAAAGGATTCACGCTTAGTTTCCTGGATACATAGCACCGAACAACCGCTAGTATCAATAGCATTCCTAAGTACAAAAAGTTTACTATCAGAGTTTATGCCTCTAATGTTCCACGACAACACATTCCACGATTTATTTATGACGAAAAGAGAATTCAGTTGTCGCCATCCAGAGCCGTCGACTGACCATCCAGCAGCTTCTCGGCAGACAGATCTTCAGGAGCAATACCACACCGAGCGCCCACCTGTTGAATTTCCTCGACGGAAGTGGGAGGAGGGCAGGTGGTAGCAGCAGTTGATGCAGGAGCAGCAGCCGTAGAGACAGCTCGAACCGCTGGCACCACATGAGCTCTCACTCTTGATTTGGGTTGTTTGTTGTTAGAGATCTGGTTGACTTTGAAGCCATCATATTTGTTCGATCTAGTGCTTATTACGGCAGCGATGAGTGTCAAAGGGAACCTTGACATTACAGCGAACTATTGGCAACAAGCGAGAGGCAGCGAGGCAATCATCGAAGAGCATTCCCATGATCCGGCGAAAGCGGCGAGAACTAGATTGAGTAAAGCGAGGTTCGGGGAGCAAGTTGTGCAGTGATGGCCTTGAGCCCAGGGGATCGATTGGCCCATTCCCATTCCATATCATCAGAGTCCACCATAACTAGCGGGCCCTCCAGCAGCAAGTTGCAGGGAATGACACTGGCTCCCAACTGAAAGTGAGCACTGAAGATCCTAGCCATAACATCAGGTTCAGGCGTGACATTCAGCGGTGAACATCGAGAGATCAAGTTCAGATGGTTTTGAATAATCCTGAAAGGATTGAGTGGTAGCATCACATTGTCCATCTGCACATCCGTAAGGGCTGGTGTGTATATGCGCTTGGGCATACCACCAATCCAAGTCAGGAACTCCTGGTCCATTACTACCATCAGATTAACAGAGTCGCCTCCTGCTCTGACAAAGGCCAAATAGGCAGTAGGATTTCCAAGAACGAAACGATCAGCTAGGGCTTCAACTGCCTCAATCTCAGCTTCTGATGACCAAACATCAGACAGGTTATCCTGAATATTATGCTCTGGGTCCACTCCATCCATGAGGGACGGCCCATCATACTGGAAAAAGGTTGTGAAACTGAAGCCAGAGTATGGAGGGGGGATGACTGGCCAAGCTCGCCATCCGTTCTCCTGAAGTTGTTCCTATTCCGGCTCCGGTGCATTCCAAGCAGCTTCATTCAGAGCATCTTGAGCAGCCATCTCGTCAATTCGGGCCTGTTGCATGACAGTGTAATATGGCAGATCATACGAATGCGGTGAGGCATTTAGGAGGGTGGATCTTCCTCCGTGCCCAACAGGCCTGGGATGGTGTTTCTCCCGTTAAGCACATAGACGGGGACAGACCAAGAACGCCCAAGACCGGGCAGCAGACCAACTCTGGTCACCAAGAGACTATGAGGAACCTCAGCAACATCGGCATTTGACCAGAACACGGGTCTTGTTCTACCCCGGACGCGGCCAGACTAGAAGCTTACCAAAGTTCGAGACTGCCTTGTGGATGTAATGTTCAGTTTGATAATCCATGGGAAAAGCATGAAACATAATCCAGACCTCATATTCAAAAGCAGGCATGCGCATATTGATGCTCTCATCATGCGGAACTAAGAAAAAGTGTAAATCATCAGTGAGAGCATGAGGCCCTTCCCTAATTGCAGCATCTCTGCTCTCCATATCCACAAACACAACACAGCCAATGCCAAGCGGGTAGACAAAATCATCAAGCAGATCATACTCAAGGTCAACACTGATAATGCGGTAGTCTTCGTGAGCCAGAACTCCTTCTGATGATCAGGGACAGGAGGGTCGACAGAAACAATGGCATACCTATCATGGTTGAGCGGAGGATCGTCCACCACCATGACATGGCGCTGAACGTGATGAGCAGGGCCTCAGTCGAAGGTCGAACCATCGGGAGCAAAAAGTGACAGGCGCATGCGGGAAGTTCGCCATCGCACCGACAGCAATGCGGCGGACTGGGGCGGAAGCGGCGAGCAGCCTGTGAGCTGGCGGTGGTTTTTGGCGATGGCGGAGGTGGCGTGCTCGAAGGAAGTGTCGCTGCGGTCGATTGGTGTTTTTGGCAGGCGGAATTGACTGCCCGTGGAAGAGGGAGGCGTATCGACAAGCAATGGGAAGGAGCCACGTCCAAAGGGCAAGGGATTTCTATTTCTTTACCCAAACCATACACGCCTGCGTATCCCGAGTAGTACAGGGCATACCAACAACCACAGGGTTACCTACCTTAGAGGATAGCGGGATATTCGGGGGTAGGATCTCATCCGATTTAGCTGTGTGCGGTAGAATTTGTGCCCAACACAGTTTAGTAAGCCGACGGCACAGGGTGGGCTTATGGGCCTTATGGCCAACATGTTGACAGAAAGAGCATCGAAGAAGCCCAGGGCACTTGGCTGCCCGGTGTCCAATAGCTGAGCAAGCCGAGCAGGTCATAGTGCGC
This sequence comes from Aegilops bicornis, assembly GCA_021605145.1. Lineage (NCBI taxonomy): Eukaryota > Viridiplantae > Streptophyta > Magnoliopsida > Poales > Poaceae > Aegilops > Aegilops bicornis. The sequence continues at coordinate 464,284,430 of CM038671.1, forward strand.
AAAGGACGGCCCAATATGCATGGCTCATGACGAGACGAGGTAGAATCAGCGTGGTCCAGTTCCTGGCTGGAATCAGATGAGAAGCAAGAACATTTCCCAGATGATCACCGCATGCTTGTCAAAATAACCCAGTGCAAACTGATGGTAAATGACCGAACCTACCACAGTGAGAGCAATGTTTAAGCCGTTCATTAATATATTCCTTTGAGGGTAAATTAGAGAGATCCACCATAAGCTTAACACTGCCATTATCATAACCAGCCTGCCAACCATCCAGGATGTGGAAAAGCTTATCCTCAGGAATATCATCCCATAAACTCTGGAAAAACCGACGGCCACGAAAAGATGGCAACGTGACATGAGATCCAGGCAATATCGGTACATTGATGGATCCAAAACGAAAGGGAGAATTATCCTCCTGAGAATCCGGACCCGAGAAACTTCCAAAAGAGATCACTAGTAAAGAACCCTCGCCAGAATGTTGATGTCTACTACACAACCTTCTTCTTGTAGACGTTGTTGGGCCTGCAAGTGCACATGTTTGTAGGATAGTACCAAATTTCACTCAAGTGGATGACCTAAGGTTTATCAATCCGTGGGAGGCGTAGGATGAAGATGGTCTCTCTCAAACAACCCTGAAACCAAATAACAAAGAGTCTCTTGTGTCCCCAACACACCCAATACAATGGCAAATTGTATAGGTGCACTAGTTCAGCGAAGAGATGGTAATACAAGTGCAATATGGATGGTAGATATAGGTTTTTGTAATCTGAAAATATAAAAACAGCAAGGTAACAAGCGGTAAAAGTGAGCGTAAACGGTATTGCAATGATACGAATTAAGGCCTAGGGTTCATACTTTCACTAGTGCAAGTTCTCTCAACAATAATAACATAGATAGATCATATAACAAGCCCTCAACATGCAACAAAGAGTCACTCCGAAGCCACTAATAGCGGAGAACAAACGTAGAGATTATGGTAGGGTATGAAACCACCTCAAAGTTATTCTTTCCAATCAATCCGTTGGGCTATTCCTATAAGTGTCACAAAACAGCCCTAGAGTTAAGTACTAGAATAACACCTTAAGACACAAATCAATCAAAACCCTAATGTCACCTAGATACTCCAATGTCACCTCAAGTATCCGTGGGCATGATTATACGATATGCATCACACAATCTCAGATTCATCCAACCAACATAAAAGTACTTCAAAAGGTGCCCCAAAGTTTCTACCCGGAGAATCAAGAAAAGCGTGTGCCAACCCCTATGCATAGGTTCCCAATGTCCACGAAACCACGCAAGTTGATCACCAAAACATACATCAAGTGGCACGTGATATCCCATTGTCACCATAGATAATCACGGCAAGACATACATCAAGTGTTCTCATAAAAGACTCAATCCGATAAGATAACTTCAAAGGGGAAACTCAATCCATTACAAGAGAAGAGGGGAGAGGAAACATAAGATCCAACTATAATAGCAAAGCTCGCGATACATCAAGATCGTGTGAAGTCGAGAACACAAGAGAGAGAGAGATCAAACACATAGCTCTTTGGTACATACCCTCAGCCCGAGGGTGAACTACTCCCTCCTCGTCATGGAAGCGTCGGGATGATGAAGATGGCCACCGGTGATGGGTTCCCCCCTCCGTGAGGAGTCTTGGAATGGGCTCCGAGAGGTTTTGGTAGCTCTGAGAGGCTTCTTGCGGCGGAACTCCCGATCTATCTTCTGTTACGGAAGTTTTACGATACGTAGGTATATATGGAGTGCGAAGTGCGTGGGTGGACCGCGGGGGGCCACGAGGCGAGAAGCGGCGCCCGGGGTGGCGTGCCCCTATCCTCGTGAGCACCTCCCTTCTTTTCGACATGCACTCAAGTCCATCGGGTGGCTTTCCTTCCAAAAAATAACTTCTCCGATTGATTTCGTTCCGTTTTGACTCCGTTTGATATTCCTTTTCCTCGAAATACTAAAATAGGCATAAAACAACAAATCTGGGCTAGGCCTCCGGTTAATAGGTTAGTCCCAAAAATAATATAAAAGTGGAAAATAAAGCCCAATATTTCCCAAAACAATAGATAATATAGCATGGAGCAATCAAAAATTATAGATACGTGGGAGACATATCAAGCATCCCCAAGCTTAATTCCTGCTCGTCCTCGAGTAGGTAAATGATAAAAAAGAATTTTTGATGCGGAGTGCTACTTAGCATAATTCTCAATGTAATTCTTCTTAATTGTGGTATGAATATTCAGATCCAAAAGATTCAAGACAAAAGTTTAATATTGATAAAAGAAATAGTAACACTTCAAGCATCCTAATCAAAGTAATTATGTCTTCTCAAAATAACATGGCAAAAGAAAGTTCATCCCTACAAAATCATATAGTTAGGCTATGCTTCATTTTCGTCACACAAAGATGGTCCCAACTTCTATAACCCCGATGACAAGCCAAGCAATTGTTTCATACTTAAATAATCTCAAACTTTTTTCAACCTTCACGCAATACATGGCGTGAGCCATGGATTTAGCACTATGGGTGGAATAAAATATGATGATGGGGATTGTGTGGAGAAGACAAAAAAGGAGAAAGTCTCATATTGGCGAGGATAATCAACGGGCTATGGAGATGCCCATCAATTGATGTCAACATGAGGAGTAGGGATTGCCATGCAACGGATGCACTAGAGCTATGAATGCTCAACAAAAAGAAAACTAGTGGGTGTGCATCCAACTTGCTTGCTCATGAAGACCTAGGGCATTTGAGGAAGCCCATCGTAGGAATATACAAGCCAAGTTATATAATGAAAAATTCCCACTAGTATGAAAAGACAACTTATGAGACTCACTATATGAAAAACATGGTGCTACTTTGAAGCACAATATATGAGACTCACTACATGAAGAACAAGGTGCTACTTTGAAGCACAATATATGAGACTTCACTACATGAAGAACAAGGTGCTACTTTGAAGCACAAGTGTGGAAAAAGAGATAGTAACATTGCCCCCTTTTTTTTGGGCCTTTCTTTTTTTCTTTTGGCCTTTCTTCTCTTTTTTTTTGATTGGGCAATGCTCTAATAATGATGATCATCACACTTCTATTGATTACAACATAAGGATTACAACTCGAAACTAGAACAAGATATGATTCTATATGAATGGCTCCGGCGGTGTGCCAGGATGGTGCAATGAATCAAGAGTGACATGTATGAAAAATAATGCATGGTGGCTTTGCCACAAATACGATGTCAGCTACATGATAATGCAATGGCAATATGACAAAAGTAAAGTATGTCATGATGATGATCGGAACGGTGGAAAGTTGCATGACAATATATCTCGGAATGGCTATGGAAATGCCATAATAGGTAGGTATGGTGGCTGTTTTGAGGAAGATATAAGGAGGTTTATGTGTGATAGAGCATATCGTATCACGGGGTTTGGATGCACCGGCGAAGTTTGCACCGACTCTCAAGGTGAGAAAGGGCAATGCATGGTACCGAAAAGGCTAGCAATGATGGAAAGGTAAAAGGTGCGTATAATCCATGGACTCAACATTAGTCAAAAGAACTCATATACTTATTGCAAAAATTTAGAAGACATCAAAAATCAAGTACTACACGCATGCTCCTAGGGGGATATATTGGTAGGAAAAGACCATCGCTCGTCCCCGACCGCCACTCATAAGGTTGCACAAGCCAGGTACACTTCATGTTTCAAATTTGTTGCACAACTTTAACTCATACGTGCATGCTACGGGACTTGCTAACTTCAACACAAGCATTCTTTAAATTTATAATCACCCAACTAGCATGACTTTAATATCACTACCTCCATATCTCAAAACAATTATCAAGTATCAAATTGATCATAGCATCCAGTTCACCTCCTATGAAAGTTTTCGTTCAAATTACCATGCTGTTTAAGACTCTCAAAATAATATAAGTGAAGAATGAGAGTTCATTAATTTCTACAAAATAAAACCACCGCCGTGCTCTAAAAGATATAAGTGAAGCACTAGAGCAAACGACAAACTACTCCAACAAGATATAAGTGAAGATCAATGAGTAGTTAAATAATTGTGCAACTATGTGAAGACTCTCTAACATTAAGGAATTTCAGATCTTGGTATTGTATTCAAACAGCAAGCAAAACAAAATAAAATGACATTGCAAGGATAGCACAAGTCATGTGAAGAAGCAAAAACTTAGGCTCAACCGATACTAAGCGATAGTTGTTGAAGAAGAGAGGTGGGATGCCTAAAGGGCATCCCCAAGCTTAGATGCTTGAGACTTATTGAAATATTATCTTGGGGTGCCTTGGGCATCCCCAATCTTGAGCTTTTGTGTCTCCTTAATTCCTCTCATATCATGGTTTCTTCTTTTTTTTATCAAAAGCTTCATTCACAACAAACTCAACAAGAACTCGTGAGATAGGTTAGTATAAACCAGTGCAAAACCTTATCATTTTCTACTGTAACAAATCACTAAAATTGTTATTCAACATTTCATACTAAATGCCTATGCATATTTAATACTCCTATCCTCAAATAGAATCATTAAACAAGCAAACATAAGCAAACAATGCAAACATAACAGCAATCTGCCAAAACAGTATAGTCTGTAAAGAATGCAAGATTCATAAAACTTCCCTAGCTACAAATGTTATGAACTAAAATTCCCACTGTAATAAATTTACCAGAGCTCAATATGCAAAAAGTTTCAACATTATACCATTCTCTGACTTTTCTGAGGAATTTTTGCAACAGCGGTAAACTTTCTGTTTTGAAACAGCAACACGTATACTAGCAAAATAACCATGGCAGAGGCTATCCTTGACATTTTTATTGAAACTAAAGATTCAAAACATTAATGTAATTAACAGCAAGCAAATACTAACAAAAGAAAATGACGCTCCAAGCAAAACACATATCATGTGGTGAATAAAAATATAGCTCCAAGTAAAGTTACCGATGAGCGAAGGCGAAAGAGGGATGCCTTCGGGGCATCCCCAAGCTTAAACTCTTGGTTGTCCTTGAATATTACCTTGGGGTGCCTTGGGAATCCCCAAGCTTAGGATCTTGCCACTCCTTATTCCATAGTCCATCGAATCTTTACCCAAAACTTGAAAACTTCACAACACAAAACTTAACAGAAAACTCGTGAGCTCCGTTAGCGAAAGAAAACAAAAGACCACTTCAAGATACTGTAATGAACTCATTATTTATTTATATTGGTGTTAAACCTACTGAATTCCAACTTCTCTATGGTTTATAAACTATTTTACTAGCCATAGATTCATCAAAATAAGCAAACAACACAATGAAAACAGAATCTGTCAAAAACAGAACAGTCTGTAGTAATCTGTAACTAACGCAAACTTCTGGAACTCCAAAAATTCTAAAATAAATTGGTGGACCTGATGAATTTGTCTAGTAATCATCTGCAAAAATAATCAACTCAATAGCACTCTCCAGTAAAAAGTTGAAGCTAATCTCGTGAGCGCTAAAGTTTCTATTTTTTACAGCATGATCATAAAGACTTCACCCAAGTCTTCCCAAAGGTTCTACTTGGCACAAACACTAATTAAAACATAAAACCAAATATAAACAGAAGCTAGATGGATTATTTGTTACTAAAAAGAACCAAAAAGTAAGAAACTAAAATAAAATTGGGTTGCCTCCCAACAAGTGCCAACGTTTAACGCCCCTAGCTAGGCATTATGATTTCAATAATGCTCACATAAAAGATACGAATTGAAACATAAAGAGAGCATCATGAAGAATATGACTAGCACATTTAAGTCTAACCCACTTCCTATGCATAGGGATTTTGTGAGCAAACAACTTATGGGAACAATAATCAATTAGCATATGAAGGCAAAAAGCAAAACATAACTTCAAAATTTTAAGCACATAGAGAGGAAACTTGATATTATTGCAATTCCTACAAGCATATGTTCCTCCCTCATAATAATTTTTAGTAGCATCATGAATGAATTCAACAATATAACCAGCACATAAAGCATTCTTTTCATGATCTACAAGCATAGAAATTTTACTACTCTCCACATAAGCAAATTTCTTCTCATGAATAATAGTGGGGGCAAACTCAACGAAATAACTATCATGTGATTGAAAATTAAGATCAAGATGACAAGTTTCATGGTTATCATTATTCTTTAAAGCATACGTGTCATCACAATAATCATCATAGATAGGAGGAATGCTTTCATCATAATAAATTTTCTCATCAAAACTTGGGGACAAAAATATCATCTTTATCAGACATAGCTTCCCCAAGCTTGTGGCTTTGCATATCATTAGCATCATGGATATTCAAGGAATTCATACTAACAACATTGCAATCATGCTCATCATACAAAGATTTAGTACCAAACATTCTAATGCATTCTTCTTCTAGCACTTGAGCACAATTTTCCTTACCATCATTCTCACGAAAGATATTAAAAAGATGAAGCGTGTGAGCTAAACTCAATTCCATTTTTTTGTAGTTTTCTTTTATAAACTAGACTAGTGCTAAAACAAGAAACAAAAAGATTCGATTGCAAGATCTAAAGATATACCTTCAAGCACTCACCTCCCCGGCAACGGCGCCAGAAAAGAGCTTGATGTCTACTACACAACCTTCTTCTTGTAGACGTTGTTGGGCCTGCAAGTGCACAGGTTTGTAGGACAAGAGCAAATTTCCCTCAAGTGGATGACCTAAGGTTTATCAATCCGTGGGAGGCGTGGGATGAAGATGGACTCTCTCAAACAACCTCGCAACCAAATAACAAAAGAGTCTCTTGTGTCCCCAACACACCCAATACAATGGCAAATTGTATAGGTGCACTAGTTAATGAAGAGATGGTAATACAAGTGCAATATGAATGGTAGATATAGGTTTTTGTAATCTGAAAATATAAAAACAGCAAGGTAACAAGCGGTAAAAGTGAGCGTAAAGCGGTATTGCAAATGATAGCAAACAAGGCCTAGGGTTCATACTTTCACTAGTGCAAGTTCTCTTAACAATAATAACATAGATAGATCATATAACAAGCCCTCAACATGCAACAAAGAGTCACTCCGAAGCCACTAATAGCGGAGAACAAACGTAGAGATTATGGTAGGGTATGAAACCACCTCAAAGTTATTCTTCCCAATCAATCCGTTGGGCTATTCCTATAAGTGTCACAAACAGCCCTAGAGTTCGTACTAGAATAACACCTTAAGACACAAATCAATCAAAACCCTAATGTCATCTAGATACTCCAATGTCTCCTCAAGTATCCGTGGGCATGATTATATGATATGCATCACACAATCTCAGATTCATCCAACCAACATAAAAGTACTTCAAAGAGTACCCCAAAGTTTCTACCAGAGAATCAAGAAAACGTGTGCCAACCCCTATGCATAGGTTCCCAATGTCACGAAACCCACAAGTTGATCACCAAAACATACATCAAGTGGCACGTGATATCCCATTGTCACCACAGATAATCACGGCAAGACATACATCAAATGTTCTCATAAAAGACTCAATCCGATAAGATAACTTCAAAGGGGAAACTCAATCCATTACAAGAGAGAAGAGGGTGAGAAGAAACATAAGATCCAACTATAATAGCAAAGCTTGCGATACATCAAGATCGTGTGAAGTCGAGAACACGAGAGAGAGAGATCAAACACATAGCTACTGGTACATACCCTCGGCCCAGGGTGAACTACTCCCTCCTCGTCATGGAGAGCGTCGGGATGATGAAGATGGCCACGGTGATGGGTTCCCCCCTCCGTGAGGTGCCTGAACGGGCTCCGAGAGGTTTTGGTGGCTACTGAGGAGGCTTGCGGCGCGGAACTCCCGATCTATCTTCTACATTACGGAAGTTTTACGATCGTAGGTATATATGGGTGCAGGGGGTATGCTCGGTGGACCCGAAGGGGGGCCCGCGAGGCTGGCGCCCTAGGGGGTGGGCGCCCCCTACCCTCGTGAGAACCTCCTTCTTTCTGACGTGCACTCCAAGTCCATCGGGTGGCTTTCCTTCCAAAAATAACTTTTCGATCCGTTTGACTCCGTTTGATGTTCCTTTTCCTCGAAATCTCTGAAATAGGCATAAAAAGCGGCAAATCAGGCTGGGCCTCCGGTTAATAGGTTAGTCCCAAAAATAATATAAAAGTGGAAAATAAAGCCCAATATTTCCCAAAACAGTAGATAATATAGCATGGAGCAATCAAAAATTATAGATACGTTGGAGACGTATCGAATGTCTCTCCATCGGCGGCGGAATTAACCCCAAATTTTGAAAAACTGATAACGAGGAGGGATTAATATCACCTTTGGAGTTGGAGGAGAGCCATTTTGATTTAATCGCCAGACCAGGTGAAGAAGCCAGATCATTTAGTTCAGTATCCTCATTCCAATTCATAATCCGAGGAGGGATAGAATTTGCACCTCGATGGAGATGAAAATGACATATAAAGTCCGGCCAGATGCGATCTCTAAGGACAAAAATGAAATGACCCACACAATTCGAGGCCACTGAGAACCAAAAACGGCGATCACCCAAACGAAGCACATTGAAACCATCACTGAGACGTCCAATGCAAGATTGTAAGGCCAAACTAAAAGTGCAACTATCCCTGAGTGGTTTTGGTAAATCCTAACAACATATAGCTCATTGAGCTAACATTATTCCAAGATGAATATTTCAGGAAAAGCTCAATGAATGGCATGGCATGGATGAGGAAAGTGGACCCCTCAAAATGCTAAGGATAAAAGGATTGGCTCAAGCTCAAAAGCTCAAGACTCTACATTTTATATTTTAGTGATCCAAGATCACATTGAGTCTATAGGAAAAGCCAATACTATCAAGGAGGGATGAGGTGTTGCTTAATGAGTTTCTTGCTCCATAGTGCTTAGTGATATGCTCCAAAGCCCTCAACCACTTTCTCACATCCACATATGACCCAAACCAAAAGTCAAACTCGCCCCACCGATTCTTTCCATCCAAGCGCCACCGAGTTCGGGGATATGTCATAGCCACCGCCACAAACCCTAGGCAACCGTCGGTCTCACCGATAGGGATCTCGGTCTCATCGAGATGGGGTTGTAATCTCTCTCATTTCCCTTACAACGCGTTTGGTCCCACCGAGATGAGCGATCGGTCCCACCGAGATTGCAATGTAAACTCTCTGTTTCCCTTTCATAACATTTCGGTCCCACCGAAATGAGCGAACAGTCCCACTGAGTTTACACGACCAACTCTGGTTAGCTTATTACCAAAGTCGGTCTCACCGAAGTTTGTATGTCAGTCTCACCGAGATTACGTTATGCCCTAACCCTAACCATATCAGTCCTACCGAGTTGCATGTCGGTCCCACAGAAAATCCTAACGGTCACTAGATTTGCTAAATCGGTCCGACCGAAGTTTCTCGATTCGGTCCCACCGAGATTGGTAAATTGTGTGTAGCAGTTAGTTTTGTGTGGAGGCTATATATACCCCTCCACCCACTCTTCATTCGTGGAGAGAGCCATTAGAAACGAACCTACACTTCCAATACACATTTTCCGAGAGAACCACCTACCCTTGTGTTGAGGCCAAGATATTCCATTCCTACCATATGAATCTTGATCTCTAGCCTTCCCCAAGTTGCTTTCCACTCAAATCTTCTTTCCACCAAATCCAAATCCTGTGAGAGAGAGTTGAGTGTTGGGGAGACTATCAATTGAAGCACAAGAGCAAGGAGTTCATCATCAACACACCATTTGTTACTTCTTGGAGAGTGGTGTCTCCTAGATTGGCTAGGTGTCACTTGGGAGCCTCCAGGCAAGATTGTGGAGTTGAACCAAGGAGTTTGTAAGGGCAAGGAGATCGCCTACTTCGTGAAGATCTACCACTAGTGAGGCAAGTCCTTCGTGGGCGGCGGCCATGGTGGGATAGACAAGGTTGCTTTTTCGTGGACCCTTCGTGGGTGGAGCCCTCCGTGGACTCGCATGGCAACTGCTACCCTTCCGTGGGTTGAAGTCTCCATCAACGTGGATGTACGATAGCACCACCTACGGAACCACGACAAAAACATCCGTGTCTCCAATTGCGCTTGAAATCTCCAAACCCTTCCCTTTACATTCTTGCAAGTTGCATGCTTTACTTTCCGCTGCTCATATACTGTTTGCATGCCTGCTTGAATTGTGTTAAGATTGCTTGACTTGTGCTTAGATAGCTAAAATCTGCCAAAGACTAAAATTGGGAAAAGGATAAGTTTTATTTGGTCAAGTAGTCTAATCACCCCTCTAGACATACTTTCAATCCTACAAGTGGTATCGAGCTTTGGTCTCCATTTGCTTTGATTTCCATAGCTTTTGGTGGTCATAGCCTTGGTTTCACAACCTAGGAGAGTATGGCGTCTAGCGAGGAAATTATCACCGTAGAGGCCCTTACTTTGATGGTACTAATTTTGCTAGTTGGAAGCATAAGATGAAAATGCATATTCTTGGACATAACCCCGCCATTTGGGCTATTGTGTGTATTGGCTTGCAAGGTGAATTCTTTGATGGGAGAGAACTGAACCGTGAAGCTAGCGCGGAAGAGTTGAAGATGCTGCAATACAACGCTCAAGCTTGTGATATCCTCTTAAATGGATTGTGCCCCGAAGAATTCAACAAAATCAGCCGTCTTGAGAATGCAAAGGAAATTTGGGATACTTTGATTGATATGCATGAAGGTACCGACTCCGTCAAGGAATCCAAGTTGGACGTGCTTCAAAGTCAACTTGACAAGTTCAAAATGAAGGATGGTGAAGGTGTCATTTGAAATGTAATCTAGGCTTGCTCTTATCACAAATGAGATTGCCGGCTTAGGAAGTGAAGAGATGACCGTCAAATTCATCATCAAGAAGATCCTAAGAGCTTTTGATGGAAAATATGATACCGTGTGCACATTGATCCAAATGATGCCCAATTACAAAGATCTCAAGCCAACGGAAGTCATTGGAAGAATTGTTGCTCATGAGATGTCACTCAAGGATAAGGAGGAAATTCACAACAAGTCAAGTGAGGCTTACAAAGCCTCATGTGAAGCCCCACATCATCAAGTGAGAAACAAACCTTCAATGAACAATTGAGCTTAATGGTGAAGAACTTCAACAAGTTCTACAAGAATAGAAGCAAAGAGAGAAGCTCAAGTCAAGGTCCTACAATGACAAAGATCTTCTAGTCAAGAGCGCCAATTGCTACAATTGTGGGAGACCGGGCACTATTCCAATGAGTGTACGGCACCCTACAAAAGAAGAGAAGAATCACCCAAGAGAAGAAGTAGAAGAGAAGAATCACCACCAAGAGAGAGAGAGGAGGAGTAGAGATGATCGTTATGAACGAAGACCCTCACAGAGAAGCAAGGATTCGGAAAGGAAGGACAAGTCATCAAGGAGCTACACAAAACGAAGACATCAAGCTCATGTTGGTGAATGGGTATCCGGCTCCGACTCCGACAATCACTCTGAGAGAAGCTATCACTCCGACTCCGAATATACTCAATATGAAGGTGTTGCGGTCTAGCACTTGGGTCAACCAACTCCTACGACATATTTGATTCACCAAATGAAGGAATTGGAAGATGCTTCATGGCCAAAGGTCCAAAGGTAACACATCCCAGTATGTTGATTTCAATAGTGATGAAGATGACTTGTTAGGTGATGATGATTTACTTGTTGACAACTCTAGTGATGAATACTATGATGAAACATCAATTAATCATGCTAATCAAGATAAAATGAATGACAATGATAAGGAGAAGATTGAGCTTCTAACTAAATAACTAAACACTCTTAAATTAGCTCATGAAACTATCTTAGAAGATCATCGAGAACTTTTAAGGACTCATGAGAAGTTACGCTTTGAAAAGCTCAACCTTGAGCAAGAGCATGAGTTCTTAAAGGCAATCAATGATGATCTCCGTAAGAAAAGTTCTTCTTACATTGCCAAGCGTTTACTCCTATCTACTTACATGCCTCAAGTCAAGTCTAGTAACAAGAACAAGAATGATTCTTCCTCTAGTAGTAACAATAATCATGCTAAACCCAATGATGTTGCTTCTAGTAGTTATCTTGATTCCACTAATGATTCTCCTAGCCAAGTTACACTTGAGCAAGAAAATAGCTTATTGAAGGGAATTATAGAGAAAGGTGTTTACAAGAGCCTTGCCAGGAGTAAGCAATTTGAGGAAATTGTACGCAAAGCAAGGAAGGCACCGGAAGAACCAAGGTGTTGGTTTTGAACGAAAGTTCAATGCCAATGGAGTTGAGTGGGAAGAAGATCAATACCCCAAGACGAAGTTTGTTCCTCAACAAGAGAAGTATGATCCTACTTCCTTCAATGGGACACAAGCTCAAGATGATCTTCCACCACAAGACCACAAGCAAAAAGGCAAGGATAAGCTTCAAGAGGAGATTGATGCATTTGAAGAAGCTCCAAAGGCCTTGGTCAAGTGGGTTCCCAAGACTACATCAAGCTCTACTTCATCAAGTAATCTGACTACAACTCCAAGGATTCCCATAAGATGATGTGGATCCGAAGAAGAAGAACTAGAGAGTTCTTGAGGGTGACTCATGACATATTTCACTCATATCATTTTGGCAACTACAAGTGCACTCAACTTTCACATCTTGCACTAGTTCAAGGAGTCGCAAACCCTCTTGTTGGTAAGACAAGGGACAAGGTAACCTAATGCTTTCATAGACATCATCTTATGTGTGCATCACTCTATGTCTATGGATATCCTTGTTTGTTCCTTGTGGGACTAACCCGTGTAGGTATTGAAAGTGCAACTCACTCCAAAAAGGATTGCTCCAAGTGATCTTCATCAACATTGAGCATACACATCTTCAAGCACCTACATGAAGTCATCATCGACAAAACCCAAGGTTAGTTCATCCCTCTAAAGGGGATCTCACATCTAGGGGGATCTTTACTCTAAGAATTGAGCTAAAAGCAACTCTAATGGTGTGAACACATCAATGCATTATGTAAAAGTGGTAACCCCACTTGAGCTTAAACGATGAGTATGACCTATGATCAAATGTTCTTATTTGACTCCTAAGTCAATATACTCATATATAGATGACCTAGTCATCGCCAATTGCTTGATAGATACTAGAATTGGTTGTGCATGCTTTGCCACATATTTCATTTGCCATTTTATTGTGTGAGCATGATGGTTGCATATTTTACTCATTCGAGGACATCCACTTGTTGTTTTGATTGATTGGTTTCTTTTTATTTTGCCAAGTGGATGGACAAGAATGCCTAATAACCTTCTCTAGCTATCTATGCTCTTCTCGTCTCAAACTCTATTCATGCTTTGCATCACAAAATTTGATCAAGTCAGATTCGAACCACTCTGTGTGAGGAGCACTCGGAGTCCCCGATTCGTCATAGACTTAAACTTCCAAAACTTCTTTGTGCGTTTCGGTCTGACCGATTCTTGTAACACCCCAAAAATTTAACCATGATTTATTGATTTAAAATTTTGCCAAGAAATTAAATTTTTACTTTCTGGGTTTATCTTTTGAATTCAGAACCTTTCTTTTCTTTGATATTGTGGAGTTTTTGCCCTAAGTGAAAACTTTCCAAAAATATTATTGGACTTGTTTACCTTCTCAAGAAACATTTCTTTTATCAGTGGATTTATTTATATGATTATTTTTCCCTGAACTTTATTTCTTTTAAAAATGTTTTTCTTGAGTACATGAGAGCCTCTTTGCACCGCAACCCTTTGATAAATTTATTTAAAAATCCCACCAAAATTTGGGGATGACATGTGATGTTTCTAAATCACTTTTATGCAAAAATATCTTTTAGTCATTGGAAATTTTGAGCTCTACCCTTAGTTTTCAAATCTGGTCCAGTTTGCAAAATTTGCACTACAACCTATTTAAATATTTCTTTAAAACTTCCACCAAAATTAGGGGATGTCAGCAGGAGTATATGATTCAACTTTATGCAAAAACCCACTAAAGTTCTTTGAAAAATTTGAGCAAATCACCCTCTTTTGCTCTCTGGTCCAGTTTGGCATTTTCTACTACAACCATATTTTAACTTGCCCTTTTACCCTTGATTCTTTTTCCTGCTTATAGACCACCCTGCAAAACCCTTAAGTCCAGAAGAATGGACCCATTGGAGTATGTTTGGTCCACGCAACTATGCCCTTTTCTTTCTGTCCAGAAATGGTTTTCTCAAAGACTTGCACTAACTAGTTTCTAGTTTTGCCAAACCAACCTTACCACCATCACCTACATCTAAAGAGACTAGGATCTGGAGTTTTTGGCCACCCCAAGAGTTGCCTAGATGCCCTTGGCATTCTGTCAAACACCTTGTGTGCATGGCGATTTTGGCTTAGTTTTTAGTTTGCTATGTGGACTTGATCCCCTGACCCAACCAGCATGTCCACTAAGCTACTAACTAACCCTAACCAATACCTGTTGAGGGAGTCCTGGACTAGGGGGTGTCCGGATAGCCGAACTATCATCTTTGGCCGGACTCCTGGACTATGAAGATACAAGATTGAAGACTTCGTCCCGTGTCCGGATGGGACTTTCCTTGGTGTGGAAGGCAAGCTTGGTGATACGGATATGTAGATCTCCTACCGATGTAACCGACTCTGTGTAACCCTAACCCTATCCAATGTCTATATAAACCGGAGGGTTTTAGTCCGTAGGACGAACAACAATCATACCATAGGCTAGCTTCTAGGGTTTAGCCTCTCTGATCTCGTGGTAGATCTACTCTTGTACTACCCATATCATCAATATTAATCAAGCAGAGTAGGGTTTTACCTCCATCGAGAGGGCCCGAACCTGGGTAAAAACATCGTGTCCCTTGTCTCCTCTGTTACCATCCGCCTAGGCGCAGTTGGGACCCCCTACCGAGATCCGCCGGTTTTGACACCGACATTGGTGCTTTCATTGAGAGTTCCTGCGGTCGTCACCTATAGGCCCGATGGCTCCTTCCGATCATCAACAACGACGTGGTCCGTGGTGAGACTTTTCTCCCGGACAGATTCTTTCGTATTCGGGCGGCTTTGCACTGCGGGCCAATTCGCTTGGCCATCTGGAGCAGATCGAAAGCTACGCCCCTGGCCATCAAGTCAGATTTGGAAGTTTGAACTTCACGGCTGACATCCGCGGAGACTTGATCTTCGACGGATTCGAGCCACAGCCAAGCGCGCCGCACTGTCTCGATGGGTATGATCTAGCTCTGCAGCAAGGCATTGTCACCGGAAGCCACCCGGCGTCCCGCTCAAACCCTTAGTTCGGAGCCGATTTACGATCGAGGGCGAGTGGCTGGACACCACCTCGGGGCTACGATATCTACTGGCGATTGAGCGAACACCATCCCTGTCGCTTTGCGAGCCCGTGACTCCGAGGTGCTGGACTCCTCTCCGGACTCCGAACCTCCAGCGCTCACCTCGGTCGAATCCGATTGGCGCCGGTTATGGAGTTCACTGCCCGCAGACATCTTTCAAAGACTGCCCTTTGGCGATATCCTCGAACTCACGAAAGTCTCTCTCTTTGTCGGGAGAGCCTGGCGAACTACGGTCGGGAAGGTTGGGATTCGGACGACGAAGAAATTCAACGCCCACCCACCACCCACTTTGTAGCCACTGCCGATGATTTAACCGACATGCTCGACTTGACTCCGAAGACGCCATCGACTATGGACGACGGTGCGGAGGCGACCAAAAGAGCGCCCACGGGCACCTTTGGAAGGCCACCTCATCATATGACATATACATGGTGGACATCCCAAAAGATAGAATGGCGATGGAACAGCGGAGGATGACCCCTCAGAAACAACCCAAGCGCCCGGCGTCGTGGCGCCGCTCCAAATCCCGCCACAGCAAAAACGGCGATTCCGACACGGGAGATAATAACACCCCGGACAGTGTCGAGGACAACCCCCTCCAGCAGGATTCAGCACAGGAGGAGGAAGAAGCCAGCCCTCATGATAGAGCGGCAGACAGAGAGGTAGAGGACGATAATTATATGCCTCCCTCCGAAGATGAGGCAAGCCTCGATTTATTTACTTAATTTGTCGTGCTCGAGGATCCCACTTGAACAGGAGCGTTTCAAACGCAGGCTTATGGCCACGACGAAAGCAGCGTCAAGAAAAAGCAGCAACGACTTAGAGCTGACCAAGACTTGCTAGGCGACAGATGGGCCGAAGTCCTTGAAGCCAAGAGTATGAACTCGATCGCCTCCAAGAGCTACCCAAAACACAGGCTGCTACCCCCAATTAGAGGAGGAATCACCCAAACCTACATCACCAACAAGATGACGCGCTGGCCGGCCGCCACCTCGTGGCATGACAGAGAGGCCTCTAGGCCCTCCACTAAAGCCGCACCCCGTCGCTCGAAAAGTACAAAGCCGGGGAGATGCGCCCGGACTTGCAAGACATATTGGAGGACAAGGCAAGGCAAATAAGATCGATCTCACGGATCGCGTGGGCGCCCCGACACGTGATGACAACCGTCACGCCGGATGCAGCAATTCGGCGGGCGAACACGATGAACAAAGCTCATTGAGCTGCGTGCGTGATATAGCCCAATCTGTAGGCGCCAAGCACAACCACTATGCTTCATAGATGAAGTAATGGATCATCAAATCCCCAAGGGTTTTAAACCCGTAAACATCGAATCATACGATGGTACCACAGATCCTGCGGTCTGGATCGAGGACTATCTCCTCCATATCCACATGGCTCGCGGTGATGATCTACACGCCATCAAATACCTCCCACTCAAGCTTAAAGGACCAGCTCGGCATTGGCTCAACAGCTTGCCCGCCAGAATCAATTGGTTGTTGGGACGACACGGAAGCCGCATTCCTCGATAACTTCCGGGGCACATATGTGCGACCACCGGATGCCGATGACCTTAGCCATATAATTCAGCACCTGGATGAATCGGCGGACAATTACGGACACGGTTCTTAACCAAGAAAAATCAAATTGTTGATCGTCCGGATGCGAGAGGCCCTTGCAGCCTTCAAACATAACATCCATGACGAGTGGCTTGCCCGGCACCTAGGACAGGAAAAGCGAAATCCATGGCAGCCCTCACATCACTCATGACCCGCTTCTGGCGGGAGAGGACAGCTGGCTAGCTCGAAGCAACAACTTGGAAAAACACCACAGTAGTTCGGATACCAAGGACAACAATGGCAGGTCGCGTCGCCGCAACAAGAATAAACGCCGCGATTAACAAAGTGATAATGCCGGAAGATACGACAAGAATGCGGATTCAGAGGCTCTAAACCCGGTCGTGAAGAAGCCATTCAAAAGAAATACCCAGGGCCCGTCCAACTTGGACCGAATACTCGATCGCTTGTGCCAGATACATGGTACCCCCGAAAAACCAGCCAACCACACCAATAGAAATTGTTGTGTGTTCAAGCAGGCAGGCAAGTTAAATGCGAACTCAATGACAAGGCTGCATAGCTTACGACGAGGAGGAGCCCCCAAGAAATGTAACAATAGAGGATGAAGCGCTTTCCCCCACAAGCTGCGGACGGTGAACATGATATATCGCAACCCACATACCCAAAAAGGAGGCGGAAGCATGCACTAAAAGGGGCGTATATGCGGCGGAGCCAATCGCCCCTAAAGTTCAACCTGTGGTCCTCCTACCCGATCACTTTTGATCGAAGGACCACCCCACTAGCATCCGAACAGCGGATTCGCCGCATTGGTTCTTGACCCAATCATTGATGGATTCCACCTCACTAGAGTCCTCGATGGGCCAGCGTGACGCTGAACCTGCTTTACCGGGATACAAGGTCGCAAAATGGGCATAGACCCCTCAAGGATTAAACCCACAAAGATGACCTTTAAAGGCGTCATTCCAGTGTAGAGGCCAAGCTATGCGAGGCTCCGTTACACTTGAAGTGGTCTTGGGATCCCGTGATAACTTCCGGCGAAGAGTTAATCTTCGACATAGTCCCGTTCATGACGGCTATCATGCATCTTTGGGGCCGAACCGCATTACGGTAAAGTTCAATGCGGTGCCGCTTTTCATATCTCAAGCTCAAGATGCGGGGCCCTCGAGGAGTAATTACGGTCAATGGAAACACCGAGCGCTCTCTCGAGCGGAGGAGCATCTGGCAACCCTAAGCGGCGGAAGTGCAAAGCAGCCTCTTAAGGCAATTCTCGAGTCCGGCCATTAAGCGTCCAGGACACCGCTCAAAAGCGCGCCCGGAGTAACCTAGAGCAAGACCGCCTGGCACGATCCGAGCAAGCGTAGCAATGCGCCCCAACCCCAACCCTCGCGAAATCGCGAAGTCAGTACTACGCGTACATAACTACGCTCTGGAGATACCATGGGCATAAGGAGGAGCACGACCACTCAAGACGCCCAGTGCGACTCAACCGCACTGGGGCTCCCGATTGTGTCATTCTTTCTTCTTCTTTTTCTTACTTTCAGGACTCCGTCTTCCGGAAGCCTGTCCGCACTAGAATTGCCGAACTCACGATGCGTAACAGCCGGGGAAGCGAAAGCTACGTCGAGTGTCCAGTGGTCTCTACTACGAGCATTATACTGTTTTACATACCACCCGCAGCTTACCCCCGGAGGGGACATGTTAAATAGTCCCATCCCTTGCTTACCACACACTATTTGTATCGTTACGCTTTCATTGCAGATATCTTTTTGAATAAATAATACATAGCTTCGCTTATTATTGCATTCCTTTTTCCATATATGTTCATCTATGACATGTTGCACCCGTACACTTTGGTGCGGCCAATACACCAGGGGCTTAAGTACCCCACGAGAATGGTGTGATAAGTCCGAACACTTTCACAAGTGCGGCACCCGAACTTATAGCATTATATGCATCGGCTCCGAATCATGTCTTGGGTCAATAGTTGGGTTTGCCCGGCTCCCATGTTTTGGTACCTTACGTTCCGTTATATCGGCTAAGGTAGCACTGGGAGAACAACTGCGATTGTGCCCCGGTTGAGCTGGGTTGAGCACCTCAGTGGAGAAAGCTAAAACTGACCATCATGATAAGGCGAGAGCTGGTCGCTGTTCGAGTGGTTTTTTCGGGTCCCTAAAGACTTATGCCGCTTAGGCGATGAGCCGCATTGTCCGCCAAAGGCGTGGATAGCGCCCGAACTCGATCTTCCGAATACTAGGGGCTTCGCCGAAATTTAAAATTATAGAATTCTATGGCTAAGTGAGAGTGTTCAAGCACTATAAGTCCAGTTGCCTGGTTCGTTGCATTGAGCGCCTCCCTCGCAGGACCCAAGAATGGGAACAAGAGCGCTCAAGTTTATCCCGAACACCCCAAAGACTTTCGTGGCATGGGGGGCTGAAGCCAACGACTTGCCATCTCTCGATTTGATAAATGGCCGCCTGAAGGTAATATTTTAAATTCTGGCGTTGCTTAGCGCATATGAACAAGTTTTCAGCGATCTGAGGATAACAAATGCGAGTCTATTCAAAATTACATCTTTGGAGCATTCACCCGCTTATCGGTAGGGCACCCTCGGGGCGCCCTCATAATACATTTCGGGCTTGCGATGCTCCTTGCCCACTCGTGGTCCGGCCCCTCCACAAGCTTCTCACCGTCCAGCTTGCCCGGTGCACCTTAAGCAGGCGAGGCCCTCTGAGCACCTTTCGATGCGAACCAGAGCGCTTGATTACTTGATCCATGGACAAGCTGTTCACCACCGCCGCACTAGCACTCGGTAGCTCCGGGCATGGCCTCATTTGGCACAACCGAGCTATAAGGCCCTTCATGGCCTGTTCGGCGACCTTGTGGAGCTCGACCAATTGCTTGATTGGTCGCTCAAGGGCACCGGATGTTCGGCCTCGACATCTGAGACCAAAACACCTTTCTCCGTCGAGCTCCCTCTTCGGCTCGGTAGAAAGCGACAGCGTCGGATACATCTTGAGTAGATCTGCGAAAGGCTCACAGAGCTCGATTCGGGTAAGTAATGTGATAATTGACTTTTACATTCTTGCTTTGCATAAAGAATGCCTTACCACGCCGCTATCTTCTTCATCGCCTCAATTTCACGGAGGGCTTTTTGGGCTTCTGCCTTAGCGGCTTTCGCACTCTCGAGAGCCGAGGCAAGCTCGGACTCTCGGGTCTTGAGTCACGGTCCAAACCCTCGTGTTTTTTTCACGAGAGCACAGAGCTCTTTGCCGTACCTCCGCCAACAAGGCTCCCCCTTCTCTCGCTTCAGTGCGCTCATGGCCGCTTTGTTTCGGCCCGCGGTCACCGCTTCCTTTAGGGTCGCCACCTCGTTCGTGGCCCCTACAATACCCATGTTATTCCTGTCTTTTTTGCAACCAACTCCTTTCTATAAGGTATTACTTTAATAAGGTATTATTTACCTTCTTTGTCCTCGAGCTACTTCTTGGCTTGGCCGAGCTCGTTCTCGGACCGCTCAAGGCTCTCCTTTAATACATTGACCTCCGCAGTAGCGGCCAAGGCAGAGGTCAAAGCAGGCAGCCTGCATTCCCATATTGACATAATTATGTTAGACTCCTGCGTATATCTTTTAGTTCCTTAGTCCGCTTTTCTTTCCGAACACGAACTAAGCATCGAGGGAACCTCTTTGTCTGTCATTAATCTTCTTGCATATATTGAAAACTTACCTCAAAGCCTGTTAGAAGGCTGTTGGTAAGCTTGATCCAGCCCGCTCTTGGCGGATCGAACTTCTGGATCACCGCACTCATAACAATGCGGTGCTCCTCCTCGATGGAGGCGCTATTGGCGCCTCCGATCGCTATCCGGTGCCTCGGTTGGACGGAAGGACACGGGCGTCTTACCCTTCTTCTGAAGGGGCCGCTTGCTTTGACTTCGAACGGCTGAAGGTTCGGTATGGAGTCCGGACAAGGGTCGGGCTTAGGAGCCCACTGGGGTCTTGCTCCCCTCACGCCTGGAGTTCGGGAGGCTGCCTTGTGGCGCCTCCTGCACCACCTCCTCTTGACCAGGCCCCCCGTGGGGCCCCACCTCGGCGTCGGCGGCGGCGCGAGGCGAGGAGGCGGCCGGAAGAAAAGTGCTCTCCACTTGAGACGATTCAGGGACCCAGCTTGACTGACAGCGGCAAGCCATTTTGGGCGGGCTGCATGATTGTTCGGCATTAGAGAACACTATGCACGATAAATAAGAAAAAACCATGGGTATCCTGGACACTTACGATCTCGGCCAGGCTTGGCCCTCGAGGGCCACTCCTCCTCGCCGTCGTTGGGCGTTGGTGGAGACGTCCGGAGGAAGGGTTCTTCCCTTCTTGGACCCTCCGGCCTCCCCGGTCAGGCGGCCTTCCTCTTCTCTTCCCCGCTGGGGAGAGGCTTTTTCCTCCTCCTCAGAGAGGATTCGGCTTGAGAATCGACACCACACAGTGCCGGGAGCTCCTTCGAGTTCCCGTGGCCTCCTTCCTGGCCTTCTTCTCCGACACCACGTGAGGTGCGGAACCAGCAGCCCGTCAAGCGGGCGTCCCATCGGGTCTTCGGCAAAGGAGCCGGACAGTTAATCTGTCCGGGCGTCTTCAACCCGATCTGTCAAAGGATAGGGAGTTTTAGATCCCGCATAGAGTCAAACTATGAAAAAAGAGTCCCATAAAGGGCAAAATAACTTACCTCGCTGGCTTGACGCTCGGCGGAATCCGCGATCTTGATGGCGGATGCGGGAGCTTGGCGCCCTTGGACAACACCTTCCGAGGCATCTTCGTGCGTAGTGTCGAAGAGCCGGCTCAAATTGATCTTGTGCCGGATCGAACTCCCACAAATTGAAGGCCCGTTGCTGGCATGGGAGAATCCGGCGGATGAGCATAACCTGGACGACGTTGACAAGCTTGAGGTTCTTGTCCACCAGGTTCCGGACACAGGTTTGGAGTCCGGCCAGCTCTTCCGAATCACCCCACGTCAGGCCCGTCTCTTTCCATGATGTGAGCCGCGTGGGGGAGCCAGATCTGAATTCGGGGGCCGCCGCCCATTTGGAGTCATGTGGCTCGGTGATGTAGAACCACCCGATTGCCACCCCTTTATGGTCTCCACGAAGGAGCCCTCAAGCCATGTGACATTGGGCATCCTGCCGCCATGGCGCCTCCGCACTCCGCTTGTCACCGCCCACTATCTTGACTTTGACGCTAAAGGTCTTCAACCATAAGCGAAGTGGGGCTGGATGCGAGAGGAAAGGCCTCACACCACGACGATAAACGTCGAGATATTGAGGATGAAGTTTGGGGGCCAGATCGTGGAAATCCAGGCCGTAGTAGAACATGCAGCCCCGGACAAATGGGTGAAGTGGAAAACCTAGTCCAGCGGAGGAAGTGGGTGAGGAACACCACCCTCTCATGGGGCACAGGGGTGGGGATGAGCTGCCCCTTGGTGGGGAGCCGACACGCGATGTCGCCGGACAAGTATCCGGCCTCCAGTCTTGTGATGTGCCCCTCCGTGGCCGGAGGAGGCCATCCACTTGCCTCCCCCCGCCTCCCGACATGGCTGGAGAAGGTTGAGGGGAGATGTGCGGACTCGGTATTTGGAGCTTGAGTCTTGTGAAATGGATGAGCAAAGGAGGAAGAAGGCGTGGGTAAAAGGTGGATCCTTATCCCCTTATATGGACGGACGCAACTAAGTGCCCCCACCAGCACTGGTAAAACTCTCTTATCTTCCAAGCGCCGTAATCAATGGCGCGGTTGGTTACCTACGTCCGTATTGATGAGAATCCGGAATAAGGGGACACGATCTCTGCTTTGACAAGACGCAAGAAGGAAACCGCCGCTAAACGCCACCGAGGCGGTGCCAAGAAAAACGATTCGAACGAAAACTTGGCGTGGCATGATGTCATGCCGCGGAATACGCCAATCAGATTGATTTTGTGTAAATATTATTATCTCTACGGTGTTATGTGGAAATTATTTTGCGAGCCGGACACCGCCCCTTGTGTTCAAAATCTTCTATGAAGTATTCGGAGGAGGAACCCGCCTTGCAATGCCGAAGACAATATGCGCGCCCGGACTATTCGTCATTGAAGCCCCGGTTCGAGGGGAGCTCTTGAGGAGTCCTGGACTAGGGGTGTCCGGATAGCGAACTATCATCTTTGGCCGGACTCCTGGACTATGAAGATACAAGATTGAAGATTTCGTCCCGTGTCCGGATGGGACTTTCCTTGGCATGGAAGGCAAGCTTGGCGATAGGGATATGTAGATCTCCTACCGATGTAACCGACTCTGTGTAACCCTAACCCTATCCGGTGTCTATATAAACCGGAGGTTTTAGTCCGTAGAAACGAACAACAATCATACCATAGGCTAGCTTCTAGGGTTTAGCCTCTCTGATCTCGTGGTAGATCTACTCTGTACTACCCATATCATCAATATTAATCAAGCAGAGTGAGGTTTTACCTCCATCGAGAGGGCCCGAACCTGGGTAAAAACATCGTGTCCCTTGTCTCCTGTTACCATCCGCCTAGACGCACACCCTACCCGAGATCCACCGGTTTTGACACCGACACCTGTTAATCCCCAGCCTCATCCAAGCCCTCTAGCACGCCCAGAGCGCACATTTTGCATCGCAGCAGCATCACCAAACCGCCCGCCGTCTCGCTGCCGCCTCCCGTGCCGTTCACGGCCCTCCCTCCGGACAGCCCAGCGGCGCCCGACCCTCCCTTGCCCTTGAGCCGCCCTGGCCCCTCACAGGCGCCTCTGACGCCACACGTTAAATCGGCCATGGCAGCAAGCGAGCGGCTGCAGCAGCCCTTGCCATGGACGGCGCCGCCCGAGCCACACGCGTGCGCCAGCTGCCCTCTGGAGCAGTCCGAGCTCATCCGCAAGCTCTTCCACTAGCGCACGTTGCCGCCACGTCGCCCTACAACTACGGAACGGCGGTTCGCCGTTCTTATCCACGGCCGCCGCTGGAGCCGACCTTGGCCGCCTATATATAGGAGCCCCCGAGCTCGTCCAGTCCCTCAGGCAACCTCAAGCCGTCCCCCTAGTGCCCCCTCAGCCAGCAAACGACGGAAGGAGGCTTTCTCCCTCGTCTCCGGCAGGTTCGGCCGCCACCATGCTCCGTCTCCGTTCGCCGCGAGCAGGCCCTCCCTCGTCCATCCAGCACCACCACCCGACTCCCCTCGGCTGTGCGGAGCTACCCAGCCTCTCAAACTCTCTCGGGAACCACCATAGCCCAGATCCCCAAATTCACCCGAAGCTGCCGTCCGCCGCGGAGCTCGCCGCCGTCGACTCCCTTCGTCCCCGCCAACCTAGCGACCACTGGGAGGACCACCCTAGACTGGCGGATCCATGCCTGCCCCTGAGTCTCTGGGCGAGAGAGCCGCCAATCGCCGCGACGATTGTCGGAGCCCCGCCTATTCGACTGTAGGAGGAAGGAGGCGGGGCGATCGGGTCAAACCCTGACCAATGGGCCCTGGACCCACTGTCAGTGACCCAGCGCCGGTCCATGCTGGCATTAGTGGAGGCGTAAAACCCCGAGTACGCCTCCTCTGCCCCGGAAGCGTATTCTCATTCGAAACGTTTCCTTTTTCTGTTTTTAATAAAAACAGATTTTTGACTAAACTTTGACTGGCTATAACTTTTTAAATATAAGTCCAAATGATTTGATTCTTTTTCTGTTGTTTCTCAAATTCTGTCTAGTTTATTTTCATATTTATTTGAAAATTTTCCAAACAAATTTTTTGTACTGTTTTGAAACTATGTCTTAATTTGAATATTTTCAAAAATAGGATTTTGTAGAGAGAAGAAAACTTTCAAAAGTTTTGGAATACACCCTGTCTCTCCACAACTTGAAGGCAAGCATTCTGAACCCTGGCATAATATTTTTGTGTATTGTTGGATACTTTTACAACACCCCTCGTCCCGGAGTTTCGTTATTTCATGCGATGATGTGATCATACGCATGAGTGCATAATGAAGATTCTTTGCTGTTGGAAATGGATACGTTGTGATAGTAATCACCATCGTATGCCTTTCATGCATACCGGAAAGACTCCGGGAAAGCCTCTGTCTTGGGTAGACACGAGCTTGTCTCTAATTCCTCGTCGAGACGGTTGTGTCTGGTATGGCATGATGAGGTATGATGAGTGGTGATTCACATGCATTGGTTGAAATATATTGGTTATGCTAATCGTGCAGGAAATACTTAAACCTCCTGAGTGGAAGCCTTAGATCGAGTCTTGTTCCAAGAACCCCCATACTTGTTTCAGACTACCACTTGTCCACTCGCTGCGGGTAGGGTGCAGTTCGATAAGTTGTCAACCCCTTTCTTGGCACACACCGCATGTAGAGGCCATGGTGGAAGATACGGCTGCATCCGGTAGGCGTGCCACCCTGGTCCGGGGCATGGGTGTTTCGGTTGGGACCGAGAGGGGGCACCCTTAGTAGCGCTTGCTGTATAAATTTGATCCCATGCTAATCGAGGTTGTAGCCTCCCACTTAGAGTTTTGCTTGACAGGTGTAAGTGGGTGATTCGAGACCATAATCTAGTTAAGCTAGTGTCTGCGGTCAGGTGTGTTTTCGACTAAAAGACCGTAAATGGAATTAGTCCCGATGGACTAACGAAATCCGTTACTCGTGGGTAAAGAGTACACCCTCTACAGAGGTTACATCTATTCGAATGGCCGTGTCCATGGTTAAGGACTACGATGCAGGATGGGTCAAGTGTCGGTCTTAGTGTCGGTCTTCTAGAGGAGAAATCGCTAAACCGTAACATGGCTCATGACTTGTGACTTATGATGATTATGATTATTATTATTATGGACTAACCCGTTATATTATTTGAATTATTGAGTATCCCCAGGGGACGGTTCTACCTCACGGATATTCACCGTGATTATTTTCTTATAAGCCCTTTATGTGGTGTCGCTCAGACGCCCGACTGTGGCATGATTGTTATTTATTTACTTTATAAGCCCTTTATGTGGGTTGCTCAGACGCCCGACTGTGGCATGCTTGTTATTTATTTACATTATAAGCCCTTTATGCGGTGTCGCACAGACGCCCGACTGTGGCATGTTTGTTACTTATTTCACTTATGCGCTCTTTATGTGGTGTCGCTCAGACGCCCGACTGAGGCATGCTTTATGTTATTATCCTTTCGAGGCGTGCATCAGACACCCGATCGGGCATTCTATTTCTACTCTCTGATTGCATAATCATATTTTATATGAATAACTTGCTTACGTGCATCATGGATTTTATTTTATGACCGACGTTGTGATCATAGAATATTTCAAAGGCATGATTATCTTTTGTTATGTTATACCCGTGTTCATAATGTTTGCGAGTACATTCAAAGTACTCCTTTGGCTTGCCCACAGCTATTGTCTTGGCCAGATTTCTTGCTTGGAGAGGAGCGTTGCGATGTCAGCCCCGGAACCTGCAGTGGTGACAATGACCTACATGAAGATAGGAGTTATCATGGTCAGCTGTTCCTATGGGAAATGGAGCCCCATGGACGCTGATGGACCACAAACCGCTTCCGCCATCAACCACTAGCAACCTTGTGTTGTACTCATAGGCCAGAATGGTCTTGTACTACATATTGTGTACTTTGCTTGGAGTTTCTGTATCAAGTTGGTGTCTCATCAGCTAACAGTAATCCTGGGGCTGGTGAGCACAAGGGCCATTTTCTGGGAAATGATATCCCGAAAGTCCGGTCCTCACAATTCTTCCATTTCGGTCATACCGAGATCACTAAGTTGATCTAGGTTTTCTATCTCGGTGCAACCGATTTGAACTTTTCGGTCACACTGAGTTGCAGTAACCGCTTGCGATTCTGCATCTCGGTGCCACTGAGTTGTTCCACTCGGTCACACCGACAGGGTCGGGATATATAAACCCACGGGCAAAAATTTGGAAACTTTCTCCAAACTCTTTCACCACAAGATAGCCCGCCTCGCCTCGAGGTCTCCGGATGATCACGTCTGCTTGCCGCCACCCACCTCCTGCCAGCTGGTCTCCACCACCGTCAATCGGAAATCATCCCCACCGTTGCTGCCAGAAGCGAAGTTCATCGCTGAACTAGGGTATGGACTCGATCACTGCTATCCCCGTCCGATTCCTAGCACATTGTGTTCAACATGAATCTTGCCACGATTGAAACTATTCTGTCTAGTCAAAACACTCCGTAGATTAGAGATGAATTGAAAATTTAGGGTTAGGTTTCCGCCGAAACCATCTCGGACCCACCGGGTTGTAGAACTCAGTTCCACCAATTCGGCTAAGGCCATTGCACATGTGGTTCTCGGTCTGACCTAGAATTGCAAATCATTGTGACCGAGTTTAGGACTTTGTGAAACCCTAGCGATGCAGGTGCCACTGAACTGCGTGACTCGGTCTCGACCGAAAGTTCACTAGTTTAGGTTCCAAAAGCTGCCGGTATCACCGAAGTTTACAAATCGGTAGATCTGAAATGCTTCTCGTGGAAAACTAAACTAAGTTTTTGACTCATTCTTTTGCAAAAATCTACGTATTTTGTGATGCTCATCCACTCTATCTCATCTATATCTATTCACGTGGTCTGCGATTAATTGGTTGCAATATGTCCCATCAGTAGTGATAGCCAGAACAAGTCAGAGGAGAAGATTCAAATGAGAGAGAGCAATAGTCCCTCTAGCAGCTCCGATGAGAGGGTAGCGAGAGCACACCCAAAGAACTTACCCAAAGCAGCCACCAGGACCAGAAGGAAGAGAACCTCAGAATCTGAGGATGAAGACTATGTGGCTGTTGAGGATGAGGCTGTTTCCAAGAAAAAGGTGCTGAAGAAGGAGTATGGCACAGCTGCTACCACCAAGCCTGGTATGAAGACCAAAGTACCTGCCAAAAGGATTCCCATGTCTAAAGCCAGAGCCTCCACTCAAGCATCTTTGGAATCTGAACCCAAAGAGACTGCTGTAGAAGGGAAGAAGAGGAAGGAAAGGGTCAAGAAGACCATAACTAGAGTTATTAGAAAGCCTTCCATGACGGAAGAGGAGGACGAAGAAGAGGTTGCTGCACCAGCACCCAAGGCTCAGAAGCTTATGGGTGATGCTATCAGGCTAGGGGCTGCATCATCAAAGCCCAAAGAAGCACCCAAAGCTACCTCCAAACCCAAGACTGTACCTAAGAGGAGTACCAGGAACATTCCAATTGCCGAGAAGAACAAGGCCCCAAAGTGCTGGCTAAACTTCTTGTCAAGAAGAAGGTGATGAGACACATGTCTTGAGAAAATTGAAGCCAAAAATTCCAGATCATAATGATGCTCATCCTGTAGCTGAAAACATGAAGATCAGGAGAGACTCAGGATTGAGGCTATGGAGAGAGTCTGATCCATATGCCACCTGCAGGAGAATCATTGCTGACTACTGTGTTCCACACAAAGGAACAAATGATTTCTATGAGACATTGTTGTTGGACAAGAAGCCAATAGTGTGTGACATGAGGTGGGTTGACTGGACCTACATGCAGGAGAATGAAGAACACTATCACGGTGTTTATGACGGTTTCGATTAACTTGTGGAGTGGCGAGACTTTGTTGGGCGAGAAGCTCACAAAGTGGAATGAGGAGCTCATAATGCAATTCTACTTCACAGCAGACTTCTATCCAGATGGCAGGATAGTATGGATGTCTGAAGGTACTAGGTACCAATCATCTATTGAAGAATGGGCCAATCTGATCAATGCACCTAAGGAGGAAGAGGATGACTTGGATGTCTATGCCAAGAAGAAGATGGATCACAACTCTATAGCACATATGTACAAGGAGATCCCAGATGCTACTATAGAATCACACAAGTTTGGATCAGTACATTACCTTCTGTCAGGACTGCCAACCATTAACTGGATCCTCAAGCACACTCTCTTGCCCAAGTCAGGTGATCACAACATGATCAGAGGCCATGCAATAAATCTGCTACACTTATTTTATGCGCCCACGTGTTCAAGGTCATGAGCCTTATAGTTGAGACTATCAAGAGGACAGCTGCTTGACCAAAGAGGAGTTGTGGATATGCCCCACAGATCCGTGGAGCTGATTAACTCCAATATGGGCACAGGCACATACTTGTTGGACACGGAGCACATGCCTATCTATCCAGACTTTGAGGACAACCATGTGGTTATGGATGAAGATGAACCATCTTTAGTGCAAGCTCAAGCTAAGAAGGAGAAGGCAAGGACTGAGAAGGCTGCCAAGATGCCAACGATGGAAGAGGCATCTCTGTACTTTTTGAAGAGAAAACAGGATCAACTTGGCTAATTGATTGCATCCACTCTGAGGATTGAGAAGGGGCTGGCCACCTTGACTCGAAACCAGGAGAGCGTGGAGAGGATCATGGAGCAGAAGTTCTATGACATGGATGTGAATGTCACAGAGATCCAAATCCGTTGTTGAGCAACTTCAGGATGATATGCAGGAGAGGAAGGGAAAGTCAACCACTAAAGGCATTTGCGGAGTGCCTAGAGCCTCAGAGATCAGCCGCAAAGGCTGCGATGCAGACACGAGCCACTTCATACGCTACCATGTGCCCAAAGTGCCACTCAGCTCCAAAGCACCCACTCCACCAGTTCCATCTACATCAACTGATGCTTTGGCCCTTGGCGTGCTCGCCTACACCACCACCCCAAGATCAAGCCTGAGAGACGATTTAGTACTATGCATTTTCTATGAACTTTTGGTAACTTGTTGCCAAAGGGGGAGAAAAATGTATAGATCATAGGCTTCGAGAGAGAGTGTTGCTTTTTATTCTCTCTTGCTTTGGTGGTTGAACTTTGTTTGCTTGTTTGAGATACATTATGTCTGTGTGATACTTGGGTGATCATGTGTTTGATCATATCCTACATTTATGCTTGTTGGATGACATTATCCTTTTTATCTCTATATGATCATTCACTTTGCTTGGTGATGAGTGCATGTATTCAATTATTATCATTTTGAGCGCTCCACCAAGATGTATGTGACATGGAAGAGTAACCCATGAGCCTGACTTCTTGTGCATTTGCAGTCCAAAGCAAATCTTAAACTATGCACAAATTGAGGGGGAGCTCTTGCTTATCACATACTTCTCAAAGCGACAATGTTTTTCACTCTTATTATCATTTGTCGAAGCTTTGATCTACATGTTGTCATCAATTACCAAAAAGGGAGAGATTGAAAGTGCAACTATCACTGGGTGGTTTTGATAATTCCTAACAACATATAGCTCATTGAGCTAACATTATTCCAAGATGAATATTTCAGGAAAAGCTCAATGAATGGCATGGCATGGATGATGTAAGTGCATCTAGTGCGCCTTAGTGATTTTGGTGTATTGAAGACTTATAGGTTAAGGGACTAATGTGTTTATGAGTGTACACAGGTCTATAAGTGTATGAGGAGTTTGATATTTACAGAGAAAGTCGACCCCTAAAATGAAGTTCTTCGATTGAAGACTTTGATATTGAAGACTTTCTGAAGACTTTGAAAGTGAAGAAATTGGTGTGACCTTGAAGACTTGGTATTCATTTGAGGAACATGAAGCGTGAAGACTTTTGTTTTCGTAGTTTCTTTTTCTCTTTCTTGAGTCATAGGAAATACTAAGGAAAAATTTCCATGTGATGCTCAACTCAAAATCCTACACCTACCAATCCCTTCGAGTGAAGCCATTGGAAATCTCATACAGTTACCAATTTCTTCAAATGTGAGAGGCGAAGTTCTTCCGCGGTCACCGAGGAATTTGTTCTGACTGAGGAGTTAGGAATTCGCCAGTGCGGATTGCCTACACAGTGAGGAACATGATAGCCCTGAGGAATTTGAACCTCAAATTTCCGACCGTTGCTGTGCTACGCGCCAGTTGTCCCAAAATATCTTATCCACCTAACGGTCATATCATTGAAGGGCATTTATGTCTTATCATGTCGGGCTGCTCCCTAGGCTATAAATAGCCGCCCCCTACAACCACGAGCTGGTTGGCTGCTCCGAGAGAACTTGACACTTGTCATTTGAGAGCAACCCATCCTCCGAGGACTTTGAGCGAAAATCATCGAGTGAGGAAAACCCAAACCAAAACCCAAACACCTACAAACCCAAAGTGATTGAGCATCTTTGAAGAGATTGATCCTGCGTGGATCCGACGCTTGTTACCTTTGAAGATCGTGCTTCTTCCGCATTTGTTAGGCGTCATGGTCTAGAGCATCCAAGAGGAATTGTGGATCGCCGAGTGACCAAGTCTGCGGAAGGTTTGGAAGTCGCCTCAAGACTTACCACGAGTGATTGGAAGAGGTCTGTGTGACCTTAGTTCAAGGAGAATACGGTGAGGACTTGGTGTCCTGAGCTGCGTGCTTTCAGCATTTGGGTGTCCGGACTGTGTGTCCTCGAGTTTAAATACTCACCGCTTCCAACCAGACGTATAACCGAGACAGCAGCTTGGAACCGGGTCTACCAAATCATTGTCTTCACCAACCTTACTAGTTCTATTTCCTCAACTCTTTCATTTCCTCATTACTGTGTTGAGTGATTGTTCATATCTGTGTTTGAAGACTATGACTGAAGACTTTCTCAACTTCCTCAGTTCAATTTCTTCAGTCTGTTTGTCTTCATCTTGTGTTATCCTGTGATTACGCTTTACGTACTCTGTGCTTGTCTTCATTTCATCATGATGACCATGCTTGTAATCTGTTATGCTTACTCTTGAGTACTTATTCGCTGCAAGTAGTTCTTCGCTAAGGAATTTCCTCACCGCAAATTCACGTTGAAGAATTCATAAAATCACCTATTCACCCCCCTCTAGTCGATATAACGCACTTTCGATTGGTATCGGCGAGGTACTCCTTGTTACGTGTGATTTTGGTTTAACCGCCGAGTTTTAGTTATGTCGACCGCAGTATGAAGAAAGTGACATGCCCTATCTTTGACGGTCATGATTATCCCAAGTGGAAGGCCATGATGTGGAAGCGCCTCATGGCAATGAATAGCGAGCTGTGGACTGTCACTGAGATTGGTCTTACTGATCTATGCAAGACGGTGAACGCAGATGATATTCGCAAGTACACTCGACTTGACATCATGGCGAAGGATATCATCTGTTCCTGCCTATCTAGAGATGAATTCAGGCGCATTATGCATCTTTGCAATGCAAAGCTTATCTGGGACCGAATCTCTGAAGTCTATGAAGGTCATCGAACTCGTCATGATCCCTGGTTTGAGGATTTCAAAGAATCACTCAAAATGATGACTTTCGAACCAGATCCATCATCTTCTACACCATGCCTCATGGCAAACGGTATCAAGGTAACCGAATGTTCCTCATCCGAGTTTAGTGACGATGAATCTGATGATGATGAATCTGATGATGATATTGAACCTAGTTATACCGAACTTGTTTGCATTGCCACTAAACAACAAACGGCCTTGGAAAAGGTTCAAAACATGCTAGACAAAAGTGATGATATGTTGGGTGAAGAAATGGATCGCACTAAAGCCTCGATTGAAAATCTTCAGAGACTTGATCTAGGTTTGATAGCCTTCAAGGTCATCATAACACTCTCTTGTCGATCATGAGAAGCTTTCTTATGAATTTCTTCAAAGAAAGCAAGATCTTGAGAAGCTAAGAGTGAGTTATGAAGATCTTCGTAGGAGCGCTGATTCATTGCTAGCTCAACAAATCAGCGCTTCTCGTGAAGAATTTGTTCCTCCATGCTTAAAGTGCATTGAACGTGAATCGCTAATTCTTCACACGAATGTTCAAATGCTTCAATCGTTAAAAATTCTTCTCATGCCTCTCGCTATCACTAATTCCTCATTCGAGGACATTGCCAAGATTACCGACAATGCAGGGTGAAGGAATTGTACATGATAGGCATGTACAAAAAGCCTCAAAGGGCATCAGACTCTTTGTGATGTGCTTAAAAGCAGATCCTCAACAGAACCCTAGGAAAGAGGGTATTGCCTTTGAGAGGAAACTCAATGTCGATGGAACATATTGGAAGCCCGAGTAGTACCCCAAAACCTCATGGGTTGCTTTGCAAAGGGACCTCCAGTTGCTCCATCTAACTTATCCGGCTTTACATGTGAATCTCCTCATTCTTCCGATGAGTCATTTGACTCAACTATAAACTGCTCAAAAATCGTAATGGTGAAGTATTTGCTAGATATGTTGGCACTAATCGCAAGAACGGCTCTCCTATGAAAAAATCTCGGTTCCCAAAAGGTGCCTTGACAGCCTTCGTGTGAATGTCCTCATGACACCACACGTGAAGAATAGGAACCCCAGATCAAATTCTTCATATGGATCCAAGTCCTCATACACGGACCAAATTCCTCACGTGGATCAAATTCCTCAAAAGGATCAAAGTCCTCATATGATTATCATCGTATAACAACTCTGTTTCGCGAGGGTAGAGCTAAGGAGCTATGAATATGTGCATTATTCTTCAAACCATTATGTTCATAAGTCCTCGAAGAATTCCTCCGCTTATTCATATGCTTACCCTAACCCCTCTTATGTGAAACGAAATGGTTTGGCTTCTCCGCCACCATTCTCGTATGGTGCTCGCAGAGTGATGAACTCTTTGCCACCCCTTCAGATGTGGGTGGTGAAGAAAAGAACTAATCTCTTCTCGCAGGGTCAGGTCTCCAGACGTGCTTTAACGCCTCAAGAATTTCTTTGGGGCCCCACGAAATTTCTGAAAGGACGCAGGCTAATCATGTAGAAAAAGAACCTTCATTTCACACGCCCTCATACCGCTATATCTGCTTTTCTTGCTTGATAAATTTCATCTCGATGAATCTGATATCATATTCTTCATCGATGAAGTATATGAGTTTGTAAGTTGCACTAATTCATCTGCAGGATGATCAACCCAAAGCCACTGAGTGGGTCCTCGATAGTGGATGTACAAATCACATGACCGGTGACAAGAACCTATTGATGGATGCTCCTTTATCTCCATCGCATCTGAAGCATATCATCATTGTCGACAAAGGCAAAAGTCGGTATTATTGGGTCTAGGTAAGGTTGCGATCTCAAGGACATACACATGGACAAAGTCATGCTTGTTGAGTCCTTAGGATACAACCTCATGTCTGTCTCAATGCTTTGTGATCTAGATATGGTTGTTGTCTTTGGCAAGTATCGATGTGTTGTGGTTATGGAAGCTGACCATTCCAAAGTCTTCGGAGGCTTTAGGAGAGGAGACTTGTATATTGTTGATTTCTCTACAGGACCACAACCAGCCGTGTGCCTACTTGCAAAAGCTTCGTAGAGAAAGGGCTATGGCATCGACGACTTGGTCACGCTGGCATGAGGAATTTGCACACGCTTGCGAAGAAGAAGCATGTCATTGGCATTGAGAATGTCACATTCCTCAAGGATCACTTGTGTGTAGCCTGTGAAGCTGGAAAAATAACCAAGGCCAAGCATCCAAATAAGACTATCATGACCACTACTCGACCATTCGAATTGCTTCACATGGACCTCTTTGGTCCTAATCATTACTCAAAGAAATCACTAATGATGCATCTCTATATGGCTTTGTTATTGTTGATGATTATTCTTGTTACACATGGTTACACATTGTTACTTACAAACATGAAGTGTAGGAAGTCTTCAAACGATTTTCCTCGAGGGCTTCAACCAACTTTGGTGTGAAGATCAAGCACATCAGCAGTGACAATGGAACTGAGTTCAAGAATTCTGGTCTTGATGACTATCTTGATGAACTTGGTATTACTCATGAGTTATCTCGCTCCTTATACTCCTCAACAAAATGGCGTCGTGGAGCGCAAGAACGTAACTCTTGTTGAAATGGCTCGCACTATGCTTGATGAATACAAAAGCGCCTCGTCGTTTTGGATTGATGCAATTGATACTGCGTGCCACATCATCAACAAAGTATTTCTTCACAAATTATTCAAGAAGATCGCCTATGAACTCCTCACTGACAAGAAACCCAATGTGAGTTATTTCAAAGTCTTCGGTGCTAAATGTTGGATTAGAGATCCTCATCACAATTCTAAATTTGCAACCGAAAGCACATGAGGGTTTTATGCTTGGTTACGGAAAGGACTAGCACATCTACGTAGTCTTCAACAATGTTCTTACAAGATTGTTGAAATCAGATGTGCGGTTCGATGAAACTAATGGCTCACAAAGAGAGCACCTACCTTCCTGATAGATGAATCAGCACCCGAGGATTCTATCAAGTTCAAGGCGACCGAGGATGTCATTCCTACTAAAGAATCTGTCAAGAATTCATTCCAAAAGCGTGAAGAACGTCGAACCGATGCACCAAGACAATGCTGAAGAAAATGGTGTCAAGAAAATGCTGATCAAATTCCTCGACGACAACGAAGCTCATCCTCGCATTGCAAAAGAAGTGCAAGTTGAAAATATCATCGATGACATTGAAGCACCAGTCCTCTCACACGCTCAAAAGCTTCACATTTATCTAACTTTTGTGGGCACTATGCTTTTGTCTCTATCACAGAGCCAACTAAGGTAGATGAAGCATTTACGGAGCCCGAGTGGATTCAAGCTATGCAAGAAGAATTACATCGAGTTCGAGCTCAATAATGTCTGGAACTGGTCAAACGTCCGAGATCCTCGCAAGCATAATATCATTGGCACAAAGTGGATCTACCGCAACAAGCAAGATGAAAATGGCCATGTGGTGAGGAATAAGGCACGACTTGTAGCTCAAGGCTACACACAGGTTGAAGGAATTGATTTCAATGAAACTTTTGCACCTGTTGCTAGACTTGAGGCTATTCGCATATTACTTGCTTATGCTATCCATCATGACATCATTTTATATCAAATGGATGTGAAAAGTGCATTCCTCAATGGTAAGCTTGAGGAAGAAGTATATGTTTCTCAACCCCTGTGTTTTGAAGATCCAAAGAATCCTGACAAAGTCTTCAGACTCAACAAGGCCCTCTATGGCCTCAAGCAGGCCCCTCGGGTGTGGTATGATACATTGAAGGAATTCGTCATGAAGAATGGCTTCACACCCGTGATGAATTTGCCTATAAGATGAGTGAAGAATATCAAATGTCTATGATGGGAGAGTTGAAATTCTTCTTAGGTCTTCCAATTCGTCAAATAAGAATGGCAAATACATATCTCAGGAGAAATACCTCAAGGATTTTCTGAGGAAATTCGACATGAAAGATTGAAAAGGCTTCAAAATTCCTATGCACACAAATTTCCATCTATGAACTGATTAAAATGGTATTGACTTCGATCACAAGGTATACCGCTCCATGATTGGTTCTTTATTGTACTTATGTGCAACTAGGCTAGATATAATGCTTAGTGTTTGCATGTGTGCCCGATTTCAAGCTACACCAAGGAATCACACCATAAGGTCAGTGAAGCATATTCTTCGATATCTAGCTCACACACCAACACTAGGATTATGGTACCCCAAAGGGCTCACTTTTTGATCTCATTGGATATTATTCTGACCACTATTCTCGGTGATCGTGGTGGACCGCAAGTCAACATCTGGTACTTGTCATTTCCTCGGACGATCTTTTGGTCCGTTGGTCCTCGAAGAAGCAGTAACTGCATGATCACCGCTTCATCGCGGAAGCCGAGTACATTGCTGCCGGTTCTTGCCGTGCTCAAGCTGCTATGGATGAAGCAAACTCTCAAGGACTACGGCATCAACGTGAAGAATGTGCCTCTCATCTGCGACAATGAGAGTGCCATCAAGATTGCTCACAACCCTGTTCAAGACTCAAAGACAAAGCACATTCAGATTCGCCATCATTTTCTTCGCGATCATGTGTTGAAGGGCGACATCTCCATCGAGCATGTGAAGATCAAGAACAGCTAGCCGATATCTTCACAAAGCCCTTGGATGAGAAGAGATTTAGCAAGTTGCGGTGTGAGCTAAATATCTTAGAATCTTCGAATGTTCTTTTGAAAAGGACACTCATCCTAACACTTATGCAAAATTGATGACTTAGATGTGCGATACATGAAGAAACCTTTTCTTCAATCAATGAAGAACAACACTCTAAGTGTGAAGAAATTAATGAAGAATTTGATTCTCGTAACCCCTCGACAATTGTACGCGGTGTCTGAAATCATCATTCTTATACGGTGGGTCACACCACCACCAAAGTTGAAAATCTTCAATTTGAGTTTTTCCTCAGTTTTGAAATTCTTCAGTTTTTTTAAAATTCTTCAACTTTGCAAAATCTTCACTGGTTCCGTCGTTTTTCTTCATTGGCTGTATATATATGGGTTTATGTCCTCTACAACATTCACTTATGGCTATTTCTTCAAGTTGCATTTTCTGCTAAGTGAATGTGATCGGACCCGTCCCCCTCTATGCTATACTCAACCCAATCTATTCACAAATTCTTCATGTGCGTTCTATTTGAAACTCGTTCAAAATCTTCACTGTGTCCTTGTCACCTGAAGAATTTGCGAACTGAAGTTTTAACTTATCCTATCCAAAATTTTCGGTTTTGCCGCTCAAACCGTTCCGCATCCCATGATAGACTTATCTATTCACCCACGATCTAACACGATCTCCACTTTTCAGCACATGGGTGACACATGTCATGCGAATGAGAAGGGTCAGGGGCACATTCATCCTAAATCTTTGGGCGAACAGTTTTTCACTGCGACTATAAATACCCCCTCACCCCTTCCTCACTTCTATTACTCCGCTCGATCTCTCTCTCCGCCGAGCTTCTACTCAAACCCTAAGCGCTGGCCCTTCTCCATCGTCGCCGGTGAGGAAGAGCTTCTGCCTCGACCTGCGTCGTCGTACTCGCTCGACGCGGAAATCTTCACTCTGCCGCCACCGTAGCCGCCTTCCTCCGCCGAAGTTAGGACGTGGAAGATCTGAACCAGCGAACTTCAAATCTATACTTCCCAGTTAAACGTGTTCTTCACCAGTAATTAAAAGTTACTTTTATTGCTCGCTTTGATTCTCAAGCTTTCTGAAAATCTTCAAAGGTGTTTATTCTTCAAATCCTCACACATATGAACACCACACGCCATATGCTCTTGATTCGCTTTCTCTAAGCATCATTTTTCTTCAAGATTCCTCAATTGTGTGGATCCTCGATCTATACAACTCGAACCTAAGACAAAGAACGCTTAGTGAAATTCTTCAAGGCTCATCTGGTCAAATTCCTCAAACTTGTTCTTTTGAAAAACCTTCCGAGAACGCATATGACCTCTCCAAATTCCTCGCAACTACACTCTGTTCACAGTACTCATGTCCGTCTGCTGAATCACTAGGTTCTCATCAACTTAACTCATTTGCAGCATTCCTCGAAGAAAAGTTGCATACTTCTTCAGAGAATTCATTGTTCAAATTCCACAACTCAAGAATATGGCGCATTTGGAAAGAAGCCACGAGAAAGGAGGAAAGAGGCCCGAGGTCATGACTACTTTTTAAATAATTGAGGACATCTATGCTGACTATTGCACACCTGATGAGGCCAAGTTCGGAAAGGAGAACAAAAATCAGCGCAAGGTGCACATACAGAGGATAGAAAGGAGATGGGCAAGAGAATGGAGGGAGTACAGGTATGTGACTCCAAAGTATATGAAGAAATTCGCACTTAATCCTCCATGCCCAAGAGCTCCATTGGCACTTTGGCCAAGAAAGCCACCCCACCAAAGATCAAGCGTGGTGAGGATTTTCTGAAGAATGGGCCAAGCGCCAAGCCAAGTTGGCAAGACAAGCCAAAGAAGCGGTGAGGAAATTCAATGAATACTCATACTGCCATTGCTGCCATCGAGGCCTCTGTCAAGCCTAGAAAATCAATGGCTAAGAAGCCCGCGCACAAGCCAAGTGCTTCACCAACAAAGTGCCCTCACGGCCAAGTTCCTCAAGCAATGCCCTCACGGCCAGATCTTCAAAGCCCTCACGGCCAATTCCTCATGCTGCTCCTGCTCCTTCAAAATCCTCGGCTCCTTCTCCAAAGTCCTCACCATTCTCCGGCAAAGTCCTCAAGACTGTGTGCATCCGCCACGTGCCAAAGGACTGCAGCATCTCTATTGCCTCTGGTGTCTCGCCAGTTCCTCACCAGCAACAAATTCTTCATCCGCCCCACTCTGCAAGACAAAGGCAACAGCTAGACGAGGTCCTCGGCCAAGTCCAAGAAGAAACAGGTTGCCTTCCAAGTGCCATCTCGACGATGAAGCCGATGATGATGAACTTGCGTAAATCATCGAGAGCAGAACAAGAAAGGGCCACTAGGAGCCAAAGGCACACTGCGTACATCGCTATTGGATCCAAAAATCGATCCTCGATTACATTGATCTCCCGACACGAGGACCCAAACACTCCTATGCCTGATTTCAAATTGACTCCTGGCCAAAGTCACATGCTGACCCACTTCATCTCTGAAGATAAATGGAAATTTGAGAAGGCCAGTCAGATCAAGAAGGCTCAGCCAGAAAGAGAAGTTCTCGAAGAAAACGTTGTCATAATGACAACCGATGAACTCATCAAGATTCGGGCCTGAAATCAAAGCCCTCAACGATGACTTCGATGCTTATTATGCTGATTGGCAAGGAGCCAAAGTCAGATTTGTTAAACCGACCGAGAAGTTCACCAATGTTGCAGCTCCAGCATAGCAGGGGAAGTTCCTCAGTGAAGCCTCCGCTCAGCCCTCTTGAAGAACATGCCAAGACCCGATGACTTTCAGCTGCTGAAGAAAATGCTAGTTCCAGGGCTAATGACTCCATTCTAGCCATTGAAGAAATTGCCGTGGCATCCACTAGTGGTGCGCTCGAAGAAAATGAAGAAGTCGAGCAAATGCATGAGTTGCTACCAAGAAAATCAATCGATTCCTCGGCTCCTCCTGCCTACACCAACTCCTATCCTTCCTTCTCGCATCAGATGTGAAGAAGACCAAAGGCTGCCAGAGCGAAGCCAAGTGTGAAGAAAAGGAAAGCATCACCGCTTCAGATTCTTCAAATTCGAAGAGAATGAAGCCTATGACCAGCTCGCTTTGAAAATCCTATTGATGCCGCTCCGATCTCCACCATGCCATCAAAGGACCTTGTTCCTTTTGGTGAAGAATATGTGATCCCTAAGCGGATCTGATGAAGAAAATCGATTCTGGCCGCTTCGTCAGAAAGCAGATTGATGAAGAAATTGAAGTGGATGCGATCCCTTCTACACTGCTGTATCCTCACCAATGCCTCAGTTCACAACTGAAGAGGCTGGTGTTGAAGAAATTGAAGATGAAGACGTGGATATTGGAAGCACTACGCCAGTGATGAATGATGACTTTTGGGAAAGTCAGCACCCCAATTCTCCACTCTTCACCCCACTACAACAAATTCCTCAGTCCCCTGCACCAACTGTTCAAATGGGCTCTGAAGAAACTCATCCCACCTCATCTGTGCATGAAGAAATTCCAGCCACTAGTGCTGAAGAACCTCTTCTTCACTTGATCATAATGACAACGCAGATGCAAGAATCAAGAGGAACTGAAATTCCTCGACTGAAGAACCTGATATTGTGATTCCCGAGGTTGTGATGCAACTCACCGACACTCCTATGCCCAAACCAAAGGATCCATTCTCACGCAAGCAAAAGTTCAAGGTCAAGATTTCTTTAGCGAGCATGTGTTCTTCACTGAATACAACCCATATGACTCTGCTCGCATAAGGAAGAGGCGTTTCTGGATTGCTAGTCAAGCTAATTTCTATTCCTCAGTGCTATTCAACAAAGACAAAGTCTTCGATCATGCACACATTCCTCACGTGGACATGGAATCTCTACATTAACTTCGAGCCGATCCTGAGTGTTCTTCACGATGCTGGATTGCTAAACTTCTGCACTGACATATGTGATTGGAATGAAGAACTCATTCTTCAATTCTATGCAACACTGCACATCACAGTAAATTCTGAAGATGTGAACTCATGGGTGCTGGACTGGATGTCAAAAAATACTCAATACAAGGCACCAACAACTGAATTGCTTTGTGCCCTCCCACTCAGTCCTCCCCTTGAAGGTGCTCGTTGCGTCTACAATGAACCTGAGCTTACAAATCATTATATGCAAGTGCTGATGAAGCCTTTGAAGCCAGGGCAGGCCCCTCGAACCAAATTCCTCATCAAGGAATTACTGTATGTGCCTCGGACTGTCTATCGCATTCTGACGAAGACAATGAGTCCTATCAAAGGCCACGACTCAAATGATGAAGAAGTCATTGGCATCATGAAGAATATGCTTTTCAATATCATTCATGCCGTTCCCGTCAACTTCTATGATTTCTTCATGAGGACTCTGGCGAATATTGCTATGTCACCATTTGAGCTGAAGCCTTATGCACCATGGATTATGAGGTTCATCAGGACAAGGTCTTCACTCAATTACAAGGCTGATACTCTGAACCACTGCAGCTACTTGCCTCCGATTGAAGTCCTCAAACGGCCATTTTCCTCAGTTGATGACAAAGGCAAGGCAACTGCTGTGATAGATGAAGGCATTCGTCCATTGGATGGTCAATTTCGCAAGGCTGCATCCTACTCCACCAATGATGACTCTGCCACACATGACTTCGCTGCCAACAACTCGCCAAGCAAAATCCTCAAGCCACAAAGACCTGTGGTGATGACCGATCGTGAGTTACTCCTTGGTCTTCATCGAAAGTTGATTGCAATCATAAATGGGTCAAGCGTCAGCTTGGTTCAATTCTTCACAACATGACTTCAACACACAATGCAAGGAAGAAAACCAATACTACCTCCATGAAACCTTCAACCGTGCACTGGCTGTTTTGTCTCATGTCTACAACGAAGAAGATCTGAAGAAAATGGGTCCAAGGAAGAATTTGATTGGTCTGCACCTCCTCCAGAAATACAAGAAGGTCAAAGTTCCTTCCTTGGTGGCTAGCTCTTATTCTTCATCGCCGACAATCGATGAAAATGAAGACTTGGACGACACTACTGGCTGGCCCTACTACGACAACCGACCCGGCAACACCGGGCGCTCCTCCATCAACTTGATTTTCTTCAGTAGGCGTTGGTCCTCGGTTTCAATCCTTTTGGTCATTCGATGACAAAGGAGAAATTTGAGTTAGTCTTCAAGCGGGTCTATTGTATGGGCGTTTTTTTTTGCTAAGTTACAACTCTCGTTCTTCTGAAACTTTATTGGATCGAGTTGTAATCTTAAACTCGATGGTGCTCTGATACTTTTGATGTGTTCCTCTGCATGCTTATTCCTCATTTTATGTAATAATCGCATGCTGAATTACATCAGTCACCATATTTCATCATGCATTTCAAATTCTTCATATTATATGTCAAATGCATGTATGAATTACAAGATATAGGGGGAGATCTCCATGATTCAACTCTTCAAATGTGCATTGCCTCAAAAGAAAATTCCTCACTATGCACATCTTCAGGGGAGTTCTTCTATATCTTGCAATCAAATTCCTTAATATCAGTATTTACACTTCATATGTTTATCCCCGTTGAAAACTTAACCTATATTGTCATCAATCACCAAAAAGGGGGAGATTGTAAGTGCATCTAGTGCCCCTTAGTGATTTTGGTGTATTGAAGACTTATAGGTTAAGGGACTAATGTGTTTATGAGTGTACACAGGTCTATAAGTCTATGAGGAGTTTGGTATTTACAGAGAAAGTCGACCCCTAAAAATGAAGTTCTTCGACTGAAGACTATGATATTCTGAAGACTTTGAAAGTGAAGAAATTGGTGTGACCTTGAAGACTTGGTATTCATTTGAGGAACATGAAGCTTGAAGACTTTTGTTGTCGTAGTTTCGTTTTCTCTTTCTTGATTCATAGGAAACACCATACTGTTAAAGGGGGTCGAGGAAATACTAAGGAAAAATTTCCATGTGATGCTTAACTCAAAATCCTACACCTACCAATCCCTTCGAGTGAAGCCAATGGAAATCTCATCTGATTCATCCAATTTCTTCGATGTGAGAGAGGAAGTTCTTCCGTCATGAGGAATTTGTCCCGACCGAGGAGTTAGGAATTACGCCAAAGGCGGATTGCCTACACAAAGGAGGAACATGATAGCCCCGAGGAATTTGTACCTCAAATTTCCGATCAAGGTCTTTGCTTCTTTGCCAGCTTGTCCCAAAATATCTTATCCACCTAACGGTCATATCATTGAAGGGCATTTATGTCTTATCATGTCGGCTGCTCCCTAGGCTATAAATAGCCGCCTACAACCACTAGCTGGTTGGCTGCTCCGAGAGAACTTGACACTTGTCATTTGAGAGCAACCCATCCTCCGAGGACTTTGAGCGAAAATCATCGAGTGAGGAAAACCCAAACCAAAACCCAAACACCTACAAACCCAAAGTGATTGAGCATCCTTGAAGAGATTGATCTGCGTGGATCTCGACGCTTGTTACCTTTGAAGATCAGGCTTCTTCCGAATGGTTAGGCGTCATGGTCTAGAGCATCCAAGAGGAATTGTGGATCGACGAGTGACCAAGTATGTGAAGGTTTGGAAGTCGCTCAAGACTTACCACAGTGATTGGGCGAGGTCTGTGACCTTAGTTCAAGGAGAATACGGTGAGGACTTGGTGTCCTGAGCTGCGTGCTCGGTGATCGGGTGTCCGGACTGTGTGTCCTCGAGTTTAAATACTCAGCCGCTCCAACCAGACGTACAACTGAGACAACAGTTGGAACTGGTCTACCAAATCATTGTCTTCACCAACCTTACTGGTTCTATTTCCTCAACTCTTTCATTTCCTCATTACTGTGTTGAGTGATTGTTCATATCTGTGTTTGAAGACTTTGACTGAAGACTTTCTCAATTTCCTCAGTTCAATTTCTTCAGTCTGTTTGTCTTCATCTTGTGTTATCCTATGATTACGCTTTTCATCTCTGTGCTTGTCTTCATTTCATCATGATGACCATGCTTGTAATCTGTTATGCTTACTCTTGAGTACTTATTCATGACAAGTAGTTCTTCGCTAAGGAATTTCCTCACCGGCAAATTCCTCAGTGAAGAATTCATAAAAATCGCCTATTCACCCCCCCTCTAGTCGATATAACGCACTTTCAGATGAGGAAAGTGGACCCCTCAAAATGCTAAGGATAAAAGGATTGGCTCAAGCTCAAAAGCTCAAGACTCTACATTTTATATTTTATTGATCCAAGATCACATTGAGTCTATAGGAAAAGCCAATACTATCAAGGAGGGATGAGGTGTT
The DNA here is from genome assembly GCA_021605145.1 of Aegilops bicornis. Lineage (NCBI taxonomy): Eukaryota > Viridiplantae > Streptophyta > Magnoliopsida > Poales > Poaceae > Aegilops > Aegilops bicornis. Next base: position 464,328,599 of record CM038671.1, read on the forward strand.
GCTTAATGAGTTTCTTGCTCCACACGCTTAGTGATATGCTCCAAAGCCCTCAACTACTTTCTCTCACATCCACATATGACCCAAACCAAAAGTCAAACTCGTCCCCACCGATTCTTTCCATCCGGCGCCACCGAAGTTCAGATGTCATAGCCACCGCCACAAACCCTAGGCAAATCGGTCTCACCGATAGGGATCTCGGTCTCACCGAGATGGGGTTATAATCTCTCTGCTTCCCTTCAGAACGCTTTCAGTCCCACCGAGATGAGCGATCGGTCCCACCGAGATTGCAATGTAAACTCTCTGTTCCTTTCAGTAACATTTCGTCCCACCTAAATGAGCGAACGGTCCCACCGAGTTTACTCGACCAACTCTCCGTTAGCTTATTACCAAAGTCGGTATCACCGAGTTTGTGTAATCGGTCTCATCGAGATTACGTTATGCCCTAACCCTAACCATATCGGTCCTACCGAGTTGCATGTCGGTCCAACCGAAAATCCTAACGGTCACTAGATTTGCTAAATCGGTCTGACCGAGTTTCTCAATTCGGTCCCACCGAGATTGGTAAATTGTGTGTTACGGTTAGTTTTTGTGTGGAGGCTATATATACCCCTCCACCCACTCTTCATTCGTGGAGAGAGCCATCAGAATGAACCTACACTTGCAATACACATTTTCTGAGAGAGAACCACCTACCCTTGTGTTGAGGCCAAGATATTCCATTCCTACCATATGAATCTTGATTTCTAGCCTTCCCAAGTTGCTTTCCACTCAAATCTTCTTTCCACCAAATCCAAATCCTGTGAGAGAGAGTTGAGTGTTGGGGAGACTATCATTTGAAGCACAAGAGCAAGGAGTTCATCATCAACACACCATTTGTTACTTCTTGGAGAGTGGTGTCTCCTAGATTGGCTAGGTGTCACTTGGGAGCCTCCGACAAGATTGTGGAGTTTAACCATGGAGTTTGTAAGGGCAAGGAGATCGCCTACTTCGTGAAGATCTACCGCTAGTGAGGCAAGTCCTTCGTGGGCTGACCATGGTGGGATAGACAAGGTTGCTTCTTCGTGGACCCTTCATGGGTGGAGCCCTCCGTGGACTCACAAGGCAGCTGCTACTCCTTCGTGGGTTGAAGTCTCCATCAACGTGGATGTACGATAGCACCACCTATCGAAACCATGACAAAAACATCCGTGTCTCCAATTGCGTTTGAATTCTCCAAACCCTTCCCTTTACATTCTTGCAAGTTGCATGCTTTACTTTCCGCTGCTCAAATACTCTTTGCATGCCTGCTTGAATTGTGTTAAGATTGCTTGACTTGTGCTTAGATAGCTAAAATCTGCCAAAGACTAAAATTGGGAAAAGGATAAGTTTTTATTTGGTCAAGTAGTCTAATCGCCCCCCCTCTAGACATACTTTCGATCCTACACAAACCCACTGATTCTTCCGAGAGGGAAAAGGAGGCCGAGGAGAAAGAAACTTCAAGGAAGAAATCCTTGGAGTTAGGGTTGGGGACGAAGTGGACCGTAGATCCAAACCGTGAACGAACCTGATCCTCCACCCGAAGACCGGGGGAGAAGTCCCAATGGAGGAGGCCATCCATTGGGGTCGCCGGAGGTGGAAACTAGGGTCAGAGGCCGTAGTCGCCATGGGAGTCGCCATGGGAGTCGCCTTGGGGAGGTGGGGAGGTGGGATTCGCCATGGGGAGGCGGGGAGGTCTTTTGAATGACATATTGTTGATCGGAAATAATGTAGAATTTTTTGGAAAGCATAAAGGAGTATTTGAAAGGAGTTTTTCAAAGAAAGACTTCGGTGAAGCTGCTTACATATTGTACATCAAGATCTATAGAGATAGATCAAGACGCTTGATAATTTTTTCAATCAAGACATACCTTGACAAGATTTTGAAGTGGTTCGTAATGCAACAAATCAAAGAAAGAGTTCTTGCCAGTGTTACAAGGTGTAAAATTTGAGTAAGACTCAAAGCCCGACCACGGCGAGAAAATAGAGAGAGAATGAAAGTCATTCCCTATGCCTCAGCCATAGGTTCTATAAAGTATGCCATCTTTGTGTACCGCATCGATTATATACCCTACACCTTGAGTTTGGCAAAGGGAGTACAATAGTGATCTAGGATTAGATCATCGGATAGCGGTCAAAATTATCCTTAGTGGAATAAGGATATGTTTCTCGATTATGGAGTTGATAAAAGGTTCGTCCGTAAAGGGTTACGCCGATGCAAATTTTGACACTGATCCAGATAACTCTAAGTCTCAATCTGGATGCATATTGAAAGTGGGGGCAATTAGCTAGAGTAGCTCCGTGGAGAGCATTGTTGACATAGAGATTTCCAAAATACATACAGATCTGAATGTGGCAGACCCATTGACTAAACTTCTCTCATAAGCAAAACATGATCACACCTTAGTACTCTTTGGGTGTTAATCACATAGCGATGTGAACTAGATTATTAACTCTAGTAAACCCTTTGGGTGTTGGTCACATGACGATGTGAACTATTGGTGTTAAATCACATGGCGATGTGAACTACATTATTGACTCTAGTGCAAGTGGGAGACTAAAGGAAATATGCCCTAGAGGCAATAATAATGTTATTATTTATTTCCTTATTACATGATAAATGTTTATTATTCATGCTAGAATGTATTAATCGGAAACATGATACATGTGTGAATACATAGACAAACAGAGTGTTGCTACCTCTTGAGCACTGCGTTGGTTTTCCCTTGAAGAGAAAAGGGTGATGCAACAAAGTAGCGTAAGTATTTCCCTCAGTTTTTGAGAACCAAGGTATCAATCCAAAGAGGAGGCTAATACATGAGTCCCTCATACCTACACAAATCAAATAACTCATCGCAACCAACGCAATAAGGGGTTGTCAATCCCTTCGTGGTCACTTACGAGAGTGAGATCTGATAGATATGATAGGATAATATTTTTGGTATTTTTGTGATAAATATGCAAAGTAAAATAAAACCAAAGTAAAAATCAAAGGAAATAACAAAGTGTTGGAAGATTAATATGATGAAGATAGACCCGGGGGCCATAGATTTCACTAGTGGCTTCTCTCAAGATCATAAGTATTTTACGGTGGGTGAACAAATTACTGTTGAGAAATTGACATAATTGAGCATAGTTATGAGAATATCTAGGTATGATCATGTATATAGGCATCACGTCCGAGACAAGTAGACCGACTCCTCGCCTTTTGCATCTACTACTATTACTCCACTCACTCATCGACCGCTATCCAAAGATGCATCTAGAGTATTAAGTTCAAGAAAATGTAGTAACGCCTTAAGCAAGATGACATGATGTAGAGAGGATAAATTCATGCAATATGATAAAAACCCCATCTTGTTATCCTCGATGGCAATAATACAATACGTGCCTTGCTGCCCCTATCACATCCGGGAAAGGACACCGCAAGATTGAACCCAAAGCTAAGCACTTCTCCCATTGCAAGAAAGATCAATTTAGTAGGCCAAACCAAACCGATAATTCAAGAGACTTGCAAAGATAACCAATTATACATAAAAGAATTCAGAGAAGATTCAAATATTGTTCATAGATAATCTTGATCATAAACCCACAATTCATTGGTCTCAACAAACACACCGCAAAAGAAGATTACATCGAATAGATCTCCACGAGAGAGGGGGAGAACATTGTATTGAGATCCAAAAAGAGAGAAGAAGCCATCTAGCTACTAACTATGGACCCGAAGGTCTGAGGTAAACTACTCACACTTCATCGGAGAGGCAATGGTGTTGATTTAGAAACCCTCCATGATGGATGCCCCCTCCGGCGGAGCTCTGGAATAGGCCCCAAGATGGGATCTCGTGGGTATAGAAGGTTGCGGCGGTGGAATTAGGTTTTTGGCTCCGCATCCCATCGCTTGGGGGTGCGTGGGTATATATAGGAGGAAGAAATACGTCGATGGGAGCAACATGGGGCCCACGAGGTGGAGGGCGCATACCTGGGGGTAGGCGCGCCTCTACCTCGTGGCCTCCTGGAGCTTCTCTTACGTAGGGTCCAAGTCTCCTGGATCATGTTCGTTCCAAAAATCACGCTCCCGAAGGTTTCATTCCGTTTGGACTCCGTTTGATATTCTTTTTCTTCGAAACTCTGAAATAGGCAAAAAACAATAATTCTGGGCTGGGCCTCCAGTTAATAGGTTAGTCCTAAAAATAATATAAAAGTGGATAATAAAGCCCAATAATGTCCAAAACAGTAGATAATATAGCATGGAGCAATTAAAAATTATAGATACGTTGGAGACGTATCAAGCATCCCCAAGCTTAATTCCTGCTCGTCCTCGAGTAGGTATATGATAAAAGATAATTTTGATGTGGAATGCTACTAGGCATAATTTCAATGTAATTCTTCTTAATTGTGGTATGAATATTCAGATCCGAAAGATTCAAGATAAAAGTTCATATTGACATAAAAATAATAATACTTCAAGCATACTAACTAAGCAATTATGTCTTCTCAAAATAACATGGCCAAAGAAAGTTCATCCCTACAAAATCATATAGTTTAGTCATGCTCCATTTTCATCACAGAAGAAAGCTCTCATCATGCACAACCCCGATGACAAGCCAAGCAATTGTTTCATACTTTAGTAATCTCAAACTTATAAACTTTCGCGCAATACATGAGCGTGAGCCATGGATATAGCACTATGGGTGGATTAGAATATGATGATGGGGGTTATGTGGAGAAGACAAAAAAAGGAGAAAGTCTCACATCAACGAGGCTAATCAATGAGCTATGGAGATGCCCATCGATAGATGTTAATGCAAGGAGTAGGGATTGCCATGAAACGGATGCACTAGAGCTATAAATGTATGAAAGCTCAACAAAAGAAACTAAGTGGGTGTGCATCCAACTTGCTTGCTCATGAAGACCTAGGGCACTTGAGGAGGCCCATTGTTGGAATATACAAGCCAAGTTCTATAATGAAAAATTCCCACTAGTATATGAAAGTGACAAAACAAGAGACTCTCTATCATGAAGATTATGGTGCTACTTTGAAGCACAAGTGTGGAAAAAAGGATAGTAGCATTGCCCCTTTTTATTTCTTTTTTTTGGGCCTTCTTTTTTTGGCCTTTCTCTTTTTTTGGGACAATGCTCTATTAAATGATGATCATCACACTTCTATTTATCTACAACTCAATGCTTACAACTCGATACTAGAACAACGTATGACTCTATATGAATGCCTTCGGCGGTGTACCGGGATATGCAATGAACCAAGAGTGACATGTATGAAAGAATTATGAAAAGGTGGTTTTGCCACAAATACTATGTCAACTACATGATCATGCTAGCAATATGACAATGATGAATGTGTCATGATAAACGGAATGGTGGAAAGTTGCATGGCAATATATCTCGGAATGGCTATGGAAATGCCATAATAGGTAGGTATGGTGGCTGTTTTGAGGAAGATATAAGGAGGTTTATGTGTGAAAGAGGGTATCATATCACGGGTTTGGATGCACCGGCCAAGTTTGCACCAACTCTCAATGTGAGAAAGGGCAATGCACGGCAATCAAGAGGCTAGCATGATGGAAGGGTGAGAGTGCGTATAATCTATGGACTCAACATTAGTCATAAAGAACTCACATACTTATTGCATAAATCTACAAGTCATCAAAAACCAAGCACTACGCGCATGCTCCTAGGGGGATAGATTGGTAGGAAAAGACCATCGCTCGTCTCCGACCGCCACTCATAAGAAGGACAATCAAAGAACACCTCATGTTTCAAATTTGTTACATAATGTTTACCATACGTGCATGCTACGGGACTTGCAAACTTCAACACAAGAATTTCTCAAATTTACAACTACTCAACTAGCACAACTTTGATATTATTACCTCCATATCTCAAAACAATCATCAAGCATCAAACTTCTCTTAGTATTCAACACACTCATAAGAAAGTTTTTACTAATCTTGAATACCTAGCATATTAGGATTATTTAAGCAAATTACCATGCTATTTAAGACTCTCAAAATAATCTAAGTAAAGCATGAGAGATCAATAGTTTCTATAAACAAATCCACCACCGTGCTCTAAAAGATATAAGTGAAGTACTAGAGCAAAACTATATAACTCAAAAGATATAAGTGAAGCACAATGAGTATTCTAATAATTTCCAAATCATGTATTGCTCTCTCAAAAGGTGTGTACAGCAAGGATGATTGTGGTGAACTAAAAAGCAAAGACTCAAATCATACAAGACGCTCCAAGTAAAACACATATCATGTGGTGAATAAAAATATAGCTCCAAGTAAAGTTACCGATGGAAGTAGATGAAAGAGGGGATGCCTTCCGGGGCATACCCAAGCTTTGGCTTTTTGGTGTCCTTAGATTATCTTGGGGGTGCCATGGGCATCGCCAATCTTAGGCTCTTGCCACTTCTTGTTCCATAATCCATCAAAATCTTTCACCCAAAACTTGAAAACTTCACAACATAAAACTCAACAAAGATCTCGTGAGCTCTGTTAGCGAAAGAAAACAAAAGACCACTTAAAGGTACTATAATGAACTCATTATTTATTTATATTGGTTTTAAACCTAATGTATTCCAACTTCTCTATGGTTTATAAACTATTTTATTAGCCATAGATTCATCAAAATAAGCAAACAACACACGAAAAACAGAATCTGTCAAAAACAGAACAGTCTGTAGTAATCTATAACTAACGCAAACTTCTGGAACTCCAAAAAATCAGACAAAATATTAAGACCTAGGAAATTTGTTTATTGATCAGCAGAAATTGTAATCACTATTTTATCACGTTCTGGTGATTTTTAACAATTGTTTTCATGAACAGAAAGTTTCTAGAAATTACAGCAAGATCAAATAACTATCATCCAAGAAGATCCTATAGGTTTAACTTGGCACAAACACTAATTAAAACATAAAAACAAATCTAACCAGAGGCTAGATCAAAGATTTATTCCTAAACATAAGCAAAAAGCAAAAAACTAAAAAATAATTGGGTTGCCTCCCAACAAGCACTATCGTTTAACGCCCCTAGCTAGGCATAAAAGCAAGGATAGATCTAGGTATTGCCATCTTTGGTAGGCAATTCTTCAATGAAACATCTATCATCCCTAGAAATTTCTTTCTTTTTAGTAATTATAAAACTTTTAGGCACAAGATCGAAAAATTCATTTGTAGCAAATGGTTCCTTAATGATAGCAACAAGATTGGGATGAATACTTATAGATTTGAGATCCGCAGTTTCCTTACTAGAGGGTTCACCCTTATTTTTAGGAACATACATAAGCTTGGAAATTTTAGTAGGAGGACTTGGAGTGTTCTTTACGGAAGAAAAAGCGGTTCCCAAGTTGTTAATGATAACTTCAAGTTTATCGATCCTAATGGAATCCTGATATATTTTTTCATTAACTACGGGTTCCTTCTCTTTAATATTATTTAAAGTGACTCCTACTTTAGATCCATATTGAGAGATTCGGTTGTGGATCTTTTGTCCAAATTTTCAATTAACTCTACGGTAGCAACCTTATATTCAATAATTTCAAGCCTTTGCATTACATGCTCGAAAGTTAACATAGTTCCATTAACCAAAAGAGGGGGTGAGCCAAACAAATCTATCATAGAATTATAAGAATCAAAAGTATGGCTACCCAAGGAATACCCTCCGGTAATGGTATCAAGGATATATCTATACCAAGGATTAGCACCTACATAAAAATTGCGGAGAAGAACGGAAGTAGATTGCTTCCTGGTAGATCTATTTTGAGCATTGCAAATTCTATACGAAGCATCTTTTAGATTTTCTCCCTCCCTTTGCTTAAAATTTAGAACTTCATTCTCGGAGACAACGGAAAAAATAGAGGACTAGCCATAACGACAAGCAAGCGAAAAGAGGCAAACGGAAGAAGAGTGGGCGAATAAAACGGCAAGGGTGAAGTGGGGGAGAGGAAAACGAGAGGCAAATGGCAAATAATGTAATGTGGGAGATAAGGGTTTGTGATGGGTACTTGGTATGTTGACTTTTGCGTAGACTCCCCGGCAACGGCGCCAGAAATCCTTCTTGCTACCTCTTGAGCACTGCGTTGGTTTTCCCTTGAAGATGAAAGAGTGAGGCAGCAAAGTAGCGTAAGTATTTCTCTCAGTTTTTGAGAACCAAGGTATCAATCCAGTAGGAGGCTACGCGCGAGTCCCTCGTACCTACATAAAGCAAATAACTCCTCGCAACCAACGCGATAAGGGGTTGTCAATCCCTTCACGGTCACTTACGAGAGTGATATCTGATAGATATGAGAGGATAATATTTTTGGTATTTTTGTGATAAAGATGCAAAGTAAAATAAAAGCAAAGTAAAAAGCAAAGGAAATAAAAAAGTGTTGGAAGATTAATATGATGAAGATAGACCCGGGGGCCATAGATTTCACTAGTGGCTTCGCTCAAGAGCATAAGTATTTTACGGTGGGTGAACGAATTACTGTTGAGCAATTGACAAAATTGAGCATAGTTATGAGAATATCTAGGTATGATCATGTATATAGGCAACACGTCAGACAAGTAGATCGACTCTGCCTCGCATCTACTACTATTACTCCACTCATCGACCGCTATCCAAAGATGCATCTAGAGTATTAAGTTCAAGAAAACAGAGTAACGCCTTAAGCAAGATGACATGATGTAGAGGGATAAATTCATGCAATATGATAAAAACCCCATCTTGTTATCCTCAATGGCAACAATACAATACGTGCCTTTGCTGCCCCTCATCACATCGGGAAAGGACACCGCGAGATTGAACCTAAAGCTAAGCACTTCTCCCATTGCAAGAAAGATCAATCTAGTAGGCCAAACCAAACCGATAATTCAAGAGACTTGCAAAGATAACCAATCGTACATAAAAGAATTCAGAGAAGATTCAAATATTGTTCATAGATAATCTTGATCATAAACCCACAATTCATCGGTCTCCAACAAACACACCGCAAAAAGAAGATTACATCGAATAGATCTCCACGAGAGGGGAGAACATTGTATTGAGATCCAAAAGAGAGAAGAAGCCATCTAGCTACTAACTATGGACCCAAGGTCCGAGGTAAACTACTCACACTTCATCGGAGAGGCTATGGTGTTGATGTAGAAGCCCTCCGTGATGGATGCCCCACCTCCGTGAGCTCGGAACAGCCCCAAGATGGGATCTCGTGGGTATAGAAGGTTGCGGAGGTGGAATTGGGTTTTGGCTCCGTGATTCGATTGTTTGAGGGTACGTGAGGTATATATAGGAGGAAGAAGTACATCGATTAGGAGCAACGTGGGGCCCACGAGGTGGAGGGCGCATACAGGGGGTAGTAGCGCCCCCTACCTCGTGGCCTCCCGGAAGCTTCTCTTACGTGAGGTCCAAGTCTCCCGGATCATGTTCGCTCCAAAAATCACGCTCGAAGGTTTCATTCTGTTTGGACTCGCTTGATATTCTTTTTCAAGAAACTTTGAAATAGGCAAAACAGCAATTCGGGCTGGGCCTCCGGTTAATAGGTTAGTCCCAAAAATAATACAAAAGTGGATAATAAAGCCCAATAATGTCCAAAACAGTAGATAATATAGCATGGAGCAATCAAAAATTATAGATACGTTGGAGACGTATCAAGTGTCACTAGTATGCCTCTACTTGACTAGCTCGTTGATCAAAGATGGATATGTTTCCTAGCCATAGACATGAGTTGTCATTTGATTAACGAGATCACATAATTAGGAGAATGATGTGATTGACTTGACACATACAGTTCGATTAGCACTTGATCGTTTAGTCGTTTGCTATTGTTTTCTTCATGACTTATACAAGGTTCCTATGACTATGAGATTATGCAACTCCTGCCACCGGAGGAACACTTTGTGTGCTACCAAACGTCACAACGTAATCGGGTGATTATAAAGGTGCTCTACAGGTGTCTCCGAAGGTACTTGTTAATGGGCGTATTTCAAGATTAGGATTTGTGACACCGATTGTCGGAGAGGTTTCTCTGGGCCCACTCAGTAATGCACATCACTATAAGCCTTGCAAGCATTGCAACTAATGAGTTAACGAGTAAAGAGACTTGCCGGTAACGAGATTGAACTAGGTATTGAGATACCGACGATCGAATCTCGGGCAAGTAACATACCGATGACAAAGGGAACAACGTATGTTGTTATGCGGTTTGACCGATAAAGATCTTCGTAGAATATGTGGGAGCCAATATGAGCATCCGTGTTCCGCTATTCGTTATTGACCGGAGACGTGTCTCGGTCATGTCTACATAGTTCTCGAACCCGTAGGGTCCACACGCTAAAGTTCGGTGGACGGTTATATTATGAGTTTATGTGTTTTGATGTACCGAAGGTAGTTCGAGTCCGGATGTGATCACGGACATGACGAGGAGTCTCGAAATGGTCGATACATGAGGATTGATATATTGGACGACTATATTCGACACCGGAATGGTTCCGGGTTATCGGATATATACGGAGTACCGGGTTACTGGAACCCTCGAGGTTATTGGGCCTCATGGGCCCAAGTGGTGGAAGAGGAGAGGCGGCCAAGGCAGTCACAGCCCTCCCCCAAGTCCGAATTGGACAAGGAGGGGGCGGCACCCCCTTCCTTTCCCCTCTCTCTCCTTCCCTCTCCTCTCCTACTCCAACATGGAAGGGGAGTCCTAGTCCCCGGGAGTAGGACTCCTCATGGGCGCGCCAAGGGTGGCCGCCCCTCCCTCCTCCACTCCTTTATATCTGGGAGGAGGCACCCCCTAGAGACACAACAATTGATCCCTTGGATCTCTTAGCGTGCAGCGGTGCCCCCTCCACCATAATCCACCTCGGTCATATCGTGGCGGGGCTTAGGTGAAGCCCTGCGCCGGTAGAACATCATCATCGCCACCACGCCGTCAGGTCTTGTGGAACTCTCCCTCAAAGCTCGGCTAGATCGGAGTTCGAGGGACGTCATCGAGTTGAACGTGTGCTGAACTCGGAGGTGCCGTGCATTCGGTACTTGATCAGTCAGATCGTGAAGACGTACGACTACATAAACCGCGTTGTGCTAACGCTTCCGCTTTCGGTCTATGAGGGTACGTGGACGCACTCTCCCCTCTCGTTGCTATGCATGACCATGATCTTGCGTGTGCGTAGGAATTTTTTTCAAATTACTACGTTCCCCAACATGGAGATGCCCATTAATAGATATCAATGTGAGTGAGTAGGGATTGTGTAAGTGCATCTAGTGCCACCCCCAGTTGGTTTTGGAGTATTGACGACAAACCTGGTTGAGGGACTAATGTGTTTGTGAGAATTGCAGGATAACACAGGTAGTAGTCCCTCATTGATTCGGTTTACCTACTAGAGATGACACCTAAAAATGTGTGAAGACATTGAAGACAATGGTGGTATGTGAAGATATTCACAACGAAGATTATTACTCGAGAAGACATTTACGTGAAGACTATGGAGTGCGAAGACATAGCTGTTTCATAGTTTCCTTTTCTTCTTTGTTGAGTCATAGGAACCACCGTACTGTTAAGTGGGGTCCAAGTGAACAAATTCATAGTGACTGAAGTGATGCTGAACCAAATCCTATGTCTTCGTGCGAAGACAATGAGAGAAAATCTGATCCAGAGTCGGATAAGTCAGCTTTACTTGTAGCCCAAGTCAAGCTGCCGCGTGTGTTTGAAATCTGACTGTTGGAACACGTGTCAGTTCCTTAGTGACCCAGGGTCATTTCGGACAAATCAGTCGGGTTGCCGAAAGTGGCTATAAATAGCCCACCCCTACACCATAAGTTGGTGGCTGCTCGGAAGTTAGTGCACGGCTTTTGTCGCTTTGGGAGCAACCCACCTCCGAAGCATTTGAGAGAGATCCTCGCAAGGACAAAGCCCAAAACACCCAGAGCCCAAAGAGTGTTTGGCATCATCAAGTCTTGCTCTGCGTGACTGAAGACTTGTTATACTTGAGGACTGTGGAATCCTCCACCCGGTTAGGGCGTCGCGTTCAAGCATCCAAGAGTCATTGTGGATTGCCGTGAACGAAGTCTCAGAAGGTTTGGAAGTCTACCTTGAAGACTTACCAGAGTGATTGGGCGGGGACTAGGTGTTCTTAGCTCAAGGGGAATAAGGTGAAGACGCGGTCTTCTGAGTTGAATCTCAGCCTCCCTAACCAGATGTACAGTTGTCACAGCAACTGGAACTGGTCCAACAAATCCTTTGTCTTCACCAAGCAACTGGTTTTATCTCTTCCTTCACTTATGTACAGTTTTTCTTCGTGAAGTCTTTTGCTCGCTCGTCTTATCTGTTTGACTTCACTGTGTGACGACTATTGTTATTTGGCTTCATACTATCTTCCATCTTGATCCATACTACCTAGTTGCTAATCGTATTCGTGCTTTAGCTCCATTACTTGCTTGACTATGGCTTGTCTAGTGTATTCTACCTTCCGCTGCATGTCAATAGGCTCATTTCCATTGTTTGTCTCCGAAACTCCCATGTTTTGAAGACTTCCATAAAAATTGCCTATTCACCCCCCTCTAGTCAATAACTAGCACTTTCAATTAGTATCAGAGCGAGGTACTCCCTTGTTTTGTGTGATTCGGTTTAACCACCTGGAGTTTTAGCTATGTCGATTGCAGGGATAATCAAAGTCTTCGCTGCGTGCCCTGTCTTCGATGGCACTGATTACCCCTACTGGAAGAATAAGATGCACATGCATCTTGTCACGGCCCTAGATTATTGCTTGTAGTAGTTGCATCATAGAGCACTCATGCATCATGTCTAAATTTCTGAAACTTGGAATTGAGGAAAGTGGAAGCCTCAAAAACTTAAATAAAAGAAGGGCAAAGAACCCTGGAAATCTCATTCTTTGTTTCCAAGATGTCCTGTTGCAATGTTTGAGAATTTTGGCAAGAGCTATATATCAAACCAGAATTTAGGAACACTTTTAAGGATTTATTTTTGGGACTCTGAATTTAAATCATTAGCTATTTGAATTTGAGTTATATTCATATAACTAGAATATAATTTCAAATATCTTTGAAACATTTTATGTGCATTTGGAAATGTCCATTCTGCAACATAAAATTATTCAAAGGGTTTTGTCACTGTTTTGAAATTGTTTTGAATTTTGAACAGTGGCAAAATATTAAACAAAAGAAAACATAATAGTAAAATAAAAGAGAGAGAGAGAGAGAGAGTTAGTACCTGGCCTGACCTGTGTAGCCCACCTGGCCGGCCCAGCCAACTGGCCCAGTCCACCACCGCAGCCCCCTGTGTCACCTTCCACCTCTCGCCAGTAGGACGAGAGGCGTGTGGCCGTCGTGCGCGCCCACGCGCCCCGGCCACCTCTTGCTTGCCGCTCCTCCCTAGATGCCCTGGGGACGCCACGCACACCCCTAGAATCCCCTCGACCTCTCCCCGTGCTCCCCCCCCTCTGCTCTCTCCGCACGGCACCACCGAACACACCCGCCGCCGCCGACGAGCACCACCGCAGCCACTGCGCAAGACTCGCCTCGTCCTCCGGTCCAATAGCTCCGCCGATGCCGTGGAGCTTCACCCCAAAGCACGCGTGGCAGCTGGAGGCCTGCAACATCGCTCATCACCGCTCTCTTCAACCTCGGTTTCCGCCGTTCTTCGTCGTCGATCCGTCGCCGTCAAGTCGCCCCCGAGCCCGACGACCAGCTCCTGCGACTCTCAGTGAGCACCTGCTCCAAATACCTCTCCTTCCCGCATCGATTTCAAGCTCTAACTAGCCCCACTACCGAGCCCGATAACTCATCACCGCCGGCCATGTCACCGCCGCCATTGCAGTCACCAGAGCTTGCTTCTGAGCACGTATTCATGCTCAGGGCATCTCCAGAAACCCATAGCAATCGTCGGTTCGCCCCTCGATGCGCCGTAGCCTCGCCCCGAGGTCGGCCGAACTCCGGCCGCCGCAGCCGTTGTCACCGCCGTCGCTCTGGTACGTCTCCGGCGATGCCGCTTGCACCTTTGGATGCGCACGACCTCCAGCTACGCGTAGAGCCCTTCCGCGCATTGTTTGGCCGCCCATAGCTCAAATCTGATCCACGCCGCTGTCGTTTTGGTCGCCGCCAGCCAGGCTCCGGCGACTGCCGACGTGGCCATCATTAACGCTAATGACACCCTAACTAACCCCCCTAGCTCACTGACACCTGGGGCCCATGCCCTAATTAACCTGGGTTTTATTTCTGTTTAGATTAAACTAACACCACGGGCCCCACAGGTTAGTTTGACGTGGCCACGCCAATTGCCGATCGACCCCACACGCCGGCGCTGACTTGCCGACGTGGTACGATGACCAATTCCCACCGTAGGTGACCCAGATAAAGACTATGTGACCTGATTAGTCGACCCCACCGTCAGTTTGACTCGGGTCAGCAGCTTGACTTGTCGACGTTACAGTTGATGCAAGGTCTTGATGCAAAGAATGCATCTTTCCGAATTAATTTATTTCTAAATAATTAGAAAATCCAGAAAATTGCCTAAACTTCTAAAAATTACAGTAATTCAACCGTAGCTCCAAATCAAATAATTTATATATGAAAAATGATCAGAAAATCCAATCTATCCATCTATACTGGTTTCATGCATGTTTAAACAAGTTAACTTGCTGTTTAGTGCAAAACATGATAAAACACTATTTAAGACACAAATGTGTTTGAACTTTGAATCTTTGGTTCAAATTAGCTCAAACCGATCTGCTTGTAGTTGCATTAGCCCAACACACTCATTTTTCCATGTCATATCATGCATCATATTGTTGCATTGCATTGATTGTGCTTTCTCTCTTGCCGGTGTTTGTTCCTCTCGATAGACGTGTTCGACGATGAGTTCGATGACACCGATGAAGAGCTATACTATCTTCGTAAGTGCCGTGCAAGCAAAACCCCTTGTTCATTCCGGATACAATCCCACTCTCTCGCTCCTGCTCTCTTTTATCGCATTAGGACAACATCGATTCAACTGTTATATGCTGCGGTAGCTGAACTCCCCTTTTTCCTCTGCATGACTTTGTCATTGCCACGATAAATAGACGAAACCCACTAGCATGAGTAGGAGTTGTTTGAGCCCTGATGTGCCTACTCATTCATGCTTGTTTGTCATGCTTGCTACTGCTTAGAGTTGAGTCAGGTCTGATTCATCGGGGATGAATTGGAATGGTGATGAACATGTCCTAGCTAAGTGTGTGAACACGATTTGGTAAAGGTATCGATGAGAGGCCATGTAGGAGTACATGGTGGGTTGTTTCATTGGAACCATCCTTAAGCACTGAGATCTGTATGTGTGATTTAAGATTCAGCTACTACCATGCATTGGGCCCGAAACCAATGGACCCTCTCGGCTTCTTATCCACCCTTGTCCTCTGTCCAGGAGTTGCAAGTAGTTTCTGGTGTTTGTAGTATGTTGGAGGTCGATGCTTATTGTTGACCCGAGGGGTGGGCTGTGATGCGGTAGGCACGTGGCCGGGCATGCCAGGCGCCCGTTTGGTGTCTCGGAATCCTTTACACATCGTTCGGGCCGTATGTGGAAACCTCGGCAGGACTCCCAGCGGATGGAACCTGAACAGGCTATAAACCCGGACTAGAGGCTTGAGTGTTTAGGTAGGCCGTGGTCGACACCCTCGCTCGGCTTCCGCTTGAAGGTTGCCGAGTACATGTCATGTAAACGGCGATAAGTGGTGAGAGCGTGTGTGAAGAAGTACACCCCTGCAGGGTTAACATCATCTATTTCAATAGGCGTCATGTGTAAAGGACTACTTGGTTGCCTATACACAGTTCATAGACAAGTGAAAGTGGATACTCTAAAACTACGCAAGATAAGCGTGAGTGCTATGGATGGCCTTCTCGTAGGGGAGACGGGAGCGGATCCATAGTGGTGTATTAATATGGTGAATATGTGGACTCGTAGCGCCACCTCAAAAGAGTTACTTTTCGATCGTGTAGTTTAGGATAGCCACGAAGTCAAAGCTGGCTTGCTGCAGCTTAAACTCCACCACCCCTTTTGATAATCGATGCATATGTAGATAGTTTTGATGTAAGTCTTGTCGGGTACATTTGTACTCACGTTTGCCTATTTTATGTTTTTTCAGAGACTTGGCCTCGCTTAGTAGTACCGCTTGGACTTCGACGTTTAGCTTGTTACCTCAGCTACGATCTTGTGCCCTCGGCAGGGTCTTGTTGATAGTCAGGCTTCTCAGCCTTCTTCATTTGTAGTTGTCTATACTCAGACAAGTTAAGCTTCCGCATGTGCTTGTTGCTTGTATGCTCAGTATGTTGGGGTCATGAGACCTATGTTTGTAAAACTTCGCTCCTTGGAGCCTAATGAATAAATACTTTGAGTCGTAGAGTTATGTTGTGTTGTCATGTTGTATTTACACATATCGAGCATATTGTGTGCATGATTGAAATGCTTGGTATGTGTGGGCTCCGACAACCTAGTTGTCTATCCTTGGTAGCCTCTCTTATGGGGAATGTAGTCTTGTGCTTCCATGAGCCATAGTAGTCCGCTACAGCCCGGTTCATCGGAGTCCTCGCTAGCCCAAAGACTACTCTTTGCTCCGGAACACTTGGATCGCCGGCATATGCGATTCACTGCCGTTCGTGTTCGTCTTCGGGAAATGTCACGTGGTGACATTCTGAGTCCCGCTTAGCTTGCTATAGCCCGGTTCACCGGAGTCCTCGTTAGCCCAGCCGCCACAGTCTGGATTCAGCACGGCCACGTCAATTTCATGCTTGATGTTGATTCATGTATGCCTGTCCTCGTAAGTTAGTGCCACTTTGGGTTCACGACTAGTCATGTCGGCCCGGGTTCTTCATATGGATGCTAGCGACACTATCATATACGTGAGCCAAAAGCGCCAAATGGTCCCCGGGCCGTAAGGTGGCACCGTGGGAATACTGCGGCGTGAGGCCGCAGTTTATATGATGTGTTACATGCTAGATCGATGTGGCTTAGGATCGGGGTCCTGACACATCTTGAAGCCATTGATGTCGATCTATGGTATGTCGTCAAGAACAACGTTCCCAAGACTGGTGAAGGTGTCACCCTTGCTGATGTCAAGAAGTTCGTTCAACTGGATTCTACTGCCAAGAACATCATCTGTGGTCATCTGACCAAAGGGCAGTATGGCCACGTGAGTGCTCTGGAAACGTCGAAGCTAGTCTGGGACTGGCTCTCCAAGGTCAACAAAGGTGTCTCAACCCAGAGAGATCAAAGGATTAGTGTTCTTCACAACCTCTTCAACCGCTTCAAGAGAAATGACAATGAGAATGTCCAGCTCACATTTGATCGCCTCACTGATATAACAAATGAGCTCCATGCTCTCGGTGCCACTGAGATCACCAAGCATGAAATCGTCACGACACTCCTGAGATCACTTGACAGCTCGTTTGACACCCTAGCCATGATGATTCAAGAACGCCCTGACTTCAAGACACTCGATCCGTCTGACATACTTGAGATGCTCAAAACACATGCGTTTCAGATATCTGAGAAAAGAGACATCTATGGTCCCAACTATGGCCGAACTCGCGCTTTGAAGGCAAAGGCTGTTTCCTCATCTAAAGAAGAATCTGTCTGCAGTTCTGGGGATCCTAAAGACATTGGAAAGGAGCTTGCTATGCTTGTGAAGAACTTCCATAAATTCACCAAAAAGAAAGGCTTCAGAAAGTCTTCAAGATCCAGCTCGAGAAATGATGAAGCTTCCACTCATGACCACAAGAAGAGAACATGCCACAAGTGCAAGAAACCTGGTCACTACATCTCTGAGTGTCCGCAGTGGGACAATGAAAACAATAATAAGAAGAAGAGCAAGGAATATGATTCTGATGACAAGAATAAGAAGAAATCCTCAAAGTCTTCTTCCAAGTCTTCATCGAAGTCTTCATCACACAAGAAGAGCTCATATGGTAAGGCTCGTGCTTTTGTTGGCAAGGAGATGGATTCAGAGGAGGAGTCTGCTTCTGAGGAGGCAGAGGTGGAGTCTGAGGAGGAGTCCGACTCTGGCGTTGCAAGATTGGCTCTAGCTACAGCCTATGTTGCCTAGTCCATCTTCAACATCAAGACAATGGCTCAAACCAACGCCGATGCTAATGACAAGGACGACTCGCCTCGACCCTATCGCTTGTGGCACGTGGTGCCAAGGTAAACTCACGCGATGCTTACTTTCAAACATCAAGTGAAGATGACTCTGATTGTGAATCCAAACCCAGCTACAAAACACTTGCTAAAATTGCAACTGAACAAATGTAAAGCTATGGAACATATTCAAAACTGTTAGACAAAGCGATGACTGTTGGACGCGGAAATGACCGATCTCAGTCCTAATTGAAGACATAAAAATCTTCATGTTAAGTACGAGGAACTTGAAAGTCGCCATGAAACGCCTCAACAACTCATGAAAAGCTTTCCTACGATTATCTTCAAAGGAAGCAAGAACTTGAGAAACCGAGAGCGGCTCATGAAGATCTTCAAAAGAGAACGAAGTCACTTCGCTCAATGCACTGGTCCCACTCAGAAGGATTTGAACCACCATGTCTAAAATTCCTTGAGCGTGGTAACGCTTACTGCTGTCGAATGTTCTATCGCCGCCATCAAGGTAATATCTTCAACTGCTGATGTGGTAACTAACCCTCTCGTTGAGGATCCCACCGCTATTGCCGGCGAAAAATGCTAGGTTGAAGACATTGCTTGAGACAGGATGTACAAAAGTATCAAAGGGCATCGGACACTATGTGATGTCCTCAAAGCATATTCGAACCGAAACCCTAGGAAAGAGGGTGTTGGGTTCGAAGAAGAAAATGAATGTTGATGGTTCTTCTTATCGAAGCCCCGAGCAGTACCCCCAAAACCACATGGGTTGTCTTAAAGGGACCTTCAGTGGACCCATCCACCTTATCTGGCTTCACTTGTGCTAACCCAATTGTCATTGATGAATCCTTTGATGCAAACTATAAACTGTTTAGGAAACAGACTGGTGAAGTGTTTGCCAGGTATATTGGTACTTACTGCAGGAATGGACCGCCTGTGAAGAATATCTGGGTACCCAAAAGTTGTCTTGAGAATCTTCCTGTGAATGTCATCATGACACCACCAGGGAAGAAGACAAACACCAGACCAAAGGCTTCATATGGCCCAAAGGCTTCATACAGACAGAGGACTCACCCGAGTCACCCTAACGCCAATGTTTTGCAGGAAATCATACTCAGATGTATGAATATGAGCGTGTTTCTTCAAACCGCTATGTTCATAAAACTAAGAACTTTTTCTCGCTTATTCATATGAGTATTATTCACCTCCTGCAAGGCTATTTGCTAGGACTCCAAAGCCGAAGTTCTCAGATGCTGCACTTAGACTCATTGCTTCGAAGCCACCCCTGAAAATGTGGGTGGTTAAGAAAACTTAACTCTCTTTTGCAGCATAAGGTCTCCAGCCAGAAATCAAAGGCATCCGATGCTATTGCCAGGGACCTAAAACATCTTGTGGGGCGCAAGATAACATGCCCAAATGGTCTTACTATGTATTTTGTTCCTGAATCACTTGCCAGTCATCCTATCAGTCCTAACCTTGATCTGAGCTTTGATAATCCTCTTGTCCGTCAAATGTTTATGCTTCACAATACTCTTGCTGAAGCCTATCCCCCTAAGTGTATTGTAGGGTATGACACCACATGCTTCAGAATGGATTATGGACAGTGGATGCACTAATCATATGACTGGTGATCCAGGTATTCTCATGGACTCAACCTTACGTCCATCTGACAAGAGCCACATCACATTTGGTTTATTAATCGGGTAAAATCAAGGTATTGGGTCTAGGTAGAGTTGCAATATCAAAGGATCAACACATGGATAAAGTGATGCTTGTTGAATCCCTTGGTTTCAACTTAATGTCTGTCTCAATGCTTTGTGACTTGAACATGATTGTGATATTTGGAAAGTATCGTTACCTTGTTCTAATGGAATCTGACAAGTCTCTAGTCTTTAAAGGGTATCGGAAAGATGATTTGTACATGGTAGATCTCTCAGCAAGACCACAGCTAGCCATATGTCTTCTAGCAAAAGCTTCAGAGTGCTGGCTCTGGCATCGGAGGCTAGGGCATGCTGGCATGAGGAACCTGTACACTCTCGCGAAGAAGAAACACGTCGTAGGCATAAAGGGCGTCAAGTTCACGAAAGATCATCTGTGTGGTGCCAGCGAAGCTGGAAAGATGACGAGGGCCAAGCATCCCTCGAAGACAATCATGACGATATCTCAACCCTTCGAGCTACTACACATGGACTTATTTGGCCCTACTCACTACTCTACTCTTACTACCACTTCTTGCCTCTATGGCTTCGTCATTTTGATGATTATTCAAGATATACTTGGGTGCATATAATCCTCTACAAGAATGAAGTGCAGGATGTCTTCAGACGCTTTGCCAATCGTGCCATGACGAACCATGGCGTCAAGATCAAGCATATCAGAAGTGACAACAGCACAGAATTCAAGAACATCGGCCTCGACCTTTACCTGGACACATTGGGCATCACTCATGAGTTCTCAGCTCTGTACAGACCGCAGCACAATGGCATCATGGAGCGCAAGAACAGAACACTCATTGAGATGGCTCGGATGATGCTTGATGAATACAAGACTCCAAGAAAGTTCTGGCCCGAAGCCATTGATACTACATGCCATGTCATCAACCGTGTTTATCTTCACAAGCTTCTGAAGAAGACATCCTATGAACTCCTAACTGGTAAGAAGCCAAATGTCAGTTACTTCAGAGTATTTGGTGCTAGGTGCTGGATCAAGGAACCACATCACACTTCAAAATTTGCATCGAAAGCACATGAAGGATTTATGCTTGGTTACGGAAAGGATTCGCACTCCTGCAGAGTCTTCAACCTCTTTCACTATAAAGTGGTTGAAACTGTAGATGTGCGGTTCGATGAGACTAACGGCTCGCAAAGAGAGCACCTACCAAATGTGCTAGATGAAGTTCCACCTAGTGAATCCATCAAGCTCATGGGAACTGGAGAGATCATACCTTCTGAGGCACAGGCTGAAGAGGAACTTATCATTTCTGTACCTAATCAACCTCAAGACAAGCTCACTCAAGACAATCCTCCAAATGATGACAATGATCAGCAAGAGCAAAATCTTCGTCCAGTTCATCCTCCTCAAGGCAAATGAAGTACAGATTGAGAAGATAACTGATAGCATCAATGCACCGGTCCACTCACTGCTCAAGAGCAACACAACTAGGAAATTTCTGTGGGCACTTTGCATTTGTCTCAATATCTGAACCCAAGAAAGTTGCTGAAGCCTTCATGGAACCTGAATGGATTCAAGCTATGCAAGAAGAGCTTCAACAGTTCAAGCTGAACAATGCGTGGGAATTAGTCAAGCGTCCTGACCCTCGCAAGCACAACATAATAGGCACCAAATGGATATATCGCAACAAGCAAGATGAGCATGGTCAAGTTGTCAGAAATAAGGCTCGTCTCGTTGCTCAAGGATACACTCAAGTTGAAGGGGTTGACTTCGGTGAAACATTTGCTCCTGTGGCTAGGCTTGAAGCCATTCGCATACTGCTAGCTTATGCAAATCATCATAACATCCTTCTATATCAAATGGATGTGAAGAGTGCCTTTCTGAACAGCAAGATTGAAGAAGAAGTGTATGTTGCACAACCTCCTGGCTTTGAAGATGCTAAACATCCTGATATGGTATAGAAGCTCAACAAGGCACTATATGGCCTCAAACAAGCCCCTCATGCTTGGTATGACACACTCAAAGACTTCCTAAAGAGCAAAGGTGAGGGAGTCCTGGACTAGGGGGTGTCCAGATAGCCGGACTATCGTCACGGCCGGACTCCAAGACTATGAAGATACAAGATTGAAGACTTAGTCCCATGTCCGGATGGGACTTTCCTTGGCGTGGAAGGCAAGCTTGGTGATACGGATATGTAGATCTCCTACCATTGTAACCGACTACTGTGTAACCCTAACCTATCCGGGTGTCTATATAAACCGGAGGGTTTTAGTCCGTGGGATGAACAACAATCATACCATAGGCTAGCTTCTAGGTTTAGCCTCCTTGATCTCGTGGTAGATCTACTCTTGTACTACCCATATCATCAATATTAATCAAGCAGAGTAGGGTATTACCTCCATCGAGAGGGCCCAACCTAGGTAAAAACATTGTTTCCTTGTCTCTGTTACCATCCGCCTTAGACGACAGCTTCGGGACCCCCTACCCGAGATCCGCCGGTTTTGACACCGACATTGGTGCTTTCATTGAGAGTTCCTGCAATGCCGTCGCCGCCAGTAGGATGCCTCGTCTCGTCTTTAAAGACGATACCATCACCAAAGAAGCCTTGGCCACTGGTCAGACACTTCGGCTTGGCGGTTTTCTCATGACCGCTAGTTCGGCCGCCTCGCCGACGATGACCTCTCGAGTCATCGAAACAATCTCCATGTTAGTTCGGAACTTGCCGAACAGTTAGATCCGATCGAGCTCTCCTCCATAAACGAGCTCTTGGATCGCATCGCCCATACAGGAGTCGCCACAGATTACGACCGGATCGGGCCTAAAACCGATCTGAGAGAGATCAACTCTCCCCAGGCTACCCATCATGTTGCTGTGATAGAGGAGCAATGAGGCGACTCTTCTCCTACCTTAAAGACTAGCTACGTCCGGATTCCCGATCCCTCCATGCCGGATTCCCGCGGAGGGGCGGATGTCGATCAAGCCCTGAACCTAAAGTCAGGCGGCGGGCCGGACTCATTGGATAGCACTCAAGAATCCAAATCTCCGAGTTCGGAAACTTCTCGGTCCTTGAGTCCTAAATTGGACGGGGTTCCGGATTTAGTGCCACCCGCCCACCCAAACATTGGCTTCTCTCTCGAATTCGGCAAGAGCCTGCTGAAACAGTACATCATTATCGGGCGATTCCTCCCCGGTTATGAACAGGATAAAGGATCGCCGAGAGGAGGACGCAATCCCAATTTTTGCAATAATTGCACGGAAAGGGAATCCTAAACGCCATAAGTCGTCAGCGAAATTACATGCTTTGCTGACTTGGTGACCATAGTACAAAAGTACTGTGCGATGGAGAGCGCCTGGAAAACCGAAAGTAAATTTTGGGATAATCCTCCACGAATACATCCCTAGTCCGGAACAAAAGGGTGCATCGTTATCAAGCACCTGGGTTGAATACCAAAAAACCAACACCCCCTAAAGGGTACGGAACCGTACTGGAGGGTTGGCTAAACGGACCCTGCAAAATTCATAGCACAGAGGGCGCCACACCAACTCATAGCATTCGAGCATGTTGGATACTACTACAGTGGCCAAAAGTGGCGAAGAGCTTCTAGCTTCAGAATCCCAGCCCAAAGAACACCAAAGACGGTGTTAACAGTCTTCGAGACTTCCGCATCAAATAACATGCAAAAACGAAAACTCCGCAACCTTGCCGAAGTCTACCAAGTAGCAACAATAAATCCATGGAGTGACACGGCTATTACCTTCAATGCTAGTGACGACCCTAAATTCCGAACTGCCCGGGCACCAGCCGCATTGGTCCTCAGCCCGATAGTAGACTTTTGCCGCTTTACTAAGGTACTCATGGATGGCGGCAGCGGACTAAACCTCATCTATGAGGAAACCCTCCAAAAGTGGAAACAGACTGAACCGCATTGAGCGAAGTAGCACAACCTTTAGAGGAATAATCCCACCGAAGCATGCTGCACAGGAAAAATCACGCTGACGTCCGTGTTCGCTCACGGACAATTATAGGTCCGAGGAGGTCACATTTCAATCGCCCCTGCTCAGCAAATGGATATCATGCTTTTATTAGGACGAGAGGCATTCACAATTTTCAAGCTATACCCCATTATGGGTACATGAAGCTTAAAATGCCCGGTCCCTAACGGAATCATCACTCTCGCTAGTGATCCGAACATAGCACTCCGCTGAAAATAAGACAGCCGCACTAGCCCTCGAGGCACTATCCGGCCCTAGCGGCCGAGGAACTCATCGCGATGCGCTCCACGGTGAACAGGGACGACGTGATACTTGATGAAAGATCCAAGTCCACTTCTTTTAAACCAGCGGGTGAAATAGTCAAATTCCAAGTCCACCCAACGGACCCTGCAAAGACCGCCTCCATCGGGGCACAATTAAACCCTAATGTATACGCCGCACTTCGAGAATTTCTACAAGAAAACTGGGACATCTTTGCCTGGCACCCTTCAAATATGCCAGGAATCCCACGTCAGCTGGCCGAGCACAGCCTAAATATCCTAAAAGGATTCAAGCTACCAAACAGGCTCTTGACGCTTTTCCGAACCCAAGAGACAAATATGGGAGAGGAGCTAGCCAAACTTTTGGAGGCCGGATTCATCGTAGATATAAAACATCCGACCGGCTAGCAAACCTAGTGATGGTACCAAAGAAGGATAAATCACTGGCGCCTATGTGTTGATTTCAAAGACCTTAATAAGGCTTGCCCAAAGGATCCCTTCCCCTCCCTCGAATTGATCGAATCATTGGCGCTTCTGGCAGGACACGACTCATTGTGCTTCCTCGACGCGTATTCTCGCTATCACCAAATGAAGATGGCGGAGCTGCACCAAGCTGCAACAACATTCATCACTCCATACGGCCCGCTCTGCTTCAATACAATGCCCTTTGGGCTCAAAAACGCCGCGCAATATATAATCGCAAGATCCGCATACATGTCTCTGCAAACCAGAATCAACAAAACAGTTGGAAGCATATGTAGATGACGTGGTCGCCAAAACCAAACACGCCGAAACTCTAGTAGACGACTTGAGGCTCACATTCGACAATCTTCAAAATACGACATCAAGCTCAATCCGGAAAAATGCGTCTTCGGTGTTCCAGCCGGAAAGCTCCTGGGCTTCATTGTGTCCGGTAGAGGAATTGAAGCAAACCGAACCAAGATTCGAGCTCTGTCACAATTGGATATTCCAAAAGACCTCAAACAAATACAAAAATTGACGGGATGTGTGGCGGCTTTAAGCCGCTTTATCTCCCGCTTAGGAGAAAAGGCATTACCTCTTTACCGCCTCCTCCGCCGCATCAACACTTCGAGTGGATTTGACATACGCCACGGCCGGACTCGAAGAAATAAAGGCCATTTTGCCAACAACCGGTCCTGGCCGCGCCAACATGGGCGAACTAACGCTATTATATATCGCCAAGCAACACATCAAGTTGTCGGTAGCGGTGCTCGTTGTCGAACGAGAAACGAATCGGACACCGGTTCCCCTGTTCAAAACCGGGTTTATTATGTGTCCAATGTCCTAACTCCATGCAAGTCCCGTACCCACACTATCAAAAGATAGCATATGCGGTGTTCATGGCATCCCGGAAGCTGCGACACTACTTTCAAGAGTGTTCGATAATGGTAGCCTCCGAAGTACCTCTTAACGACATCATAAACAACCGTGACGCGACGGGCCGGATTGCTAAATGGGCCATAGAGCTCCTTCCATTCGACATAACTTATAAGCCTCGGCGAGCTATTAAGTCGCAGGTTTTGGCCGACTTCGCGGGTCAATGGACTGGCTTGAACTCCCTAAAGAGTACGACGACGATACTCCAATTGGATCATGCACTTTGACGGCTCCAAAATGTTGGTTGGCCTGGGGGTCATTCCTCGACGCATCTAACCGGGACACAAATTCAATACGCCCTTCAGATAATGTATACGGACTCCAACAACGCAGTCAATACGAGGCCCTTCTCGCACGGCCTCCGGATGGCAGTCTCCATGGGCATTCAACGCCTAGAGGTGCGCGATTCAAACCTCGCAATATCTCAAATAAACGGAGACTTTGACGCCAAAGATCCGAAAATGGCAGCATACCGCAATGCGGTCCTAAAAATGTCAAAGACGGTTCGAGGGCTCGAATTTCATCATATAGCCCGGATAACAACCAGCGGCGGATATATTGGCACGCATCGGTGCAAAACGCGATGCCGCCCCACCCAATATCTTTTGGAACGGATGTTCAAGCCATCCGCATTTATGGGAAGGGGAGTCCGGCAATAACAATCCGGACCTTTCAACCGCACCACCGGACGCCAACACTCGACACAACCGAGGCTCCGCCCCGAGATAACACCCTCGCTCACGAAATAATGGCGGTTATCGCCTGCGGATCTAACCATTCCTAGCCTACCTAACTAGGCGTGAACTCCTCAAGACCAAAATGAAGCTCGATTGCATAGTACGACGCTCTAAAGCCTATAAAGTCCATGAGGGAGAGCTTTATAAGAAAAGCACTACCGAGTCCTTCAAAGGTGCATCTCCAAGAGGAAGGGCGAAACCTCCCTGCTGAAATTCATGCCGGACTGGGTGGGCACCACGCCGCAGCCCGGCCCTTGTAGGCAAGGCCTTCCGTACATGATTTTATTGGCCGACGGCCCGGCAGATGCGCAGGACTTAGTCCAATGATGCGTCGGTTGCCAGCTTTTGCTAACAAA
Source organism: Aegilops bicornis (assembly GCA_021605145.1). Classification (NCBI taxonomy): domain Eukaryota; kingdom Viridiplantae; phylum Streptophyta; class Magnoliopsida; order Poales; family Poaceae; genus Aegilops; species Aegilops bicornis. The sequence continues at coordinate 464,355,161 of CM038671.1, forward strand.
GCCACATGCCACCCACCGCCTCTTAAAACTATACCCATCACCTGGCCGTTTGCGGTCTGGGGGCTTGACATGGTTGGACCCCTCAAGGGAGGAACCCACAAACAAAAATACCTATTGGTCATGGTGGACAAATTCACCAAATGGATAGAGGCCAAACCAGTTAAAACGGCTAAATCCGGACCAGTGATAGACTTCATATCAGGGGTAGTGCACCGTTAGGGTGTCCCCACACGATCATCATCGACAATGGCACCAACTTCACGGCCGATGAGGTCAAATCATGGTGCAAAAACATGGGCATCAAGCTCGATTACTCCTCAGTATATCACCCTCAAACCAACGGCCAAGTCGAAAGAGCAAACGGTCTAATCATGAGCTGCATTAAACCTGCATTAGTGCGGTCCCTTAAGGAATCTAACACGCCTTTGGGTTGAGGAGCTTCGACTCCGTACTCTGGGGCTGCGGACCACGCGCCAGATAAATCGTACTACCGGATTTACACCATTCTTCATGGTGTACGACGCAGAGGCAGTCTTGCCCTGCAACATAATACATGACTCACCTCGCGTACGCATGTATGAAGAAAGAGAAGCCGAGCTCGATCGGCAGGACAGCTTGGACATTTTGGAGGAGGAGCACGACGTGGCAAAAGCTCGTTCCGCATTCTATCAACAGCAGGCTCGAAGATATCAAAGCAGGGAAGTACGGGCCAAAGCTTATAACGTTGGCGAACTAGTTCTACGCTCACGGACAAGAAAAGGACAAACTCAAGCCCAAATGGGAAGGTCCCTTCATCATCGACCAGGTCCTGACCGGGCGGAGCATACCGTCTCACAAACGATCGGATAACCGACTCGAGCCGAACCCATGGAGCGCAGCCCGTCTCACGAAGATCCTACGCCTAAGTGCCGGACTCCAAGTTCGCCTCCTTCCTCCGTCCGCATTCTTTATTTTTGCTTTTTGCTGTCTTTTATTTCTCTCCTTCCTCCTTCTTCCTCTTGTAGCCTCTAGAGGCTCGTTTGCGCTTTTTCCAAGATTTTAACTTGACGCGCTTATCCGCTCATTATTATACACGGGGCTTCTTTTTACGAAGCTTATTTATACGGGCTTCATGCCCAATACATGCGATTAGACTTCCGCATGTACCCTTTATTCACCATTATATGCATCGATATGACTTAAGTTTTGGCCAAGCTGGGTTGTTCGGCTCTGTGCTTACCCCTACATTCCCGATTATTCGCCAGGTGGTAAAGGGAGCACCTCTGCGATTGTTATTGCCCGAATTGACCCGGATGTGTACCTCAGACTGGGTGAAGCCGAAAGCTAACGTTCTTAAGGAAATATTCGGTCGGTGAATTGAAAGATGATTTTTAACTTTTTACCCATCTGCCCCCAGATGATTTTTCTGCTTTCATAGCAGCTTTGACATGCACTTTAGGGCATGCACCCCAGCGAAAGGAACCCTTAACGGAACTATTCTCCTGGAAGATGTTTCTTACTACCCATGTAATATAACATAACTAGTTGGGCACTTGTCCGATACAGCAACAATGACCCCTACGCCTTGTCTCCATGCATACCACGGTTCTTATATAACCACGAAGGTATTCGAACTCCACTCGACTATTAGGTCCGGAGGTCGGGTTAAAAGGTCCGCTACGACAAACGATCTACAATCCGGCTAGAAGACATTCCTTAATGTCATATTTTTACATAGTCAACTCGACTCACTGTATTCCTCCTCAATGCCATTTAATAGGCTATCTAATTTAGAATCTTCTTTGAGAATACTTGGCGGCCAATTCTACTTGGCCGTACACTAAGCTTACTGAGGATTTCCATCCCATCCGCCCCACAGTCCGACCTCGGCCATGTGGTTTGGGTCAACCTTCGGTACCGCTGCCTTCACCATGGCCCAGCCTCCCTCGGCGCCTTTGACGGCAGGCCGATATCTTCCATAGCCGGAGCGCCGCATTGCCCCTTTGAAGTCAGCCCGCCATTCCCCAATGCCTTCGGCGGGGAGATAGATGGACACAAGGCTTGGCCGATGCCTTCCATCACCTGCCGGACTGCTCGTGCAGGTAGCGACGCACTGGGAAAAAGATCACCCAAAGAATTGGGCATCTCCTCCTCAGACGACACTGTGAGCAAACCTACATACATGTTTATGTTAGTCGCCTTCCTCGCCGAACTCTTTCAAAGTTCGCTCAAGCACTTATCGAAAATGCCGCCGACGGAAGCCGATTCTCCTTTACGGAGTCGGAACAAACCGGGCACGAGCGTCCTTTAGTTCCTCACCCAGCTTGGTGTTGGCGTCTTGGAGATTATTCTTCTCCGCCGCACCCTCGTAAGCACGCTCTCACGACCTTTAATCGCATAAGAGCTGTTGCTTGTCCGGATCCAGTCCGGCGACATCTGCAATATTTTGGTCAGATTTACACACCCGCCGCACTTTCTAAACTATTTATTTTTTAAAAAACAAAAAAGCATATATTACCAGAGGGGTCCTCTGTAGCTCCCCCCTGTAGCAGCTAGTGCGGCCTCAAGTTGGGCCTTGCACTCTTCAAGCTCCGGGACATCGGGTATTCTTTTACTGAAGATCACAGATAACAAATGATCCTTAAATCAGTTATTCTAACTATTTTAAGTCTCGGGGCTACTGGCATATATAACTGTCAAATTTTCTTACCCGTATGTCCTTTACATACTGTTCCGTGGCTCCGGCTAGACCATCTTGAGTGGCACGGAGGTGTGCATCTCCCGAATCAAAGGCATTTAAGGCCTCCTGGGAGAAACACGCGTCACGAAGAACTGTCCGGCGGCGCCTGTGGTTCAAGGCGCTCTCCATCACGGAGTTGGTGGTGGACAACCTGTCGGCATCCTCTGTCGGAGGAGCATCCGACGACGTCAGCGATGCTCGCCTCGACCTCAGGACCTGGCTTTGAAGCTTGTCCGGTGAAGGTTCGATCGGCAACCTCTCCCGACCCGATCCGACGAGCTCTTTTTTCCTGAAAAAGTGGTATCGGCGTTAGTACGCCTTCCAGGAATCAATCACGGGAGTATGGTGACATGCCATACCATTGCGGCGGAGTTTCGATCCGACCGCACTTCTTTTTAGTTCACAACAGCACTACCCTTTGTTGGCCCAGCCGCAGTTCGGCTTCGACTCGCCTCAAGGTACCCCTCAAGCACCATGGATATACGGTGATCAAAAATAAGCATGGTTGGGTCGTTATCGTGGTTTTGGGTCTCGGTCTCATTTACCGTGGAGGTCGAAGTATTCCGGGGTAATCAGCCGTAATGGCGACCAACGCATTGTCGATGCTAAGTTGGTGGAATACCCCGTCGATCAACTCCACCTTTATGTCTGGATCCTCTTCGGAGGTCGGATCGAGGGACCGTTCCGGATCCTCGGGTTGTGGGGGCGGGCTGTGTATCTTCTCCACAGTCCGGCGCAGTTCCTGCGCAAAAACCATGAAATGAGATATTTAACTACGGGAACATGGATCGGACAGGTCACAAAGATGTTTGCTTACCCAGCTTCGAGGATTACTCGAAGAAAACTCCTTCAATGGGTTGAGACGGAGGAAATCCTCCTCCTCTCCTTTGTACATGGCAGATAAGATCTTCACCAGTTCGGTGACCGATTCCGGCCCTTTGCGGCCATGGCGGGTGGCATCGTCCTCCCCGTTAAAGTCCCACATGGGGTGGCCCCTGTATTGGAGCGGCTGCACTCCCCTCATAATGCAGATTGCCATGACTCCTGTCATGGTAAATTCGGGCATGAGCCAGTAACCTTATTCGGCTCATCAAATAACGGACATCCCGGTCATCTTCTCTCCAGGGGCTCCGAGGGCGCCAGCTTAGGCGCTTCTTCAGAGGAGCATTGCTGAACTCCGGAAGGCCGATCCGAACAGGATCCGGCAGCGGGACGTCCTCCATGTAACACCATTCCAAAGGCCAGTCTTCGGACGCCTTCTTTGGGGTTCCGGATAGGTGTCCGGTCCAGGCGATGCGCCATAGCTCGGATCCGCCCACTTGATATATTGTCCCCTCATGAGAACGGGGTACTAGGCAGAATATTCTCTTCCACAGTCCGAAATGAGCCTCGACGCCCAAGAATAGTTTGCAAAGGGCCACGAAGCCCACGATGTGCAGGATGGAGGCAGGAGTAAGGTGGTGCAATTGGAGGCCGTAGAACCCCAAGAGCCCCCGGAGAAACGGATGGATAGGAAATCCGAGGCCTCTTACTAGATAAGAGATGAAGCATACCCGCTCTCCTTTAGAGGGATCGGGGACGCCTCCGCTTGCCTTCCGCCCTTGTAGGTGGCGAGTCCGGCTCGAACCGGAACCAAAAAAGGCGGGGAGAAATCCCTTGGTTTGGAGTATAACTAGCTTCGCTATCTTGAGGACTGAGCATCACTCCCAATTTCCTGGATGAGGGCTGGGAGCGCGGGAAGAGGAGCCACGTCGACTGTCCATGATGGAATGGGCTTTGGTCAGAGGCGCTCTGATGAAAGCTTGCAAAGGGGGGATAGTGCGACTCAGATCTAGATCCTTGCCCCTTTATGGGCGGCTCATTTGCTTGTGACTAGGGGAAATTGTAAAATACCCCGGCTGTTCGCATTCATTCAAACACGTGGAAGATGGCCATTATTGGGCGAGAAGTCAAGAGCGCAGCATTTATCGAAGCCGGACACTATTCTACAAGTATATGGAATTTGGAGAAGAACCCGCCTTGCAATGCCGAAGACAATAAACGCTGCACTCATCGTCATTGAAGCCTGGTTCGGGGCTACTAAGGAGTCCTGACTAGGGGGTGTCAGGATAAGCCGGACTATCGTCACGGCCGGACTCCAAGACTATGAAGATACAAGATTGGAGACTTCGTCCCGTGTCCGGATGGGACTTTCCTTGGTGTGGAAGGCAAGCTTGGCGATACGGATATGTAGATCTCCTACCATTGTAACCGACTCTGTAACCCTAACCTATCCGGTGTCTATATAAACCGGAGGATTTAGTCCGTGAGGACGAACAACAATCATACCATAGGCTAGCTTCTAGGGTTTAGCCTCCTTGATCTCGTGGTAGATCTACTCTTGTACTACCCATATCATCAATATTAATCAAGCAGGAGTAGGGTATTACCTCCATCGAGAGGGCCCGAACCTGTAAAAACATCGTGTCCCTTGTCTCCTGTTACCATCCGCCTAGACGCACAGTTCGGGACCCCCTACCCGAGATCCGCCGGTTTTGACACCGACAAAGGGCTTCAAAGCTGGTTCCCTGGATCCCACACTCTTCACGAAGACATATGATGGTGAACTGTTTGTGTGCCAAATATATGTGGATGACATTATTTTAATTTTGCACTTGACCCGGAAATACAGTGATGAGTTTGGACACATGATGCAAGAGCAATATCAGATGTCCATGATGGGTGAGCTGAAGTTCTTCCTTGGTCTTCAAATTTGTCAGAAAAGCAACGACATCTTTATATCTCAAGAGAAATACCTCAAAGACTGCCTGAAGAAGTTTGGAATGCAAGACTGCAAAGGTTACACGACGCCAATGCCAACCAAAAGTCATCTGGGTCCTGACACCAATGGTAAAGAGTTTGATCAAAAGGTATACCGCTCCATGATTGGTTCTTTACTTTATTTATGTGCATCGAGGCCAGATATCATGCTTACTGTTTGCATGTGTGCCCGATTCCAAGCGGCACTAAAGGAATCGCATCACTTAGCTGTGAAGCGAATTCTTCGATACTTAGCTTACACCCCAACACTAGGATTATGGTATCCAAAGGGCTCAGAGTTTGATCTAGTTGGATTATCGGATGCTGATTATGTTGGTGACAAGGTGGATCACAAGTCTACATCAGGCAGATGTCACTTTCTGGGACGATCACTTGTCTGTTGGTCTTCAAAGAAGCAGAACTGTGTGTCTCTCTCCACTGCTGAATCTGAATACATTGCTGCTGGATGTTGCTGCGCTCAGCTTCTATGGATGAAGCAAACTCTCAGGGACTATGGCATCCATCTGAAACCCGGAGAATCCGGAACGACCACCCGATAGTCCAGGCGTGCGTGGGAACATGGAACAACTTCCAATGTGTTGCATGTTCGCCACGTGTCCCTCAGATGTGAACTGCCAGGGGCACCTGCGTAATTGCATTGTGCTGTCCCTTTCCTTATAAATACACATCACATCGTGGTCAAAATACTTCTTCCACCTCTCCACCTCGCACAAACCCTAGCGCCACCACTAGCTCCCGACGACGCCGGCGACGAAGCGCTTAACTGCTGCGACCTCACCGACGCCGTCCTCATGCCGGCCGCGGACCTCGTCTTCTCCACTGCCGCCGTAGGTGTCCTCCGTCGCCAAGTTAGGGCACGGAAGATCAAACTGCTCGGCTTCCTCTCTACTCCGTCTAGCAGTTCTTCGTCTGGTAATTAAAACTCACTTTTACCACCTTTTTGATCCGATAGATTCATCCTTCTTCACCAAAAGTGGTTTCTATCCCCACAAACTTGGATCTATCCTGTTCTGCATCTCATAACATGCCTAGTATATTCACTTATGCTTCACACATAGTTAGATTCCTCACTTGTACCTATTCTTGGATTCGTGACAAATGGAACCAACTCCCAACATTAAGTGAATGTCTTCAAGGCTTATGAGGTCAATGTCTTCTAAACCGATTTATCTTCAAATCTTCCGAGAATGCATATGACCTCTTCCCCTTCCTCGCATCTCTAATGTCATTATAGGTACATGTCCGTGGGAGAATCCCTTGGTTCTCATAGTCTCGCATTCATTTCGAATTCTACAAAGATCACATCAATTCTCCCGAAGCTAGTTCTTGTCTCGACCAGCATGTAAGCCTTTGCAAGTTTTGAAGCCATATAGTTTGAACTACAGGGCCACAGAAAAATCAGCAAGGAAGGGAGGCAGACAGCGCCGCGGGGGCACTTCAATGGATTATCCTAAAGATCTCTATGAGTTATACAAAACTGATCCTCAAGAGAGCTATATTAACGCATAAAAACACGAATCCAATGGATTCGAAGATATCTGGCCGAGCAATGGTTCAAATACAGATTCGTCACCAAGGAATATGCTGAAAGGAATGCCATCAAGCGTCCTTGAGGAGATATTCTCTATAGAAATCTTCAACCCAAGACCAAATCTGAAGCTATTGCTCAGGGTTTCTACCCTTGCATGGTCCGTGGACCACAACCCAGAGTTCGCACCCATCGCTTTCAAGTTATGGTGTCGCGAGGACAGTTTGTTCAAGCGCAACTACAAGTTCGCGAAGGACTCTCCAGTAAAGAACAAGAAGAGCCTCGGATGCAACTTCAATCCTGGTCCTTCAGCTCCTAGGGCTGATGGCACACGTGATGCCAATACCAATGTCATCGGCCCCTTCGACGACTTTGATGGTTTTCTCTCCTACATCGCCGCTTAGAGGGCCAAAGGATCGGCACCGAGATGATGTCGATTACGATGAAGCTCCCCGCTCCGTCGAAGCCACAAAAGCAAAAGAAACCAAAGGCTTCAAAACCTGCTGCTGCACCAAGCACTTCCCGTACGAAGCCTCTAGCCACTGCTCCTCCTGCACCAAGTGTGCATTCTGAAGATCTTTCTCGTGTCTCTAAGAAGACAGAGAAGCCCCGGAAGAGAACTGTCAAGAGTTCTAGTCAAGCACTGACCCCAGCTGCCGTTCTGAGGAATGAGAACGAAGCCATTGGTCTGTCAAGTGATGAAGATCTTGGCGATGATGCTCTCGAGCTGCTGATAAAGAGCAAGCAAGAGGCGGAAATCTTCAACGATTTGCCCCTCTTTGACGTGGACATATTGAATAACTTCATTGATGAGTGGTTTGAAAATCCGAACCTCAGCATCGATGATCTTTAGCTTCCAATTGGCATCAGTGTCGCCTTCCACGAGCCATTGCAAATGAGCTGGCTCTGGCTCAGAAGATTGTTGAACTGAAGAACAAAATTGATTATGAGAAGGCTCAGTTCAAGAAGCACATGGCCAAGCTCAGCGTGGCTGATGTTCAAAACTTCAAGCAAGTATGTCAGATGACCTCAAAGAGCGCTTCAATGTAAACGCGGAAGCGACAAAAGGATCAAGAGAACATATGAAGCTCTCATTTGCAAAATGTGTTCAAGCCACAATGAAGCCGAGAGAAGCGCAAGGCTCTTGGCGCCCGAGGCATTGACCCCAAGATTGCTGCCAAGAAGAAGAAGCCTGCTGTGGCCCCACCGAAGCATCCAAAGCGGAAGAACCTCGCATTGTCTTCCCCACCAGCATGACAGGCGTGAAGCCTAAGGTCCCCACAATTGCTTCAGAACTCAAGAAAACAGGGCAGCTGAAGCCGAAGCCAGAAAGCGCAAGACCAAGAACACCACTGACGATGCTCCTCCAACCAAGAAAAGAAAGACAAAGAAGAAAGATCGGGCTGCTCCCACAGAGCCCCTTGTTGTCGAGCCAATCTCAGTTGCTCGTCCTACGTCCGAACACCGAGAGCGTCAGTTAATTGTTCACGATCCTGCTACCACAGAGGCTCCTGAAGCTGAAGACATCCCAGCTGTTGACACCACCGCAGCTCAGGGTGGGAATGGGTCGGCCCGGACCTGGCCTTGGACCCGGCCCCGTTGGCCTCGAGGCCAATTTGAGAGGCCATGGGTCGACCCAATTCAAAAAAGTCAATGGCCTCGCCGGCCCGATGGGCGATGGGTACTTCGGGTCGACCCAAATTTTCTTTTCTTGTACAATATTTGGTTGTGGTACATAGAATATTCTGAAAATATGTTATTACAAGTAAAACAAAATTATGACCTAAACATGCATGATTGAAACAATAATCAAAGTTTACAAATGAACCACAATATACAATTGCAGCTCTTTTCACGTCCGGTTTATAAAGGAGGATTGGGTTAATGGATTCCAGTACGTGTACAAATGTTAGTTAGTTGATGTTTCGGCTAGCTGATCGCTAGAGCTAAGCTAGTAAGATGGATTTTGTGTTACTGATTTTTTTGAGACAAATTTGGTGTTACTGATGGACTCCAGTATTCGGAGGTGGGTCGGTCCCGCTGACCTAATGGGTCAATCCGTGCCGGCTCTACGGCCCGATTTTTTTGTGAGGCCGACCCAACTGACCCATTGGCCTTGTTTCTTTGGGTCGGGCCAGAGACCCGGTGGGTCAACCCGGCCCATTCCCACCCTGAACCGTAGCTGAAGACATTGGTCCCCAAGACAATGTAAATGATGATGAAGTCCTTCCTCAGATTGAGCACCCAATGGTATCATCGCCTGTTCTCACGAACAGCGAACTCATTAGCATTGGTCGTCCTTTGACGCCAATTGCTCAGGATGATTCATGGGCTGATCACCCTCAAGACTCTGGCCAAGAAGAATCACCAAGTACTCCCCCACCTCAAGTCACCACTCCGGTGCTTGATGATGATGACTATGTGGTCCAATAACTCTCTCTCCTGGCGTCGCCCAGATTTCGTGGAAGCTTCAGAAAGGACCAAGGCCACAAGTCACTCTTTCGAGTGTTCCAGAAGGAGAAGAGCACCACAACTCAGTATCACGCCAAGTGTTTCCTGAAGACACTCCAACTGTGAGCGTCTCAGAATTTGAAGCCAAAGCTGCTGAAGATACACCGGCTGCATCAACCGCAGAACAACAAGATAGTCGTGAAGAAGAAGAGTGTGTTGCCACACCCCCTACCAACCAACAAGTTGTTCTCAAGGAGAACGTGTCCGACCCTCCAGCTACTCAAGTGGAGGTTGATAATAATGAGGCGGCCACCAACACCAACACTGAAGCCAATGAAGTTGTCATGGCTGAAGTTAATGTGGCACCAGAAGTGAATGTGCCTAAAGCTTCTAATGCACCTGAAGTCAATATTGCACCAAGCCATTGTACCACTAGCAGCTCATGTCAATCTTTGCGATGCTCTGCATCGCCTCCAAGGCCACACACTATTGAGCTGGCATTTGATCGCGGCCAACCTGTCATGGTTCGCTGGCCTATTCTGGTTCCTCCTCCTGCTCGCGGACCTCCATTTGATTATCATGTGGAGCACATGCCTCAGGTCCAGAAGCCAAAGCCTGTGCTGCCTAGGGTTTCGAGTGCAAGAACTTCACCAGGATCGTTTAATGTGAATGGCTTCATTGCACACAACACCTTCTTTGATAGCGACAAGAACCTATACTCGTAGCCAAGAATTTCATCTGATCGGTTCTGGAGCTATCAGCAACGCAATTACTACTCTTGTGTTCTTTACGATCAAGGGCGCATCTTTCCCCATATGCGTCTAGACTGCGAAGCTATTGCAGGCCTGCCACGCTTGGAAGAAGCCCTTGATTGTTTCGTAGATGCTGGTCTGCTACAATTTGTAGACTGATAAGAGCCTTTGGAGCGAAGAACTTCTGCTAAAATTCTATGCCACCCTCCACATTCGCGGCTACAACCGAGATCTGAAGACATGGATCCTTGAGTGGATGACAGGCAATGTACACCACGAAGCTAAAGCTCTCGATATTATTGAGCTCACTGGCCTGCCCACTCCAGGTGAACTCTATGAACCTGGTTGTGAGCTTCACCGCAATGCTTTGGAGAGCATCTTCCAGAAGCCTGAGCCAAATATGAGCCAAATGCTGAGCATGATGAAGCCACTGCCACGCGACGCTGAATATCCAAGGGAATTCTTTGTTGAAGACCTAGAGTATCTGCCCGGCACTATTTATCATATTATCAGGAGAACTCTATGGCCTGTCAAAGGACATTCTCCTGCAGCGAAACTTGAAGGAGCAATGAAGACATTAGTTTTCTATATCTTCAATGGCATCTGCTTCAATGCTCAAGACTTCTTCATCAAGCAATTGGTTGCCTCTGGCTCTGATTTATTTGGTCTGAAGTTTTATGCTCCATGGGTAATGCGCCTCATCAAGCTTCATTCCGCTGTCAACTATCAGCCCTCTGCGCGCAACCACATTATCTTCTTACCAGAGGTTGATATGTCTGTCGAAGCCATATACCCAGAACCTGCCAAGGAGCCAATTTACCTTCACAATGTCGATCGCCAAAGCTTCACTCAGCCCATTGAAGGAGTTCTTCCTGCTACTCGTGTTTATCCTTTGGTTGGCAATACACGTGCACCTCATCGTGCCCATACTGAAGCCACCGAAAGCACAATTGCTCAAAGGCCTCAGAAGCGATCTCGTGTTCACAATGACCGAGAGCTTCTCGTTGCCCTGCATCAAAAAACAGGATAAGCATCATGACTGGCTGAAGCGTCAGATGCAAAGCCTCTTGGTGGATGTTAATCGCATTCGCAACCTTGCCACAAAGAATGCATTTGTCACTCATTAAACCTGTCGGCGGACGTGGAAGGGTCTGAAACTGATAAGCTTTGAAGATGATCTCCAACAAGATGGCTTCACAGAGAGATTCAATTTTGATTCCACTCCTCCCAGGAATGCTGTCTTGCATCGGACTCCCTCACTCGAAGATTTTGAGTACTCCTCCTCTACGGCAACTGTCAATGCAAGAGTCATTGATGATGAAGATGATGCCACTTCACCACCTCCAACTTCGGCGCGTATCGACACTGCACCAAGTTCTTCTGCACCACCGAAACCTCAACGACAACCCTGCTGCTTCACCTACTCCTCATGGGAATGAGTAGACGCTCTATGTCTTCAAACCTTTTTGGTCCTTACTGACAAAAGGGGGAGAAGCATATGAGTTGATAGTCTTCAAGCGGGTCCATATGGGTGGTTGCTATACTTTTGCCAAGTGCTTACAACTCTCGCTTTTGATACATTTGGTTCTTTGAGTTGTAACACTTAAACTTAATGGTCGCCCTGCTACTCTTTACGCTATTACGTGATGCGACGATAAATTCCGCGTAATGCGATGATAATTCCGCATGAAGTCATTTTCAGGACGTCCATTTTCATTGTGCATGCCATTACCTTCGTTATATCCTTTCATGCATGATGAATTGTCTTCATTAGTTGAAGAGGATCTCCACAAGTACAACCTGCCATGTGCATTTGCATTAAAAAGCAAAATACTTATATGCACATCTTCAGGGGGAGCCTTTTGCTACTAATGAAGACAATATCTTAATCCTTTACAATTTCACATACTTTTATCCCCGTCAAAAACTTCAACCAGTTTGTCATCAATCACCAAATAGGGGGAGATTGTAAGTGCATCTAGTGCCACCCCCAGTTGGTTTTGGAGTATTGACGACAAAACTGGTTGAGGGACTAATGTGTTTGTGAGAATTGCAGGATAACACAGGGAGTAGTCCCTCATTGATTCGGTTTACCTACCGGAGATGACCGCTAAAAATGTGTGAAGACATTGAAGACAATGGTGGTATGTGAAGATATTCATAATGAAGATTATGACTCGAGAAGACATTTACGTGAAGACTATGGAGTGCGAAGACATAGCTGTTTCGTAGTTTCCTTTTCTTCTTTGTTGAGTCATAGGAACCACCGTACTGTTAAGTGGGGTCCAAGTGAACAAAGTCGAGTGGTAGGAAGTGATGCTCAACCAAATCCTATGTCTTGGCCGAAGACAATGAGAGCAAATCTTATCTGAGAGTCAGATAAGTCAGCTTTACTTGTAGCCCAAGTCAAGCTGCCAGTGTCATTTGAAATCGACCGTTGGAACACGTGTCGGTTCCTTAGTGACCCAGGGGTCATTTCGGACAAATCAGGTCGGGTTGCCGAAAGTGGCTATAAATAGCCCACCCCTATACCATAAATTGGTGGGCTGCTTTCGAGTTAGTGCACGTCTTTTTGTCGCTTTGAGAGCAACCCACCTCCAAGCATTTGAGAGAGAGATCCTGCGAGGACAAAGCCCAAAACACCCAGAGCCCAAAGAGTGTTTGGCATCACTTTGAAGTCTTTACATCTGCGTGACCTAAAGACTTGTTACACTTGAGGACTGTGAATCCTCCAGCCGGTTAGGCGTCGCGTTCTGAGCATCCAAGAGTCATTGTGGATTGCCGGTGAACAAAGTCTGTGGAGGTTTGGAAGTCTACCTTGAAGACTTACCAGAGTGATTGGGCGGGGACTAGGTGTCCTTAGCTCAAGGGAATAAGGTGAAGGCAGCGGTCTTACGAGGTTGAATCTCAGCCTCCCTAACCCGGGCGTCAGTTGTCACAAAGAATCGGGCCCAGGTCCAACAAATCCTTTGTCTTCACCAAGCAACTGGTTCTATCTCTTCCTTCACTTATTTACAGTTTGTCTTCGTGAAGTCTTTTGCTCGCCTGTCTTATCTGTTTGACTTCACTGTGTGACGACTATTGTTGTTTGGCTTCATACTATCTTCCATCTTGATCCATACTACCTAGCTGCTAATCGTCTTCGTGCTTTAGCCTCATTACTTGCTTGACTATGGCTTGTCTTGTGTAGTCTACCTTCCACTATATGTCAATAGGTTCATTTCCATTGTTTGTCTTTGAAACTCCCATGTTTTGAAGACTTTCATAAAAATTGCCTATTCACCCCCCTCTAGTCGATAACTAGCACTTTCAGATTGCCATGCAACGGATGCACTAGAGCTATAAGTGTATGAAAGCTCAAAAAGAAAACTAAGTGGGTGTGCATCCAACTTGCTTGCTCATGAAGACCTAGGGCATTTGAGGAAGCCCGCCGTTGGAATATACAAGCCAAGTTCTATAATGAAAAATTCCCACTAGTATATGATAGTGACAAGATAAGAGACTCTCTGTCATGAATATCATGGTGCTTGTCGGTGTCAAAACCGGCGGATCTCGGGTAGGGGGTCCCTAACTGTGCGTCTAGGCGGATGGTAACAGGAGACAAGGGACACGATGTTTTTACCCAGGTTCGGGCCCTCTCGATGGAGGTAAAACCCTACTCCTGCTTGATTAATATTGATGATATGGGTAGTACAAGAGTAGGTCTACCACGAGATCAAAGAGGCTAAACCCTAGAAGCTAGCCTATGGTATGATTGTTGTTAGTCTCCCACGGACTAAATCCCTCCGGTTTATATAGACACCGGATAGGGTTAGGAGGTTACAGTCAGTTACAATGGTAGGAGATCTACATATCCGTGTCGCCAAGCTTGCCTTCCACGCCAAGGAAAGTCCCATCCGGACACGGGACGAAGTCTTCAATCTTGTATCTTCATAGTCTAGGAGTCCGGCCAACGGTGATAGTTCGGCTATCCGGACACCCCCTAATCCAGGACTCCCTCAGTAGCCCCCGAACCAGGCTTCAATGGCGATGAGTCCAGCGCGTAGATTGTCTTGACATTGCGAGGCGGGTTCTTCTCCAAATTCCATATACTTGTCGAATAGTGTCCGGCTTCTGATAAATGCTGCGCTCCTTGGCTTCCACGCCCAATAATGGCCATCTTCCACGTGTTTGAATGAATGCGAAGAGCCAGGGTATTTTTACACTTATCCTCTTAGCTGCGCTAATGAGCTGTCTATAAAAGGGACGATGATCTAGATCCGAGTCACACCATCCTCCCTCGTGAGCTTTCATCGGAGCGCCTCTGACAAAAATCCATTCCATCATGGACATTCGACGCGGCTCCTCCTCTCGCGCTCCCAGCCCTCAGCTGGAAATTGGGAGAGATGCTCAGTCCCGCATAGCGAGCTAGTGACACTCCAAACCAAGGGATTTCTTCCCCCGGCCTTCATGGTTCCGGTTCGAGCCGGACTCGCCACCTATAAGGGTGGAAAGCAAGCGGAGAGTGTCCCCGATCCCTCCAAAGGAGAGCGGGTATGCTTTTTCTCTTATCTAGTAAGAGGACTCGGATTTCCGATTCATCCGTTTCTCCGGGGGATCTTGGAGTTCTCTGACCTCCGGTTGCACCACCTTACGCCTGCCTCCATTTTGCACATCGCGGGCTTCGTGGCCCTTTGCGAACTGTTCTTGGGCGTCGAGGCTCATTATGCGCTGTCGAAGAGATTATTCTGCCTTGTACCCCGTTTTCATGAGGGGTCAATATATCAAGTGGGCGGAGCCGAGCTGTGGCGCATCGCCGTGACCGGATATCTATCCGGAACTCCGAAGAAGGCGTCCAAAGACTGGCCTTCGGAATGGTTTTATATGGAAGATGTCCCACGTCGAATCCTGTTGGATCGGTCACCGTAGTTCAGCAATGCTCCTTTGAAGAAACGCCTGAGTTGGCGCCCGAGCCCCCGGAGGGAAGGCGACAGGGGCGTCCTTTACCCGACGAGCGAATAAGATTGTTAGCTCATTCCGGACTGATCATGATCGGTGTCATGGCCACATGTATTATGCGAAGTGCAGCCGCTCGATTATAAAGGGCCACCCATGTGTGATTTCAGCAGGGAGGGCGATGCCACCCGTTATGGCCGCAAGGGGCCGGGATCGGTCACCGATCTGGTGAAGATCTTGTCTGCGCTGTACAAAGGAGAAGAGGAGGATTTTCTCCGCGTCAGTCCATTGAACGGATTTTCTATGAACAATCCTCGAAGCTGGGTAAGCGGATATTTCTCTTTTGCACATCTGATCCGTATTCCCATGGTTAGGTATCTCATTTTGTGATTTTGACGCGAGGAACCGCGCCGGCCGTAAAGACATAAACAGCCCGCCTCCACAACCCGAGGATCCGGAGCGGCTCCTCGATCCGGCCTCCCAAGAGGATCCGGACATATTGGTGGAGCTGATTGATGGGGTATTTCACCAATCGAGGATCGATAATGCCTTGGTTGCCATTACTGACGATTACCGGAATACTTCCAGCCTCCACAGATTCTTGAGACCGAGGTCCCAATACTGATAATGACCCATCCGTGCTTATTTTTGATCACCGTATACCAATGGTGTTTCGCAGGGTGTGCCTTGAGGCAGGTGGCGAGCCAGCGGCAGCCTAGCCAACAAGGCAGCACGGCCACGCGAGCTAAAAAAGAAGTGTGGTCCGGATTGAAACGCCGCCCATAGCGGTAAGGCGTGTCAGCATATTCCCGGGATTGACTCCGGGAAGGTATATTAACGCTAGTGCTCCTTTGAGGAAAAGGAGCCGCCAGATCATGTCCGGAGATGTGCCAATCGATCCTCCGCCACCGAGCTCCAACGCGGGTCAGCGGAGGTAAACCACGAGGCGTCGTCGGATGCTCCTCCCGACGAGAGGATGCCGACAGATTGTTCGCCACCAACTCCGAGGTGGAAAGTGCCATGAATCACAAGCGCCGCCGGACAGTTCTTCGTGACGCATGTTTCTCCCAAGAGGCATTGAATGCCTTCAATTCGGGAGATGCGCACCTCGATGCCGCTCAAGATGGTCTAGCTAGAGCCACGGAGCAGTATGAAAAGGACATACGGGTGAGGAAATTTGACAGTTATATATGCCAGTAGCCCCCGAGACTTAAAATAGTTAGAAGAACTGATTTAAGGATCATTTGTTATCTTGAGGATCTTACGGAAAAGAATACCCGACTGTCCCGAGAGCTTGAAGAGTGCAAGGCCTAGCTTGAGGTCGCACTAGCACGCCACAGGGGAGCCGCAGAGACCCTCCTAATATATACTTGAAGATAAGTAGTTTGTGAAGTGCGGTGTGTGTATAAGTCCGACAATAATATTGCAGATGGCGCCGGACTAGATCCGGACAAGCAACAGCTCCTGCGCCAGGTTAAAGGCGGCGAGAATGTGCTTATAAGGGTGAGGCAAGAAAAATAATCTCCAAGATGCCAACACCCAGCTGGGTGAGGAACTAAAGGATGTTCGAGCCCATTTGTCGACTCCGTTAAGGAGAATCGGTTTCGTCATGGCATTTATAGTAAGTGCTTGGCGAACTTTTGAAAGAAGAGTTGGCGAGGAAGTCGACTAACGGAGATATGTCTCAGTAGGGTATGCTCACAGTGTCGTCCTGCAGAGGAAATGCCTGGTTCAACGGGTGACCTACTTCCGAAGCTGCTGGCTGCACGAACGAGTTCGGCGGGTGATGAGCGTCGCCCAGGCCTTGTGGCCATCCATCTCCCCTACCCGAAGGCCTTGGAGAGCTTGCGAGAGGCTTGAGGGAGCACGGCCAGTGCTTCCGGCTATGGAAGATATCGGCTTTGCCGTCAAAAGGGCGCCAGGAGGCCTGGGCCATGGTGAAGACGCGGTACCACGGTTGGTGACCCAAACCACATGGCCGAGGTTGGACCTGTGGGGCCCGATGGGAAGGAGATCCTGTGAGCTTAGTGTACTGCGGCCAAGTAGAGTTGGCCGCAAAGTATTCCTAGCGGGATTTGTAAACTAGACGGCCTATTAGATGGTATTGAAGAGGAATACAATCAGTCAATTTGACTATGTAATTTAAAATGACATGTAAAATGCCGTCTAGCCGGATTGTAGATCGTTTGTCGTAGCGGACCTTTTCGCTTCAACCTCGGGACCCAACAAATCCGAAGTGTGTCCGAATACCCTCGCGGTTATGTAAGAACCGGGGCATGCGTGGAGACCAAGGCGTAGGGGTCATGAGTGCTTTATCAGACAAGTGCCCAACTAGTTATGTTATATTACATGGTTAGTAAGAAACATCTTCCAGGGAGAATAGTTCCGTTAGGGGTTCCTTTCCCTGGGAGGCATGCCCTAAAGTGCATGTCGGACTGCGCTAAAAGCAGAAAAACATCTGGGGGCAGATAAATGGATAAGTAAGAAATCATCTTTTAGTTCACCGACCGATTATTCCCTTAAGAACGCTAGCTTTCGGCTTCACCCAGTCTAAGGTACACATCTGGCTGACCCGGCGGTAACAATCGCGAGAGGTGCTCCCTTTACCACCTAGCCGAACAATCGGGAACGCGTCGGGTAAGCACATGAGCCAGGCAACCCAGCTTGGCCAAAACTTAAGTCATATCGATGCATATAATGGTGAATAAAAGGTACATGCGGAAGTGTGACACATGTGTTGGGTATAAAGCCCGTATAAATAAGCTTCTGTCAAAAGAAGCCCCCAGGTATAATGAGCGCGGATAGCGCGTCAAGTGTGTGCGAACAATGCGCAAACGAGCCTTTAACGGCTTCGGAAAAAAGGAGGAAGAAGGAGAGAAGTAAAAGATAGCTTAAAGTATAAAATATAGACGGAGGAAGGAGACAAACTAAGAATCCGGCGCTAGGCGTAGAATCTTCGGAGACGGGCTGCCTTCCATGGGTTCGGCTCGAGTCGGTTATCCGATGCGTTTCGCAGATGGTACGCTCCGCCGGTCAGGACTTGGTCGATGATGAAGGGACCCTCCCATTTGGGCTTGAGTTTGTCATTTTTCTTGTCCGTGAGGCGTAGAACTAGTTCGCCAACATTGTAAGCTTTGGCCCGTGCTTTCCTGCTTTGATATCTTGAGCCTCTTTGTTGATAGAATGCGGAACGAGCTTTTGCCACATCGCGCTCCTCTTCCAAGGCTCCCAAACTGTCCTGCCGATCGAGCTCGGCTTCTCTTTCTTCGTACATGCGCACGCGAGGTGAGTCGTGAATTATGTCGCATGGCAAAACTGCCTCTGCGCCGTACACCATGAAAAATGGTGTGAATCCGGTAGTGCGATTCGGCGTGGTCCGCAGCCCCAGTCTGAGTCGAGCTCCTCTACCCGGTCGTATTAGATTCCTTGAGGACCGCACTAGTCTGGGTTTAATGCAGCTCATGAGTAGACCGTTTGCTCGCTCGACTTGACCGTTAGTTTGAGGGTGATAGACTGAAGCGTAGTCGAGCTTGATGCCCATGTTTTTGCACCAGAGTTTGACATCGTCGGCCGTGAAGTTCGTGCCATTATCGATGCTTGATGCTATGGGGGACGCCCGTAACGGTGTACTACCCCACGATATGAAGTCTATCACCGGTCCGGATTCGGCCGTCTTAACAACTTTGCCTCTATCCATTTGGTGAATTTATCCACCATGACCATTAGGTATTTTTGCTTGTGGGTTCCTCCTTTAAGGGTCCAACCATATCAAGCCCCAGACCCATGACGGCCAGGTGATGGGTATAGTTTTGAGGGCGATGGGTGGCATGTGGCTTTGATTAGCAAAGAGCTGGCATCCGGCGCATCGTTGAACCAAGTCTGAGCATCTGCCGGGCCGTTGTGCACAATAAAATCCTGTCTGGAAGGCCTTGCCTACAAGGGCCGGGCTGCGGCGTGGTGCCCGCCGAGTCCGCATGAATTTCAGCCAGAAGATTCCGCCCTTCCTCTTGAGATACACCTTTGAAGGACTCCGATTGTGCTTTTCTTATAAAGCTCTCCCTCATGGACCTTATAGGCTTTAGATCGCCGCACTATGCAGCGGGCCTCGTTTTGGTCCTCGGGAAGTTCCTGCCTGGTTAGGTAGGCTAGGAATGGATTACATCCCACGGGCAATGACCGCCATTATTGTGTGTATTGGGCTAGCCGGTGTTATTTCGTTGGCAGAACCACCAACTATGTCAGAATGTTCGGTGTGGGGTAGTGTGGTTGGGTCCGGGATGTTATTTCCGGACTCTCCCTCCCATAATATGGATGGCTTGAAAAGTGTGTAATTTCGCGACGACTTACGGCGTTCAGGATTCCTTCGTCCGTGCAATTAGTGCAGAAGAATGAAATTGCGTCCTCTTCTCAGCAGTCCTTTATCCTGTTCATGACCAGGAGGAATCTGGCCCGATAATGATGTCTTTGTTTCAGCGGGCTCTTGCCGGATTTGGGATAGATCGCTTATGTTTGGGTGGGGGGGTGGTAGTTAAATTCTGAACTCCGTCCGATCTAAGACTCAGGGGCCAAGAAGTTTCCGAACTTGGAAGCTTGGGTTCTTGGACGTTGTCCGATGAATCTAGCCCGCTGCCTGACTTTAAGTTCAGGGCTTGAGTGGTGTTCTCCCCTCCGCGGGAATCCGGCATGGAGGGGTCAGGAATCCGGACATAGCTAGTCCTTAAGATAGAAGAAGGGTCGCCATATTGTTCCTCTACCACAGCAACGTGGTGGGTAGCCTGGGGAGAGTTAATCTCTCTCAGATCGGTTTTAGGCCCAATCTGGTCGTGATCATGGCGACTCCTGTAGGCGGCGTCACGATCCAAGAGCTCGTTTAAGGAAGAGAGCTCCATCGGATCTAACTGTTTCGGCAAGTTCCGAGTTGGCGTGAAGATTGCTTTTGATGACCCGAGAAGTCATCGTGCGGCTGACGAGCGTGTCATCTGGAAAATCAGCGTGGCGGAGAGTTTGGCTAATGGCCAAAGCTCCTTTAGTAACAGTGCCGTCTTTAAAAGGCGGGACGAGGCATCCTTCCGATGGCGGCAGCAGGAACTCTCAATGAAAGCACCAATGTCGGTGTCAAACCGGCGGATCTCGGGTAGGGGTCCCGAGCAAGGCGTCTAGGCGGATGGTAACAGGAGACAAAGGGACACGATGTTTTACCCAGGTTCGGGCCCTCTCGATGGAGGTAAAACCCTACTCCTGCTTGATTAATATTGATGATATGGGTAGTACAAGAGTAGATCTACCCACGAGATCAAAGAGGCTAAACCCTAGAAGCTAGCCTATGGTATGATTGTTGTTAGATCCCCACGGACTAAATCCCTCCGGTTTATATAGACACCGGATAGGGTTAGGGTTACCAGAGTCGGTTACAATGGTAGGAGATCTACATATCCGTGACGCCAAGCTTGCCTTCCACGTCAAGGAAAGTCCCATCCGGACACGGGACGAAGTCTTCAATCTTGTATCTTCATAGTCCAGGAGTCCGGCCAACGGTTATAGTTCGGCTATCCGGACACCCCCTAATCCAGGACTCCCTCAGTGCTACTTTGAAGAACAAGTGTGGCAAAATGGATAGTAGTATGTCCCTTCTCTCTTTTTCTCTCATTTTTTTGGGCCTTCTCTTTTTGTTTTTCCTTTCTCTTTTTTTTCCTCACATGGGACAATGCTCTAATAATGAAAATCATCACACTTCTATTTACTTATGGCTCGATACTGGAACAAAAATATGACTCTATAAGAATGCCTCTGGCGGTGTACCGGGATGTGCAATGAATCAAGAGTGGCATGTATAAAAACATATGATGAACGGTGGCTTTGCAAATACGATGTCAACTACATGATGCATGTCATAATAACGGAACGGTGGAAAGTTGCATGGCAATATATCTCGGAATGGCTATGGAAATGCCATGATAGGTAGGTATGGTGGCTGTTTTGATATGTGGTGGGTTTATGGTACCGGCGAAAGTTGCGCGGTACTAGAGAGGCTAGCAATGGCGGAGAGGTGAGAGTGCGTATAATCCATGGACTCAACATTAGTCCTAAAGAACTCACATACTTTGCAAAAATCTATTAGTCATCGAAACAAAGTACTACGTGCATGCTCCTAGGGGAATAGATTGGTAGGAAAAGACCATCGCTCGTCCCCGACCCCCACTCATAAGGAAGACAATCAAAAAACATCTCATGCTCCAACGTCGTTACACAACGGTTCACCATACGTGCATGCTACGGGACTCACAAACTTTAACACAAGTATTTCTCAAATTCACAACTACTTCACTAGCATGACTCTAATATCACCATCTTGATATCTCAAAACAATCATAAGGTGTAAGAGCCCCAAAATTGGGTTATCAACTTTTGTGCTGTTATACCTTCCTGGCAATCATTTTCAAAATCTTTCTCCTGAGTTTGTTGGATGACTCTGAGAATTCTTGCCGTTTCCAACCTTTCAAAACCTTGCTCATGTCTTTGTCAGTGGGCAAGACCTCATTTGCATCATCTCAAACCCTCTCAAACCCTAATTCCAAATTTTTGGAATTTGAATGTGGCCTTTGTGCTTACAAAGGATCCATCATTTTCCTTGATCTATTGATCATCCCATCTATTTTCAAAGACCCTCCTATCCTCCTAACCCTTGGATATGCAAAATATTCCCATGTCCCATGCAATATTTTTGAATTATGATTTATTCCTTTCTTGCCTTCTCGAGGAATAAAATCCAAAGGCATAGTTATCCAACTCATAAATTCATGAAAATGGGTGGAGTTGATATTTATGCCTAATCCAAGCTTTGGCAAAAATATTAGCCATAATTAAATAAGGAAAATTGCCTTTTCTAATTTTATGCCAATATTCCAATCCTGCCATTTTCTAAAGGAACTACTATTATTATAGCAGGGAAAATTCCCACATGAATTATGGAGCTTGTCCTTGCTATATATTCACTAGTTCCATCCTAATCTTATGATTCTATAGTTCAAAATTTGCACATGATCCAATGCAAGTTTCTGCCTTCTTTGAAGTTTTGCAAAGGAAGTGATTTATTCCTAATTCCAATGGAGCTGCAATCTGGCAGGGTGATTAACATGGATAAATAACCCATGGATACCAAAGATGAGCTCAATCCCTTCCTCCTAGCTCCATGTGCAATTTTTCAAAGTTTCTGACCAGATTGCAACTTGGTGAAGGAAGTACCTTCATAGAGTTTCCAAATGGTATGAAACTTTTCCATCTTATCAAGTATCTCAAATCATTAGCCTCCACCTAAATTCAGTTCATTTCATTGAACTATATGAGCACAGGAGCAATTCTTGTTTTCTGCCCAAATTTTCAATTTGTGAAGCAAGTGTATTTTATATTGCTCCATTGTGGCTGAAAATATTCCCAGGCCTTCCCCTATCGATACTATCCACCGCCATAGGGCTTTGGCTCATTTCAGTTAGCCATTTGCCCTGAGGATTTTTCTCAAGTTTCTGGGCAGAAATAATAGCTATGAAGGAAGTACCAGTTTGGCAAGTACATTTGGTATGAAAGTTTCACAGCGTCATGGTATCTCAAAATAATCAAGCTTTGCCAAGTTTTATCCCAAGCCAACACTCCTAGTGAGTGCTTCTTCATCATTTAGCTTCTGGGCCAGATTTGGCAGTTGAACAACAACTATGTTAAATAGTTGTCCAAATCACCTCAAACTTAGCAGGATCGTAGTCCTTACTAACCTAAGCCTCCCAGACATCAAGTTTACCTTTTAAACTCCCTGGTTTATCTCAAGGATGTGGCAAGTTTGCAACAGCAAACTTGTGAAGCTTAGTTTACTCAGCTCCATTTGTCTCTGCCCGTTTCTTTACCGTAGTAACACTCTATCTTTGATGGACTATGTGGTAGAAATGAGCTGGCATAAGTAAAAACTCCAGAGCGCGCCTTGTCCGTGGTGACCACGAGGGCAGCTAGCCAAAACGGTGGTCTTGCCACTGTTCTCGTCGGCAGCGCTGCTCCGACCGGCTCTGGCCTCCTCCTTGATGCCCAGCAGCTCCCCCTCGATGTTGTCTTCCCCATGGATCCCTCTCCCCCTCTGTTTTCTTCTCCGGCGAGCCGTGCCAATGACCGAGCAGTGCGTGCCCTAATACGTGTCCAACGTATCTATAATTTATGAAGTATTCATGCTATTATATTATCTGTTTTGGATGTTTATGGGCTTTATTAAACACTTTTATATTATTTTTGGGACTAACCTATTAACCCAGAGCCCAGTGCCAGTTTCTGTTTTTCTCCTTGTTTCAGTGTTTCATAGAAAGGAATATCAAACAGAGTCCAAACGGAATGAAACCTTCGGGAGAGTTATTTTTGGAAAGAAAGCAATACAGGAGACTTGGAGTGCACGTCAGGAGATCAACGAGGAGAGCACGAGGTAGGGGGGCGCGCCCACCCCCCTGGGCGCGCCCTCCACCCTCGTGGGCCCCTGGTGGCCCCCCTTACCGACTTCTTTCACCTATATATCTCCATATACCCTAAAAAAATCAGAGAACACAATAGATTGGGAGTTCCACTGCTGCAAGCCTCTGTAGCCATGAAAAACCAATCGGGACCCTGTTCCGGCACCCTGTCGGAGGGGGGATCCCTCACCGGTAGCCATCTTCATCATCCCGGTGCTCTCCATGACGAGGAGGGAGTAGTTCACCCTCGGGGCTGAGGGTATGTACCAGTAGCTATGTGTTTGATCTCTCTCTCTCTCTCTCTCTCTCTCTCTCGTGTTCTTGATTTGGCACGATCTTGATGTATCGCGAGCTTTGCTATTATAGTTGGATCTTATGATGTTTCTCCCCCTCTATTCTCTTGTAATGGATTGAGTTTTCCTTTGAAGTTATCTTATCGGATTGAGTCTTTAAGGATTTGAGAACACTTGATGTATGTCTTGCATGGGATACCCGTGGTGACAATGGGGTATTCTATTGATTCACTTGATGTATGTTTTGGGATCAACTTACGAGTTCCGTGACCTTGGGAATCTATGCATAGGGTTGGCAAAGTTTTTCGTCTTGACTCTCCAAGAGAAACTTTGGGGCACTCTTTGAAGTTCTTTGTGTTGGTTGAATAGATGAATCTGAGATTGTGTGATGCATATCGTATAATCATACCCACGGATACTTGAGGTGACATCGGAGTATCTAGGTGACATTAGGGTTTTCGTTGATATGTGTCTTAAGGTGTTATTCTAGTACGAACTCTTCAATAGATCGATCCGAAAGAATAACTTTGAGGTGGTTTAAATGCCCTACAATAATCTCTTCGTTTGTTCTCCGCTATTTGTGACTTTGGAGTGACTCTTTGTTGCATGTTCAGTGATAGTTATATGATCCAATTATGTTATTATTGTTGAGAGAACTTGCACTAGTGAAAGTATGAACCCTAGGCCTTGTTTCAACGCATTGCAATACCGTTTGTGCTCACTTTTATCAATAGTTACGTTGCAGTTTTTATAATATCAGATTACAAAAACCTATATCTACCATCCATATTGCACTTGTATCACCATCTCTTCGCCTAACTAGTGCACCTATACAATTTTACATTGTATTGGATGTGTTGGGGACACAAGAGACTCTTTGTTATTTGGTTGCGGGGTTGTTTGAGAGAGACCCTCTTCATCCCTCGCCTCCGTGGATTGATAAACCTTAGGTCATCCACTTGAGGAAAATTTGCTACTGTCCTACAAACCTCTGCACTTGGAGGCCCAACAACATCTACAAGGAGAAGGTTGCGTAGTAGACATCAAGCTCTTTTCTGGCGCCGTTCTTGCGGGGAGGTTAGTAGCGGCACTCACACCTGTCAACTAAGCTCTTTTCTGGCGCCGTTGCCGGGGAGGTGAGTGTTTGAAGGTATATCTTTAGATCTTGCAATCGAATGTTTTTGTTTCTTGTTTTATCGCTAGTTTAGTCTATAAAAGAAAACTACAAAAAAATGGAATTGAGTTTGCCTCATACGCTTCATCTTTTTAATATCTTTCGTCAGTATGATGGAAAGGAAAATTTGTGCTCAACTACTAGAAGAAGAAATCTATAAAATGTTTGGCACCAAATATTTGTATGATGAGCATGATTGCAATGTTGTTAGTATGAATTCCTTGAATATAGATGATGCTAATGATATGCAAAGCCACAAGCTTGGGGATGCTATGTTTGATGAAGATGATATGTTTAGTCCCCCAAGTTTTGATGAGCAAATTTATTATGATGAAAGCATGCCTCCTATTTATGATGATTATTGTGATGACATGTATGCTATAAAGAATAAAGATAACCATGAAACTTGTCATCATGATTTTAGTTTTCAATTGGATTATGCCTCACATGATAGTTATTTTGTTGAGTTTGCTCCCACTATTTCGAATGAGAAGAATTTTGCTTATGTGGAGACTAATAAAAATGCTATCCTAGTAGATCATGAAAAGAATGCTTTATGTGCTGGTTATATTGTTGAATTCATTCATGATGCTACTGAAAATTATTATGAGGGAGGAATTTATGCTTGTAGTAATTGCAATAATATCAAGTTTCCTCTCTATGTGCTTAAATTTTTGAAGTTATGATTATTCATATTCTTCATGATGCTCTCTTTATGTTTCAATTCTTATCTTTTATGTGAGCATCATTGAAATCATCATGCCTAGCTAGGGGCGTTAAACGTTAGCGCTTGTTGGGAAACAACCCAATTTTATTTTTGTTTCTTGCTTTTTGGTTCTGTTTAGTAATAAATATTTTATATTGCCTCTGGTTAGATGTGCTTTTATGTTTTAATTAGTGTTTTTGCCAAGTAGAACCTTTGGGAAGGCTTGGGTGAAGTCTTTATGATCATGCTGTAAAAAACAGAAACTCTAGCGCTCACGAGATTAGCTAAAACTTTTTAATGGAGAGTGATATTTAGTTGATTCTTTTTTAACATGATTACTAGACAAATTCCTCAGGTCCAGAAATTTTTTTAGAATTTTTTGAGTTTCAGAAGTTTTCGTTAGTTACAGATTACTACAGACTGTTCTGTTTTTGACAGATTCTGTTTCTCGTGTGTTGTTTGCTTCTTTGATGAATCTATGGCTAGTAAAATAGTTTATAAACCATAGATAAGTTGGAATACATTAGCTTTAACACCACTACAAATAAAGAATTAGTCCATTACAGTACCTTGAAGTGGTGTTTTGTTTTCTTTATAACTAGAGCTCACGAGATTTTCTCATTAAGTTTTGTGTTGTGAAGTTTTCAAGTTTTGGGTAAAGATTCGATGGACTATGGAATAATGAGTGGCAAGAGCCTAAGATTGGGGATGCCCAAGGCACCCCAAGGTAATATTCAAGGATAACCAAGAGTCTAAGCTTGGGGATGCCCCGGAAGGCATCCCCTCTTTCGTCTTCATTCATAGGTAACTTTACTTGGAGCTATATTTTTATTCGCCACATGATATGTGTTTTGCTTGGAGCGTCATTTTATTTTGTTAGTATTTGCTTGCTGTTATTTATAATAATGTTTTGCATCTCTATTTTCAATAAAAATTTCAAGGACAGCTTTTACCATGGTTATTTTGCAAGTATACATGTTGCTGTTTCAAAACAGAAAGTTTACCGCTGTTGCAAAAATTCCCTAGAAAAGTCAAAATGTGATAAAATGTTGAAACCTTTTGCATAATAAGATCTGATAAATTTACTACAGTGGGAATTTTCTTTCATAATTTTTGGAGTTAGGGAAGTATGATGAATCTTTCATTCTTTACAGACTGTACTGTTTTGGCAGATTGCTGTGATGTTTGCATTGTTTGCATATGTTTGCTTGTTTAATGATTCTATTTGAGGATAGGAGTACTAAATATGCAGAGGCATTTAGTATGCAATGTTGAATAATAATTTTAGTGATTTGTTACAGTAGAAAATGATAAGGTTTTTGTATCGGTTTATACTAACTTATCTCACAAGTCCTTGTTGAGTTTTGTGTGGATGAAGCTTTTGAGATTTAGGGAGACCGTGATATGAGAGGAATTAAGGAGACACAAAAGCTCAATCTTGGGGATGCCCAAGGCACCCCAAGATAGTATTTCAAGAAGTCTCAAGCGTCTAAGCTTGGGGATGCCCCGGTTGGCATCCCACCTTTCTTCTTCAACAATTATCGGTTAGTATCGGTTGAGCCTAAGTTTTTGCTTCTTCACATGATGAGTGCTATCCTTAAAATGTCGTTTTATTTGGCTTTGCTTGCTGTTTGAATAATATCCCAAGATCTGAAATTCTTAAATGAGAGAGAGTCTTCACATAGCTACATAATTACTTAACTACTCATTGATCTTCACTTATATCTTTTTGGAGTAGTTTGTCATTTACTCGTGTGCTTCACTTATATCCTATGAGTAAATGGTTGAATGATTTGAATATCATAAATATGAAATTATATATGTTTCATATGCCTTTCCCATGGGGAGTAATGCCTTCACATATAAAGTAGAGGTGGTAAATTTATTGAAGGTTAGCAAACATTGTATTGGTCACTTGAACAATTCATGAAAGAATATTGAAGGAAGAGAGATTTCACATATAAATATACTATCTTGGACATCTTCTATAATTGTGAGCCCCATTAATTATTTTCAAACATGAGCAAATTATTTGAAGTTGGACAAGGAAGACAACATAATGAGTTATGCTTGGGTATATTTGTATAGAAGTTACATTGTTATGGATCCTCTAACATGTGGTGCTTGCTATTTAGAATCCTTTGCTAGCCAAAATATCTGTACTAAGCGGAAATACTTCTTGTGCATCCAAATTCCTTGAACCAAGTTTCTTCCATGAGTGTCCACCATATCTACCTATATGCGGTATTTACCTGCCGTTCCAAGTAAATTTGCATGTGCCAAACTCTAAACTTTCAAATAATAATCTGTTTTGTATGCCCGGATCGCTCATGTGGCGACTAGGGGCTGTCAGTATCTTCCATGCTAGGTGGGTTATTCTCACGATGAGTGGACTCCGCTTATCATTCACGAGGAAATGGCTGGTAACTGGGATGCCCAGTCGTATGATCAAAAGATCAAAAACAAATTCGCAAATAATTTAAACAAAACTCCCCCAGGAATGTTGATAGTTGGACGGCACCCGTTGTTTCGGACAAGCCGTGGAGTGTGATTGTTGGTGGAGGGGGAGTAAAATCTTTACCTTTCTGTTTGGGAACAGCCTATAATATATGTAGTATGGAAGATATTGGGAACTCTTGGTCGTTATGTTGACAATGAAAGCATACCTCTCAAAATTATTTTCATCTCTGTTTTTGCTTCGAGCTCTGGCACCTCTGCAAATCCCTGCTTCCCTCTCTGAAGGGCCTATCTTTTACTTTTATGCAAGAGTCAGTAGTATTCCTTCTCATTCCAACCTACTCTTTAGTTGGCAAGCATCATGTGATGGAAAGATCTAAGCATATATGGCAATTCAAATATATTTGAGCATGAATTATTATTGTTGACATTACCCTTGAGGTAAAAGGTTGGGAGGCAAAATATTAAGCCCCTATCTTTCTCTGTGTTCGATAAATACTATTTGTTCTAAAAATATGCTTTGAGTGGTAGCAATCATGGAAGACTAAATGATAGTTGAGTATGTGAAGTTTGCTGAATCAAAGCACTGACATAGACTCTGCCTGAAAAGAAGATGAATTGTAATTGTTTGATGACTAATAACATGGTTTGTTAGTTTGCTTGAAAGCTTATGATCTATACTTTAACATGTGAATAGTTTGTTACTTGATCATGAAAAGTTTTATGAGTTGAGCTACTGTTATGACATATAATGATGCTAGAAAAAGGTGATTGAAAATTATCATTGATCAAACTTGTGCACCTGCTAGCATTCACACCTCATAAATTATTTCTTTTATCATTTACCTACTCGAGGACGAGCAGGAATTAAGCTTGGGGATGCTGAAACGTCTCCAACGTATCTATAATTTATAAGTATTCATGCTATTATATTATCTGTTTTGGATGTTTATGGGCTTTATTAAACACTTTTATATTATTTTTGGGACTAACCTATTAACCTAGAGCCCGATTGCAGTTTACATTTTTCTCCTTGTTTGATGTTTTCAGAAAAGGAATATCAAGCGGAGTCCAAGCGGAATGAAACCTTGGGAGAGTTATTTTTGGAAAAAAGCAATACAGGAGACTTGGAGTGCACGTCGGAGATCAGCCGAGCACGAGGCGCGGGCGCCCACCTGGCGCGCCCTCCACCCTCGTGGGCCCCTCGTGGCCCCCCTTACCGACTTCTTTCACCAATATATCTCCATATACCCTAAAACCATCGGAGAACACAATAGATCGGGAGTTCCGCCGCCGCAAGCCTCTGTAGACACGAAAAACCTATCGGGACCTTGTTCCGGCACCCTGCTGGAGGGGGGATCCCTCACCGGTGGCCATCTTCATCATCCCGGCGCTCTCCATGACGAGGAGGGAGTAGTTCACCCTCGGGGCTGAGGGTATGTACTAGTAGCTATGTGTTTGATCTCTCTCTCTCTCTCTCATGTTCTTGATTTGGCACGATCTTGATGTATCGCGAGCTTTGCTATTATAGTTGGATCTTATGATGTTTCTCCCCTCTACTCTCTTGTAATGGATTGAGTTTTCCCTTTGAAGTTATCTTATCGGATTGAGTCTTTAAGGATTTGAAAACACTTGATGTATGTCTTGCGTGGGATACCCGTGGTGACAATCGGGTATTCTATTGATTCACTTTATGTATGTTTTGGTGATCAACTTGCGGGTTCCGTGACCTTGGGAATCTATGCATAGGGGTTGGCACCGCGTTTCGTCTTGACTCTCCGGTAGAAACTTTGGGGCACTCTTTGAAGTTCTTTGTGTTGGTTGAATAGATGAATCTGAGATTGTGTGATGCATATCGTATAATCATACCCACGGATACTTGAGGTGACATTGGAGTATCTAGAAGACGTTAGGGTTTTGGTTGATATGTGTCTTAAGGTGTTATTCTAGTACGAACTCTTCAATAGATTGATCCAAAAGAATAACTTTGAGGTGGTTTCGTACCCTACAATAATCTCTTTGTTTCTTCTCAGCTATTAGTGACTTTGGAGTGACTCTTTGTTGCATGTTGAGGGATAGTTATATGATCCAATTATGTTATTATTGTTGAGAGAGCTTGCACTAGTGAAAGTATGAACACTAGGCCTTGTTTCAACGCATTGCAATACCGTTTGTGCTCACTTTTATCAATAGTTACCTTGCTCTTTTTATAATTTCAGATTACAAAAACCTATATCTACCATCCATATTGCACTTGTATCACCATCTCTTCGCCGAACTAGTGCACCTATACAATTTACCATTGTATTGGGTGTGTTGGGGACACAAGAGACTGTTTGTTATTTGGTTGCAGGGTTGTTTGAGAGAGACCCTCTTCATCCTACGCCTCCCACGGATTGACAAACCTTAGGTCATCCACTTGAGGGATATTTGCTAGTGTACTTGGAGGCCCAACAACGTCTACAAGGAGAAGGTTGCGTAGTAGACATCATGCCCGTGAGCTCGTCTTCTTCCTCGCCCTTGTCCTCTTCCTCCTTTCGTCTCTGAGTGGCGCTCGTCTCCGTGAGCCTCTGGCGCTTGTCTCCATCCCCCTCGTCGCCTTCCCGTGCATCCCCGTGACCGCTGTGGCCGCTAGAGCGTTGGCCGGACTTGCCCGGCGGCACTCGGCTCGGCCACACCTCGCCTTGGTTATTTAAGGAGCCCGCGACCCCCTCGAGCACTCCAGCAGCCCCTCCCCTCATCTCTATGCTTCCCCGAGTCACCCATTCCTCCCCGGATTCCCTCCTCAACCACCATCACCGCGTGGGACGCCCGCCTGTCTCGCCCAATTCCGTGGCCACGCCTCCCTCCATTCCACCTCCACCATCTGCATCCCTCGGGCTCGGCCGAACCTCCACGTAGCCTCAACCCCTTCCCTCTTCCTCCGTAGCTTCCCTGTCTCCGTGGCAAGCCTCCCTCCACCGCGTGCCCTGCTGCTCCCTTCTGGCGCTCGTCGGCAGCGGCTACCACCCGAGATCGTCTCTCCTTCGACCATCCTGGGTAGGCGGTCGTCGTGGCCGGTGGCGGAGTCGCCATGGCCGATCTTCATCGAGGCAGATCCCTCCCTCGGCCACGCTTGCTCCCGGCGGGGAGGAAGAAGAAGCCGGGCAGGCGGGCCCCACCAGCGGACCCCACCCGCCCGGTCTAAGCGGCGTTGACTGAGATGCGGCAGCGTGGATAAGTGGGCGTAATCCTCTAAATTACGTCTTTAGTTGTCCAAAGCGTATTCTCGTGCTTCTTTAGATCAAAATCGTTTTCACTCATCCGGCGTATTTACGAGAAAGGCGCTTTTGTTTTTCAGCCCGCCCGCGGAAAAGGTTAAATTGTGAACGTTCCTTTATTTAAGCCACTTTTACGCCTAAAAAGTGAAACGACCACAACTTTTAAACCGTAACTCCGAATGAGGTGATTCCAGCGCTCGCGTTCTCTGTTCTTCTAGCTCTTTCCGTTGGTATCATTTTAATTATGTTTTCACGCAATGAAAATGGCCGTTTTGCCCTTGCCCGTAAACAGCCCCCTCCGAGAGAGAACTATTTCCGGCAAATCTTTCTGCGATCGTTTCACACTTCTTCCCGAAGTATTTGTCAACCCCAGGCAAGCCAACCTCTTATCATGAGCCCCGAACTTGCATGTTGACTTTGCTTGCACCTTGTGTGTGTGTAGTTGCAGTTGTTTCTTATTGTTTTCGTCTGCAATTATCCGTTATGCTTATCATGCATGCTTGCGTTTTCATGATATCTTTTGCCATGCTAATTAGAATGTTGTTATAGATAATGCCATGTCACTACTCTACTTTATTTTCATGTCATCATTATAAAATGTTATGATGATTGTAATACCCCGTTGATATGCTAGTACTTGGTATTGTCATGTTCTTTATGTTATAGTTGTTCACTTGAGAAGCTTGGTATTTTATTAAAGCATTTGTATGATGCATGCTCATTGTTGCATTCATGTTCATGATGATGGAGAAGATAATAAAATGACTTAATAATAACAAACCTCCTCCGTCATAGATGGGATCGAGTCATAGTGCCACCAAATCGAACTTTTTTACTGCATCCCCCTCGTCGCCTTCCCGTGCGTCCCCGTGACCGCTGTGGCCGCCAGAGCGTTGGCCGGACTTGCCCGGCGGCACTCGGCTCGGCCACACCTCGCCCCTGCTATTTAAGGAGCCCGCGACCCCCTCGAGCACTCCAGCAGCCCCTCCCTTCATCTCTATGCTTCCCCGAGTCATCCGTTCCTCCCCGGATTCCCTCCTCAACCACCATCGCCGCCGTGGCCGCCGCTTCGGGTCTCGCCCGATTCCGGCGAAGCCACGCCCCTCCCTCCATTCCACCTCCACCACTGCATCCCTCAGGCTCCGGCGAACCTCCCCGTAGCCTCAACCCCTTCCCTCTTCCTCCGTAGCTTCCCTGTCTCCGGCGGCCGAAGCCTCCCTCCACCGCGTGCCCTGCTGCTCCCGCTACGGCGCTCGTCGGCGGCAGCGGCTACCACCCCGAGATGCGTCCGTCATTCCTGAGCATCTAGGTAGGCCGGTCATCGTGAGCGGTGGCCGGAGTCGCCGGCGATCTTCATCAGGGCAGATCCCTCCCCTCGGCCATGCTCGCTCCTGAGCAGGAGGAAGAAGAAGCCAGGCCAGGCGGGCCCCAC
This sequence comes from Aegilops bicornis, assembly GCA_021605145.1. Taxonomy (NCBI): domain Eukaryota; kingdom Viridiplantae; phylum Streptophyta; class Magnoliopsida; order Poales; family Poaceae; genus Aegilops; species Aegilops bicornis. The sequence continues at coordinate 464,388,165 of CM038671.1, forward strand.
CACGAGCAGACCCCACCCGCCAGTCTAACAGCAGCGTTGACCAGGTACGCTGACGTGGATAAGTGGAGGCGTAATCCTCTAAATTACGTCTTTAGTTGTCCGAAAGCGTATTCTCGTGCTTCTTTAGATCAAAATGCGTTTTCACTCATCCGAAGGCGTATTTCTGAGAAGACGCTTTCTGTTTTTCAGCCCCGCCCGCGGAAAAGGTTAAATTGTGAACGTTCACTGTTTAAGCCACTTTTCTGCCTAAAAAGTGAACGACCACAACTTTTAAATCGTAACTCCGAATGAGGTGATTCCAGCGCTCGCGTTCTCTGTTCTTCTAGCTCTTTCCGTTGGTATCATTTTCATTATGTTTTCACGCAATGAAAATGGCTGTTTTGCCCTTGCCCGTAAACAGCCCCCTCCGAGAGAGAACTATTTCCGGCAAATCTTTCCATGATCGTTTCACACTTCTTCCGGTATTTGTCAACCCGTGCAAGCCAACCTCTTATCATGAGCCCCAAAGTTGCATGTTGACTTTGCTTGCACCTTGTGTGTGTGTGTAATTGCAGTTGTTTCTTATTGTTTTCGTCTGCAGTTATTCCGTTATGCTTATCATGCATGCTTGCGTTTTCATGATATCTTTTGCCATGCTAATTAGAATGTTGTTATTGATAATGCCATGTCACTACTCTACTTTATTTTCATGTCATCGTTATAAAATGTTATGATGATTGTAATACCCCGTTGATATGCTAGTACTTGGTATTGTCATGGTCTTTATGTTATAGTTGTTCACTTGAGAAGCTTGGTATTTTATTAAAGCATTTGTATGATGCATGCTGATTGTTGCATTCATGTTCATGATGATGGAGAAGATAATAAAATGACTTAATAATAACAAACCTCCTCCGTCATAGATGGGATCGAGTCATAGTGCCACCAAATCGAAATTTTTTAGTGCATCCACATTTGCCTTTTTGGGAAGGCCCTAATGCGATCTATTGTCGTGCTTCTCGCTGGTGCCTCCAAGGAGGGAAGGTTATGGGCGCGCGCTACCCTGATCAGGTTGGCGGACATAAGCCTTGTGTGCCCGGGTTTGGTTTTGATCTCATGTCCCCGTTTGGGACCGTTTTGTTTTGCCACGACGGTGGCCGATGGTGCCTTTGGTAGGTACGGGGCCACCCAGGACTGAACCCAAATGGGGTGTTGGTCGGAGTGGCCGAGAGAGTGTCATGGCAGTAGGTCGGTTTTGTTGGAACGACGTTGGTCCACCCAAATGGGAGTGCGAGGCCATGGGTTCTGTGGTGTGGGTACAGCGCACTACCTCTATAGAGTGTTTATAAAGTCTATCGATAGCCACACAGTTCGTAGTAGGTCACACTATCGGGTCTTGGTCGAAATGGAAGATAAACCTGAAATAACTAAGTTGATAAATAAATATGTGATGACAAGTATGTGGTGACTTGGACTATGAGATAGTCGTGAGAAGTCACGGCGATGTTTTGATATGATCACGAGACGAGGTCTCGATGAGTGTTGAACCAAGTGTGGTTCCGTTTGTGATCCGTGAGCGATCACCATTTGGTTACAAGGTAACCCGTTGAACCGAGTATGGTTCTGTTTGTGATTCATCATGATCACCGTTCGGTTACGAGTCAACCCGCTGGTAACAAGTCCGAGGGACTCGGTGCACAAGTTTGGTTGCATTGCATGAGTAATATGTTTGCATTTAAAGAACCATGGTAGAACAGAAGATGGTCGCATAAAGTTAACATGTTATGTCTGCATTGGATATGACTGGTAGTTTATATTCAACATAGTTTCATGATGCCATGCCATGCTTTGATTGATATGCTAAATTATGCCATGATTGAGATGATATGCTATGATTTGCTATTGCCATGTTAGAAGCATGTTTTGATACACCTGTTTATTGTCATGCTAGTAAATGCTTTGATGTTGTTCATGCTTAGTGGATTTATATTAGGTCATGCTTAGTAATTGATATGAGATAGGTTGTTGCATGCGCTTGGTTCGTGCTTTGTCTTCTGCTTGTTTGGATGCTATGTATTTGGTTGTATTGCAAGTACATTCAATGTACTGACCTGGCGTGTCATGCCAGTTTGTTGGTGGTGCCTGGATCGTTTTCTTGATTGGTCACGCCAGGCCGTAACCTTGCCAGTCCTGTGAGTTGTGGAGCCCAACCAGAGTTGATGAGCCATCAAACCAAGACTTCCGCCGCCTTTTAAATAGCCTTAGAGCTATGCCAGATGACTGTATTCATCAATGATGTAATCTTCTATACATGTATTTGATGAATATTTTTGTACCTGGAATGCTGTATCATGGACCTGTCGTGCGTCAGGTGTTATCCTGGGCTGGCGTGCGAAGGCCCCCTGCTCCATGCGGATCGGGGTGCCAAATAAGGAATCAAACTTCTTATAGTATTCAATGCACTTTATATGAAAGTTTTTATTATATCCCTTTTGGATGCCTACCATATTAGGACTATTTTTATAACCAAAGAAAATTACCATGCTATTCTAAGGACTCTCAAAATAATATAAGTGAAGTACGAGAGTTCAAAAATTTCTATAAAATAAAATCACCTTTGTGCTCTAAAAAGATATAAGTGAAGCACTAGAGCAAATTTGCCTAGGTCAAAAGATATAAGTGAAGCACATAGAGCATTCTAATAAATCATGATTCATGCGTATCTCTCTCAAAAGGTGTGTACAGCAAGGATGATTGTGGCAAACTAAAAAGCAAAGAATCAAATCATACAAGACGCTCCAAGCAAAACACATATCATGTGGTGAATAAAAATATAGCCTCAAATAAAGTTACCGATAGATGAAGACGAAAGAGGGGATGCCTTCCCGGGGCATCCCCACGCTTAGGATTTTTGACATTCTTGAATATTACCTTGGGGTGCCTTGGTCATACCCAAGATTAGGCTCTTTCCACTCCTTATTCCATAGTCCATCAAATCCTTACCCAAAACTTGAAAACTTCACAACACAAAACTCAACAGAAAATCTCGTAAGCTCCGTTATTATAAGAAACAAATCACCACTTTTGGTACTGCTGTGAACTCATTATTTATTTATATTGGTGTTATATCTACTGTATTCCAAATTTTCCATGGTTCATACCCCCGATACTAGCCATAGATTCATTGGAATAAGCAAACAACACGCGAAAAACAGAATCTGTCAAAAAGCGAGCGATGCAGCAGCAATCTGGATAGTTCGAATACTTCTGTAACTAAAAAAATTCTGAAAAATAGGAAGTCCTAGATAATTTTTCTATTAATCTTCTTCAAAAATAATCAGCTAAAAATCACTCTCCAGCTAAAAACAAGAATTGTTTTCATGAGCGCAAAAGTTTCTGTTTTTCAGCAAGATCAAATTAACTATCATCGTAGGCTATCCCATAGGTCTTACTTGGCACAAACACTAACTAAAACACAAAACCACATCTAACCAAAGTCTAGATGATTTATTCAAAGCAAAACAGGAACTAAAAATAAAGAACAAAAATAAAATTGGGTTGCCTCCCAACAAGCGCTATTGTTTAACGCCCCTAGCTAGGCATTGAGATTTCAATGATGCTCACATGAAAGGCAAGAATTGAAGCACAAAGAGAGCATCATAAAACATATGACAAACACACTTAATTCAAACATACTTCCTATGCATAGGCATTTTATAAGCAAACAAAGTATCAAGGCAAGCAAAAACTAGCATATGCAAGGAAGAAGAAAGAAACGATAGCAATTTCAACATGAAGATAGGTAATTTAATATCACAAAAATTTCTACAACCATATTTTCCTCTCTCATAATAATTACATGCAGGATCATAATAAAATTCAACAATATAGCTATCACATAACATATTCTCAACACAATCCACATGCATGCGAAGTTGACACTCTTCCAAAATAGTGGGATTAACATTAGCTAAAGTCGTGACCTCTCCAAACCCACTTTATAAAAAAATCATAAGATTGAACATTCTCCAAATATGTGGGATCTAAAGTTGACACCCTTCCAAACCCACTTTCAATATTATTGCAAACACTATTATCAATCTCGTATTCATCATGGGGCTTAAATAAATTTTCAAGATCATAAGAAGAATCACCCCAATCATGATCGTTGCAACAAGTAGTGGACATAGCAAAACTAGCATCCCCAAGCTTAGGGTTTTGCATATCATTAACACAACTGACATTGATATAATTTATAATAACATCATTGCAATCATGCTTTTTATTCAAAGATCTATCATGAATCACTTCATAAAGCACTTCATCACAATTTTTAGATTCACAGATTTCAAGCAAAACCTCATAAAGATAATCTAGTGCACTCAAATCACTAGGAATTGGTTCATCATAGATGGATCTCTTAAAATGATTAGCAAGTGGATGAGTATCCATAAACTTTTAGCAAGCAAAGATGCAAGAAAAAAGAAGGCACATGGTAACACAAGCAAACAAAAAATCAAATGGAAGAGGGGCGAAGAAGAGGAAAATCTTTTCGAAAATCATTTTAGAAGTGGGGGAGAGGAAAACGAGAGGCGAATGGAAAATAATGTAATGCGAGGGATGAGAGTTTATGATGGGTACTTGGTATGTCTTGACTTGTTGTAGATCTCCCTGGCAACGGCGCCTGAAATTCTTCCTGCTACCTCTTGAGCTTGCGTTGGTTTTTCCCATGAAGAGGAAAGGGTGATTCAACATTGTAGAGTAAGTATTTCTCTCAGTTTTTTAGAGCCAAGGTGTCAATGCAGTAGGAGATTACACTCAAGTCACCGAATACCTGCACAAAAAAACACCAACCTTGCACCCAACGCGATAAGGGATTGTCAATCCCTTCACGATTATTTGCAACGTGAGATCTGATAGAGATGATAAACGATAAAGTAATATTTTTGGTATTTTTGGTATATGGAACGGAAAGTAAAGATTGCAAAGTAAAAGAAATAGAAAACTGAAAATATAGATCGGAAACTTATATGACGTAAAATAGACCCGGGGGCCATAGGTTTCACTAGAGGCTTCTCTCGAGATAGAAATTATTACGGTGGGTGAAAAAATTACTGCCGAGCAATTGATAGAAACCCGCTATCTAGCATGCATCTAGAGTATTAAGTTCATAAAGAACGGAGTAACGCATTAGGCAAGATGACATGATGTAGAGGAATTAGCTCAAGCAATATGATGAAAACCCCATCTTTTTATCCTCGATGGCAACAATACAATACGTGCCTTGCTGCCCCTACTGTCACTGGGAAAGGACACCGCAAGATTGAACCCAAAGCTAAGCATTTCTCCCATTGCAAGAAAAACCAATCTAGTTGGCCAAACCAAATCGATAGTTCGAAAAGACTTGCAAAGATATCAAATCATGCACATAAGAATTTAGAGAAGATTCAAATAATATTCATAGATAAACTTGATCATAAATCCACAATTCATCGGATCTCGGAAAACACACCGCAAAAGAGTATTACATCAAATAGATCTCCAAGAACATCGAGGAGAACTTTGTATTGAGAATCAAAGAGAGAGAACAAGCCATCTAGGTACTAGCTATGGACCCGTGGAGTGCAAGTAAACTACTCACGCTTCATCGGAGGCAATGCTTTGTTGATGTAGAAGCCCTCCATGATCGATTCCCCCCTCGTGGGGCCTTGAAAAAAGGCCCCAAGATGGGATCTCACGGGTATAGAAGGTTGTAGCGGTGGAAAAGTGGTTTCATGGCTCCCCTGGATGTTTTTGGGGGTATAAGAGTATATATAGGAGGAAGAATTAGGTTAGTAGACCTTTGAGGGGCCCACAAGGTTGGGGGGTGCGCCCCACCCCCTGGGCGCGCCCTCCACCCTTGTGGATGCGTCAAAGCTTCTCTGACTTGTACTCCAAGTCTCCTCGGTGTCTTCTAGTCCAAGAAAAATCATGGCGAAAGTTTTATTCCGTTTGGACTCCGTTTGGTATTCCTTTTCTGCGAAACTCTAAAACAAGGAAAAAACAAAAACTGGCATTGGGCTCTAGGTTAATGGGTTAGTCCCAAAAATCATATAAAATAGCATATTAATGCATATAAAACATCCAAAACAGATAATATAATAGCATGGAACAATCAAAAATTATAGATACTTGGAGACGTATGAGTGAGCCAATTTTGGGTTGTAGGGTACGGTGGCCGCCTATCGCCCTATCTATTGTGTAAAAAAATTAGTGTATGTATGAACTATTTATGGTGATCTCAAGTACTGTGAACTCATTTTGTTTGTCCCACGAAGTGTTGAATTTCAAATTTACAGTTTCTTCTAAGGTATCTGTTCTTTCGTGGAGTTTTTCGTGCACTGAGGTACACGAGGAATCAGTGAACTGTAAACTGAGTTTACAGGTCCATGCTTTGCCGGGCTGCTAGAGATGCTCTTAGGCTCTAAAGTGATTTTTCTCGCCACGTTTAAGCATCGATGGTGTAACTGACTCTAAAGAAAAAGTAAGTAAGAAGATTAGCTTACAAAGAGAGCACATGACATAGACAACAATAAGTTAATCAGTTCTTGTAGCAACGCCGATTACAACATAGACGTACACACGCACACACTCACACAATGTCTATTGAACACTGGGTCAGAGTTGCGGAGATTCAAGATTGACGCAAGAAAACGGGCCTAAGCATTTCAACAAAAAGCTCAAAATCTTCTTCAAATTTCTTTATTCTTCTGGAGGTTTAGTTGGAAAAGACATGGGTTTCTGAACCCGTGGTTCTCTTTCCTTACCATGTTTCCTAACAATGGAATCTCTTTTATCATATCTTTTATTCTTAGGAGGTGGGTTATCAAGATCAACAACAAGTTCTATTTCTACATCATTATCTGGTTCTTTATCCTTATCTAGTTGAGCATCATCATGAACATCATTATCATTATCACTAGGTGGATGTTCATTACCAGATTGTGTCACAACATCAGAAATAGAAACATCATTACAATTCTCAGAAGGTTTTTCTATCACGGGTTTACTAGAAGCATGCAAATTTCTATCATTTTTCTTTTTCTATTTCTTTTTCTTCCTAGATGAACTAGGTGCACCAGACCTATTGCGCACCTTGTCATAGGTTCTATAAAGTATGTCATACTGTGCACCAGACCTATTTGTGTACCTTGCATGAGTTTGTCAAGGGGGTACAATAGTGATCTAGGAGTAGATCAATGGACAATGGTCAAAATTATCCTTAATTATTTACCTAAGAGGACCAAGGAAATATTTCTCGGTTATGGAGGTGATAAAGAGTTCGTCGTAAAGGGTTACGTTGATGCAAGCTTTAACATCGATTCAGATGACTCTAAGTCTCAATCTGGATATATATTGAAAGTGGGAGCAATTAGCTAGAGTAGCTCCATGCAGAGCATTGCAGACATAGAAATTTGCAAAATACATACGGATCTGAATATGGCAGACCCGTTCACTAAACCTCTCTCACAAGAAAAACATGATCACACCTTAGTACTCTTTGGGTATTAATCACATGGTGATGTGTGACGCCCTCGATTCAATCATACACTAATCATACACGCAAATGTGTACGATCAAGATCAAGGACTCACGGGAAGATATCACAACACAATTCTAGACACAAATTGAAATAATACAAGCTTTATATTACAAGCCAGGGGCCTCGAGGGCTCGAATACATAAGCTCGAATGCACAAGAGTCAGCGGAAGCAACAATATTTGTGTACAGACATGAGTTAAACAAGTTTTCCTTAAGAAGGCTAGCACAAAAGGAACATCGATCGAAAAGGCAAGGCCTCCTGCCTGGGAGCCTCCTAACTACTCATGGTCGTCGTTGGCCTCCACGTAGTAGTAGGCACCCTCAGTGTTGTAGCAGTCGTCGTCTAAGGTGGCGTCTAGATCCTGGGTTCCACTATCTGGTTGCAACAACCAGAAAGAAGAAAGAAGGGGGAAAAGGGGTAGCAAAGCAACCGTGAGTACTCTGTTGGAAATGTGCCCTAGAGGCAATAATAAAATGGTTATTATTATATTTCCTTGTTCATCATAATTGTCTATTGTTCATGCTATAATTGTGTTGACCGAAAACCGTAATACATGTGTGAATACATAGACCACAACATGTCCCTAGTAAGCCTCTAGTTGACTAGCTCGTTGATCAATAGATGGTCATGGTTTCCTGGCCATGGACATTGGGTGTCGTTGATAACGGGATCACATCATTGGGAGAATGATGTGATGGACAAGACCCAATCCTAGGCATAGCACAAGATCGTGTAGTTCGTTTGCTAGAGCTTTTCTAATGTCAAGTATCATTTCCTTAGACCATGAGATTTTGCAACTCCCGGATACCGTATGAATGATTTGGGTGTATCAAACGTCACAACGTAACTGGGTGGCTATAAAGGTGCACTACAGGTATCTCCGAAAGTGTCTGTTGGGTTGGCACGAATCGAGATTGGGATTTTTCACTCCGTATGACGGAGAGGTATCTCTGGGCCCACTTAGTAATGCATCATCATAATGAGCTCAATGTGACTAAGGAGTTAGCCATGGGATCATGCGTTACGGAACGAGAAAAGAGACATGCCATAACGAGATTGAACGAGGTATGGGGATACCGACGATCGAATCTTGGGCAAGTAACATATCGATAGACAAAGGGAATTGAATACGGGATTGATTGAATCCCCGACATCGTGGTTCATCCGATGAGATCATCGTGGAACATGTGGGAGCCAACATGGGTATCCAGATCTGCTGTTGGTTATTGGCCGGAGAACGTCTCGGTCATGTCTGCATGGTTCCCGAACCCGTAGGGTCTACACACTTAAGGTTCGGTGACGCTAGAGTTGTTATGGGAAATAGCATGTGGTTACCGAAGGTTGTTCGGAGTCTTGGATGAGATCCCGAACATGACGAGGAACTCCGGAATGGTCCGGAGGTGAAGAACGATATATTGGACGAAGGGTATTGGAGTCCGGAATTGTTCCGGGAATACCGGGTGACGACTAGCATGACTGAAAGGTGTTTCGGAGGCCCCGACAAGCTTTGGGCGCCCCTATGGGCGTAGGGGAGGGGGCACATCAGCCCACTAAGGGGCTGTGCGCCCCTCCCGCCCCATCTCACGTAACGTGGAGAGGTGGGGGTGCCTCCCCTAGGGCAGCCACCCCTCCCGGCTTGGGGGCAAGTTTCCTAGGGGTGGGGGCGCCCAAACCCATCTAGGGTTTCCCCTATGGCCGCTGCCCCTCCCCTAGGGCGCCTCTTCCACCCCTCTTCCCCCTATATATAGTGAGGGAGAGAGAGGGCAGCCGTACCCCTTCCCTGGCGCAGCCCCTCCCTCCTACAACTCTTCCTTCTCCTCCGTAGAGCTTGGCGAAGCCCTGCAGGAATACCACAAGCTCCAGCACCACGCCGTCGTGCTGCTGGAGTTCTCCCTCAACTTCTCCTCTCCCCTTGCTAGATCAAGAAGGAGGAGACGTCACCGGGCTGTACGTGTGTTGAACGCGGAGGCGCCGTCCGATCGGCGCTAGATCGGATCTTCCGCGATTTGAATCGCTTGTAGTCTGACTCCATCGGCCGCGTTCTTATGGCGCTTCCGCTTAGCGATCTTCAAGGGTATGAAGATGCACTCCCTCTCTCTCGTTGCTAGCATCTCCTAGATTGATCTTGGTGACACATAGGAAAATTTTGAATTATTGCTACGTTCCCCAACAGTGGCATCATAAGCTAGGTCTATACGTAGATTCTATGCACGAGTAGAACACAAAGTAGTTGTGGGCGATGATTTGTTCAATTTTCTTACCGTTACTAGTCTTATCTTGATTCGGCGGAATTGTGAGATGAAGCGGCCCGGACCGACCTTACACGTACTCTTACGTGAGACAGGTTCCACCGACCGACATGCACTTGATGCATAAGGTGGCTAGAGGGTGTATGTCTCTCCCACTTTAGTCAGATCGGATTTGATGAAAAGGGTCCTTATGAAGGGTAAATAGCAATTGGCATATCACCGTTGTGGCTTTTGCGTAGGTAAGAAATGTTCTTGCTAGAAACCCATAGCAGCCACGTAAAACATGTAACAACAATTAGAGGACGTCTAACTTGTGTTTGCAGGGTATGCTATGTGATGTGATATGGCCAAAAGAATGTAATGAATGATATATGTGATGTATGAAATTGATCATGTTCTTGTAATAGGAATCACGACTTGCATGTCGATGAGTATGACAACCGGCAGGAGCCATAGGAATTGTCTTAATTTATTGTATGACCTGCGTGTCAATGAAAAATGCCATGTAATTACTTTACTTTATTGCTAACCGTTAGCCATAGTAGTAGAAGTAATAGTTGGCGAGACAACTTCATGAAGACACGATGATGGAGATCATGGTGTCATGCCGGTGACGAAGGTGATCATGCCGCACCTCGAAGATGGAGATCAAAAGGCGCAAGATGATATTGGCCATATCATGTCACTTTATGATTTGGATGTGATGTTTGTCATGTTTACATGTTATTTGCTTAGAACGACGGTAGCATAAATAAGATGATCCCTCACTAAAATTTCAAGAAATGTGTTCCCCTAAGCATGCACCGTTGCGAAGGTTCGTTGTTTCGAAGCACCACGTGATGATCGGGTGTGATAGATTCTAACGTTCGCATACAACGGGTGTAAGCCAGATTTACACATGGAAAACACTTAGGTTGACTTGACGAGCCTAGCATGTACAGACATGGCCTCGGAACACGAGAGACCAAAAGGTCGAACATGAGTCGTATAGTAGATACGATCAACATGGAGATGTTCACCGTTGATGACTATTCCGTCTCACATGATGATCGGACACGGCCTAGTCGATTGGGTTCATGTATCACTTAGATGACTAGAGGGATGTCTATCTGAGTGGGAGTTCGTTAAATAATTTGATTAGATGAACTTAATTATCATGAACATAGTCTAAATTGTCTTTGCAAGTTATGTTGTGGATTAATAGCTCGCGCTTTAGCTCCTTGTTTTAATACGTTCCTAGAGAAAGACTAAGCTGAAAGATATTGTAAGCAATTGTGCGGACTAGGGCCGTAGTCTGAGGATTGTCCTCACTGCTACACAGAAGGCTTCTGTCTTTGATGCACCGCTCGGTCTACCAACCCCTCTGGCGTCGTCTGTGGATGTTGTGAACATCTGGCAGACACGTTCTGATGACTACCTGATAGTTTAGTGCGCCATGCTTTACAGCTTAGAGTCAGGGCTCCAAAAGCGTTTTGAACGCCATGGAACATATGAGATGTTCCAAGAGCTGAAATTGGTATTTCAGGCTCATGCCCATGTTGAGAGGTTTGAGACCTTTGACAAGATCTTTGCCTACAAGATGGAGGAGAATAGCTCAGCCAGTGAGCATGTGCTCAGAATGTCTGGGTACTTCAATCGCTTAAATCAAGTGGGAGTTAATCTTCCAGATAATAGAAGTGATTGACGGAGTTCTCTAGTCACTATCACCAAGCTAACTAGAGCTTCGTGATGAACTATAACATGCAAGGGAAGTTGATCCCGGAGCTGTTAAATGCGTGCTTAAGGCCGTAAAGGTAGAAGTCAAGAAGGAGCATCAAGTGTTGATGGTTAACAAGACCACTAGTTTCAAAGAAGGGCAAGGGAAAGAAGGGAAACTTCACGAATGGCAAGCCAGTTGCCAGTCTAGTGAAGAAACCCAAGAACCCAAACCCGAGACGAAGTGCTTCTATTAGGGGAACGATCACTGGTAGATAAGAAGGCTGGCAACTTCAACAAAAGTATATTTGATATATGTGTTATTGATGTGTACCTTACTAGTACTCCTAGTAGCACATGGGTATTAGATACTGGTTCAGTTGCTAATATTGGTAACTCGAAACAAAAGCTACGGATTAAACGTAGAATAGCTAAGGGCGAGGTGACAATGTATGTGGGAAGTGTTACCAAGGTTGATGTGATCACCATCGCATGCTCCCTCTACCTTCGGGATTAGTGTTGAACCTAGATAAATGTTGTTTGCATTCGTGTCTGCGTTGAGCATGAACATGATTAGATCATGTTTATTGCAATACAGTTATTCATTTAAGTCAAAGAATAATGGTTATTCTGTTTACATGAATAATACCTCCTATGGTCATGCACCCAATGTGAATGGTTTATTGAATCTTGGTCATAGTGATACACATGTTCATAACTATGGTGCCAAAAGATGTAGAGTTGATAATGATAGTACCACCTTCTTGTGGCACTGCCGCTTAGGTCATATTGGTGTAAAGCGCATGAAGAACCTCCATGCTATGGACTTTTGGAGTCACTTGATTTTGAATCACCTGACACATGCAAACCATGCCTCATAGACACGATGACTAAAACCCTGTTTTCTGGAACAATGGAACGGTCAAGTGACTTGTTGGAAATCATACATGCTGATGTGTGCGGTCCGATGAGTGTTGACGCACGCAGTGGATATCGTTATTTTCTCACCTTCACTGATGAATTGAGTAGATATGAGTATATTTACTTAATTAAGCATAAGTCTGAAACGTTTGAAAAGTTCAAGCAATTTCAGAATGAAGTTGAGAATCATCATAACAAGAAGATCAAGTTCCTTTGATCTGATCAAGGGTAGAGTATTTGAGTTATGAGTTTGACAATCACTAAAGACAAGGTGGAATCATTTCACAGTTGACGCCACCTAGAACACCATAGCGTAATGGTGTGTCCGAACGTCGTAATCGCACCCTATTGGATATGGTGCGATCTATGATGTCTCTTACCGATCTACAGCTATCATTTTGGGGTTATGCGTTAGAGACAATTACATTCACTTTAAATAGGGCACCATCTAAGTCCGTGGAGACGACACCGTATGAACTATGGTTTGGCAAGAAACCTAAGTTGTTGTTTCTTAAGGTTTGGGACTACAATGCTTATATCAATAGGCTTCGGCCAGAAAAGCTCGAACCCAAAGCAGAAAATTGTGTCTTTCATAGAATACCCAAACAAGACGATTGGGTATACCTTCTATCTCAGATCTGAGGGCAAAGTGTTTGTCGCTATGAACAGGTCCTTTCTCAAGAAAGAGTTTCTCTCGAAAGAATTGAGTGGGAGGAAGATAGAACTTGATGAGGTTGTTGAACCTTTACTTCAACCAGAGAGTAGCGCAGCACAGAAAGATTTTTCTGTGGCACTTACCTCAGTTGAAGAGAAAGCTAATGATGATGATCATGGAGCTTCAGATCAAGTTACTATCGAACCTCGTAGGTCGACAAGGGTGTGTACAACTTCTGAGTGGTAACCCTGTCTTAAAGGTCATGTTGTTGGACAACAATGAACCTATGAGATATGGAGAAGCGATGGTGGGCCCAGATTGCAACAAATGGCTGGAAGCCATGAAATCCGAGATAGGATCCATGTATGAGAACAAAGTATGGACTTTGGTGGACTTGCCCGATGATCGGCAAGCCATTGAGAATAAATGGATCTTTAAGAAGAAGACAGATGCTGATGGTAATGTCACCATTTATGAAGCTCGACTTGTCTCAAAGAAGTTTCCGACAAGTTCAAGGAGTTGATTGTGATGAGACTTTCTCAATCATAGCGATGCTAAAGTCTGTTAGAATTATGTTAGCAGTTGCTGCATTTTCATTTACGAAATCTGGCAGATGGATGTCAAAACAAAGTTTCCTTGATGGTTTCCATGAGGAAAGGTTGTATGTGATACAACCAGAAGGTTTTGTCGATCCTAAGGATGCTAAAAGGTATGCAAACTCTAGCGGTCCTTCTATGGACTGGAGCAAGCATCTCGGAGTTGGAACATACACTTTGATGAGGTGATCAAAGCATTTGGGTTTATACAAAGTTTGCAAGAAACTTGTATTTGCAAGAAAGTGAGAGGGAGCACTACAACATTTTGATAAATATATGTGAATGACATATTGTTGATCAGAAATGATGTTGAATTTCTGGAAAGCATAAAGGGTTGTTTGAATGGAGTTTTTCAAAGGAAGACCTGTGTAACACTGCTTACATGTTGGGTATCAAGATCTATAGAGATAGATCAAGACGTCTGATAAGACTTTCATAGAGCACATACCTTGACGTGATTTTGAAGGAGTTCAAAATGGATCGGTCAAAGAAGGAGTTCTTGCCTGAGTTGTAAGTTGTGAAGTTGAGTAAGACTCAAAGCTCGACCACGGAAGGATAAAGGACGAAGGTCGTCCCCTATGCCTTAGCCATAGGCTCTATACGATATGCCATGCGGTGTACCGCACCCGATATGTGCCTTGTCACGAGCCTGGCAAGGGGGTACAAAAGTGATCCAGGAATGGATCATTGGACAGCGGTCAAAATTGTCCTTGTGAATAAGGAAATGTTTCTCGATTATGGAGGTGATGAAGAGTTCGGCGTAAAGGGTTACGTTGATGCAAGCTTTAACACCTATCCGGATGACTCTGAGTAGCAAACCGGATACATACAGTGGAGCAACCATTTGGAATAGCTCCAAGTGGAGCATAGTAGCAACATCTAAAACATGAAATAGAGATTTGCGAAGAACACACGGATCTGAATGTTGCAGACCCATTGACTAAAACCTCTCTCGTAAGCATAACATGATCAAACCCTAGAACTCATTGAGTGTTAATCACATGGTGATGTGAACTATATTATTGACTCTAGTAAACTCTTGGGTATTAGTCACATGGCGATGTGAACTAGATTATTGACTCTAGTGCAAGTCGGAGACTGTTGGAAATATGCCCTAGAGGCAATAACAAAATGGTTATTATTATATTTCCTTGTTCATGATAATTGTCTATTGTTCATGCTATAATTGTGTTGACCGGAAACCGTAATACATGTGTGAATACATAGACCACAACATGTCCCTAGTAAGCCTCTAGTTGACTAGCTCATTGATCAATAGATGGTCATGGTTTCCTGGCCATGGACATTGGATGTCGTTGATAACGGGATCACATCATTGGGAGAATGATGTGATGGACAAGACCCAATCCTAAGCATAGCACAAGATCGTGTAGTTCGTTTGCTAGAGCTTTTCTAATGTCAAGTATCATTTCCTTAGACCATGATATTGTGCAACTCCCGGATAACGTAGGAATGCTTTGGGTGTATCAAACGTCACAACATAACTGGGTGGCTATAAAGGTGCACTACACGTATCTCCGAAAGTGTCTGTTGGGTTGGCACGAATCAAGACTGGGATTTGTCACTCCGTATGACGGAGAGGTATCTCTGGGCCCACTCGGTAATGCGTCATCATAATGAGCTCAATGTGACTAAGGAGTTAGCCACGGTATCATGCATTACAGAATGATTAAAGAGACTTGCCATAACGAGATTGAACGAGGTATGGGGATACCGACGATCGAATCTCGGGCAAGTAACATACTGATAGACAAAGGGAATTGGATACATGATTGATTGAATCCCCGACATCGTGGATCATCCGATGAGATCATCGTGGAACATGTGGGAGCCAACATGGTTATCTAGATACCGCTATTGCTTATTGGCTGGAGAACGTCTCGGTCATGTCTGCATGGTTCCCGAACCCGTAGGGTCTACACACTTAAGGTTCGGTGACGCTAGAGTTGTTATGGCAAATAGTATGTGGTTACCGAAGGTTGTTCGGAGTCTCGGATGAGATCCCGGATGTGACAAGGAACTCCGGAATGGTCCGGAGGTGAAGATCAATATATTGGACGAAGGGTATTGGAGTCCGGAATTGTTCTGGGAGTACCGGGTGACGACCAGCGTGACCGAAAGGTGTTTCGGAGGCCCCGGCAAGCGTTGGGGGGCCTTATGGGCCTAGGGGAGGGGGCACATCAGCCCACTAAGGGGCTGTGCGCCCCTCCCACCCCATCTCACATAACATGGAGAGGTGGGGGCACTTCCCCTAGGGCAGCCACCCCTCCCGGCTTGGGGGGCAAGTTTCCTAGGGGTGGGGGCGCCCAAACCCATCTAGGGTTTCCCTTGTGGCCACCGCTCCTCCCCTAGGGCGCCTCCTCCACCCCCTTCCCCCTATATATAGTGAGGGAGAGAGAGGGCAGCGTACCCCCTTCCCTGGCGCAGCCCCTCCCTCCTCCAACTCTTCCTTCTTCCCCGTAGAGCTTGGTGAAGCCCTGCAGGAATACCACAAGCTCCACCACCACGCCGTCGTGCTGCTGGAGTTCTCCCTCAACTTATCCTCTCCCCTTGCTGGATCAAGAAGGAGGAGACATCCCCAGGCTATACGTGTGTTGAACGAGGAGGCGCCGTCCGTTCGGCGGTAGATTGGATCTTCCGCGATTTGAATCGCCGCGAGTATGACTCCATCAACCGCGTTCTTGTAACGCTTCCGCTTAGTGATCTTCAAGGGTATGGACATGCACTCCCTGTCTCTCATTGCTAGCATCTCCTAGATTGATCTTGGTGACATGTAGGAAAATTCTGAATTATTGCTACATTCCCCAACATGCTCATCCAAAGTACTCGCAAGCAAGGATCTACACTACTTATGCATTGGTATCAATGAAAGGGGTAGTATTTGTGGACTAACTGCAGAATGCCAGAATAAGAGGGGGAGAAGCTAGTCCTATCGAAGACTAGCATCTTTTGGAAACCACCGTCTTGCAGCAAGAGGAGGGAGTACAGTAGTATAACATAAATCATATATACGTTGTTGTCAACACCCCTGGATCCTTTCTTGACTCCCAAATCAACATATCCAAAACAGTTCTAGTTGTATCGATCGGGATACAACTCCGAGTGTCCATTACCGTAGGACAGGCTATCGATAGATGTTTTCTTCCCTGCAGGGGTGCACCAACTTACCCACCATGCTCGATTAACTCCGGTCGGACACACTTTCCTGGGTCATGCCCGGCCTCGGCCTAACAATACGCCGCAACCCGACCTAGGCTTAATAGAGAGGTCAACACGCCGGACTAAACCTATGCCCCCAGGGGTCATGGGCCATCGCCCCGGGAACTTCTGCACGTTGCGTATGTGGCCGGTGAGCAGACCTAGCTACCTCCTTCAAAAAGGCAGGTGCTTACGCAGTCCAATCCGGCGCACTCCGCTCAGTCGCTGACGTCTATTAAGCTTCGGCTGATGCATATGACGCAAAACGCCCATACTATGCCCATGTGACGATTAGTGCTATCAGGCCAGAGGCCCCTCGGATCAAATATCCAAATCGTAGTGGATTAGTAACGTGCGGTAACAAGCAGAGACTCACGAAAGATGTGACCCCGTTGCCCCGTCTCGAGGACTTGCGACAAGGGCTAGGAATGCCCGGCCACGCCTCATAATTATCTTGCGGGCACCCTCCGGTCAACTGACTCCTCATCACTTTCAAAATATGCTCTGGTACCCCTCGGGGCCGACCGACCGTCTTTAGTAACATGGTTCAGTGTAAAGTCATAGTAACCATAGTAACCGTGTGTCTAACACCAAGGGGAAAACATGAGGAATCACCCTTGACGGATTCCACTCGATGTATTCATCAAGGTGAACGTAAGAGGATCCACCCTCGAGGTTCACACTTGAGGGGTTGCACGACAGAGTCGTATCGGAAGTGGTTAAGACGGAATCACCCTCGATGGCCATGACCGAATAGCTACACTACATGGTTAACATCAGAAGTGCTGATGAGGTCTCACCCTCGGCACTCGATAGTAACCCAGTAGTGTTGAGCAACTAAGGGGAAAGTGATGTGCAGTGCCGGGGCCTGGTCTTCAATCACGTTGATCGAGTCGTCGTCGATGAAGCAGGGGAAACAAGGACAAGGTGGGGGTCACTGATGGATCAGTAACCAACCTATACTAAGCAGTCTAGGATAAGCAGGTAAGGTAACAATAAGCAGGTAACAAAAGCAGGCTATGCATCAGAATAGGAGCAAACAATAACAGTAGCAAAATCTAATGCAAGCATGAGCGAATGGAATGGGCGATATCGGGATGATCAAGGGGGGGGGGACTTGCCTGGAAGCTCTGCTGTAAAGGAAGAAGGGTCGTCCTCGACGTAGTCGATCACAGTGGCAGCATCGGTCTCGGGGTCTAAAGGAGAGAAGAGGGGGAATAAACAATGAATATAAAGCAAACAAAGCACCATAAAGCATAACATGGTAATACGCGGTGTTAGAGGTGAACTAACGCAGTGCTAGACATTGCAGACGGAGTGGGAAAACATCCAGAGGGGTTTTCCCGACGTCTGATGTTTTCCGGACACATTAAAAGAGAGGGGGCGGTTCCATGTTCAGCATGCTAGGGGCATGTGACAGATGAATGGACCATGCATCCGGATTCGTTGGATTTTTTGAGCAAGTTTCATATATAAAACTTTTTCATCCGAGTTACAGTTTAATTACTACGAATTTCTAAAGATTTTAGCATTTCCAAAACTTATTTAAATTAACAGAAAAGGAATTATGACGCAAGTAGAGTGACAAAGATGACATCAAGAAAGTCAACAGATCGGGCCCGGGTCAAAGCTGACCCGATGGGTCCCACCTGTCATAGACAGTGGACTAACAGAAGTTTAAACTAACTAAAACAGAGTTATTTAGCTGGAAGGCCTCACCTGTAATGGACTAATTAACTAAATTAATTAGTTTTAATTAGGAAAACATTTTCATTAGAGGATTAAGCGGTGGGGCCCTGCACGTCGGCGTCACGAAGATGCCAGTCGTGATTGACCCAGTCAACATGGTCGGTACAGGGCCCAGTGGCGATGTCCTTTGGGGCCCATTTGTGAGGCCACGTCGGCGACGACCGGAGACGCGACGCCGGCGACCAAAACAGCGGTGGGGCTCGCTGGACTTCGCCGGAAATCACGCACATGGGGTCTTTTGGCGCGGGACTCGGCGGGTTCGAATGAGCGCTCGACACCGCATCCATCTACAGTGGCGGCGCGGGCCGTAATAGGCTGGAACGACGACGGCGGGAGGTGGGGCGGTCGCTGGAGTTCGGCCGCTTTCGGGTTTGGCGCTACGTTGCACCAAAACGCGCGCTGTTTGCGGCTACAGCTAGCTAGAGATGCGGCGCATCCGATGGAGCAAGCAGCCGGGGCAGGGATGGCCGGAGTGGCGCCGGCGACAAGCCGTGGCGGCGGTGGTTGATACGTCTCCAACGTATGTATAATTTTTGATTGCTCCATGCTATATTATCTACTGTTTTCGACATTATTGGGCTTTATTATTCACTTTTATATTACTTTTGGGACTAACCTATTAACCGGAGGCCCAACCCAGAATTCACATTTTTTGCCTATTTCAGAGTTTCGCAAAAGGAATATCAAACGGAGTCCAAACAGAATGAAACCTTCGGGAACGTGATTTTTAGGAAGATTATGATCCGGGAGACTTGGACCCTACGTCAAGAAACAAAAGAGGAGGCCACGAGGTAGGGGGGCGCACACCTCCCCCCCCAAGGCGCGCCCTCCACCCTCATGGGCCCCCTGTTGCTCCACCGATGTACTCCTTTCTCCTATATATACCTACGTACCCCCAAACGATCAGATACGGAGCCAAAAACCTAATTCCACCGCCGCAACCTTACATGCCACGAGATCCCATCTTGGGGCTTGTTCCGAGCTCACGGAAGGGGACATCCATCACGGAGGGCTTCTACATCAACACCATAGCCTCTCCAGATGAAGTGTGAGTAGTTTACTTCAGACCTTCGGGTCCATAGCTAGTAGCTAGATGGCTTCTTCTCTCTTTTTGGATCTCATTACAATGTTCTCCCCCTCTCTCGTGGAGATCTATTCGATGTAATCTTCTTTTTGCGGCGTGTTTGTTGAGACCGATGAATTGTGGGTTTATGATCAAGATTATCTATGAAAAATATTTGAATCTTCTCTAAATTCTTTTATGTATGATTGGTTATCTTTGCAAGTCTCTTGAATTATCGGTTTGGTTTGGCCTACTAGATTGATCTTTCTTGCAATGGGAGAAGTGCTTAGCTTTGGGTTCAATCTTGCGGTGTCCTTTCCCGGTGTGATGGGGCAGCAAGGCACGTATTGTATTGTTGCCATCGAGGATAACAAGATGGTGTTTTTATCATATTGCATGAATTTATCCCTCTACACCATGTCATCTTGCTTAAGGCGTTACTCTGTTTCCATGAACTTAATACTCTAGATGCATGCTGGATAGCGGTCGATGTGTGGAGTAATAATAGTAGATGCAGGCAGGAGTCGGTCTACTTGTCTCGAACGTGATGCCTATACACATGATCATACCTAGATATTCTCATAACTATGATCAATTCTGTCAATTTCTCAACAGTAATTCGTTCACCCACCGTAAAATACTTATGCTCTTGAGAGAAGCCACTAGTGAAACCTATGGCCCCGGGTCTATCTTCATCATATTAATCTTCCAACACTTACTCATTTCCTTTGATTTTTACTTTGCTTTTATTTTACTTTTGCATCTTTATCACAAAAATACCAAAATATTATCCTATCATATCTATCGATCTCACTCTAAATAAGTGGCCATGTAGGGATTGACAACCCCTTATCGCGTTGGTTGCGAGGATTTATTTGTCTTGTGCAGGTGCGAGGGACTCACGCGTAGCCTCCTACTGGATTGATACCTTGGTTCTCAAAAACTGAGGGAAATACTTATGCTAGTTTGCTGCATCACCCTTTCCTCTTCGAGGGAAAACCAACGCAGTGCTCAAGAGGTAGCAAGAAGGATTTCTAGCGCCGTTCTTACGGGAGGTCTCACTAAAAAGTCAACATACCAAATACCCATCACAATCCCTTATCTCCCGCATTACATTATTTGCCATTTGCCTCTCGTTTTCCTCTCCCCCACTTCACCCTTGCCGTTTTATTCTCCCTCTCTTTTTCGTTCGCCTTTTTCCGCTTGCTTTTTGTTTGCTCGTGTGTTGGATTGCTTGCTTGTCACGATGGCTCAAGATAATACCAAATTATGTGACTTTACCAATACCAACAATAATGATATCCTTAGCACTCCGATTGCCGGCCTTCCTAGTGAAGATGCCGCTACTCATCTAAATAGCTTCGTTGATTTGTGTGATATGCAAAAGAAGAAAGATGTTGATAATGATATTGTTAAGTTGAAGCTATTTCCTTTTTTGCTTAGAGATCGTGCTAAAGCTTGGTTCTCGTCTTTGCCTAAAAATAGTATTGATTCATGGAATAAGTGCAAAGATGCTTTTATCTCTAAGTATTTTCCTCCCGCTAAGATCATCTCTCTTAGAAACGATATTATGAATTTTAAGCAACTTGATCATGAACATGTTGCACAAGCTTGGGAGAGGATGAAATTAATGATACGTAATTGCCCTACTCATGGTTTGACCTTGTGGATGATTATACAAATTTTTATGTCGGATTGAATTTTGCTTCTAGAAATCTTTTTAGATTCAGCCCTTGGCGAGCACTTTTATGGAAATCACTTTAGGAGAAGCTACTAAACTCCTAGATAATATTACAGTTGATTATTCTCAATGGCACACTGAAAGATCTACTAATAAAAAAGTGCATGCGATAGAAGAAATTAATGTTTTGGGTGGAAAGATGGATGAACTTATGAAATTATTTGCTAGTAAGAGTGTTTCTTCCGATCCTAATGATATGCCTTTGTCTACTTTGATTGAGAATAATAATGAATCTATGGATGTGAATTTTGTTGGTAGGAATAATTTTGGTGACAACGTGTATAGAGGAAACTTTAATCCTAGGCCTTATCCTAGTAATTTCTCTAATAATTATGGTAATTCCTACAACAACTCTTATGGAAATTTTAATAAGATGCCCTCTGAATTTGAGACTAGTGTTAAAGAGTTTATGAATTCACAAAAGAATTTCAATGCTTTGCTTGAAGAGAAATTGCTTAAAGTTGATGAATTCGCTAGGAACGTTGATAGAATTTCTCTTGATGTTGATTCTTTAAAACTGAGATCTATTCCTCCTAAGCATGATATCAATGAGTCTCTCAAAGCCATGAGAATTTCCATTGATGAGTGCAAAGAAAAGAACCGCTAGGATGCGTGCTAAGAAAGATTGCTTCATGAAAGCGTGTTCTTCAAATTTCTATGAAAATAAAGATGAAGATCTAAAAGTTATTGATGTGTCCCCTATTAAATCCTTGTTTTGCAATATGAATCTTGATAATGATGGGACTAAATATGATCCACTTTTACCTAGAAGGCGTTCCAAAAATTCGGAGTTTTTAGATCTTGATGCTAAAATTGATAAAAGTGGGATTGAAGAAATTAAAACCCTAGATGTTGCTAAACCCACTACTTTGGATTTCAAGGAATTTAATTAAGAAAATTGCTCTTTGATTGATTGTATTTCCTTGTTGCAATCCGTGCTAAATTCTCCTCATGCTTATAGTCAAAATAAAGCGTTTACTATACATATTGTTGATGCCTTGATGCAATCTTATGAAGAAAAACTTGAGTTGGAAGTTTCTATCCCAAGAAAACTTTATGATGAGTGGGAACCAACTATTAAAATTAAGATTAAGGATCATGATTTCTATTCTTTATGTGATTTGGGTGCTAGTGTTTCCACTATTCCCAAAACTTTGTGCGATTTGCTAAATTTCCGCGATTTTGATGATTGCTCTCTAAACTTGCACCTTGCGGATTCCACCATTAAGAAACCTATGGGAAGAATTAATGATGTTCTTATTGTTGCGAATAGGAATTATGTGCCCGTAGATTTTATCGTTCTTGATATACATTGCAATCATTCATGTCCAATTATTCTTGGTAGACCTTTCCTTAGAACGATTGGTGCAATTATTGATATGAAGGAAGGGAATATTAGATTCCAATTTCCATTAAAGAAAGGCATGGACCACTTCCCTAGGAAGAAAGTAAAATTACCATATGAATCTATCATGAGAGCCACTTATGGATTGCCTACCAAAGATGGCAATACCTAGATCTATCCTTGCTTTTATGCCTAGCTAGGGGCGTTAAACGATAGCGCTTGTTGGGAGGCAACCCAATTTTATTTTTAGTTTTTTGCCTTTTGCTTCTGTTTAGGAAAAAATATTTGTTCTAGCCTCTGGTTAGATGTGTTTTTATGTTTTAATTAGTGTTTGTGCCAAGTTAAACCTATAGGATCTTCTTGGATGATAGTTATTTGATCTTGCAGAAATTTCTAGAAACTTTCTGTTCATGAAAACAATTGTTAATAATCACCAGAACGTGATAAAATAATGATTCCAATTTCTGCTGATAAATAAACAAATTTCCAAGGTCGTCCTATTTTGGCTGAATTTTTGGAGTTCCAGAAGTTTGCGTTAGTTACAGATTACTACAGACTGTTCTGTTTTTGACAGATTCTGTTTTTCGTGTGTTGTTTGCTTATTTTGATGAATCTATGGCTAGTAAAATAGTTTATAAACCATAGAGAAGTTGGAACACAGTAGGATTAACACCAATATAAATAAATAATGAGTTCATTACAGTACCTTGAAGTGGTCTTTTTTTTCTTTCGCTAACGGAGCTCACGAGATTTTCTGTTAAGTTTTGTGTTGTGAAGTTTTCAAGTTTTGGGTGAAAGATTTTGATGGATTATGGAACAAGGAGTGGCAAGAGCCTAAGCTTGGGGATGCCCAAGGCACCCCCAAGATAATCTAAGGACACCAAAAAGCCAAAGCTTGGTGATGCCCCTGAAGGCATCCCTCTTTAAATCTACTTCCATCGGTAACTTTACTTGGAGCTATATTTTTATTCACCACATGATATGTGTTTTGCTTGACGTCTTGTATGATTTGAGTCTTTGCTTTTTAGTTTACCACAATCATCCTTGCTGTACACACCTTTTGAGAGAGCCATACATGATTTGAAAATTATTAAATGCTCTATGTGCTTCGCTTATATCTTTTGAGTTATATAGTTTTGCTCTAGTACTTCACTTATATCTTTTAGAGCACGGTGGTGGATTTGTTTTATAGAAACTATTGATCTCTCATGCTTCACTTAGGTTATTTTGAGAGTCTTAAAAGCATGGTAATTTGCTTAAATAATCCTAATATGCTTGGTATTCAAGATTTGTAAAAACTTTCTTATGAGTGTGTTGAATACTGTCGGTGTCAAAACCGGCGGATCTCGGGTAGGGGGTCCCGAACTATGCGTCTAGGCGGATGGTAACAGAAGACAAAGGGACACGATGTTTTACCCAGGTTGGGCCCTCTCGATGGAGGTAAAACCCTACTCACTGCTTGATTAATATTGATGATATGGGTAGTACAAGAGTAGATCTACCACGAGATCAAAGAGGCTAAACCCTAGAAGCTAGCCTATGGTATGATTGTTGGTCGTCCTACGGACTAAAACCCTCCAGTTTATATAGACATAGGATAGGGTTAGGGTTACACAGAGTCGGTTACAATGGTAGGAGATCTACATATCCGTATCGCCAAGCTTGCCTTCCACGCCAAGGAAAGTCCCATCCGGACACGGGACGAAGTCTTCAATCTTGTATCTTCATAGTCCAGGAGTCCGACCAACGGTGATAGTTCGGCTATCCGGACACCCCCTAATCCAAGACTCCCTCAATAGCCCCTGAACCAGGCTTCAATGACGATGAGTCCGACAGCATATTGTCTTCGGCATTGCAAGGCGGGTTCCTCCTCGAATACTTCATAGAAGATTTTGAACACAAGGATGATTGTCCGCTCGCAAAATAATTTCCACATAATACCGTAGAGAGAATAATATTTACACAAAATCAATCTGCTGACGTATTCGGCAGTGTGCCATCACGCCACGGCCATGTCTTTATTCGTTTTTACTGTACCACCTCAGCGCGTTTAGCGAGGCGGTTTCCTTGGCACGTCTTATCAAAGCAGAGATTGTGTCCCCCTTATTCCGGGATTCTCATCAATACGGATGTGGGTAACCCAACCGCGCCATTAATTATGGCGCTTGGGAGATAAGCGGGTTTTACCAGGCTGGTGGGGGCGCTTAGTTGCGTCCGCCCATATAAGGGGATAAGGATCCACCTTTTTCACTTACGCCTTCTTCCTCCTTTGCTTATCCACTCCTGCGCACTCGAGCTCCAGCGCCCAAGTCCGCACATCCCTCCTCAACCTTCTCCAGCCATGTCCGGAGCGGGAGACAAGTGGATGGCCTCCTCCGTTACGGAGGGGCACATCAACTGCAGGAAGCGGATACTTGTCCGGCGACATCGCGTGTCGGCTCCCCAACAAGGGCAGCTCATCCCCACCCCAGGCCCCATGAGAGGGTGGTGTTCCTCACCCACTTCCTCCATGGGACTAGGTTTTCCACTTCACCCATTTGTCCGGGGGCTCATGTTCTACTATGGCCTAGATTTCCACGATCTGGCCCCAAACTTCATCCTCAATATCTCGACGTTTATCGGCGTGTGCGAGGCTTTCCTCTGCATCAAACCCCACTTCGGTTTATGGTTGAAGACCTTTAGCGTCAAGCCGAAGATAGTGGGCAGCCGACAGGCGGAGTGCGGAGCGCCATGGCGGGCGGGATGCCCAACGTTACATGGCTTGAGGGCTCCTTCGTGGAGACCATAAAGGGGTGGCAATCGGGGTGGTTCTACATCACCGAGCCACGCGACTCCAAATGGGCGTGACCCCCAATTCCAATCTGGCTTCCCCACACGGCTCACATCATGGAAAGAGACGGGCTGGCGATGGGGAGATTCGGAAGAGCTGACTGGACTTCAAACCTGCGTCCAAAATCTGGTGAACAAGAAGCTCAAGCTTGTCAACGTAGTCCAGGTCATGCTCATCCGCCGGATTCTCCCATGCCAGCAACGGGCCTTCAATTTGTGGGAGTTTAATCCAGCACAGCACCGAACCTTGAGCCGGCTCTTCGACACTACGTACGAAGATGCCTGGAAGGTGCTGTTCAAGGGCGCCGAGGCACCCGCATCCACTACCGAAGATCGCGGATTCAGCTCACGGCGTCAGGCCAGCGAGGTAAGCTATTCTACCCTTTACGGGACTCTTGTTTTTCATAGTCTGACTCTATGTGGGATCTAAACTCCCTTACCTTTGACAGGACTGGCTGAAGACGTTCGGGCAGGTTAACTGTCCGACTCCATTGCTAGAAGACCCAGCGGACGCCCGCTTGACGGGGCTGCTGGTTCCGGCACCTCACGTGGTGCCGGAGAAGAAGGCCAAGAAGCAGGCCACGGGAACTCGAAAGAGTTCCAGGCGCCAGGTGGTGTCGGACTCACCGTCCGATGACTCCGAGGCGGACTCCTCCCGTGAAGACGAGGAGGAGGAAAAAGAGGCCTCTCCCCCAGCGGGGGGAGAGAAGAAAAGGAAGGCCGCCCTGTTGGAAATATGCCCTAGAGGCAATAATAAAAGCATTATTATATTTCCTTGTTCATGATAATTGTCTTTTATTCATGCTATAACTGTATTATCCGGAAATCGTAATACACGTGTGAATACATAGACTACAATACGTCCCTAGTAAGCCTCTAGTTGACTAGCTCGTTGGTCAACAGATAGTCATGGTTTCTTGACTATGGACATCGGATGTCATTGACAAGCGGGATCACGTCATTAGGAGAATGACGTGATGGACAAGACCCAATCCTAAGCATGGCACAAGATCGTGTAGTTCATTTTGCTAGAGCTTTTCCAATGTCAAGTATCTCTTCCTTAGACCATGAGATCGCGTAACTCCCGGATACCGTAGGAGTGCTTTGGGTGTACCAAACGTCACAACGTAATCGGGTGACTATAAAGGTGCACTACGGTATCTCCGAAAGTGTCGGTTGGGTTGACACGGATCGAGACGAGGATTTGTCACTCCAGACACGGAGAGGTATCACCGCCCACTCGGTAGTGCATCATCATAATGAGCTCAAAGTGACCAAGTGTCCGTCACGGGATCATGCATTATGGTACGAGTAAAGTGACTTGCGGTAACGAGACTGAACGAGGTATTAGGATACCGACGATCGAGTCTCGGGCAAGTAACATACCGTCGACAAAGGGAATAGAATCTGAGGTTGCTTGAACCCTTGACATCGTGGTTCATCCGATGACAACATCGAGGAGCATGTGGGAGCCAGCATGGGTATCCAGATGCCGCTGTTGGTTATTGACCTGAGGTCGTCTCGGTCATGTCTGTATGTCTCCCGAACCCGTAGGGTCTACACACTTAAGGTTCGGTGACGCTAGGGTTATTAGGAAGACAAGTATGTGATTACAGAATGTTGTTGAGTCCCGCTGAGATCCCGGACGTCACGAGGAGTTCGAATGGTCCGGAGGTAAAGATTTATATATGGAAAGTTGTTAAGCGGACTCTGAAAGTTTGGGGGCATGCCGGTATTGTACTGGGCCACCGGAGGGTTCCGAGGTCCACTGAGGGGCCACCTCCCGGGGGCCACATGGGCTGTGTGGGAGAGGAGCCAGCCCCTAGTGGTCTGGGCGCCTCCCACCAAGGCCCATGCGGCTAGGGCATGGGGAGAGGAAACCCTAAAGGGCTAAAGGGGGCGCCCCCCTAGCTTTGGGGGCAAGCCACCCCTTTTCCTCCTCCCTTTGGCCGCCGCCCCCCTCTAGGGTTTCCCCTAGAGGGCCGGCCCCCCTTGCCCTCTCTCTCCTATATATAGAGGGTGAGGGAGGGCTGCAACACACAATTGAAGGCGCAGCCCTCCCTCCCCAACACCTCTCCTTCTCCCGTGCAGGCTTGGCGACGCGCTGTCTGAGAACCTCTGCACCCAATGCACCACGCCGTCGTGCTGCCATTGGAGTTGTATTCCTCAACCTCTCCTTCCTCCTTGCTGGATCAAGACGGAGGAGACGTCGTCGTCCCGTACGTGTGTTGAACGCGGAGGTGCTATCCTTTCAGCGCTTGGTCATCGGTGATCGGAATCACGTTGGGAACGACTCCATCATCACCACTCCCTCGAGGCAGCTTCCGTACTTTCGATCTACAAGTGGTATGTAGATGCAAACTCACTCCCTTGACTCGTTGCTTAGATGAACTCATAGATAGATCTTGGTGAAACCGTAGGAAAAATTTTAATTTTCTGCAACGCTCCCCAACAAGGGCATCATGAGCTAGGTCTATGCGTAGTTCTCTTTGCACCGAGTAGAACACAATTTTGTTGTGGGCGTAGATCTTGTCAACTTGCTTGCTGTTACTAGTCGTATCTTGCTTCAGCGGTATTGTGGGATGAAGCGGCCTGGACCAACCTTACACGTACGCTTACGTGAGACCGGTTCCACCGACTAACATGCACTAGTTGCATAAGGTGGTCAAGGGTGTATGTCTCTCCCACTTTAGTTGAAGTGGATTCGATGAAAAGGGTCCTTATGAAGGGTAAATAGAAGTTGACAAAATCACCTTGTGGTTATTCGTAGGTAAGAAAACGTTCTTGCTAGAACCCAATTGCAGCCACGTAAAAGATGCAACAACAATTAGAGGACGTCTAACTTGTTTTTGCAGCAATTGTCATGTGATGTGATATGGCCAAGTTGTGATGAATGATGAATGACACATTGTGATGTATGAGATCATGTTCTTGTAATAGGAATCACGACTTGCATGTCGATGAGTATGACAACCGGCAGAGCCATAGGAGTTGTCTTTATTTTTGTATGACCTGCGTGTCATTGAAGAACGCCATGTAACTTACTTTCCTTTATTGCTAAACGCGTTAGCCATAGAAGTAGAAGTAGTCGCTGGCGTGACAACTTCATGAAGACACAATGATGGAGATCATGATGATGGAGATCATGGTGTCATGCCGGTGACAAGATGATCATGGAGCCCCAAAGATGGAGATCAATGGAGTTTTATGATATTGGCCATATCATGTCACTATTATATAATTGCATGTGATGTTTATTATATTTATGCATCTTGTTTACTTAGAACGATGGTAGTAAATAAGATGATCCCTTAAAACAATTTCAAGAAGTGTTCTCCCCTAACTGTGCACCGTTGCTAAAGTTCATCGCTTCTAAGCACCACGTGATGATCGGGTGTGATGGATTCTTACGTTCACATACAACGGGTGTAAGACAGATTTACACACGCAAAACACTTAGGGTTAACTTGAAGAGCCTAGCATGTCACAGACATGGCCTCGGAACACGAGGAGACCGAAAGGTCGAACCACGAGTCGTATGGAAGATACGATCAACATGAGAATGTTCACCGACGATGACTAGTCCGTCTCACGTGATGATCGGACACGACCTAGTCGACTCGGATCGTGTAACACTTAGATGACTAGAGGGATGTCTTATCCGAGTGGGAGTTCATTTTAATTTGATTAGATGAACTTAATTATCATGAACTTAGTCTAAAACTTTTGCATAATATGTCTTGTAGATCAAATGGCCAACGCTCATGTCACCATGAACTTCAACGCGTTCCTAGAGAAAAACCAAGTTGAAAGATGATGGCGGCAACTATTCGGATCGGGTCCTAACTTGAGGATTATCCTCATAGCTGCCAAGAAACAATATGTCCTAGAAGGACCGCTAGGTGAAGCACCCATCCCGCAGAACCAAGACGTTATGAACGCTTGGCAGTCTCGTCTTGATGATTACTCCCTCGTTCGGTGCGGCATGCTTTACAGCTTAGAACCGGGGCTCCAAAAGCGTTTTGAGCAACACGGAGCATATGAGATGTTCGAGGAGCTGAAACTAGTTTTCCAAGCTCATGCCCGGTCGAGAGATATGAAGTCTCCGACAAGTTCTATAGTTGTAAGATGGAGGAAAACAGTTCACAAGGAGCACATACTCAAAATGTCCGGGTTGCATCACCGCCTGTCCCAATTTGGACATAAACCTCCTGGACGAGGCGGTCATTGACAGAATCCTTCAGCCGCTTCCCACCAAGCTACAAGAGCTTTGTGATGAACTACAATATGCGGGGGATGGTGAAGACCATTCCGAAGTATTCTCAACGCTGAAGTCGTGAGAGGTTGAAATCAAGAAAGAACATCAAGTGTTGATGGTCAATAAGACCACTAAGTTCAAGAAGGCAAGGGCAAGAAGAACTTCAAGAAGGACGGCAAAGAGGTTGCCGCGCCCGCTAAGCAAGTTGCCGGAAGAAGAAGTCAAAGAATGGACCCAAGCACGAGACAGAGTGCTTTTATTGCAAAGGGAAGGGCCTTTGAAGCGGAACTGCCCCAAATACTTAGCGGACAAGAAGGCCGGCAACACTAAAGGTATATTTGATATACATGTAATTGATGTGTACCTTACCAGTACTCGTAGTAACTCCTGGGTATTTGATACCGGTGCCGTTGCTCATATTTGTAACTCACAGCAGGAGCTGCGGAATAAACGGAGACCGGCGAAGGACGAGGTGACGATGCGCGTCGGGAATGGTTCCAAGGTCGATGTGATCGCCGTCGGCACGCTACCTCTACATTTACCTACGGGATTAGTTATAAACCTTAATAATTGCT
This sequence comes from Aegilops bicornis, assembly GCA_021605145.1. NCBI lineage: Eukaryota > Viridiplantae > Streptophyta > Magnoliopsida > Poales > Poaceae > Aegilops > Aegilops bicornis. The sequence goes on from CM038671.1 coordinate 464,418,622, forward strand.
ATTTGGTGCCAAGTTTGAGCATGAACATTGTATCTGGATCTCGTTTAATACGAGATGGCTACTCATTCAAATCCGAGAATAATGGTTGTTCTATTTATATGAGAGAAATGTTTTATGGTCATGCTCCGATAGTCAATGGTTTATTCTTAATGAATCTCGAACGTAATGTTACACATGTTCATAGTGTGAATACCAAAAGATGTAAAGTTGATAACGATAGTCCCACATACTTGTGGTAATCGCCGCCTTATGGTCACATTGGTGTCAAGCGCATGAAGAAGCTCCATGCCGATGGACTTACGGAGTCTACGGATTATGAATCATTTGACACATGCGAACCATGCCTCATGGGCAAGATGACCAAGACTCCGTTCTCCGGAACAATGGAGCGAGCAACCAACTTATTGGAAATCATACATACCGATGTATGCGGTCCAATGAGTGTTGAGGCTCATGGAGGATATCGTTATGTTCTCACTCTCCACGGATGACTTGAGTAGATATGGGTATGTCTACTTGATGAAACACAAGTCTGAGACCTTTGAAAAGTTCAAGGAATTTCAGAATGAGGTAGAGAATCAACGTGACCGAAAGATAAAATTCTTACGATCAGATCGTGGAGGAGAATATTTAAGTCACGAATTTGGCACACACTTAAGAAAATGTGGAATCGTTTCACAACTCACGCCGCCTGAACACCTCAACAGTAACGGTGTGTCCGAACGTCGTAATCGCACTCTATTGGATATGGTGCGATCTATGATGTCTCTTACCGATTTACCGCTATCTTTTGGGGATACGCTCTAGAGACAGCTACATTCACTTTAAATAGGGCACCGTCTAAATCCGTTGAGGCGACACCGTATGAATTATGGTTTGGGAAGAAACCTAAGCTGTCGTTTCTAAAAAGTTTGGGGATGCGATGCTTATGTCAAGAAACTTCAACCTGAAAAGCTCGAACCCAAGTCGGAAAAATGCGTCTTCATAGGATACCCTAAGGAAACCCTTGGGTATACCTTCTACCTTAGATCCGAGGCAAGATCTTTGTTGCCAAGAACGGAACCTTTCGGAAAAGAGTTTCTCTCGAAAGGAGTAAGTGGGAGGAAAGTAGAACTCGATGAAGTACTACCTCTTGAGCAGGATAGTGGTGCAGCTCAGGAAAATGTTCTGTGATGCCTACACCAATGAAGAGGAAATTAATGATGATGATCAAGGTACTTCGGATCAAGTTGCTACCGAACCCGTAGGTCCACTAGGACACGTTCCGCACTGAGTGGTACTGCAACCCCGTCACAGAAATCATGTTGTTAGACAACGGTGAACCTTCGAACTATGAAGAAGCGATGGCGGGCCCGGATTCCAACAAATGGCTCAAGCCATGAAATCCGAGATAGGATCCATGTATGAAAACAAAGTATGGACTTTGGACAGACTTGCCCGATGATCGGCGACGATAGAAAACAAATGGATCTTTAAGAAGAAGAAGGCCAGACGCGGATGGTAATGTTACCATCTGTAAGCTCGACTTGTCGCTAAGGGTTATCGACAAGTTCAAGGGATTGACTACGATGAGACTTTCTCTCCGTGAGTGAAGCTTAGAGTCCGTCCGAATCATGTTAGCAATTGCCACATACTATGATTATGAGATATGGCAGATGGACGTCAAAACAGCGTTCCTTAATGGTTATCTTAAGGAAGAGCTGTATATGATGCAGCCGGAAGGTTTTGTCGATCCACGAGAATGCTAACAAAGTGTGCAAGCTCAGCGATCCATTTATGGGCTGGTGCAAGCATCTCGGAGTTGGAACATTCGCTTTGATGAGATGATCAAAGCGTTTGGGTTTATCTGCAGACTTATGGAGAAGCCTGCGTTTACAAGAAAGTGAGTGGGAGCTCGTAGCATTTCTCATATTATATGTAGATGACATACTTTTGATGGGAAATGATATAGAACTCTTGGACAAAGCATTAAGGCCTACTTGAATAAAAAGTTTTTCAATGAAGGACCTTGGAGAAGCTGCTTATATATTAGGCATCAAGATCTATAGAGATAGATCGAGACGCCTCATAGGTCTTTCACAAAGCACATACCTTGATAAGATTTTGAAGAAGTTCAAAATGGATCAGTCCAAGAAAGGGTTCTTGCCTGTATTACAAGGTGTGAGATTGAGCTCAGCTCAATGCCCGACCACGACAAAAGATAAAGAAGAGATGGCGTCATCCCTATGCCTCAGCCATAGGATCTATTATGTTTGCCATGCTGTGTACCAGACCTGATGTAAACCATGCCGTCGTTTGGTAGGAAGGTACCAAAGTAATCCCGACAAGGAACACTTTGGACAGCGGTCAAGAATATCCTAAAGTACCGAAAAGGACAAAGGACATGTTTCTGGTTTATGGAGGTGACGAAGAGCTCGTCGTAAAGGGTTACGTCGGCGCTAAGCTTGACACGAATCCTGGATGACTCAAAGTCACAAACCGGAATCGTGTATATGTTGAATGGTGGAGCGGAAGCTGGTGCTGCAAGCGAGCGTCGTGGCGGGATCTACATGTGAAGCGGAGTACATGGCAGCCTCGGAGGCAGCGCATGAAGCAATTTGGGTGAAGGAGTTCATCACCGACCTAGGAGTCATACCCAATGCGTCGGGGCCGATCAAACTCTTCTCGTGACAACACCGGAGCTATTGCACTCGCCAAGGAGCCAGGTTTCACAAGAAGACCAGGCACATCAAGCGTCGCTTCAACTCCATCCGTGAAAATGTTCAAGATGGAAACATAGAAATTTGTAAAGTGCATACGGATCTGAATGTCGCAGATCCGTTGACTAAACGTCTCTCGCGGGCAAAACATGATCAACACCAGAACTCTATGGGTGTTCGATTCATCACAATGTAACTAGATTATTGACTCTAGTGCAGAGTGGGACTGTTGGAAATATGCCCTAGAGGCAATAATAAAAGCATTATTATATTTCCTTGTTCATGATAATTGTCTTTTATTCATGCTATAACTGTATTATCCGGAAATCGTAATACACGTGCGAATACATAGACTACAATACGTCCCTAGTAAGCCTCTAGTTGACTAGCTCGTTGGTCAATAGATAGTCATGGTTTCACGACTATGGACATCGATGTCATTGACAGCGGGATCACGTCATTAGGAGAATGACGTGATGGACAAGACCCAATACTAAGCATGGCACAAGATCGTGTAGTTCATTTTGCTAGAGCTTTTCCAATGTCAAGTATCTCTTCCTTAGACCATGAGATCGTGTAATTCCCGGATACCGTAGGAGTGCTTTGGGTGTACCAAACGTCCGAGCGTGGCTGGGTGACTATAAACGTGCACTGGGTATCTCCGAAAGTGTCTGCATTGGGTTGACATGGATCGAGACAGGGATTTGTCACTCCGTATTACGGAGAGGTATCACCGGGCCCACTCGGTAGTGCATCATCATAATGAGCTCAAAGTGACCAAGTGTCCGGTCACGGATCATGCATTACGGTACGAGTAAAGTGACTTGCCTATAACGAGACTGAGCGAGGTATTAGGATACCGACGATCGAGTCTCGACAAGTAACATACCGTCGACAAAGGGAATAGAATACGGGTTGCTTGAACCCTTGACATCGTGGTTCATCCGATGACAACATCGAGGAGCATGTGGGAGCCAACATGGGTATCCAGATTCCGCTGTTGGTTATTGACCTGAGGTCGTCTCGGTCATGTCTGCATGTCTCCCGAACCCGTAGGGTCTACACACTTAAGGTTCGGTGACGCTAGGGTTATTAGGAAGACAAGTATGTTATTACCGAATGTTGTTGAGTCGGCTGAGATCCCGGACGTCACGAGGAGTTCCTAATGGTCCGGAGGTAAAGATTTATATATGGAAAGTTGTTAAACGGACTCCGGAAAGTTTGAGGGCATGCCGGTGTTATGCAGGGGCTACCGGGAGGGCTCCGGGGGTCCACCGGGAGGGGCCACCCCTCCCGGGGGGCCACATGGGCTGTGTGGGAGAGGGAGCCAGCCCCTAGTGGTCTGGGCGCGCCTCCCCACCAAGGCCCATGCGGCTAGGGCATGGGGAGAGGAAACCCTAAAGGGCTAAAGGGGGCGCCCCCCTAGCTTTGGGGGCAAGCCACCCCTTTTCCTCCTCCCTTTGGCCGCCCCCTCTAGGGTTTCCCCAGAGGGCCGGCCCCTGCCCTCTCTCTCCTATATATAGAGGGGTGAGGGAGGCTGCAACACACAATTGAAGGCGCAGCCCCTCCCTCCCAACACCTCTCCTTCTCCGTCAGAGCTTGGCGAAGCCACAGCCGGAGAACTTCACACTCAACCGCACCATGCCGTCGTCTTTGCCATTGGAGTTGTCTTCCTCAACCTCTCCTTCCTCCTTGCTGGATCAAGGCGGAGGAGGCGTGGTAAATCCCGTACGTGTGTTGAGCAGCGGAGGTGCTGTCCTTTCAGCGCTTGGTCATCGGTGATTGGAATCACGTTGGGAACGACTCCATCATCACCACTCCCTCGAGCAGCTTCCATTACTCGATCTACAAGTGGTATGTAGATGCAAACTCACTCCCTTGACTCGTTTCTTAGATGAACTCATAGATAGATCTTGGTGAAACCGTAGGAAAAAATTTAATTTTCTGCAACGTTCCCCAACACGCCCCAACTGGGGAGGCCGGAGGGTCCAAGAAAGGAAGGACCCTTCCTCCAGACTTCTCCACCAACGCCGACAATGACTAGGAGGAGTGGCCACCAAGGGCCAAGCCCCTGTCGAGATCGTAAGTGTCCGGACTCCGGAATAGCTCATGACTTTTTATTTGTCGCATAGTGTCTTCTAACGCCGAATATAACCATGTAGCCCGCCCAAGGACGAGCTCGCCGCTTCGTCGAGCGGCTCCCTAGATTCGTCGGATGTGAATAGCACTTCACTTCCGACCGCCTCCTCTCCTCGTGACGCAGACGACACCGCGGTGGAGTCCCAAAAGGGGCCCAACCAGGAGGAGGTGGTCCTAGAGGCGCCGCAAGGCGACCTCCCGGACTCCGGGCGCAAAGGGGGAAAAACCCCAGAGGGCCCTAAGTCTGGCCCTATGCCGGACTCCGTACCGGAACCTACAGTGGTTCCAAAGTCCGGCAGGTGGCCCCTTCGTAAGAAGGGCAAGATCACTGACGCCGGTGACCTCCGGCCCAACCGGAGGCACGGATAGCTTTGCTGGAGGCGCTTAACGGCGCCTCCATCGACGACGAGCACCGCACTATCATGAGTGCGGTGATCCGAAAAGTTCAGTCCGCCAAGGGCGGGCTGATTGAAGCCTGTACCAGCCTTCTAACAGGCTTTGAGGTAAGTTTAGAATATGTAAAAATATTACCGCATAGACAGTAGCCCCTGATGCTTAATTCGGTGTTCGGAAAGAAAAGCCGGACTGAGGATCTAAAAAGATATCTGCAGGAGTCTAACATAAATATGTCAATATGGGAATGCAAAGGCTGCCACGACCTTCTGCCCGACCGACTACGGAGGTCAATGTATTGAAGGAGAGCCTCGAGCGGTCCGAGAACGAGCTCGGCCTTGCCAATAAGCAGCTTGAGGACAAGGAAGGTAAGTAATACCTTATTAAAGTAATACCTTATAGAGAGGATTTGGTTGCAAAAAATGACAGGAATAACGTGAGTATTGCAGGGGCCACGAACGAGGTGGCGACCCTGAAGGAAGCGGTGTCCAAGGCCGAAAACAGTGCGGCCGCGGAGCACACCGAGCGAGAGAAGCAGGAGGCGCGGGTGGCGGAGGTGCGGCAAGAGCTCCAGGCTCTCGTGGAAAAACACGAGAGTTTGGAGCGTGACTCGAAGACTCGAGAGTCCGAGCTCGCCTTGGCTCTTGAGAGTGCCAAAGCTGCTAAGGCCGAAGCCCAAAAAGCCCTCCAGGAAATTGAGGCGATGAAGAAGATAGCGGCGGGTAAGGCATTCTTTATGCAAAGCAAGCATGTAAAAGTGAATTATCTGTTACTTACCCGAATCCGGAGCTCTCCAGGAGCATTCGCAGATCTGCCCCGCAGTGTGTCCGATGCTGCCGCGTTCTACCGCGCCGAGGAGGAGAGCTCGGCAGAAAAGGTATGCTGAGGCCGGACATCCGGTGCCCCTGAGCGACCAGCTGAAGCAGCTGGTCGAGCTCCACAAGGTCGCCGAACAGGCCATGAAGGGCCTCATAGTTCGGCTGTGGCCTACGGAAGCCATGCCTGGGAGCTACTTCGGGCTGGTAAGGCGGCTGGTGGATGCCTGTCCAAGGCTTGAAGTCATCAGGCGCTCCGTCTGCATCGAAGGTGCCCGTAGGGCTCTTGCCCGTGCTAAGGTGCATTGGGGCAAGATGGACGCTGAGAAGCATGTGAAGGACGGACCACCACCGAACAAGGAGCATCGCAAGCCCGAAATGTATTATGAGGGCGTCCTGAAGGGTGCCCACCTTATAGCGGGTGAATGCTCCAAAGATGTAATTTTTGAATAGACTCGCATTTGTTATCCTGTACGCTGAAAACTTGTTCATATGCGCTAAGCAACGCTTGTGAATTTAAAATATTACCTTCTGTTCGGCTGTTTATCAAAATTTGAGAGATGGCAAGTCGTTGGCTTCAGCCCCCATGCCACGAGTGCTGGGGTGTTCGGGATAAACTTGAGCGCTCTTGTTCCCATTCTTGGGTCCTTCGAGGGAGGCGCTCAACGCAACGAACCAGGCAACCGGACTTATAATGCTTGAACACTCTCACTTAGCCATAGAATTCTATAATTTTAAATTTCGGCGAAGCCCCTGGTATTCGAAAGACCGAGTTCGGGGCGCTATCCACGCCTTGGCCGGATAATGCCGACTCCTCGCTCTAAGCGGCATAAGTCTTTAGGGACCCCAAAAAACCTCTCGAACAGCGACCGGCTCTCGCCCTATCATGGCGGTCGGTTTTAGCTTTCTCCACTGAGGTGCTCAACCCAGCTCAACCGTGGCACAGTCGCGGTGGTTCTCCCAAATACCTTAGCCGATATAACGGAACATAAGGTACCAAAACATGGGAGCTGGGCAAACCCAACTATTGACCCAAGACATGATTCGAAGCCGATGCATATAATGCTATAAGTTCGGGGTGACGCACTTGTGAAAGTGTTCGGACTTATCACACCATATTTTTGGGGTACTTAAGCCCTCAGTGTATTGACCGTACCAAGTTGTACAGGTGCAACATGTCATAGATGAACATATATGGAAAAAAATGAATGCAATATTAAGCGAAGCTATGTATTGTTTATTCAAAAGATACCGCAATAAAAGCGTAACGATACAAATAGTGCGATAAGCAAGGTATGGGACTATTTAACATGTCCCCTCGAGGGGTAAGCTGCGGTATGGTATGTAAATCAGGTATAATGCTCGTAGTAGAGACCACCTGGACATTCGACGTAGCTTTCTGCTTCCCTGGCTGTTGCATCGTGAGTTCGGCAATTCTAGTGCCGGACAGGGCTTCTGGAAAACGGAGTCCTGAAAGTAAGAGAAAAGAAGAAAGAAAAAGAATGACACAATCGGGAGCCCCTGGTGCGGTTGAGCCGCATTCTGGGCGTGCCGTGGTCGTGCCCCTCCCCTTATGCCCATGGTATCTCCAGGGCGTAGTTATATGCAGCGTAATCTTGGCTTCGCAATTTCGCGAGGGCTGGGGTTGGGGCCGCATTGCTACGCGTGCTCGGAATGTGCTAGGCGGTCTTGTTGTAGGTTACTCCGGGCGCGCTTGACGGTGTCCGGACGTTTAGTAGTCGGACTTGAGAATTTCCTTAGAAGGCTGCTTTGTACTTCCGCCACTAGGGCCGCCGTATGCTCCTCCATTCGGAGAGAGCGTCGGCGTTTCCATTGACCGTGATTACTCCTTGAGGGCCTGGCATCTTGAGCTTGAGGTATGCGTAGTGCGGCAATGCGGTTCGTCCGAGCAGTGCGTGATAGCCGCTGCGGAACGGGACTATGTCGAAGATTAATTCCTCGCTTCGGAAGTTATCCGGGATCCAAGACCACTTCGCGTGTAATCGAGCCTGTCATAATTGGCCTCTACACCTGGTATGACGCCTTTAAAGGTCGCTTTTGTGGGTTTAATCCTTGAGGGTCTATGCCCATTTTGCACACTGTATCACAGTAAAGCAGGTTCAGGTCTTGCCGCCGTCCATCGGGACTCTAGTGAGGTGAAATCCATGAATGATTGGGTCAAGAACCAATCGCGCTAATCCGCCGTGGCGGATGCTAGTGGGGTGGTCCCTTCGATCAAAAGTGATCGGGCAGGAGGACCACGGGTTGAACTTTGGGGCGATCGCTCCATCGCATATACGTCCTTTAGTGCACGCTTCCACTCCTTTTGGGTATGTGGGTTGCGTATATCATGTTCACCGTCCGCACTTGTGGGGAAGCCCTTCGTCCTCTATTGTTCGGCCGCGGGGCTCCTCCTTGTCATCGCTATGCAGCCCCTTGTCATCGAAGTTCGGCATTTAACTTGCTCGCTTGCTTGAACACCCAACAATCCTCGTTGGTGTGGTTGGCTGGTTTTTCGGGGTGCCATGTATCCGCACGGCGATCGAGTATTTGGTCCAAATTGGACGGGCCCGAGTATTTCTTTTGAACGGCTTTTTTCACGACCGGTTTAGAGCCTCTGAATCCGGCATTGACTACCCGTATCTTCAACATTATCGCCGTTAATGCGGCGCTTGTGCTTGTTGCGACGCCGACCTGTCATTGTTGTCTTTGGTATCCGAACTACCGTGGTTTTTGGTCGAGGTTATTCTGCGAAGCTAGCCAGCTGTCTTCTCCTCGCGCACGGGTCATGAGTGATGTTAGGGCTGCCACGGATTTCGACTTTTCCTGTCCTAGGTGTCGGGCAAGCCACTGCGTCGTGGATGTTATGTTTGAAGGCTGCAAGGGCCTCGCATCCCGGACAGTCAACGATTTGATTTTTCTCGGTTAAGAACCGTGTCCGTAATTGTCTCGCCGATTCATCTGGCTGCTGAATTATGTGGCTTAGGTCATCGGCGTCCGGTGGTCGCATATGTGCCCTGGAAGTTATCAAGGAATGCGGCTTCCGTGTCTTCCCAACAACCAATTGATTCTCCGGCAAGCTGTTGAGCCAATGCCGAGCTGGTCCTTTAAGCTTGAGTGGGAGGTATTTGATGGCGTGTAGATCATCACCACGGGCCATGTGGATGTGAAGGAGATAGTCCTCGATCCAAACCGCAGAATCTGTTGTGCCATCGTATGATTCAATGTTTACGGGTTTGAAACCCTCGGGGATTTGATGATCCATTACTTCATCTGTGAAGCATAGTGGGTGTCTTGGCGCCTACAGTGTTGGGCTATATCACGGCGCAGCTCAAATGAGCTTTGTCTCATCGTGTTCGCCCGGCGGAATTGTCTGTATCCGGCGTGGCGATTGTCATCACGTCGTGGGCGCCCACGCGATCCGTGAGATCGATCTTATTTGCCTTGCCTTGTCCTCCAATATGTCTCGCAAGTCTGGCGCATCTCCCGTGGCTTTGTACTTTTCAACTACGCCGAGTGCGGCTTTAGTGGAGGGCCTAGAGGCCTCTCTGTCATGACCACGAGGTGGCGGTCAGTCGGCCAGCGTCATCTTGTTGGTGATGTAGGTTTGGGTGATTCCTCCTCTAATTGGGGTAGCAGCCTGTGTTTTGGGTAGCTCTTGGAGGCGATCGAGTTCGTACTCTTGGCTGCAAGGACTTCAGTCCATCATCGACTAGCAAGTCTTGGTCAGCTCTAAGTCTGCTGCTGCTTTCTTGAGGCTGCTTGCCGTCGCCATAAGCCTCGTTTAAAACACTCCTGTTCGCGGGATCCTCGAGGCCGCGACAAATTAAGTAAATGCGTCGAGGCTTGCCTCATCTTCGGAGGTAGGCATATAATTATCGTCCTCTACCTCTCATGCGCCGCTCTATTATGAGGGCTGGCTTGTCCCTCCTCCTGTCTTTGAATCCTGCAGGAGGGGTTGTCTTCGCACCGTCCGGTGTTATTATCACCTGTGCGGAATCACCGTTTTCTTTGTGGCGGGATTTAGATGCGCGCCCGGCCTTGGCGCTTGGGCTGTTTCTTGGAGGTCATCCTCCGCTGTTCCATCGCCGTTCCCATCTTTTGGGATGTCCACCATGTATATGTCGTATGACGAGGTGGCCTTCCGATTGCCTGTAGGCGCTGGTTCTTGGTCGTCCAGCGCGTAAATCGTCCATACCGTCGATGTCTTCGGAGACGAAGTCGAGCATGTCGGTTAAATCATCGGCGGTGGCTACAAAGTGGGTGGTGGGTGGGCGTTGAATTTCTTCGTCAGTCGCATCCCAACCTTCTGACCATAGTCGGCCAGGCTCTCCGATAAAGAGAGAGACTTTAGTGAATTCAGGATGTCGCCAAAGGGCGAGTGCCGAAAAGATGTCCGTGGCGGTGAACTCCATAACCGGTGCCCAATTGGATTCGATTGGCGGTAGCGGATGGTTGGTCCGGAGAGGAGTCCGGCACCTTGGAGTCACGGTCTTCGCAAAAGCGACAGGGATGGAGTTCGGCTCAATCGCCGTAAAGATCGTAGCCCCGGCGGTGTCCAGCCACTCGTCCTCGATCGGTAGTCGGCTCGAGCTAAGGGTCGGAGCCGAACGCTTGCGACCTCCGAGGCCTTTATTCGGTGGCAGAGCTAGATCGTTCCCATCGAGACAGTGCAGCGGCGCTTGGGCGTGGCTCGAATCCGTCGAAGATCAAGTCTCCGCGGATGTCGGCCGTGTAGTTCAAACTCCCAAATCTGACCTGATGGCGGGCGTAGCTTTGATCAGCTCCGGATGGCCAAGTGAATTGGCTCATGATGCAAAGCCGCGAATCTGAAGATCTGTTCGGGGAGAAAAGTGTCACCACTGGACCAGCGTCGTTGTTGATGATCGAAGGAGCCATCGGGCCTAAAGGTGACAACGGAGGAACTCTCAATGAAAGCACCAATGTCGGTGTCAAAACCGGCGGATCTCGGGTAGGGGGTCCCGAACTATGCATCTAGGCGGATGGTAACAGGAGACAAGGGACACGATGTTTTTACCCAGGTTCGGGCCCTCTCGATGGAGGTAAAACCCTACTCCTGCTTGATTAATATTGATGATATGGGTAGTACAAGAGTAGATCTACCACGAGATCAAATAGGCTAAACCCTAGAAGCTAGCCTATGGTATGATTGTTGGTAGATCCTCTGGACTAAAACCCTCCGTTTTATATAGACACCGGATAGGGTTAGGGTTACACAGAGTCGGTTACAATGGTAGGAGATCTACATATCCGTATCGCCAAGCTTTCCTTCCACGCCAAGGAAAGTCCCATCCGGACACGGGACGAAGTCTTCAATCTTGTATCTTCATAGTCCAGGAGTCCGGCCAACGGTGATAGTTCGGCTATCCGGACACCCCCTAATCCAGGACTCCCTCAAATACTATGAGAAGTTTGATGCTTGATAATTGTTTTGAGATAAAAAGTTGGTGATATTAGAGTCATGCTAGTTGAGTAGTTGTGAATTTGAGAAATACTTGTGTTAAAGTTTGTAATTCCCGTAGCATGCACGTATGGTGAACCGTTATGTGATGAAGTCGGACCATGATTTTTTTTATTGTCTTCCTTATGAGTGGCGGTCGGGGACGAGCGATGGTCTTTCCCTACCAATCTATCCCCCTAGGAGCATGTGTGTAATACTTTGCTTTGATAACTTGTAGATTTTTGCAATAATTATATCAGTTCTTTATGACTAATGTTGAGTCCATGGATTGTACGCACTTTTTTTCCTTCCACCATTGCTAGCCTCTCTAATATCGCGCACTTTTCGCCGGTATCATACACCCACCATAAACCTTCCTCAAAAGAGCCACCATACCTACCTATCATGGCATTTCCATAGCCATTCCGAGATATATTTCCATGCAACTTTCCACCGTTCCATTTATTATGACACGCTCCATCATTGTCATATTGCTTTGCATGATCATGTAGTTGACATCGTATTTTAGGCAAAGCCACCGTTCATAATTCTTTCATACATGTCACTCTTGATTCATTGCATATCCCGGTACACCGCCGGAGGCATTCATATAGAGTCATATTTTGTTCTAAGAATCGAGTTGTAATTGTTGAGTTGTAAGAAAATAAAAGTGTGATGATCATCATTTTTAGAGCATTGTCCCAAGTGAGGAAAGGATGATGGAGACTATGATTCCCCCATAAGTCGGGATGAGACTCCGGACGAAAAAAAACGGGCCATAAAAAAAGGCCCAAATAAAAAAAATGAGAGATAAAAGAGATAAGGGACAATGTTACTATCCTTTTACCACACTTGTGCTTCAAAGTAGCACCAAGATCTTCATGATAGAGAGTCTCTCATTTTGTCACATTCATATACTAGTGGGAATTTTTCATTATAGAACTTGGCTTGTATATTCCAATGATGGGCTTCCTCAAAATACCCTAGGTCTTCATGAGTAGCGAGTTGGATGCACACCCACTTAGTTTCTTTTGTTGAGATTTCATATACTTATAGCTCTAGTGCATCCGTTGCATGGCAATCCCTACTCACTCACATTGATATCTATTGATGGGCATCTCCATAGCCCGTTGATACGCCTAAATGATGTGAGACTATCTTCTCCCTTGTGTCTTCTCCACAACCACCATTCTATTCCACATATAGTGTTATATCCATGGCTCATGCTCATGTATCGCGTGAAGATTACTTGGCTAGTCATTGGGGTTGTGCATGATTTAAATACTTTGTGTGGTGAAGACAGAGCATAGCCAGACTATATGATTTTGTAGGGATAACCTTCTTTGGCCATGTTATTTTGAGAAGACATAATTTCTTTATTAGTATGCTTGAAGTATTATTATTTTTTATGTCAATATTAAACTTTTGTCTTGAATCTTTCGGATCTGAATATTCATACCACAATTAAGGAGAATTACATTGAAATTATGCCAAGTAGCACTCCCCATCAAAAATTCTATTTTAATCATTTACCTACTCGAGGAATGACGAGGAATTAAGCTTGGGGATGCTTGATACGTCTCCAACGTATCTATAATTTTTTATTGCTCCATGCTATATTATCTATTGTTTTGGACATTATTGGGCTTTATTATTCACTTTTATATTACTTTTGGGACTAACCTATTAACCGGAGGCCCGGCCGTAATTGTTGTTTTTGCCTATTTGAGTTTCACGAGAGAAGGAATATCAAACGGAGTCCACACAGAATGAAACCTCCGGGAACGTGATTTTTAGGAAGATTATGATCCGGGAGACTTGGACCCTACGTCAAGAAACAAAAGAGGAGGCTACGAGGTAGGGGGGCGGGCCAACCCCCCAGGGTGCACCCTCCACCCTCGTGGGCCCCCTGTTGCTCCACCGACATACTCCTTCCTCCTATATATACCTACGTACCCCCAAACGATCAGATACGAAGCCAAAAACCTAATTCCACCACCGCAACCTTCTGTACCCACGAGATCCCATCTTGGGGCTTGTTATGGAGCTCTGCCGGAAGGGGACATCCATCACGGAGGGCTTCTACATTAACACCATAGCCTCTCCGATGAAGTGTGAGTAGTTTACTTCAGACCTTCGGGTCCATAGTTAGTAGCTAGATGGCTTCTTCTCTCTTGTTGGATCTCAATACAATGTTCTCCCCCTCTCTCGTGGAGATCTATTCGATGTAATCTTCTTTTTGCGGTGTGTTTGTTGAGACCGATGAATTGTGGGTTTATGATCAAGATTATCTATGAACAATGCTTGAATCTTCTCTGAATTCTTTTATGTATCATTGGTTATCTTTGCAAGTCTCTTCGAATTATTAGTTTGGTTTGGCCTACTAGATTGATCTTTCCTGCAATGGGAGAAGTGCTTAGCTTTGGGTTCAATCTTGCGGTGTCCTTTCCGAGTGATGAGGGGCAGCAAGGCACGTATTGTATTATTGCCATCGAGGATAACAAGATGGTTTTTATCATATTGCATGAATTTATCCCTCTACATCATGTCATCTAAGCTTAAGGCGTTACTCTACATTTTCATGAACTTAATACTCTAGATGCATGCTTTGGATAGCGGTCGATGTGTGGAGTAATAGTAGTAGATGCGGCAGGAGTCGGTCTACTTGTCTCAAATGCATTGATGCCTATACACATGATCATACCTAGATATTCTCATAACTATGCTCAATTACATCAATTGCTCAACAAGAATTCGTTCACCCACGTAAAATACTTATGCTCTTGAGAGAAGCCGCTAGTGAAACCTATGGCCCCGGGTCTATCTTCATCATATTAATCTTCCAACACTTAGTTATTTCCTTTGCTTTTTTACTTTTCTTTTTATTTACTTTGCATCTTTATCACAAAAATACCAAAAATATTATCCTATCATATCTATCGAGATCTCACTCTCATAAGTGGCCGTGTGAGGGATTGACAACCCTTATCGCGTTGGTTGCGAGGATTTATTTGTATTGTGCGGTGCAAGGGACTCGTGGCAGTAACCTCCTCTTTGGATTGATACCTTGGTTCTCAAAAACTGAGGGAAATACTTACGCTAGTTTGCTGCATCACCCTTTACTCTTCAAAGGGAAACCAACGCAGTGCTCAAGAGGTAGCTGTGGTGTTCGGGCCTCATTCGAAACGTGGCAGGAGCGGCCTAGGGGTGCGGTTGGGGCTGCGACTGGGTGCTGCGCACGTCCTGGGGCACGCCAGTGACTTGCGCTGGGGCTCGGGAGTGCGTACGACGCGCAGGCGGCGGCCATGGCGGGTGGCGGAGCTCACCTCCACGGGGACAGCGACGGAGCGCGCTAGAGCGTTAAATAGAGGGAAGGGAGTGACGCGGAGGCTCACCTAGTGGGCACACAGTGGCCCCGTGAATGCTTATGAGCGCAGGAGGACGGCGAATCGGGGCGGCGAAGTTCGTCGGTGCCGAGGAGGAAGACGAAGGCGATCCGGCGATGGAGTGCTCCCCGGCTCATGTTCCTGGGCGTAGAGGAAGTAGCGGACGGCGACGCGTCTTCTGAGCAGGGTCTCGAGGCGTGGGGAGGACGATGGCCGCGGTGATTGCGGAGGACGGCGGCGGACACGCTCGGGCAGTGGGGAGAAAGGGCGAGTGCGAGAGAGGGAGAGAGGGGAGTGGATTTGGGAGGGGGCGAGTGGGAGAGGTGGCAAGGAGGAGGCCGAGGCGTCGCCCTTATCCCTCAGGCGGCACGGTGAGGTGGGTTTGACGAGGATCGCCCTGTTGGTGTGATGCGGTGGAAGGCGATGTCGGGAGAGAACACGACAGGGCCAGAAGTGGACCGACTTCTTTGGGGTGGGCTAAAGCCCTGTGGGCAAAGGGGGGTGGCTTCTCTCTTTTCCTTTTTCCTTTCTTTTGCTCTTTTCTTTTTTTTACAGAAAAATGCTATGCAATATTTGAGCTGCCAAAAGGAGTTCTGTAAAATTGTGGGACTTGGCCAAATAAATACATTACAATATTTGGCACCTGCCACAAAAAGTTCGGGAGGAGTTTGAATTGATTCGGATTTTTCACAAATGGAAAAAGCATTTAAAAATGCTGATTTGGAACTTCTTTAATTCCCAGGGGAAATTAGCTATTTCAAATGATGTTGAATCACTCATGACATTTAGTTAGTGAATATTTGCAACCCAACGAACATTTTTGTTTTACTGTTTGGAGATACAATTTATTTGACTTTATTTTAAAATTGAATTTGAATTGGTTTTGAATCTAATTGAGATTAGCAACAGTAGCAGTGATGACTTGGCATCATTAGTAGGGGATTACTGTAGCTTGATTATCCGAGCGTTACATGATGTGAACTAGATTATTAGCTCCAGTAAACTCTTTGGGTGTTAGTCACATGGCAATGTGAACTATGGGTGCTAATCACATGGCGAAGTGAACTAGATTATTGAGTCTAGTGCAAGTGGGAGACTGATAGAAATATGCCCTAGAGGCAATAATAAAGTGGTTGTAATTATATTTCCTTATTCGTGATCAAGGTTTATTATTCATGCTAGAATTGTATTGATCGGAAACTTAAATACATGTGTGAATACATAAACATATCCTATGTCCCTAGTGAGCCTCTACTAGACCAGCTCGTTGATCAAAGATGGTTAAGGTTTCCTCACCATAGACATAAGTTGTCATTTGATAACGGGATCACATCATTAGAAGAATGATATGATAGACAAGACCCAACTGTTAGCATAGCATATGATCGTTCAGTTTATTGTAACTCCCAAATACATGTTTCTTCGACCATGAGATCATACAACTCCCAGATACCGGAGGAATACCTTATGTGCTATCAAACGCCACAATGTAACTGGGTGATCATAAAGACGCTCTACGGGTATCTCCGAAGGTGTCTGTTGAGTTGGCGTGAATCAAGATTGGGATTTGTCACTCCGTATATCGAAGAGGTATCTCTGGGCCCTCTTGGTAATACACATCACAAGAAGATTGTAAGCAAAGTGAATAAGGAGTTAGTTACAAGATGATGTATTACGGAACGATTAAAGAGACTTGCCGGTAATGAGATTGAACTAGGTATAGAGGTACCGACGATCGAATCTCGGGCAAGTAACATACCGACTAACAAAGGGAATTGTGTATGTTGTCATAAAGGTTCAACCAATAAAATATCTTTGTGGAATATGTAGGAATCAATATGGGCATCCAGGTCCCGCTATTGGTTATTGACCGGAGAGGTGTCTGTCGGTCATGACTACATAATTTTTCTCCTGAACCCACAGGGTCACATGCTTAACGTGTGTTGATGCTAGTGTAGTATTGGGATATTTGATGAGTGGTAACCAAATGTTGTTCGTAGTCCCGGATGAGATCCCTGACGTCACAAGGAGTCTCAGAATGTTCAAGCGGTAAAGATTTATGTATGGTAAGTCATATTTTGGGTTCCGGAAAAAGGTGAAGTTTTTTCGGTATTGTACCGGGAAGCTTCCAGAAGGTTTCGGAGGATTCCGGAGGGGTCCGGAAGTCCAAAAGTGGGTCTACCACGACCCAAGGGCTAGCATGGGCTGCGGGGAGGCGCCCTGGCCTTATTGGGCTAGGCGCACCAAGTCCTCAAAAGCCCATGTGGCTAGGGAAGGCAAAAAAGGAAGGAGTGTCCTAGTAGGAATAGGATTGGACTTGGAGTCCAAGTCCTCCCCCCCTTAGCTGCACCCTAGGGCTTGGAGGGGCTATTTCCCACGCCCATCCACCTATATATAGAGGGGAGGGGCGCCCCAAGAGGATACACCAAGCCCTTGGCAGCCCTCTCTCTCCCGTTACTCCGTCGTTCCACCGCCTCGTCCCGATGACGCTTAGGGAAGTGCTGTCCGTACTCCACCACCACCATCACCATCACATCATCGTGTTGGTTGTGATCCCATCTACTTCTCCTCACCCTCTATCGGGGAAACGACACCTATGGGATCACTGGAATCCCTTCTACGGTTGGCGGGCGCGGGGTTGTGAGAAGAGCAGGTTCAGGAGCTAGCACAAAGATCGTTTACCCAAGTTCGGGCCGCAAGGATGCGTAATACCCTAGTCCTGCTTTGGTGTGTATTTCAAAGTGTTCTTGAGCTCTCGAACTAGCTATGTTGGCTGCGTAGTTGCGAAGAGCCGAATCCTTCTCCTGGTCGCCTCGGGCCTCCTTTTATATGCAAAGGGGTCGCCATAGTGGCACACGGGAGGTGGAAAGCCGCACAGTGAGTGAGCTTATCGCCCGGCATTACGGGACAAAGCGTATTAAATGCGCTACTTATGTGTCCATTAGCTTTATCGGGGACGAGAACGAGGCCCGTCCCGTCCGTCGCTGCTCTTCCTTGCTTCGACGCGCGCCCAGGCTAGCGATGTGTGCAGCGCCATGTAGGCAGGCAGGCTGCTGAGGTGGCGCGGTGGTGGAGCCTTCACGAAGATCTGCATGCCACCACACAGGTGCTTGCTGGGTCGGTGTAGAGGCCGCTCGTCACCACGCAGGTGCCTGCCTAGCTGGATGAGCTAGCAGCTGCATAGGGACGGCGGTGGAGTCTTGGCTGGTGCGGGCCTGGCTGTGGCCCTGCTGATGCCCTCAGCAAGGGTCTTGCCGGGGGGCCCAGCAAGGGTCTTCCCGTGGCGCTGCGGTCGTCCCCGGCAAGGCGCTTGCCGGGGGTCTTGTGGATTTCCTCGGCTAGAATCCCGCCGATGGTCATCGTCTTCTAGTGCTCATCTGAACTTGTGTATTCATGATCTTGACAAAGATCTACATGCCACCACAGAGGTGCCTCCCGAGCCCTGGTTCCAATGTAGTTGTTGGTGATGTTTGGAACCCTTGGGTTCAAGGGTGGCTCGCTCTGCTGGTGTGGGGCAAGCTGCCCCGGCAAGGCTCTTGCCGGGGCCACGGAGGCCCCCCCGGCAAGGGTCTTGCCGGGGGAGTCCACCTCGCCCCTTTGCTCTTTTATGCTTCCAGTGTGGCGTCGCCTTGTTTGTCTTGTGCTTGACTTCTCTCGGCTTCCCTCCTCTGCCTTACTGCTATGCGGCCACGGCCTTGGCTCGACTTCCGTGCACAAGTAAAGGGGTCAAAAGAGAGCCCTACTTTTGTACACCGACAGAGCCCCCTGGCAGGCCACGCATAAGTGCGACTTCGTTGTTAGGCGGGCCAAAGCAGTCTTGGCAGGCGGTGGCGGATTTACCGTAATAACTTTTCCTCCATTGCGCTTCCCCGACCAGCGTTGAGCAGCAGCGGCATGGAGGGTCGTGCGTGACATGGGGATCATGCGTGGGGCGGTTCCCGCACGCATGCTTCACATCGCAGTTTATGGGAAAAGAGGCGGCCCGCGCCTTCCCCGTAAAAAGGAATAACCGCGGGCGCGCTGCTCATTTACCCCCTGCGCCTTCTCCAATCTTGGAACCGCCGTCCCCTTCTTCCTCCCTCTCAAGCTCTTGCTCCCGCTCGCCGCCGCCGCACCTTTGTCTTCCTCGACCGCTATGGGGCCCAAAACCAGCAGAGGCAAGGGGGTGGCCAAGGACGTCGGGGAGAAGGAGCCGCCGGAGAGTGAGTTGGCGGTGCGGCGGACGCAGCACGCCTACTTTCGGTCGACGGTCGACGCGGTCGAACTCTGGGACTACTTCAAGCACCCGTGGGGGTGCAAGACGGGAAGCGAGACGACGGGGCATCCGGCCACGCGTGTCATCTGCGCCGCCTTCGCCGAAGCCGGCCCGAATCGATACCCGTTCTTCCTCGATTACTTCTCCTGCGGGCTTTGTCCCCCTTTCTCCGATTTCTTCAGCGACATCATGCACACCTACGGCTTCCACCTTCTGGATTTTACCCGAAATGCCGTGGCGTGCATGGCTCTTTTTGCGCACCTTTGCGAGGGCTTCGTCGGGGTGCATCCCAACAAGGCGCTCTTCCACCACTACTTCTTCCCTCGGATCCAAAAGGGGGGCGCCAGTTCCGGTTGTGTCGCCTGGATCCCAAGGTCCAAGGGGACATACCCGGAGGGCACTTAGAAGGAGAGGTGGGAGGAGTGGCGGGGCCGGTGGTGCTGGATTGAGGAGAAAGATCCACCAGCATTCTGCGAGGTTCGCCAGGCGCCGCTGGTTCACCAAAACGACTGGAGTGATGTCGATGTCAATGACAAGAAGCTCACGGTTGCCACCACCAGGATTCTTCGTCTCCGCAGAAACAAGGCTCACCCTTGAGATGATCGGGGCGGATTTCATCCGCCGCCGAATCGCTCTGCTGCACAACAAGGGGAGGCCGGCCTGGCTCTTCACGAACACCGCCGACATCATGAGGCTCCGCCCCGGCTTGGACCACAACCTCATGGTGATGGGGCACGCCCATACATCGTGGCTCTTCCAGCTCGGCGTGAACCGTGGACGGCAAGGTCGGCGGCGGCGAGGCCGAAGGCCGTCGCGAAGAACGCCAGTGTCGCCAAGGGCCCTTGTTTGGGTTGCCGTGAGCGTGGTCCTGCTGAGCAACAACTTCGCGCCCGAAAGCGACATCATCGCCATGATGCGGAGTTCAACGTGCACGCCTCGTCCCAAGTTGGGCCGAGCCGCCAACGGATCAGGTGCAGGAGTTTTTCGACACCTTGGAGGAGAAGTACATCCACGCCGAGCCGCGGCTCGTCTAGGACACCACCCAAGCGGAGCTGGACTACATCGCCGCCAGGGCGGCGGAGGCAGAGCTCGCCAAGGAGGCCGGTAGCGCCGGCGGCGTGGAGGACAAAGCCGCGGTGGCTGTGGAGGAAAAGGAGCTTGCCCAGTGGGGCGGAGTCCTCTGGGGAGGCCAGCAGCGCCTGCACCGGGGCTCCTCTCATCGAAGATGTGGTCGACGAGTCATCGGAGGAGGAGGCCGAGGCTGTCGATCCCCCAGCCCCGGGGAGAGGGCGAGTCCTGCGGTGTGCCACCTCCGGCGAGCCGATCCGCCTGGCAGGGCCATGCAACTGCGGCAAGCCCAGGATGGGTCCGCGCGCCAGACAAGGTCCGCGGCGGCGAAGAAGTTGGTGAAGGCCGCGGTGGCGAAGAAGAAAGCAACTGCCTCTTCTTCGTCCAAGCGCCCTCAGACTCCATCAGCTTCCCCTCCTCCAGCAGATGCCGACGTGGAGGTCGTCTTTGATTTTGGGTCCCTCGGCCCAAGGAGGAAGAGGAAGGCAGCAGAAGAGGAGGTGGAGGATGAGTAAGTATCTTGCTCTAATTTATTTTTTTGTCATCTTCGTCTCCTTAGACTACGTCGCTTATCTTGAGTTGTTTCCATCTTTGCAGGGATGCGGAGACACTGGCCCAGTGGGTGAAGAGGGCTAGGGCTTGGCCGGCCAGCCCAGCGCTCGCAATGCAGTGGCTGGTGGTGTTGAGCAGCCCGGATAGCAGCCCCTAGCACAACCCCCAGCGTAAGTTCATCACTCACCCCTTGTTAACGTGTGTTGGGGGAACGATCTCTTGGTGCTGACCTTGCCGTGGTTGTAGGAGGAGGGCAGCGGGAGGAGCCGCCGAGGGCTACCCCCAACACGCCGCCCCATTGACCACGCCGCCCGAGGCGTCCCGGCAAGGGGCGCCAAGCACCGAGCCCATGCACACGGAGGAGGAGGAGGCGAACACCGGGCGCTGGTGGCCGCCTCGGCACCAAATGTTGGCGGGGAGGGACCTCTACTTCCCGGCCAGCCGGGTAAGTCACTTTCATATACATCCTTGTTCCTTTTTCTCTTCTTTCTGAATCTTGGTCTTGGCTTCGCCTCATACCCTTCTCGGTATCCAGATCCTTCCTCGACGGATCCGGAGGATATAGACACCGTCATCGAGGATGTCGCCAAGGATGCCACGGCGGAGGCCGAGAAGATCGACCGAGGAGGCCGCCAAGGGGCCCGCCGGGGAGCCCGGCAAGGCTGCTGCCGAGGAGGACGACAAGGGGCTTGCCAAGGAGGCCGGCAAGGCCGCTGTCGAGGAGGAGGTGGCTGATGACCAACCTTCCTCCTCCGATGCCTCTGGCTCAGGCAGGTACGTGAGGGTGCGCGAAGACCTATTCGTCCACCTCCCAAGGACGGCGAGCACCGCGGCGCCCGTCGAGGGGTAGGTGTTCGATGACGAGGTGCTCACCGCCGCTAGGCTTGAGGTCGCTTAATGAGCAGCGCCCGGTGGCCAGTGGTTCCCAGGAAGAGCGGCTCCTCCGAGGCCATGGCGCCAACCCGAAGCTCAGGCGCTTCACAGCTCACTGGACAAGGCCAAGTCCAGGATGGCGGTGGTGGACAAAGGCGGGCGGACCTCGGCGCGTCACCGAGGCCGCAGGCTTAGTTCCGCCAGCCCACAAGGACACGAGGCACGCCCAGCCAGCGGCCTGGCTGGCGCGACCTGGCGCTAAATCGTGAAGCAGTGTAGCGACCAGACCTCAAAGCGATGCGATCTTTGTGCATCAGTGTCATCCCTGGATCGGTAATGCTGACATGCACAGTACTTGAAGGATTTATAACAGAGTAGAAATCACACACTTATTACATCTAATGTCTTAAAATAGAACTTATTACAATAAATATGACTTAAGGCCATCTAATACGATAACAGCGGAAGGCTTGGAAGATAAAGTGAGTCCATCAACTCCAACGACATCACTGAGTGAAAGACCATGACCTAAGGCTCCTTACTCATCGTCTGAAAAGTCTGCAACATGATACGTTGCAGCCCGAAAACAGGTCAGCACATGGAATATGCTGGCAATGTAACACAAGAGAGTAATGAACAGAATAAAGCTATGACTACATGCATATATGACTGGTGGAGGCTGTATGGTTAATATGTTTTGCGAAAAGCCAATTTTCCCCTACAACAAAGGAATATATTTTATTTAACTATCATGGTGTTTGTTAAACATTGAGAAGGTTCACCCAACTCAATCCCAATTAAAAAGTAATTAATAACCCAATCAAATTTTTATAATTAAGAGTGATGAGATCCACATGATAATCCAAGAGACTAGATACTCAAGTTGTCCGTAACCGGGGACACGGCTAACCTTGATTAGTTTGTACACCATGCAGAGGTTTGTGCACTTTTCCCCACAAGACTCGATCTCCTCCGTTGGTTTTCTCGCACTACATGATGTTTGAGAAAGCGTATGACCGAGAACCTGATCTTTCCAAGAGGTCCCTTAACCCGATAGATAGGCCGGTACACCTACAATCCCCTACATCTGCTAGCCCATCATGGAAAGGTTTCCCACAACTTACTCAACTATGCGAGCCCATAATGGCATGTGGCTGCACACGGAAGTTTCTTGCATGAATAATCTTATGATCCCTTTGAGCCTGGGTGGCAGTCCATAGGAGAATCACACGGTACCCCAGGATTTCCAAAAATACAGGCAATCACTAGAATTCCCCAGGTGCCTCAATCCACCCAGATGTTTATTAAAGTTGACACCTTAAGTTAACCATTAATTAAAAATCTCACATCTGTCATGAATACTCTCAAACCCAAACCACGTCTACGAGCATAGCATAGCAATATAAGCACGTAGAAGTAACTCCCATAGGTTTGATAATAAACATGTGAATAGGTACTACCTCATCTACTTCCCAAAACCCACATATTAAAAATTAGATCCTAACCATGAAATTGTTTGAGGATTGATCTAATGCAGTAAAACTGGGTATGAAAGAGGTATGATCAAAGTGTTACTTGCCTTGCTGATGATCCGCGAAACCTAGAGACTCGTAGTAGCACGCTTCACGCTCTGGGTACTCTATCGCAAACAAACAAGCATACAATAAGCAATCAAGCAAAGCACGGGTAAAAATCAAATAAGAGATCTAACCAGAAAGTTCAACTTAAGAACTCCGGTTTGCAAAAAGAATCGAACCAAATGAAGCAACAAAACTCAAACGGCGAAAGAAACAAGCTCGGTTTACTAATCTGGACTGAAGTCAAATTTTACAGTAGCAAAATCTTGTTTAAGTTGGTTAAACAGAAAGAGGGTTTCGAGACGAAACTCTAAGCGCTTGAATACGCTGATTCCGATAAGCAGCGAAAAGTTATACTAGATGCGGAAAAGCGGAAGCGAAATCGCGATCGAAAATAATCGCGGAAAAACCACGGAAAAAGAAAAAACTTCTGAGCAGGCTAACGAAGCGAGCGTTATTATGTCTGGACTAACGAGTGAACACCGTTCGTTAAACGAATGTACGGACGAATGTCTGCTAAATAAATAAACCGAAAAAAACTAAAACCAAACTAATCTAAAAATACGAAAACTAGGGTTTAAATAAAAACCGATCGGTTTTTACCTAAACCAAAAAAAACAGGCAGCGAAACGGATCGGATCGGAACGGCGGCTCTGGCGACGAGGTCCGGCGAGGCAAGGTGGGGCTCTTGAGGTGGCGGCGACAGCGGGGTGGTGCGGCACGGCCCGGCGAGCGAGGCGCGACAGCGCAAAGCGGCAAGGCGGTGGCTGCGAGCATTCTTCTTTGCTTTCTGCGACTTGGGTGGCGATGTGGGGCGGCGGAGGCGGGTATTTAAGAGGGGGAGGGGAGGGGTCGGCTTGGGGAAGGGGCAACCCGTCAAGTGAGTCTCCGGACTCCGCCGAGTCAGTGTGGGCATGGGCGTGACGGCGGGGAAGCGATGGTAGCGAGGGTTGGGCGGCTCGGTTGGGCTTGCCCGATCGAGGCCGACTTTTTTAAAATAATGCTCCAACGAAAGTAAATCCTAGACAAATAAATAAATATCTAAAATTGCTAAAACAAAATTTCGCCGACTAAATAAAATATTTAGAACAAGATGAAGATTTTCTTTGCACTAAAATGCAATTTTGAAAACGTGCAATTTTTCTAATGCAAATAAAATTGCAATAAAATCCAAATAAAACATTTATTTGATTTTAATATTTTTTCCTCTAATATTTCATCTATCTTGGAGAAGTCATTTTATCTCCTCTCATATATTTTTATTTTAGAAATATTAGCAAGGAAAAATAATCAAAACCAAATGATCCTCTTTTCAAAATTTGAGAAAACTCAAATATGAAATTAACGAAATCCCCAACTCTCTCCGTGGGTCCTTGAGTTGCGTATAATTTCTATGATCAAGCCAAAATGCAATAAAATATGATATGCAATGATGACCTAATGTATACCATTCCATATTGAAAATTTGGGATGTTACAAACCTACCCCCCTTAAGATGAATCTCGCCCTCAAGATTCGGGTTGGCTAGAAAATAGGTGAGGGTGATCCTTCCGTAGGTATTCCTCTCGCTCCCATGTGGCTTCATCCTTGGTATGGTGGCTCCACTAAACCTTGCAAAACTTGATGACTTTGCTGCGAGTAACCCGGCTGGCAAACTCGAGAATCTTGACTGGTTTCTCCTCATAAGTCAAATCATTATTCAACTGTATCGCTTCCAGCGGTACTGTATCTCTTAGAGGAATGTCAGCCATCTCTGTGTGGCACTTCTTCAACTGAGAAACGTGGAACACATTGTGTACTCCTGACAATCCTTCGGGTAATTCCAACTTGTAAGCAACTTCTCCCATACGTTCCAAAACTTTGTATGGTCCCACAAAACGTGGCGCTAACTTTCCCTTAACTCCAAAGCGCTTTACTCCTCGAAGTGGTGATACTCGAAG
This sequence comes from Aegilops bicornis, assembly GCA_021605145.1. Taxonomy (NCBI): domain Eukaryota; kingdom Viridiplantae; phylum Streptophyta; class Magnoliopsida; order Poales; family Poaceae; genus Aegilops; species Aegilops bicornis. The sequence continues at coordinate 464,443,780 of CM038671.1, forward strand.
ATACACTCTGTCTCCGACTTCGTAAACTGTCTCCTTGTGTTTTGAATCTGCATAGCTCTTCTGCCTGGAATGGGCTACCTTGAGTCTATCGCGAATCAGTTTAACCTTCTCTTCAGACTCTTTAAAAAAATCTGGTCCAAACAACTGACGGTCTCCAACTTCATCCCACAACAACGGTGTCCTGCACCTCCTTCCGTACAAGGCTTCGAAAGAGGCCATCTTCAAACTGGCTTGATAACTGTTGTTATAAGAGAACTCTGCATATGGCAAATTGTCGTCCCAACTAGATCCATAATCTAGCGCACAAGCTCTCAACATGTCCTCCAGAATCTGACTTACTCTCTCAGTCTGTCCATCTGTCTGCGGGTGAAAAGTTGTACTGAACTCTAGCCTGGTTCCCAAAGTCTCATGCAATTGATTCCGAAACTTTGAAGTAAATTGGGTTCCTCTATCTGATACAATGGTCCTCCGAACTCCATGCAAACATACGATCTTCGTCATGTATATCTTTGCCAACTTAGCACTGGTGTAAGTGGTCTTCACTGGGATGAAATGAGCTACTTTCGTCAAACGATCGACTACAACCCATATCGAGTCATAGCATGAACGAGTCCTGGGCAATCCCGTGATACAATCCATGCCTAGCTTATCCCACTTCCATTCGGGTATCGACAATGGCTGTAACAATCCCGCTGGCTTCTGATGCTCTGCCTTTACTCTCTGACATACATCACAAACTGCTACATATTCCGCAATATCCTTTTTCATTTCGGTCCACCAGAAACTATCCTTCAAATCTAGATACATCTTTGTATTTCCTGGGTGGATCGAATATGGCGAATCATGGGCCTCCTGCAAAATCAACTTCCTGATCTCTAGGTCATTAGGCACATATACGCGATCCTCAAACCATAAGGTATCGTGCTCATCCTCACGAAATCCTTTACCCTTTCCTTTGCTCATCTTTTCCTTTATCTCGACATCTCCTTATCCGTCTTCTGAGCTTATCTGATCTTATCCATCAAAGTAGAATGAATCTCCAATGCTGCTACATAGCCTCTCGGAACTATCTCCAAACATAGCTCGCGGAGATCCTCTGCTAACTCCCTGGGTAACTCTCCAGTCTGAGTGTATTTACATGACTCTTGCGGCTCAACGCATCGGCTACTACGTTAGCCTTTCCAGGATGATAATGCAATCTCATATCATAATCCTTAATGAGTTCCAACCATCTCCTCTGCCTGAGATTCAACTCCTTCTGCGTGAAGATATACTTCAAACTCTTTCCGTGTATACCTCACAATGGTTTCCGATGAGAAAATGTCTCCAGGTCTTCAACGCATGTACTACGGCTGCTATCTCCACATCATGCGTAGCATAGTTTAACTCATGGGGTTTAAGCTGTAGTGAGGCATATGAAACAACTCTTCCCTCCTGCATAAGTACGGCTCCAAGCCCTCGACGAGGAGCGTCACAATACACTTCATAATCCTTGCGTTGGTCTGGCAGAATCAACACTGGTGATGTAACCAAGCGTCTCTTCAACTCTTGAAAACTGGCCTCACATTCCTCAGTCCATTTGAATTTGGTGTCCTTCTTCAACAACTCCGTCATGGGCTTCGCAATCTTCGAGAAATTCTCAATGAACCTCCGGTAGTATCCTGCGAGTCCAAGAAAACTCCGGATCTCTCCAACTGACGTGGGTGACTCCCAATTTGTTACCGTGACAACCTTGGTGGGGTCTACTACTATTCCTTCTCCAGATATAACATGTCCAAGGATCCAACTTCCTTCTCCAAAACTCACACTTGCTAAACTTGGCGTATAGCTGATGTTCTCTGAGCTTCCCAAGTACTAAGCATAAATGCTCCTTATGCTCCTCTTCATTATTCGAGTAGACCAGAATATCATCAATGAACACTCTGACGAACTTATCCAAAAACTCCATAAACACCTTGTTCATCATGTTCATAAAATAGGCGGGTGCGTTAGTCGAGGCCAAATGACATAACGGTATACTCATATAGCCCGTACCTCGTGATAAAAGCTGTCTTGGGTATATCTTGCTCTCGAATCTTCAGTTGGTGGTACCCTGATCGCAGATCGATCTTGGAACACACTTTAGCTCCTTGCAGCTGATCAAACAAATCATTGATCATAAGTACTGGGTACTTGTTCTTGATCGTCACCTCATTCAATCCTCGATAATCAACAACCATCCTTAACGATCCACTAGAAGCACTGGTGATCCCCAAGGTGACGAACTTGGACGAATATAACCTTTATCCAATAACTCCTTAATCTGCTTCTTAATTTCCTCCAAATCCTTTGCGGGCATTCTGTACGGTCTCTTAGATATTGGCCCTGTGCCTGGCAAAAGCTCAATCAAAAACTCAATGTCTCTATCCGGTGGCATGCCTGGCAATTCTTCTGGAAATACATCCGGGAAATCCTTCACCACTGGTACTTCCTCCTGTACAACTCCTGATAAGGAATTTACTTGCGTCCTATTCGGAACATGCCGGGATACATAATTGATCTTCTTCCTCTGGGGTGGTAAACAAAATCGTCTTACTGGCGCAATCGATGTTTCCTCCATACATCGATAGCTAATCCATACCCAGAATCACATCCAAACCTTGCGACTCCAAAATTATCAGATCTGAGGGGAAAACATGCCTACCTATGGTTAATGGCATCTGAAAACATCCATGGCTTGCCATATACTCTGCTCGCCGGGGGTCTTGTGGATTTCCTCGGCTAGAATCCTGCCGAGGGTCGTCGTCTTCTAGTCCTCATCTGAACTTGTGTATTCATGATCTTGACAAAGATCTGCATGCCACCACAGAGGTGCCTCCCGAGCCCTGGGTTCAAGGGTGGCTCGCTCTACTGGTGTGGGACAAGCTGCCCCGGCAAGGCTCTTGTCGGGGCCGCGGAGGCCGCCCCGGCAAGGGTCTTGCCGGGGGAGTCCACCTCGCCCCTTTGCTCTTTTATGCTTCTGGTCTCGGCGTCGCCTTATTTGTCTTGTGCTTCGGCTTCTCTCTGGCTTCCCTCCTCTGCCCTACTATGTGCGGCTGCGGCGCGCGGTTCTGAGTGCCCATGCACAAGTAAAGGGGTCAAAAGGAGAGCCCCTACTTTTGTACACCGACACCCTCTTGCTGGATCAAGAAGGAGGAGACATCATCGAGCCGCACGTGTGCTAAACTCGGAGGTGCTGTCCATTCGACACTAGATTGGTTAGATCATGATCGGATTGCGAAGAGTATGACTACATCAACCGCGTGATAAATGCTTCCGCTTAACGGTCTACGAGGGTACATAGACACACTCTCCCCTCTCGTAGCTATGCATCTCCATCGATAGATCTTGCGTGTGCATAGAAATTTTTTGTTTTCCATGCAACGTTCCTCGACAAAATTATATACTCCCTCCATTCCCTTATACAAGGCCACTATGAAAAATACATTTTGCATCTATACAAGGCCACTAACAGTAATCGAGACAAAAATTAATGATGTTTCCTCGTGCTACCAACTTGTTTAATACTTGCATGCATGTAGTCATAATGATAATGTACTACTTCCTTCTCATTTCTTCCTTGCATGCATGCAGACGCATTAATGATCCCAGTTAACGAAAAGAAAAATTGGCTAGCAAAGCAGTCATTAAATTTTACCTTGGTACCTGTAATATGAGTTTGTGGCCTTGTATAAGGGAATGGAGGGAGTATATAATTCCAATCACGATGAACTAGATGCATAGGATAAAACTTTTGGTGAAACTCCAGTTTCGATCGATTCCGATCCCAAGCTCCAATATCATCACATTGCCTATACCATGTCAATGCTTTTCCCCCTAAAGATAAAGGGAAAACCTTCTTCTTAACTTCATGTCTGGGTAAACCTGCAAGCTTAAACAATCCTCGAATTTCGTCCACATATACCAAATGCATATCAGGATGCTTCATTCCATCTCCTGCATAAGGGTTAGCTAACATTTTCTCTATCATACCTGAAGGAATCTCATAACCAATATTTTCAGTAGGTGCAGTAAGTTGAGTTGCAACTATTTGTGCTTCCGGCCGAGGTGAAGATACCCCGAATAAACCCCTCAAAGGATTGCTTCCATAGTAGCAAGTAACAGTAAATTTCAGCACGTAATATAAAATTTTCCTTACCAATTTCCACTTACCAAGAGCGCTTCACTCCCCGGAAACGGCGCCAGAAAAGAGTCTTGATGACTCACAAGTATAGGAGATCAATCGTAGTCCTTTCAATAAGTAAGAGTGTTGAATCCAACGAGGAGCAGAAGGAAATGACACGCGGTTTTCAGCAAGGTAATTTTTGCAAGAACTGAAATTGTCGGTAATAGGTAGTTTGATAGCAAGATAATTTGTAACAAGTGACAAGTAGCAATACGTGCAGCAAGGTAGCCCAATCCTTTTTGTAGCAAAGGACATGCCAAAACAATCTCTTATAGTAAGCAAAGCATTCTTGAGGACACACGGGAATTTCATCTTGTCACTTTCATCATGTTGGTTTGATTCGCGTTCGCTACTTAGATAATTTGATATGTAGGTGGACCAGTGCTTGGGTGTTGTACTTACTTGAACAAGCTGATGGAAATATTCCCTAGAGGAAATAATAAAATGGTTATTATTATATTTCCTAAATCATGATAAAGGTTTATTATTCATGCTAGAATTGTATTGATCGGAAACTTAAATACATGTGTGAATACATAAACAAACACCGTGTCCCTAGTGAGGCTCTACTAGCCTAGCTCGTTGATCAAAGATGGTTAAGGTTTCCTAACCATGAACATGAGTTGTCATTTGATAACGGGATCACATCATTAGGAGAATGATGTGATGGACAGACCCATCCGTTAGCTTAGCATAATGATCGTTCTGTTTGTTGCTATTGCTTTCTTCATGTCAAATACATATTCCTTCGACTATGAGATTATGCAACTCCCGGATACCGGAGAAATACCTTGTGTGCTATCAAAAGTCACAATGTAACAGGGTGATCATAAATATGATATCTACAGGTATCTCCGAAGGTGTTTTTTGAGTTGGCATAGATCGAGATTAGGATTTGTCACTCCAAGTATCGGAGAGGTATCTCTGGGCCCTCTCGGTAATACACATCATAAGCTTGCAAGAAAATAACTAAGGAGTTAGTCGCGAGGTGATGTATTATAGAACGAGTAAAGAGACTTGCCGGTAACGAGATTGAACTAGGTATGAAGATACCAACGATCCAATCTCGGGCAAGTAACATACCGATAGACAAAGGGAATTACATATGTTGTCATAACGGTTCGACCGATAAAGATCTTAAATAGAATATGTAGGAGCCAATATGGGCATCCAGGTTCCGCTATTGGTCATTTACCGGAGAGGTGTCTCGGTCATGTCTACGTAGTTCTCGAACCCGTAGGGTCCGCATGCTTAACGTACGTTGATGATATAGTGTTATATGAGTTATATGATTTGGTGACCGAATGTTGTTCGGAGTCCCGGATGAGATCACGGACATGACGAGGAGTCTCGAAATGGTCGAGAGGTAAAGATCAATATATAGGATGATGGTATTTGGACACCGGAAGTGTTTCAGGACGTACCAGGAAGGAATCGGGTCACCGAAAGGAGTTCCGGGCACCCCCCCCCCCTCGGCAATTTATGGGCATAATGGGCCAAAGGGAGGGACAGACCAGCCCACTAGGGGGTTGGTGCGCCCCTCCACTTGTTTGGACAGCCCTAGGGAAGGAAAAGGGGGAGGGCTAGCCCCTCCTGCCTTTCCCTCTCATGGGAGAAAGGAAAAAGAGGGGCGCCACCCTCCCTGCCTTTCCCCGCACTCCAGATAAGGAAAGAATGGGGCGCCACTTGGAGAAACCCCAAGTAGGATTCGGATCCTACTTGGGGCGCCCCCTGGCTGCCTCTCCTCCCCTCCCACCTATATATACTAGTTAGTTGCACGTTCTTTGCACGTCAGTAATTTATCATGCGTACCTAAAAAACCTTAATCATGCACAAAGATAATGAATAACTCAGCAAGGCACGACTCACACAACATTTTCATTTTTCAATGAGCGTTGCAAAAAAGGTCCATCGACGTCATAAATAAAGCATAGCATAGGAGTGACGATACCATAGAGAAATTAGTCACTAATTATTTAGGTGAAACTCACAAATATTTAATTCAAAGATTTTGGTATTTATCAGTTGCGTGAAATCGCAAATCAGGCCAATCGATTTCATCTAGCATCTGATGCCGAGACAGGTGTGCCCGTGATTCCGAGCTAGGAGTGACCCAGAGCCAGAGACTACGCAACCACATCATTGTCGGTGGCGGGGAGTCAATAGGTTGATGGGTTTGGGTGGAATGGGGGTAAGGGAAGCTCACTGGCGATAATATCTAGCAAGGTTTAGAGGGAGCCCGGGGGGCAGAGGAGGAGGAGTCGAGCAGTGGTAGAGGGCGTGGCCGATTACCTTTGTTGGGGTCAAGGCGTCGGGCGATGGTTCCAGAAATAAGAACACCACGACCAAAAGGAGGAGGATTATGAAATTGTGGCCACTGGACCTGAATCAGATTGTGGACATAACTTACTATAATAAATCGTTTTTAGGCACGTGACATGTAGTTGGCCCCTTAATTTAATATTTAAGGGAGTTGTTAAATTTCTTTTTGCTTGTCACATTATATAGAGATTTTTTCACATGCCCTTTGCCCCAGTTAGCGGAGCACACATTGTAACTAAAACCCGAAATAAACCATTCATCTCTTTATCCTATACTTGTGTTACATTATTTTGATTACCATTTTAGAAAGATTTTCAATATGTAAAGTTGATCCTTATGCCAGGCCCATATAGCGAACTATGCAAAGGTACACAGGTGCAACATAACAAAGTATTAGCAATATTTAGTGATTTTTTCTTAAATATCAAAATAATCACAAGTCACTCATCTTGAATCTAAACACGAAAACGATGACAAATTATTTTGGGACGTTCTCAAATATGTGATTCGCGTCTTATCTAAGACATGTGTTTTCCTTTATGAAATAATTGTACCATCAACATATATCTGTCCAATTATTGATTTTGATAATACAAAAAAAAATCTTCTATTCATATTATGTCCATATGATGTACGCAGTTTGGAAGGTATGAAACATAAATATATTTTGGTGGCAACAATACATATTTAACTATGTGCACATATTTCTTTAAATTATATTGACCTTAGAGAAGTACATAATCCAAAAAATAAGAAATGGAAAATTATATTGGCAGGTGAACCACCAGGACGTTTTCCTTCTTTTTTGGGCGAACACATCAACACCAGATAACCAGATTGGTGTTTTATTTTTTATTATACATGCAACTCGTGGCACTTGCATTTTAAGATTGATTTTTTTCTCTAGAGGTTTCTACCGAGCTGGCCGTTTCTTCCCTTTGCAGGTGGTGGTGAGAACTGGGCAGAGTAGATGTCAATTTTTCTATAAAATGAATCCCCTAGAGTTTACTGGAACTATGTAGGATGGGCCACATAGTCACATGCTTGGTATCAGTGTGGAGACTGCCATGTGCGCATGCAGCAGCCAGTCTGCACCCCGGCGAATCCCTGGGATAACAACCGTAGGATTTTCCTATCCAACGGTATATATTGCACCCGAATCTGAGCAAACAAACGTGAGTCATTCGATTGAGACTATCCAACGGTCCATATTAAAAGTTACTCGTATACTATATAGTAGTATAGATAGTATAGATATAGATATAGATGTGGGGAGGGGGGCGCCTAGAACACATAACATCAATTGTTGGTCGTGTGCGGCGCTCCCCTCCACAGTTCACACCCCCGGTCATATTCTCGCGGTGCTTAGGCGAAGCCTTGTGTGAAACTACACCATCACCGTCACCACGCTATCGTGCTAACGGAACTCATCTACTTCCTCGACGTCTTGCTGGATCAAGAAGACGAGGGACGTCACCGAGTTGAACGTGTGCAGAACTCGGAGGTGCCGTACGTTCGGTACTCGATCGGTGGAGCACGAAGAAAGTTCGACTACATCAACCGCATTGTGAAACGCTTCCGCTTACGGTCTATGAGGGTACGTAGACACACTCTCCCCTCATTGCTATGCATCTCCATGGATAGATCATTGCGTGTGCATAGAATTTTTTTGTTTTCCATGCAACGATAACCAAAAGAGGCATCATGAGCAATGTCTATGAGTAGATGATAAGCACGAGTAGAACACAAAGAGTTGTGAGCGGTGATAGTCATACTGCTTACCACCAACGTCTTATTTTGATTCGGCGGTATTGTGGGATGAATCGGCCCGGACCAACCTTACATGTCCACGCACATGAGACCAGTTCCACCAATTGACATGCAACTAGTTTTGCATGAAGGTGGCTGGCGAGTGTCTGTATCTCCTACTTTAGTTGAATCGAATTTGACTGCGACCGGTCCTTGAAGAAGGTTAAAACAGCAAACTTGACAAAACACTGTTGTGGTTTTTGCCGTAGGTAAGAACGGTTCTTTCTAGAAACCCGTAGCAGCCACGTAAAACTTGCAACAACAAAGTAGAGGACGTCTAACTTGTTTTTGCAGGGTATGTTGTGATGTGATATGGTCAAGACATGATGTGATATACGTTATTGTATGAGATGATCATGTTTTGTAAGATATCTGGCAACCGGCAGGAGCCTTATTGTTGTCTCTTTATTGTATGAAATGCATACGCCATGTAATTACTTTACTTTATCAGTATGCGTTAGCAATAGTTGTAGAAGAAATAGTTGGTGAGACGACCACGACACAACGATGGAGATCAAAGTGTCAAGCCGGTGACGATGGAGATCATGACGATGCTTTGGAGATGGAGATCAAAAGCACGATATGATGATGGCCATATCATGTCACATATTTTGATTGCATGTGATGTTTATCTTTTATGCATCTTATTTTGCTTAGTACAACAGTAGCATTATAAGATGATCCTCGCACTAAATTTCAAGGTAAAAGTGTTCTCCACGGTATGCACCGTTACTTTCTGAGTTAAATGGTGTTGAGACACCATGTGATGATCGGGTGTGATAGACTCCCTCACGTTCACATACAACGGGTGCAAGACAGCTTTGCACATGCGAATACTTGGGTTAAACTTGGCGAGCCTAGCATGTATACAGACATAGCCTCGGAACACTTTGGAGACCGAAGGTCGAGCGTGAATCATATAGTAGATATGATCAACATAGAGATGTTCACCATTGATGACTACCCCATCTCACGTGATGATCGGACATGGGTTAGTTGATTTGCATCACGTATCACTTAGATGACTTGAGGGATGTCTATTTAAGTGGGAGTTCTCTAGTAATTTGATTAATTGAACTTAATTTATCATGAACTTAGTCTTAATAGTTTTTGCATATCTATGTTTGTAGATCAATAGCTCGCGATATAGCTTCCCTATATTTTGGATATGTTCCTAGAGAAAACTAAGTTGAAAGATGATAGTAGCAATAATCTGGATTGGGTCCGTGATATGAGGATTATCCTCATTGCTGCATAGAAGAATTATGTCCTTGATGCACCGTGATGTCTACTATGCAACTTTATTCTTGTAGACACGTGTTGGGCCTCCAAGCGCGGAGTTTTGTAGGACAGTAGCAATTTTCCCTCAAGTGGATGATCTAAGGTTTATCAATCCATGAGAGGTGTAGGATGGAGATGGTCTCTCTCAAACGACCCTGCAACCAAATACAAGAAATCTCTTGTGTCCCCAACACACCCAATACAATGGCAAATTGTATAGGTGCACTAGTTCGGCGAAGAGATGGTGATAAAAGTGTAATATGGATGGTAGAAATATATTTTTATAATCTGAATAAATAAAAACAACAAGGCAGCAAATAGTAAATGGGCACAAAATGGTATTGCAATGCTTAAAAACAAGGCCTAGGGTCCGTACTTTCACTAGTGCAACCTCTCAACAATGCTAACATAGTTGGATCATATGATTATCCCTCAAAGTGCAATAAAGAATCACTCCTCAGTTCCTATTAGCGGAGAACAAAAGATAGAAATTGTTTGTAGGGTAAGAAACCACCTCAAAGTTATTGTTTCTATTTGATCTATCCTAGAGTTCGTACTAAAATAACACAAGCTATTCTTTCAGATCGATCTAATCAAGAGTTCATACTAAAATAACACCAAAGCAAATTCATATTCATAATACTCAATGCACACAAAGAACTACAAAGTGACCCCAAAGTTTCTATCGGAGAAAAGATAATAAAAACATGCATCAACCCCTATGCATAGATTACCCCAATGTCACCTCGGGAATCCGCAAGTTGAGTGCCATAACATACATCAAGTGAATCAATACGATACCCTATTGCCACCTCAAGTATTCATACTGCAAGACATACATCATGTGTTCTCATATCTGAATATTCAATCCGACAAGACAAAACTTCAAAGGGTAAAGATTCAATTCATCACAACAAAAGTATAGAGGGGAGATACATCATATGATCCATCTATGTTAACAAATCCCATGATATAGATCACGAGAGAGAGAGAGAGAGAGAGAAAGATTAAACACATAGCTACTGGTACAAACCCTCAGCCCCGAGTGTGGACTACTCCCTCCTCATCGTGGTGGCCGCCGAGATGATGAATATGGCCACCTAAGATGATTCACCCCTCCGGCAGGGTGCTGCAAAGGGTCTAGAGCCTTGCGGGGGAGGAACTTCTGATCTAGGTTAACCCCGAGGGGTTTTGGAATATTTGTGAATTTATAGGGCAAAGAGGGGGTGCGGGAGGCCACCGAGGTGAACACAACCCACCTGGGCGCGCCTGGACCCCCAGGCGCGCCCTGGTGGGTTGTGCCCCCCTCGGGGGCCCCCCAGGTGCTGCTCTGGCCCATCTTGGGTGTTGTGGTCCATAAAAAATCTCCAAAAAGTTTCGCGTTGTTTGGACTCCGTTTGATATTGATTTCTTGCGATGTAAAAAAAATAGCAACTGGCACTGGGTAAATAGGTTAGTCCCAAAAAATGATATAAAGCTTCTATAAAATGATTCTAAAACATCCAAGAATGATAAATAACAGCATGAATACTTCATAAATTATAGACACGTTGGAGACGTATCAGCATCCTCAAGCCTAATTCCTACTCGTCCTCGAGTAGGTAAATGATAAAAGAAATAATTTATGAAGTGTGAATGCTAGCAAAGTGCACAAGTTTGATCATTGACAATTTCAATCACTTTTCCCTAGCATCATAGCAGCAATTCTTTCTTATGAAACTTCTCATGTTATAGTAGCAACCAATTCACATGTTAAGGTTCAAACAACGAATTCTCTTGAAACTCAACAACCTATGTTCTCAGTTACCAAGCAATTGCAATTCAACTTATTCAACATAGTTTAAGTAAGAGCTCCACATACTCAACCATCATATAGTCTTCTATGATTGCTAACACTCACTGCATACACATGAGCAAAACGTTTCAACCGTACACAAAGAAAGATAGGGGCTTATTGCTTTGCCTCCCAACGTATTCACCTCAAGGGTGATGTCAACAATAATAACTCATGCTACCCATATTCAACTGGACATATGTTGTGACGACCGGGTTTCCCGGGTATTAATTTCCAGAAAATGGCCGTTGTGCTCACCAGCCCCAGGATTACTGTTAGCTGATGAGGCACCAACTTGATACAGAAATTCCAAGCAAAATACAATATAAGTAATACGAGACCATCCTGGCTGTGGAATACAACAATTGGTTTTAGAGGTTGGTGGCGGAAGCGGTTTGTGGCTCACCGTGTCTCTGGGACTCCATTTCCCACAGAACAGTGACCAGGTTATCTCCTATCTTCGCGAGGCTGCTATCACCGTTGCTTAGTTTCCGGGGCTGTCGTCGCATCGCTCCTCTCCAAGCAAGAAATCTGGCCAAGACAATAGCCAGGGTGTGACGCCCGGATAATCAAGCTACAGTAACCTCTGCTAATAACGCCACGTCACCTCCGTTACTGTCATGAATCTCGCGTCGTAACCGATTCAAAAAAAATCAATTCAAAAAAATTGGTAAACAGCAAAAGTTTTCAAAAATTGAAACAAAAATGTTAAATTGGTTGCCGAATATTACAAGGGTAATTATGGTGCAACAAACACATTTTTATAAAATGCCTAAATGATTTAAAATGGTTTAAAACAGAAAAGAAAATAAATAAAAGGAAAAGAAACTGCAAAAACAGAAAACAAACAAAAAAAGGAAAGGAGAGAAAGACCCCCAGGGGGCAACCGACCCAACCGGCCGCCCATTCGCCTGAGCCCAACCGCCACCCCTCCCTTATCCACCAAACCCTAACCTACCTCACCCCCACCACTCCCACTCGCTTCCCCCACTCCCTCGATTGGATCTGGATCGGAGGAGAACCCGATCCCCTCGCCCCTCCACCCCCGACGCCGGCGGCCGGAGCGCTCCATCGCCGGCCTGCCTCCTCCAACGTCGACGTCGTCCCCGTCCTCCTCCACAACGGACCTCCCCGAACTCCCCCGCGCCCACTGCCCGTGCCCTACTCCTCCCCTGTGAGCTCCCCCTCCCTCCTCTCTCTGCCGTGGCCGCGCCCTCTCCCCTCACGCTCGGCTCCATCCCGCGTCGCCTCCGGAGCTGCCACGCCAACCCGCTACCGTGCTCCCCGCCGCCGTCGCCGTTACTCCTTTCCGCCGGCCTTGTGCCATGAGCCACATATGCCCGACCACCATCGCCTCCGTCCCACTGGCCTTTGGCCGTGCCCTTCAAGGAACGCCGTCGTCTGGGGCAGCCCTTCGCGCCTCCTGCTCGACCCCCACCACCGTGCGCGCTTCTCCCTCAGTCGCTACGCTGCGCCACCGTCACTGTCGCCTAGTCGCGTGCCCGCCGCCTGCGCACCACCTCCGGCCTCCTCACTTTTGCCCAGCTGTCTTGCCATATACCGTGGTCTCGCCGTTGCTGCATCCGGCTGCCGGCCGCGCCCATGGCGGGCGCCCCAGCGACTGGGAGCGGGGCCAGTGGCGTTAAATGCGCCCGTAACCGCTAACCTGGGCCACCAACGCCCCTCGGCCCTATGACGGTGGGCCCCAAGAACGTTTTGTAAAATGAAAAGGTTAAAAAAATGATAATAAGAAATAAAAAATATATATCAATTGATTAATTAATTAATTAATTAATTATTTAACTTAATTAATCTAATTTAATTAAACATAACTAATCCGACTTAATTAAACCCTAATTAACAGGTTTAGTCTATGACAGGTGGGTCCCACGGACCCACCGCGTCGCTGACCCGATCAACACCTACATTGATCACGACATCATCTTCAGCGTCATGATGATGACGTCGGCAAACACTATTCTGGATAATGTTAGAATTAAATAGTTAAATAAATCCTAAAAATGATTTAAATCTTTTAAAATTAATATAAAATAAACCGTAGCTTTCGAGATGAAAATACTTTTCTACATGAAAGGTGCTTAGAAACGACGAGGCGAATCCGGATACGCAGCCCGTTAGTCCGCCACACCTCCCTAACCTATCGAACTCGCAACTTTCCCCCTCGGTTCATCTGTCATCAGGAAGCATAAAACACCGGGATACTTTCCGGTTGTTTTCCCCTTCACCGGTATCACCTCATACCGCGTTAGAACACGTCTAGCTCTGCTTATTATCCTGTTATGCACTTGCTTGCTATGTATTTACTGTTTCTCCCCCCCTCTTCTCTCCGGTAGACCCCGTGACGATGCTGATGCCCCTGTGGTCGACTACGTCACCGACGACCCCTCCTTCTTGTCTGAGCAACCAGGCAAGCCCCCCCTTTGATCACCAGATATCGCCTATTCTTCTCTATACCGCTTGCATTAGAAGAGTGTAGCATGTTACCGCTTTCGTTAATCCTATCCCGATGCATAGCCTGTCCTTGCTACTCATTGTTACCTTTACACCGCAATCCTACATGCCTAGTATAGGATGCTAGTTTTCCATCAAGGCCCTACATTCTTGTCCGTCTGCATGCTATACTATATTTCGGTCGTGATCACTTGGGAGGTGATCACGGTATATACTATATACTTTATACATGATAATGTGTGGTGACTAAAGTCGGGTCGGCTTGTGGAGCACCCGAGTGATTCACTGGATTGGGGCTGAAAGGACCTTTGTCCCAACGGCCCTCTGTGTGGATCTTTGTGGTGGAGCGTCAGGGCAGGTTGAGACTACCTGGGTGAGAGGTGGGCCTGGCCCTGGTCGGCGTTCGCGGATACTTAACTCGCTTAATGAGATCTTGGTATTTGATCTGAGTTGGGTCGTTGACCTTATACGCACTAACCGCCACGTGGGACAAGATATGGGCAACCGGCGTCGTGGTATCAGCCGAAGCATTTCATGATGTCAGCGACTGAGCGGCGGTAGCGCCGCATTGGAACAATAAGCTGCTCTTGTATTAAGGGGCTAGTTCTACTTCCTACGCATTCATAGCGTGCAGGTGTGCTAAGGGCGATGGGCCCGCACTGTGCGCTTAGGTTTAGACCGGCGTCCGACCTCTCTTGTGCCTAGGTGGGGCTGTGGCGTGTTGATCTTCCGCGGCGGGTATGACCCAGAAAGTGTGTCCGCCAAATGGGATCGAGCGTGTTGGGTAATGTGGTGCACCCCTGCCAGTGATTAATCTATTGAATAGCCGTATTCTTGATGAGGGGCGACTCGGAGTTGTACCTTGACCTTATGACAACTAGAACCGGATACTTAATAAAACACACCCTTCCAAGTGCCGATACAACCCGGTGGTCGCTCTCTAACAGGCTATGAGGAGAGGATCGTCGGGTAGGATTATGCTATGCGATGCTACTTGGAGGACTTGATCTACTCTCTTCTACATCTTTGCCAAGACGGAGGCTGCCAGGCGTAGTCTTCGACGGGATTAGCTATCCCCTCTTATTCGGCATTCTCAGCTTTAGTCCAAATGATATGGCCCTTTACACATATACCCATGCATATGTAGTGTAGCTCCTTGCTTAAGTAGTACTTTGGATGAGTACTCACGGTTGCCTTGTTTCCCACTTTTCCCCCTTTCTTTACCCGATTGCTGCAACCAGACGATGGAGCCCAGGAGCGACGCCACCGTCGATGGCGCGACTACTACTACACCGGAGGTGCCTACTACTACGCAGCCCAGCCAGCGGCGACCGGGAGTAGTTTAGGAGGATCCTAGACAGAATGCCTGCGCCTCTTTCGATCTGTATCCCAGTTTGTGCTAGCACTCGCTTAAGGCAAACTTGTTTAACTTATGTCTCAGACTTTCGGATATTGTTGCTTCCGCTGACTTCGTCTATGATCGAAAGCACTTGTATTCGAGCCCTCGAGGCCCTGGCTTGTATTATGATGCTTGTATGACTTATTTATGTTTTAGAGTTGTGTTGTGATATCTTCCGTGAGTCCTCGATCTTGATCGCATACCGTTTGCGTGCATGATTAGTGTCACGATTGAATCGGGGCGTCTGAAGTTGGTATCGAGCCCATTTGCTGTAGGAATCCCCTTCCACACTCCTTGGTCGAGAAGTCGAGTCTAGACGTTGCAAAAACTTTTACTAACATGGCTGTGTGTCTTACGGGCCCACGCCGCCATTGGGTGGTACTAGGATCTTTTACTCCTCGACCTTTACTCACGGGACTCGAACTCTCTTCTACTCGGGTTAAACGATTTTACTAACTCTGACTCTAGGTTCTCGATAATACTTTCTCCCGGAGAGCCACTTATTACAGATGATCGTCTGCTGCACCAGAAGAATCCGAAGTTACTCTCCGATGTTCCCTCGATACTTTGTGCCATCGCTTTTGCAATTACCTTCCATCGAGAAACCCCTATGGATAACCACGTATACTCACCATTCATACAATGTTTCCCAGTTGATCTTGTTACTGCAAGATACCCCGAAATTTTCTCTGTTGTTCTGAGAATCCTTTGAGCTTAGTGCCTTGCTGTTCTTTGTCACCTGAATACCCCTACGGATAACTCTCGCACTTACCGAGTATCCGCTCATCCCCAGTTGATTCATGTATTTCACAAAAGTCTTCGTAATACCGTTCGTTCTTCTGTAAATCCTCAACAGCCTAATGCTCTTGAAATTCTTGCTTGCTAGCATTATGGTTAATACCATAAATCTCGTAATCTTATTGGCATCCCTCGTCATTTTCATTTTGAGTCAGTTGATTCAAAATGTTGCGAATGCTCGCAATCCTCAATCGGATCCTAGAATTCATCCTTTCGACTCAGACGTCATTTTAAACATGAGCTGAATCTCGACCAATCAAATTGTTGTCGATTTTACCCCTAATTTTACTCAACTTATCCATGCTTAATCAGAGCGTTTGCTTCTGATCCTTTGATTTGGAAATCATAATTCCTTTACATGTGAGCTTTGTATTCGCCAGTTGCTTCTATAATCCAATGCCTTCGCATTGTTTCTTCCTCTAGTTGTGTGCCGATACTCACATCGACAGCTATGGACCGTCGGATCCTTTGTTGAAATATCATCCGACAGTGTCCTTCGTATACAAAAACCTCGAGAATTTCTTTCCCTGATGCATAATGCCTTCGGTAAATTGTATCCTCTTGTTTTGTCACCCATGCTCTACTATCGAGTTTGCATTATTTACTATTGAAGCTTGGGGTATAAGTTCCCAAGATGCCCCTAAGGGTTGAACCTATGCCTTCCTTAATCTGTGGGAATCCGAGAGTTTTCACGAGTCATATTCTTCTGGTATTTTGCCAGATAAAATTTCAACACTACAACTTCTTCGAAAGTGAGAAGTGAATGAAAGGTTATGCATTGGAGAAGTGGAGTCGACCTTGAACTTGGTGTTCATGCCCATGGATATGATGTAGATCTTATCATTAAAGCTTCTCTTAAATTAATTATTCCTTTGGTATAAGTTCATCTTATATCTGGGATCTGGTCTCTTGCAATCGTGGTTCCGACCATGTTCTCCTTTAAATACCATTTCTCATAGAAGTTTAAATATTTGCCTTTTGCAGAGCAATACCCAAGTCCAACCTCTACTTTGATCCGTCGTCGAGTATTACCCCTGGTATCTCGAGATTATCACGAAACATCATAAATTCTTATGAGTTCTTCATCAAGGACTACATTCTCACCGATTCCAGTGTTTCCTGGGTTCTGAGTGGTTAGTCACTCAAAGACACCGATAACTGAATAGAAGTCCGCACTACGGTTCAACAACTTTTAGTAATCTTCTTTACTTACGGGTTTGTACCCGATCAAGTCATTCCTAGCCTGTTCGGCTATATCATTATCATGCTAAACTTTAACTGTGCTACCTGGTCCGTAATCCCGAAGCACAACTTTCGATGATGAGCTAATCTTACATCGATCTTCCTCGTCATATCATTTCTCCTTGAACAAGCAAGCTTGATTTCGATTTTGTGTCATACCCATGGTTCCAATAACCTTTTGCTTCATCATTCCTTTGACTTGATGTCGTCGCTGATTGATTACATCTTCATGAAATCTCTCGACAAATGTGTCGTGATCTTCATCAACCTCATGAGCTCTTCCGAAATATCAATCAGATTCATGAAGAGAAATACCATCCTTGCCCTCGAAGAGTTGTGTTATCATCGACCACTTTATTGCCTTCCCGCCAACACAAACTTGTTCGTGTTTTGTGTTATACCCTGAGTTCCTTGCTACCCAGCATTGTTCTTCTTTACCTTGGATATTACCACCTTTTATGTCAAGAATGTCGTGGGAGTTTTACCACCTCTTAAGAATTCTTTGTATAGTGATACTTCTCACCATCACCATTCTTCTTGGGTCCTCGTGTTGATTCCAACCGGGGTACCAACAAGTGAGCGGTGCTGTTTGGATTCTGCCCTTCTAGCAACCCTCTTGTTTTGAAGTTAATGATCGGCCGTTCATTCTTAGCCTATCTGTTATTGAATCACCATTCTAACAGTTGATCAGGCTACCTATGCCCATATTTCGGGTACACCCTTCAACCAATGTTTAAATTGTGTATGTTTTTCTCGAGCATACCACATTATATCATTTGATCTGACAAATGTTATCTCCTTGTTCACATAAGTGTGGAAATCCATCTTTTGAAAATCTCAATGAATTGTTCTTTGAGTTCATCAGCCACTCCTCGTCCTTTTCCTTGGTTAAATGATGAACTCTTGTTTCAAAACTTGCTTCCATAGTTCAATTCCCGAGAATCTTACAATGTCAATTCGACAAATTGTGTTGCACTTTTCTTCTCGGATATCCTGAGTCTGAGGTATCGTGACATCAATCGGATCTGAATCTCGGTCAGATATGATGGCTGGGACAACTTTCCAGGAGTTATGATGTTGGTCCTTTGATGACCCGGTAATATGACGTCATGCCTAGCACCCCCTGGCCGGAGGACCTATCATTATAATTTCTTTTGCAAGGATAACCATTCTTCCTGGAGAAAATTGTAAGACTTATTCTATAAGTTGTTCCTGTTGGATCCTTTGAGTTTCCAAAGTCTGATCTTCACCTGATGACCATGTCAATGCTATCTCGAAGCATGTCGGTTGTACTCTGATTTTCAACAAGAACATTTCAAGCCCAATGCTAAATGTTTCCTTCTCAATTATCCAAACACCGTTGTATGGGTAACGTCATGAAATTTCTCTCCCCTCACCTAGAGGATTTTCTACATAATATCCTGTCATGGATATCATGCTCCGATTGTCCTTGGGAACGATATACCCCTGAAATATGTGTTTAAACACAATTTCCTTTCCATTGTTCTATTTAATCTGATAATCGTATTTTCCCTTCCATTGGTTGGTTTAACGTTTCTTGTGATCTATATGATCTAAGCAGTAATATTCTCCTGCTTATGTAAACACCTCGGTGTATAACTCTGTCACAAGAAGACCATTACTATTGTTGATGACATTACGGTATCCACCGATGGACGAGAACTTTGCCTAATGGTCCGCCTCGTTCAACGAAAGGTGAAAATGGTTCTCTTTGTCCCTCGCCCTTGGTACCAATGATGCTACCAACATAATCGACCGGTTATTCAACGACATGCCTTGCAATCATGACCGTGCAAGATGTCAATGCCCTTCCTACTTTAACCACGTGGTGGGCCCATAACCCACAGTTCCACATGATCGAAACCTGACTCTCCTGTACACCCCATGTTCCCAAGGTTGTTCCTCGCGCATGGCCTCGTATGTAATTCACGAGCCACCTTCCGAGAGATCGTCAATTCTGTTATGAGACACAATACTTATTCCCGTTGCTTTGAAGCCCTTTCACGCCTTGTAACAGGCATCGAACGATTGCCTACCCGCTTGAAACTTCTCATGGTACCTACTTACCTTGCTCTCGATAATGTCGTAAGTTTCCATTCGAGAGTTACTTTCTACCACCTTCCCTGAGTTATAAACCAAGATAGCCACGTTGTAGAGTTCCGTTCTTCCAACGCTACCCCTTATCCTTTTCGTAAGTACGAAGGAGTTCCCGAAGAAAGGATGCCGACTTCATCATGATGACCTCGGGCCGAAGTATGAAAACATCGGCGTTATGGATCGACCACTTCGAGGAGAGAAACTAAGACCGAGAACACTTGCTAGAATTTCGTAACTACAATCTTCTCCCCCCCTTACGCCTCCTAAATCTCGGGACGAGATTTCTTGTAGTGGAGGAGATTTGTGACGCCCGGATAATCAAGCTACAGTAACCTCTGCTAATAACGCCACGTCACCTCCGTTACCATCGCGAATCTCGCGTCATAACCGACTAAAAAAATCAATTCAAAAAAATTGGTAAACAGCAAAAGTTTTCAAAAATTGAAACAAAAATGTACGGTGGTTGCCGAATATTACAAGGGTAATTATGGTGCAACAAACACATTTTGATAAAATGCCTAAATGATTTAAAATGGTTTAAAACAGAAAAGGAAATAAATAAAAGGAAAAGAAACTGCAAAAACAGAAAAAAACAAAAAAGGAAAGGAGAGAAAGACCGGGGCAATGACCCAAGCTGGCCGCCCATTCGGCACAGCCCAACCGCCACCCCTCCCTTATCCAATCAAACCCTAACCTACCTCACCCCCACCACTCCCACTCGCTTCCCCCACTCCCCTAGATTGGATCTGGATCGGAGGAGAACCCGATCCTCGCCCCTCCACCCGGACGCCCGGCGGCCGGGCGCTCCATTGCCGGCCTGCCTCCTCCAACGCCGTCGGCCGTCGTCCCGTCCTCCTCCACAACGGACCTCCCGAACTCCCAGCGCCCCGCGTGCCCTACTCCTCCCACAACAGAGCTCCCCTCCCTCCCTCTCTCTGCCGTGCCGCCCTCTCTCCTCATGCTCGGCTCCATCCCGCGTCGCCTCGGAGCCGCCCACGCCAACCGCTACCGTGCTCCACTGCCGCCGTCGTCGTTGCTCCGCTCACTGGCCGCTAGCGCTGGCCCGGGAGCCGCATATGCCCGACCACAATCGCCCTGTCCCACGGCGCTGGCCCGCGCCTTGCCAGGCTCGCCCGTCGTCTGAGGCCGGCCCACCTTGGCGCCTCTGCTCGACCCCCCACCACCGTCTGCGCCCCTCCTCGTCGCCGCACTTTGTCTTTTGTCGTCACTAAATACGCCTAATCGCGTGCCCGCCGCCCTGCACCACCTCTGGCCTCCTCCCACACCGCAACTATCTTGCCGCCTCGCCGATGGTCTCGCCGTTGCTACTTGTCCGTGACCCGGCCTCGCCAGCGCCCATGGCGGGCGCCCCCTGGCGACTGGGAGGCGGGCTGGCGCTTCGTCGCCCGTAACGCTAAACCGGCGCCCATGCGCCCTTCCGGCCTATGCGATGGGCCCCCCAAGAACGTTTTGTAAAATGAAAAGGTTAAAAAAATGATAATAAGAAATAAAAAAATATATATTAATTCATTAATTAATAAATTATTTAACTTAATTAATCTAGTTTAATTAAACATAACTAATCCGGCTTAATTAAACCCTAATTAACATGTTTAGTCTATGACAGGTGGGTCCAACGGGACCCACACGTCAGTTGACCAGTCAACACCTCTGTTGACTGCTGACATCATGTTGATGTCATGATGACGTCAGCAAACACCATTATGGATAATGTTAGAATTAAATAGTTAAATAAATCCTAAAAATGATTTAAATCTTTTAATATTAATATAAAATAAACCGTAGCTTAGATGAAAATACTTTCTACATGAAAGTTGTTCAGAACGACGAGACGAATCCGGATCATTTAGCCCGTTAAATACGCCACACCTCCTAACCTATCGAACTTCGCAACTTTCCCCCTCCGGTTCATCTGTAGGAACGCATAAAACACCGGGATACTTTCCGGTTGTTTTCCCCTTCACCCAGATCACCTCATACCGCGTTAGAACACGTCTAGCTTTGCTTATTGTCTGTTATGCACTTGCTTGCTATATATTTCTTGTTTCTCCCCCCTCTTCTCTCCGGTAGACCCCGTGGCGATCTTTGATGCCCCCTGTGGTTGACAACGTCGCACGACCCTCCTTCTTGTCTCGAGCAACCAGCAAGCCCCCATTGATCCCCAGATATCGCCAATTCTTCTCTATACTGCGTGCATTAGAGTAGTGTAGCATGTTACTGCTTTCCGTTAATCCTATCCTGATGCATAGCCTGTCCTTGCTACTATTGTTGTTACCTTTACCTGCTATGAGGAGAGGATCGTCGGGTAGGATTATGCTATGCGTTGCTACTTGGAGGACTTCAGTCTACTCTCTTCTACATGCTGCAAGACGGAGGCTGCCAAGCGCGTGATCTTCGGCGAGATTAGCTATCCCCTCTTATTACGGCATTACGATTCAGTCCACCGATATGGCCCTTTACACATATACCCATGCATATGTAGTGTAGCTCCTTGCTTGCAGTACTTTGGATGAGTACTCATGGTTGCCTTGTTCCCCTTTTCCCCTTTCTTTACCCGATTTACGCAACTGCAGACAGCGGAGCCCAGGAGCCGACGCCACCGTCGAGGATGACTACTACTTTGGAGGTGCCTACTACTACGTGCAGCCCGGCGGCGACCAGAGTAGTTTAGGAGGATCCCGGGCAGGAGGCCTGCGCCTCTTTCGATCTGTATCCCGGTTTGTGCTAGCCTTCTTAAGGCAAACTTGTTTAACTTTTATGCATACTCGGATATTGTTGCTTCCGCCGACTCGTCTATGATCGAGCACTTGTATTCGAGCCCTCGAGGCCCTGGCTTGTATTATGATGCTTGTATGACTTATTTATGTTTTAGAGTTGTGTTGTGATATCTTCCGTGAGTCCACGATCTTGATCGTACTGCGTTTGCGTGCATGATTAGTGTCACGATTGAATCGGAGGCGTCACACAGGACAAGCCGAT
Source organism: Aegilops bicornis (assembly GCA_021605145.1). Lineage (NCBI taxonomy): Eukaryota > Viridiplantae > Streptophyta > Magnoliopsida > Poales > Poaceae > Aegilops > Aegilops bicornis. The sequence goes on from CM038671.1 coordinate 464,466,259, forward strand.
TGAGTACTTTGAATGTACTGCAAAACATCATGAATACTGGGATAATATAAATACTAATCATGCACTGCAATATTCTATGGTCACATCGTCAATCATAAATAAAGTCTTTTATGCATGCAAGCAGGTTATTTATATGCAACATGAATATGCGGTAATGGAGTGGGTATAAAATGCCGCAGTCGGGCGTCTCAGCGACACCACATAAAGGGCTTATAGAGTAAATAAATAACAAGTAATGCCACAGTCGGGCGTCTCAACGACACCACATAAAGGGCTTATAAAGGAAATAAATGTCAAGCAATGCCACAGTCGGGCGTCTCAGCGACACCACATAAAGGGCTTATAAAGGAAATAAATAACAAGCAATGCCACAGTCGGGCGTCTCAGCGACACCACATAAAGGGCTTATAAAGTAAATAATCGCAATGAATATCTAGTAGGTAGAACCGTCCCAGGGATACTTAATAATTCAAATAATATAATGGGTTAGTCCATAATAAAAATAAACATGATTATCACAAGTCATCATTCATGAATCCACGTTCTGGTGTAGTAGTATCTCCTCCGAAGACCGACACTAAGACCGACACTCGACCCATCCCAGACTGTAGTCCTTAACCATGGACATGGCTATTCGAATAGATTTAATCTCTACAGAGGGTGTACTCTTTACCCACGAGCAACGGATTCCTTTAGTCCATCGGGACTAATTCCGTCTACGGTCTTTTAGTTGAAAACACACCTGACTTGCACACACCAGCTTAACTTACCCGTGTCTGGAATCACCCATGACACCTGTCAAGCAAAACTCTAAGTGGGGAGGCTACAACCTTGCGTAGCATGGGATCAAATTTATATCAGCGCTCTAAGGGGTGGCCTCCCTCCACGGTCTCAATCGAAACACCCATGCCCCGGACCAGGTGGCATGCCTACAAACTACAACCGATATCTTCCACCACGGCCTCTCATGCGGTGTGTGCCAAGAAAGGGGTTGACAACTTATCGAACCAAACCCTACTGCTTGGCGGGGACAAGTGGTAGTACTGAGACAAGTATGGGGTTTTTTGGAACAAGACTCGATCTATGGTCGACTCAGGAGGTTTAAGTATTCCCTGCATGATTAGCATAACGAATATATTTCATCCAACAGACAGAATCACCACTCATCATACCCCTCATGCCATGCCGGACACACTCGTTTCGACGAGGAAACTAGGGACTAGCTCTGGTCTACCCAAGACAGAGACTTTCCCGTTTCCTTCCGGTAGGCACGAAAGGCATACGATGATGACCGTTATCACAAGCCTATCCAATTCCAACAACAAGGAAGTTTCAAATAAGCATTCATGCAAATGATCACATCACCACGTAAAATAACGAGTTCCACGTATTGAGGTGGTATCATAATCGTGTCAAACAATGCATGCAAAATATTATGCCAGGGTTCAGAATGCTTGCCTTCATGTTGGGAAGGGGTGAGGTGCACTCCAAAACTTTTGAAAGTTATAATCTCTTCTCCAAAAACCCTATTTTCAAAAATATTCAAACAACACATACTTTAGAAACAGCACAAAAAAGTTGTCTGACAATTTTTCAAATAAATCTTAAAATAAACTAGACAATATTTGAGAGAGGTAGGAAAAAGAATCAAGTCATTTGGACTTATATTTTAAAATTTATGGTCGGTCAAAGTTTTGGTCAAACTGTTATTTAAATTAAAACAGAGAAAAAGAAAACGGTTGAATATCGTACACGTCAAGGCGATTTTCGACTCTCGCTTCCACTTATCCAGCGTGGACCCGTGGGAGTCAGCAGCAGTGGGTCCGGTGGCCCACTAGTCAGGTTTGACTAGTCCACCTTCCTCCTCTTCCTCTGCCCGAGAGGCGGGACTCGGCGGCCTTCGCGTGACGACAAAGACCATTCGAGAAAGCAGAGGTCACCCGCTGGCCTCGAGGGCCGAGGCGGTCACTCTGGTGGTTGCTTTGGTCTTTGGGGTGGGCCGGAGTTGCCGTGGCCGAGCTCCACGGGACGGTGGCCGTCCAGGCGAGTGGGTTTTCGCCATGGCAGTCTTGATCGAAATTGAGTAGAGGAATGGACTCATGAGAGGGAGGGGAAGTTCCTGGTGAAGAGAGTGGAGAGGGGGAGGCTCTTGTGGCGCCGGAATGGCCGGGACAGTGGCGGCGGCTGCGGTTGCCGGAGATGGGGAAGAAGACCTCCCCGAGTCGATGGACTGCCACGGGGGAACTAGGGGAGCGTTTTGAGGCTGCCTGGGGAAAGGAACATGCTCGGGGGCCTCTTATATAGCGTGGCCAAGTCGGTTCGCGACGGCCGTGGATAGGATCGCCGGCGAACCGCCTCTCTGTAGTGGCAGGGCGTCGTGGCTGCGACGAGAGCTAGAGGACGCGCTTGTGGATGAGGCTGAGCTGCCCAGAGGCAGGTGGCGGCGGGAGAGGCTCGGGCGCCCGACTGGCAGAGACTGCTGGCCAGACGCCGGCATGCCGCCAAGGGGCTCGGGCGGTCTTTGCGAGGCACCAGTTGCTTGGCGTGATGCGGTGAGCAGCCGAGTGAGTGGCGTGGCTCTGCAGAGTGGGCAAAACCAGGGGCGCGACGCGGCGGCTCGGGCGCGGCACGTGCAAAACGCGTGCTCTGCTCGCGCCCAGAGCACGCACGGAACGTGCTCGACAAAATGCCAGGGCATGCTAGAAGTCTCGGGTGAGGTTGGGGTTTAACAGACCTAGGTTAGGAGTAGCTAGGAGTTTATTGGACAAGGTGGTTAGGCAAGGGAAGCAAGTTCATAGTGCAAACTAAAACTCATGTCAAAACTGGTCATGCCCATAAAGTGTTTGACAGAATGCCACATGCACCTAGGCATTTCTTGGAGTGGCCAATTCTTCCAGAGTGGGGTCTCTTTAGATGAACGAGAGGGTGGTGAAGTTAGTTTGCCAAATGTAGAAACTTGTTAGTGCAAGTTTTGCAAAACTTCAATTCTGGACAGAAGATAAATGGTATCAACGCATGGACCAAAAATCTCCCAATGGGTTCATGCTCTTGGACTTAAGGGTTTTGCAGGGAGGACTACAAGTAGGAAAAGGAATCACAGCAAAAGGAGCAAGTTAAAATATAGTTGTAGTACAAATCATCAAGTTGGACCAGAATGGAAATGAGGTTGATTCACTCAAATTTTTCAAAGGACATCACAGGGTTTTTGCAAAAAGTTAATTAATATACTCCTGTTGACATCCCAAAATTTTGGTGGAAGCTTTAAGGAAATATTTAAATAGGTTGTAGTGCAAAACTGTCCACTGGACCAGATTTGAAAACTTGGTGTAGAACTCAAAATATCCAAGGAATGAAATATATTTTTGCATAAAAGTGTTTTAAAAACATCACATGACATCTCCAATTTTTGGTGGAATTTTGAATGGATTTATAAAAGGGTTGCGGTGCAAATGGGACCCTAAACTTATGAAAAACTAAATTAGAGAAATAAAGCTCGTGGAAAGATAATTATATAAATAATCCTTTTGATAAAAGAATTGTTTTATTTGAGAGGAAAATAAGTCCAACACAATTGGGAAGTTTTTCACTTGAGGTAAAAACTCCATAAAAATAAAGGGAAGAAAGGTTCTGAAATCAAAAGAAAACCCAGAAAACAAAAGTTTAAGTTTCCTGGCAAAATTTTAATTTATAAAACAAGGTTAAATTTTTTGGGGTGTTACAACACTACCCCCCTTAAAAAAAATCTCGTCCTCGAGATTTGCTAAGGGTTGCCTAATTTTTCTTTACCAAATTGAAACAATTACTTTTACTTAAGCGCTGCGTGGAAAAATCTATGGTTAGGGGCAAAAACGTGAGATTCCTACGCTGGATATAAATTTAGAATAAATTCTAAATCTTAAAATACGCTGAGTCGCATTCGTGCCGAGAAACACAGTGCTCCCCCTGGCTGACAGGTGGACCCGGGGCCCACTGTCAGTCTCTTCTTCTTCCTCTGGCTCTCTCTTCTTCCTCTCTCCCGCGCGCTTTCCCGCGCTTTCTCCACCGGTGACGTCTAGCGCGTAGGGCATCTAGGCCGTACTGCGGTAGTGCGCGGCATGCTAGCTGCCGGTGCAGCGTGCACTCACCTCGCGGGCCAGTGCGCTGTCGGCACTGCTCGCGGATTCGCCTCCGAACACCGGCGATCGAGCGACGAGCGGCTCTGGTGGACCTTGCCCACCGTACACCGAGCTCGAGCTATAAAACGACCGGGGTGCTCCTTTCTTCTTCCTCACACCTGGCCTCGCTCCTCCTTCTCCTTCCTTCTCCTCTGTATCCGTTTGCCGAAGCTCGAGGCGAGGCTCTAATGGCGGAGGTGGTGCCGGACTGGTACGTGATCCTGGTGTGCGGAGGGCTGGCAGCCGTGCTGGGGTTCTCCGTGCTCCTGTGCGCGATGATCCTCGATGATCGTCGCGATGCTGCTGCTCGGGTGTTGGCTCTCCGTGGTGGCGGCGATCATGAGGAGTAGGTGGGGGTGTGTCGGGTGCTAACCGTTGTCGGGAGGTGTTCAGCTAGATGCAACATGGTTGCGAGTTTTTGATAGCAGGGTGTGTGTTCGAGTGATTGTGGTTGTGAGTCTGATGCCGTGGTGCTGCGTGAATAAGAAAAATCCCATGTCGTGAGAAGGCATATGATGCAGCAACTCAGGGAAAAGAAATCTCACTTCAGGACTTTTCGCAAGAGAACAATAGTAATATATTAGAGTCGAACCGCAACAGAACTACTCACATTAATAGAAACTAAATAATTTACTTGCCGCACAAACTCGGGGTACCACGCATAAGTTACAATGCAAAAATAAAAGTTGCAATAATAAACACAGCAGCGACGTCTATAATGCAAGCAGTAATCGGGCGGGTTCCGAGAAACGCCTCTCGTCTTGAGATGCACTCTTCTTCTATCGGGGAAAGCAGATTGACCAGTCGATGAATGCGTCTCTCCTGGTCGGGCCTCAGTGGCCTGCCGATGGCGATCTGAGGATTTAAATCCGCGAGGCTCTGGAGATAACCCATCACACGTTGGGTTAAACGTTCTTGAGCAATGACGTACTGGACAAGATTGGCCAGTACTGGGTCTCTCTCAATTCGTCCACCGGGAAAAGATGTTACTTCTCCAGATGCTGCACGGATCGGAAAGTAATAATACCCTCGTTCGCTGGCATAGGGTACCGCGAATCGAAGGCGAGCAAGCGCTTCATACGCAGCAGCTTCTATGGCCATATGTGGGGTCGGCATAGATTTCCCCATGAAGGAGACCTCCGTTGGGTCTTGGTTGGAGTCTACGGGAGGGATGTGTACTGCTGCCCAATATTTTGAGGTGGAAGGGGTGATTCTCGATTTGAACAGCTCGTACTGGGGTGGCTGGGTAGAACCCATGGTGCTGCAGGTAAAATCCCACAATATTTTGACAAAACTACCTGGGGTTGCATCTGGGGTTCTCAGATAAATACTAGGGCTCGGCATGGCAAGAAAGGGTTGTGAGGATGCTGCACAAGGTGAGGGGTGCTTGGTAAGGTCACGAGGGGGCCTTTTTATAGCACTGGAGCTGGGTCATTTTACCATGGTGAAAGGTAATGAATTTGCCAGCTCAGCTCCAAGGGTCGGGGTCAAAGCCACAGATACACACATCTCACTAAAGTGACGTATCACTGTGGGGGTCGTCGGGGTGGTTTTTTGGTAGCTGTGCCTGAAATAAGAATGCAACTGCAGGCTGACACACTTATGCAAGGGTTACTATTAAAACAGAGGCACGACGACAGGCTGCGTTTATTTACAAGGTCACACGGTTACAAAGCGAGGATACATTGAGACTTGACACTACTCGAGTGACTTAGTCTACCTTGTTTATATCCAAGCGGGCGTGCCTTGTGGATGTCGAGGCTTCTCCTCGGGTCTCACTGTCGGGATTAGCTGGAGGGGGTTGAGGGGCTGCAGGGTCGGGGTAGCGATGATGACCATCTCGGGGATTGTTGGCCACAACCCCGTTGGAGTGTGCTCCCAAAAGGCGACGAAGCACTTCTGGGGTCATCAAAGCGCCTTGGCCAATGGCTGGGGGAGACCTCAGGGTCTCGATCGGGTGTCCGAACAGCACGACTGGGTTGTCGGCGTCGGGTTCGTCTTCTCCTCTCGCCGGGGCTCGGCGAACCAGCTCTCCACGAGCTGCGATCAGATCAATGGTGATTTGATCGAACAGTGCCTCTAGTGCACCTACATAGCGCACTAGGTGCAACAATGCAGGGCTGTCTCGTGATCCCCGTTGGCAACTTGGGGTGGTCTGCCATACCCTTCTCGTATGGGGTAGTAGTGGAACGAGCGACAGTTAACTCGGGGGGACAAGTGCCGGAGTTGAACTATAGCCTCTCGCGCCCGCTAGCTGGACGGCTTGTGGCTCAAAGGAAGTTGTCCTTCCGGTGAACACAGAGGCGTTCGGCGGCACCCCTCACCGTAGATGTGTACAAAGTGGCCTGTAATTGGCGGCTCTCACCGCTCATGTGTCCTTGGTACACTACTTATTCTGTGGGCTCTTCTAACGCATAGGCACGACGGGTGAGGTTTGCGAGTATGGTCACAAAGCCTCCAATGTTGGTTGCTGTGGTCTCATTGTGCACGACGGGGCCAGGCATTATGGCTTGGTTTGGGGTAGAGGCTGTGTTGTGCTAGGTTGAGGCTAGCGTGCCCTTTTTATAGGAAAAGGGATGAGTCTTCCTTCGCACGCTTGAGCGAGACATCTTAGGTGTTGGTTCTTGGCGAGATCGACGGGCTAGGTTGATAGGTTGGGCACCGATTGCAAAAGGTGTCGAGCTCACCGTGGTGGCTATCTTGCATGGGAAGTTTGGCCGAGGTTAGGTTAAGGTCTGGTGGTTTGGTTAACCAAGGTTTTTCGACCTGGCTAAGATAGGATTAGCCAATGGTCAGGCTAGCTCTGATACCAAGTTTGTGACGACCGGGTTTTCCGGGTATTAATTTCCAGAAAATGGCCGTTGTGCTCACCAGCCCCACGATTACTGTTAGCTGATGAGGCACCAACTTGATACAGAAATTCCAAGCAAAATACAATATAAGTAGTACGAGACGATCCTGGCCTGTGAATACAACAATTGGTTTTTAGAGGTTTGTGGCGGAAGCGGTTTGTGGCTCATCGGTGTCTACGGGACTCCATTTCCCACAGGAACAGCTGACCAGGTTAACTCCTATCTTCGCGAGGCTGCTATCACCGTTGCTTAGTTTCCGGGGCTGTCGTTGCATCGCTCCTCTCCAAGCAAGAAATCTGGCCAAGACAATAGCCAGGGACAAGCCAGTGAGTCCTTTGAATGTACTCGCAAACATCATGAATACTGGGATAATATAAATACTAATCATGCCTTTGCAATATTCTATGATCACATCGTCAATCATAAATAAAGTCTTTTATGCATGCAAGCAGGTTATTTATATGCAACATGAATATCTTGGTAATGGAGTGGGAATAAAATGCATGATCAGGCGTCTCAGCGACACCACATAAAGGGCTTATAGAGTAAATAAATAACAAGTAATGCCACAGTCGGGCGTCTCAGCGACACCACATAAAGGGCTTATAAAGGAAATAAATGACAAGCAATGCCACAGTCGGGCGTCTCAGCGACACCACATAAAGGGCTTATAAAGGAAATAAATAACAAGCAATGCCACTGTCGGGCGTCTCAGCGACACCACATAAAGGGCTTATAGAGTAAATAATCGCAATGAATATCTAGTAGGTAGAACCGTCCCTGTGGATACTTAATAATTCAAATAATATAATGGGTTAGTCCATAATAAAAATAAACATGATTATCACAAGTCATCATTCATGAATCCACGTTACGGTGTAGTAGTATCTCCTCAGAAGACCGACACTAAGACCGACACTCGACCCATCCTGCATCGTAGTCCTTAACCATGGACCACGGCTATTCGAATAGATTTAGTCTCTGCAGAGGGTGTACTCTTTACCCACGAGCAACGGATTCCTTTAGTCCATCGGGACTAATTCCGTCTGATCTTTTAGTTGAAAACACACCGACTTGCACACACCAGCTTAACTTACCCGTGTGCGGAATCACCCATGACACTGTCAAGCAAAACTCTAAGTGGGAGGCTACAACCTTGCGTAGCATGGGATCAAATTTATATCGCGGCGCTCTAAGGGGTGGCCTCCTCTCGGTCTCAATCGGAAACACCCATGCCCCGGACCAGGTGGCATGCCTGCCACTACAACCGATATCTTCCACCACGGCCTCTACATGCGGTGTGTGCCAAGAAAGGGTTGACAACTTCTTGAACCAAACCCTACCTGCGGCAGGGACAAGTGGTAATCTGAGACAAGTATGGGGTTATGGAACAAGACTCGATCTATGGTCGACTCAGGAGGTTTAAGTATTTCCTGCATGAATAGCATAACGAATATATTTCATCCAACAGACAGAATCACCACTCATCATACCCCTTATGCCAAGCCGGACACACTCGTATCGACGAGGAAACTAGGGACTAGCTCTGGTCTACCCAAGACAGAGACTTTCCCATTTCCTTCCGGTAGCCACGAAAGGCATCGACGATGACCGTTATCACAAGCCTATCCAATTCCAACAACAAGGAAGTTTCAAATAAGCATTCATGCAAATGATCACATCACCACATAAAATAACGGGTTCCATGTATTGAGGTGGTGTCATAATCGTGTCAAACAATGCATGCAAAATATTATGCCAGGGTTCAGAATGCTTTCCTTCAAGTTGGGAAGGGGTGAGGTGCACTCCAAAACTTTTGAAAGTTATAATCTCTTCTCCAAAAACCCTATTTTCAAAAATATTCAAACAACACATACTTTAAAAATAGCACAAAAAAGTTGTCTGAATTTTTCTCAAATAAATCTTAAAATAAACTAGACAATATTTGAGAGAGGTAGGAAAAAGAATCAAGTCATTTGGAGTTATATTTTAAAAAGTTATGGTCGGTGAAAGTTTTGGTCAAACTCATTATTTAAATTAAAAGCGAGAAAAAGAAACGGTTCGAATATACGTACACGTCGAAGGCGTATTTCGACTTTACGCTTCCACTTACTCCAGCGTGGACGGCGCGTGGGTCATTGACAGTGGGCCCGGGGGACCCACTGGTCAGGTTTGACTAGTCCACCTTCCCTCCTCTTCCTCTGCCCGAGAGGGGGCGGGACTCCGGCGACGCTCGCCGGCGAACGGTAGCACCGTTCGAGAAACAAAGGTCACCCGCGGGCTCAGGGGGCCGAGGCGGTCACTCCGGTGGTTGCTTTGGTCTTTGGGGTGGACGGAGTTGCAGCGTGGCTCCCAGCGGACGGTGGGCCCAGGCAGAGTGGGTTTTCGCCCACAAGTAGTCTTGATCGAAATTGAGTAGGGGAATGGACTCACGGGAGGGAGGGGAAGTTCCTGGTGAAGAGAGTGGAGAGGGGGAGGCTCTGGTGGCGCCCGAATGGCCGGGACAGTGGCGGCGGCTGCGGTTGCCGGAGATGGGGAAGAAGACCTCCCCGACTCGATGGGCTGCTACGGGGGAACTAGGGGAGCGTTTTGAGGCTGCCTGGGGAAAGGAACATGCTCGGGGGCCTCTTATATAGCGTGGCCAAGTCGGTTCGCGGCGGCCGCGGATAGGATCGCTGGCGAACCGCCTCTCTGTAGCGGCAGGGCGTCGTGGCGGCGACGAGAGCTAGAGGACGCGCTTGTGGATGAGGCTGAGCTGCCCTAGGGGCAGGTGGCGAGCGGGAGAGGCTCGGGCGGCGCCGACCTGGCAGAGACGCGCTGCGGACGCCGGCGTGCCGCCAAGGGGCTCTGACGGCGGTGCTGCAGGGCACCAGGGCTGCTTGGCGTGATGCGGTGAGCAGCCGAGTGAGTGGCGTGGCTCTGCAGAGTGGGCAAAACCAGGGGCGCGACGCGGCGGCTCGGGCGGCAACGCGTGCAAAAGCAGCGTGCCACCTTTCGCGCCCGAAACCGCGTCTGAGCGTGCTCGACAAAATGCCAGGGCATGCTAGAAGTCTCGGGTGAGGTTGAGGTTTAACAGACCTAGGTTAGGAGTAGCTAGGAGTTTATTGGACAAGGTGGTTAGGCAAGGGAAGCAAGTTCATAGTGCAAACTAAAACTCATGTCAAAACAGGTCATGCCCATAAAGTGTTTGACAGAATGCCACATGCACCTAGGCATTTCTTTGAGTGGCCAATTCTTCCAGAGTGGGGTCTCTTTAGATGAACGAGAGGGTGGTGAAGTTAGTTTGCCAAATGCAGAAACTTGTTACTGCAAGTTTTGCAAAACTTCAATTCTGGACAGAAGGTAAATGGCATCAACGCATGGACCAAAAATCTCCCAATGGGTTCATGCTCTTGGACTTAAGGGTATTGCAGGGAGGACTACAAGTAGGAAAAGGAATCACAACAAAAGGAGCAAGTTAAAATATAGTTGTAGTACAAATCATCAAGTTGGACCAGAATGGAAATGAGGTTGATTCACTCAAATTTTTCAAAGGACATCACTGGGTTTTTGCAAAAAGTTAATTAATATACTCTTGTTGACATCCCAAAATTTTGGTGGAAGCTTTAAGGAAATATTTAAATAGGTTGTAGTGCAAAACTGTCCACTGGACCAGATTTGAAAACTTGGTGTAGAACTCAAAATATCCAAGGAATGAAATATATTTTTGCATAAAAGTGTTTTAAAAACATCACATGACATCTCCAATTTTTGGTGGAATTTTTGAATGGATTTATAAAAGGGTTGCAGTGCAAATGGGACCCTAAACTTATGAAAAACTAAATTAGAGAAATAAAGCTCAGGGAAAGATAATTATATAAATAATCCTTCTGATAAAAGAATTGTTTTATTTGAGAGGAAAAATAAGTCCAACACAATTGGGAAGTTTTTCACTTGAGGTAAAAACTCCATAAAAATAAAGGGAAGAAAGGTTCTGAAATCAAAAGAAAATCCAGAAAACAAAAGTTTAAGTTTCCTGGCAAAATTTTAATTTATAAAACAAGGTGAAATTTTTTGGGGTGTTACATATGTGCCTAGATGTTTCCTCACCACATGATGCTTGCCAAAAGTGAAAAATAAAAAGGAATAGGGAGAAAAACTTTGACTCTTTGCATAAAAGTAAGGGAGTAAATACATAAAAGTAAAAGATAGGACCTTCGCAGAGGGAAGCAGAGGTTGCCATGCGCTTATTTGTTTGTATGCTCAACCCCCTAGTGCAAAAGAACGTCACGTTATATTGCCCCTTATGATTGCAACCTTTATTATGCAGTCTGTCGCTTTTATTATTTGCCATCACAAGTTCGTACAATGCTCAATTTTCTCTTACACTAAATGATTTAACACTTTTTGAAGCAATTTTTATTGCCTTTTTGCACAGATGACAACTTACTTGAGGGATCTTGCTCAATCCCTAGGTAGGTATGGTGGACTCTTGAAAATAAGATTTGGGTTTAAGGGTTTTTGAATGCACAAGTAGTATCTTGATATGTCTCCGACGTATCTATAATTTTTGATTGTTCCATGCTATTATATATTCTGTTTTGGATGTTTAATGGTCTTATTTATACACTTTTATATTATTTTTGGCACTAACCTATTAATCGGAGGCCCAGCCCAAATTGCTATTTTTTTTGCCTATTTCAGTGTTTCGAAGGAAAAGGATATCAAACGGAGTCCAAATGGAATGAAACCTTCGGGAGCGTGATTTTTGGAACAAACGTGATCCAGAGGACTTGGAGTGGACGTCAAGCAACCGACGAGGTGGCCACGAGGCAGGGGGGCGCGCATACCCCCCCCCCCGGGCGCGCCCTCCACCCTCGTGGGCCCCTCGTTGCTCCGCCGACCTACTTCTTCCTCCTATATATACCTACGTACCCCCAAACCATCAGAATAGGAGCCAAAACCCTATTTCCACCGCCGCAACCTCTGTACCCGTGAGATCCCATCTTGGGGCCTTTTTCGGCGCTCCGCTGGAGGGGGCAATGATCACGGAGGGCTTCTACATCAGCACCATATCCTCTCCGATGATGTGTGAGTAGTTTACCTCAGACCTTCGGATCCATAGTTATTAGCTAGATGGCTTCTTCTCTCTCTTTGGATCTCAATACAAAGTTCTCCTCGATTCTCTTGGAGATCTATTTGATGTAACTCTTCTTTTGCGGTGTGTTTGTCGAGATCCGATGAATTGTGGCTTTATGATCAAGATTATCTATGAACAATATTTGAATCTCCTCTAAATTCTTTTATGTATGATTGGTTATCTTTGCAAGTCTCTTTGAATTATCAGTTTGGTTTGGCCTACTAGATTGATCTTTCTTGCAATGGGAGAAGTGCTTATCTTTGGGTTCAATCTTGCGGTGCTCAATCCCGGTGATGTGATGGGGAAGCGACACGTATTGTATTGTTGCCATCGAGGATAAAAAGATGGGGTTTATATCATATTGCATGAGTTTATCCCTCTACATCATGTCATCTTGCTTAAAGCATGACTCTATTCTTATGAACTTAATACTCTAGATGCATGCTAGATAGCGGTCGATGTGTGGAGTAATAGTAGTAGATGCAGGCAGGAGTCGGTCTACTTGTCACGGACGTGATGCCTATATACATGATCATACCTAGATATTCTCATAACTATGCTCAGTTCTACCAATTGCTCGACAGTAATTCATTTACCCACCGTAATACTTATGCTATCTTGAGAGAAGCCACTAGTGAAACCTATGGCCCCCGGGTCTATTTTCCATCATATTAATCTTCCATCAACAAGCTATTTCTATCTTTGTTTATTTTGCAATCTTTACTTTTAATCTTTATCATAAAAATACCAAAAATATTATCTTATCATCTCTATCATATCTCACTCTCGTAAGTGACTGTGGAGGGATTGACAACCCCTTTATCGCATTGGTTGCGAGGTTATTATTTGTTTGTGTAGGTGCATGGGACTCGAGCGTGGTCTCCTCTTTGGATTGATACCTTGGTTCTCAAAAACTGAGGGAAATACTTACGCTACTTTCTTTGCATCACCCTTTTCCTCTTCAAGGGAAAACCAACGCGATGCTCAAGAGGTAGCAAGAAGGATATCCTGGCGCCGTTCTTGAGTTCTACGCACAAGTCAAGATATACCAAGTACCCATCCAAAACTCTTATCCCTCGCATTACATTATTTGCCATTTGCCTCTCCTTTTCCTCTCCCCCACTTCACCCTTGCCGTTTTTTTCGCCCTCCTTTTCCGTTCGCTTCTTTTTCGCTTGCCTTTTTTGTCTCGTGTGCCGTCATGGCTTGTCCTTTATCTACTCCTTTGTCTCCCGAGAATGAAGGTCCTAATTTTAAACAAAGGGAGGGAGAAAAATCTAAAAGATGCTTGGTATAGAATTTGCAATGCGCAAAATAGATCTAGTAGGAAGCAATCTACTTCCTTTCTTCTTCGCAATTTTTATGTAGGCATCACTCCTTGGAATAGATATATTCTTGATACCATTACGGGAGGAAATTTCTTGGGTAGCCATACTTTTGATTCTTATAATGCTATGATAGATTTGTTTGGCCCACCACCTCTTTTGGTTAATAGAACTATTTTAACTTTGGAACATGTGATGCAACGGCTTGAAATTATTGAAAATAAAGTTGCCACCGTAGAGTTGATTGAAAATTTGGATAGAAAGATCCATAACCAAATTACCCAATACGGATCTAAGGTAGGAGTTGCTCTTAAATTTTTTAAAGAAAAGGAACCTATGGTTAATGAAAAGATAGATCAAGATTCCACTAGAATTGATAAAATTGAGGATATTATTACCAACCTAGGATCCGCCTTTACTTCTGTGAAAAACACTCCCTCTAATGCTAAGATTGCCAAATTGATGTATGTTCCTAATAATAAGGGTGAAACTTCTAGTAAGGGAAATGCGGACCTCAAATCCATAAGTATTCATCCCAACTTTTTCGCTATACTTAAGTTACCTTTTGCTACAAATGATTTTTTTGATTCCGTGCCTAGAAGTTTTATTATTAACAAAAGTAAATAAACTCCTAGGGGTGATAGGAGTCTTATAGAAGAATTTCCTACCAAAGATGGCAATACCTAGATCTATCTTTGTTTTTGTGCCTAGCTAAGGGCGTTAAACGATAGCGCTTGTTGGGAGGCAACCCAATTTTATTTTATTTTCTTGCTTTTTGATTCTGTTTAGTAATAATTAATCCATCTAGATTCTGGTTAGATGTGGTCTTGTGTTTTAGTTAGTTTTTGTGCCAAGTTAAACCTATAGGATCTTCTTGGATGATAGTTATTTGATCTTGCTGAAAATTCCAGAAACTTTCTGTTCACGAAAACAATTGTTAAAAATCACCAGAACGTGATAAAATACTGATTCCAATTTCATCAGATCAATAAAAAAATTATTTAGGTCGTCCTATTTTGGTAGAATTTTTGGAGTTCCAGAAGTTTGCGTTCATTACAGATTACTACAGACTGTTCTGTTTTTGACAGATTCTGTTTTTCGCGTGTTGTTTGCTTATTTTGATGAATCTATGGCTAGTAAAAAAGTTTATAAACCATAGAGAAGTTGGAATACAGTAGGTTTAACACCAATATAAATAAAGAATGAGTTCAATACAGTACCTTAAAGTGGTGTTTTGTTTTCTTTCGCTAACGGAGCTCACGAGATTTTCTGTTAAGTTTTGTGTTGTGAAGTTTTCAAGTTTTGGGTAAAGATTTGATGGATTATGGAACAAGGAGTGGCAAGAGCCTAAGATTTTGGATGCCCAAGGCACCCCAAGGTAATCCAAGGACACCAAAAAGCCAAAGCTTGGGGATGCCCCGGAAGGCATCCCCTCTTTAAAATCTTCGGTCCATCGGTAACTTTACTTGGAGCTATATTTTTATTCACCACATGATATGTGTTTTACTTGGAGAGTCTTTTATGATTTGAGTCTTTGTTTTTAGTTTACCACAATCATCCTTTCTGTACACACCTTTTGAGAGAGACACACATGATTCGGAATTTATTAGAATACTCTATGTGCTTCACTTATATCTTTTGAGCTATGTAGTTTCTGCTCTAGTGCTTCACTTATATCTTTTAGAGCACGGTGGTGGTTTTGTTTTATAGAAACTATTGTTATCTCATGCTTCACTTATATCATTTTGAGAGTTCTATAAAGCAGCATGGTAATTTCCTTAAATTATGAAATTAGTCCTAATATGATAGGCATCCAAGATTAGTAAAAACTTTCTTATAAGTGCATTGAATACTAAGAAAAGTTTGATGCTTGATGATTGTTTTGAGATATGGAGGTAGTGATATTAAAGTCGTGCTAGTTGAGTAATTGTGAATTTGAGAAATACTTGTGTTGAAGTTTTCAAGTCCCGTAGCATGCACGTATGGTAAACGTTGTGTAACAAATTTGAAACATGAGGTGTTCTTTGATTGTCCTCCTTATGAGTGGCGGTCGGGGACGAGCGATGGTCTTTTCCTACCAATTTATCCCCCTAGGAGCATGCGTGGTGCTTGGTTTTTGATGACTTGTAGATTTTTGCAATAAGCATGTGAGTTCTTTATGACTAACGTTGAGTCCATGGATTATACGCACTCTTATCCTTCCATCATTGCTAGCCTCTTCGGTACCGTGCATTGCCCTTCCTCACCTTGAGAGTTGGTGCAAACTTCGCCGGTGCATCCAAACCCCATGATATGATACACTCTATCACACATAAACCTCCTTATATCTTCCTCAAAATAGCCACCATACCTACCTATTATGGCATTTCCATAGCCATTCCGAGATATATTTCCATGCAACTTTCCACCGTTCCGTTTATCATGACACGCTTCATCATTGTCATATTGCTTTGCATGATCATGTAGTTGACATCGTATTTGTGGCAAAGCCACCATGCATATTATTTCATACATGTCACTCTTGATTCATTGCCCATCCGGTACACCGCCGAAGGCATTCATATAGAGTCATACTTTGTTCTAGTATCGAGTTGTAAATAAATAGAAGTGTGATGATCATCATTCATAAAGCATTGTCCCAAAAAAAGGCCAAAAAAAGGGCCAAAAAATAAAAAAATAAAATAAAAAGGGGCAATGCTACTATCCTTTTTCCACACTTGTGCTTCAAAGTAGCACCATGATCTTTATGATAGAGAGTCTCTTGTTTTGTCACTTTCATATACTAGTGGGAATTTTTCATTATAGAACTTGGCTTGTATATTCCAACAATGGGCTTCCTCAAATGCCCTAGGTCTTCGTGAGCAAGCAAGTTGGATGCACACCCACTTAGTTTATTTTGTTGAGCTTTCATACATTTATAGCTCTAAGTGCATCTGTTGCATGGCAATCCCTACTCCTTGCATTGACATCAATCGATGGGCATCTCCCTAGCTCGTTGATTAGCCACATCAATGTAAGACTTTCTCCTTTTTTTGTCTTCTCCACATAACCCCATCATCATATTATACTCCGCCCATAGTGCTATATCCATGGCTCACGCTCATATATTGCGTGAAAGTTGAAAAAAGTTTGAGATTACTAAAGTATGAAACAATTGCTTGGCTTGTCATCAGGGTTGTGCATGATGAGAGCATTCTTGTGTGACAAAATGGAGCATGACCAAACTATATGATTTTGTAGGGATGAACTTTCTTTGGCCATGTTATTTTGAGAAGACATAATTGCTTAGTTAGTATGCTTGAAGTATTATTACTTTTATGTCAATATTGAACTTTTATCTTGAATCTTTCGGATCTGAATATTCATGCCAAAAATAAGAGAATCACATTACAAATTATGCCAAGTAGCATTCCACATCAAAAATTCTATTTTTATCATTTACCTCCTCGAGGACGAGCAGGAATTAAGCTTGGGGATGCTTGATACATCTCCAACGTATCTATAATTTTTGATTGTTCCATGCTATTATATATTCTGTTTTGGATGTTTAATGGGCTTATTTATACACTTTTATATTATTTTTGGGACTAACCTATTAACCGGAGGCCCAACCCAAATTGTTGTTTTTTGCCTATTTCAGTGTTTCGAAGGAAAAGGATATCAAACGGAGTCCAAACGGAATGAAACCTTCGGGAGCGTGAATTTTGGAACAAACGTGATCCAGAGGACTTGGAGTGGACGTCAAGCAACCGACGAGGCGGCCATGGGGCAGAGGGCGCGCCTACCCCCCCCTGTGCACGCCCTCCACCCTCGTGTGCCCCTCGTTGCTCCACCGACCTACTTCTTCCTCCTATATATACCTACGTGCCCCCAAACCATCAGAACAGGAGCCAAAACCTTATTTCCACTGCCGCAACCTTCTGTACCCGTGAGTTCCCATCTTGGGGCCTTTTCTGGCGCTCCGTCAGAGGGGGCAATTATCACGGAGGGCTTCTACATCAGCACCATAGCCTCTCCGATGATGTGTGAGTAGTTTACCTCAGACCTTCGGGTCCATAGTTATTAGCTAGATGGCTTCTTCTCTCTCTTTGGATCTCAATACAAAGTTCTCCTCGATTCTCTTGGAGATCTATTTGATGTAACTCTTATTTTCCGGTGTGTTTGTCGAGATCCGATGAATTGTGGGTTTATAATCAAGATTATCTATGAACAATGTTTGAATATCCTCCGAATTCTTTTATGTATGATTGGTTATCTTTGCAAGTCTCTTTGAATTATCAGTTTGGTTTGGCCTACTAGATTGATCTTTCTTGCAATGGGAGAAGTGCTTAGCTTTGGGTTCAATCTTGCGATGCTCGATTCCAGTGATAGTAGGGGAAACGACACGTATTGTGTTGCTGCCGTCGAAGATAAAAAGATGGGGTTTATATCATATTGCATGAGTTTATCCCTCTACATGATGTCATCTTGCTTAAAGCGTTACTCTGTTCTTATGAACTTAATACTCTAGATGCATGCTGGATAGCGGTCGATGTTTGGAGTAATAGTAGTAGATGCAGGTGAGTCGGTCTACTTGTCATGGACGTGATGCCTATATACATGATCATACCTAGATATTCTCGTAACTATGCTCGATTCTATCAATTGCTCGACAGTAATTCGTTTACCCACCGTAATACTTATGCTATCTTGAGAGAAGCCACTAGTGAAACCTATGGCCCCCAGGTCTATTTTCCATCAAATTAATCTTCCATCAACAAGCTATTTCTATCTTTGTTTATTTTGCAATCTTTAGTTTTACTCTTTATCATAAAAATACCAAAAATATTATCTTATCATCTCTATCAGATCTCACTCTCGTAAGTGACCATGAAGGGATTGATAACCACTTTATCGTGTTGGTTGTGAGGTTCTTATTTGTTTGTGTAGGTGCGTGGGACTCGAGCGTGGTCTCCTACTGGATTGATACCTTGGTTCTCAAAAACTGAGGGAAATACTTATGCTACTTTCCTGCATCACCCTTTCCTCTTCAAGGGAAAACCAACGCAGTGCTCAAGAGGTAGCATATCTCTACTTGGCGCAGAATTTTTTTGCTAGCAAAGATGGGGGGCAAGCACCACATGTTGAAGGATCTATGACAATATAACTTCGATGTGAATATGAACAAACATAAACCATTACGTTGTCTTCCTTGTCCAACGTCAACAATTTTGGCATATATTTTGATGGGGACTCACAATCACAAAAGATTTCCATGATAGTGTATTTGCATGTGAAGGTTCTCTTCCTTATACTAATTATTCGTGAATTGCTTGTATGACCAATATTGTGATTATCAAGCCTCAAAAGATTTCACTTTGTAAACCCAATGTGAATCTACAACTAGGCATGATATTACTTCAACTTCATGACATTCAATTTATTCAACAATTTACTCATAGGATATAAGTGAAGCACAAGAGTAAATGACAAGCTACTCCAAAAAGATATAAATGAAGATCATGAGCATAATATTTCTTTCTCTCAAATTAATTTAAGTGAAGCAAGAGAGAATTTCTTTAAAAATAATAAAGCACACCGTGCTCAAAAAGATATAAGTGAAGCACTAGAGCAATTCCATAGAAAAGAGCTTCGTTAACGGGATGTGAGTGCCGCTTACCTAGCCTCCCTGGCAACTATTTGAGGACTCTATTTTATTTAAAAAAATCAGATCTAAGTGTTTCATTAAAACAACAAGCAAAACAAAACAAAATGACATTTCAAGAATAGCACACTCATGTGAAGAAGCAAAAACTTAGGCTCAACCGATACTAACTGATAATTGTTGAAGAAAAAAGGTGGGATGCCTACCGGGGCATCCCCAAGCTTAGATGCTTGAGACTTCTAGAAATATTATCTTGGGATGCCTTGGGCATCCCCAAGCTTGAGCTTTTGTGTCTCCTTAATTCCTCTCATATCACGGTTTCCCTAAATCTCAAAAACTTCATCCACACAAAACTCAACAAAAACTCTGGAGATAAGTTAGTATAAACCAATGCAAAAACTTTATCATTCTCTACTGTAACAAATCAATAAAATTATTATTAAACATTGCATACTAAATGACTCTGCATATTTAATACTCCTATCCTCAAATAGAATCATTAAACAAGCAAACATATGCAAACAATGCAAACATAACAAAGAATCACAAAAGCGATGCGGTCAGAAAGAATGCGTATATCAATACTACTTAAACTCCAAAGATTATGAAAATTTACCACACTGTAGAAAATTTATCAGAGCTTATTTTGCAAAAAAATTCAACATTTTATCACATTCTAACTTTTCTAGGGAATTTTTGCAACGGCGGTGAACTTTCAGTTTTCAAACAGCAACATGTAGACTTGTAAAATAAGCATAGTAAAGGATATCATGCCACTTTTATTGAAATAAAAGATGCAAAACATTATTCTAAATAAAAGCAAGAAACTACTAGCAAACGAAAATGATGCTCCAAGTAAAACTCATATCATGTGACGAATAAAAATATAGCTCCAAGTAAGGTTACCGATAGTGTTGGAGGCGAAAGAGGGGATGCTTTTCGGGGCATCCCCAAGCTTAGTTGCTTGGATCTTCCTTGGATATTACCTTGGTGCCTCGGGCAACCCCAAGCTTAGGGTCTTGTTACTCCTTATTCTCCTCATATCGATATCTCACCCAAAACTTGAAAACTTCAATCACACAAGACTTAACGGAACTTCGTGAGATAGGTTAGTATGATAAAGAGCAAACCATTTCACTTTGGTACTGTCAAAGACAAGATTCATAATTGTTTCCACACAACTACTACTGTAGCATATCATTTCCACAATTTATATTGAGCAATATAAGCCATAGAAACTAGAAAACAAGCAAACTATGCATTGAAAACAGAATCTGTCAAAAGCAGAACAGTCTGTAATGATCTGGATAACTGCCATACTTCTGCTACACCAAAAATTATGCAAAAATTAAGACCATGTGAGAAATTTGTGTATTAAACTTCTGAAGAAAGAATCAACTCAAAAGCCCTCTTCTGTTAAAAATGAGAATTATTTTCGTGAGCGCAAAATTTTATGTTTTTCAGCAAGATCAAATCAACTATCACCCAACATGATCCCAAAGGCTTTACTTGGCACTTTATTGAAACAAAAGCAATAGAACATGATTACTACAGTAGCCTAATCATGTGAACACACAAAAACATGAGGGAAAAGTGTTGGGTTGTCTCCCAACAAGCGCTTTTCTTTAATGCCTTTTAGCTAGGCATGATGAGTTCAATGATGCTCGCATAAAAGATAAGAATTGAAACATGAAGAGAGCATCATGAAGCATATGAATAGCACATTTAAGTCTAACACACTTCCTATGCATAGGGATTTTTGAGAAAACAACTTATGGGAACAAGAATCAACTAGCATAGGAAGGCAAAACAAGCATAACTTCAAAACTTTCAACACATAGAGAGGAAATTTGATATTATTACAATTCCTACAAGCATAACACTACAAAAAAAATACACTTCCGTGATGATACGTGTTTGTCACAGTAGGTCGTGTTTTTTGTCATGCATGTACATCCATGACGATTTTATGACAGAATCAAGATAGTCATACCTGTCTTTGTCAGTGAAGTGTTCCATGACATTACCAAAATTACCATCACGGAGGTGTCCACTTCCATGACGATAAATCGCCCGTCACAGAAGTGCTTTCATCAAGGGTGAACGACACGTGGCATCCACCGTAACGGAACGTCGTTAAGCTATCGGGTCGAGTTTTGGATCCGATAACCCGTTAACAGCCCCGACCAATGGGGATTTTCCACGTGTAAAATCATCATTGGCTGGAGGAAACACGTGTCGGCTCATCGTTGGGACAGATGTCATCCACTCATTGGACAGAAGGCGCCTATGATCTGGCGACAGCGCACGCGCCCAACAGAGGCCCATTCACAGTGAAAAGGCCGCCTGTTTGACTTGGTCAAAGGTGGCGGGCCGCCCACGGAAAGCCGCGTTAACGGCACTGTTCGCATATAGCCCATTTACAACCCGCTAACCGTGGCCCGTTCACGCCTATCCGAATTAGGCCCGATGGCGTCATCCGGGCCGTCAATATGATTCCAGCCCGTTTTAACTTCCGGCCCATGTGTGGCCCATGACTTCTTTCGGCCCATATGAGGCCCTTTGTAACTCTTAGCCCATTAACAGCCCATGGTGAAACTGGCCCGTAATGAACAGTGTATCACTTTATACCCATGAACAGCCCGTTATTCTATTGGGCCGTTTCCAGCCCAAGTTATCTTTCGGCCTTCTTAAGGCCCATTGATTCTTGGGCTCATTTGCAGCATTCGGTTACATACGGCCCGTTACTGTCATTTTCGGCTTGTGGGCCAAATTCAGCCCGTCGTTCTGATCGGCCCGTTTGTGGACCGTTAATACGTTGGGCGTTTTCATGTCAAAAACCCGTTGGGCGGTTTCATAGAGTTATCAAATACGGCCTATTAACGGCCCGTTATGGTCCACGAATTGTACGGCCCATGATTGGCGAAATGATGATACGCCCCGTAGAAGGCCCATGGATCCTACGGCCCGTATGAGGCCCATGGATAGTACGGCCCGTAGAAGGCCCATGGATCGTACGACCCGTAGAAGGCCCATGGACCCTACGGCCCGTAGAAGGCCCATGGACCCTAAGGCCCGTATAGAAGGCCAATGGATCCCACGGCCCATATAGAAGGCCAATGGATCCTACAGCCGGAAGAAGGCCCATGGATCATACGGCCTGCAGGAGGCCCATGGTTACAACAAATTGCAGGTGTGTTGCCATGATTATTTTGGCCTAGTTACCAAAAAATAGGCTATTGTGGCCACTAGAAAAACACGAGAAAAAAGAGCTGCAGTGACTACAAGCAAACAACTAAACAAGACAATAAGGAAATAAATAAGCAAGAAATTAACGCTAGCCTATTACCGCTATTACACATATTACATCCATCGGGCATCAAAGTTACGCCACCAATTGCAAATATAGGGAACAAAGCAGCATATTACATACACTCGCCATCAAAATTGACCACCGATTGCAAATAAACGCGGCAGCAAAACAAGAGCATAAATCAAACAACTTCGTAAGAGCTCAAGAAACGTTATCACTCGGTATCCACCATGCCGCAATAATAAGCTTAGCAAGCTGATTAGCTTTATCCTATTTGGCACTAAAATCCTCCAACGCTTCTTTGTTGCACGGAAAAGTATGCATCCCAATGCTCCGGGGACTTCCGATCCTTCCGCTTCTTGTCGCAACTGGCCCGATCGATGTCTTTCATTTTGTAGTTGAGACCCAAGAAACCGAACTGATTCATACAGTGAGTTTGAATAGCTTGTGCAAGCGGTAGTGGCTAGTAACTCGAACACTAAACCAAGACAGGAGTTTGGGGTTGTCTCGCTGTCTTCAAGATAGTCTTCCTTAGCTGTGTTACCAGCTTTATTGGAGACCAACAAGGATGTGTAACTATCCTGAACCTTATCTGCATTACTTCCTTTACCATTGCTTAATAAGGCACTATTCCCCAATATTCTGTCAGCATTCTAAAAGAAGAAACAAGTAGACACATAACAAGTTTAGCATGTACTAGTATATGAAACTCATTTCGGTGAACCGGTTCATTATTAAGGTGGACAGGATTAAACTACCAAGTATTCTATTGCCAAGTACTAGTACATAATAAAAGCATCAAACAAACATATATCTATGTCCTATGGTCACTGCATTGTCTTGCCAAATCAAAATAGAGACACGGTTCAAATCATATCAGTTCAAGACAAAGCCGCAGTGAAAGAATACAAAGCGTGGGAAACTACACGGCACAACATGATTTCAGATGGGTACCACGGGTCTACATGTACAACAACACTATTGGTTCTGTTGTGATGCTAGTAATGTGCATGATATGAAAGTCAACTGTATACACAATTGAAATTGAAATCAAAAGAGCTATTGATAAGAGCAAAACTCAAGTAAAGAAAACATGCGTGAATATACCTGTTGTTCCATTGGAGTTTTGATTGGATCCTTCAATTTAAAAATAAGTTTGTATCAGTAAATACAGTGATACAAGAGCAAAGCAATCATAGTTAAAAAAGGCGCTACTTAAGCGAAGCGCTTAAGCGCCGCCTAGGCTCTAGGGCGTTGGCAAAACGCATTCTCATAACTATGCTTAATCTGCATAATCGCGCATAAGCATGCGCTTTGGTCAAGAAGCGCAAGGCGGTGGCAAAACGCACAATTAACGCCTATCGCTTTTTTGAACTATGATAGCAATGGAATCTTAAATTAGAACAGTTGTTCTTTAGGTTTAGGCACTTGTTCTACAGGAACAGAGTACAGTAAGACGCAAGAATATAATACTTAAAAATAGAAAATGAGCTCATAGACCTTACCACATTCTTGGTTCGGGACCAGTAAATGTGTCTCACGAGAATGTAAGGGAATTTGATGAGTTTCTTTGCCGGTGAAGTACGTTTTCTTCAGGTAATTCCGGTACTGCCACCAAGCATTCTTGAAGATAGCAGAGGTATTAGCACAGGTTACCTCATCCCGAGTTTCCAAATCGGTCCTTCTCTATAGAGAAAAATGGGAAAATTTGCTGTATTATAACCATCATGGAGGTAGGATGTATGGGACGAAGCAAAGTAATTGCCATGAATAACATTACTTACACATAACTCCTGGACAAACACCGCAATCGCATTTTCCTTCATCTTCGAGATAATATTTCCAAGATGGGAAGATACGCACATACGATTTAACAACATCAAATGTGATAGATGCTAAACTACGACTAGCTGGTTGTGATTCCTCCATAGGAATAGGCGCATTTAACCGTGGAGTTGGGGTTCGCCGTGATAATCTTGGCCCTTTGGGCACCGGAGCTGCCTTACTAACTTTTCTTGTTTGGGATCTCTGTGGTGGAGATGGTGTTGTGTCAACAGAACTGGGTTACTATCGGCCGGGTTGGGGTTAGATTGGGTGAAGCTGGTTCTCTGTCCATCCCATCGCAAAGAGGGGTACAATCTGCGAGAGTTTGGGTTATGTGTGGTAGGGCTGGTTCTTGTGCATGTACAACCGGGGTGCTATCTCCACCAAGAGGTAGTACTGCTTTTATTTGAAGACCGTGTTTTAGTCCGCTAGAAACTGGCATCACCCGCCTCAATTCAAATGGGTGATAAACAGAAACATAGTTGAATGTACGTATATTGTATGAGAGATGTATGCAATAGATAGTGTGGAAAAAGAGGGCATGAAATAGTTGATATGTATATTGTTTAACTAAAACGGATAGCATGACATAATTTCACATATATGATGTCTATCTAAACCGGATAGCATAGCATAACATAATTCAAAGATATGATGAATAACTAAACAGGATCGCATGACATAATTCACCTACATGTTATCTAAGTAATCAAGCTCGCATCATTTAATTCACATATGTGATTTATGTGCTAAACAGAGGGCATTCGATATGATGTTTGAACAAAGAACATGGTGTTGAATATTGTGTATATGATGTCTAAACTATGCAATGCAAGCCACCGTATGCATGATATGAGCAGTATAACCGCAAGCAAGTTAGAGCATACACCTCGTTGGGGAATAGGGCTGGTCATCATCTACTGAATCCATCTCGAGGAGCTATCGGGACCCAACAAGAGATCTGCTTGACAGTGTAGCACTGGCTCTCTGAAGGCCTTTGTTTTCACTCCAGATTTTCCATCTCCCACCCAAATGGCTGATTCACGGGAAGAGTAGTTTAATGTACAAACATTGTCAACAAATGGAAATGTAATGAAGAGAAGGATGGGCAAGATATCATTCAAATATATGATGCCTGGTTAAACAGGATGGCATTGCACATTTCACATATATTATGGCTGGCTAAAAGACATGAGACCGCATAATTCCATATATGATATAGAAACTAAACAGGTGGCATTACACAACATGTCTAAACTAAGCAGATGACATATATGATGTCAAAAGTAGGCACTGCAAGGCAACGTATGCATGATATGACTAACATCAATATGCCAACGTAGAGCAAACACCTTGGGGGTAAATAGGAGTGGTCACGCGGCCTCGAATCCGCCTCGAATGATATCTTCCTCTGGATTACAACTGGAGAGGGTGGGAAGGGTTTGCCATTGAACCCACCATGGAGCGATGTTCTGCATGACATTGTATTGTCACGCAAAAATCTTCTTTTTCTCTACATGCGCATGATCTGTGTACAATATCTCCGACATGCATAATGAAAAATATGGTGAGATTATGTAAGGAGAGCATGCGTAAATTTAGAGTGATGGTAACAACCAATGGATGGATCCAAAATAATGATAGCGAGTCGATGATTGCTTTAAATGAATAAAAGACAGATGATGATTGCTTTACTATTTGTTTCCCACCCAAGAGGAACAACATAGGCATACCCTAGGTGAACGGATATTAGATGTACATAGTATTCATTGCTGCCTCGATATGTGCCTCTACAACTAATTTAGAACTCAAGTTTGAACATTAATTTGGACCCGACTTGGGAGTCAAAGAGCTGAACAGACGATAAAGTAGCGGTGTAAGTTTAAGCAATGCATAACATAAGCGAAACAAAAGAGTGTGACCTCTCTTGTGGACCCGTACTCCTCAAAGTTCATCTCGCTAAGTCGATGATGGTGATGCCGTGCTATGGTGGTGTGCGGCGAGGAAGGAGATCTGAGGCGGCGAAAGACGGCCAGAGTCGTGAAGTCTGGTTTGGTGTGGATGCTTCTATCGATGGAGCAGCTCGGTGAGGTGGACGGCGTCATGGCAGAGCAGGAAAAACCACACAGAGTTCCTTCGACACGCATCAGAATCAAGTAATAATTCAGAAGGGCTCATTTGGCTTGCATGATTCTTAAAACGCAGGATAGGAAAAACATCGAATAGGAAGGAAAATGCACATGGTAAATGTAGCATTTGTAAACACAGGATTTTCGCCAACTTGGGTGTTTGGTTTACAGGAATTGGAAGAGCAGAGAGGAATGCAAAGAAACATGGCCAAAATAAAGTGAAACCATATGAAAGCGCATGTCTGATTAGAATGTTATTCGCACTAATGCACTTGGTTTTGTTTTCATGCATAGGATTTTGAAAAGTAGGTCCAGGTGGATGTTTTGCTTCATTCCTTTCAACAAAATGCATGAATAATTGAATAGTAGAGTGCCATTGGAAAATTCCCTATTGCTATGTTGTCCATTGAACCAAAATAGCCCTAATGGATCGACGTGAATGTATAGTAATAAGTGATGCAACAAGTGTACAACCTCTTTGGCAAGATGGCCGTGTTTAACTCAAAGATCATTCTATCGGTTGTCGTCAAGCGCTTGAGGCAGAGGTGGCTGCCTGGAGGTGTGGAGGAAGATCTGAGGAATCTGTGAGATCGGCGTCCGGTGGCACTGGCTTTCACAGATGGATCATTACATCATTGAGCAGCTCCGATGAGCCGTCAGAAGACGCCAAGGCTCAAGCAAGACAAGATGTACATCGTCAATCTCAAGTGGGATTCTAATAGCATCTCCAATAGATGATGTAAAATGGATGTAAAATTAACATCACCAAAAACCACCGACTACAACAGATGAGGTAAAAACTGCTGACTCTGAACTTAATCATTTAAACTGAAATTTCATCAGAATCTGAATGCTACTTTCAAAATCGAATGCAATGGTAGCAGAGAGGCACTTGACATGTAGTTTAGGAGGGCCTGCAGCTCATCTTCAACCTCGCAACCCTCGAGCCGCTAGCCACCACCGCCGAATCACTGCCCATCTCGCCGCCTCGAACAACTTCGCCACACCGCCGCCCTGCCAGCCTCTAGGCCCCGCCCCACCCTTCAACCCTAAGATAGATAGTGGAGTACCTCTCCCATGAGCCCTCATTCCCGCTCAAGTGGTGGTTCTTCCTTAACTCCCGTAGCCCCCCAACCCCGAAATTGATTGACCCAAAAGTCGATTCAACATCAAGTGTGGCTTTAATCGAGCAGAAAGAAAGACGAAGCGTAGGGGGAGAGCAACAAGAAGAACAAGGAAGCGAAGGATCGAGCGAGAGCCGAGCAACAGCAGCAGATCCGGCTGGGTATGGACGCCGCTGCCAAAGGGGCCTCGTGACCGGGGAGAGCCTCGTGGAGATGTCGCCGCGCGCCGGCTTGCAGGTAGCCGCTGCATGGGGGTGCGGGATGGAGCAACGCTGGCGCACGGAGGTCGAGTTAAGGAGAAGGTGCGATGGCGATGAGTGTACAACCTTTGGTGGCGCCGAGTAGGCCTCGGCCGCCCAAGGAGTCGCGTGAGGATGTTGTGGTTCCCGGTGGAGCAGGTTAAAGCGGGCTGCCGTGGGGTTGGAGCAGCCGCATAGACGAGGCGATCGCCTGAGCAGCTCCTTGGAGGTGGAGGACGGGCGGCTGAACCGGCGTGACAGCGAGATGGGACGACGGTCCTCATTCGGGAGGTGGACGAGGGACGCCGAGCCGTTAAGGTGGACGACGCCGTCGAGGGAAGAGGCTCCACCGGTAAGCGGCGGTGACATGGCGGATGGAGGAGGTGGGATTTCATGGCTGAGCGGAGAGGTTATGGCGGCCTGGGATTTGAATGGCGAAAAGGGGCGATGGGAAGGGGTCAAGAAGCATGACTTAGGGACGCTGCTTGTCCAAAATGTAGGTGTGTTACAAAAGTACCCCCAATCGATTTGAACTAGCGGCCCTTTTGGCTCAGGGGTTAGAAGGGGGATTCGGCGTGTCGGGATTTGGCAACCGGAGGGAGTTTTAGCGTGCGTTGTAATTTCGCGGGATAGCAAGGCGCGGGTTGTGAAGGCGCCAGTTTTGGGAGCACGATATCTGAATTTTCGGATAACAAGACGCGGGTTGAATTTTAGGACAAGCCTAACGTAGTAATATTGTACTTGGTAATGCACTAAATCAATTCGCACTTCCCTCAACCAAAAAGAAAACAAAAAAATAAAACTATTCACACCACACAAAGAGAGAGTCTTGCCCGTTTTACTATACAAATGCTATTCAAAGCTACTTCACCTTCCATCTATATAGGACCTAATGCGTTTTTCGATGCTAACTTTGACCAAATATTAGAGCAATGATATATGACATGCAACTTACACAAAAGCACACCGTTAACTTCGCTCATGAAAGGTTCTTTCAATGATATAATTTTCACATTGTGCATGTCATGTACTATTAATCTTGTCAATAGTCAAAAGCGGTCTTAAAAATCTCATTACGCCCTATATAGATGGAAGGAAGGAAATGAATCCATGTTATGTCCGATTAAATTTTTTTTTTGCTTGCTGTATAATGCATGTAACCTACTAATACCAACATTTTAGTGCATTCCAAATGTCTATACTACCGCTGCAATCCGAACTAAATTTGAATTCGCTTTCTATTTCAATAAGAATCTACAATCATGATTGTTGCTAACTTCAACCATCATTCGTGTATTACCTTAATAACACACCACATGATTGCTATAGAGATAGATATGAACTATGTGTACTACATGAACTCGAATTCTATTTTTTGAATACACTTGATGTTGATTCCAAATAATAGTACATTTGATGTACTAACTATATATTCATAATCTAAACCATGTTCCATATGTACACCGTGGTTTATCACACAAAGTATAGTGCCCCTCTCTACATTATGACAAGTATTTAGACCTGAGTTGCAAAAAAGCCACACATTAGCCCAAATTATAATCAATGTTCTACATTATGATATCTTCTTCAAGTATCCAGATCCACTTTTTTATAATGAATTATGATCTTTGTTCGCCTTTTACACCTTCACGATCCTATTCTATTTGTAGCTAGGTAGCGCTTAACTTTCTATCGTGCATGCACACGCCCGCCTCACACACACCCTTTAGCGTCCCCTCCATCACGCATCGTTCATTATTTCTCTTTAGGTCATCCACCAGCCAGTGTGTGTAGGCCCCGGCTCCTTCTTTTTCCTGCACACACCGGCCGATATACCTCTCTAGCCAAGTGTGCCTACAACAAACACATATATACTTCCCCTCTTCTCTTCTCACCGTCCATGCCCCCATATGTCCAATACGATTCCACGCAAGTGCACACTCCCGCCCCTCTTTTCATTAATCACATGCTCGCACACTCCTCCCCCCTCGACACGGTAGGCCTCTCGCACCACCCCCTAGCCACACCCTCTCCCCCTGTCTGCCTCTCCGGACCTTATTTCCTTCTAACACATGCAAGCGTGTATATGAACTGATCTCCCTACATATAGCCAGGTCGAGTATAATTCGTTTTCACCAAGCACCGATACACTTACCTCGCTAGTTATGTCTCTCCTTTTCTGGACACCTGAAGGTTGATCTTCCTATGTAGTTACGCATGCTTACCACAACCATATCTTCTCCCCTCATCATCCTTGAATACCTCCCACCTGACTCTCACACACACGTGCATAGACGAGCCAGACATCCCCCGCCTCTCTTGTTGATATTGCACTCCATACCCTCTGCTTGTCTAGCAGGCCTCTCCCACCATTTGTGAGACGCCACTCCACCACCAACCCTCCGACGCTCTACCTTTGTCTTTTCCCCAACCTTATTCCTCTGCTACACATATCCATGGATGTCGATCGATCTCCCTCAATACATAGCTAGGTCTCTCTCCATCTGTTGGGGATGTAACTACTGAATATAAACCGCCCTGGAGGGGCCGGTTTACCTCAGCCATAATTGGAGCCCACGAAGACCTCGTATGTGGCTATTCTTTGTAGAGCTTAGAGGCCCGGAGCCAGTGGGGCTAATTAGAGCCCATAATGGTAAAAACCGCCATAACCATGTAACTTTGTGTTGTAAGATAAGAGAAAGGAGAGACCGAGCCGGACACTTGTATGAGCCGGCCTCGGGACTTCTGTACACCGGCACGGACGTCAACCCGTATATAAGGGGACGATCCGCTGGCGGTTTGAGGACAGACAACAACAATTCGAGGCTTAGGCGGTTATTGCTCCCTAGTCGCCGAAATCACATCAATCCCATCACAAACTAGACGTAGGCTTTTACCTTCATCGAAGGGGCGAACTAGTATAAACTCTCGTGTCTTTGCGTCCGCTTTAACCCCCTCTAAGTTAACCTGTACGATGGCCCCGCGACTAAGTCCTTTCATGATGACATCTGCCGTGACAATTCCACGACAGTTGGCGCCCACCGTGGAGCTATCGCACGATGGTTTGATGATCTTAGAGGGCAAGTTCAAGGACTCGAAGTCTATGTTGTGGGCCGGATGACCAAGAGTCGTCATGACAAGCTCTACATCGACGTTGCAGCCCCTGGAGTCCCGAGGCCGGCTCGATTGAGTACGGTACCGGGTCCCTTTGGTGGCATACACGTGTTCATCGGCAAGATCGGTGAGCCGTGGCCTGGGCCGACATCCGCACCGACCTCGTCGAGCCAGCTCAGCGGGCGAAGAAGAAACCTGCCTCGCTAAACCGGGTCATTGCTGTGCGTGCTTTCGTGGGAGTCATCCACGGAGGAGACTATGAGGGCGGATCAGCATCTGGTGGCGAAACCGTTGTCTACTCGATGACGCAGTGGTCTACCGGGAAACCGAGTCTCTGCCATACACCTGCAAGATGGCCAGATCGGGGCTGTTCCGACGATGAGAGTATTCCGACCTTTGATCTGCCCAACCGGGTTGGAATATTCATGGCGGTACACAAGCGGCGCTTCACTCTTCGGACCTTGCGCTCGATGGTCGCCCGGTTCAACAACGGCGATGATTACATGCGCGCCCGCCGCTCAAGTTTTATCGTAACTATTTGATGCAATCCGGCTGTGCTCATGGCGGAGGGCTAACCCGGCAGATCAAGACCTGCATAATGCGGAGATTGCAAAAGGTGAAGGAACAAATCACTCAGCTAAAGCGGATTCCGCAGCCGCAGACGTTAGGATGGCGGCAGAACGGGCGCTTTGGATGCGCTAGCTTATAGGCTCATGCTTGGATCGTTGACTGCCGCATGAAGTCATGAAAAGAAAGTACAGATCCCGCTTGCCCTCTCGCTGAGGGAAGAGACCTCTTCAACACCCCAGGAGCAGGGACCAGTAATCCGCCGCCAGCGGTGAACCGGGCGGAAGCACCTGGGACGGGTGCGCCGATTCAGCCCCATGTGATAGATCTGCCTCGCCATCATGCCGGCGCGCCTCAAACTGCGCAAACACCTCCAGGTCACTACTCCAACCCGATGGATAACCTTGTTGCGGCTACAGCGGCTTGCGGTTGGAGGCGCATTCCAATCGGCGATTCACCACAAAGCGTAGAAACACGCCGGTCAAAGAGCTCCTTAGGACGGCTCTCTGGTCCAACAGAAGCGTATTCATATAGCCGGATCGGATCCACTCCACCCCCGCCCAAGCCGGAGCTATAGCGAACGCAGATGAACCGGCCGTGTCAAGTAATGTCGCGCCAGCGGTGCACCTCAAGGCAACAACCCGGCGGGTGGTTTAAACGCTCAAGAGGTGGTGGACCGGCCAGGCACGTAAGGGAGGCCGAGTTAGCAAAGACAAAGATGAGGATCGTCATTTCGCCCGGGTTCGACCAGACCATCTTCGAGCACAGGGTTACATCCGCTCTTTAGGGGTGCCTTGCCTCATCCCCGCTTTACGCAATGTACGCTTGCCCAAAGACTTCAAGGCCACGCAAGGTGCCCAATTATACCACCGATCCGCTCGAGGCGTGGATAGAAAGCTATGAGATGGCCATGGAGATGCTGGATGTGGATGAAGCTGCGTGCAAAGTATTTCACCATGATGCTTGAAGGCACGGCCTGCATTTGGTTGAAAACTTGCTACCCAATTCCATCGGGCTCATGGGCCCAAATATGGACCCGGTTCATTCAAAATTTCAAAGACACTGTAAGCAGCCCATGTCTGTGGTGGACTTGGCTTGCATGTCCAGCAGAGGGAGAATCCACAACCCGTTGGAGTACGCCTGCGTTCGTAAGTTTTACATTCTTCGCACTGGATCAACACTAATTGCCGCGATCTTAACCCTAGAAGGCAACCGCCGGTTCAAACCTTTAAAATTGAAGTCGGGTCGCATGAAGCGCTTTTTGCAATGACATGGGCACTCTCATGGGCTTTTAGTGAAGTATGCCGATTCCGAGTAGTACCAAGGATCCCGAGTCCGAGGAGGATGATGAAACGAGGAAGGAAAACAGGTAATAAAGAACTCCAGAGGCCAAAGAAGATCACTCTCTAAGGGTAATGGAGGAAACAAGCGAAGGCGAATGGTAACATGGGCTTCAGAGCCAACACCAACGCAGCAGGACAAGGGTCATCAGCCGCAAGGGTAAACATCCGAACCGAGGTGGTGCGCCCTAATCACAATCCGGACCGTTGAATTATCTGTTAAATCAACCCCGTCTGGCATGGGACGAAGGAGGCGCTTGAGAAACCACCTCTCGAAGGATTGTTACATTATGCAGGAGTTCAAAAGTTCTAATGCTTTCCGGTATGATCAAGGGCCCGCCAGCGGTTCAGGGTCCGGCCCGGATTACGGTGGAGGAAACTCCGGTCCAGGTTTAACGGTAATCCCAAGCAAGCGGCGTAACAATCGTAACAATCGTAACAACCAAGGTGGTTACAATCAGCCACAGCAGCGATCGGGTTATAAAGCAATCCGGGCGCTTGAATGGTGGACAATATCACGCCTTTCACCACTAGCTTGGACAAGCGAGACCGAAACTTCAAGCGGGCAATAACGTTGTTGAACCGCCGCAAGCCGCATTACCACGCCGGTCGAGCAGCCTATTGTGTGGAGTAGAGAGGATCATCCTCCCCGGTTGACAATCCGTCGGTCAGCTAGCCCTAGTGGTGGCGCCTCATGTGGGAGGATACAAGTTCACCAAGGTGCCGATGGATCGGAGGAAGCAGCATCAACATCCTCGTATTATGAGACCTTCCGTCAGTATGGGGATTAACAGATAAACATCTCAAGCCGCCCAATACAAAGGTTTCATGGTGTGGTGCCCGCAAGTCAAGATATCCGGTTGGTAAAATAGCTCGAGGTGGCCTTTGGGGATGAAACATGACTCGCATCCGAAACATTAACATTTGAAGTGGTGAAAATTCAGCCCTTACCACGCCTGCTTTGGCGGCTTCAATATGCCAAGTTCATGGCGCGACCTTGTTATGTCTATTTGCAGCTGAAAATGCCGGGTCACAAAGGGACGATAACGGTTCATGGGAGCCGCAAGATCGCTTTAGAGTGTGAGGAAGGTGATGCGGCTTACGCAGAGTCGGTTTGTGCCAATCAAGAGCTAAAGTACTATAAAGATAATGTTGATCCCATGATATGACCCCGCTGAAAAGGCCAACTACAGAGCACGATCCGGATCCAAGTTTAAATCAAGCGGTACAGACTAAACTTGTTGCCGACTTTTGTGCCCGTGATTCGTCCAAGCAGTTCATCATCGCTAACTTGGATCCTAAATAGGAAAGCGCACTCATCGAAGTTCATCCGTGAGAATCGGGACATTTTTGCATGGAAGCCTTCGACATGCCGGTGTACCGAGGAAGTCATTGAGCACACCCTTAATGTTGATCCTAAGTACAAACCAAGAAAGCAGGCTTCTTCGCGGTTTAACGAGGAAAGGCGCAAGGCCATTGGAGAGGAGGTTGCCGTGCTCTTAGCAAAGCAGGTTTTATCGTTGAAGTTTTCCATCCGCAGGTGGCTTGCTAATCCGTGTTGGTCCTTAAGAAAACGGCACTTGGCGCATGTGTGGATTACACAGATCTTAACAAGGCTTGTCCAAAGATCCTTTCGCCCTCCCGCATTGACCAGATTATTGATGCTACGGCGAGTTGTGAGCGCTTTGAGCTTTTGGATGCATATTCGGATATCATCGGATCAAAATGGCGATTATGACCAGGAGAAGACAAGCGTTTATCACTCCCTTTGGAGCCTTCTGCTATGTGTCTATGCCTTTTGAGCTCAAGAGAAGCGCCTAAGCGACTTATCGCTAAATACCAGATGTAATTGCTTGCACGAACAGATCGGCCGTAACGCGTGCATGCTTATGTGGATGATATTGTGGTTAAATCAAGGAAGAAGGAAACACCGATTGAGGATCCGAAGAAACCTTTGACAACTTATGTGTACAAGATGATGCTTAACCTACCAAATGTGTTTTCGGTGTTCCAAAGGCAAGTTATTGGGTTTTCTTGTGTCCAACAGGGGATTGAAGCTAATCCGGAGAAAATTACGGCTATCACCTCCTTGGCTAAGCCAAAGTGTATTAATGATGTCCGGCGTTTACGGGTCGGATTGATTGCTGCGCTAAGCCGGTTTATCGTACCGCCTGAGAGAAGGCCATTCCTTTGTACCGAATCTTTGAAGAAGACGGATCCGTTTGTCTGGAGTTCAGCCGCCGATGAAGCATTGGAGGATTTGAAGCGGCAATTGGCCAACCCGCCTATTCTCGCCATTCCCATTGACAAAGAGCCGCTTCTGCTATATGTTGCTGCTAATGCCAGGGCAGTTAGCGTAGCCATTGTGGTAGAGCGGAAGGAGACAGGGAAGGAGCATCCAGTTCAACGTCTGGTTTATTATATCAGCGAGGTGCTCATTGAGTCCAAGCAGAGATATCCGCATTGGCGTAAGCTGGTGTATGGAGTTTTTATGGCAATGAAGCCGGGCAATATTTTCAAGGGCATCCCATCCACGGTGGTCAGCTCGGCTCCCTTTGGGTGATATCATACGTAACCGGAAGCGATCGCCGGATTGCTAAGTGGGCTATAGAGCTTGGGCCGCACGGTTTAAGGTATGTGCCTCGACGACGTGATAAAATCCTGCACTTGTGGATTTCATTAATGATTGGACGGAGTTACAAGCGCACCAAGAAAAGCCGGATCATACCTATTGGACCATCCACTTTAATCTGTCCAGTGCTTGAGGGCTCGGGGTCGAGTCGTGTTAACTTCGCCACGAGGTGAAAAGTTTTGTTACGCCCTCCGCTTAATGTTCCTTTGTACTAACAATGCAAATGAGTATGAAGCATTGCTCCATGGTCTTCGGATGCCTAAGGAGATGAATCTAAGCCGGTTAAGTGCTTCGTGGACCTCGGACTTGGTGGCCCAGCAAGTGTCGGTGCACTTGGGATTCCAAAGACCCACTCATGGCTGCATATCGCCTGGAGGTGGATGTTGTTGCAGTGTCATTTTAAAGGCTATCGTGTGGACCATGTGGATCGTCGGAAGAACGAAGCGGCGAGACGCTTTAAGCCGGTTCGGCTCTCAACGCAAAACCGTCCCGCCTAATGTCTTCCTTGATGTATCGCACAACCCGTCAGTCAAGCTTTCCCGATGAAGTAGATTTGGCTATTCTCGATCCGAACTCGGTTGGTGGCAGCCTTGCATGTCATTCTAGATTGGACGCCCCTTATTTGGGCGCATATGAGCCAAGCGAAGTTACCGTGAAGATGAGACGCTGGCCGGCTGTATAGTTCGGGCGGTCCTAAGTCTATGACCATTGTTAATGGCGAAGTTGCATCATTGCGGTGTGTCGTATGCTTCAGCTGTGTGTCCCCGAGGAAGTGCAGTGAAATATTGGCGTGAGATCCACGAAGGGGATCGTGGGTCATCACGCCGGTTCAAAAATCCTTGGTGGCTAAGGCGTTCCGCCATGGTTTTTATTGGTTGACCGCCCATGCCGATGCGGAAGATCCGGGTCAGCGATGTGATGGTTGCCAAAAGTTTTCTAGATCGTGCTCCATATACCGCCCAAGAATTGAGGATGATTCCAATTACTTGGCCGCTTATGACTTGGGGATGGACATGGTGGGACCTTTTAAAAGGTCCAAGGACAAGAAAGACACACCCTTGGTAGCGATCGACAAATTTACAAAGTGGGTCGAGGCAGCCTCATAGCAAGTGTGATGCGCCACGGGTGGTTCAGTTCATCAAAAGGGTGATCTTCCGTTTGGGTTTCCACACGGCATCATCACGCAGATAATGGTACCAATTTGTCCAAAGGTGCCATGAAGGAGTTTTGTGAACATGAGCACATCCGCTTGACAGCGTTTCTTGAAGAGCTCACCCGCAGCCCAATGGTCAAGCTTAATCCAGCTAATCAGAGATCCCGAGGTATCAAGCCCCGCTTATGGTCCCTTTACAAGAGGACGCCGGCTGTTGGGTAGAAGAGCTACCATCTGTAAGTTATGGAGTATAAATACTACCCCTACGCAGATCCACTGGATACACACCGCTTCTTTATGGTCTATGGAGCGGAGGCGGTCCTCCCAGCCGATATCCGGCTATGACTCACCTCATGTGGCAGCCTATGTTGAGGCAGATAACGAGGCAAAGCACGGCAGGACGCTGGATCGATCGATGAAGAACGAGATATGGCGGCTGCTCGCTTGCCGTATTTACCAGCCAGGATCTTCGTCGGTATCACAACACGGGTCGAATCTTTCACCTTTCAAGTAGGAGACTTGGTGCTTCGCTCATTCAAGACCGTACAGATATGCACAAGCTATCCCCACCTTGGGAAGGGCTCTTTTGTGGTCAAGAAGAATCGCACAACGGGTCATACTATCTGATTGATGTTCGAGAGCATAAAGACTCACGCATGCCGTAGAAGAGAGAGACCAACAAAGCCGTGGGAACATAGCTCATCTTGACCTTATTATACCCGAGCCATCGGCTCTCCTTATGTACATATTATGACAATGTATATATTATGAATAAAGGTAATAAATCTGAGACTCTGCTAAAGCGTGGTATACGTTCTGTAAAGATCCAGCTTGGGTACATGGAGTTGTTGTATTAAAACGGCCTCGGTTTACCCCTTGAGCTTGCTCTTCGTGCTTTAGATGTCATTTGGGGGCTTGGTCATGTCCGAACCAATGCAACACCTTTTGATAGGCGAAAGCCACTCAGATCACTTGGGGGACATGGTCAAGTCTGAACCGATCACGCCTCTTGGTCAAGCTAAGGTCATAGAGTCACTTGGGGGCTTGGTCGAACCCAACCATTGCCACGCCACTTGATCGGCATAATGCCACGGTTTCAGTTGGGGACCTGGCTGACTTGAACCATAGCTACACCTTATTGGGAGCTTGGTCGTGTCCCACCATGGTAACGCCATCCGATCGGCTCAAGAAAGCCTCTCTTTTCGCAAACGGTTTTATCATTGCCTTTGCTTCCGTATTTTTTCATAACTATTATTAAAATCAGTTCAACCAGTCCATTGACGGAATTCGGTTTATTTTTAATCCGGAGATAACTCTTCCGGTTTGATTTTTCCCTGTTAAACGTCCCATTATGGAGTAACAGGGGCTTAATATGACCGGCATGGTTTACAGTAAATCGGCATTCTAAACACAGAGTCATTGTCTCCTTTGATTCGGTAATGGTTTATTCAACCTCCGCTTAAGGTTGGCTCACCAACTGCATGCCCGACGCCAAGTGTATTTTTGTATCACAAAAATTTTGATCATATACCTCAATATTTCCTTACATATACATATGAGCGCCACAAGCGGTGGCGGGCGACACAAGCCGCCGTGGCTGTTTAAGAATTTGTGATTGCAGGCAATATAGACTGAAGGTTTCGATTATTCAATCAAAATATCGCACCTCTCTTGCGAAGGTTGCGCATCAAGGCATAAAGGCATATTCAAAACAAAGGTGCTGGCTATTCTATTACAAGGCCTTCAGAGGCCCAACATTTCGAATGGCGTTATGACTAGCAGCTTATGATGCATCAACCGGCTTGACGGATTAAGCTTCCTCGCCGGGTTGACGTGAAGAAGATGGGTCGTCTGGCGTCGGTTCAGCTTCTTCCTCTTCATCACCCAATGGCCGGAAGTCATTGGTGGACCAGTCAATCCCGTTTAGTGCCTGAAAGACAGCCTCTTCACTTATAAGCTCAGCCGGATCAACGTCAGGGGCATAAGTGTGCTTACGGATTGGAGGAACAAGGTTACGCACTTCCGGAAATGACAAATTCCACCCGCTTGTTGTTTGCATCATAGAAAGAGCGGTAAACCGCCAGTTGGCTTCGCCGATTGACTTGCCAGAGGGCGATCTCCTTTGTTATCCGTTTGAGGGCGCTATTATCAAAGGCTTCGCCATTTTCTTGAGCTGGGAAGCCCTTGGCTATGTCACCGGATCAAGGTCCGCTATCCACGCTTTAGCGCGAGTTAGAGCCAATAAAGTGCCAGCCCGGGCAGGCGGATCGTTTCAACTCTTCAAGTTGTGCGGAATCATGGATAGCCGGTCCAACAGATCTTTGATCAAGGACGGAGCTGTGTTATCATACGACGAGCGCATATGACTCGGCTGAGTGCCGGTATACAGCTGCTCAATCACCGTGTATGCAGCCTTCAGCTTCTTCCGCATATCAGAGCCCAGATGAGCAATACGCTTCCCTATACCGGTTTAAGACAGCTCAGGTTAAACCGGCGGAAATATCAAAACGGAATGGTAATCAGTGAAAAATCTCTTACCAAAGATCGCAGAAGTCATGGCTTTAATTTGGCGCTTTAGTCCGGTGAGCTCGTCTGTCACCGGTTTAAGAGCCGCTCAAAGATCTTCCGCCTGCTTTTAGCAAAACCAGTCTTCTCGGTGTCCCAGTTGGCCTGCTCGGATTTATACCACTCCTTGAGCTGCTCCATGGTGGTCAAGGCGGTTTTCAATTCATCCTTGGCCTTGGTGGCTTCTGCTTGTTGAGTCTTCAGATTGGCATGAAGGTCCTTGAGTTGTACGGTTTCCTGGTATATCTCACTCTGATAAAAAATGGATCACGTTAGATGTTTTCATTATGAAGTCCCAAGCTCAATATGTATTCAACTTGGCACTTGGGGCTAATGGCTAATTGATCTCATCTTGCTATGGCGATACAAGTTACGGTCCCGGCTTAACTGTGCTAAGCTGAAACGGCCCTTGGGGGGCTACAAAGATCAAGTTTGAGACGTATGAGTTTTATATTAAGTCCCGGTTTAACTATGCTAAGTTGAACCGCCCTTGGGGGCTACTACACAACAAAAGTACAAGAGAGGCATAACTCCTTACCTCATAGCGTTCCTTCATACGATTCACGGTGCATCGCTTCAAGTCACGACTTGTGTAGAGTCGGTTCAGAAGCCGGAGTGAAGTTCTTAGGCAGAAGAAGTTGTCATAAGGCGACGATCAGTTTTTCCCTTCTCTTTTACTCATGGCAAAGAGACTTTTCCTTGGCAGCGTGTTTTGATAAAGTGACCGGATTGCCGTGGGCGGTATAAGCGGTGCCCGAATGCCACGACATCATCATCTTTGGCCGGGCTGGCCGGATTGGCATTCTTCCTTGGGCTTGGTGTTTTCATACCCGGGCTCGGTTCAGCAATCGCAACTCGTTCCGCCGCAGACTCGGTGGAGCAGATGTGAGGTTTCCACTTGGGCATTCGGTTCAACCTCTGGCGGATTAGCATTGTCGCCT
The DNA here is from genome assembly GCA_021605145.1 of Aegilops bicornis. Lineage (NCBI taxonomy): Eukaryota > Viridiplantae > Streptophyta > Magnoliopsida > Poales > Poaceae > Aegilops > Aegilops bicornis. Next base: position 464,506,293 of record CM038671.1, read on the forward strand.
TGGTTCAACCCGCGTAACTGTTTTTAGCAACTTCAGGGCTTTTTCGCCATGGTGCTCGAGTCTTCTCCTGATCAACATCCACGGTAGGGTCAAGGGTTTTCGCCTTCTTAAGCGAGCCTTGGTGCTGCAATATTCAGAGTTAGAGTATGATAAACCAACAAATGCGAAGAAAGCAAAAGAGTATTATGCTTACCCCGCAACAACTTTAAGAGGAGGCGGTTGAGTGGTTGATGATTCGCCAGATGAGTTGGAAGAGGCCTCGATAATTCGGATCGATTTGATTGAGAGGACATCGGAAGAGACCTTTCAAAGGATAACGCTTTCCGGAGAACAAATCACCTCTGGACGACGCTTCCGGGTTGGGGTGTCGTAAACCGGACGATGTAATTTGTTGACCGCCGTGCCGGGTCAGATGGGCGCTCTTCAGCCGCCGTGTCTTCAAAGAAAGGTTCGATTCAAATGAGCACGGAGTGAGATTTTTCACTTTCGAAGCTGCGGCGCGAATTCTTTTAACCGCACAAGATCGATTCGAAGAAAGAAGGATTACCTCAACAGATCGGCATGATCGGCTTCGACATCATCCCGGGAATTGTAGCATCATCAATAGGATGAAGGATAAAAGGGACAAAGTAAATCAAGCTTTACCTCAGCTTCTCGAATCTTCTTCTTCCGACGGATCGAAGACCAGCGGTTTTCCTCTTACCAGCTTTCTTGGTGGTCTTGGACTTTACACGAGGAACCCGGGCAGGTTTGGTTCGTTTCCAGAAGGAGCCGTTAGCCTGAGAAGTAACAAGGATTAATATGTATCAATAAGGCATTAATATCAGAAGAGCGATGAGCGGAGCCTTACCACAGGCGGTTTGTTGGAAACACAGAACGGGGCCAACCCGGTTTGGCTGCAGACGGAGATCGGTTCTTCGAGCATCTTCTTCACTGTCTCAGTGATTTCAAGCTCAGTTATTGGTAGCTCGTGACGCCTTTTGAGGGTCTTTGACGATACCAAAGGTATTCGCGGCATCAATCCGGGCGGCGGCTTAATGGCAAGACGCCCCAAGAAACCCAACATCGAACAAGGTCAATACAAGTTAAGCCATTGGCCATTAGAGTCCGGAGTTTGATAATTTGAGGCGCAAAATTCTTCCGCTCGCGGCGGTCAAGCGTAAAGGCAATGGGTGATGGTTGCTAAGCCGGTGAGGGCGGTAGCACTCGGGCAAGGGTTCTCGCTGTTAGAGCGGTATTCGGCAATAGAACCAGGTTTGGTTCCAATCTTCGGATGGCTATGGTGTTTTGCGTGAGGAAAGTCTACTTCCTTCCTTTTACGGATTGAAACGCCACCAGCCCGTGTTAGGACCATCCGAAACTCCGTCTGGCAGTTCAAATGAAAGAAATCTCGGAACAGCTCCACGCAGATGGTTCTTCTTGAAGATAGACTTCACGTAAAACTTGAAATTGCATATATTGGACACAGAAGTTCGGACCAATATCTTGTAGATGGAGTTGGAAACTCATGAGGACATCCCGAAGAATTTTGATCCGGCGGCTGAATCCTCGGTCTAAGTGTTGCATAAATACAATTACTTCTCCTTCTTGAGGTTCAGAGGGCATTCGCATCCGGAACACGCCAATGAAGGACATTTTGGAGGCTAAAGCGCCCGGTGGTGACATATCCATTGAGTTGCGCCTCGATAATCTTGGACCGGACCCAATTGCAAGCTGAGAATTGTTTGGCCATTCTGGAAGAACAAACTGCGAAAGGAAAAGTAAAAACCGTTCACCGTTAATCTTGATTCGAACATATTATACAATGCTAAACCGGCAATTTGGCATTCAGTTCCAATTTCCGGTTTCACTGAGGACTAATGGAGTATGGCGGATTAGCTATCAAAAAATTAAACCGACCTTAGGAGGAAGGGACAGAACTGGAAAATCTACTAAGTGTGGACAGAAACAGGTTTCACACATGAATGGAGTTAATTTGGATCTACCGAAGATTCAGTAAGGAAAAATTTCTGCGATCCATGCAAGCCTTATAAAGGCAGGGAAGTTCGTATGCGTTCTATCAAGAGGTCTAAACAAAAAGAAAGATGTGCAAAGTGCTAAACCGAAGGCGTAGCAAGCTTACTACACGAGGATATATATGCTACGGTTGGATTAAAAAGCCATGGCGGAAGCAGGTATGAAGAGACTAGGATGAACACCTATGAACGCATTTATATGAACAGGAGCCTTAAGATGCAGATCCTAGGGTATGAGGAGGAGCCTTACCCGATGCATGTAACAGCGGAGGAGTGCCGAGAGTCTCCGGGTACAACCAGGTTGATGCAGCCAACGACGCGGCGTTAGGAGGTCGGAGGCGGCCACGCGAGCTTCAGAGCTGGAGCGTCATGAGGAAGAAGGAAGCGGAAGGAGGAAGAAGAGAAAGGGCCTTCCGGTCTATTTATAATGAGACGGAGTAATTGACAAGCGCGAGAATCGAGGAGCTGAAAGCGCGCAGACGCTGCGCAATGGTCACCTCGATTTCCGGATAGTATTAAATGAAGGGAATCTTATTGTTTGGGCTTCTTTAATAAAGATGACGTCAAGATGCTCTGTCAGCCGTGGCTCTGGAGGATGACGCCACGGCGGTTTAAGCAGATGGCGGTTTACTGAAATATGAAGGAAGATATTGAGTTGCCTAAGATGTTGAAGATTAACACGACAGGTTCAAGTCAATACTGGGCCTAATGTTGGGGATGTAACCATCGAATATAAACCGCCTGGAGGGGCCGGTTTACCCTCACCATAATTGGAGCCCACGAAGACTCGTAAGGTGGCTATTCTTGTCAGAGCTTAGAGGCCCGGAGCCCGAGGCGGAATTAGGGCCCATAATGAGTAAAACCGCCATAACCATGTAACTTGTGTTGTAAGGTAAGAGAAAGGAGAGACCGAGCCGGACACTTGTATGAGCCGACCTCGGGACTCAGAGACCGGCCGGACGTCAACCCGTGTATATAAGGGGACCGACCCATGGCAGCGGTTTGAGGACGAACAACAACAATTCGAGGCTTAAGCGGCTATTGCTCCCTAGTCGCCAAATCACATCAATCCCATCACAAACTAGACGTAGGCTTTTACCTTCATCGAAGGGGCCGAACTAGTATAAACTCTCGTGTCTTTGCGTCCGCTTTAACCCCTCTAAGTTAACCCGTACGATGGCCCCGCGACTAAGTCCTTTCATGAGGACATCTGCCGTGACAATTCCACGACACCATCCCCACACATATACTAGTCGACCGGTCTCTACCCCCCCCCCCCCCACCCCACACACACACACCGATAGTCGAACGTTGTAGGTAGGTATCAATGCCACGGAGAAGAACTGCACCTCTGCCCTCTCAAATTCCAGTAGGCCAGCCGCCCTGTATCTTTAACGTGGGCAAACACAAATACGATGGCACTCTTTATCGATCGCGTAGCCACACACTTCATCCCTGTTTTCAATTCTATCGATATCTCATGTCCATGACTCGCTTTCACACACATTGCATAATGTTACGCTTTTTCTAATTGAGATATCATCAACACATTGCCTCTGTTTCGCACAAACCATCTCTCACACCCACCCACTGCGTGCATTACTCGCACCTAAAGAAGAAGTGCACGCAGACGACGCGTACTCACGCCGCTGTTCTCGGCCACACCCAGCAAGGGCATACGGTGGAGTTCATTTCAGACGAAAGTTAGCCCACGTGATAATTTGACACGTGTAGCGGTTGTTTACTCGAAGGAGGGTCGGGTACCACGCCTAGAATACAAAACGATTGCCGTGGGGAAAACAGAAAAATGGGTTTGTCTCTCGTCCACACCATCTCACACAAGGTCGCCGTGGCCTCTCTCTCTCAGCGTTGGTCGGTGATCCAAGCCGCATCCGTCTGGCGTGAAAGGGAGGATGTGCATCGCCTCCGAACTCGATGGCATTGAGGCAGCTCGTCCCGATCTGTGGTATCCACCGTTTCTCTCGACCAAGCTCGGCGCATGTAGGGCCTTCGCCACTTGCTCGCTGCCGCAAAGATGGGCAGATCCCGCCACAATACGCCCTCCTAGTAACATCCCGACCCTCGTGTACAGCTTCCTCCGCCTTGCTCCACCGCCCATCTTCCCACGTTCTGTCGCATGTGGATCTTCTTTAGTTGTTTGCTTAAATCGTATCTTGGTCGGGCGTACTTTCCATCTTGCAATCTCGTCCTCAAACCATTTTTGATAAACCACCATGTGCTATCTTTCCCTTTTTACATGGAACATGCTTCTTTTTGTCGGCGTATGTGTCTTCAACTTCGTGTTATTGGGCAGTAATTGTTTCCTTTCGACCTCCTTTTTGCAAACAGGGCTATCCATTTTCACCTTGTTGTTATTATGATTTTTGGTGAACTGCACAAAATCACTTCTTTCTCAAGAGTGTTTTTGTGCAGTTCCTTAAAATGTCACACGGGCAACATTTTACATTTCGTGGACTGGAAAGGGAGATTGGTTTTGCTATCCTCCTCATCCAACTCCATGCCTAATCTTTCTCCAACAAGAAGTTAGTCCTAAAGACAGATCGTGAGAGGTGATCGGCTTCTATTTATGTGTGTTATGTTTCATCATCTAGTTCCACTATTATTGTAATCATTAACCGACCGGGATATCTTTGCAATGTGGGATGGTCCGCTCGATTTTTAGTGGAGCTGCACAAAATGATCGGATTGTGGTGTCCTTCATACACCTCTTTTTGGCCACAGAGTTGGGTGAAACTATTGCCAAGCAATGAACACTTGTGCCAGAAATGGAGCCATGCCTACTGAACAACATCGATCAATTATATATTTTTTCTTTTATTTGTACACCTTATCACAACTTTGTCTTCGCCATTGGTGATGTGAATATTACACGTGATCTGCGAACCATTGAGATGCATTAGCCATGGTAGTTTCATTTTGTATTTGATGGAATATTATGTAACGAGATAATCTCGAGGCAAGCACACATGAATCCCAAGTTGAAACCTTTTTTTCCTCACAGGGAACCAAGTTTAAACCTTCATAGCATCACACAAGTACAATTTCATCAAAATTATGCGTACATATAAACAAATCTGAAGGATTGATAGCAATGCCGAAACAATTCAACTTTGTTTCGCCGAGCATGTTGGACATCCTTCATCCGCCTCCACCTTGCCATGCAGCAATATTGAGTGCACAACACAACTTCAGTGGAAAGATTCACCCCGATTCGTTCTTGTACGCATACAAGAGTAATGACTAGTGAGCGGGATCAAATCATAGAGCCCCACCTTCGCCATGCACAAAGAAGTTGCTCGGACGTATGTCCATCATTACTTTGTTCCTTGAATCCGCTGGTACTCCCATATTCCCACAGTAATAAGTTGCTCGGGCGAATCAACCATCACTATATCCGCTCACGTGTGATGACCACAGGAGCTATCCATTCAGATTGCATGTTAAAAAAATAAAGGTCGATAACTAATGAGGCAAACTTTCAAAAATTAACTTATGCGGCACCTCGGGCCAACGCGGCCAGATCACATTTTGCACGAAATTACACCATGTTTCGCTGACATGTGGTCCCATTCCAACATATCGCTGAGACTGACGATGAGTAGTAGGAGTATTTCGAACCGACGCGTGTAGGTCGGGCGCCCTTCGTGAACTGTAAGTAAACTGGCAACCGCCAAGAATCATTCACCGACTCTTCGCCTTTCCCTCTCGATTTGGAAATGTTGTCGACGCGCTCTTCCTCTCCCTCCTCCATAATTGTACGTGCATTGCAACAGCAGTTTATCGGATGAGGCCAATCAACAATAGTACTCGTTCCTAAATGTAAGTCTTTGTAGAGATTTCACTATGAACCATATACTCGGATGTATATAGATGCATATTAAGTGTAGATTCATTCATTTTGCTCTTGTATATAGTCCACCTGGTGAAATCTCTACAAAGACTTATATTTAGGAACGGGGGAAGTAGTACACTATTTGTACTAGTTTCACATGCTTCGCGCGTCGTGCGGGTGTTTTTATTGTAGCCATATTGTACTCCCTCCTTTTCGGTTTATAAGGCTAAATTTAAAAATCTCACCAACCAAGGGAGATGGTGAGTGGTGGAATACTTTTTGTAGTTTGCAAAATCACCCAATTAATGCTCTTGTTTTCCACAAAAAAGTATGTTTACCAATGCATTAACTACAATGCATGCATGCATGCATAAATTACATGCATTGGTCAATTTTTTCTTAATACTTGCATGCAATGATTTAATGCACCTTCGAATCTGAACATGTGATGGGAAACAACCAAATTGAGCCTTATAAAATGGAAAAACTAAAATTTTGAGATAAGCCCTATAAACCTGAAAGGAGGGAGTACTACGTAACCAGCACCTCGAATCCTCGATACTAGTACTATATTAGTAAGTAGTACTCCCTCCTTTCCAGTTTATAGGGCTCAATTCAAAAATCTCACCAACCAAGGTAGATGGTGAGTGGTGGAATACTTTTTGTAGTTTGCAAAACCATCCAACTAATGCTCTTGTTTTCCTCAAAAAATTATGTTTACCAATGCATTAATTACAATGCATGCATACATAAAGTACATGCATTGGTCAATTTTCTCTTAATACTTGCATGTAATGATTTAATGCACCTTGGAATCTGAACATGTGATGGGGAACAACCAAATTGAGCCTTATAAAATGGAAAAACTAAAATTTTAAGATAAGCCTTATAAACCAGAAAGGAGGGATCAGGAGTAGTAGGGTGGCATGGGCCAGAACAAGCATTCACGTCCAGGAGTACGGCACCCGCCACCAGCACGACTTCCATCTAACACCATATTTCTTGTAGTCCGTGCAGCAGAGCAATCTCTTCAACCTCATCGCTTTCTCTAATCCAGCCATCACGCATGCACAAGTGAGGTGGGGCTTTGCCGATAGTCGGTTTCCTCAACTGCGGTCCCACTTGTAAGGCCAACTCCAACCCTCTATCAATATATGCATGTACTCTTCTTCCCAATACAAAAACATGCATCCATTCTACTCCCTCCAGATTGCACAATACATGCCTTCTATTTGTCAAAATATATATGTATCTAGACATGTTTTAGTATATAGGTACATCCATTTTTGGACAAATGGAAGTCAGGTATTTTGAGACGGAGGAGTACACAATAAATTTTTTAAGTTAGCACAACTAGTCTAATCCGAGAGCACAACCGAAGATTTGGTCGGATTCTTCCTCCTTTGCCGAAAACCGTGGGACATCCAACATCCGTGTCGTGTCATGAAAGAAAATAGAGTGGTAGTTGAAGCCAATTAGGATGTGCATCTTAGGTTAAGCGTAAATAGAATCTTACTACTCTTGAGTAACTCCAAAAGCGGCCATGAAGATCTTTATTGGATTTTTTTCATCACCGGCCGCGTCGAGGTGAAAGATGTGCGGTGTTCGGTGGAGTCCTCTTGCGTTTTCAACGACATGTGGGGGTCGCATGTGAGCAAGCAGGACGATGGGCTCATGGCGTCCCGGCTGGCCGAGAAGAGAGATAGAGGAGGGCCGAGCACGACCGCAGGAAATTTGTTCTACGTGAACTGGTACACCTTGATATTACGTGTGTGGTTGTTTCTAGAATAAAAAAAGGAGGTACCCCTACTTATGTTACTCCACTACGCCTAGCCTAAGGTTAGTAGGTGACCTTGCACTTGGCTCTTACGCCTCTTCCGGAAGTCGATGGTTCTACAAAGAGTGCTTCGGCAATCGACACCAAATGAACTTCTGCACGTCCACCGCTTGTAAGCAAAAAGTTTCTCCTGAGCTTTGACCGCGCACGCGCCGGGCGTTAGGGAGAAGGCGTAATCAAGCTTCTCGTCATTCTGCGAGTTGACAGGACACATCAAAGTTATTTACTAGTAGTGCGTACTCTCTCCAAAAAAGGGCTGACCATGTCATTGCTACCATCCCGTGCTCCGTCATTGAGTACGTGCACTATTCACGCGCCATCAAGGAGAAAAATTATTAGTAGGTGCCATCGGCGCACGACTCACTTACGAAAAAAGGGTTTCCCCGCTTCCACCTGCATCGACTCACTTATGCACCGCTTATCCTCGATTATCTCCATTTTCTTGCATGACATGTGCACCTTGATGCTAGATGTCTCTGGCGTGTTGGGAAAAGGATGAACAAAGCTCACGTGAAAGAAAAGAGTTGAAGAGCATAGATTCCCCACGACCGAGGAGGAGGAGCAAGGAACCTCATGCGGTGGAGCGCCCTGCAAAGGAACCTTGCGCGTTTCTGCTTTTTGTCATTTCACCTATAAACAACTAAAAGAACATGAACTTTTAAACTAACCACTAGAAAGCGGTACATCGGGATGCTAAGTTGAAGATGTTTTATACTCCTCCGTTCCAAAATATAAGTCTTTTTAGATATTTCAATAAGGGACTACATACGAAACAAAATGAGTGAATCTACACTCTAAAATATGTGTACATACATCTGTATGTTGTAGTCTATTTGAAATGGCTAGAAAGACTTATATTTAGGAACGGTGGGAGTAGTTTATATCGAATTATTGATAACCATGCAACAAGCCACGCATGTACAGGACGCATGCAGCCACGTATGTACACAAGCCAACGCACTAACTCCATCCGATCCAACTCATGCACATACGCGCACAGCATGGAGCACACAACGCACGCGTACACAAGACGTGCATGCACACACGCCTTCGACGCAGAATGCACGTGAATAACACATGCATGCGCACACACTTCCCGGCTGCATGGAGGCGTCCGCCATCCAAGGCGACGTCCGATTCGTCGTGCTACTCATGGCTTCGCGCTTAGCACGGCGCATATCCGCATCTCTTGCAGGACCTCTTTGCCGTCGTTGCTCAACTACTAGTCAGAGACGAAGACGACCGCAGCCTCGGCCTTAGAGCTAGCACCGATGGAAAAACACGCACACGAGCACATACGGAGTGCCCACGACGTGGTGGTGGTGTGTCCCTAGTCGCCTCTACTCCTTCTGCGCACGTTGTCTATCAAGGCGGCTGCATGCTAATGATGATTTGGGTGAGACCTTCTAGGACTCAAATGATGACGAGGAAAATTATGAGACACAAGGTGACATACACCGTCAAGGTCCACGGTCAAGGGGGTGCTAGTAAGTGCTTAGATGTGCTTAGAGCAAGTATAATAGAGCTGAGTCGGCGGGCTATAAGGAATAAACTATAGTATATTTCTGCTGAGTTGGAGGAAAGAGAAGAGGAGAGAGAAGGTAAGAGGGCTCTTCGTGAAGAGCCAGCTCTAGCACGTGCTCCTAGGCACTTTGTGAGAATGAAAGGTGTGCCATAGAACAAAAAAGTAGTAGTACACTATTTTGATCTACTATTGTACATGTTGACTATAAGATGGGTTGTAGATTACATGGCATCGGCTTATAGCCAAAGTGGCTATACTATTAATGCTCTTTAGATGAGGTGCTAAGTGCATTAAATGGCTTAGTAACTCAAGTCTTCAATGCATAGGTGCTTAGTTTATTGGTGCCACATCATATTTTATGCATACGTGGCAGGCTTAGCAGCTATACATGGTGGAGCACCGGAGAGGCCAAGGCTGGTCATAGTGGGGAGTAACTTGTAATCAGAACATATTACTATGTTACTCTAAACATCTCTATAAACAGGAAAGGAGGGAGTAGTAACATACTAGACTAGTGTCATATGCAGATTATGGGAGCACATGATATTTCCCCGTCCGGACCGATCCCAAGTTGGCCTCTCACCTTCTTGGCCCAACAAAACCCTCCCCCCCTCCCTGCCTTCCATGGCCTTGCCACCGAGCCCGCCGCTCCACATTGATGGCAAGTCAGGCGACGCGACCTCTCTTGCTTCCGCCGTTGAAGCGGGCGCCACGATCGAGGGCACCGCCCACGCATCGCCCGGCATTTCAGACTACAGTGGATAGTAACTTTAGAGCAAGTACTACAATTAGATGACATAAGGTGCTATAAGGATTTAAATATAGTATTTGTGCTTAGTTGAAGGAGAGAGAAGAGAAGCGGATTGTAAACGTGTAGCCGGTTGTACTCCAACATACTTTGTGAGACAAAAGGTGGGGCCATTATTAATGATATAGTATTTTATACTAAAGGGACTAACGGACACCTTAATTACTCCATTTTTAGACAAACCTTGGTGGGGCTATTATTGACTTTTTTTGAGCTATTATTGACTTGGACGTGGGGTTTGGGGGCCAAAGGCCTACTATTATACTCGCATCTTATCGACCGACATGCTCTCTACCCTAGCCGCCAACGTATCATATGGTTTCGCACTGCTCCGCATCTTAGCGCCGCCACGCAATTCTTCTCCAACCCTCCTTCCCATGCACCGCGAGAAGGGACAAGTCCTCCGAACCCGCCTTTCGTGATCCTCAGCACGGGAGAGGGGCGATAAGGTTTTTCGACCACACTCCACCGTGATCGCTGCCAAGCAACGACTTCCTCAACGATGTACTTCTTCCCCGACCTCGGTAACCTCTTCATCAACGACATGAGTGACAACATCAACCACATCGGATTCTGCCTCATTTGTCACAAAGAGTGTGATTCTGTCCTCCTAGTTTAGTCCGCATCATTACTTTGATGTTTGCAATTGTCGTCATGATCTATTTACTGCTGCTTTGGATTAAATCTCATACTAAATTGCTCATATATTCAATAATCCAATCCAAAAACCTGATCACATGCAATTTACTCTGAGTGGTTTTGCTGCGCTTTTGAAGCCGTCTACTTTTAAGGGGGTGCAATATAAAAGGTGACGCACAAGAGTACTATATTGGTTTCAGATCATGTACTACTATGACACCACTAAGGGTAAGCCTGAGGGCGATCTTAATCCTACACAGTAGAAAGCTTTTCAAAACATGGATACCCTCTTCAAAGCCGCCCTGCTGAGTGTTCTTGACGATTCCATTGTGGATTCATATATGTCGTTTGACAGCGGAAAAGACATGTGGGCTGGGCGCCGAGGCCATGTTTGGGCCCTCGGCCGGGCAACGAGTTGTAATGTCATGGAGCAATTCTATGACTACAAGATGACTGATGAGCGCCTGTTGTTCAAATAGACTCATGAGATACATTCACTCTCTAAGGAACTTGAGTACTTTAAGTGTGTGTTGACGGACAAATTTGTTCTTTGGGACCATCATTCCCAAGCTTCCACCTTTAATGGAACGATTTTGCTACTTCTCTCGAAAAACAAAGAGACATGAGTTTTCTGTTTTGGATCTCGTTAGCACTCTTGATTTTGAGGAGAAGGCGAGAGCAAAAGACACACGTGCTCGGGTCACTGAGGGAGCTTCTAGTGCCCACATGGTACACGAGAAGAACTTCCAGCTCAACTAGCCCCAAAACAAGAAGAACAAATCTCTGGGGAAAGGCAAGTTTGATGCAAAGAACAAGCCGTCACATTCTACCAACTTCAAGAAGAATTCTCGTAACGGGAAGGGATACAAACCTCAATTTTGGTAGCACCGCACAAAATTTATATGGCTGCATCTACCTGCTGTCAGCTAACCTCATGGTGCTCCAGGTATTCCTACATTCGTAACTAGGTACAATGACCACCGCAAGATGAAATTAGCTTATTCGTACGTTGACTTGATGAATTCAGTGCGGAACGATCCTATCATGTGTGGAGGAGCAAACAAGAAGTGCAGCCGAAAGTGGAAATCAACCAAGGACTTATGAAATTATATGTAATCTTCCTCGTGCAGGTCAAGATCCCTTCTGGCCCAGATGATCGTGTTTTGTCATGCCGAGCTATTAATATGTGCTACTTTTTTGCAACACCGCTTAAGTATAGCTACTGCTTTTCCTATCTTTTTCAGATTCAGACAATGAATATGATATCGGGGAACTGCACAATATGGACCCATGTTGAGTCATCTCTATTGCCTCATGTGTTTGCAGCAAATGTGTGTCAAGATCAATTGCAAGATGAGGCAGGTAGCTAGTCGTGGAGTTACCAACATGCTCAAAGTGCTCGCAACATTGAGAAGAAACAAGCATGCCAGAAATTAATGCGTGCGCAGGGAGGCCCTTTGCTCAGAGAAGCATCGACCGATTTTCTTTATTTCCACACCTTCTCACAACTTTGTATATTGGTTATAGTATGGTGAATCATTGAGATGCATAGACATGCTGAACTTTTGTTCTTCTGAATGTTAGTTTAATGTGAGTGTTCAGATCCAAGATCGCATCCTCTAATTTGGTGGATGCACATAGAGGAAATAAATCTCCATAATTTACTCCATAACCACCCTATTAAATAGGCCTAGTAACAAACCAGGCGCATGCAAGGGTCATGGGCACATGCATCCTGCATGCATGGATAGTCACCAAGCCCATGCGCCACTCCAATGCAAGCAACGCAAAAAGAAGAGAGCGGTTCTTGGGAAAGCGAGTAGTTAGTGCAGCGGGCCTTATAAACACGTAACAGCTCGCTCTCCCGCTTCGCCTCCCACCCAATTCCCCCTGGCCCCAATCTTCCTCACTCGTCCGTAAAACCCCGCCACCTTCTTCCTCACTGCATAAAAACGCCTGCTCCTCTTCTTCCACTCCTACAAAATCCCTAGCCCTCCTTCTTCCCCACTCGCACCGCCACTAGGCTCGCTCTCTGGCTACTCTGCTCAAACCCGTGAGCTCGGGCGCAGTGCCCACAAGGAAAATGGAGTCATGGCCCTCAGCCAAGAAGATGAGGCTCCGCCACGGGCGACGCCGGGTTTTAGATCCCACACCCAGAGCTGGGAGAAGCGGCGAGCCCCCCACCCCCCACCCAGATCCGAGGAACTGTAGAATATCCGGTGGACCGTGATCTCGCTTCTCCCACTCAAGGATTGCTGCCGCACACAAGTCCTCTCAACTCGCTGGCACCCTCTATGGCGCATCACTTCTCAATCTCGACCGTCGCCGATATCTGCCCTTCCCGAATTTGATCTCATCAGAGCCATCGTCTCTTCTCACCAGAGGGCCCTGCTCAATGCCTCTGCATCCCGACAAGCTACCCGCTGTCCATACCCGGCAAGGTGGACGCTTGACTGACTTCCCCTGAATTCGGAAAACTCCAGCAGTTTGAGTTCTACCATTACCATGAAAGTTTCATACCACGAACATACCAATAATTCGTGCCCACACCCCCGTTGTCCATCTCGCGGTTTTCCTCCTCTCTCCACACCGCCACCTTCGTCCGGTGCCATCTACCAGACGATCTGGTACAAATGCTTCGGACTCCCACTTCTAAAATAACTTTCGCTTGTGGTGGTTTATCTGTCGGAGGCCTCACTGCACTGCATCATCCACTCCAGTTGCCCTGCCCCGAGCGCTTCTTCGATTGTTTTAGGAATACAAATCGGTATCAGTTGTCTCCAAATAAAGTCGCCTCACCTTAAAAGCATTGGAATTTGTTTGAAAGGACAGCAACTCATCATCGAAGATGCCCCTTCACTTGAAAGGTTGCTCCTTCATAGTTGTTATACACCTTTAGAAATAACTGCGCTTTCAACTTCAAACCAGAGAGACCTTGGGTGTAATTCTTGACCCGTTTAATAATCACAAGGAGTTGGTGTTTGGCTCCTCACTTTTTCAGGTACCGTATATTATCATCTACACATTTGTAATCATATGCAGCATTTTTCATTTGTGCGCATAAGTTTTATATCATCTTGGAGTACACTTTGGGTACTAATATTATGTTATATGCTCAATGAAGAGTTCGTCCATTGATAGCCTATCAATGCTGCTGGATTCTCACAAGATCATATATATCAGAATGTATAGTTTTGATCTGGACATAATTATTGGCTTGCTGCGATGCTTTCGATCTCCGGAGAATTTATACATAGAGGTGATGATTTCATGCACATTGAAAGCCCGTGATATATTGTACTAGAATTAACTGCTCAATTTGTCGTTCTTTCGACATACTCTTTTTCAAACCTTAACTGTTTTCAATCTTCATGTCTACTTAGGGAGAACCACATGGAGAAAAACATATAACGAATCGCTACGTAATAAGCACAAGGATTTTCTCGAGTTGTCATGACATTCGCTTGAGGACGATAACGATGGGACGATATGCATCCAACCAGTGCAAATGTAAGCTTTATCACATTCTTCCTGTTGAACGCGAGGTTACTATTGTCCATGAGGCTTAATTTTTACAGCAAGAGATTTCTCACGGACGAACATGTTGAACAGCAAAAAAAGAAGTTTCAGGTGGACAAATGGGCTTCTAAACATGCTCGGCTTATATTTACAATAAGTTGTAGACATCCTGAAATAAATTTTTTTGCACAGGATGTTGATTTTATGGATCAGACCGATCCATTTGTTTGTGACCGCAAAAAGAGTGGTTGGGTTAGATGTTACCGTCATGTTCAATCAGGGTTTTGTCTAAAATTTTGATGAACAATTAATCCTTGGGCTTTTTGTACCATTTGTATGCTTGACTTGCATGTTGTTGCCCTCGTACTCTCCACCTGCCACTACACCGCCGCATCTTCCATGGCTGCTGCTCGTTCCGTCCGAGGCCTTGCCGTCGTTTCTCCGCCTTGGTTAGCTCGCCGTGCCCACTGGCCGCTTGACGTTGTCAACATGGTCAACAACCAAGAGGAATCAGGAGATGACTGTGACGTGGAGGAGGTCGACAAGAGGGACCCACCAGTGGTCATTGCATTTCTCAAGGTGTGCCTCGTTATTACAAGCCAAAAAATACTTCCTCCTAATTGTTTGACAACTAGGTTCCACGCCATTGTCAATGTAGTCAATAAACGAGAAAATTACACAACGAAGCGGATAACACCGAGGACCCAAAGAGCTCGCCCAATTGTTTTTCGCCTTTAGGAGACGGAGCTCAATGCCACATTGGCGGGGGTCAGGGTCTGCTTAGCCCACGCTTACGCTTTTATTAAGCACATGACGAGCCCGCTTTTTTTCTTTTTCTGAAATTGGCTAGCCCATTTTTTTTTTTGGAGAATACCAAAACCGAGGCCTACTTGCTTTTCTCAGCCTGTATTTGCTGCAAATCTTTCAAGACGAGGAGGGATGTAAGTAGTAAGAAATGGGCTTCCCGGAAAACGGGCTATAAGTTGTAAGAAATGGGCTGTAAATTTTTAAACCAAAGCCAACCGGCGATTGCATTAAAATATCATTTTTTCAGGATTTCTCTACTCTCTACTCTTATAAAAACCAAAGCCAACTAGCAATTACATTAAAGTATCATCTTTTCTCCCACAAGATAAACTACTCATACAAATGCATCTTCATGTTCCGTTACAACGAACGGGCATCTTGCTAGTTAAGATTCTAAATTTCATTCATTTTTTTTATGAGAATTGTTTTTGAATTTTATATTGATATAATTTTGAAAATTATTTTAACGTGACTCAAAATTTCGTGATTAAAGAGTTCGACCCCACGAAATATGCAAAATTTCGTTGAATTTTTTAGCGCCTGTAATATATGGTCTGTAATGCTAATAAAAAGAATATGGGCTTCAAATATCCTTAAGAATTAGCAAATGGGCTATAAATTATTGAAAATAATGGCTAATGGGTTGTATGCTGGTTTCCACAGATTTGGAGTCTGACTTCTGGGCCTAGTAGGTTGACGATGACGTTGTTCTAAATTTTTTTTGACGCGTACGCAAGGCTTTGTCAACTTAGTCAACACACACCAGTGACTGTTGGATGTCCATCCAACGGCCGCCGTCTTCTTCAATCTCTGATCTTCTGCTTCCGGCCGCCCAAACCAGCGCGCTTGGATCGGGCTGCTCCCTCCTCCCGTGGCTGGCTATGTCGCCGCCAAAGCATATCCCTCTAACCACCCACACATCATGTTATTTTCCCCATGACGTCGGCCCTCACCCCGCAACCCGACCAGTTAGCGCTTCGTTCTCCCCTCGGCGTGGGCATCCGCTGCGGTGGCTTCGCCCGGCCCGGTGGTTCTCTTCACAGGCCTCGCCCTCGTCCACCACGCTTGTGCTCCCGGCCGCGAGGTCAACATGGTCAACAAACAACAGCCATCGATGAGGCCGACAAAGAGGGGCCCACAGAAAATGCCTCCTTATTACGCCAAGAAAATAATGATTCCTCCACCTGATAGCTGGGACCCACGGAAGGGCCTACAGATTTCATGAAAAACATTCCCCCCGCTGTCAACTCGGACCCACCGGAAATGCCTCCTTATTACGCACAAAAAAATGAATACACCCCCTGCTAGCTGGGACTCACCTTGGTGGGAGGCTGACTTGTGGGCCTACTAAGTTTACGGGGACGGAGGGCTTTGTCAACTTAGTCAATATGAACGATTCTAGCTCCAGTGACTGCCGTCGATGTCCATCCAACGGGTAGTGCTTCTTCAACCTCTGGTCTTCGTGCTCAAGCCGCCCAAAGCAGCGCCATCGTGCGCATGCTCCCCTGCCTCCCGTGGCAGAGGCTGTGATGCAACGTGAGGCCTCACCGCCCCCTACTACTCCCACCGCTGGCCAGGCCATCCCTCTACTCACCCACACCCCCCGTTATTCTGCAGCGACGGCAGCCTCACCCTCGTACTCCTCTGCGTGGGCATCCATATTCTGCGTCTTCCCCGCTCGCGTCGTCCCTTCCTAGGCCTGCGCCGTCAATGCCCACCGCCGTGGTGCTCTCGGCGGCGTGGTCAATGTGGTCAACAACCGACTTCCATCGGAAGAGTACTGTGCGTGGAGAGGCGGCCCAATTTGGGTCGGCGGCCGCAAGGAAGTGCCTCCTTATTACGCGCAAAATAATTATTCCTCCACCTGACAGCAGGGACCCACCAGACGGGCCACCGTATTTCGCGAAAAAAACGTTTCCCCCCTGACTGCTGGGACCCACCAGCTACATCTTCGCATGCAAGGAAGTGCGTCCGGGTAAAAAGCGATTCGCCCCACGGCTGGGACCTGGCTACATCTTCGCAGCAAGGAAGTGCCTCACCGGTCGGAACCCACCTGGTCGGAAGCGTGCGTGGCGTTGTCATTCTGGTCGCGAACGGTAATGCGTACGCATATATCTTGGTTGATGTAGAGGCGCCGACGTGTCATAGTAGAGGCGCCGCACGTAGCATGTACACGCGTCGTGCCGTGACAGGTGCAAGAAAGTAAATCTGACGCCACGTATGTGTACATACGGGCGGGTCTCGAACGCCTACTTTCGCGCTCATGTGCCATGGCTGGGTCGTAACAGAGAAACAACCTCGTAAATGCCGTGTTCATGGGGAGCCAACCGGCTGGGTCGGAGCGGAATGCGTGGTCGTGTTCAGCGGAGGGCTTGGACGGAACAAAGCGATGGAAACGAAGGCTCGCGCATCAAGACATCTGGAGGAAGCGGACCTCCTACGCTCGGAACGGGTCCCGTTGATCGGGAGGGGTGTGGCGTACCGCAAAACGGAGGAAACGGACCTCCTACGGTCGAAATGGGGATCCCGTTGACCGGGAGGGGTGTGGCATACTGCAAAACGGACGAAACGGACCTCCTACGGTCGAAACGGGGGACCTGTTGATCGGGAGGGGTGTGGCGTACCGCAAAACGGACGAAACGGACTTGTGTTGGAGCGCTACGGGTCAAACGGGGTCTTGTTCATCGAGGGGTGTGGCGTACATCGCAAAACGGACTCCACGGGATACTGTTCATCTCCACCGTCGACCTCCTCCAGCCTCCACAGGCTACCGTCGACCTCCTCCAGCCTCCACGGGCTCCTGTTCATCAAGCCTCCACCGTGCGCTACTCCACCGGCTCCTGTTCAACCACCCCTCCAGGGGCACCCCTCCACCGTCTACTGTTCACCCAGCCCTCCACACCACGGGGTCCTGTTCAACCACCCCTCCACGGGCACCCCTCCACCGTCTACTGTTCATCCAGCCCTCCACACCACGGGTCCTTTTCATCCGTGAGGCAATGCCACCGCTCATCGCTCATCCAACCCCCCGCCGCAACACTCACTGTTCATCCAATCGATCGGCTTCAGTTAGCAGCAGTAGCGAAGGAATCGCTCAATCGGTTTCAGTTAACAGCCATCGATCGATCGCTCGGGTTGAGTAACGCGTAGCGTGCGGTCTGTCCTTTCGGGTTCGATTAGAGCCCAACGCCTCGCTGGGTTCAGATTAGAGCCAACTCCTCGCATACTGCAGCGTCACGTGCACGAGAGAAACACGCATCGCTTCGCCCCGACCTCCCACCGTGAACCGGCAACTCCCGAAATTTTCCTCCCCTCGCTTCTACCACGATTTTTTTTCTGTCATGGACGCCCAAAGAATGTCATGCAGCTGTGTCTCCGGCCCGCCCCAGGACGAAAAGCCCATTTTCTGTCATGATTTTTTGTCATAGAAGTAGGAGCCCACCACATCTATGATGATACCGAGTTTTGTCACAATTATCGTCATAGAAGTGTCATATGTATGACAGAAAAAAATTTCGTTCGGCCCAAAATGTCACGGATGTGTCTTTTTTTTAGTGTAAGTTTCTCCCTCATAATAATTTTCATTAGCATCATGAAGAAATTCAACAATATAACCATCACATAAAGCATTCTTTTCATGACACAAAATCATAGAAAACTTATTACTCTCCACATAAGCAAATTTCTTCTCATCAATAGTAGTGGGAGCAAATTCAACAAAATAACTATCATGAGAGTGAAAATTAAAATCATGATGACAAGTTTCATGGTTATTGTTATTCTTTATAGCATACAAGTAATCACCATAATCATCGTAGATAGCAACTTTGTTATCATAGTCAATTGAAGCCTCATCCAAAATAGTGGATTCATCATTAAATAAAGTCATGACCTCTCCAAATCCACTTTCATCAATATAATCATCATAAATAGGAGGCATGCAATCATTATAACAAATTTGCACATCAAATCCTGGGGGACTAAAAATATCATCTTTATCGAACATAGCATCCCCAAGCTTATGGCTTTGCATTAGCATCATGGATATTCAAAGAATTCATACTAACAACATTGCAATCATGCTCATCATTTATGCCAAACATTCTATTGAATTCTTATGAAGAGCTTCTCACCAATCGGTACACTCCTAACCATGTCTTCCAAGCCTTCCCAGAACTCCCTCTTGGTGTTCTCAGTAGGCCACAATGAGAACACCAAGAGGGAGTTCTGGGAAGGCTTGGAAGACATGGTTAGGAGTGTACCGATTGGTGAGAAGCTCTTCATAGGAGGAGACCTCAATGGCCACGTGGGTACATCTAACACAGGTTTTGAAGGGGCGCATGGGGGCTTTGATTATGGCATCAGGAATCAAGAAGGAGAAGATGTCTTAAAGTTTGCTCTAGCCTACAACATGATTGTAGCTAACACCCTCTTTAGAAAGAGAGAATCACATCTGGTGACTTTTAGTAGTGGCCAACACTCTAGCGATTGATTTCATCCTCTTGAGAAGAGAAGATAGGCGTCTTGATGCCTAGACTGTAAGGTGATACCTGGGGAGAGTGTTGTACCCCAGCATAAGCTGGTGGTTGCTCACTTCCGCTTTCGGATTCGTGTCCAGTGGGATAAGCGTGCCAAGGTCGGTAGAACGAAGTGGTGGAAGCTCAAGGGGGAGGTAGCTCAGGTGTTCAAGGAGAGGGTAATTAAGGAGGGCCCTTGGGAGGAAGGAGGGGATGCGGACAATGTGTGGATGAAGATGGCGACTTGCATTCGTAAGGTGGCCTCGGAGGAGTTTGGAGTGTCCAGGGGAAGGAGAAGCGAAGATAAGGATACCGGTGGTGGAATGATGATGTCCATAAAGGCGATTAAAGAGAAGAAAGATTGCTTGAGGGCGCCTATACCGGATAGGAGTGCAAACAACATAGAGAAGTACAAGATGGCGAAGAAGGCATAAGCGAGTTGTTGGTGAAGCAAGGGTCGGGCATATGAGGACCTCTACCAACGGTTAGGCACGAAGGAAGGTGAAAGGGACATCTATAAGATGGCTAAGATCCGGGAGAGGAAGACGAGGGATATTGGCCAAGTCAAATGCATCAAGGATGGAGCAGGCCAACTCTTGGCGAAGGACGAAGAGATTAAGCATAGATGGCGGGAGTACTTTGACAAGCTGTTCAATGGGGAGAATGAGAGTTCTACCATTGAACTGGACGACTCCTTTGATGAGACCAGACATGCTTTTGTGCGGCGCATCCAGGAGTGCGAGGTGAAGGAGGCTTTAAAAGGATGAAAGGAGGCAAGGCGATGGGCCCTGATTGTATCCCCATTGAGGTGTGGAAATGTCTCGGGACATAGCGATAGTATGGCTAACCAAGCTTTTCAACCTCAATTTTTGGGCAAACAAGATGCCGGAAGAATGGAGGCGGAGTATATTAGTACCAATCTTCAAGAACAAGGGGGATGTTCAGAGTTGTACTAATTACCGTGGAATTAAGCTGATGAGCCATACAATGAAGCTATGGGAGAGAGTCATTGAGCACCGCTTAATAAGAATGACAAGCGTGACCAAAAATCAGTTTGGTTTCATGCACAGGAGGTCGACCATGGAAGCCATTTTCTTGGTACGACAACTTATGGAGAGATATAGGGAGCAAAAGAAGGACTTGCATATGGTGTTCATTGACTTGGAGAAGGCTTATGATAAGATACCATGAATGTCATATGGTTGGCCTTGGAGAAACACAAAGTCCCAGCAAAGTACATTACCCTCATCAAGGACATGTACAATAATGTTGTGACAAGTGTTCGAACAAGTGATGTCGACACCGATGACTTCCCGATTAAGATAGGACTGCATCAGGGGTCAACTTTGAGCCCTTATCTTTTTGCATTGGTGATGGATGAGGTCACAAGGGATATACAAGGAGATATCCCATGGTGTATGCTCTTTGCGGATGATGTGGTGCTAGTTGATGATAGTCGGACGGGGGTAAATAGGAAGTTAGAGTTATGGAGACAAACCTTGGAATCAAAAGGGTTTAGGCTTAGTAGAACTAAAACCGAGTAGATGATGTGCGGTTTCAAAGACTACTAGGTGTGAAGAGGAGGAGGTTAGCCTTGATGGCCGTGTGGTACCTCGGAAGGACACCTTTCGGTATTTGGGGTCAATGTTGCGTATGATGGGGGTTATTGATGAAGATGTGAACCATCGAATCAAAGCCGGATGGATGAAGTGGCGCCAAGCTTCTGGCATTCTCTGTGACAAGAGAGTGCCACAAAAGCTAAAAGGCAAGTTCTACAGGACGGCAGTTCGACCCGCAATGTTGTATGGCGCTGAGTGTTGGCCGACTAAAAGGCGACATGTTCAACAGTTAGGTGTGGCGGAGATGCGTATGTTGAGATGGATGTGTGGCCACACGAGGAAGGATCGAGTCCGGAATGATGATATCTGAGATAGAGTTGGGGTAGCACCAATTGAGGAGAAGCTTGTCCAACATCGTTTGAGATGGTTTGGGAATATTCAGCGCAGGCCTCCAGAAGCTCCAGTGCATAGTGGACGGCTAAAGCGTGCGGAGAATGTCAAGAGAGGGCGGGGTCGACCCAGATTTGACATGGAGGAGTCCGTTAAGAGAGACCTCAAGGATTGGAGTATCGACAAAGAGCTAGCTATGGACAGGTGCGTGGAAGCTGGCTATCCATGTGCGAGCCATGAGTTGGTTGCGAGATCTTATGGGTTTCACCTCTAGCCTACCCCAACTTGTTTGGGACTAAAGGCTTTGTTGTTGTTGTTGTTGTTGTTGTTGTTGTTGTTGTTGTTGTTGTTGTTGTTGTTGTTGTTGTTGTTGTTGTTGTTGTTGTTGTTGTTGTTGTTGTTGTTGTTGTTGTTGATTCTATTGAATTCTTCTTCTATCTATTGAGCACAATTTTCCTTTCCATCATTTTCACAAAAGACATTATAAAGATGAACAATATGATGCAACCTCAATTCCATTTTTTTGTAGTTTTCTTTTATAGACCAAACTAGTGATAAAACAAGAAACTAAAAGATTCGGTTGCAAGATCTAAAGATATACCTTCAAGCAATCACCTCCCTGGCAACGGCACCAGAAAAGAGCTTGATGTCTACTATGCAACTTTATTCTTGTAGACATGTGTTGGGCCTCCAAGCGTGGGAGTTACCAGAGGACAAGAGCAACTTTCCCTCAAGTGGATGACCTAAGGTTTATCAATGCTGTGAGAGGTGTAGGATGAAGATGGTCTCTCTCAAACAACCCTGCAACCAAATACAAGAAATCTCTTGTGTCCCCAGCACAACCAATACAATGGCAAATTGTATAGGTGCACTAGTTCGCGAAGAGATGGTGATAAAAGTGTAATATGGATGGTAGAAATATATTTTTATAATATGAATAAATAAAAACAGCAAGGTAGCAAATAGTAAAAGGGCACAAAAACGGTATTGCAATGCTTAAAAACAAGGCCTAGGGTCCATACTTTCACTAGTGCAATCTCTCAACAATGCTAACATAGTTGGATCATATGATTATCCCACAAAGCGCAATAAAGAATCACTCCCGAGTTCCTATTAGCGAGAACAAAAGATAGAAATTGTTTGTAGGGTACGAAACCACCTCAAAGCTATTCTTTCCATTCGATCTATCCTAGAGTTCGTACTAAAATAACACAAGATATTCTTTCCGATCGATCTAATCAAGAGTTCGTACTAAAATAACACCACAGCAAATTCATATTCATCATACTCAATCCACACAAAGAACTACAAAGAGACCCCAAAGTTTCTATCAGAGAAAAGATAATAAAAACATGCATCAACCCCTATGCATAGATTACCCCAATGTCACCTCGGGAATCGGCAAGTTGAGTGCCATAACATACATCAAGTGAATCAATACGATACCCCATTTTCACCTCAAGTATTCATACCGCAAGACATACATCATGTGTTCTCATATCTGAATATTCAATCCGACAAGACAAAACTTCAAAGGGTAAAGATTCAATTCATCACAACAAGAGTATAGAGGGGAGATACATCATATGATCCTGTTGGGTTCTACGGTAGGGTGCGTCGACTGCAAATTAAAATTTCCTTCACGCAGAACAACCAAGAACATGCTACGGGAGATGGATCACAGATCATTACCACTAGACGCGCACCGTGCAGCGGAAGAAGAGTTGGGGCAGCGCGTCCGCGTGAATCGTCTCCTCCTTGTCCGATCTCCCTCAAACAGCCGGTCGTCCGATCCCACGTACGAGTTCGCCGGAGCGGCGCAAGTGCACCGCCTCTAACGGTATCCGCGCGTGCAAGAGGAACACCATACGGCGGACTGCTAGGTCCGATCACACAGTCGGCAGCGACTGGAGGTGGCTATTCACAACACATGCAAACCTTAGTCGCAGCGCCGAAGCGATCAACCACATGAGTGTGCCGCACCTCCACTTTATATAGGCGTCGTCGCGGGCTCAACACTTGGGCCTCGCACGGACCCTAAAGCCCAAAGTCTACTCGGTCACGTTCTAGTCCGATTTGGATCACATCCGACCGGTGTCCCTACGAACCCGACCTCGTGGGTTCCTTCCCTTGCCTTGCGACCCCTTAGGTTCAAGTCGGCTTGGTCACCGATTAGGATCACCTCCGACCTGCACGGTTGGTAGCGGCCTCTAGCAAGGCATGCCGATCACCAAGCAAACTATGAAGCTGCGTGTCACACTTCTGTTCCCTTTGCCACACGATATATGTTGTCGGGCTCAAGGCGAGACTGTCATCCTTGTGCTAGCCCGACCTCTTTCTCATTCCGATGATACCGACCACAAACCGGATTATCTCATAATCCTTGTCGCATGGCCATGCTTATCCTGGTCGGATCACACGAGGGGCCCAGTATATCTCTCAGTCGGAGGGAAAATCCTATCTTGCTCGACCATGTCTCGCAGCATGGGACTGGACAAACCCGAAACCTACCTTTGTAACTACCCAGTCACGGTGTAGCGTTTGGTCGGCCCAAAGCAAGTCTGTCACCATCCCTAGTACATGCATCAGCTCAGGTCTTAGGACATAGAACATATGTTGTACTAGAGACTCACAGATGACATATCGCTGCGTCTCATAGTTGGGTCTGTCCTACTCGGACCTTATCTCGACTCGGATCCGACTACGTCGAATCCGACCAGACCTTTCCAAGTCCATATTATCCGGTTAGCATCCAATGCTTCATGGCTAGTGAGACCGAGCCATCGACCGTGTCATATGCTAGTGTAGTCGGTTTGGCGTCCACACAGCCCTTTCGACTAGGGACCTTTTAGGACAGTCATCATACAATGCATAGTCCCACAAACAAGTCACGTACTTGCTGATACACATCATTGATAATGTCCAAGGACTATCTTATTATTCATAAACACATAGGAAATATCATCATACATGATTGCCTCTAGGGCATATCTTCAACAGTCTCCCACTTGCACTAGAGTCAATCAAATAGACATCGAATGCACATAGCTCTAACGTGCCCCTCATGCTTGGGTTGTGGAAGAGGTTTAGTCAACGGATCTGCAACATTTGCATCCGTATGAATCTTGCATAACTCTACATCACCATTCTTTACGATCTTTCGTATCAGGTGATATTTCCGGTCTATGTGTCTGACCTTGTGGTGATTCCTTGGCTCCTTGGCTTGTGCGATGGCACCAGAATTATCACAATAAAGGTCCAACGGTTTCACCATGGCTGGGAAAATACCAAGATCATCCAGAAAATGCCGGATCCAAACACCTTCCTTTGCAGCTTCACAAGCCGCAATGTATTTGGCTTCTGTGGTAGAATCGGCCACCGTATCCTGCTTGGAACTCATCCAGTGCACTGCTCCTCCATTCTGGACGTACCGAATCCAGGTATGATCGACAATCATCTCTGCATCGGTTTGGAAACTAGCATCGACATAACCCCTTCTGACGAGCTCTTCCTCACCTCCATAAACTAGGAACATCTCTTTAGTCCTTTTCAAGTACTTCAAAATAGTCTTTACCGCTGCCCGGTGACTCTCACAGGTTGGCACAGTATCTACTTGTTAGGCTTATTGCAAAAGCAACAACAGGCCTTGTACATATCATGGCATACATGATGGATCCGATTGCCGAGGCATACGAGAATCCTACTCATCTGCCGCTCATCGGATGTCGAAGGACTCGAGTCTCGCTTAGCCTTATACCATGTGAGAGTGGCAAGAACCCTTTCTTCGCCTCACTCATGTTGAACCGCTTCGACACCTTATCTATGTACATGCTCTGGCTTAAGCCGAGCAGCCTCCTAGATCTATCTCTATAGATCTTAATGCCTAAAATATATACTGCCTCACCAAGGTCTTTCATTGAAAACTTGCCATTCAATGACTCCTTGACCAAGTTTAGCATTGAAACATCATTTCCGATCAGTAGTATGTCGTCCAGATACAAGATCAAAAACACTATCGAGCTCCCACTTAACTTCTTGTATAAACAAGAGTCCTCTTCGCTTTTGATGAAACCAAGACAGTGACGACCTCATCAAAACGAATGTTCCAACTCCGAGATGCTTGCTTCAACCCATAAATGGATCTCTTGAGCTTGCATACCTTACTAGTGCTAGTCGGATCGACAAAACCATCGGGCTGTATCATATACACGTCCTCGGTTAAATTTCCATGAAGGAAAGCCGCTTTTGACATCCATCCGCCATATCTCGTAATCGAAATATGCAGCTATAGCTAGTATGATCCTCACCGACTTCAGCATCGCTACCGGCGAGTAAGTCTCGTCGTAGTCAATTCCATGAACTTGTCCATAAACTTTAGCGACAAGCGAGCTTTGTGGATCTGAACATTTCCATCCACATCGGTTTCTTCTTAAAGACCCATTTGCAACCAATGGCGATTCGCCCGGTGGCGGATCAACCAAGTCCTGCACTTGATTCTCATCCATGGACTTTAATCTTGATCTCATGGCCTCGGCCATGCCTCGAATCTGGGCTCACCATTGCTTTCGCATACGTGGTCGGCTTGTTGCTTTCTAGCAATAATACATCACACACTCTGTGCAATATTTCCGACCTCCATGGTTCCGGTGCCGCTTCCACTACAGGTTCCCTGACTGACTCCGGTATGATCTCATCACCAACCGAGCCGTCCCCGAGTGGTCCTCGAATTTCTTCGAGTCGAACCGTCCTCCCATTGGCCTCCCGACTGAGAAAATCTTTCTCAAGGAAAACCCCATTCCGAGCAACAAACACTTTGTTCTCTTCCCGGTTGTAGAAGCTATATCCCAAGGTTTCCCTCGGATATCCCACGAATATGCATTTATCCGACATGGGTGTAAGCTTGTCTGACATAAGTCGCTTGACAAATGCTTCACAACCCCAAATCTTTAGAAAAGACAAACTGGGACTCTTCCCGGTCCACATCTCATGTGGTGTCTTGTCTCTGATTTTGATGGTACCACGTTATGTGAAAGTTGCAGTTTCTAGAGCGTATCCCCAAAATGACAAGGGTAAATCCGATTTGCTCATCATAGACCGGACCATGTCCAACAAGGTCCTGTTCCTCCGTTCGACACGCCGCTTTCTCTATGGCGCATCTGGAGGTGTGAGCTGAGGTACTATACCTCGACTTTTCAGATGATCATCAAACTCTGGCTCATGTACTCACCTCCTTGATCGGATCGCAGAAGCTTTATAGTCTTGCCGAGCTGATTCTCAACCCTCGATTCTGAAACTCTTTGCGCTTTTCAAAAGTCTTCGACTTGTGCCTCATCAAATAGATATATCCATATCTACTCAAGTCGTCGGTAAAAGTCACGGAAATCTTGATAGCCACCTCTGGCGCTTATGCTCATTGGACCACACACGTCATCGTGTATAAGCTCCAACAGCTCAGACGCCCTCTCGCAACTCTTTGCGAAAGGAGACTTTGTCTCGAACGACCCGAAGTCGGACGAAGTTAGGAGCCCATCATCATGGAGCTTCTTCATGCGTTTCAGACTAATGTGTCCAAGCCGGCAATGCCAGAAGTATGTCAGATTTATCTCATTAGGCTTATGCCTCTTGACATTCATGTTATAGACCGGTTCCTGTTCTAGATTCAATATAAATAGCCCATCAACAATGGGTGCATAGCCATGGAACATACCATTCAAAAATATCGAACAACCATTGTCCTTTAAATTGAATTCATAACCTTGACTCATCAAACATGAGGCAGAAATAATGTTCTGACTAAGTGCAGGAATGTAATAACAATTATTCAATTCCATTATGAATCCGGAAGGAAGCTAGAGCTGCATCGTCCCGACCTCCAACGCAGCAACTCTTGCTTTGTTGCCGACCCTGATGTCAATCTCCCCTTGTGCCACACGCCTAGTTCTTACCAGCCCCTACATCGAGTTACAAATATGAACAACCGATCCGGTATCAAATAACCAAGAGCTACTAGGTATGTCAGCAAGGTAAATGTCTATAACATATGCAACAAATGTACCTTTGCCTGAAGAAGCATTTCCGGCCTTCTCGCCATCCTCTGCAAGCCACTTGCTACAGTTCGTCTTCCAGTGACCGGTCTCCTTGCAGTGGTAGCAAACGGTCTTCGAGTCCGATCCAGACTTCAGCGCAGCGGCAGAGGTTACCGTCTCCATGCCCTTTGCCTTAGCCTTTTCTTGGACCAACTCTTCTTGAACTTAGTTTTTTTGCACCATCAACACTTGATGCGTGCCTTTCTTAATGTCCTGCTTCGCCACTTTGAGCATCCCATGCAATTCAGTGAGCTTCTTATCCATGCCATGCATATGATAGTTCGAGATGAACGTCCCATAGTCGGGCGGAAGAGAACCCGAACAGCATCAAGATGTGAGCTCATCCAAGAGCGGGAAGCCCACACGATCCAAAGCGTGCACATATCCGATCATCTTGATCACATGTGAGCTTAGTGGATAACCTTCCTTCAGCTTGCAATCCATCAAGGATCGCCAGACGTTGAACCTTTCGGTCCTAGCCTGTGTCTGAAACATGCTCTTGAGACTCTTGGTCATATCGTAAGCCTCAACATTTTTGAAATGTTGTTGCAAATCGGGCTCCATACAAGCCAGCATCAGACAGTTGAGCTCCGTTGATTCATCAACGAGTTTCTGGTAGGCATTCTTAGTTGTGGCATTAGCATTATCGGCAGGTTCCTCTGGAAGTGGATCCTCTAGAACATATTCCTTTTTATCATGCTTGAGAACAATTCTCAGATTTCTATACCAGGTGGTAAAGTTTGTTCCATTCAGTTTATCCTTTTCCAGAATTGATTTCAATGCAAAGTTTGGTTGAGCAGGTGGTGCCATTGATCTACAACAGAAAATTTGCAATCACTAAGCAATGTGTTTATGTAGAGTAATTCTAGCCTAAACAGAAATACTCCCCATCAAGTCGACATCCCTCCGCAAACTCTCGTTGATTCAGGATCCGACTAGCACATGCGACTAGTGAGCTTTAGCATCACTGCTAGCCAACATACCTATCGGGTAAGCAACTCCTTGCGAATCGTATCTCTATACGACTCCTGTCGGTCGGGAAGGTATCTCATACCCCGGCTCCCAACCTTCTTTGCCACAAGGCCCAAAACCGTTTTGATAGCCTTGTCAAGTTAACCTGATGCAATGCATGTCCGTGTCCGACACGAACCCTTCAGTTCAAGGACACCCAGCAGCACCCAATTTTATGAGCCCACTACTAGACGTACTTGACGTGCGAAGGTGCAACATCGGGGATGGCAATTCGCTTGATATTCATGAGGGATCATTCTATCATTCTAACATGCATAGAAAGAAAGAAGCATAACAATCACAGATATAACACATATTGTGAAATAGTATGGCACCTTCATGGACATTCTTCCAGGTCGGCTCCGACTCCGATGACCATCTACGAACTCCATCTTGTTTGTCACGTCAGGACACCAAGCTGCCAACCTGATCTCTATTATCCAACTACTACAACGAGTAATGAATTTACATAGAGTCACAAGTCGACACGCAGGTCGTTATACAATATAATGACAGCACTTTGGCTCCTGTCGGCTGACAAACATGACACGCAGGCCACGTATAAATTACACACATGCATCACATACACATGAGCCATACTATTCACATCAAACCTGCGAAACAAAGTTATGCATAGACTCGCATTCTACCGGTTTGTGTGTCGGGTACAAAATCATATCTAAACTCCGTTCACGCCGAATTTTCTGATCTGACCGATCTTATCGATCATCGCGAATCCGATTCGGATTTACGTTTCACTGTTAACCCCGATGGCGGATGACCGACCGGTAGGGGTAGATCGTGTCACGACCTCATCGATCCCGATTGACAGAAAACATAGCCTCAACGATCCCCATGTGCAGTTGATCACATCAACCGTGCACATAGCCGATCTCTTCAAGGACAATAGATCTCATCTACCGCCTCCGCATATCTAATATGCATACGATCTGAATCCAAATCCTATAGCAGAGGCTCTGATACCACTGTTGGGTTCTACGGTAGGGTGCGTCGACTGCAAATTAAAATTTCCTACGCGCAGAACAACCAAGAACATGCTACAGGAGATGGATCACAGATCATTACCACTAGACGCGTAGTGCCGTGCAGCGGAAGAAGAGTTGGGGCAGCGCGTCCGCGTGGATCGTCTCCTTGTCCGATCTCCCTCGAACAGCCGGTCGTCAGATCCCATGTACAAGTTCGCCGGAGCGGCACAAGTGCACCATCTCTAACGGTATCCGCGCGTGCAGGAGGAACACCGTGCGGCGGACTTCTAGGTCCGATCACACAGTCGGCGGCAGTGGAGGTGGCTATTCGCAACACATGCAAACCCTAGTCGCAGCGCCGAAGCGATCAACCGCATGAGTGTGCCGCACCTCCACTTTATATAGGCGTCCGTCGCGGGCTCAACACTTGGGCCTTACACGGACCCTAAAACCAAAGTCTACTCGGTCACGTTCCTAGTCCAGTTCGGATCACATCCGACCAGTGTCCTACGAACCGACCTCGTAGGTTCCTTCCCTTAAGCGCGCGACCCCTTAGGTTCACGTCGGCTTGGTCACAGTTCGGATCACCTCCGACCTGCACGGTTGGTAGCGGCCTCTAGCAAGGCGTGCCGACCACCAAGCAGAACTATGAAGCTGGTTAGGCGACACAGCATAACGTGTCACACTTCGCTCCCTTTGCCACCACGATATATGTTGTCGGGTTCAAAGGCGAGACTGTCATCCTTGTGCTAGCCCGACCTCTTTCTCGTTCCAAAGGATACCGACCACAAACCGGATTATCTCATAATCCTTGTCGCATGGCCATCCTTATCCTGGTCGGATCACACGAGGGGCCCAGAGTATATCTCTCTCGATCGAGGGGCAATCCCATCTTGCTCGACCATGTCTCGCATCATGGGAATGGACAAACCCGAAACCTACCTTTGTAACTACCCAGTCCGCAGAGTAGCGTTTGGTCGGCCCAAAGCAAGTCTGTCACCATCCAGTACATGCGTCGGCTCAGGTCTTAGGACATGGTACGTATGTTGTACTAGAGACTCACAGATGACATATCGCTGCGTCCCATAGTTGGGTCTATCCGACTCGGACCTTATCTCGACTCGGATCCGACTACGTTGAATCCGACCAGACCTTTCCAAGTCCATATTATCCGGTTAGCATCCAATGCTTCATGGCTAGTGAGACCGAGCCATCGACCGTGTCATATGCTAGTCTAGTCGGCTGCGCGTCCACACAACCCTTTCGACTAGGGACCTTTTAGGACAGTCATCATACAATGCATAGTCCCACAAACAAGTCACGTACTTGCTGATACACATCATTGATAATGTCCAAGGACTATCTTATTATTCATAATCACATAGAAAATATCATCATACATGATTGCCTCTAGGGCATATCTC
Source organism: Aegilops bicornis (assembly GCA_021605145.1). Lineage (NCBI taxonomy): Eukaryota > Viridiplantae > Streptophyta > Magnoliopsida > Poales > Poaceae > Aegilops > Aegilops bicornis. Next base: position 464,537,269 of record CM038671.1, read on the forward strand.
CAACAGATCCATCTATGTTAACAAATCCCATGATATAGATCACGTGAGAGAGAGATTAAACACATAGCTACTAGTACAAACCCTCAGCCCCAAGAGTGGACTACTCCCTCCTCATCATGGTGGCCACCGGGATGATGAAGATGGCCACCGGAGATGATTCCCCCCTCCGGCAGTGTCGGGGGGGATGAACCCCGGGCAGGCAACGTAACCCGGATCCTTTCCAAAAACAACGGGGCCAGCATCGCCCCTCGATCCGGCTCGCCCTTGGCAGAGTCGCCCAACCTGGCCAGGCTCTGTAACCCGGCCAGACTCCTCAACACAGCCCCAACAACCAAGCTCAAGACTTCTTCAACAAGCCAGCACCGCCCTTTGCGTGTTCTCCAAACCCGGCCAAGGGTCACGTCAGTCCCATCCCCGCATTGCGATGGGACGAGACTCCCTGTGATGACCAAAGCCACGATGCCCGCCCATGCCTCACCGATTTGGGCCGAGGCAATGTGCCCCCACCTACCCGCCCGACCAGGGTGGCGTGGCAGCGGCACCCGACGCCACCCATGACGCCGGTAAGCGGCAACCTGACAGAGCGCCACTGTAGCCGACTCGACTCGGCCTCGCCCTGACGATCGGCAAGACGGTACATAGTTCCCCCTAGGCGCATGGGGCTTGTGCCCGGCGAACCCGGCGAGCCCTGACACCCGGCGGGTCCTTAGCACCGGGTTCCCGGACACTAACAACCCGACCCTACGGCCTTGTAACATTACCCTTGTGCCCCTAGGGGGTTGACCTATAAACCCCCCCCCCCCAGGAGCCCTCATGCATACGGGCAAGTAAGCAAGCAATCCACCCACTCACACATCTAGCAAGCAACACCAGAGGAGAGGGAGCAGCCTAAGCCTTGGCCCGACCTCCTTCTTCCTCCATACAGCTCTAGGAGCAACTCTGTACTGTTACGCATAAACCACACTCGGCAGGACTAGGGGTGTTATCTCTCCGGAGAGCCCCGAACCTGGGTATGTCTTGCCAACCTCACCTCTGGAGCCCACCAGTGCCCTCGAGCCTTGATAACCCACAAGTATAGGGGATTGCAACAGTTTTCGAGGGTAGAGTATTCAACCCAAATTTATTGATTCGACACAAGGGGAGCCAAAGAATATTCTCAAGTATTAGCAGTTGAGTTGTCAATTCAATAACACCAAGATAACTTAATATCTGCAGCAAAGTATTTAGTAGCAAAGTAATATGGAAGTAACGGTAACGGTAACAAAAGTAATATTTTTGGGTTTTGTAGTGATTGTAACAGTAGCAATGGAAAGGTAAATAAGCAAAGAACAATATGCGAAAAGCTCGTAGGCATTGGATCAGTGATGGAGAATTATGCCGGATGTGGTTCATCATGTAACAGTCATAACATAGGGTGACACAGAACTAGCTCCTATTCATCAATGTAATGTAGGCATGTATTCCGAATATAGTCATACGTGCTTATGGAAAAGAACTTGCATGACATCTTTTGTCCTACCCTCCCGTGGCAGCGGGGTCCTAGCGGAAACTAAGGGATATTAAGGCCTCCTTTTAATAGAGTACCGGACCAAAGCATTAACACATAGTGAATACATGAAGTCCTCAAACTATGGTCATCACCGGAGTGGTCCCGATTATTGTCACTTGGGGTTGCGGATCATAACACATAGTAGGTGACTATAGACTTGCAAGATAGGATCAAGAACTAACATATATTCATTAAAACATAATAGGTTCAGATCTGAAATCATGGCACTCGGGCCCTAGTGACAAGCATTAAGCATAGCAAAGTCATAGCAACATCAATCTCAGAACATAGTGGATACTAGGGATCAAACCCTAACAAAACTAACTCGATTACATGATAAATCTCATCCAACCCATCACCGTCCAGCAAGCCTACGATGGAATTACTCACGCAGGGCGGTGAGCATCATGAAATTGGTCATGGGGGATGGTTGATGATGACGACGGTGACGGATCCCCCTCTCCGGAGCCCCGAACGGACTCCGGATCAGCCCTCCCGAGAGGTTTTAGGGCTTGGCGGCGGCTCCGTATCGTAAAACGCGATGAATCCTTCTCTCTGTTTTTTTCTCCCCAAACACGAATATATGGAGTTGGAGTTGAGGTCGGTGGAGCAACAAGGGACCATGAGGCAGGGGGCGTGCCCAGGGGGCAGGCGCGCCCCCACCCTCGTGGACAGGTGGAGGCCCCCTGACGTGGATTCTTCTTCTAGTATTTTTAATATTTTCCAAAAATAAGTTTCCTGGAGTTTTAGGTCATTCCGAGAACTTTTGTTTACGCACATAAATAACACCATGGCAATTCTCAATGAAAACAGCGTCGGTCAAGGTTAGTTCTATTCAAATCATGCAAGTTAGAGTCCAAAACAAGGGCAAAAGTGTTTGGAAAAGTAGATACGAGGGAGATGTATCAACTCCCCCAAGCTTAAACCTTTGCTTGTCCTCAAGCAATTCAGTTGATAAACTGAAAGTGATAAAGAAAAACTTTTACAAACTCTGTTTGCTCTTGTTGTGGTGAATATGTAAAGCCAGCATTCAAGTTTTCAGCAAAGATTATAACTAACCATATTCACAATAACATTTAGGTCTCATGTTTACTCATGTCAATGGCATAATCAACTAGCGAGCAATAATAATAAATCTCGGATGACAACACTTTCTCAAAACAATCATGATATGATATAACAAGATGGTATCTCGCTATCCCTTTCTGAAACCGCAAAACATAAATGCATAGCACCTTTAAAGATCAAGGACTGACTAGACATTGTAATTCATGGTAAAAGAGATCCAGTCATAATCATACCCAATATAAACTAATAGTAATGGATGCAAATGACAAAGACGCTCTCCAAATTAGTGCTTTTAGTAAGAGGGTGATGACTCAACATAAAAGTAAATAGATAGGCCCTTCGCAGAGGGAAGCAGGGATTTGTAGAGATGCCAGAGCTCGATTTTAAAGCAGAGATAAATAATATTTTGAGGGGCATACTTTCATTGTCAACATAACAACCAAGAGATGGCGATATCTTCCATGCTACACACATTATAGGCGGTTCCCAAACACAATGGTAAATTTTATACTCCCCCTCCACCAACAAGCATCAATCCATGGCTTGCTCGAAACAATGAGTGCCTCCAACTAACAACAGTCCCAGGGGGAGTTTTGTTTGAAATTATTTTCATTTATTTTACATAAAGCATGGGACTGGGCATCCCGGTGACCAGCCATTTTCTCGTGAGTGAGGAGCGGAGTCCACTCCTCCTGAGAATAACCCGCCTAACATGGAAGATAAGGACAGCCCTAGTTGATACATGAGCTATTCGAGCATACAAAACAGAATTTCATTTGAAGGTTTAGAGATTGGCACATACAAATTTACTTGGAACGGCAGGTAGATACCGCATTTAGGAAGGTATAGTGGACTCATATGGAATAACTTTGGGGTTTAAGGGATTGGATGCACAAGCAGTATTCCCTCTTAGTACAAGTGAAGGCTAGCAAAAGACTGGGAAGCGAGCAACTAGAGAGCGACAACAGTCATGAACATGCATTAAAATTAATAAACATTAAGTGCAAGCATGAGTAGGATATAATCCACCATGAACATAAATATCGTGAAGGCTATGTTGATTTGTTTCAACTACATGTGTGAACATGTGCCAAGTCGAGTTACTTAAATCATTCAAAGGAGGATACCACCCCACTATACCACATCACAACCATTTTAATAGCATGTTGGTACATAAGGTAAACCATTATAACTCATAGCTAATCAAGCATGGCACGAGCAACTATAATCTCTAATTGTCATTGCAAACATGTTTATTCATAATAGGTTGAATCGAGAACGATGAAATAGTCATATTTACAAAACAAGAGAGGTCGAGTTCATACCAGCTTCTCTCATCTCAATCAGTCCATCATATATCGTCATATTGCCTTTCACTTGCACGACCAAATGATGTGAATAATAATAAGAGTGCACGTGCATTGGACTAAGCTGGAATCTGCGAGCATTCAATAAACAGGAGAAGACAAGGCAATATGGGCTCTTGGTTAAATCAACAATAATGCATATAAGAGCCACTTCAACAATTTCATCATGGTCTTCTCCTATCGACCCCCAAAGAAAAGAAAAGAAATAAAACTATTTACACGGGAAAGCTCCCAACAAGCAAAAGAAGAACGGGAAATATTTTTGGGTTTTCTTTTTAATTATTACTACAGCAAGAAAAGTAAACTAAATAAAAGCTACAACTAAATTTTTTTGTTTTTCTTAAGGTTTTTCAAACACACAAGAAGAAAGCGAGAAAAAGGAAAATAAACTAGCATGGATGGTACAAGGAAAGAGTATGAGCACCGACAACAAGCAATGAGTGTGTGAACATAAGTGTCATGTCGGTGAGAGATACGTACTCCCCCAAGCTTAGGCTTTTGGCCTAAGTTGGTTTATTGCCACGGATGGTCTGGGGAATATCCAAAGTTATAACCGGGTCGTCGAGATGCAGCGGTCATTGCATCGTGTCTTTGCAGCTTGAGGCGAGCTATCTCAGCCCTCCTCTTATACTCCTCCGCCTCTTCTCTGGTTATGTAATGTCTCCCTTTTTCCTGAAAGTTAGAGAAAGCGGGAGCAGGGAGGACAATATTGACAGCGTGACGCCTGTCAAAGATTAGTCGGTACTAGAGAGGCGGTGCATTAAAGTCTAGATAAGTAGGAGGCAATTCAATATCATCATCACTTATGGTTACACCAAGAAAATCAGCTCAACGGGTTGCATAAATTCCTCCAAAGAAATCTTCATTAATTTTATTATTATGCAACCTACGTGCAACAATAGCTCCCAAATTATAAGATTTATCTCCTAACACGGCACTCCTAAGAATCTTTGAGGTCGGGGACACACATGTGACATGCTTCATCCTTACCATTTATGCACCTACCTATGAAGAGAGCAAAGTAATGTATAGCGTGAAAATGAATACTCCCTATTGTAGCTTGTGTTATGTCTCTAGATTCACCCACAGTTATACTGGCAAGAAAATCTCTAAATTCAGATTTGCGAGGTTCACGAGGGCTACCCCATTGTGGAAGTTTGCAGGCAGTGGTAAAATCCTCTGAGTCCATAGTATAAGATTTTTCATAAAGATCAAACAGGACAGTTTGAGAATTGCGTGAAGATGAAAATTCAACCTCCTCACAAAGGAACTAGTGAGATAGTGGTATTGACGGCACTTTTCCTCCTCGAAGCTCACAAGATCAGCGTTACGCAAATACGCGTTAAATTCTTCCTTGATTCCCGCTCGATCCATAAAGTCTTCTGAAGGCCATTCACAAGGCCGCACTCGAGCGTTCCTTGGTGGCTCATCATCGGCATCTCGCATTGCGAGCCTGGGTCCTTGCTTCCTTGAAGGACCACCATGAAACATTTTCCTAAACATATATCTTCCTCTGAAAAAATTCTGAAATTTTTAGTAACTTCAAATAAAAGTGAACCAAGCTCAACAAAATTGATAGCAACTACTCCTACAAGTGCCTAGAGACTATATCATGCATTAGAACTACTTGGAACCTTATAAACTTGACATGCAAGCTCAATAACATGGTCACCTAGGCAGCACAAATTTGCAATGAATAAAGCACTAGAAAAAACTAATTGGACCATTGGAGGAGTCACATACCAAGGAACAATCCCCCAAAGCAGTTTTGTGAGAGGTGCTTGAGCAAGGAGATCGAAAATCGCAGCAAAATGAGCTAGAACTTCGTGCTTGAGCTGGATGGTGATTTTTTGGGAGGAAGAAGAAGTGTGGGGTGCAGGAATAAGTGGAGGAGCCACCGTGGGCCCACAAGGCAGGTGGGCGTGCCTGTGAGGGGTGGCGCGCCCTGGACCCTCGTGGCCAGGTGCTTGCTCCCATGCCGTGTTCTCAGTGCCAGATATTCTCAAATATTCCAGAAAAAATCATATTAAATTGGCAGGGCATTTGGAGAACTTTTATTTTTGGGGTATTTTTATATTGCACGGATAATTCAGAAAACAGACAGAAAACTATTATTTTTACTTTATTTCAACTAAATAACAGAAAGTAGAGAGAGGGTACAGAAGGTTGTGCTTCTAGTTTCATCCATCTCATGCTCATCAAAAGGAATCCACTAACAAGGTTGATCAAGTCTTGTTAACAAACTCATTCCGAATAACATGGAATCGGAGAAATTTTGAATAACACTATGTTACATCAACGGGGATATGCACATCCCCAGTAATAAGAATATCATATTTCTTCCTGACATTAGGAAGAGGAAATTCAAAACCTCCAAAAATAATTGATGGAATTTTTCCAATAGAATTGATACTATGAACTTGAGGTTGTTTCCTCGGAAAGTGTACCGTGTGCTCATTACCATTAACATGAAAACTGACATTGCCTTTGTTGCAATCAATAACAGCCCCTCGTAGTATTCAAAAAGGTCTTCCAAGAATAATAGACATACTATCGCCCTCGGGAATATCAAGAATAACAAAGTCCGTTAAAATAGTAACGTTTGCAACCTAACAGGCACATCCTCACAAATACCGGCAATTATAGCAGGTTGATTTATCGTACCATTTGCAAATATATTTCAGTAGGTATCAACTTATTCAAATCAAGTCTACGGTATAAAGAGAGAGGCATAACACTAACACCGGCTCCAAGATCCCATAAAGCAGTTTTAACATAATTTCTTTTAATGGAGCATGGTATAGTTGGTACTCCTGGATCTCCAAGTTTCTTTGGTATTCCACCCTTAAAAGTGTAATTAGCAAGCATGGTGGAAATTTTAGCTTCGGGTATCTTTCTTTTATTAGAGACAATTTCTTTCATATACTTAGCATAAGGATTCATTTTGAGCATATCAGTCAAACGCATACGCAAAAAGATAGGTCTAATCATTTCAAGAAAGCGCTCAAAAATCCTCATCATCCTTTTCTTGGATGGTTTGGGAGGAAAAGGCATGGGTTTCAACCCAAGGTTCTCTTTCCTTACCGTGCTTCCTAGCAACAAAGTCTCTCTTATCATAACGTTGATTCTTTGATTGTGGGTTATCGAGATCAATAGCAGGTTCAATTTCTACATCATTATCATTACTAGGTTGAGCATCATCATGAACATTATCATTAACATTTTCATTAGGTTCATGTTCATCACCAGATTGTGTTTCAGCATCAGAAATAGAAATATCATTTGGATTCTCGTGTGGTTCAAAGAACAGGTTCACTAGAAGCATGCAAAGTCCTATCATTTTTCTTTTTCTTCTTTTTAGAAGGACTAGGTGCATCTAAATTATTTCTTTAAGAATCCTGCTCAATTCACTTAGGGTGGCCTTCAGGATGCAAAGGTTCCTGACTCATTTTACTAGTTCTAGTAGCCACTCTAACAGCATAGTCATTATTCTTACTATTCAATTCATTGAGCAAGTCATTCTGAGCTTTAAGTACTTGTTCTACTTGAGTGGTAACCATAGAAGCATGTTTACTAATGAGTTTAAGTTCACCTTTAACTCTAGACATATAATCACCCAAGTGTTAAATCATATAAGCATTTTGTTTTAATTGTCTACCAAAATAAGCATTAAAATCTTCTTGCTTAACCATAAAGTTATCAAACTCATCCAAACATTGGCTAGCAAAGTTAGTAGGAGGGGATTTCAGCTTTATCATATCTATAGAGAGAATTTACCTTTACTACCTGTGTCGGGTTATCAAGACCATGAGTTTCTTCAATAGGTAATGGATTAAGATCATATATTTCTTCAACAGGCGGTAAATTAAGACCATGTATTTCTTCAATAGGAGGTAAATTCTTAACATCTTAAGCTTTAATACCTTTTTCTTTCATAGATTTATTTGCCTCTTGCATATCTTCAGGACTGGGAAATAGAACACCCCTCTTCTTTGGAGTTGGTATAGGAATAGGCTCAAGAGTTGGCTCAGGAAGTGTCCAATTATTTTAATTTGTCAACATATTATTCAATAGAATCTCAGCTTCATCCGGTGTTCTTTCCCTGAAAATAGAACCAACACAACTATCCAGGTAATCTCTGGAAGCATCGTTTAGTCCATTATAAAAGATATCAAGTATTTCATTTTTCTTAAGAGGATGATCAGGCAAAGCATTAAGTAATTGGAGAAGCCTCCCCCAAGCTTGTGGGAGACTCTCTTCTTCAATTTGCACAAAATTATATATATCCCTTAAAACAGCTTGTTTCTTATGAGCAGGGAAATATTCAGCAGAGAATTAATAAATCATATCCTGGGGACTACGCACACAACCAGGATCAAGAGAATTAAACCATATCTTAGCATCACCCTTTAATGAGAACGGAAATATTTTAAGGATATAAAAGTAGCAAGTTCTCTCATCATTTGTGAACAGGGTGGCTATATCATTTAATTTAGTAAGATGTGCCACAACAGTTTCACATTCATAGCCACAAAAAGGATCAGATTCAACCAAAGTAATTATATCAGGATCAACAGAGAATTCATAATTCTTATCAGTAACACAGATAGGTGAAGTAGCAAAAGCAGGGTCAGGTTTCATTCTAGCATTAAGAGATTGTTGCTTCCATTTAGCTAATAACTTCTTAAGATCATATCTATCATTGCAAGCTAAAATAGCTCTAGCAGCTTCTTCATCCATAACATAACCCTTAGGAACAACAGGTAATCCATATTTATTAGGGGGAGATTCTTCGTCATCACTATCATCAATATTATCAGTTTCAATAATTTCATTCTCTCTAGCACTAGCAAGTTGTTAATCAAGAAATTCACCAAGTGGCACAGTAGTATCAAGCATAGAAGTAGTTTCATCATAAGTATCATGCATAGCGAAGTGGCATCATCAATAATATGCGACATATCAGAATTAATAGCGAAGCAGGTTTAGGTGTCGCCACTTACTCAAAAGCGAAGGTGAATCAAGTGCGAGCTAGATGGCAGTTCCTTACCTCCCCTCGTAGTTGAGGGATAAATTTTGTTTTCTCGTCTTTCAAGTTCCTCATAATGACCAGCAGATATAAATCCCAAATGACTCAAAGAATAGAGCTATGCTCCCGGCAGCGGCACGGAAAAATGGTCTTGATAACCCACAAGTATAGGGGATCGCAACAGTTTTCAAGGGTAGAGTATTCAACCCAAATTTATTGATTCGACACAAGGGGAGCCAAAGAATATTCTCAAGTATCAGCAGTTGAGTTGTGAATTCAACCACACCTGGATAACTTAATATCTGCAGCAAAGTATTTAGTAGCAAAGTAATATGGAAGTAACGATAAAGGTAGAAAAATAATATTTTTGGGTTTTGTAGTGATTGTAACAGTAGCAACAGAAAAGTAAATAAGCGAAGAACAATATGTGAAAAGCTCGTAGGCATTGGATTAGTGATGGAGAATTATGCCGGATGCGGTTCATCATGTAACAGTCATAACATAGGGTGACACAGAACTAGCTCCAATTTATCAATGTAACGTAGGCATGTATCACGAATATAGTCATACGTGCTTATGGAAAAGAACTTGCATGACATCTTTTGTCCTACCCTCCCGTGGCAGCGGCGTCCTAGCGAAACTAAGGGATATTAAGGCCTCCTTTTAATAGAGTACCGACCAAATCATTAACACATAGTGAATACATGAACTCCTCAAACTATGGTCATCACCGGAGTGGTCCCGATTATTGTCACTTGAGGTTGCCAGATCATAACACATAGTAGGTAACTATAGACTTGCAAGATAGGATCAAGAACTCACATATATTCATGAGAACATAATAGGTTCAGATCTGAAATATTGGCACTCGGGCCCTAGTGACAAGCATTAAGCATAGCAAAGTCATAGCAACATCAATCTCAGAACATAGTGGATACTAGGGATCAAACCCTAACAAAACTAACTTGATTACATGATAAATATCATCCAACCCATCACCGTCCAGCAAGCCTACGATGGAATTACTCATGCACGGCGGTGAGCATCATGCAATTGGTGATGGAGGATGGTTGATGATGACGACGGCGACAGATCCCCCTCTCCGGAGCCCCGAACGGACTCCAGATCAGCCCTCCCGAGAGGTTTTAGGTCTTGGCGGCGGCTCCGTATCGTAAAACGTGATGAATCCTTCTCTCTGATTTTTTCTGCCCGAACATGAATATATGGAGTTGGAGTTGAGGTCGGTGGAGCAACAGGGGGCCCACGAGGCAGGGGGCGCGCCCAAGGGGGCAGGCGCTGCCCCCACCCTCGTGGACAGGTGGAGGCCCCCCTGACGTGGATTCTTCTTCCAGTATTTTCAATATTTTCCAAAAATAAGTTCCGTGGAGTTTCAGGTCATTCCGAGAACTTTTGTTTCTGCACATAAATAACACCATGGCAATTCTGCTGAAAACAGCGTCAGTCCGGGTTAGTTCCATTCAAATCATGCAAGTTAGAGTCAATAACAAGGGCAAAAGTGTTTGGAAAAGTAGATACGACGGAGACGTATCAAGCCTCCTCCTATCTTTAGCCATCCCTTGGCATCTGCCGTACGCCCACCACGACAGTTTGCGCCCACCGTGGGGCAGCTCGAGGTCCTGGCCGGGAGCATGCTTCAGACAGGGATCTTCTCCGACTCCGACGAGCTCGTCACGCTGGCGGACGACGTCATCGACGCGCTCACCGCCTCCTTCGCCACGCTACGCATCTCCGACGCGCCTACGGACGACGAGTACCCCCGCGAGGTACTTAGCTTTTTGACTCCCCGCTCTCCATCAACGACGGCGTTCCTGCCGGAGCGATGGAGCTCTGCGTGGAGGTCTTCGTCACCGACATCGACGCCTCCTCATCGTCGAGCGCGGCAAGGAAGGCCGTGGAGGTTAGGGCCGACTCGCCCAACCCGCTGCGCGCCACGATGCAGAGCCTCCGTGTCCCCATCGGCACCGACGTCAACGCCTCCAGCATCACCGAGGTCCGTACTCGCCTCAACGAGGATCGCCCGGCGCTGCTGGACCTCACCAAGACGCTTCGCCGCCCACGCAGCGTCGCCTCGACTCCGCGCCGTTGGGCGCAGCGCGCCACGGGCTTCACGCCTACCGCCCCGAGCCAAGCAAGACCCGCAAGCGTCTGCGAGCCTGTGGTGGCGCTGATTGGAGTCGCTTTGGCGCCCTCCCTCCCGTCTACGAGACTCCCCTGAAGAACATGCGTGCTGCCCAGGCGGCAGCAGTCTGCCTGGATCAGCTCACCAGCGAGGAGCTGTAGGATCGCATCAAGAGGGTGAACGACCTCCTCGTCGCGGCCAACGCATAGCAGGACCGCCTCAACCAGCTCGCCAGGCCGGCCTGATCCGGCTCCGTCCGAGTCGCCGGACCCGGGACGACCAGCATACGGTGTCTTCTCCACATGGCGAGGCGCACTCCACCGCACGGACCTGGCGCAACCTCGCCCGGCTGACGGCCGGGCGGGTGGGCGGACGAGCCGGCCTCGGAGGCCCGGCACCGCCTCGACCCCCTGCTTCAACCCGGGCGGCGTCCGACTGCAGGCGACCCAGCCCCCCGCGGCGTGGTCACCGACCGGCTGGGCCCGTGCGCCATCGATGACACTGACGCTCGCAAACGCCTCGACCGACTCGCCCTCTCCCGGGAGGTGAGGAGACCGGCCCCGTCGGACCGGCGTGCTTCGGCCACGCATCCAGGGCGACCCCTTCACCAAAGGGTTCACGCTTCCCCGCGACACCCCCAAGTACAACGACACTGTGAAGCCGGACGACTGGCTCACCGACTACACCACCACCATCGGCATCGCCGGCGGTACCCACCGCCTCGCCGTACGCTATGCGCCTCTCGTGCTCTAGGGGTCAGCCCGCACCTGGTTGAATAGTCTGCGTCATTTGGCGGCATCAGCAGCGTGGGTGCGACTTGAAAGCAGGCCTTCTGCGCCTTCATCGGCACCTACAAGTGACCCGGCTGCCCGATCAGCTTCGCCATGTGCGTCACGAGGGCGGCGGAAATCGGCTTGGCGAGTACCTGCAGCGGCTGGACCGAGCTCCGGAACAGCTGCGAGGGCGTCCACGAAGTCCAAGCGATCCAGTACTTCGTCAACGGGTGCCGAGACGGCACCCTCCTCAAGCACAAGCTCTTGCCCTCCGAGCCGGCCACCATGGCCGCGCTCATGGTGACGGCGGACAAAATGCGCCAACGCCCGACTCCGCCATGAAGATCCAGGTATCCTTTGGATGAAGCCGGCAAAACCAAGGCAGTGCCGCCTCAAAAGCGGCCGTGAGGGAAGCGGCAGCACAACTAGCGTAACAACAAGCGCCAAAGCCGATCAACCGGCTCAGCGCTGACCTCGACTATGCGTCGCCGAAAGCGGCGCCACGACCTAACCGGACGCCAAGCGCCGGAACACCGGCAAAACAACATGGCAGACCGGCATGAGTTTCGACCAGATGCTCGACGCTCCCTGCAAGCATCACAGCGGCGCGAGGCCGTCCACGCACACGCTCCGACAGTGCGCCATCACCAAGCGCATCGCAAGGGGCAACATCCCACCGCCTCCGGCACCGGCTCCGGGAGCAGGGCAGCCGCCTCCGCCCCCGCCACCACCTCCAGCCGGCGGCGCGGACGACCCCTACCCGGCCCAGAACGCGACCTACGTCGTCTTCACCAGCCTCGGCGATGACAAGCACAGCGAGCGCCTCCTCCGGCAGGAGGTGAACACCGTCATCCAGGCTAGGACGGAATACATGCATTGGTCGGAGCGCTCGGTCACCTGGACCCGGGAGGACCACCCGGCCGTCATGCCGAACCCGGGTGGTTACGCCCTTGTTCTCGACCCCACTATCGTCGCGCCCCGGCGCACGTGCAAATTCTCCCGGGTTCTCGTCGACGGCGACAGCAGCATCAACAACCTCTACTGCGACACATGACCAAGCTCGGCCTCGAGGCCATGGATCTGGAGCTGACCCGGGCGATATTCCACGGCATCGTACCCGGCCTCTCCTGCTCCCCGGTCGGCCGGATCCGGCTCGACGTCCTGTTCAGCGACAGCAGCCACTTCTGACGCGAGCCGATCTGGTTCGAGGTGGTGGACCTGTCCAGCATGTACCACGCACTGTTGGGCCGGCCCGTGCTCACCAAGTTCATGGCGGTCCCCCACTACGCCTACCTGAAGATAAAGCTGTCGGGTCCAAAGGGCCTCATCACCGTCACCGGCGACTACCGCAAGTCCCTAGACTACGCCCGAGGCGGCGCCAAGCTAGCCGAGTCGCTGGTCATAGCTGAGGAGCGGCGCCAACTCGACCGGATCGTCGCCCTGGCCCAGGAGGCGTCAGCCACTCAGATCCCGACTCAGGAGCCAGCCGACGAGGCCGCGTTAAAGCCCTCCAAGGAGACCAAGAAGGTGAAGCTGAACCCAGCTGCAGCAAGTACATTGTCGTGGGCGCCTACCTCGACAGCAAATAGGAAGGCGAGCTCGTCGACTTCCTCCGTGAGAATCGGGATATTTTTGCATGGACCCCCAAGGACATACCGGGTATCCCGAGGAAGTACGCCGAGCACAAACTCCATGTCCACAAGGACGCCAAGCCTGTCCGTCAACCCCTACGACGTTTTTTCAAACAGAAGAGAAGGACCATCGGTGAAGAGGTCGCCAAGCTCTTGGCGGCCGGCTTCATCATGGAAGTGTTTCACCCCGAGTGGCTGGCCAACCCAGTCCATGTCCTAAAGAAGAACAAGACCTGGCGCATGTGTATCGACTACACCAGCCTGAACAAGGCCTGCCCCAAAGACTCGTTCGCCCTCCCGCAGATCGATCAAGTCATCGGCTCCACCATCGGGTGCGAGCTCCTGTCCTTCCTAGATGCATAGTCCGGCTATCATCAGATCAAGCTGGACCCGGCCGAAACCCTGAAGACGTCCTTCATCACGTCCTTGGGGCGTATTGCTATATCACCATGTCGTTTGGCTTGAAAAATGCCGGCGCCACTTTCTAGCGATGCATGCAGAAATGCTTGCTGCCGCAACTTGGAGGCAGCATCCACGTCTACGTGGACGACATCGTGGTGAAGACCAAGAAGCACCTCACGCTTCTCGACAATTTGAAGGAAACCTTCGCCAACCTGCGCGAGTAAAGGTCAAGCTCAACTTGGAGAAATGCGTTTTCGGCGTCCCAGCCGGAAAGCTACTCGGCTTCCTCGTCTCGGAGCGCGGCATTGAGGCAAACCCGGAGAAGATCAAGGCCATCGAACGCATGCGCAAGCCGGCTCGATTGCCCGATGTCCAGAAGTCCACCGGCTGCTTGGCCTCGGTCAGATGGTTTCTCAACCGGCTGGGCGAGAGGGCCTTGCCCCTGTATCAGCTGATGAAGAAGACGACGCCGTTCGAGTGGAACGACCAGGCAGGCGAAGCTTTCCGGGATCTCAAGCGCATCTCTCCACCGCACCAGTCTTGGCCGCACCAGTCGAGAAGGAGCCGCTATTGCTCTATATTGTCGCGACCACGCGGTCGGTCAGCACGGTGATGGTGGTCGAGCGACCAGAGAAGGACAAGGTCCAAGCCGTGCAGCGTCCCGTCTACTACCTGAGCGAGGTGCTCTCCGCCTAGAAGCAGAACTACCCGCACTACCAGAAAATGTGTTACGGCGTATACTTCACCGCCAAGAAACTCAAGCAGTACTTCCAAGAGCATGTCATCACTATGGTCGGCCACGCCCCTCGGCCGAGATCATCGGGTCTTGGGGCGCCTCGGCAGGTCGCCTAGTGGTCACTCGAGCTAGCCGGCCACACCATCCTCTACGAGCCCCGCACCACGATCAAGTCCCAGACTTTGGCGGACTTTCTCATCGACTGGACCGAGACCCAGTACCTGCCGCCACCGCCGGACTCGACTCATTGGCGCATGCACTTCGACGGCTCGAAGATGCGACTCGGCCTAGGGGCCGGCATCGTGTTGTCCTCCCCCAAGGGCGACCGGCTCAAGTACGCGCTGCAGATCCACTTCGCCGCCTCCAACAACGTCGCCGAATATGAAGCCCTTGTGCACGGCCTCCGGCTTGCCAAGGAACTCGGCATCCGGCGCATCCTGTGCTACGGCGACTCGGACCTGGTGGTGCAGCAGAGCTCCGGCGAGTGGGACGCCCACGACTCCAACATGGCAAGCTACCGCTTCCTCGTCCAGAAGCTATCCGGATTCTTCGCGGGCTGCGAGTTCCTCCACGTCCCGCGCGCAGAGAATGAAGCGGCCGACACGCTCGCCAAGATCGCCTCATCCCGGCAGTCCATTCCGTCTGACGTCTCCCTCGAGCATCTGCACAAGCCATCCCCGGACTCCGTGTCCATCCACGTCCCGAATGACCCGGCCGCGCCTCAACCCGGCCCGGGGACTGCCCCAACCGACCCGGCCACGCCTCAACCCGGCCCGGGAACTGCCCCAACCGACCCGGCCGCGCCTCAATTCGGCCCGAGGACTGCTCCAACCAACCCGACCGCGCCTCAACTCGGCCCGGGGACTGCTCCAGCCAGACCGACCACACCCCAACCCGGCCCTGGGGCCGCTGAACCCGGCTCGGGGGCTGCCACCCCGGAACCCGTCGTGATGACCGTCCTCGCCGGGGTCGCGGCACCATCCTGGGCCCTGCCCATCTCGGAGTTCCTGGAAAACGGGGTCCTCCCCATGGACGAGACCGAAGCCCGGCAAGTGCAGCGCCGAGCGTCCGCCTACAGCATCATCAACAACGAGCTCGTCAAGCGCAGCTCCACTGGCGTGTTCCAACACTGTTTCGAGCAGGACAAGTGCATTGATCCTCCTCGACATACACCAGGGCGAGTGCGGGCACCACGTCGCCTCGCAGTCCCTGGTGGCCAAGGCTTTCCGCCATGGTTTCTACTAGCCCACGACCCTTGAAGACGCAGAGTCACTCGTCCTCAGGTGTGAGGGATGCCAACGCTTCAGCAAGCGCAGCCACCAGCCGGCGTCAGCACTCCGGACCATCCCGATCGCCTGGCCCTTCGCGGTCTGGGGACTCGACATGGTGGGACCCTTCAAGACCGCTCGAGGCGGCATGGCGCATCTGTTGGTGGCGGTGGACAAGTTCACCAAGTGGATCAAGGCAAGGCCAATCAAGAAGCTGGACGGCCCAACGGCCGTCCGATTTATCAAGGACATCGTGGTGCGCTACGGCATGCCAAACAACATCATCACGGACAACGGCACCAACCGCCAAAAGCGGCTTTCGCCTGATACCGCTCCGTCTCCGGCGTCCGCCTCGACCTGGCTTCCGTTGCACATCCACAGTCCAATGGCCAGGCCGAGCGGGCCAACGGCCTCATCCTATCCGGCATCAAGCCGCGACTCATCGAGCGGCTCATCCGTTCACCCGGCAATTGGCTTGACGAGTTGTCGGCCGTCCTCTAGAGTCTCCACACCATGCCAAACAGGTCGATTGGGTTCACCCCATTCTTCCTCATCTACGGAGCAGAAGCCGTCATCCCGACCGACGTCGAGTTCGACTCGCCGCGCGTCACGATGTACACGGAAGCCGAAGCAAAAGAAGCCCGCGAAGACGGCGTCGACCTGCTCGAGGAAGCATGTCTCCTAGTGCTCAGTCGCTCAGCCATCTACCAGCAAGGACTAAAGCATTGCCACAGCAAGAAGATCAAGGCTCTCGCTTTCCGAGAGGGAGACCTCGTCCTCCGACTCGTCCAAGAGCAGACTGGCCAACACAAGTTGTCCTCCCCATGGGAGGGCCCCTTCATCGTTAGCAAGGCCTTATGCGACCGGAACGCGTACTACCTCATCGATGCCTGCAAGACAAACAAGCGCAAGAGGGACACCGCCGGCGAAGAAACAACCCGGCCATGGAATGTGGAGATCCTCCGCCCGTTTTATAGTTAGCCGAGTGCACGTATGTATGGCTGCCTTTTGTAACCGTCTAAAACTATGGGGTCCCTGAATGACGCTCGGGGGCTGCCCCTTTTGCGACCAAGCTATTGTGTCTCCTACATTTGTGCACTACTTTTTAGCCAAACCCGGCCACCGGGTCGACTCGCTCAACATAGGGGCTCGGGTGCTGGCCGGCTTGGCCACCCATCGTTTTTTCCTTAGCGGTTCTCAAATGCGTTGGATCGCCGTAAGATTCTCGCTTTGCCCTAATCCACAGATCCGGCTTGGTACGTAAAGGCAGCAAGCACATGAGTCCAAAAGCACCAGCGTGCCGCGAGCACTAAGTCAAGAACATGAATTAAGCCCAACCTGGCCCTGCCACTATAAGTTGTCGCACGACCGGCTGCTCGCCAACCCAGCCCCGCTGGATTGCCGCCAACCGGCCCAGTGGGTGTTTCGCTCACGCTCAACGTTTTGAAAGACTAAGTATTGAGCAGCTCCTCCCAAAGGCGAACCCCTTGTCACGGACGAGAGACTTGGCCGTCGAGACTTCATGAGAAAACCCAAAGGGGGAGAGTTGCAAGGAAACGGCTCTAAAAACGAGAAGCAAAAGCGCAAACATCCACAAAGTTTCTGCATATCGCCGGATCGCTCGACGTGGCCTCACCACTTTAAGTTGCCGCACGACCGGCTGCCCGCCAACCCAGCCCCGCCGGATTGCCGCCAGCCGGCCCAATGGGTGTTTCGCCCGCGCTCAACGTTTCGAAAGCCCAAGTACTACACGCTCCTCTCAAAGGCCGAACCCCTTGTCACGGACCAGAGCCTTGGCCGTCCAGAGACTTCATGAGGTGAAACCAAAGGGGCGATTACCAGAAAACAGCTCCAAAAGCGAAGCAAAGGCGCCAAACATTCACGCAGCTCATACATCATAAATTTCAACAGGCCCAAGGCCGAGTTCATTACACCCGGTCAAACCCCGGTGGGTGGGTGGGCCCCGCTACCTAACAGAAATTTTTCATAAAGTTAAAAAATCAGGCATCGCCTCCGCCAGAGCGTGCAGCCCCCGGGTCTGCAGAAGTGCCGGTATCCTCCTCCCCGACATCCGCGTCGCGGTAGACGTCCGTCTCCTCGGAGCTGCCCTCCAGGTTGTCCAAAAGAAGGCCATACTCGTTGGCAGGCACGACTCCACCATCCTCCGCCCGGTCCGGCTGGAACTCGTCATGGAAGGCGAACCCGGCGATGTAGCTGGCTCGGGCGGCGATCCGTCCGGCTTCCGCTTTCTGGTAGCTCTCTGAGCGGCTCAGCTGGCCCATCAACGCATCCAGCGCCAAGTGCGGATGCCCACGACACCAGCGAACCGGGCGCCATCTCGCGCCCGGCCTGCGAGCAGCGGAAACCCACCACTCGTGAAGGCGGTCCGGGCCCGCCTCCAACCACCACGCCAGCCGCGTGAAGCTGGTCGGCGCGATGGCACCCGGCCAGAGGGCTGCCGTCATCACCGCGCCGGCCTCAGAGAACCGCCCCATCTGCTCGCTCAGAACTTCCAGACGGGCCTCGGCAGCGGCAACGATCTCCGGGAAGGTCCAGGCCACCCGCGGGTCCGTCCCGGAGCTGACAATCCCTTGCGGGTCACGCTGGAAGCGGACTGCCTCCTCCGCCAGCTGACGCGTCTCCGGGAAGGCCCCTGCCAAGAAGGAAAGCAAGTCAGAAGAAAATTACTAAGGAAGAAGAGCCAGAGTCCCAACCCGGCAACAACAAAACCAAAGGAAAGCACTTACTGGAGAAGGACTCTTCCAGGTGCTGCGCTTGAAACAACGTACAGCGCCGCTCCGGGCAATAGTGCGATCCACGCTCCTCCAGTGCCTTCTCCAGGTCGGCGACCTTGGCAAGGGCCGCCTTCAGCTCGGCGGCCGCCTTCACGGCCTCCTCGTGGAGCCTGGTCTCCCCCTACCGGGTCTCCTCCGCTGTGGCCACCAGCGCTTTCAAGCGCTCCACCTCGGTCTGGAGCTGCCCCTTGTCGTATTGCAGGTCCGCCTCGGCAAGGGCTTGCTGCGCCTCCACGACCTTGGCGGCCTCCGCCTTGAGGCGCTCCACCTCGGCCTGAAGGCGGCTCTTATCGCTCGTCAGCTGCTCCCACAGCCGGCTGGCTTCGTCGAGCGCCTGCCGGGCTCCGGTCGCCTCCGCCTTCGCCTTCTCCGCCTCGGCCCCAAGCCGGCCGACGTCTGCGACAACCGGTCATAGTGAAAACCGGCCTGAATCAGCCGGGTCCTCCAAGACAGCACCTCGGCTGCAGAAGAAAAACTCAGCAACGAAGTACTATTTTAAGATTTGACCCAACTGCTGCGTAGTTGGCCCGAATCTCGGGGGCTACACCCAGTGGGTGCGCTAGCGCGCCCCCACTAGAAAAGAGCATGAAAAAGAAATACCTGCCGTGACGCGGAGCTCCTCCTCCTTGGTGGCGAGCCTCTCCTTGAGACGCCGATGCGTCTCGAGGAGCCGACTGAAGACGTTGACCCGGTAGGAGTCAAGTTGCTATAGAAGGAAATGATCAGCGCAAGACAGCAAGATAAGATTCGACCCAATTGCTATGCAGTTGGCCTGAATCTCGGGGGCTACACCCAGTGGGTGCACCGGCGCGCCCCCACAATGGAGAAAACGATGAAAAGAAAAGCAGAATGCAAACGGAAACTTACGAAGACGGCGCGCTCCAGCTCCTGCACCGCCTCAACCTCGGCCTGGGCGACGGCCTGGATCCGGTCCGTCCGCCCCGCTTGGCCAGCAAGATCACGCGGCTGACCATCGCCGCCTCCTCCTGGGTCGGAGGACCAAAGGGGACCTTGCTGGTCCCGCTCCGCGACGGCCCCGGCTCGGCGATCCGGCGCCCTCCGGAGCTGAGCACCAGGGCGTGCTCTCCACCGGCCGCCTCCCCTGAAGCCGGCGCCTTCTACGGCGCCCTCTCTGGTGCCCTCTCCACCGGCAAGCGCCCGGCTCGGTGGGCGGAGTGGCTTGAGGCTCCACCACCAGCGGCGCCTCGTTCGCCAGCGCCCGGGACGCCCCCTCCGGCACCGCCCGCGCCGCCTCCTCCAAGATGGTGTCGCCGCCACCTTCATCGGCCCCCTCCCGCTCGACCACATCGGTCCGCGGCGGGGTGCCGTCCTCAACAACCACGACCTCCCGGTCGAGGTCCATCGCGTCCGCACGGCCGCCTCAGCCGTGCTCCCTGTCCGACGCCGGCACGAAGACCGTCGTCGCCGCCATCGTCCCCGCCGGCATCTCCGGCCAAGCCGACCCCTCGCCGGCTTGCGCCCACGCCATCACGGCACTGACCCAGGCCTGGGTCGACTCCACCTCCAGCTCCACCTGGGCCCAGTTCCGGTCCTACCAAACCAAGCCTTCGGCATCGGCCGGGTCCAGACCAAGGTCCGGGTCCACCGGCGCCTCCTCCTTGTCCCGGTCAACGGTGCCGGATCGGCTCCTCTGGAACATGGCATCCTCGGCGGATGCGGCATCCGCCGCTACCAGCGCCAGCGAGATCGGCGACCTGAAGCACAAGACAAAAAACAATTACGCCCGAGTCGGCCGGGCCTTCGGCAACAGCTCGAGCAAAGGGTCACTTACGGCACCACCGGGCGGCGAGCCTTCCGCCCTCTCTCTGTGGAAGCCGCGCGCCTCACTCTTGGCGGGCGACTTCGCACCACGCCGAAGTCGCAGCGCCAGCAGTTGGGAGCCCTTGGTAGGGCACGCTGTCCTTCCCATGCCCGCCTACCGGCGGACGAGGGCTGGCGTGTATGATGCACCCGATGTCACCCATGACGCCTTGATGGCGGCGACTGACGGAAGCGCCCAGCGTGGCCACGACTCGACTTCGGCTCGCCTGACGATCGACAAGGCGGCACCACAGTGCCCCCTAGGTGCATGGGGCCCAAGGCCCAAATGAACACAGTGAGCCACGACACCCCGGCGGGTCCCTAGCACTGGGTTCCCGGACACTGACAACCCGGCCCTACGGCCTTGTAACATTACCCTTGTACCCCTAGGGGTTGACCTATAAAACCCCCCAAGGAGCCCTCATGCATACGAGCAAGTAAGCAAGCAATCCACCCACTCACACATCTAGCAAGCAACACCCGAGGAGAGGGAGCACCCTAAGCCTTGGCCCGACCTCCTTCTTCCTCCATACAGCTCTAGGAGCGACTCTGTACTGTAACGCATAAACCACACTCGGCAGGACTAGGGGTGTTATCTCTCCGGAGAGCCCCGGACCTGGGTATGTCTTGTGTCCCGGGCTCGCTCATGCCGACCTCGCCTCTGGAGCCCACCAGTACCCTCGAGCCTCCTCCTATCTTTAGCCATCCCTTGGCATCTGCCGTGCGCCCACTACGACAGGCAGGGTGCCAGAAAGGGTCTAGATTGGTTTTCGATGGCTACAGAGCCTTGCGGCGGCAGAACTTCTGATCTAGGTTAACCCCGAGGGGTTTTGGAATATTTGTGAATTTATAGGGCAAAGAGGGGGTGTGGGAGGCCACCGAGGTGGGCACAACCCACACAGGTGTGCACAGGCCCCTAAGCACACCCACAGTGGGTTGTGCTTGAGGGCACCCCAGTGCTGCTTGGCCCATCTTGGGTGTTCTGGTCCATAAAAAATCTCCAAAAAGCTTCGCGGTGTTTGGACTCCATTTGATATTGATTTCCTGCGATGTAAAAAACAAGCAAAAAACGGCAACTGGCACTGGGCACTAGGTCAATAGGTTAGTCCCAAAAAATTATATAAAGTTGCTATAAAATGATTGTAAAACATTCAAGAATGATAAAATAACAGCATGAATACTTCATAAATTATGGTTACGTTGGTGATGTATGCTACCCCTTGAGCATGCGTTGGTTTTCCCTTGAAGAGGAAAGGGTCATGCAGCAAAGTAGCGTAAGTATTTCCCTCAGTTTTTGAGGACCAAGGTATCAATCCAATAGGAGACAACGAACAAGTCACCTAGTACCTACACAAACAATCAAGAACCTTGCAACCAACGCGGTAAAGGGGTTGTCAATCCCTTCACGGTCACTCGCAAAAGTGAGATCTAATAAAGATAGTAAGGTAAATATTTTTGGTTTTTTTATTGTATAGATTGGAAAGTAAAGATTGCAAAACAGTAAACGAAATGTGATGTAAATAAAAGAGATGCAATATAATAAGAAAGAGACCCGGGGGCCATAGGTTTCACTAGTGGCTTGTCTCAAGATAGCATGTATTGCGGTGAACAAATTACTGCCGAGCAATTGATAGAAAAGCGCATAGTTATGAGAATATCTAAGGCAATGATCATGAATATAGGCATCACGTCCGTGTCAAGTAGACCGAAACAATTCTACATCTACTACTATTACTGCACACATCGATCGCTATCCAGCATGCATCTAGAGTATTATGTTCATAAGAACAGAGTAACGCATTAAGCAAGATGACATGATGTAGAGGGATAAACTCAAGCAATATGATATAAGCCCCATCTTTTTATCCTCGATGGCAACAATACAATGTCGTGCCTTGCTGCCCCTCATCCTTTGAGGAAAGTACACATAAGATTGAACCCAAAGCTAAGCACTTCTTCCATTGCAAATTAATAGGAGTAAATGGCCACGGGTAGCCTTGCAGCTCCCCGACTCTTGAGAAAAATTACAGGCTGATCGGGCCTCCAAGCATCCAAGGCGTGGGGCCGCCTTCCTTAATGGCTACCTCCCAAGCCGGCTACCAAGAGGCGGCCTGACCCTAAACCCACAGAAGGAAGGCCACAAGAGGGCCGACTCCAGGAAGCCGGCCACAAAAGGGCCGACTCCCACAAGCCGGCCACAAGAAGGCCGGCTCCCAAGAAGCCAGCCACGAGAAGGCCGACTCCAAGAAGCCGGTCCCCCCAGCAGGCGGCCCTGATCATACCCTCAAACTTGGCACCCACATAACGGTGATGAGACGGGGCGTGGCTATAGTGAAGCCTGCCACCCCTGAATCCCAGGCCAGCGTGGTCACGCAGTCTGTTGTCTGAGGCGACCATCACCCGTCCGTGGCAACCTTGTTGCCATGTTGACCATGACATCACCCACGGCCGGGCTGTCGGATCGGCGCCTAAGCGGCCCAGGCCTTCGGTCGAGAGACACGGAAGGTGGCGGACTCCCCCAGCCGGCCTAAGGCAAGGCCGGCTCCCAACAACCGGCTAGCTCCCTCCCTCGAAGGAGGCGCCTCATTAAGGAGACAAGACGAGGTAAGGCTACAGTGATCGCCGCCCGGTAACGGCAACCATGTAGCCATGCTTCACTTCTGTCAAAGCCCTCATCATCAACGGTAAAAGCGATAACCCGCCCCGACAAGGCCCCGAGCGGTGGGGCGGCTTGTCGACGAGAAAGCAGCCGGCCGGGACCCACCGGTCAGCGGGCCCCGGCGGCAGCCGGAGAAACCGGGCGAACATAGACTTGCAGCGGCTGGGGCCAGCGCCCGGCCGGATTACCATTGTACCCACAGGGGTAGGCCTATAAACCCCGAGGCACCCATGCAAAGGGTTGATCTCTTAGAGTTTTAGACACCACATAGAGGGAAGAGGGAGAGCTAAGCCAGTGCCCTTCTTCTTCTTCTCACCCGAAACAGCTCAAGGAGCCTCTTGTAGCTACTTGTCCACCTAGTGATTATCTGCGGAGACCCCTTGAGCAGCGATGGCGTGTTATCTCCACGGAGAGCCCCGAAGCTGGGTAAGATTCGCCGGCGTGCATTTCTTCGCCTCATCCCGTTTCCAGGCACCGGCGACGTCTTATTGGCTCTCACAATGATAAGCCACCCGTTGGCATATGTCGCACCTACCACCCGACATTTGGCGCCCATCGTGGGGCCAGGTGCACCGTCGTCTTGGAGACACATTACGGGCAGGAACCCTCTTCCTTCCCGATGGCGTAGCCAGCCACCCGGCCGCTTGCGATGGCGCTTGCCCGACAAAGGCTGCAAGGTGTCGGTAGCGCCTTGACTACGAAGCTGCCTCGCCGATCTCCTTGGCGAGGCTTCGCATCTCAGCGAGCCCGCATCCGGCCAGCGGGCACGAGCTGCCTCGAGAACCACCTCGTCGGCCTCTTCGACCAACTTCCGTCTCCGGCCCGAGCACATGTTGTAGATTTGGAGTCGGTTGGCTCCACCGAACCGATGCTCGTCGACTCCGACGCGGCATCGCTTGACGCTTTCCCCACCAACATTGTGATCTTCGACGACCCGCTCCCCCGAGCCGACAGCTGTGGCAGCGCCATCACTGAAGTGCTGGTCATCAGCCATGGTGCCGTCTCTGGCGAGAACGCCCACGACGCCCTACAGGCAGCACTGCACGACCTGTCTGTCCCTCTCCCGGCGGCGTCGTGGCGAGACATTGGAAACACGCCGCCTGCGCCCTCAACACGGAGGGCGGAAGATAGCGTCCATGAGGCGCCTCACTTGCGAGGCTCACGGTAGCGAAGTCGACCCGCGCCGCCTTTGTACGCCGCCCCGAGCGGGCGAGCGGGTCGGCGTCGTCAAGCAGCAGCCCGATCGCCGCCCGACAAAGCTGGGCATGGACCGCCCGGTCTCGCCACGCCCTCGAGAACCTATCGCCGCCCAGTGACCGTGAAACGACTAAATGGACTAGGGGCTGACGAGCTCCCCTACATGACCCAACGCATCCATCAGCTGATCGGCGCGGCCGCGGCTCATGAGGCCGGCGTCCGTGCCGAAAGCCCTCCCCCGCGCCGAGAGCACGGCGCGATGTCACGCACTACGCCCGACCCGGGCAACACCCATACCGCGGCAAGAAAAAGGGCGGCTGCCGGCCACTGGCCGGACTCGAATCTCCATCGAGCGCCGACGGAGAGGCCGTCCTCGAGCCGTGGAGCTACGAGGCAACCCGCCTCCTCCTCCGCCTCGCGGGGAGAGATATCTGTAACGCCCCGGATGCAACTTTCCTTATTCGTAACTCCAACTCTTGCCTTTTCCGGAGATGCGATATTATTATTTCCTTCGTGGTTGGGTTTTGTCTTTTGTTTTGCATTGTGTTCATGTCATGCATCTCATCTCACAGCATCATGGCGCGCATTGCATCTGCATATGTTTCATAAAACTTGCATCCGCTTCGTAGTTGCAGCGTCCCTCCTTGCTTTTCGTTGGCCGTTCAGAGACCAACATTGTTCTTCGTTTTTCCTCTTACCTAACCGGAGCCTCTCTGCACAGCCTGCAAACCCCTCGTGTGCGTGTCCGAAACTTCCCCGAATCCAAACCGCACGGTCGTTACCGTTGGATTCGGATCATCCCCTAATTATCTTCGGTTTCTCTTTTGGACTCCCCAGCCTATTTATTTTGGACCGCCCGATCGCAATCGGAGGATCCAAACTTCCCTTCATTTCATATATATAGTCCACCCCTAGTCCAATTTTAGACCAAACCCTAAAACCTAGGGGATCTGTCCCATCCATCCCATCACCGCGCCGCCACTCCACCGGGTCTCTCCTTCCACCTCGGGATCTTCCCAGATCCAAATCCTCCCCTCCTCAATTTCTGCCACCAGCCAACCATCGCTCTCCACTGCTCCTCCTCGACCTAGCGCTCGCCGACCTCCATGCTCGTTTTGGTTTGGGAGAGGAGCTCCCGACCGTGCCTCCCAGCTGGCGAGAGCCCACGGATGCAACCGCCGACCGTCTCCGGCGAACCCGGCCGGGACTAGCCCCACGTCGCCCTCTCCTTCCTTCCTCCATTTCTCCCTCTCGCTCTCTCTCGATGGTGTCCTGTGGCCGCGCCCTTTTACAGGAACCTGCTGCCCATGGAGCTCTGGAGGTTCACTGTCGCCTCCTTGCCTCCGTTCGAGGAGAAGTCCTCATGCCCGCGTTGACCTCTCCCCTCGCCAAGCCGCCCGAGTCGCCCGGCGCCAAGTTCGTCGCCACCGCCTCCCACGCATCCCGTCTCCACCTCCCACGCTTCTGCGAGCTCTCGAGGGGCGAGGGCGAGCCCCTGCCTCCTTGCCTCCCCGACTCGACCTGGCCCGATCCGGCCATCTTGGCGCCTCCTCGCCGCCGGATCCGCTTCCTCGGCCGCCTCCACCGCCCGGGGCCAGCGACCTCACCGTCCGGGCCTCCGTCGTCGCGCACTGCTTCCTCTGCTTGGGGGGCAAGGCCAGCGCCAAGTCCTCCTCGAGCTCCTGCCTAGGATCCATGCTACGCGCCAGCGCCAAGTTCTGCCAGTGTACAAACGCCACCCGGGGAGTCGTCGCCCGCCAAGTCCCTACGCGGAGTGAGCTGCCGTCCCCAAGTCCGCCGCGGCTCCCCTTCAAGTCCCGCCTCGCCAAGCCTACTGCGCCGCTTTGCTGCTGTTTACATTCTTGAAGCTTGAAACCTGACGCTTGCCCGTTGACGCGGACCTGCATCCTGCGACTCGCATGACCGCAGCCGCCTCAAAGGCCCAGCCCGCGCCCTTCAGCCTCCAGCCCACGGATCCAGCGGCCCAAGGCCCTCTGGTGAGCCTCAGCCCAGCCTCTGTTTGCCCTGTGCACTGTTGGGCCAATCAGTTTCGGCCCGTGATGTTTTTTTCCTGCCAGGACGATTTTATCTAATTTCCAGGAAACTGCATGTTTACAGGTTGCACCCTCATGTTCATGCATCAATAATTCACAAACCGTGCATCGGATTAAAATGTTTTATATATGTAATATGCTCAGTTTTTCATGTACTTTCATAATCTGCCACTTTCATCCCTGTTTAAAATGTTTAAAATGATGTTTGTTTAACTTTACTCAAATGCCATGCTAAAATGATTTATTTCATAACTAAATAACCGTAGCTCGGTTTTAAATAAACTTTATATGTAAATGGGGTAGAAAAATGCCTAGTTTAACATGGTGCACTTTATTTTGCTGTTTAACAGCATTAAAATTGTGTTTAGGGCAGAACAGTACCGAATCTAAAATATGGACATGGGGATTTTCTTGGAATTGTCGTTTTGTTGTTTCCGGCCTCATTTAAACTTGCCTAAATAGTCGATATAATTATGTTTCACCTCTTGCCATGTTTATAACAACATATAATATTGTTGTGTTCCTAAACGAGAGAGAACTAAATAATTGCATGTGGTGTTTCGTTGATATGCAACTCATTGCATATCGAGCTCCACTTAATTTGTAGTATTGTTTGTTGCACTTTGACATGCCATGCTCATTAAACCGGACATGCATCATACTTGTTTGTGCATCATGCCATGTTTATGCTTGTGCATTTACCATGTTGTTTGTTTCTTTCCGGTGTGGCTTCTTAGTTCCGGTAATGTTGCGATTGTGAGGATTCGTTCGACCTTCTTCATGGACTCGTTCTTCTTCCTAGCGGGATTTCAGGCAAGATGACCGTCACCTTGGATCTCATTACTATCATTGCTATGCTAGTTGCTTCGTTCTATCGCTATGCTGCGTTACCTACTACTTGCTGCTCAAGCCTCCCAAATTGCCATGAACCCCTAACCTTTGTCACCCTTCCTAGCAAAACGTTGTTTGGCTATGTTACCGCTTTTGCTCAGCCCCTATTATAGCGTTGCTAGTTGCGGTGAAGATGAAAGATTGCTCCATGTTGGATTATGTTTATGTTGGGATATCACAATATCTCTTATATTATTAATGCATCTATATACTTGATAAAGGGTGGAAGGCTCGGCCTTATGCACAGTGTTTTGTTCCACTCTTGCCGCCCTAGTTTCCGTCATATCGGTATTATGTTCCCGGATTTTGCGTCCCTAACGCGGTTGGGTGATTTATGGGACCCCCTTGACAGTTCGCTTTGAATGAAACTCCTCCAGCAAGGCCCAAACTTGGTCGGCCAGCCCGAGGGTCATCTTTGTTTTAGCCCCCCCGGGCCAATGCTTGTCTAAGTGTTGGTCGAGCGGAAGCTACTGCGGGGCCACCTCGGGGGCAAGTTGAGGGTTGGTTTTACTCGTAGCTAGACTCATCCGGTGTTGCCACGAGCGAGATATGTGCAGCTCCTATCGGGATTGTCGGCGCATCAGGCTGACTTTCTCTGGTCTTGTTTTACCATTGTCGAAATGTCTTGTAAACCGGGATTAGAGTCGATCGGGTCTTCCGGAGAAAGGAATATCCTTAGTTGATCGCGAGAAGCTTATCATGGGTTAAGTTGGGACACCTACTTGCAGGGGTTTGAACTTTTCGAAAGCCGTGCCGCGGTTATGTGGCGGAATAGGAATTTGTTAATATCCGGTTGTAGTAAACTTGAAGTAAACTCTTCTAAAATACACCAACGTGTATGCGTAACCGTGAAGTGTCTCTTTTGGGGTTGATCGAGAGGAGAACACGGTTTTACGGGTTATGTCGATGTAAGTAGGAGTTCGGGATCACTTCTTGATCATTACTAGTTGGCGACCCGTTCCATTTGCTTCTCTTCTCGCTCTTATTTGCGTATGTTAGCCACCATATATGCTTAGTCGCTGCTGCAACCTCACCACTTTACCCCTTCCTTACCCATTAAGCTTTGCTAGTCTTGATACCCATGGTAATGGGATTCTTTGAGTCCTCGTGGCTCCTGATTACTACACCACCGATTCAGGTACAGGTTATCCGATGATCATGGCGTGAGGCGATGTTACTTGTTTTTAGTTCTTCTTCTTCTTCGTCGATCGAGGATAGGTTCTGGTGCGGCTGACTTTGAACTAACGAGTGGATGTCGTTTGAGTTTCTGTTTGTGTTTCATCCGTAGTCGGATGGTGCTCTTATGTAAGATGATGTTGTATTAAGTGTGGCATTGTATGCCTTATATGTTCCCTATCTATTATGTAATGTTGATGTAATGATATCCACCTTGCAAAAGCGTCTTCAAGATCTTTCTATCATGGTGGGACCTTCGTGTTCCTTTAGGATAGGAGTCGCATCTTAGGCGTGATAATATCCCACCCCACTTTATCACGCATCGACTCTCGTGACCGACTAGGCCGCTTGTGAAGGAATCGGCGAGCAACGCCATCGCCATCGGATCGACCGCCTAGTGCGATCCCTAGCATTGGAAGAAGAAGATGGTGTTGGCCCGCCTTGCTTTGGCCCCCGCATCTGCGATGAGCCCTTCCCCAAAGGGTTCTCGCTCCCAAGAGACACGCCCAAGTACAATGGCTTCGTGAAGCCGGAGGATTGGTTGATCGATTACTCCACTGCAGTCAGCATAGCGAATGGCAACAAGCGGGTTGCCGTGAAGTATGTCCCCCTCATGCTCCAAGGCATGGCGTGTGCCTGGCTCAACAACCTCAAGCCTTACAGCATCAACAGCTGGCTAGACTTCACCGAAGCCTTCATCGCCTTCACCGGCACCTGGCGGGCTCCCAAGCCCGATAAGCTCTCCTTGTGCGTTCAAGGGCCCTTGAATCAACTTCAGCGACTCACCTTGCTGGGCGAGCTCCGCAATTCCTGCGAGGGTGCCACGAGGTTCAAGCCATAGAAGTACTTCACCGCCGGGTGCCGAGGGCACCCTCCTCAAGCACAAGCTCCTCTGCGACGAGCCGACTACCCTCGATGAGCTGCTTTGGTCATAGCAGAACAAATGCGCCACCGCCGACTCCTCGATGAAGACCGAGCTCACGAGTAGGCGCCTCTGGGAAGGTACTCAATCCGGCTCCCAAAGGCGCCCGGTGGGGACTACTGACCCGGCGCTTTGTGCGGAAGCGATAACAAGCGCCAAGGGCCCCATGCGCCTTCAACCCGGTCGGCGGTGGCCATAGTCGAAAGATGAACAACACGAGGCGGCCGCCAAGAAGCCGAAGGCGGCAGGCGGCTTGGCAGCGGGTTTCTCCTCTGAGCAAGCCCTCGGCGCCCTTGTAAGTTCCACGGCGGCAACCGTCCAACCATACGACCCGGAAATGCCACTGGCTCACCCAAATCACCAAAGGCGAAGGGCTGGTGCCGCCTCCGCGTGCTAGTCAGCCGCCTCCGGCTTCTCAACAGCCGGCCGCTCGACCAGCAGTCGGGGCCGTCCAAGATGAGTTCCCCGACGAGCATGCCGCCTACTTCGTCTTTACAAGCCAACCGCGAAGGCCGGCGCGGCCGCGCCCGGCAACACCAAGAAGTCAGCAGCGGTCGCCTCCAATAACCCAGTACATGCACTGGTCGAGAATGGCCTATCGGTGGGCCGGGCCGACCACCCGAAGGTGATGCCGTCCCCGGCTCTTATGCAATGTTGGAGGCTACCCTAACAGCGAACGAGCGTGCTGCCCGTTTCTCCAGCGTCGCGATAGGCGGCGGAGCAACATCAACATCATGCCGTGACACCATGGAGAAGCTAAGCGTCAAGACCAAGCAGCTCATGCCAAGCGGACCAGTGTTCCATGGCATCGTGCGGCTTCCTGTCCTGCTGCATGTAATCGGCAAGATCAAGATAGATGTTCTGTTTGGGGGCAAGGATCATTTCCGCCCGAGAAGCGATATGGTTTGAGGTGGTGGACCTTCGAGCCCGTATCATGCCTTTGCTTGAGTGCGACCTGCTCTGGCCAAGTTCATGGTTATGCCCCTACGCCTACCTCAAGATGAAGATCTTTGAGTACCAAGGGCATCATCACCACAACCCGGCGACTACAAGAAATCCTCCGAGGTGTCTGCGGCCAAGCTGACCCGGCTGGCGAGTCCTTGTGATCCCGAAGAGAAGAAGATGCTTTGGATCAAGTCGTAATGGCCATGTCCGGCAAGCAACGGCCTGTACATCTGACCCCAAGGAATGTGAAGCCCAAGGTTCTTTCCAGCCGGCCAAAGAAACGAAGAAGATCCCTCTGGACTCGGAGCACCCAGAAAGGTTTGCCGTCATTGGGGCGAACTTAGACAGCAAATAGGAAGTCGAGCTCGTCGATTTCCTCCGTGAGAATCGGGACATCTTCGCATGGTCCCCCAAAGACATGCCGGGTGTCCCGAAGGAATTCGCCGAGCACAAGCTACACATCCGAGCAGATGCAAAGCCAGTCAAGCAACCCCTCCACCGACTGTCGGAGGAGAAGAAGAGATTGTAGGAGAAGAGATGGCGGCTCACTTGCTGCCCGGCTTCATAATGGAGGTGTTCTTTCGGAGTGGCTGCCAACCCAGTCCTCGTGCTGAAGAAGAATAACAAGTAGGCGCATGTGTATAGACTACACTAGCCTCAACAAAGCCTGCCCCAAAGATCCCTTCATACCCTGACAAGGATTGATCAAGTGATAGACTCCACAGCGGATCACGAGCTGTTAAGTTTCTTGGATGCTTGCTCGGGGCTACCACCGGATAAATTTGGATCCGGTGACCGCTGAAGACCGCCTTCATCACACCATTAAGACTTTACGCTACCTAACTATGACATTGGCTTGAGAAATGTCGATTGCCACTTTTCAGCGTTGCATGCAAAAATGCCTCCTCAAGCAACTCGGCGAAATGCTTACGTCTATGTAGGCGATATTGTGGTGAAGAGCGGAGAAGCGGCACCTTGCTTTGGAAGACCTCAAGGAGGCGTTTGAAAACCTGCGCTGTTTCAGATCAAGCTCAACCCCGAAATGCGTGTTTGGAGTACCGGTCGGCCCGCTTCTAGGCTTCTTGGTCTCGAGCAGCGACATCGAATGCAACCCGGTGAAGATCAAAGGCCATTGAGAGAATGGATATTCCCACCAAGGCTGCGAGGCGTCCGAGGAAGTTTACGGGTGCGGCCTCCTGAACCCGCTTTATTAGCGGCTTGGAGAAAGCTCTCCCCTCTACCGGCTCATGAAGAAGACCACTCACTTGAGTGGAGCGACCAACCGACCAAGCTTTCCACGAGCTAAAGAAGATCTTTGTACGCCGCTGTCATGGCGGCCGGCTGAAAGAGCCCATGCTCCTTTACATTGCCGCTACCCGGCGGGTGGTCGACACCGTCGCCGTGGTTGTTGCCGGAAGAAGGCGAGCTCAGCCGATCCGAGGCGGTGTATTATTTAAGTGAAAGTACTTTCCACCTCGAAGCGAGAACTACCGCTTTTCTGAGGAAGATGTGCTATGGTGTGTATTTACGCCATGAAGCTCAAGCCCTACTTCCAAGAGCACCCCATCACGATGGTGTGCACTACCCCTTCGCCGAGATCATAGGCAGCGGGATGCATCGGCGGGTGGCAAAATAGGCCATTCAGCTGGCCTTACGATCTTCTACCAGCCTGCATCATCAAGTCCCAAGCATTGGCCGACTTCCTCGTCATTGGGTTGAGACCCACTACACCGTCGGCTCCCGACTCTACTCATTGGCGGATGCGCCGATGGGTCCAAGATGCGCACCGGCTTGGGGCCGGCATCATCCTCACCTCTCCCAAAGCGACAAGCTCGGAATACGTTACAAATTCATTTCGCGCCTCCAACAAGCGTGGCCGAGTCTGGCGCTCATACTCGAACTCCGGCTAGCCAAAGAACTCGGCATCCGCTGGATCACGTGCTATGGCGACTCGGTTTAGTAGTTCAGCAATCATCTGGCGGCGGGGCGCCAAGGGCGCAAACATGGCAAGCTACCGCTTCCTCGTTAAATCAGCGGGTATTTTGAAGGATCACGAGTTCCTCCACATGCCGCGGGCCGACGCGAACAAGCGGATGCCACAACGCGAATAGGCTCCACTCGACAAGCTATACCAACGGCGTCTCTCTTCAACGCCTCCTCAAGCCGTCTATCAAGCCGTCTCGAGAATCTGATTCCATTTCGTGCCGCCCTAACCCGGCGGTCGAGATCCGGCTTGGGAACCAAGCGGTGACTCGAGACTTGATGGCGGCCGGGGACTTCAATAGGCGGCTCGGGGACTGCCATAGTCGGACCCGGCCCGGGGACTACGGTAGTCGGCCCGGGGACTGCATCGACACAACAGGCGGTGGCCGACTCCAGCTCTTACCCAGCCCACCATACAGTCGCGATGGCCGTGTTGGCAATGAAGAAGTCACAGCTCCATCATGGGCCCATCCCATCCTCAACTTCACAGTAAGCAATTTAGCCGGCGAAATCTCGGCAAAGGCAAGTCCAACGCCGGCGAACTTACCACGATAGTTAACCGAGAGCTCGTGGTAGCGGCGTCACTTTGGAGTCTTCACGTGCCGAGCGAGAAAGGGCATAGCAATCCTCAAAGACATCCACCAAAGCGAATGTATGGCCACGCAGCCTCAAGATCACTAAATGTCGCCAAAGCTTTCCGCCATGGTTTCTTACGGCCGACTGCTTTGGAGCTGACGCCAAGGAAATAGTTAAATCTTGCAAAAGGGTGCCAAGTCTTGAGTTCCAAGCATCGCCGCTTACGCACACAAGACCATCCCCCTCACGGCCTTTTGCCGTGCAGGGCTGGACATGAGTGAGCCCATTCAAGATAACGCGGCGGCATGACTCATCTCCTCGTCGCTGTGGATAAATTTACCAAGTGGATTGAAGCGAAGCCAATCAAGAAACTAAATGGGCCGACTGCCGTAACATTTATTGCGGATATCACAACCCGATGCGGCGTGCCACAGCATCATCACCGACAATGGCGCGAATTTTGCCAAGGGAGCACTTGCGCGTTTCCAGCGACCACGGGGCATCCGACTAGACTTAGCGACCGTTGCCCACCCGCAGTCAAACGGCCAAGTCGAGCGAGCAAACGGCCTCATTCTCTCCGGCATCAAGCCCCGGTTGGTCCTGCCACTGGAGCGTTCGGTCGGCTGTTGGCTCGATGAGCTGCCGGCCGTCCTCTGGAGTCTGCGCACTACCCCAAACAAGTCAACCGGCTTCACGCCCTTCTTCCTTGTATATGGTGCCGAGGCTGTCATCCCAACTGACATCGAGTTCGACTCCACCTCGGGTGACCATGTACCAGGCGAGGCCAAGGAAGCTTAC
The DNA here is from genome assembly GCA_021605145.1 of Aegilops bicornis. Lineage (NCBI taxonomy): Eukaryota > Viridiplantae > Streptophyta > Magnoliopsida > Poales > Poaceae > Aegilops > Aegilops bicornis. Next base: position 464,571,049 of record CM038671.1, read on the forward strand.
GAGAAGGCGGTGTTGACCTGCTGGAAGAAAGCCGGCTAGCCCTCGGCCGGTCCGCCATCTACCAGCAGGGTTTTGCCGCTACCACAGCGGAAGGTCAAGCCAAGATCGCTTCCAAGAGGGTGACCTTGTGCTCCGGCTGATCCGTGACAAGCCCAGCACAAGCTCTCGGCCCCTTAGGAAGGCCCCGCCGTCATCGTGAGCATTAGGAAGCGACTCCTACTACCTTATCGGCTGTACTTTGAAGCGAAGGCACGAAGAGACATGATTAGGCAAGGAGTCGGAGCGACCATGGAACATCAACCTCCTCCAGAAGATTTTCTGAGTTAAAATGCAGTATGTATCACGCTACCTTTTGTACTAAGTATGAGACAATGGGCCCCCGAGGAGGCGATCGGGGACTACCCTCTTTTCTTTGAATGATGAGTATCATGCCTATGATTATATCACTACATCCATTCCTCTCGTCCGGCACGGGTTCGACCCGGTCGGCCGGGGACTTACTTCCTGTGAGTTATATTCAAGTTCCACCTGAGTCAGAGACAAGCGGTGTCTTGCTTTTAAGCCCTCTCTTGTCGAAAAGCATAGCTCGAAGAATCGGGTATCCGGTAGCAAGTCAGCGAGAAAGGATGCCCACATGAAAAAGCGGCTAAGGACTAACGAACTTATATAATATATGGCTTCGGCTTCCCCCGACCGGCTGCGGAGCAACCCGGCTGGCGACTTCAATTCACCTTGCTACAATCTAAAGCTTCAGTACTTGTCTTCCCAAAAAGCGCCCGAGTTCCTCCCCAGCCACAGACTGCAGGCAGCTGTCCATTTGGGAAAGCGAGAGACCAAGGGCGTCAAAGAAAACCTAAGGATAAAAAAGCAAACTTCGAATGGAAGCCAAACACATGCATGATTATATTTACACAAAAGGCCTTGAAGGCGGCATTCAACATAGTTTGATTACACCCCGATTAGGTGGAACTGCATAAAATTTAATAAAAGTTGTTCAAAAAGTAACAAAGCAGGAAAAGCGAAGGCGGATCGGGGCCAAGAACAGCAGGCGGTCAGGCGGGTTGGTAGAGGCAGCGATGTCAGTGGAGGAGGTGGCCGGTGGCGAGTCTCGGCCTGCAAGGTCATCACCTCTGGCCGAGGCAGTGCGCTTGCAGCGCGCCCTGGTGCTAGAAACGCGGTCAAGCTGAAGCTGGCTGAGTCGCTTCACCATCGGCACGGCGTCTTTGCCATCCTCCCCTCGTCCTCTTTAGCCCTCGTCGTGGAGCGATCTCCTCCCGGCTTTGGCCGATGCCGTAAATCGTTCACCTCGGGGGCAAAGGCGCTGGTGTCGGTGTACTTCGGCGATCGCCCGAGGCCGCAGCTGGATGATAACCGGCCGCCTCCACCGGCTCTTCGTCGACCTCTGCCGCCGGAGTGCTCAAGCTGGGCCAAGCTCAGCCAGGATACGGGCTCGGATGAACTCAGCGCCCGCTGGCGCGGACCAGCTTCTGAAGCCTTCCAGGCCTCGAAGCGGCCAGCGGCAACCTATAGGCAGTTGATAGTCGGTGAGTGCGAGGGAACGCCCTTCGCCGAGCCAGAGGCGACCAGCACTTGCGCCCGGCACCTTTGAAGCCCGGAGACATGCGGTGAGCGGCTGCGGTAGAGCACTGAATCGCCAGATGCTGCTCTTCAAGTGTCCAAGCCGGCATCCGGCGCGATCTTGACCCCACACTGCCGGCGTGCATCGCGGTGGGCCTCGATAAGCAGGAGGTGGCGGCGGGTATGGCAGGGAAATGTCTGCGCAAAAGAAAAAAACAGCGCAAAGTCGAGAGGACAAATCAGATGACAAAAGAGGCGAGCAAAGGGCCCGAAAAGGAAGGCGGCCTACCATCGATCAAATCACTGGATCCATCCATAGCCTTCGCTCGAGCACTGCTTCACCTCAGCCCACCTGCCGCCTCGGTCTCATACTAGGCTTTAAGGGGCGGCCTCAACATCCTGCACCTTCTTAAGGGCAGCCTTGTGGCTCTTCTTCTCCTGGTCAGCCAGTCTCTTGGCGGTGATCGCGTTCCTGAGCCAAGGCAATGCACTCGGCTTCCTTGGCACGAAGGCGTGCAGATTCCGCCTAGGCTGCTGCCTCAAGTCGGCGTTGGCCCTGCAGACATGAAGAAAAAGAAAAAAGCAATAAGGAAGAAGTCGTCGGAAGATTCGACCCGGCGCTCAGCGATCGGTCAGAATCTCGGGGACTACACGGTGGAGTGTGGCCCACGTAAGAAAAAAAGCGAAGCACTTACTACGGCTATCGGTCGGATCCAGCGGTCTTACGGTTCACTCCACGAGCACAGGAGTTGAAGGCAGCAGCGGAGATTATGATATTCCTAGAAAGCAGGGCGGAAGTGTGAATAAGAACAAGATAGCAATTGAAGCCTACTAGAAGTTCCAACGCCTTTGCTTTCGGCCGACTCGAAACTTCGGGGACTACACCCGGTGGGTGCAGCGCCTTACGGAAGAAATCAAGCAATCGACCAAAAGCTGGAGGACTCACCCGGAGCCGAATGACCACTCGGCGTCGTAAGGGAATTCTTGAGTGTACCCGCTTCAAAGCGAAGCGGCCTTGAGCACTGGAGCGACTCCGGACCTCTTCGCCGCCACGTTGACAATGCGTCCCACCGCTGGGTGCCCACTCGGACGTGCTAGCGTCGGCCGCCTCCAGATCCTGAGCCGTCGAGCTGGCTCCCGTGACCTTCTGCTGCCCCGGCACTGAGGTCGCCTCCCCTGCATGCCGATGAAGCAGCGACTGAACCACAAGGTCCGCCACCGCTGCAGCTCACCCGGCCCGGTTGCTGGGCGGTAGCAAGGCAACCGGCCGCCTTAGCCCGTTCGGTCGGCGCTGGTATGGCGCCTCTTCCGGGGATGATCCGTCATCCTCCTCCTCTCCATCACCGGCCGGTCGCGGTCGTCTTCCTCCGCAAGGGCACCTTGGGACCTCGGGGGCCGCAGCGCGAGAGGGATGGCGAGCTGCGGAGAGCTGGTTGCATAAAACCTCCGCCTCCCTCTCCGGCGCGGTCTCCGCTGAGCCTTGGCCCGCTTCACTTCGCTGCGCCTTGGTCGACTCCCCGTGGCCTCCCGAGCCACCCTCCTCTCCTCCACCTCCCGCTCCTCCAGCGCCTCTCGCGGCATTCACGCTCCGTCGCCCGCCCGAGGAGATGCAGTAGCGAGGATCCATCGTGGCGGGAACTTGTAGACCCTCCGCCGTTCCGACTATGGAAGCGGCGAGGAGTCCGCTCGAGAGGCGGCGCCCTGTTCAACAAGTCAGAAGAAGGGGCTTACAAAATTTCAGCAAAGAGAAGAAAAGAAAAGGTGTGGAAAATCGATACTTACGCCCGAATCCGCCTCACGGCTGCGCTTCCTGCCACCTTCGCGAGCGGGCACGCCCTTGACGCCTCGTCTGCCCAAGTCGTATTGCCTTGAACCCTTAGGCTTCTTGACCCGGCCCGAAAAGAGGTTGGTAGCGCCTCGGCAGCGTTCTGCAGCGCCGCCCAAACAGCCCGGCGGCGGATGGGATGGACCAGCATACGGCGATCGAGGCGCCCGGTGGCGGCGAGCGACCGGCCGTCATCGTCAGTCCGGCCAGTCCGGAAGCGGCTCGAGCTGGGGCCGCCCGCTTCACCGCCTCCTCCCCGATGGCGTCGTCCATGGCGGCCGCCCCAAATCGGATCGTCAACGCCGTCCCACCTCGCGGTCGGGCAGAAGCGGCACTCGGCCCGGCGGCCCGACGCCCGGTCGAAGAAGGGTCAAATCAAGGAGGTCGGTCATTATGAACCCGGCAACAAGAGAAGAAGAAGAAACTTACCATGGGGCGGAGGATCGGCTCGAGAATCGGCCCCTTGCCGTACCGCCATTCCTCGGTGAGCTTGCGATTGGAGATGTAGTTCACCATGTAAGATACCTCATCATGAGGCATCTCCTTGGTGCTTTCAGCCGGCTCGGTCAGCGGTTGCTCATCGAGGGATCATATGTGGCGGCCTTGGAGCCGGAGTACCCGGTGCTCCCGCGAAAGGCGGCCACCAAGTCGGCCCGACCAGACGGGCCTTGAACTGGACCATCACCGGAGCAGGCGGCAGCGGCGGCGCCGACGGAGACAGCGTCTGGCACCGGTAGCCCCCATGAAGGCTGCCTCCCAGCCGGCGGGCCGGCTACGTAAGCCGGCAGATTGACGAAGTTGCCTTGCAGGGTGACGTTCTTCATGTAGAAGTATGATTGCTGCCCGAGCTTCACCGACTGGATCAGCGGGATAGATGGAAATGGGTTGTTGTCGGTGACCTCCGCGCATGGCGATAGAAGGCACCACCTGGCGAACTGCGCCCAGCGGTGGCATGCCGAGCTTGCGATGGAAGAACTCCTGTCGATTGTCAAAACCGGCGGATCTCGGGTAGGGGGTCCCAGAGCTGTGCATCTAGGCGGATGGTAGCGAGGAGACAAGGACACGATGTTTTTACCGAGTTTGGGCCCTCTCGATGGAGGTAAAACCCTACTCACTGCTTGATTAATATTGATGATATGGGTAGTACAAGAGTAGATCTACCACGAGATCGAGGAGGCTAAACCATAGAAGCTAGCCTATGGTATGATTGTTGTTAGATCCCTCGGACTAAAACCCTCCGGTTTATATAGACCTTTGGATAGGGTTAGGGTTACACAGTCGGTTACAATGGTAGGAGATCTACATATCCGTATCGCCAAGCTTGCCTTCCACGCTAAGGAAAGTCCCATCCGGACACGGAGACGAAGTCTTCAATCTTGTATCTCCATAGTCCGAGGAGTCCGCCAGCGGTGATAGTTAACTATCAGGACACCCCCTAGTCGAGGACTCCTCGGTAGCCCACGAACCAGGCTTCAATGACGGCGAGTGCAGCGCGCATATTGTCTTCGGCATTGCAAAGGCGGGTTCCTCCTCGAATACTCCATAGAAGATTTTTGAACACAAGGGCAGGTGTCGGCTCTTGCAAAATAATTTCCACATAACACCGTAGAGAATAATATTTACACAAAATCAATCTGGTGGCGTATTCAGCGGCGTGTCATCACGCATACGACCAGAATCCTCATTTGTTTTTCTTGTACCACCTCGGTAGCGTTTAGCGGCGGTTTCCTTAGCACGTCTTGTCAAAGCGAGATTGTGTCCCCCTTATTCGGGATTCTCATCAATACCGTGGGTAACCCAACGCGCCATTAATTTCTGGCGCTTGGGAGATAGCGAGTTTTACCGGGCTGGTGGGGGCGCTTAGTTGCGTCCGCCCATATAAGGGATGAGGATCCACCTTTTTCCATCTCGCCCTCTTCCTCCTTTGCTTATCCATTCCTGCGCTTTTCGAGCTCCAGCGCCCAGAATCACGCATCCTTCCTCAACCTTCTCCAGCCATGTCCGGGAGGCGGAAGGAGGCAAGTGGATGGCCTCCTCCGTCACGGAGGGCACATCGAAAAGCTGCGAGGAAGCAGGATACTTGTCCGGCGACATCGCGTGTCGACTCCCAACAAGGGCAGCTCATCCCACCCCGGGCCCCATGAGAGGGTGGTGTTCCTCATCACTTCCTCCAGCGGACTAGGTTTTCCGCTTCACCCATTTGTCACGGGGCTCATGTTCTACTTACGGCCTGGATTTCCGTAATCCTGGCCCCAAACACATCCTCAATATCTCGGCGTTTATGCGTAAATCGTGTGCGAAACTTTCCTCTGCATCCAGCCCCACTTCCGGTTTTATGATTTGAAGACCTTAGCGTCAACCCGAAGATAGTAGGGCGGCCGAGCAGGCTGAAGTCTTGGAAGCGCCATGTAAAAATATTACGCATAGGCGGTAGCCCACGATGCCCAGTTTGGTGTTGGAAAGAAAAGCGGAACTAAGGATCAAAAGATATACTGTGAGAGTCTAACATAAAAATGTCAATATGGGAATGCAGGCTATCATGCTGACCTCTGCCGCCTTGATCATGCGGAGGTCAATGAATTGAAGCGAGAACCTCGAGCGGTCCGGGAGAAACGAGCTCGGACTTGCCAAGCAGCTCGAGGACAAGGAAGGTAAGTAATACCTTATGTAAGTAGTATATATAAAAAGGATTTGGTTGCAAAAAATGATAGGAATAGCAAGTGAATATTATAGGGGCCCTTAACGAGGTGGCGACCACAGAAGGCAAGCGGTGACAAGGCGAAAACAAAGTAGCCATGAGGCGCACCGAAGCGAAGAAGGGGGCGCGGGGCGGAGAATGCGGCAAGGCTCGAGGCTTCGTGGAAAACACGAGGTTTGGAGCGTGACTCGAAGACTCGAGAGTCCGAGCTTGCCTCGGCTCTTGAGAGTGCCAAAGCCGCTAAGGCCGAAGCCCAAAAAGCCCTCCGGGAAATTGAGGCGATGAAGAAGATAAGCGGCGGGTAAGGTATTCTTTATGCAAAGCAAGCATGTGAAAGTGAATTATCATTACTTACGAATCCGGAGCTCTCCAGAGCATTCGCAGATCTTCCCGAAGGTGTCCGATGCTTGCCGCTTTCTACCGAGCCGAGGAGGGAAGCTCGGCCGGAGAAGGTGTTTTGGTCTCGATATCTTTGAGGCCGGACACCCCAGTGCCCTTGAGCGACCAAGCCGAAGCAATTGGTCGAAGCTCCATAAGGTGGCCGAACAGGCCATGAAGGGCCTTATAGTCTGGTGTGGCCGGGAGGCCATGCACAGAAGCTACTTCGGGCTAGTAAAGGCGGGTGGATGCCTGTCCAAGGCTTGAAGTCATCAAAGCGCTCCGTCTGCATCGAAGGTGCTTTCGTGAGGGCCTTGCCCGTGCTAAGGTGCCTTTGGGGCAAGATGGACGCTGAGAAGCTTGTGAAGGACCGGACCACCACCGGGCAAGGAGCATCGCAAGCACGAAATGTATTATGAGGGCGTCTCAAGGGTGCCCGTTTTATAGTGGGTGAATGCTCCAAAGATGTAATTTTTGAGTGACTTCGCGTTTGTTATCCTTATGTTGAAAACTTGTTCATATCATAAAACAACACTTTTGAATTTAAAATATTACCTTTTGTGCGGCCCGTTTATTAAATTTGAGAGATGGCGAGTCGTTGGCTTGACCCCCCATGCCACAGTCTTTGGGGTGTTAGGGATAAACTTGAGTGCTCTTGTTCCCATTCTTGGGTCCTTCGAGGAGGCGCTCAGCATAGCGAACAAAGGCAACGGACTATAATGCTTGAACACTCTCACTTAGCCATAGAATTCTATAATTTTAAATTTCGTGAAGCCCCTAGTATTCGGAAGACCGAGTTGAGGCACTATCCTGCGCCTAGGCCGACAATGCCGACTCCTCGCTCTAAGCGGCATAAGTCTTTAGGGACCCAAAAAACCTCTCAAACAGCGACCAGCTCTCACCCTATCATGACGGTCAGTTTAGCTTTCTCCGAGGTGCTTAACCCAGCTCAGCAAGGGCACAATCAAGTGGTTCTCCCAGTGCTACCTTAAGCCGATATAACGGAACATAAAGGTACCAAAACATGGGAGCCGGGCAAACCCAACTATTGACCCAAGACATGATTCGAGCCGATGCATATAATGCTATAAGTTGAGTGCCGCACTTGTGAAAGTGTTGGACTTGTCACACCATATTGTGGGGTACTTAAGCCCCTGGTGTATTGCCGTACCAAAGATGTGCAGGTTGCACCATGTCATAGATGAACATATATATATATAAAGGGAATTCAATAATAAGCGGAAGCTATGTATTGTTTATTCAAAAGAGCTGCAATGAAGCAGAGCGATACAAATAGTCACGATAAGCAAGGCAGGACTTTAACATGTCCCTCTAGGGGTAATTTGTGGGATGGTATGTAAAAGCAATTATAATGCTGTTAATAGAGACCACCCGACACTCAACGTAGCTTCAGCTTCCACTGGTACATTGCATCGTGTGTTCGGCGATTCTACTTGCCGGACGAGAACTTTGTGAGAGCGGAGTCTGAAAAAAGAAAAAAGAAGAAAAGAATGACACAATCAGGGCCCCACAGTGTGGTTGAGCCACATTACGGGCATGCCGTTATCGTGCCCCTCCCCTTTGCCCATGGTATTTCAGGCGTAGTTATATGCAGCGTAATCGTTTCGCCAATTTCGGGCGAGGCTGGGGTTAGGGCCGCGCATTACTACAGCGATGCTTTCGGCGTGCGGGGTTGTCCGGCATGTAGGTTACTACGGTAGCGGCTTGGCGGTGTCCGGGCGTTTAATGGCGGACTGGAGAATTGCCTTAAGAGGCAGCTTTGTACTTCCGCCGCGAGAACGCCGTATGCTCCTCCGTCCGGAGAGAGGCGTTCGGTGTTTCCATTGACCGTAATGACTCCTCGAGGGCCCGACATCTTGAGCTTGAGGTATGCGTGGTGCGGCACCGCATTGAACTTTACCGTCGCGGTCCATCCGGCGAGGCGTGATAGCCAACTGCAGAACGGGACTATGTCGATGATTAACTCCTCACTTCGGAAGTTATCCGGGGATCGAAGACCACTTCAAGTATAAGCTGAGCCCGCATAAATGGCCTCTACACAGTATGACGCCTTTAAAGGTCATCTTCGTGGGTTTAATCCATGATGGGTCTATGCCCATTTTGCGCACTGTATCCTGATAAAACAGGTTCAGGCTGCTGCCGCCGTCCAAGGACTTTAGTGAGGTGAAATCCGTCAATGATTGGGTCTAGAACCAATGCGGCGAATCCTCCATGGCGGATGCTAGTGGGGTGGTCCCTTCGATCAAAAGTGATTGGGCGGGAAGACCACGGGTTGAACTTTAGGCGGCGGGTCCATCGCATATACGCCCCTTAGTGCACGCTTCCACTCCCTTTTGGGTATGAGGGTTGCATATATCATGTTCACCGTCCGCACTTGTGGGGAAAGCCTTCATCCACTATTGTTCGGTGGCCGGGCTCCTCCTCGTCATCGCTATGCAGCCCTTGTCATTGTTTCGGCATTTAACTTGCATGCCTGCTTGAACACCCAACAATCCCTGTTGGTGTGGTTGGCTAGTTTTCGAAGTGCCGTGTATCCGCACGAGCGATCAGTATTCGGTCCAAATTGGGCCGGGCCCGAGTATTTCTTTTAAATGTCTTTTTCACGGCCGACGGGTTTAGAGCCTACGAATCCGGCATTCTTGTATCCTCGGCATTATCACCGCACGCGGTGTTTGTGCTTGTTGAGACGTGACCTGCCATTGTTGTCCTTGGTATCTGAATTACCGGGGCACTTGGTCATGTTGTTACTACAAAGCTAGCCGGCTATCTGTCCAGCGCCAAAAGCGGGTCATGAGTGTTGTGAGGGCTGCCATGGATTTGGCTTTTCCTGTCCTAGGTGCGGGCAAGCCACTGTCGTCGCGGATGTTGTGTTTGAAGGCTGCAAGGGCCTCTGCATCCGGACAATGAAGCGATTTGATTTTTCTTGGTTAGGAACCGTGTCTGAAACTTATGCGGCGATTCCTCTGCTGCTGGATTATGTGTATTAGGTCATCGGCGTTTGGTGGCCGCACATATGTGCCCTGGAAATTGTCGAGGAATGCGGCTTCCAGGTCTTCCCAACAACCAATTGACTCTGCTGGCAAGCTGTTAAGCTAATTCCGGGCTGGTCCTATAAGCTTAAGTGGGAGCTATTTGATGGCGTGTAGATCATCGTCGCGGGCCATGTGGATGTGAAGGAGATAGTCCTCGATCCAAAACGCAGGATCTGTTGTGCCATCGTATGATTCAATGTTTACGGTTTGAAACCCTCGGGGATTTGATGATCCATCACTTCATCTGTGAAGCATAGTGGGTGTCTTGGCGCCTCTGTATTGGGCTATATCACGGCCGTAGCTCGAATGAGCTTTGTCTCTTGTGTTCGGCCCGGTAGGGTTGCCATATCCGGCGTGACGGTTATCATCACGTGTCATGGGGCACCCACGCGATCCGTAGATCAATCTTGTTTGCCTTGCCTTGTCCTCCAATGTATCTCGCAGGTCTGGCGCATTTCCCCGCGCCTTGGTATTTTTTGAGCGGCGCCGGGGTGCGGTTTGAGTTGAGGGCGAGAGGCTCTACTTCAGCATGACCACGCAGGTGGCGGTCGGTCAAATTATCATATGCTGGTGATATAGGTATGGGTGCTTCCGCCTCTAATCGGGTTAGCAGTCTACGTTTTGGGTAGCTCTTGGAGGGGCGCTTGAGTTCATATTACTCGGCCGCAAGGACTTCAGTCCATCTATCAGCTAGCAAGTCTTGGTCAGCTCTAAGATGTTGCTGCTTTTTCTTGAGGCTGCTTGCCGTGGCCACAAGCCTGCGTTTGAAACGCTCTTGTTCGACGGGATCCTCGGGCACGACAGATTAAATGTCGTCGTCGAGGCTTGCCTCATCTTCGGAGGGAGGCATGTAATTATCGTCCTCTACCTCTCTTTGCCGCTCTCTCATGAGGGCTGGCTTCCTCCATCCTCTGTGCTGAATCCTGCTTTGGAGGGGTTGTCTTCGCACTTTATTGGGGTGTTATTGTCTCCCGTGCGGAATCACCGTTTTGGTGTGGCGGGATTTAGAGCGGCGCCACGACGCCGGGCGCTTAGGCTGTTTCTTGAAGGGGTCATCCTCCATTGTTCCATCGCCATTCCCATCTTTTGGGATGTCCACCATGTATATGTCGTATGACGGTGGCCTTCGATTGCCACATGGGCGCTTGTTCTTAGGTCGTCTCTGCATCGTCGTCCATACCATCGATGTCTTGAGTCGAAGTCGAGCATGTCGGTTAAATCATCGGAAGTGGCTACAGAAGTGGGTGGTGGTGGGCTTTGAATTTCTTCGTCGTCCGCATCCCAACCTTCGACCATAATCCGGCCCGAGGCTCTCGATAAAGAGAGACATTAGTGAATTCAGAATGTCGCCAAAGGAGAGTCTTTGAAAGATGTCATGACGGTGAACTCCATTACCGACGCCCAATCGATTCGATTGGCGGGGCGCGGAAGGCTGGTCGAGAGGAGTCCGGCACCTTGGAGTCACTAAGCGCAAGGGACAGGTATGAAGTTATTTCGATCGCCGTATAGACCGCAGCCCCCAGCGGTGTCCAGCCACCCATCCTCGATAGGCGCGATCGGCTCGAGCTAAGGGTCGGGAGCGGACATCGGGCGTGGCCTCGAGACCTTTGACCGGTGACGAGCTAGATCATGCCCATCGTAATGATGTGGCGGCGCTTGGCTGTGGCTCAAACCCGCCGAAGATCAAGTCTCCGCGGACATCGGCCGTGTAGTTCAAACTTCAAATCTGACTGATGGCGGGCGTAGCTTTCAATCTGCTGCGGATGGCCAAATGAATTAGCCCATGATTGCAAAGCCACGAATACGAAGATCTGTCCGGGGAGAAAAGTCTCACCCTGGAGCACATCGTTGTTGATGATCGGAGGAGCCATCGGGCCTAAAGATGGCGACACAGAGGAACTCTCAATGAAAGCACCAATGTTGGTGTCAAAACCGGCGGATCTCGGGTAGGGGTCCCGGCTATGCGTCTAGGCGGATGGTAATAGGAGACAAGGGACGATGTTTTTACCCAGTGCGGGCCCTCTCGATGGAGGTAAAACCCTACTCCTGCTTGATTAATATTGATGATATGGGTAGTACAAGAGTAGATCTACCACCGAGATCGGAGAGAGGCTAAACCCTAGAAGCTGGCATATGGTATGATTGTTGTTAGTTCCCTCGGACTAAAAACCCCTCCGATTTATATAGACACGGAGAGGGTTAAGGTTACCTGAGTCTGTTACAGCGGAAGAAGATCTACATATCCGTATCGCCAAGCTTGCCTTCCACGCCAAGGAAAGTCCCATCCGGACACGGGACGAAGTCTTCAATCTTGCATCTTCATAGTCCAGGAGTCCGGCCAAAGGTCATAGTCCGGCCATCCGGACACCCCCTAATCCAGGACTCCCTCACTCTCCCTTGCCTGGACTTGTTGTCCAGTGACCGGACATCCGGCTCCTCAGCCGGGCTTATTCCCAGATGTCCGGCCCGTTGGCGCTGATTCTTCTGCTCTCTGACCTCGGCTTGCCGGATGTCCGGGCCGTGCCCCGGATGTCTGGCCCGTCGCCCGCAGTCACACATAACTGGGGAGGGACTCGGGGGTTGGGGCAGTTTTTCCCCATTCACTCCCGTTCCTCTTCCCCATCGCGTCACACAGCTACCGTCGCCAGGCTGTGCTGCGGCGTCGCCCCGGCTCTTTCCCTCGTCCTCCATCCCCGATCTCCTGCTCACGGCTTCTCCTCCTCCCGATCTACGATTCTATCCAATCCATTTCTTGGGTTGTGGTGTGAATCCCTCGGGAGGGACCGGTGCATTGTGGGAGTGACCGCAGGAGTTCCTCATGGCGCGAACCAAGAACTGCGGTCCCAACCGGCCCGAGCCTTCCTCCTGGGTTGTTCGCCGGCAAGGCTCAACCGACTCCGATGAGCATGCTCGGCCTAAGAAGAAGAAGAAGACCACCATGAAGAAGAAGAAGCGGGCACCATCTACTAGTCCGTCGGCGTCGGATCCAGATGATGCGGACTATGTTGGGGAAGAAGAGGATGACTGAGGGAGTCCCGGATTAGGGGGTGTCCGGATAGCCGAACTATCATCTTTGGCCGGACTCCTGGACTATGAAGATACAAGATTGAAGACTTCGTCCCGTGTCCGGATGGGACTTTCCTTGGCGTGGAAGGCAAGCTTGGCAATACGGATATGTAGATCTCCTACCATTGTAACCGACTCTGTGTAACCCTAACCCTATCCGGGTGCCTATATAAACCGGAGGGTTTTAGTCCGTGAGGGCTAACAACAATCATACCATAGGCTAGCTTCTAGGGTTTAGCCTCTCTGATCTCGTGGTAGATCTACTCTTGTACTACCCATATCATCAATATTAATCAAGAAGGAGTAGGGTTTTACCTCCATCGAGAGGGCCCAAACCTGGGTAAAAACATCGTGTCCCTTGTCTCCTGTTACCATCCGCCTAGGCATACGATTCGGGACCCCCTACCGAGATCCGCCGGTTTGACACCGACATTGGTGCTTTCATTGAGTGTTCCTCTGTGCGTCACCGTCGGGAAGGATGCCTCATCCCGTCTTTAAAGGCGACATTATCGCCAAAAGGAGCCTTGGCCGCCGGCCGAACTCTTGGCTAGGTGGTTTCCTTATGATCACCCGGTTCAGTAGCCGCTACCAACGATGACTTCTCGGGTCATCGAACCAATCTTCATGTTAGCTCGAACTTGCCGAGCAGCTAGATCCGATCGAAGCTCTCCTCCGTGAGCGAGCTCTTGGATCGCATCGCCGCATACAGGAATCGCCATCGACTACGCATCGGATCGGGCCTAAACCGATCTGAGAGAGATTAACTCTCCCGGGCTACCCACCATGTTGCTGTGGTGGAGGAACAATCTGGCGACTCTTCTTCTATCTTAGGGACTAGCTATGTGGGATTCCGAACCCTCCATGCGGATTCCCGCGGAGGGGCGAATGTCGATCCAATCACGAACTTAAAGTCAGGCGGCGGGTTGGATTCATTGGATAACATCCAAAAACCCAAACTTCCAAGTTCGGAAACTTTTAGGCCCCTGAGTCCTAGATTGGACGGGGTTCCGGATCTAGTTCCACCCGCCCACCCAAACATTAGCGATCTATCCCGGACACGGCAAGAGCCCCGAAGCAAAGACATCATTATCGGGCGAGATTCCTCCTGGTTATGGACAGGATAAAGGACTGCCGAGAGGAGGGCGTAATCTCACTCTTCATAATAATTGCACGGACGAAGGAATCATTGAAATTACACGCTTTCTTGACTTGGTGACCATAGTACAAAAGTAATCGCATGCGATGGAGAGTGCTTGGAAAAGCGAAAGTAAATTTTGGGATAATCCGCCTGAACACAGCCCTAGTCCGAAATAAAAGGGTGTATCACCACCAACCACCTGGGTTAAATACCAAAAAACAAAAACCGCTTAAAGGGCATGGAACCGTACTGGAGGAATGGCTCAACGGACCATGTAAAATTCATAGCACAGAGGACGCCACTCCAACTCATAGCCTTCGAGCATGTTGGATACTCTGACGGTGGCCAAAAGTGGCGAAAAGAGCTTCTAGCTTGTAATCCGGCCCAACAATACCAAAGACGGTATTGACGGTCTTGAGACTTTACGCATCAAATAACATGCGAGCGAACACTCCATAACCTTGCGAAGTCTACCAAGTAGCAACAATAAATCCATGGAGGACACGGCTATTACCTTTAATGCCAAAGTGATTTAACCCAAATTCGAACAGCCCGAGCACCGGCCGCATTGGTCCTCGGTCCAATAGTGGGCTTTTCGCCTTACTAAGGTACTCATGGATGGCGGCAGCGGATTAAACCTCATCTATGAGGAAACCCTCCGAAAAATGGAAATAGACTGGAGCCGCATTGGCGAAGCGGCACAACCTTCGGAGGAATAATCCCTAGCACGAAGCATGTCTGCATGGGAAAAATCACACCGACGTAGTGTTCGGCTCACCGGACAATTACAGGTCCGAGGAGGTCACATTTCAAGTGGCCCCGTTCAGCAATGGATATCACGCTCTATTAGAGCGAGAGCATTCACAATTTTTCAAGCTATACCCCATTATGGGTACATGAAGCTGAAAATGCCGGACCTAATAGAATCATCACTCTACGCTAGTGATCCGAACATAGCACTCAGCTTGAAAACAAGACAGCCGCACAAGCCCTCGAGGCACTATCTGAAGCCCTAGCGGCCGAGGAACTCATTGCGATGCGCTCCACGGTGAACAGGGACGATGTGATACTTGATAAAAGATCCAAGTCCACCTCTTTTAAACCAGCGAATGAAATAGTGAAATTCCAAGTCCACCCAACGGACCCTGCAAAGACGGCTTACATTGGGGCATAATTAAACCCTGATGTGAGACGCCAGACCTCTGAGAATTTCTACGAGAAAAGCTGGGACATTTTTGCACCGGAACCCTTCGGACATGCCAGAATCCCGTCGGTGGCGAGCACAGCCTAAATATCCTAAAAGGATTTAAGCCGATCAAGCGGGCTCTTGGTGTTTTTCGAACCCAAGAGGCAGGCCATGGGAGAGGAGCTAGCCAAACTTACAGGCGGATTCATCATAGATATAAAACATCCGGACCGGCTAGCAAATCTGGTGATATGGTACCAAAGAAGGACAAATCCACAGCGCCTATGTGTTGATTTCAAAGACCTTAATAAGGCTTGCCCAAAGGATCCCTTCCCTTCCCTCGCATTGATCAAATTATTGACACCACAGCAGAGGACCACGATTCATTGTGCTTCCTCGATGCATACTCCGCTACCACCAAATTAAGATGGCGGAGCAGACCAAGCCCTAAACGGCATTCATCACCCCATACGGCCCATTACGCTTCAACACAATGCCCTTCGGGCTCAAAAACGCCGGCGCAACATATCAACGCATGATTCAGACATGTGTGGCAAACCAGATCGGCAAAACAGTTGAAGCATATGTAGATGACGTGGTCGTCAAATCCAAACATGTCGAAACTCTAGTAGACGACTTGAGACTCACATTCGACAATCTCCGAAAATACGACACTAAGCTCAATCCGGAAAAATGCGTCTTCGGCGTTCCAGCCGGAAAGCTCTTAGGCTTCATTGTGTCCGGTAGAAATTGAAGCAAACCCAGCCAAGATCCGAGCTCTGTCACAATTGGATATTCCAAAAGACCTCAAACAAATACAAAAATTGATTTGGATGCGTGGCGGCTCTAAAGCCGCTTTATTTCCCGTTTGGGAGAAAGGCGTTACCCTTTACCGCCTCCTCCGGCGCATACGAACACTTGAGTGGGCCGGATGCACTTGTAACCCGGACTCGAAGAAATAAAAAGCCATATTGGCAACAAATCCGGTCTGGCCGCGCCCAACATGGGCGAATCCAATCCTATTATATATCGCCGCAACACATCAAGTTGTTAGCGCTTGATTGCTTTCGTCATTAAGCGAAAGCAGACGGACAGGTTCCCTTTTCAAAAACTAGTTTATTATGTGTCCACCGTCCTAACTCCATGCAAGTCCGGTACCCACATTATCAAAAGATAGCATCACGCGGTGTTCATGGCATCCGGAAGGCTGTGACACTACTTTCAAGAGTGTTCGATTCTGATGTAGCCTCCGAAGTACCTCTTAACGACATTATAAACAACCGTGACGCGACGGGCCGGATTGCCAAATGGGCCATCGAGCTCCTCCCATTCGACATCACCTATAAGCCACGACGAGCTATTAAGTCACAAGTGTTGGCCGATTTCGTGGCCGAATGGACTGAAGCCGAACTCCCTAAAGAGTACGACGCATATTCCAATTGGATCATGCACTTCGACGGCTCCAAAATGTTGGCCGCGGCACGAAGTGGCGTCATCCTGATGTCCCCAACCGGGACACATTCCAATACGCCTTCAGATAATGTACATGGACTCCAACAACGCAGCCGAATCTGAGGCCCATACGCACGGCCTCCGGATGGCGATCTCCATGGGCATTAAAGCGCCTAGAGGTGCGCGGGGATTCAAACCTCGCGATATCTCAAATAAGCGAAGACTTTGATGCCAAAGATCCGAAAATGGCAGCGTATCGCAACGCGGTCCTAAAAATGTCAGCATGGTTGAAGGGCTCGAATTTCATCATATAGCCGGGATAACAACCGGTGGCGGACGTATTAGCGCGCATCGGGCGCCAAAACGCGATGCCGTCCGCCTAACTTCTTCACTGGAGCGGCTGTTCAAGCCATCCGTACTATGGGAAGGGAGTCCGGAAATAACAATCCGGACCCAAACGCGCCTTTGCGACACCGAACACTCTGACACAATCGGAGGCTCGCCAGCGAGATAACACCCTCCACCCACGAAATAATGGCCGGTTATTGCCCGTGGGTGGAGCCATTCCTAGCCTACCTAACTAGGCGAGAACTCCCGAAGACCAAAATGAGGCTACATTTGCATAGTACGGCGATCTAAAGCCTATAAAATCCATGAGGGAGAGCTCTATAAGAAAAGCACAACAGAGTCCTTCAAAGGTGTATCTCCGAAGAGGAAGGGCGAAACCTCCTGGCTGAAATTCATGCCGGACTGGGTGGGCACCACGCCGCAGCCCGGGCCCTTGTAGGCAAGGCCTTACATACAAGATTTTATTGGCCAACGGCCCGGGCAGATGCGCACGACTTAGTCCAACGATGCGTCGGTTGCCAGCTTTTTGCTAACCAAAGCCACATGCCACCCACCGCCCTTAAAACTATACCCATCACCGGCCGTTCATGATGCAGGGCTTGACATGGTTGGACCCCTTAAGGGAGGAACCCACAAGCAAAAATACCTATTGGTCATGGTGGATAAATTCACCAAATGGATAGAGGCCAAGCTCGTTAAAAGCGGCGAATCCGGACCCGGTGATAGACTTCATATCGAGGGTAGTGCACCGTTCTGGCGTCTCACAAGATTATCATCGCGATAACGGCACCAACTTCACAGCCGATGAGGTCAAACTATGGTGCGAAAACATGGGCATCAAGCCTCGATTACGCCTCAGTCTATCATCCTCAAACTAACGGTCAAGTCGAGTGGGCAAAGCGGTCTAATCATGAGCGGCATTAAACCCGGACTAGTGCGGTCCCTTAAGGAATCTAACACGACCTTTGGGTAGAGGAGCTCGACTCCGTACTGGGGGCTGCGGACCACGCCTAATCGCACTACCGAATTCACACCATTTTTTATGGTGTATGCAGTGACGATCTTGCCTGCGATATAATTCATGACTCACCTCGGCGTGCGCATGTATGAAGAAAGAGAAGCCGAACTTCGATCGGCGGGGACAGTCTGGGCGCCTTGGAGGAGGAGCGCGGCGTGGCAAAGCTCGTTCCGCATTTTATCAGCGGCGAGCTCGAAGATATCAAAGCAGAAATGCGGGCCAAAGCTTTAACGTTGGCGAACTAGTTCTATACTGCTTGGGACAAGAAAAAGGACAAACTCAAGCCCAAATGGGAAGGTCGCTTCATCATCGACCAGGTCCTGCCTCGGCGGGGCATACCGTCTGCGAAACGCATCGGATAGCCAGGCTCGAGCCAAACCCATGGAACGCAGCCCGTCTACGAAGATTCTACGCCTAGCGCCGGACTCTGAGTTCGTCTCCTTCCTCCGTCCAAAATTTATATTTTAGCTGTCTTTTATTTCTCTCCTTCCTCCTCCTTCTTCTTGAAGCCTTTAGAGGCTCGCTTGCGCTTTGTTCGCACATACTTGACGTACACCAGCTCATTATACACAGGAGCTTCTTTAATGAAGCTTATTTATCTGAGCTTTATGCCCAACACATGTGTCAAACTTCCGCATGTACCTTTTATTCACCATTATATGCATCGATATGACTTCAGTTTTGGCCAAGCTGGGTTGCACGGCTCACTGTGCTTACCCCTCGTTCCCGATTGTTCGGCTAGGCGGTAAAGGGAGCACCTCTGCGATTGTTAGTGCCGGATCAGCCGGATGTGTACCTCGAGGCCCAGGTGAAGCCGAAAGCTAAGCGTTCTTAAGGGAATATTGATCGGTGAACTGAAAGATGATTTTTAACCATTTATCCATCTGCCCCGGATGATTTTACGCTTTCTTAGCGGTTTGGACATGCACTTTAGGGCATGCCTCCCAGGGAAAGGAACCCTTAACAGAACTATTCTCCCTGGAAGATGTTTCTTACTATCCATGTAATATAACATAACTAGTTGGGCACTTGTTTGATATAGCAATAGTGACCCCTACGCCTTGTCTCCATGCATGCCCCGGTTCTTACATAACCGCGAGGGTATTCGGGCACACTCCAGACTATCGGGTCCCGAGGTTGAAGTGAAAAGGTCCGCTACAACAAACGATCTACAATCCGGCTAGAAGGCCTTTTACATGTCATTTTAAATTACATAGTTAACTTGACTGATTGTATTCCTCTTCAATACCATCTAATAGGCTGTCTAGTTTACAGTCCTGCTGGGAATACTTTGCAGCCAATTCTACTTGGCCGTACACTAAGCTTACAGGATCTCCTTCCCATCGGGCCCCACAGGTCCGACCTCGGCCATGTGGTTTGGGTCAGCAACCGTGTACTGCTGGCCGTCTTTACCATGGCCCAGCCTCCCTGGCGCCTTGGACGGCAGGCCGATATCTTCCATAGTCGGAGCGCCGCCGTGCTCCTTGAAGCCGCTCTGCCCAACTCCCCAATGCCTTGAGGAGGGAGATAGATGGCCACAAGGCACTGGCGACGCCTTTCATCACTGCCGAACTCGTTAAATGCAGTGTAGCCTTGATTCGGAAGAAGACCACCACGAAGAACTAGGCATCTCCTCCTCGGGGCGACACAGCAGGCACACCTACATACATGTTTATGTTAGTAGCCTTCCTCGCCGAACTCTTTCAAAAGTTCGTTTAAGCACTCTTGAAAATGCCGCTTAAGCCGCCGATTCTCCTTCTGAGTCGGACAACCGGGCACGAACATCCTTTAGTTCCTCACCCGCTTGGGTGTTGGCATCTTGGAGGTTATTTTTCTCCTGCCGCACCCTCGTAAGCACGCTCTCATGACCTTTAGCTGGCCTTAGCGAGGAGCTGTTGCTTGTCCGGATCCATCCGGCCTATCTGCGTGCTATTAATGTCGATTTATGCACACGCTGCACTTTGCGTAAACTACTTCTACTTTGAAGGGCATATATTACCGGAGGGAGTCTTCACGGCTTCGGTCGCGCCGATCTGTGACCTCAAGTTGGGCCTTGCACTCTTTAAGCTCTGGGACAAAGCGGGTATTCTTTTCGGTAAGAACTCACGCATTCCAAATGATCCTTAAATCAGTTATCCTAACTATTTTAAGTCTCGGGGAGCTCTTGGCATATATAAGCTGTCAAAATTCCTTACCCGTATGTCTTTCACATACCGCTCCGTAGCTCTGGCTGAAGCCATCTTGAGCTGCACGGCAGTGCGCTTCTCTCCCAAATTAAGCCGTCCAACGCCTCTTGAAGAAACATGCGTCACGTAGAACAGTCCGTGGCGCCCTATGATTCTTGGCGCTCTCCACCTCCGACTTGGTGGCGGACATTACATCGGCATCCTCCGTTGGAGGAGCATCCGACGACGCCTCGTGTTCGTACCCCCTTCCGGACTCGGCTTTTGAGCTTTGGTGGCGGAGGTCCGATTAGCAACTTCTCCGGACTCGATTCGGCGGCGCTCTTTTCTGAAAAAACCACGGCGTCGGCGTGCCTCCCAGAACCTCTCCTTAAAACACGATGGCACATCATACCGCTGCGGCGGCGTCTCAAGTCGCATGCCGCGCTTCTTTTCCGCCTTTGGGCCGAAGCTGCCCCTTGTTGGGACGGCGCGGCGAGGCTCGGCTTCCCGTTCTGAAGGCACCCCCTGCGAAACACCATCAAATACGTGGTGATTAGAAATAAAGCATGGGTGGGTCATGGTATCCGGACTTCGGTCACGGTTACCTGGGAGGCCGGAAATGGTCCGGGGTAGTCGGCCGTAATGGCCACCAAAGCATTGTCGATGCTAAGTTGATGGAACACCCGTCGATCAGCTCCACATTTATATCCGAAGTCCTCTTGGAGGTCGGATCGAGGGACCGTTCCGGATCCTCTCGTTGTGGAGGCGGGCTGTGTATCTTCTCCACGGCCCGGCGCAGCTTCTGCGCAGTAAAACCATGAAATGAGATATTTAACCACGGGAACATGGATCGGACAGGCCACAAAGATAGTCGCTACCCAACTTCGAGGATTATTCAAAGAAAACCCGCTCGATTGGACCGACGCGAGAAAATCCTCCTCTTCCCCTTTGTACATGGCGGACAAGGTCTTCACCGATTCGGTGACCGATCCGGCCCTTCTGCGGCCATGGCGGGTGGCATCATCCTCCCGTTGAAATCCCACATGGGGTGGCCCCTATATTGGGCCACTGCACTCCTCATAATGCAGATTGCCATGACTCCAATCATGGTCAATCCGGCATGAGCCAAGAATCTTATTCGGCTCATCGTAAAGGACGTCCGGTCATTTTCCCTCTGGGGAGCTCATGAGCGCCCAGCTTAGGCGCTTTCTTCAAAGGAGCGTTGCTAAACTCTAGAAGGCCGATCCGAGCAAGGATCCCGCAGCGGGGCGTCCTCCATGTAAAACCATTCCGAGGGCCAGTCCTCGGGACGCCTTCTTTGGGGTTCCGGATAAGTATCCGGTCCGGCGATCTTGCCATAATTGGCTCCGCCCACTTGATATATTGACCCTTCGTGAGAGCGAGGCACAAGGTAGAACAATCTCTTCCACAGGAGAAATGGGCCTCAACGCCCGGGAACAGCTTCATAAGGGCCGCGAAGCCGCTATATGCAAGATGGAGGCAGGCGTGGGTTGTGCAGGTGAGGCCGTAGAACTCCAGAAGCCCCCGGAGAAACGCATGGATTGGAAATCCGAGTCCTCTCATTAGGTAAGAGACAAAGCACACCCGCTCTCCCTTAGAGGGATCGGGGACGCTCTCCGCCTGCTTCCAGCCCTTATAAGTGGCGAGTCCGGAACGCACCGGAACCAATAAGGACGGGGAAGGAATCCCTTGGTTTGGAGCACCACCAATTATTTGTCTTGAGGTGAGCATCTCCCCAATCTCTCGGTGAGGGCTGGGGCCTTGAGAGGAGGAGCCGCGTCGGACCGGCCCATGATGGAGTGGATTTTTTGTCAAAAGCGCTATGATGAAGTCTCGAGAAGGGAGGATGGTGCGATCCGGATATGGATCCCCGTGTATTTTATAGTCTGCTCATTTATCTGACAAGAGGGGTAAATGTAAAGATACCACGACTTTTCGCATTCATTCAACACGTGGAAGATGGCCATTATTGGGCGTAGAAGCCAAGGAGCGCCGCATTTATCAGAAGCCGGACACTATTCAACAAGTATATGGAATTTGGAGAAGAACCGCCTCGCAATGCCGAAGACAATCTCACGCTACCGGACTCATCGTCATTGAAGCCTGGTTCGGGGCTCATGAGGGAGTCCCGGATTGAGGGTGTGGGATAGCCGAACTATCATCTTTGGCGGACTCTGGACTATGAAGATACAAGATTGAAGACTTAGTCCGTGTCCAGGATGGGACTTTCCTTGGCGTGGAAGGCAAGCTTGGCAATACGGATATGTAGATCTCCTACCATTGTAACCGACTCTGTGTAACCCTAACCCTATCCGGTGCCTATATAAGCCGGAGGGTTTTAGTCAAATGGGACAAACAACAATCATACCATAGGCTAGCTTCTAGGTTTTAGCCTCTCGATCTCGTGGTAGATCTACTCTTGTACTACCCATATCATCAATATTAATCAAGCAGGAGTAGGGTTTTACCTCCATCGAGAGGGCCCGAACCTGGGTAAAAACATTGTGTCCCTTGTCTTCTGTTACCATCCGCCTAGACGCACAGTTCGGGACCCCCTACCCGAGATCCGCCGGTTTTGACACTGACAATGACCGTGCACCAAGACACTCCGTTCGACAGTCCAAGCCAGGTACTAGGAGAGCGCCGATGCCTCAAGTTCGTGGTTCTGCAATGCCCGTTGTCCATGGTTGTCGCGTCTCCATGGAGCTTCCTGACAGCGGGGATCACCCCCCTCACAACTTCAAAACTGTGGGGGCAGCTCAATGTCTTGCGTTTCGTCGGGATGTCAATCAATATGAGATGGTGGCTGATACGGAGGATCCCCGGTTCCGGACTTGTATGCAGCAGGATCTCTATTCCAGTTTCGTTCGTGGGCGTGGACTTGCTCCTCACTCATGCTTGGATCTCAACTTCCTGCGTGAGCATCCTGACATGTTTCCTAACAATCCAGTCAAGATCATTGATGATATGACTCTTGGTCCCGCAATGACCTTCAGGTGTGATTGGAATGAAGCTGCCATTCTCTACGGTTCTATGCCACACCTTCTTTGGTCCGAACATGATCTCACCGGATGGTGATAACACTACTCTGAGCGTCACTTATGACAGGTTTGTTCAGATTTTGGGTCTCTCCGGTGTTGGTCATTGCATCCATAGTATGGATCCTGAGCACAAGCTCAAAGGGATTGACGCGTGCTTGCCACTTGTCAAACCTACCTCTCAGCTCACTCAAGAAGAACTTGCATGTCCACTCAATGAGGTATCTATCTTCCGTGCTCCTTACTACATCCTCTATCAGTGTGTGCTTCGCACTCTCTATCCTAAGAAGGGAGATCGCTCGAGGGCTTACAACTATTGCATTGACTTGATGGTTCGTATGCATGACAAACCCACTAAGCCTCTGGACACAGCCCATTTCATTTGGCATGAGATTCGTCTTTGCGGTTTCATTCAGACGCGCCAGTTTCCTCATGCTCCATTCATTCAGGCTCTGATTGATCACACTGCTCCCTTTGAGGTGGTTAAGACTACTGTTCATTCTATTTGGAAGCCTGCTCCTCATATGCGCGTGGTGTCTGCTGCTCAGACTGCTACTCCTACTCAGCCTAGGAGGTCTGCTGGTGGGACTCAGCCCACTGGTTCCTCTGTTCCATCTTCCTCGTCGGCTCCACATGGACGCCTTGCCTCGTTCATGAGCAAGGCTCAATCTGCTATCATGAGGGCAATCACTTTCAGCTGTCAGCAGAATCATGATGTTCAGAAGCGCCTCATCATCTCCAAGAATCAGCTCAAGAAGCGCCTCCGTAATCGTGGGAGTCCCGTGAGTGATGATGATCCTATTCCTGCAGCTCCGTCCACTTCTACCATCGGTTTCCCGTCTCATGACGAGTATCCCGAGTTCTTTGTTGATCATGATGACATCCGCCCGGAGTGACCGAGTCTGTTTGGTTCTTTGCCCCTTTTTACTTGTTGTTGCCAAAGGGGGAGAAGTAGTATCTTAGTTGGGTCAAACTATGATGTATTAGCTATTTGTGTTAGCTCTACTATTATTCAAACTTGTTATGTTGCTACCTATGTTATTATCTTGATCATGTGAGACTATGTTGTTATCTTATTATCTTGATCATGTGTGACTATGGTGTTACCATGTATCTGTGAATTTTTTTTGAGTCCATGTGTAATGGTGGTTTCATATGTGCATATCTCTTACATATATATCTCCTGGAGATTGATGTCTACTACACAAACTTCTTCTTGTAGACGTTGTTGGGCCTGCAAGTGCACAGGTTTGTAGGACAGTAGCAAATTTCCCTCAAGCGGATGACCTAAGATTTACCAATCCGTAGGAGGTGTAGGATGAAGATGGTCTCTGTCAAACAACCCCGCAACCAAATAACAAAGAGTCTCTTGTGTCCCCAACACACCCAATACAATGGTAAATTGTATAGGTGCACTAGTTCGGTGAAGAGATGGTGATACAAGTCCAAAATGGACGGTATATAAGAGTATTTGTAATCTGAAATAATAAAAACAGCAAGGTAACTAATGATAAAAGTGAGCGTAAACGGTATTGCAATGATAGGAAACAAGGCCTAGGGTTCATACTTTCACTAGTGCAAGTTCTCTCAACAATAATAACATAGATAGATCATATAACAATCCCTCAACATGCAACAAAGAGTCACTCCAAAGCCACTAATAGCGGAGAACAAGCGAAGAGATTATGGTAAGATGCAGAAACCACCTCAAAGTTATTCTTTCGGATCGATCTATTAAAGAGTTTGTACTAGAATAACACCTTAAGACACAAATCGACCAAAACCCTAATGTCACCTAGATACTCCATTGTCACCTCAAGTATCCATGGGCATGATTATACGATATGCATCACAAATCTCAGATTCATCCAACCAACACAAAGTACTTCAAAGAGTGCCCCATAGTTTCTACCGGAGAGTCAAGAAAACGTGTGCCAACCCCTATGCATAGGTTCATGGGCGGAACCCGCAAGTTGGTCACCAAAACATACATCAAGTGGCACATGATATCCCATTGTCACCACAGATAAGCACGGCAAGACATACATCAAGTGTTCTCAAATAAAGACTCAATCCAATAAGATAACTTCAAGAGGGGAAACTCAATTCATCACAAGAGAGTAGAGGGGGAGAAACATCATAAGATCCAACTACAATAGCAAAGCTCGGGATACATCAAGATCATGCCATAGAGGGAACATAAGAGAGCACACGAGAGAGAGAGAGAGAGAGAGAGATCAAACGCGTAGCTACTGGTACATACCCTCATCCCCGAGGGTGAACTACTCCCTCCTCGTCATGGAGAGCGCCGGGATGATGAAGATGGCCATCGGTGATGGGTTCCCCCCTCCGTGAGTCTTGAACGGAGCAGCTCCAAGAGGTTTTTGGTGGCTACAAAGGCTTGCGGCGCGGAACTCCCGATCTATCTTACATTAGGAAGTTTTTTCGACACGTAGGTATATATGGGTGCAAAGTGCGTCGGTGGAGCTTGGGGCCCTAAGATGAAGCGGGCGCACCCCACCCTCGTGGCCAGCTCCAGTATCTTCGACGTAGAGTCCAAGTCTATCCGTGGGTTTCCTTCCAAAATAACTTCTCCGGTTGATTTCGTTCCGTTTTAGACTCAAGTCGATATTCCTTTTCTCGAAACACTTGAAATAGGCATAAAAGCAAGAAATGCAGGCTGGGCCTCCAGCTAATAGGTTAGTCCCAAAAATAATATAAAGAAGTGGGTAATAAAGCCCAATATTGCCCAAAACAGTAGATAATATAGCATGGAGCAATCAAAATTATAGATACGTTGGAGACGTATCAAGCATCCCAAGCTTAATTCACCTGCTGTCCTCGAGTAGGTAAAATGATAAAAAAGATAATTTTGATGTGGAATGCTATTTGGCATAATTTCATTGTAATTCTTCTTAATTGTGATATGAATATTCAGATCCGAAAGATTCAAGACAAAAGTTCATATTGACATAAAAATAATAATACTTCAAGCATACTAACTAAGCAATTATGTCTTCTCAAAATAACATGGCCTAAGAAAGTTCATCCCTACAAAATCATATAGTTTAGTCATGCTCCATTTTACGTCACACAAGAATGCTCTCATCATGCACAACCCGATGACAAGCCAAGCAATTGTTTCATACTCTAGTAATCTCAAACTTATAAACCTTCACGCAATACATGAGCGCGAGCCATGGATATAGCACTATGGGTGGAATAGAATATGATGATGGGGATTGTGTGGAGAAGACAAAAAAGAGAGAAAGTCTCACAATGACGAGGATAATCAACGGGCTATGGAAATGCCCATCAATTGATGTCAACATGAGGAGTAGGGATTGCCATGCAACGGATGCACTAGAGCTATAAATGAATGCTCAACAAAAGAAAAACTAGTGGGTGTGCATCCAACTTGCTTGCTCACGAAGACCTAGGGCATTTGAGGAAGCCCATCGTAGGAATATACAAGCCAAGTTCTATAACGAAAAATTCCCACTAGTACGAAAAAGACAACTTATGAGACTCACTATATGGAAAACATGGTGCTACTTTGAAGCACAATATATGAGACTCGCTATATGGAGAACATGGCGCTACTTTGAAACACAAGTGTGGAAAAAGAGATAGTGACATTGCCCCTTTTATTTTTTATTTTTTTATATTTTTTTGGGCCTTCTTTTTTTTCTTTGGCCTTTCTCTTTTTTTGGGACAATGCTCTATTAAATGATGATCGTCACACTTCTATTTATTTACAACTCAATGATTACAACTCGATACTAGAACATAGTATGACTCTATATGAATGCCTCCGTGATTGTAAAGGATATGCAATGAATCAAGAGTGACATGTATGAAAGAATTACGAACGGTGGCTTTGCCACAAATAATATGCCAACTACATGATCATGCTAAGCAATATGACAATGATGAATGTGTCATGAAGAACGGTATGGTGGAAAGTTGCATGGCAATATATCTCGGAATGGCTATGGAAGTGCCATAATAGGTAGGTATGGTGGCTGTTTTGAGGAAGATATAAGGAGGTTTATGTGTGAAAGAGCGTATCATATCACTGTGTTTGGATGCACCGGCGAAGTTTGCACCAACTCTCATTGTGATAAAGGGCAATTCACGGTACTGAAGAGGCTAGCACTGATGGAAGGGTGAGAGTGCGTATAATCCATGGACTCAACATAAGTCATAAAGAACTCACATACTTATTGCAAAAATCTACAAGCCATCAAAAACCAAAGCACTATGCGCATGCTCCTAGGGGGATAGATTGGTAGGAAAAGACCATCGCTCATCCCCGACCGCCACACATAAGGAGGACAATCAAATAACACCTCATGTTTCAAATTTGTTACATAACGTTTACCGTATGTGCATGCTACGAGACTTACAAAATTCAACACAAGCATTTCTCAAATTCACAACTACTCAACTAGCACGACTTTGATATTATTACCTCCATATCTCAAAACAATTATCAAGCATCAAACTTTTCTTAGTATTCAAACACACTCATAAGAATTCTTACAAATCTTTTATGCTTAGCATATTAGGATTATTTAAGCAAATTACCATGCTATTTAAGACTCTCAAAATAATCTAAGTGAAGCATGAGAGATCATCTATTTATTCAAAATAAAACTACCACCATGCTCTAAAAGATATAAGTGAAGTACTAGAGCAATAACAAAAACTACTCCGAAAGATATAAGTGAAGATCAATGAGTAGTCGAATAATTATGCAACTATGTGAAGACTCTCCCATTTAATAATTTCAGATCTTGATACTTTATTCAAACAGCAAGCAAAGCTAAAGAAAACTACATTGCAAGGATAGCACAACTCATGTGAAGAAGCAAAACTTAGGCTCAACCGATACTAACCGATAGTTGTTGAAGAAGAAAGGTGGGATGCTCTACGGGGCATCCCCAAGCTTAGATGCTTGAGACTTATTGAAATATTATCTTGGGGTGCCTTGGGAATCCCCAAGCTTGAGCTTTTGTGTCTCCTTAATTCCTCTCCTATCATGGTTTCTCTTTTTATCAAAAGCTTCATTCACAACAAACTCAACAAGAACTCGTGAGATAGGTTAGTATAAACCAATGCAAAACCTTATCATTTTCTACTGTAACAAATCACTAACATTATTATTCAACATTGCATACTAAATGCCTCTGCATATTTAATACTCGTATCCTTAAATAGAATCATTACACAAGCAAACATATGCAAACAATGCAAACATAACAGCAACCTGCCAAAACAGTACAGGCTGTAAAGAATGCAAGAGTCTCAATACTTCCCTGACTCCAAAAATTATGAACTAAAATTCCCACTGTAATAAATTTATCAGAGCTCAATATGCAAAAAAAATTCAACATTATACCACTCTCTGACTTTTCTAGGGAATTTTTGCAACAGCGGTAAACTTTCTATTTTCAAACAGCAACATGTATACTAGCAAAATAAGCATGGCAAAGGCTATCCTTGACTTTTTTATTGAAACTAAAGATGCAAAAAATTAATCTAATTAACAGCAAGCAAATACTAACAAAAGAAAATGACGCTCCAAGAAAAACACATATCATGTGGTGAATAAAAATATAGCTCCAAGTAAAGTTACCGATGAACGAAGACGAAAGAGGGGATGCCTTCCGGGGCATCCCCAAGCTTAGGCTCTTGGTTGTCCTTGAATATTGCCTTGGGGTGCCTTGGGCATCCCCAAGCTTAGTCTCTTACCACTCCTTATTCCATAGTCCATCGAATCTTTACCCAACACTCGAAAACTTCACAACACAAAACTCAACAGAAAACTCGTAAGCTCCGTTAGCGAAAGAAAACAAAACACCACTTCAAGGTACTGTAGTGAACTCATTCTTTATTTATATTGGTGTTAATACTACTTTATTCCAACTTATCTATGGTTTATAAACTATTTTACTAGCCATAGATTCATCAAAATAAGCAAACAACACAATGAAAACAGAATCTGTCAAAAACAGAACAGTCTGTAGTAATCTGTAGCTAACATAAACTTCTGGAACTCCAAAAATCTAAAATAAATTGGTGGACCTGAGGAATTTGTCTAGTAATCATATAAAAAAGAATCAACTAAATAGCACTCTCTAGTAAAAATTTGAAGCTAATCTCGTGAGCGCTAAAGTTTCTGTTTTTTACAGCATGATCATAAAGACTTCACCCAAGTCTTCCCAAAGGTTCTACTTGGCACAAGCACTGATTAAAACATAAAACCACATCTAAACAGAAGCTAGATGTATTATTTATTACTAAACAGAACCAAAAATCAAGAAACTAAAATAAAATTGGGTTGCCTCCCAACAAGCGCTAACGTTTAACGCCCCTAGCTAGGCATGATGATTTCAATGATGCTCACATAAGAGATAAGAATTGAAACATAAAGAGGGCATCATGTAGAATATGACTAGCACATTTAAGTCTAACACACTTCCTATGCATAGGGATTTTGTGAGCAAGCAACTTATGGGAACAATAATCAACTAGCATGGGAGGGTAACACAAGCATAGCTTCAAGATTTTCAACACATAGAGAGGAAACTTGACATTATTGCAATTCCTACAAGCATATATTCCTCCCTCATAATAATTTTCAGTAGCATCATGAATGAATTCAACAATATAACCAGCACCTAAAGCATTCTTTTCATGTTCTACAAGCATAGAAAATTTACTACTCTCCACATAAGCAAAATTCTTCTCATTCGGAATAGTGGGAGTATCATAAGAGACTTGAGCACTAAAAATTGTTTCCACATTAAAAGAGTAATGTTCAGAAAAAGGGTAATCATAATCATGACAAGATTTGTAAATATAATCATCACTACTTTTTATAGCATAAGTTTCATCACAATAATCATCATAAGTAGCAACTTCGTTCTCATCATAATCGATTGAAACCTCTCCCAAGATAGTGGAATCACTAAATAAAGTTGACACTCTTCCGAACCCACTTTCATCAATATAATCATCATACGTAGGAGGCATTCTATCATCGTAACAACTTTGCATATCAAAACTTGGGATGCTAAAAATATCATCTTCACTAAACGTAGCATCCCCAAGCTTGGGACAAACATTAATTTCAGCAAATATATTCTCAAATATGTCATTCTCATCAAACATAGCTTCCCCAAGCTTGGGCCTTTTCATATCATAAGCATAATCACTCTTATCATTAAAAATATGGATAGCACCAATAGTAAAGCAATTATCATCATCACAGTGAGTAGTAGGAGCAACATCATTTGGGAGGGATACCTTTTTACCTTTGTTGCTCCTTCTTTTCTTTTTCTTCTTCACATTATGTGTAGGTTCAACCTTCCTCTTTGAGCTCCTTATTGATGAGATTGGCTGAATAGAAAGCTCCTCCTCGTTACCTGATTCATCATAAGAAATAATAGGAGGAGATTGGGAAGCCTCTTCCCTTTCATTAGTATTCTCATCATCTTCCATTTGCTTTCTTTTCTTTAGGTAATTGGCAATATAAGGATTTTCAATGCAATTCTCCGCACAAAACATATAAATCTTTTCTAGATCAATATCAAGGAATTTCTTTTGGGCAAATTCTGGAAGGTCCTTGAGTAAACGTTTCAATTCTTCATAACCCAATAGCAAACTAAGTTCATTGTAATGTGCAAGGGAAATCAAATCATCACAATTTTTGGACACGATTTGATCATGAAACAATCTGCGCATAGGAGATGTAGATGACCACGTTCATTGCAAAGTTCACAAGTCTGACAAAGGAAATTTAAATTTTCAGCACTCACATTTAGCCTTTCTTGTAACCATTTAGTTTCTAAATGCTTATGCCTCTTGCAGTATATATCTTCTCTATTTGGTGTGTTCATGCAAACATGCACTCCACAAAAGTTGACATGCTCATAAGATATATTTTCATCATGACTAGAGCAATCATCATTAGTACTATGGATATTCAGGGAGTTTATACTAACAACATTGCAATTATGCTCATCATTCAAAGATTTAGTACCAAGCATTTTAAAGCATTCTTCTTCTAGCACTTGAGCACAATTTTCCTTTCCATCATGCTCACGAAAGATATTAAAAAGATGAAGCGTATGAGACAAACTCAATTCAATTTTTTTGTAGTTTTCTTTTATAAACTAAACTAGTGATAAAACAAGAAACTAAAAGATTCGATTGCAAGACCTAAAGATATACCTTCAAGCACTAACCTCCCCGACAACGGCACCAGAAAAGAGCTTGATGTCTACTACACAACCTTCTTCTTGTAGACGTTGTTGGGCCTGCAAGTGCATAGGTTTGTAGGACAGTAGCAAATTTCCCTCAAGTGGATGACCTAAGGTTTATCAATCCGTAGGAGGCGTAGGATGAAGATGGTCTCTTTCAAACAACCCTGCAACCAAATAACAAAGAGTCTCTTGTGTCCCCAACACACCCAATACAATGGTAAATTGTATAGGTGCACTAGTTCGGCGAAGAGATGGTGATACAAGTGCAATATGGACGGTAGATAAGAGTATTTGTAATCTGAAATAATAAAAACAGCAAGGTAACTAATGATAAAAGTGAGCATAAAGCGGTATTGCAAATGATAGGAAACAAGGCCTAGGGTTCATACTTTCACTAGTGCAAGTTCTCTCAACAATAATAACATAGATAGATCATATAACAATCCCTCAACATGCAACAAAGAGTCACTCCAAAGCCACTAATAGCGGAGAACAAGCGAAGAGATTATGGTAGGTGCAAAACCACCTCAAAGTTATTCTTTCGGATCGATCTATTAAAGAGTTCGTACTAGAATAACACCTTAAGACAGAAATCAACCAAAACCCTAATGTCACCTAGATACTCCATTGTCACCTCAAGTATCCGTGGGCATGATTATCTGATATGCATCACACAATCACAGATTCATCCAACCAACACAAAGTACTTCAAAGAGTGCCCCAAAGTTTCTCTGGAGAGTCAAGAACGTGTGCCAACCCCTATGCATAGGTTCATGGGCGGAACCCATAAGTTGGTCACCAAAACATACATCAAGTGGCACATGATATCCCATTGTCACCACAGATAAGCAATGGCAAGACATACATCAAGTGTTCTCAAATAAAGACTCAATCCAATAAGATAACTTCAAGAGGGGAAACTCAATTCATCACAAGAGAGTAGAGGGGGAGAAACATCATAAGATCCAACTACAATAGCAAAGCTCGGGATACATCAAGATCGTGCCATAGAGGGAACATAAGAGAGCACACGAGAGAGAGAGGGAGAGAGAGAGATCAAACACATAGCTACTGGTACATACCCTCATCCCTGAGGGTGAACTACTCCCTCCTCGTCATGGAGAGCGCCGGGATGATGAAGATGGCCACCGGTGATGGGTTCCCTCTCCAGTAGGGTGCCGGAACGGGGTCCCGAGAGGTTTTTGGTGGCTACAGAGGCTTGCGGCGGCGGAACTCCCGATCTATCTTACATTAGGAAGTTTTTTCGATACATAGGTATATATGGGTGCAAGGGGTACGTCGGTGGAGCTTCGGGGGCCCCAAGATGCAGGGGGGCGTGCCCCCCACCCTCGTGGCCAACTCCCGTATCTTTTGACGTAGAGTCCAAGTCTATCCGGTGGGTTTCCTTCCAAAAATAACTTCTCCAGTTGATTTCGTTCCGTTTCGACTCCGTCTGATATTCCTTTTCCTCGAAACACTGAAATAGGCATAAAACAGCAAATATGGGCTGGGCCTCCGGTTAATAGGTTAGTCCCAAAAATAATACAAAAGTGGATAATAAAGCCCAATATTGCCCAAAACAGTAGATAATATAGCATGGAGCAATCAAAAATTATAGCTGGATGTCCGGTCTTTTCCCCGGATGTTCGGGTCCCTGTCATCCCGACTCGAGTAGGTTTGCACGTAGTTGCCGGATGTCCGGGCTTCGCCCTGGATGTTCGGGCTTTCCCGTGTTGCCGGATGTACGGGCTTTACCCCGGATGTCTGGCCCCTCTGCTCTTATTCATGCTTCCTCTGTTCTTCAAGTGACTCGCCAGCTCGGATGTCCGGCCACCCTGCCCGGATGTCCGGCCTGCCCGTTCACTTGTGCTACAACGGCCACATTTGTGCTCACACTATATATAGCCCTTCTCCCCCTCGGGAGAGGGTTGACCATTCACTTTGAACAAACCCTAGAACACCTTTCACTCTCTCTCACTCCTCCACACCAAATCTTAGATCCCCAAGGGATTTGAGAGTATTTGAGAGAAGTTGTCCGATCAAGTGATAGATCCACTCCTTCCCCTTCTTTGCGCCCAAGGAGTTCATGATTTTAGCAAGTCTTGAGCTTTTCCCCATCATTCTTGTTACTCTTGGAGGTTGGAGACACCTAGGCGAGAGGAGTCTTTCGAAGAGGAATCGACCTTTGTGATTACCCCCGAAAAGTTTGTGAGGGTTTGGAGACCACCCCAAGGTCTACCACTAGTAGTTGAGAAACGCCTACGTGGTGTTGTCTCAAAGGGAGAATAGGGTGAGCCTTCGTGGCTTTGGTGTGCCTTCGTGGTAACATCCACCTCTCTAACAGTGACGTAGCTTCCCTCCAAGGAAGTGAACATCGGCATACATCCTCGTCTCCCGGAGTTGAGGTTATTCCTACCTATAGTTACTTGTCTCTTAGCACTTACTTATATCATATTGTGCTCGATTAATTACATAATTGTGTTACTTACTTATCTTGCTTAGCACTTAGTACTACACTTGCAATTGTTAGGCTCACCTTCATATTTCGCATTATTGCCTAAAATTTCCAAGTAAAAATTAAAATTTGTAATTGTACCTATTCACCCCCCTCTAGGTCCATCTCGATCCTTTCACCCTCCCTTCACGTCGCGCACGCTATCCCTTCCTCACTCCACTCTGCCGGCTGCTCTGGATTTGGGGGATTGGAAGGAAAGGGGACGCGCTCCCCTGCGCTTGGGAGCAGTTTCGAAATGGGAGGAATTAGGAGTGGGGAGGGGAGACGAACTGCAAGGACCCACGACCGCTCTAAGCACCCAACGAGTCTCGACCGGGACACCACGACCAGGGGACACGTGGCGCACACATTGATAAAAAGCAGTTTTCACCTGAGAAGCGCGCGACCGCGAGATGAGAATCGGACGGCACGCGAGCGCGTTTTTCTCTATAAGACAAACGAGCCAGTGCCCACTTTTTAGGTTTTGGGTTCAGTTTTATTTGTCCATCTTGACAAACGCTACGACTTCTACTTCAATGCCTGAGGTGCTAGGGCATTCAGCAGTTTTGCAATTTTCGCTGGAATGGTACTTGCTCTTTTTGCTGGGGAATATTTTACTCCTGTGCAACGTTGTCTTGATTTGTTTCTTGATGCTTTTGTTGTAATTCCAGCTTGGGTAAAATGTCGGAAGACACTTGTAAAAATGTCTTCCTTTGCTTCATGTTGGGTTGTGTGAGTTGAGGTATGAATTTATAGCCATTGTACTACACTCCAATCTTGTACTATCTGTTTAGATGCATATTCTTTCGTGGAGAAAAAAATTTGTGACAGATCTCAACAGAAGTTATTGCTGTTTGATCCATTGGCCTTGCATTATTCGATTGTTTTTGGATGATTCAGTCTATCTTCTTGAAACTCTATGGACGTGTTTGGTAGTCTGCATTAGGCCCAGCCGGGCCCGCAAGGGCAGTTTTTGGTCTGTTTGGTTGTTCGGGTTGCATCAAAAAGTTTGCCCGTGTGAAACTTAAAGTCAGACCCGAGCGGTGCAACCCTAGGCCCGTGGGCGTGGCGGTTGCACGCGTGGATGCGATCTCGAGATGTCGTGTTGTCTCCCGAAGTCACGTCATAAATTACCATCATCTTTCTTCCCTCACAGCTCCCTCTCCTCTCTTCCCCACTCACACCGGTGGCGCGCAAGCACCGGAGCGACTGATTGCAAGACGATCCTAGGTGGCGAAAAGCACCGGATTGATCGGCGCATCGACGTCGGCGGTAAGCCCTTACCCCGTGATTTACTGCTTTCGAGTCGCGGTAGATTTGATTTGTGGACATGATTGGAGCGTCTGGGAGGGGATTGAACACATCGGGGTGGGGGCTTGGTCTAGAGGAAACACAAACAATGAACCCTCAAATCCATCGGTTCTGCACCGATGGATTCTGGGGTTCTTATGGTCCTTTTTTTATTACATTGATGGTGGAGATTGGGGTAAAACTAATTTACAAGCACCTAATCCTAGTTGCGGCGGAGGCACGTGGGGGGGGGGGGGGGTAGCCATCTTCTTTTCTTCCTCCACTGCTTTCACCGCACCAGCCGCAATCTCGTCCTAATCGTCTTCGTCAAGAACAATGGGTCTTGCACGATCGCCTGCCATCGACGCCCTGACCACCATCTGCATCGCATCGTGGCCGTCCTCTAGCGCCACTAACGTCCTAGTCCAGAACACTGCGACACGCTAGTCTTCATGAGCCCTGTTGTCCCATACTTGGCTCATCTTGCCCTCTGTTCAGTATCGCCGGAGTCTACCTGAGTTCATGGCCCAGTGCAGGATGTCCATTGACATAGCACCCTTCACCGAGTCAGGAATCAGTGTCTTAAGTTCCTCCGTCGTATGCTTCTTTACAACAATGTTTGCCTCTTTGTGCATGTCTTCGATGCTGCTAAAGTTGGAGCAAACTTCCATGGTGTTCTCGAACTTCGTGTGGTCAGCGAGTGAGCACCCAAGGAAGAAGACCCTCCATCCAATGCCCTGTGGGAAGGGGTTGGGGTTTGGGTTCATGGCGATGGAGAGGTGGTGAAGCAGAGGTGGAAGAGGAGAGAAAGAGAGGCTTTGAGTGCGGTGGTGGGTAAGTAGGGTGGGTAAATATATAGGAGGCGTTAGGCCGATGCAGGGACTGATGTTTGAACTTCGTATTGTTCATAATGCAGATCGACAAGGAGGTTGTGCCTCCATTGGACAAGAGCAACGAGGTCGTGCCTCCATTGGAAAGGGCAAGGAGGCCGTGCCGCCATTGGACAAGGGCAAGGACCATTGGTGACACATACATACTCATCATGGGTGACATGGTTGCCAAAGGAACTAGCAAGGTGATCACTTGCTCCCTTTGCTCATCGGAGGGGTTGGGGTTGTCACCCGTGAGCATCGGACGACACATAGATACTATCGAACCTCGGCTAGAGAGTACTAGATCTTCCACATCGGAACCGAGATCCTCAACTACAAGCTAAACTATTCATTTATTTAAAAGGGGAATATATTAATATCGTGAATATATCAATTACACCCAGCCTCTGCACCAACACAAAGTCACAAAGACATACAGGATGCACACAACTCGAAAAGAAACCAAAAAAGAAAGGGAAAAAATGGCCTTGCCACAATGAACAACTCCTCTCAGCAGCAACATCACAAACCTCCACCAAAGACAACAGCTGAAAATCATAAAATGTCTTCAAAAGCGACACCTTCAAGAAGGAAATAGTGCAGGCGGCGTCGCCCGATCTAAGACCATAGGTTTTCACCCTGGAGAAAGACCGAGCTATCAAAACAATACCTTCAACAAGGCAATTGTTAGGCACAACCAATGAATGCCAGACCTTGGGTTTTCACCCTGAAAGTCACGACTCGGCACTCGAGGAGCACCACCAAAAATGAAATGCTCCTGTGCTGCCGCCCCCACTTGACACTGCTGCTACTGAAAGTTATCAAACACCTGGCTGACTCCATCGCCTTCAAGGCCCCCTCCGCCTTACTGATCCTCCGATCTTAGCCATCAAGACTTCCTCCGATGTTGTATGTGCCATGGAAATCGAGATGCCGACATGTCCCATGGTGTCAACAAACAACAGAGCTTCGCGTCGTGCTCTCCTGGAGCCATGCAGGCTGATATGGACGCGCACGACCAAATACTATCCGATCCAGATATCCTTGGGCAAGATCTCCGACAGTAGTTCCGGAACACGTTGACGACCAGATCGAGGAGGACACTTCATGCAGATCGTTGCCGTGATGCAACAAGAGCACAAGGACCGCCGCCACACCACTGCCTCCACCACGCCGACGCCATCGCCGCCACGGCAGAGGACACCGGTCCTCGCTGCACATAGCACGTGACTCCAGGCGCCAGAAGACGGAACCGGCACCAGCCGCCCCGCCATCACGCCATGCCAGCCAGCCCGCCACCTTTGCCACGCAGCCGTCGCCGCGTCCACACACCACCACGCCCAAGGCTCGACCATCCAAGACGCCTCCGCAATGCCCTGCGGGAGCGCCATGCTCCCTGCCCACTCGGCACGCCCCGCACCATAGCCACCAGGGGAGGAGGGAGAAGGGGCCCCGCCGCCGCCGCCAGCTGTGCTTAGCTTGGCGGCGCCCTCCGGCTGCGGCGAGGGTCGGGGAGGCAGGGAGGAGGTGCCAGTGGTGGTGGCTAGGGTTTTGCCCAGCCGCCCGCGAGGGCGACTTGGTGATCCGTTTTGATGTTCTATCAGCTAAACTATTGACACTACTAGGAAAACGGCTATAGCTAATATGGACATTAATGGCGCACCATGTATCTAGTGCGCCCGCTAGCGATGGCGCACTGTCTGTGTATGCCATTATTAGCCACATTACTAATAAGCGCTTTTGGTGTAATGGTGCGCCATTACTAGTTTTGGAAAAAAATATATAAAAAAACATGTTACTAGTGGCGCACCAGTGGATAGTGCGCCATTAAAACTAGTAATGGCGCACTATCCCCTGGTGTGCCACTTCTAACAAATTTTTTATCTTTTTTTCAAAACTAGTAATGGCGCACCACACACCAAATCTTATTAGTAACCCTGGTTCCTAATGGCGCATTCTTAGGTGGTGCGCCATTGGTAACCTGGGAGCAACTAGATATTTTGGACAGCCACCTACCACACTCACTTTCCCCACTTCATTCTCTCCACTTCTACCAAGCTTGGTCTCGGCTGCCTCCTCCTCCTCACCTCATTTGCACCATAGGTTCATCCAAATTAAGTGGTTAAATTTCCTTTTTTTATTAGTAAGTAAGGGGAAAGCTTTCTTTATGTTCTAGATCTACTTTTTTCTTCCTCCAACAACGTACACACTTTTTATGGCCTAGATCAACGTATGTTTGTGGTGTTGCATATGTTTGTGGTGTTGCATATGTTTGTGTTTGCAGGTACCGGTATTTGAAATGCGATAGTTGCCAATATTTTACCGAAATGTTGATTCATTTCCGTTTCAGCGAGAATTTGGCACTATGCATTCTTTTTGGTCCTATTTTTAGGCAAAGTCATGCCAAATTTTTTTTGGTTCTAAAATATCGTTTTGCTCTACCCCGCAGGCGACCATGGTTCGCACGATGACCGAAGGCATCGTGAATAGGTTTTTGAGCTCCTAAGGCCGAGATGCTTTAAAAGAACGAGATGGAGATAAGATGTCCGTGTCGAAGATGCAAGCTGAAGAGCCTTATGGACCCGGATTTCGGACAGGTGCGGGACCACCTGCTCTTGCGTGGTTTTATGGATGGCTATCGGTGGCAAGGTGATGAAGATGATTATGAAGTCGTCCATGGGGGTCGGGCAAGAAATGAGGAAGGGCAGCAAGACAACCGCGGCGAGGGCGGGCGAGAAGACGAAGAATCTCCGGTGACATGATCACGAAGTAGATGCATTACACAAATCATCATGTAGAAGATGCCGGACATGATGATGAGGAAGATCAAGATGAAGGGCATGATCATGAAGATGAAGATGCCGGAGCATACGACGATGGACCATCGATGGGCTGGGTGCAGGACCCTCATATTCAAGAGCTGCTTCTCAAGAAGGCGTTTAACGCAAGAGCTGCCACCGAGAGAAAGCCAAAATTTGGATCAATCGGAGATAGACGCGGTTACTCCATTGTCACGAAGGATGCAGGCCCGAGGATACCCATCTGAAGGTAACGCTCATGGCTCGGAGATGAAGGTAAAACACAAAATGACCGACGCGTAGCCGGCGAGAACATGTCATTCTCGCACCTAACGTCTTCTCAAGGGGAACAAGTGCCTGACCAGTTTCGAGGAGGCGAGGAAAATCGTGTGTCCTCTGGATTTACCGCACGTGAAATACCAATGTGTGCATGAACAATTGCATCATTTATCGGGATGAGCACGTGGAGTCTACCATATGTCTGGTGTGCGGCGTCACTCGATACAAGAAGAGGAGGAAAGCTCCTCGAAAAGTGGTGTGGTACTTTCCGATCACTCCTCGTCTGCAGCGGTATTTCACGGACCCTAAGGTAGCAAAGCTCCTGCGTTGCACGCCGGATAGGGAGGAGAAGAAGCGAGAAGATGACGGAAATGATCTGGTGATAAATAAAAAGACAAGATGCTGAGTCACCCTAAGGATGCGAGCGATGGCAAGCGTTGAACTTCGAACACCCAGAATTTGGGGACGATCCGTGAACATCGTCTTTGGCGCGAGCACCGATGGAGTCAATCCATTTGGCAGCCAGAGAAGCACACATAGCACCTGGCCTGTGTTTGTGTGGATGTACAAGCTTCCCCCTGGTTGTGCATGAAGAGGAAGTACATTCACATGAGTATGCTAATTGAAGGGCCAAAGCAACCAGGAACGACATCAATCATGACTGGGACTGCTGAAAGAGGAGCTAGACACGCTATGGAAAACGCCCAGCCAATACGTGGGACGCCTCGGAGAAAGAATATTTCCCTAGAGCCGCACTGCTCACGACGGTGCACGACTATCTCGGTTACAGATATGTCACGGGGCAGGTGGTCCACGGATTTTCTGGATGCGACAGGTGCATGGATGACACAATGTATCGCCAGCTAGATAGAGATCCCGAGTCTTCGAAAACCGTGTTCATGGGACATCAAAGGTGGCTTCGCGATGATGACTCATGGAGAAAACGCAAGGATCTCTTCATTGGTGAAACCGAACCCCGAAGACGCCCGCGTACGAGGAGCGGCGAGGAAATAGATGAGTTGTTGAAAAGTTGGAAAGAGTGCCCACCACTGGGAAAGAAGCGGAAGGCGCCAGAGCCACTGCTGAAGGTATGGAAAACGAGGTCATTTTACGGGACTTGCCGTACTGGAAGATCCACCGTGTGCCCCACAGCCTTGATGTCATGCATATCACGAAGAACGTGTGCGAGAGTCTGCTTGGTACCCTGCTCAACATGCCAGAGAGGACCAAAGATGGGCCGAAAGCAAGGGCAGACTTGAAATCAATGGGCATCAGGGAGGAGCTTCATGCTAATGATGATGAAGATGATGAGGCGAAGGACACGGAAAGTCGTCGCGAAGGCAAAAAGGCCAATAAGATCAGAAATGACTGCCCTCCCGCGTGCTTCACTCTAAGTCAGGAGGAGATCGAGCAGTTTTTCACCTGCCTCGTAGGAGTAAAACTTCCTTACTGATTCTGGCTGGGAAGATAAGCGGATACCTAGACTCAACGAAGCGAAGTTCAGCGGGATGAAGTCTCACAAGCATCACGTCTTGATGCGAATACTTCCGATTGCAATCCAGGATCATGGACGCGCCGTCCATGAAACGCTATTTGGCCTATGCAACTTTTTGACGTCATCTCGGAAGTCGGTTGGCGTGAGGCAACTCAAGGCTCTGAGGAAGAGATCGTGGTGATACTCTGCCACCCTGAGATGTACTTCCCACCCTCATTCTTCGATGTTATGGTGCCTCTGCTGGTCCATATCGTGGAGGATATCATCCAACTCGGGCCGGCGTTCCTGCACAAAGATGATGCCGTTCGAAAGGATGAATGGTGTCATCAAAGGATACGTTCGCAACATGTCACGTCGAGGCGAAGCATAGCCAAGGGCCTTTTCGACCGAAGAGTGCATCTCCTCTTGCCGCGAATTATCTAGGCATCGAGAACCCCGTTAGTCGCCGCGTGAACAGGCACCTCGGCGGGCTCGCTGGATGGGGTCACCGTGAGGGTCGCCGCGAAATGCATGTCGACTTCAAGGGTCGACTCGCCGACTTTGAAAGAGCAAACCTAGTCGCGCTACAACACATAGACGTGGTCGATCCTTGGGTGGTAGAGCACAAAACCTTTATTGAGAAGACGTACAATGACCGAGGCCAGCAGAGGACGGACGGAGATATAATCAAAGAGCACAACTCATGTTTCACGCGTTGGTTCAAGGAGAAGCTTCGTCAGCCCTTTACATGAGGATTCTTCCGCGGAAGAAAAACTCATATTCGCCTTGTCACAGGACGCCGAGCACAACTTGATGACCTACGAGGCGTACGATATCAACGGCTACACATTCTACACCGAGGAAAAGGACATGAAGAGCGGTGATTATCAGAACTCCGGGGTAACGATGGAATCCTACACCGGTAACGACAAGGATAGATACTACGGAAGGATCGAGGAGATCTGGGAGCTGAGCTATGCTGGAGAGAAGGTCCCGATGTTCCGTGTCGAGATGGGCCAAGAGCATCATAAAAGATGTCTGGTATTTCACCACCATGGTTAGACCCGAAGCCAAATCCAAGACCACGGGCGCAAACGTCACCGCGAAAAATGAGCCATGGGTACTGGCTTCCCAAGTGGACGAATGCTTCTTCACTACCGACCCGTCAAAGCCCAGTCGTGTTGTCGCGAGGAGAGGCAAAAGGAAGATCATCGGAATGGATGGAGTCGCCAATGAGCAAGACTTCGACAAGTATGGCGACCCAAAGATGGAACATGACGACGACAATGAAGTACCATACACCACAAGAAGAAGCAGGACCACCCTACCTAAAGGACGTCCGTTCAAGAGAAGAACTCTATTTGTGAAAAAGAAGGGCAAGAAGATTGTGAAAAGATAGCTAAGATCGAATCACGACGTGTCGGCCGTGTGTGTGTGTGTGTGTGTGTCAGTGGCAAGATCAATTGTGTGTGAAAAGATAGCTAAGATTTCAACCATGTCATCGATCTAATTCTAAATCTTTGCACAATGGTTTAAATCGTAGTCTTCATTTCTCGATTGTATTTAGACATATGGAAATGGCATTTCTTCTGTTCTAGTCCTCTATCCAGTAACCTCTTTTGTTCAAAACAGTGGGGATTAACGTTTTCTTCTGGTATTTTAATTGTTTTTATTTATGTTTATTCTGGTAAAATAAAAAAAAGTTAGTAATGGCGCACCAGGAGAAGGTGCGCCATTGCTATCAAGGTATTTATGGCGCACCCCTAGGAGGTGCGCCATTGATATACCATTTTTTATTTATGTTTATTCTGGTATTTTATTTTTAGTGTTCCTTTTCCTGCTTAAATTTGCAAACGTTTTTCTAACTCACAAAAAGTATTGAATTTGTTAATATTCTTTGAACTCATGAATATTTTTAAGTTTCATGGGCACTTTTTGAATTCATGAATATTTTTTCAAATTTGATGATATTTTTTCATATTCATAAATGTTTTACCAATTCACAAATGTTTTGCAACGCAAGTATTTGAAAATTAGTAATAACTACTTATATCGTAACATTTTAAAATTTATGGTCATTTTCTAAAAAATTATTACATGCAACTAAAAATCCAAAAAAAAGTTAGTAATGGCGCACCAGGGGAAGGTGCGCCATTGCTATCAGGGTGCTTATGGCGCACCCCTAGAAGGTGCGCCATTGGTATACGTATGTTTATGGCGCACCCTTAAAAGGTGCGCCATTGCTAACCCTCCCCCCACTCCACTTACTCCCCTCTCCCTCTGGCCTCTCTCCCTCCCTCACCAGATCCACCTCGCCCCACACCAAACCCGACGACCCCCACGGGAGCACGCCGCCATCCGCCCGCCCCCGCTCCACCGCCGCCGCCCTGCCTCCTCCGCCCCCCTCCCCACTTGCCCCATCGCGCTTCCCCTCGCCCTCTCCGCCCTCTCCTCTCCCCCAGAACCCAGAAAGCCTCGCCACTGTCGCCTCGTCCCGGACAACCACTTCTGCACATCAGTTGCCGGCTGCGGGGAGACACCAACGTTGTACGAGCCGGGCAGCCACACACGGATCCAGCGCAAGTTCGGACTCGGCTCCGCCCCTGCCCCCGTCTTCCTCAACTCCGGCCACCTCAACTCCGGTCTCCGCTCCACCTCTGCTTGCTGCTGCGCCTCCGCGGTGAGCTCCGCCTCCTCTCTGCAGTGATTTAGTCGGTAGGATAGTGGTCGAAGCAGTGCCATTGGTTTTGCCAGACAGGAATGGAGGTTGTCTTCTTCTTCTTCTAGGTAGTTTCTGTGTATAATGAGTTAACATTGAGCTACTGATCTTTCATTATGTGCGACATATTGTGAACGTCACATTACACCATTGTAGTATTAGCTTGTCTGGAGGCCACTGCTGCCTTCCAGAACACAGGAAAGAGTTCCATATGCATTTTCCACCAGAAACAGTGAGCAAGCTTGCATTCAGCTAATCTAATTGAGCATTTGTGATGAACAATATGAACACAAAGAATATAGGGGAAAATTAGAAACAGGAGAGCACACCACTAATATATGTTGGGGAACGTAGCAATTTCAAAAAAAATCCTACGCACACGCAAGATCATGGTGATGCATAGCAACGAGAGGGGAGAGTGTTGTCCACGCACCTCCTAGACCGAAAGCGGGCGTTAGCACAACGCTGATTGATGTAGTCGACGTCTTCACGATCCGACCGATCAAGTAATTTAACGACGCATTTACACCTCCGAGTTCAGAACACGTTCAGCTCGATGACGTCCCTTGATACGTCCATTTTGCATCATGCTTTTATATCGATATTTATTGCATTATGGGCTGTTATTACACGTTATGTCACAATACTTATGCATATTCTCTCTTATTTTACAAGGTTTACATAAGGAGGAGAATGCCGATACTGGAATTCTGAAATTTGGAAAAGGAGCAAATATTAGAGACCTATTACGTGAGAACTCCAAAAGTCCTGAAACTCCACGGAATATCTTACAATAAATAATAAAAAATCCTCGCCAAAGATGAAGGCCAGAGGCCACACCACATCCACGAGGGTGGGCGCCCCCCCCCTCTAGGCGCGCCCCTCACCTCGTGGGCCCCCTGGTGGCTATCAGATGCCAATCTTCTGCTATATGAGGTCTTTCGTCGAGAAAAAAATAAGAAGCAACCTTTCGGGACGAAACTCCGCTGCCACGAGGCGGAACCTTGGCGGAACCAATCTAGGGCTCCGGCAGAGCTGTTCTGCCGGGGACACTTCCCTCCGGGAGGGGGAAATCATCATCATCGTCATCACCAATGCTCCTCTCATCGAGAGAGGGCAATCTCCATCAACATCTTCACCAGCACCATCTCCTCTCAAAACCCTAGTTCATCTCTTGTATCAAATTCTTGTCTCCAAGTCCGGGATTGGTACTAGTAGGTTGCTAGTAGTGTTGATTACTCCTTGTAGTTGATGCTAGTTGGCTTATTTGGTGGAAGATCATATGTTCAGCTATATGCATATTAATACCCCTCTGATTATGAACATGAATATGCTTTGTGAGTAGTTACGTTTGTTCCTGAGGACATGGGAGAAGTCTTGCTATTAGTAGTCATGTGAATTTGGTATTCGTTCGATATTTTGATGAGATATATGTTGTCTAGCCTCTAGTGGTGCTATGTGAACGTCGACTACATAACACTTCACCATTATTTGGGCCTAGAGGAAGGCATTGGGAAGTAATAAGTAGATGATGGGTTGCTAGAGTGACAGAAGCTTAAACCCTAGTTTATGCGTTGCTTCATAAGGGGCTGATTTGGATCTATTTGTTTCATGCTATGGTTAGGTTTACCTTAATACTTTTGTTG
Organism: Aegilops bicornis; assembly: GCA_021605145.1. NCBI lineage: Eukaryota > Viridiplantae > Streptophyta > Magnoliopsida > Poales > Poaceae > Aegilops > Aegilops bicornis. Next base: position 464,615,858 of record CM038671.1, read on the forward strand.
TAGTTATGATGCTTGCAATAGAGGTTAATCATAAGTGGGATGCTTGTTCAAGTAAGAACAGCACCCAAGCACCGTCCACCCACATATCAAATTATCAAAGTACCGAACGAATCATATGAACGTGATGAAAACTAGCTTGACGATATTCCCATGTGTCCTCGGGGAGCGCTTTTTCCTTATATAAGAGTTTGTCCAGGCTTGTCCTTTGCTACAAAAAGGATTGGGCCACCTTGCTGCACTTTATTTACTTTTGTTACTTGTTGCTCATTACAAATTATCCTATTACAAAACTATCTGCTACCACTTATTTCAAGACTTGGCAGAGAATACCTTGCTGAAAACCGCTTATCATTTCATACGCTCCTCGTTGGGTTCGACACTCTTACTTATCTAAAGGACTAAGATAGATCCCCTATACTTGTAGGTCATCAAGACTCTTTTCCGCGCAGCTTCTTGGGAGTGAAGCGCCTTTGGTAGGTGGAATTTGGTAAGGAAAAATTTATATAGTGTGCTGAAATATACTGTCACTTGTTACTATGGAAAGTAATCCTCTGAGGGGCTTCCCTTTATCTTTGAAGGGAGATGGATTGACATGGTATAGGCTATGTGATGATACGAGATCATGGAACTACAAAAGATTGAAATTGGAATTTCATCAAAAATATTATCCTATGCATCTTGTTCATCGTGATCGCAACTATATATATAATTTTTGGCCTCGTGAAGGAGAAAGCATCGCTCAAGCTTGGGGGAGGCTTAAATCAATATTATATTCATGCCCCAATCATGAGCTCTCGAGAGAAATAATTATTCAAAGTTTTTATGCTCGACTTTCTCATAATAATCAAACCATGCTCGATACTTCTTGTCTTTGGCTCTTTTATGATGAAGACTATTGAATTCAGATGGAATTTATTGGATAGAATTAAACGCAACTCACGAAGATTGGGACCTCGACGAAGGTAAGGAGTCGTATGACACCTAAGTTTGATTGTGTTAAATCTTTTATGGATACCGATATTTTCCGTAAGTTTAGCACTAAATATGGACTTGACTCTGAGATAGTAGCTTCTTTACGTGAATCTTTTGCTACTTATGTTGATCTCCCCAAGGAGAAGTGGTTTAAATATCATCCTCCCATAGAAGTAAAAGTAGCTGCACCTATTAAATTTGAAGAAAAGACTGTCACTTATAATGATCCTATTGTTCCCACCTCTTATGTTGAGAAACTACCTTTCCCTGTTAGAATAAAGGATCATGCTAAAGCTTCAATCAGTGGTTCGTAAAAGCAATATTAGAACTTATACACCTCCTCGCCAAGTCAGTAGAACCTAATATTGCTATGGTTAAAGATGTCTTGTCTGATAATATTGATGGGCATGTTATTGAGTTCTCATGTGAAACCGCTTAGAATTGCTAAACCTTGTGCTAAAGATAAACATAGACCTGTGGTAGGCGTACTGTTATTTACATTAAAATAGGAGATCATTGTTATCATGACTTATGTGACATGGGTGCTAGTGCTAGTGCAATACCCATTGATTTATACAAAGAAATTATGCATGATATTGCACCTATTGAGTTAGAAGAAATTGATGTCACAATTAAGCTTGCCAATAGAGATACTATTTCACCAATTGGGATTGTTAGAGATGTTGAAGTCTTGTGTGGGAAAACTAAATATCCTCTGATTTTCTTGTTCTTGGTTCCCCACAAGATAGCTTTTGTCCCATTATATTTGGTAGACCCTTCTTGAACACCTGTTAATGCAAGGATATCTTTGCGGAAAGAATGTTGTTACTATTGGCTTGGATGATATGATTCATGAGTTTAACTTCTCTAAATTTAGTAGACAACACCGTGAAGAAGAATTTCCTAGTAAGGATGAAATTATTGGTCTTGCTTCTATTGCTGTACCTCCTAGTGATCCTCTAGAACATTATTTGCTAGACCATGAAAATGATATGTTTATGAATGAAAGAAGGAAATAGATGAAGTACTCTTTAAACAGAACCTATTCAAACACAATTTGCCTGTTGAAATCCTAGGGATCCCCTCCACCCAAGGGTGATCCCGTGTTTGAGCTTAAACCGTTACCTGATAATCTTAAATATGCTTATCTTGATGAAAATAAAATATATCATGTTAGTATTTGTGCTAACCTTTCAGAGCATGAAGAAGAGAGATTATTGAAAACTCTGAAGAAGCACCGTGCTGCTATTGGATATACTCTTGATGATCTTAAGGGCATTAGTCCCACTCTATGTCCACATAAAATAAATTTGGAAGAAGATGCCAAACCGGCTCGTGATCATCGGCGAAGGTTGAATCCTAAGATGAAAGAAGTAGTAAGAAAAGACATACTAAAGATTCTGGAGGCAGGTATAATTTATCCTGCTTTGACGATACGGTGGAGTAAGTCTTGTTCATTGTGTCCCTAAGAAGGAGGTGTTCTTGTTGTTCCTAATGATAAAGATGAATTGATCCCACAAAGAATTATTACAGGTTATAGGATGGTAATTGATTTCCATAAATTAAATAAAGCTACTAAGAAAGATCATTACCCCTTACCTTTTATTGATCAAATGCTAGAAAGATTATGCAAACATACACATTATTGCTTCCAAGATGGTTATTCTGGTTTCTCTCAAATACCTGTGTCGGCTAAAGATCAAACAAAGACTACTTTTACTTGCCCTTTTGGTACTTTTGCTTATAGACGTATGCCTTTTGGTTTATGTAATGCACCTGCTACCTTTCAAAGATGCATGATGGCTATATTCTCGACTTTTGTGAAAAAGATTTGTGAGGTTTTCATGGATGACTTTTCCGTCTATGGATCCTCTTTTGATGATTGCTTGAGCAATCTTGATCGAGTTTTGTAGAGATGTGAAGAAACTAATCTTGTCTTGAATTGGGAAAAGTGCCACTTTATGGTTAATGAAGGTATTGTCTTGGGGCATAAAGTTTCTGAAAGAGGCATTGAAGTTGATAAAGCCAAGTGTCGGTGTCAAAACCGGCGGATCTCGGGTAGGGGGTCCCGAACTGTGCGTCTAGGCGGATGGTAACAGGAGACAAGGGACACGATGTTTTTACCCAGTTTCGGGCCCTCTCGATGGAGGTAAAACCCTACTCCTGCTTGATTAATATTGATGATATGGGTAGTACAAGAGTAGATCTACCACGAGATCAAAGAGGCTAAACCCTAGAAACTAGCCTATGGTATGATTGTTGTTCGTCCTACGGACTAAAACCCTCCGGTTTATATAGACACCGGAGGGTTAGGGTTACACAGAGTCGGTTACAATGGTAGGAGATCTACATATCCGTATCGCCAAGCTTGCCTTCCACGCCAAGGAAAGTCCCATCCGGACACGGGACGAAGTCTTCAATCTTGTATCTTCATAGTCCAGGAGTCCGCCAACGGTGATACTTTGGCTATCCGGACACCCCCTAATCCAGGACTCCCTCAGTAGCCCCTGAACCAGGCTTCATTGACGACAAGTCCGGCGCGCATATTGTCTTCGGCATTGCAAGGCGGGTTCGTCCTCCGAATACTTCATAGAAGATTTTGAACACAAGGATAGTGTCCGGCTCTGCAAAATAAGTTCCACATACCACCGTAGAGAGAATAATCTTTACACAAATTCAGTCTCATTGGCGTGATTCAAGGCGCGACGTCACACCATGGCCAAGCCTTTATTGGAATCGTTTTCTTGTCCCACCTCGGCGTGTTTAGCGAGGCGGTTTCTTTAACACGTCTTGTCAAAGCGAGATCGTGTCCCCTTATTCCGGATTCTCAATAATACGGGTGTGGGTAACTTGATGCGTGCTTTCGTGTACGCCTCCTCTATCGAAGGCGAGTCCCGAACGGTCATGGGGAGGGCTCTTGGTATTCAACCTCTTTATAACGAGACCAAGGCCCGCTCCTTTCTTTCAATCTCAATCAAATCTGCCCCTCGCCTCGAGTTCCAACACCCAAAGCTCTAGATTCAGGCGCTTCGGACCTCCGAGGATGTCCAGCTCCGACCTGCAAGGCGGTGGATGTCTTCCTCCGTCCACGGAAGAAGACGTGCTAAAGCGAGAAGGCGCCCATTATCTAACCGTGAAATTTCGCCTTGGCTGCCCGCCTAAGGGCAGGTTATTCCCACTCCCAAGCCTGGTGAGAGTGTGGTGTTCGTGTCTCACTTCCTTGAGGTTAGGCTTCCCGGCCGGACCCCTTCGTGAGGGGCTCATGTTTTATTATGGGCTGGAATTTCATGACTTGGATCCAGAGTCCATCCTCCACATCTCATCGTTCATTGTCGTATGTGAAGCCTTCCTCCGCATTACCCCTCACTTTGGGTTGTGGCTCAAAACCTTCAAAGTGAAACCGAAGATGATCAAGGGGCAGCAGGCAGAGTGCGGAGGGGCTTTTATAAGCAAGAATGTTGACGCTCCATGGCCCGAGGGCTCTTTTTAAGAGGAGCTCACCTGTGGCAACAAGAGTGGTTTTATATCCACAGCTCCCTGGGGCACCAAATGGGTGGCGCCACCTGCCTTTCGCTCGGGTCCTCCCCTGGTGGCGTCATGGGTCAATAAAGGGCTCGTGAGGGGCCATCCAAGGACGTGCCCTTGTTGCGAGGCCGTGTCGAGACCTCCTAGAGAGAGATCAATCTGGTCGTAGTAGCGCAGGTCATGTTGATTCGTCGCACCCTGCCCTGCAAACGTCGCCCCCTCCGCCTGTGGGAGTTCAATCCGGAGGGACCACGAGCTCTCCAACATTTTATGGGCGTAACGCCCGTGGAGATGTACCAACTGTTCTTCGGATCACAAGCAATGTATCCGGTCTTGACCGAGGACGCAGGTCTGAGCTGCAATCGCCTGGATACTCAAGTAAGTAGTCCTGTACCCGGACATGCTATCCGTATATCTATCATAAACTTGCCTTTAAAAGAGCTGTCCCTTGAACAGGAGTGGATAGCGAAAGCAAAACTGATCCGGTGTCCGGCCCCCCTCCCTGAGACCACATCGGATCCTGTGTTAACCAGGATGCTAGAGGTTGCGCCCTTTGAAGAAGGCGAAGGGGGGAACGAGGGAGCTAATGCCTCCGCGAAGGAGTTTATCAAGAAAGGAGGGATCGAGAATCCCTCCCTCCAAGGATAAGAGGACCGCCTGGAGATCCAGGAGACCAAGGCCTCGGCGGGGAAGAAATCTTCGCCCAGAGGGTCTGCGCCGGAGATGCCCGACCGCACTATTTCCCCAAGGAGATCAGCCCTCTAGCGAGCCGTAAGTAAAGAGGCGTTTTCTTAAAATGAGAGACATCCCTGTTTTATTTCAAGATAACCGAAATTTTTCCTAGTAGTTTGGATCTCAGCCCTTCTCGTGAGCTCGTCTTGAGGATCTTGGTCCGGAGATGATTGAGAGCGAACGCCTCACTTTGCCGTACCGTCATTGCAAAGCGGACGACCTCGAGGTGTCGTCGCGGGGGTTTCTTGAATCGGCGGGGCGAAAGGCGATCGTATGTCCCCTCCAAGCCCTCGCGTCCGGCCTTGAAAAAGGCCATCGGACGAGTCCGACACCGATCGTGTACTGGTCGGAGGAGTTGAAAGATCTGCTCAGGCGGCGTCTATCTCGGAAGATCACCGTGCGCTTAATGGGCACGGTGATTGAAAAGGATTTCATCTGCTGAAAGAGGATTGCATGAAGCCGTCATAAGTTCTTGGACGGGTTTTGAGGTATAAAATGATGTACCTTCTAACAGTTTTGCATATAGAATGCATACAGATAGATAGTAGCCCTCGAGACTTCGGTGCGTTGTCAAAAATGACAGCGCCGCCAAGGATCATAATCCCTGTATAATATGCGCTCTTCCTATGTAGGTGGCGAAGCGTCCGGTGGCCAGCCGGACTGATGAATTTGCCGAACTAAAGCGGCAACTTGACGTGGCGGATGCTGACATCGCGCTTGTCAATAAGTGGCTTAACGAGTCACAAGGTATGCAGCTTCTCCGCGGACACCCGGTAAGGTAGCTTAATGTCTGTGCCTTACAACATGTATGCTTGACGTAGATGGTGCCGTTGCTACATGGAGAACCTTGAGCGGAACTTCGCCCAGAGCCAAGGAAACAAGCAGAAAAAAAGTGATGCGGCTGCTGCCTTAAAAGCGGTCGAAGAGCCGAGAGCAACAGGCTGCTCATCGCGGCAAGAAAGAAATGGCCGAGATGGCCGTAAAGTTGAAGAATGCTACCGACCGCTATGCGCAGCTTCTTGAAAAAGAAGGTTGAGCGGAACAAGAGGACCTGAAAAAGGCCGCCATCGAGGCCAAGGATGCTCGCTTCTGCGATGAGAGCTATGAAAGAGGAGCTACGTCAGGCCGAAGATATTGCGGCTAGAAAGTCTTTTCTGCTGCGGAGGAAATTCACGGATCCTAAGTATGCTCAGTTGGGCCAGTTGTGGGGTGCGGAGGATGCTTATCTGGACTTGGCGGCGAGTGCCGCAGACGCGGCCGAACACTTCCGAGGCCAAAAGGATCACGGAATGGAAGAGCTTTTTTGGTCGCAGTTCCATAGTCCAGAGCGTCCGCTTCCATTGACCGATCGTTTGGCCGAATGGGCTGAGCTGAATAGGTTGTCCGGACTTGCCATGAAGGATGTCGTGACTCATTTGTGGCCGAACAGGCCCGAGCCAAAGAGTTATTTTGGCTTGGTGCAGCAGTTCCTTATTGCGGTGCCCCATATTGGTGCAATGAAGCGGTCAGCATGCATAGAGGGTGCGCGGATGGCTCTTGCCCGTGTCAAGACATACTGGGCGGAGATGAAGGCCACCGATGTTGCATCCTGTGAGATTCGGATGAAGCCGAGTACCTGCCGAGCACTATTTTGGGGAAGTCCTGCAGGGCGCTCGTTTAATAGAGACGCAGTGCTCGAAGGATATTATGTTCTAATGACATGTAGGATTTGTGAAACAATGTTTTGTTGGGGAACGTAGCAGAAATTCAAAATTTTCCTACGTGTCACCAAGATCTATCTATGGAGAAACCAAGAACGCGAGGGAAGGAGAGTGCATCTACATACCCTTGTAGATCGCTAAGCGGAAGCGTTCAAGTGAACGGGGTTGATGGAGTCGTGCTTTCGTGCGTGATTCAAATCACCGATGATCCTAGTGCGAACGGACGGCACCTCCGCGTTCAACACACGTACAGCCCGGTGATGTCTCCCATGCCTTGATCCAGCAAGGAGAGAGGAGAGGTTGAGGAAGACTCCATCCGGCAGCGACAACGGCGTGGTGGTGGTGGAGGAGCGTGGCACATCTGCAGGGCTTCGCCAAGCACCTGCGGAGAGGAGGAGGTGTCACGGAGGGAGGGAGGTGCCGAGGACTCAGGTGTGGCTTCCTCTCCTCCCTCCACTATATATAGGTGCAAGAGAGGGGGGGAGGGCGCAGCCTTGCCCCTTCCTCCAAGGAAGGGGTGCGGCCAAGAGGGGGGAGGAGTCCATCCTATATATAATCTTTACCTCCGGACCATTCCGGAACTCCTCGTGACGTCTGGGATCTCATCCGGGACTCCGAACAACATTCCGTAACCACATACAAACTTCCTTTATAACCCTAGCGTCATCGAACCTTAAGTGTGTAGACCCTACGGGTTCGGGAACCATCTGCGTACATGACCGAGACGTTCTCCGGTCAATAACCAACAGCGGATCTGGATACCCATGTTGGCTCCCACATGTTCCACGATGATCTCATCGGATGAACCACGCGATGTCAAGGACTCAATCGATCCCGTGATACAATTCCCTTTGTCTAGCGGCATTGTACTTGCCCGAGATTCGATCGTCGGTATCCCGATACCTTGTTCAATCTCGTTACCGGCAAGTCTCTTTACTCGTTCCGTAACACATCATCCGTGATCAACCCCTTGGTCACATTGTGCACATTATGATGATGTCCTACCGAGTGGGCCCAGAGATACCTCTCCCGTTTACACGGAGTGACAAATCCGATCTCGATTCGTGCCAACCCAATGAGACACTTCGGAGATACCTTTTAATGCACCTTTATAGCCACCCGATTACGTTGTGACGTTTGGTACACCCAAAGCATTCCTACGGTATCCGGGAGTTGCACAATCTCATGGTCTAAGGAAAAGATACTTGACATTAGAAAAGCTTTAGCATGCGAACTACACGATCTTTGTGCTAGGCTTAGGATTGGGTCTTGTCCATCACATCATTCTGCCAATGATGTGATCCCGTTATCAACGACATCCAATGTCCATGGTCAGGAAACCGTAACCATCTATTGATCAACGAGCTAGTTAACTAGAGGCTTACTAGGGACATGGTGTTGTCTATGTACCCACACATGTATCCGAAGTTTCCTATCAATACAATTGTAGCATGAATAATAAACGATTATCATGAACAAGGAAATATAATAATAACTAATTTATTATTGCCTCTAGGGCATATTTCCAACAGTCCCCACTTGCACTAGAGTCAATAATCTAGTTCACATCGCCATGTGATTAACACTCCACAGTCACGTCGCCATGTGACCAACATCCAAAGAGTTTACTAGTGTCATTAAACTAGTTCACATCATCATGTGATTAAGACTCAATGAGTTCTGGGGTTTGATCATGTTTTGCTTGTGAGAGAGGTTTTAGTCAATGGATCTCAACCTTTCGGATCCGTGTGTGCTTTGCAAATTTCTAGGTCATATTATAAATGTTGCTTCCACGCTCCATTTGAAACTTTTCCAAATGGTTGCTCCACTATACGTATCCGGGTTTGCTATTCAGAGTCATTTGGATAGGTGTCAAAGCTTGCATCGGCGTAACCCTTTACGCCCGAACTCTTTATCACCTCCATAATCGAGAAACATGTCCTTATTTACTCCAAGGACAATTTTGACCGCTGTCCAATGATCCCCATTCTGGATCATTCTTGTACCCCTTGACCGACTCATGGCAAGGCACACTTCAGTGCGGTACACAAGATAGCATACTATAGAGCCTACGCCTAAAGCATAGGGGATGACCTTCGTCCTTTCTCTCTTTTCTCGCCGTGGTCGAGCTTTAAGTCTTAACTTCATACCTTACATCTCGTGCAAGAACTCCTTCTTTGATCGACCCATCTTGAACACCTTCAAGATCATGTCAAGGTATGTGCTCATTTGAAAGTATCATTTAGCGTTTTTGATCTGTTCTCATAGATCTTGATGCTCAATGTTTAAGCAGCTTAATCCAGGTTTTCACTTGAAAAACACTTTTTAAATAACCCTATATGCTTTACAGAAAATTCTTCATCATTTATGATCATCAATATGTCAACGACATATACTCATCAGAAATTCTATAGTGCTCCCACTCACTTCTTTGGAAATACAAGTTTCTCACAAACTTTGGATAAACCCAAAATCTTTGATCATTTTATCAAAGCGTATATTCCAACTCCGAGATGCTTACTCCAGTCCTTAGAAGGATCATTGGAGCCAAAGATACCTTTTAGCATCCTTAGGATCGACAAAAACTTTCTCGATTGTATCACATACAACCTTTCCTCACGAAAACTGGTAAGGAAGCTCGTTTTGACATCCATCTGTCAGATTTCATAAATGCAGCTAATGCTAACATGATTCCGACGGACTTAAGCATCGCTACGGATGAGAAAATCTCATCGTAGTCAACTCCTTGAACTTGTGAAAAACTCTTCGCCACAAGTCGAGCTTCATAGACGGTGATATTACCGTCCACGTCTGTCTTCTTCTCAAAGATCCATTTATCTCAATGGCTTGCCGATCAACGGGCAAGTCCACCAAAGTCCATGCTTTGTTACGATACGTGGATCCTATCTCGATTTCATGGCTTCTAACCATTTGTTGGAATATGGGCCCACCATTGCTTTTCCATAGCTCGCGGTGTTCATTGTTGTCTAGCAACACGACATTCAAGACAGGATCACCGTACCACTCCGAAGTAGTACGCGTCCTTGTCGTCCTACGAGGTTCGGTAGTGACTTGATCTGAAGCTTCATGATCACTGTCATAAGCTTCTACTTCAATTGATGTAGGTGCCACAGGAACTTCATGTGCCCTGCTACACACTGGTTGAAGTGATGGTTCAATAACCTCATCAAGTCTCCACCATCCTCCCACTCAATTCTTTCGAGAGAAACTTTTCCTCAAGAAAGGACCCGTTTCTAGAAAACAATCCCTATTGCTTTTGGATCTGAATTAGGAGGTATACCCAACCGTTTTGGGTGTCCTATGAAGATGCATTTTATCAGCTTTGGGTTCGAGCTTAACAACCTGAAACTTTTTCACATAAGCGTCGCAGCCCCAAACCTTTAAGAAACGACAACTTTGGTTTCTCCAAACCATAGTTCAAACGGGTGTCGCCTCAACGGAATTACGTGGTGCCCTATTAAAGTGAGTGCGGTTGTCTCTAATGCCTAACCCATGAACGATAGTGGTAATTCGATAAGAGACATCATGGTACGCACCATATCCAATAGGGTGCAACTATGATGTTCGGACACACCATCACACTATGGTGTTCCAGCGGTATTAATTGTGAAACAGTTTCCACGGTGTCTTAATAGCGTACAAAGCTCAGAATCTGATACTCATCTCTATGATCATATCATAGACATTTTATCCTCTTGTCACAACGATCTTTAACTTCACTCTGAAATTACTTGAACCATTCAATAATTCAGACTTTGTGTTTCATCAAGTAAATATACTCAACATCTACTCGAATCATCCGTGGAAGTCGTAACATAACGATATTCCTTTGCATGCCTCGGCACTCATTGGACTGCACACATCAAAATGTGTTACTTCCAACAGGTTGCTACCTTGTTCCATCTTCTTTGAAACCAAGGCTTTTCATCATCTTGCCCATGTGGTATGATTTGCATATCTCAAGTGATTCAAAATCAAGTGAATCCAAACGATCCATCCGCATGGAGTTTCTTCATGCGTATACACCAATAGACATGGTTTGCATGTCTCAAACTTTTCAAAACGAGTAAGTCCAAAGATCCATCAACATGGAGCTTCTTCATGCGTTTATACCAATATGACTTACATGGCGATTACCACAAGTAATGCGGGTACTATCATTACTATCTTATATCTTTTGGCATGAAAATGTGTATCACTACGATCGAGATTCAATAAACCATTCCTTTTGGGTGCAAGACCATTGAAGGTATTTATTCAAATAAATAGAGTAACCATTATTCTCCTTAAATGAATAATCAGATTGCGATAGACATAATCCAATCATGTCTATGCTCAACGCAAACACCAAATCACAATTTTAGGTTTAACTCCAATCTTGATGGTAGAGGGAGCATGCGATGCTTGATCACATCAACCTTGGAAACATTCCAACACATATCGTCGGCTCACTTTTAGCTAGTCTCCGTTTATTCCGTAGCTTTTATTTCGAGTTACTAACACTTAGCAACCCTAACCGGTATCTAATACCTGGTGCTACTAGGAGTACTAGTAAAGTACACATTAACATAATGTATATCCAATATACTTCTATCGACCTTGCCACCTTCTTATCTACCAAGTATCTAGGGTAATTCTGCTCTAGTGGCTGTTCCCCTTATTACGTAAGCACTTAGTCTCGGGTTTGGGTTCAACCTTGGGTTTCTTCCTTTGGAGCGACAATCGATTTGCCGTTTCATGAAGTGTCCCTTCTTGCCCTTGCCCTTCTTGAAACTAGTGGTTTCACCAACCATCAACAATTGATGCTCCTTCTTGATTTCTACTTTTCGCGGTGTCCAAACATCGTGAATACCTCAAGGATCATCATATCTATCCCCATATGTTATAGTTCATCATGAATCTCTAGCAGCTTTGTGGCAATGACTTTTGAGAAACATCACTATCTCATCAGGAAGATCAACTCCCACTCGATTCAAGTGATTGTTGCACTCTTACAATCTGAGCACAAGCTCAATGATTGAGCTTTTCTCCTCAGTTTGCAGGCTAAGAAAATCGCTTGAGGTCTTATACCTCTTGACCGGGCACGAGCACAAATCCCAATTTCAGCCCTCGAAACATCTCATATGTTCCATGACGCTTCAAAAACGCCTTTGGTGCCTCAACTCTAAACCGTTTAACCGAACTATCACGTAGTTATCAAAAGCGTGTATGTCCGATGTTCAGAATATCCACAAACGATGTTTGGGGTTCAGCACACCGAAGCGTGCATTAAGGACATAAGCTTTCTCATCGGCATAATCGCCATCGCCAACTTTCAACTATATTTTTCTAGGAACATATCTAAACAAAGTGGAACCAAAGCGCGAGCTATGACATAATTTGCAAAGGGCTTTTGACTATGTTCGGGATAATTAAGTTCATCTAATGAACTCCCCACTCGTATAGACATCCCTCCGGTCATCTAAGTGATTACATGATCCGAGTCAACTAGGCCGTGTCCGATCATCACGTGAGACGGACTAGTCATCATCGGTGAACATCTTCTTGTTGATCGTATCTACCATACGACTCATGCTCGACCTTTTCGGTCTCTTGTGTTCCGAGGCCATGTCTCAGACATGCTAGGCTCGTCAAGTTAACCTAAGTGTTCCGGTGTGTAAATCTGGCTTACACCCGTTGTATGTGAACGTAAGAATCTATCACACCCGATCATCACGTGGTGCTTCAAACGAACTTTAACTTTCGCAACGGTGCACGCTTAGGGGAACACCTTCTGGAAATTTTAATGAGGGATCATCTTATTTACTACCGTCGTTTCTAAGCAAATAAGATGCATAAACATGATAAACATCACATGCAATCAAATAGTGACATGATATGGCCAATATCATTTTGCTCCTTTTGATCTCCATCTTCGGGCTCCATGATCATCATCGTCACCGGCATGACACCATGATCTCCATCATCATGATCTCCATCATCGTGTCTTCCTGAAGTTGTCTCGCCAACTATTACTTCTACTATTATGGCTACCGGTTAGCAATAAAGTAAAGTAATTACATGGCGTTGTTTAATGACACATAAGTCATACAATAAATAAAGACAACTCCTATGGCTCCTGCCGGTTGTCATACTCATCGAGATGCAAGTCGTGATTCCTATTACAAGAACATGATCAATCTCATACATCACATATCATTCATCACATTCCTTGGCCATATCACATCACATAGCATACCCTGCAAAAACAAGTTAGACGTCCTCTAATTGTTGTTTGCATGTTTTTCGTGGCTGCTATGGGTTTCTAGCAAGAACGTTTCTTACCTACGCAAAACCACAACGTGATATGTCAATTGCTATTTACCCTTCATAAGGACCCTTTTCATCGTGATCCGATCCGACTAAAGTGGGAGAGATCGGCACCCGCTAGCCACCTTATGCACCAAGTGCATGTCAGTCGGTGGAACCTATCTCACGTAAGAGTACGTGTAAGGTCGGTCCGGGCCGCTTCATCCCACAATACCGTCGAAACAAGATTGGACTAGTAACGGCAAGCATATTGAATAAAATCAACGCCCACAACTACTTTGTGTTCTACTCGTGCAAAGAATCTACGCAATAGACCTAGCTCATGATGCCATTGTTGGGGAACGTGGCAGAAACTCAAAATTTTCCGACGTGTCACCAAGATCTAGCTATGGAGAAACCAGCAACGAGGGGAAGGAGAGTGCATCTACATACCCTTGGAGATCGCTAAGCGGAAGCGTTCAAGTGACCGGGGTTGATGGAGTCGTACATTGCTGCGTGATTCAAATCACCGATGATCCTAGTGCCGAAGCAGACGGCACCTCCGGTTCAACACACGTACAGCCCGGTGACGTCTCCCATGCCTTGATCCAGCAAGGAGAGAGGGAGAGGTTGAGGAAGACTCCATCCAGCAGCGACAACGTGGCGTGGTGGTGGTGGAGGAGGCGTGGCAATCCCGCAGGCTTCGCCAAGCACTGCGGGAGAGGAGGAGGTGTCACGGGAGGGAGGGAGGTGCCGAGGACTCAGGTGTGGCTTCCTCTCCTCCCTCCACTATATATAGGTGCAAGAGAGGGGGAGGCGCGCAGCCTTGCCCCTTCCTCCAAGGAAGGGGTGCGGCTAAGAGGGGAGGAGTCCATCCTCCCCAAGGCACCTCCCGAGGTGCCTTCCCCTTGGACTCTTCCTCCCCAAGTCTCCTTGGCGCATGGGCCTCTTGGGGCTGGTGCCCTTAGCCCATATGGGCCAAGGCGCACCCCTACAGCCCATGTGGCCCCCCGGGCAGGTGGACCCCGGTGGACCCCGGACCCCTTCGGCACTCCGGTACAATACCGATAATGCGCGAAACTTTTCCTATGACCAAAATAAGACTTCCTATATATAAATCTTTACCTCCCACCATTCCGAACTCCTCGTGACGCCCGAGATCTCATCCGGACTCAACAACATTCGCAACCACATACAAACTTCCTTTATAACCCTAAGCGCCATCGAACCTTATGTGTAGACCCTACGGGTTCGGGAACCATGCGCATATGACCGAGACGTTCTCCGGTCAATAACCAACAGCAGGATCTGGATACCCATGTTGGTCTCCTACATGTTCCACGATGATCTCATCGGATGAACCACGATGTCAAGGACTCAATCGATCCCGTATACAATACCCTTTGTCTAAGCGGGCATTGTACTTGCCCGAGATTCGATCGTCGGTATCCCGATACCTTGTTCAATCTCGTTACGGCAGAAGTCTCTTTACTCGTTCCGTAACACATCATCCCGTGATCAACCCCTTGGTCACATTGTGCACATTATGATGATGTCCTACCGAAAGTGGGCCCAGATACCTCTTCGTTTACACGGAGTGACAAATCCCAGTCTCGATTCGTACAACCCAACAGACACTTTCGGAGATACCTGTAATGCACCTTTATAGCCACCCAGTTACGTTGTGACATTTGGTACACCCAAAGCATTCCTACGGTATCCGAGAGTTGCACAATCTCATGGTCTAAGGAAAATATACTTGACATTAGAAAAGCTTTAGCATGCGAACTACACGATCTTTGTGCTAGGCTTAGGATTGGGTCTTGTCCATCACATCATTCTGCCAATGATGTGATCCCGTTATCAATGACATCCAGTGTCCATGGTCAGGAAACCGTAACCATCTATTGATCAACGAGCTAGTTAACTAGAGGCTTACTAGGGACATGGTGTTGTCTATGTACCCACACATGTATCTGAGTTTCCTATCAATACAGTTATAGCATGAATAATAAACGATTATCATGAACAAGGAAATATAATAATAACTAATTTATTATTGCCTCTAGGGCATATTTCCAACATGTTTCAATATAATATAAGGGCTTTTTATACTTGTGCGTTCAAGTATTAAAATACCTCCTGTGCGGCCGTTAATGTATATGTGTATATAACCTAAAAGATGGCAGTCTTTCAGCCTTCACGCACATAGTGCGGGGTGTTTGCAAAAAGGCGATTTTCACACTTAATCCAACGCCTTGGTCCTAAAGGAGGTGATAGCGTAGCAAACTAGGCAACCGGACTATAATGCTTTATCACTTTCACTTAGCCATAGGAGTTCGATGGTGGGGCTACTATATATAGCCCCTAGGGGCACCGCGCTCTCCCGGAATTAAAGGCGCCGTATGTGCCTGACCGAAACGGTCCTTCATTAATGCGAGGAATTCTAAACATTCCGGTGGGTCATCGAGTGGTTGACCAGTCTCACGCTACATCATGACAGCCGGCCGGCTTTCTCTCGAGGTGCTCACCAGCGAACCGGGCACACTTCGCAGAAGTTCTCCGGTGCCGCGTTAGCCGATAGAACGGAACGTAAGGCAGCAAAACACAGGAGCCGGGCAAACCCAACATTTGACCAAAGACATGATTCGGAGCTGATGCATATAAGGTCTAACTCGAGACGCCGAACACTCCCTAAGGTATTCGGTCTTTATGAAAACGGACAGAACAATGCCCCAAGTCCCTGGTGTCCAGGTACACGCAAAACATTCTGACGCGGCCGATGCCAAAACGCCAGCCTCCTCCTCGGTTATAACAAGAAACCGGGGGATGTGTATCAACAAGAGACAGTAAAAAAGGTTTACGCAGGGTCTTAATCTGAAAAGAATCCTTGCAACGGGTCCTCATCGCACGCTCCGCTACTGCCGTGTCTCCGTTGTGCCGTATCCTGGACGGGTGTAGCACGGTGTTCATCTGTAAAAGAGAAGAACTTAGTTGAAGAAAGATCGTGCGAAAGATGTACTTTATATTAAATAAACGGAGTATGATTCGAAAAGCGAATAAAATTGAGATTTATTATCTCTTGTTGTACATGCATGCAGCCCCTTGTACGGGGGTGTGCGGCTAGTAGGCATTTATACGTTCTGCCACGCCGACTCGTCTAGCCGTGTCCGGGTCCGAATGACCTGTTCAGTGCTTGGTTTTAGCGGAGCCGGATTAGTGTGTGACTGTCCGGGTAGTCTCACGCTCTTCCGTGCTCGAGTAACACTTGATACTTCCTTTAATGAGATGATGTCGCGTGGACCGGGCATTTTAAGTGTAAGAGATGCATAATGTGGTATTGCGTTAAAGCGGTAAAGCTTCACGTCCCAATAGTGCTTGATAGCTACTTTTGAATGGGGCGATATGGAAGGTTAACTTTTCATGGCGGAAGTTGTCGGATGAGCCAACACAACTTCTAGCAAGAGGGAGCCCGTTACAATGGGCATATAGGGTCTGGCATTACCCCTTCAAGGAGGTGTTCTTGTGGCGAATTTTGGTTGGGTATATCCCCATTTTGCGGATTGTGTCCTCGATATAGCAGGTTTAGATCACTACCGCTGTCCATTAGGACTTCTGTGAATTGGAGTCCGTCGATTATAGGATCTAATATCAGGGCAGTCCATCCTGCGTTCCGGATGCTTCCGGAGTAATCCTGATGATCAAAGGTGATTGGTTTTGACAACCAATGTCGGGACTCCTCTGGGATAGGCCGTGCGGCGCGTATTTCTATGGGCGCCGCTCTGATTTCCACTTTTGTCACTTGAAGTGAGTTTACTGTTTTGACTTCTTGTGGGAAATTCTTTTGTTTTCCGGTGCTCTGCTTGTGGGGTTCGTCATCGTCCTCGCTTGGTGTGTCGAGCCCCTTGTGTTCGGCATTGAGTTTGCCAGACTGCTTGAAGACCCAACAATCTCTGTGGGTATGGTTTGCAGGCTTCCCGGGGGTACTGTGGATTTGGCATATTTTGTCCAAGATTTTGTTATAGGTGGATAGCTCGTGGCTATTATCCTTGAGGGGCAGTTTTTTATGATTCTGCCGAGAGCTTTTGAATCCGGCGTTGACTGCCATGCTCTTCGGGCTGTTTCCCCTTGTCCGGTGTTGGTCCTTGCTGCGTCGTGGTTTCCCGTTTCCATCTCTGACTTCGGATGTACTTGGGTCATCGGTACTACATCTTGCCAATTAATCGTCTCATCCGCCGCAAAAGCGGGTCATGAGGCTTGTTAGTGCGGCCATTGTTCTTGGCTTTTCCTGGCCAAGGTGCCTAGCGAGCCATTCGTCTCGGACGTTGTGTTTGAAAGCTGCTAAGGCTTCAAGGTCCGAACAAATGACTATTTGGTTCTTTTTGGTGAGGAACCTGTTCCGAATTTGCGGGCTGACTCTCCCGGGTTGTTGAGTTATGTGACTTAAATCGCATCCGGAGGGCGGACATAAGTCCCTTGAAAATTCGCCCGAAAAGCATCCTCGAGCTCTTCCCAACTTCCAATGGTATTTTCAGGGAGGCTTTTAAGCCAGTGCCGTGCAGGCCCTTTGAGCTTGAGGGGTAAGTATTTTATGGCGTGGAGATCATCTCCTCTAGCCATGTGTATGTGGAGGATGTAATCCTCAATCCAGACTCCCGGGTCTGTTGTTCCGTCATATGCCTCTATGTTTATGGGTTTAAATCCCATTGAAATTGTGATCCGGCACCTCATCGGTGAAACATAGGGGTGTGCGGCACCCCTATACCGTGATGTCCGGATATTTGGCGTGTTGCATTGCTTAGAAGAGCTTGCTTTCTTGGCCCGTAGATTGTCCTAACTGGGCCATCATTTGGATGCGAATCCTTATCTTGGATCGCGTCTTAGAAGCTTGTGTCTTGATGCCGCTTGCCGCTCTGTGCTTGTCATGTGGTCGTCTATCCGACCGGGCCGCCTTTTTTGTTCTTTGATTGCGGGGGCTCTAAGGCCTCCTTATCGAATTCGGGCAGTAGTTTGGGCTTCGGGTAGCTCTTTGTTTGGTGACTATCGCCGTATTTGTCTGCGGTGTTGAGTACTTTGCTCCATCTGATTCTGAGTGCATCTTCCGCTGTTTTGAGCTTCCGCTTACGCTTTTTTAGGGCTACGCTGCGATGGCGGCGAGCCTTTGTGGAGGTTCTTCGCTTCCAAGAACTTGTCCGGTGTGAGATCGTCCCGACTGTTATCTTCGTCTGGGACGGGTTGTTTATCCAAGTTGTCCTGCTCGACGGTTGTTAATGGCATGTTCGTAGCCCACCGGTTTGACCTGCTATATGGCTGGTCTCAGTATGGCCGCCGTCTTTGTCGAGGCGGACTTTGTGCGGCGCTTTCGTCACCGCCTTGACTGCTTTTGAGGGATTTATCTCTTCAGAGCGCCCCGTTGTTCCTCGTCGTTACTTCCTTTAGGTGTATCCACCATGTATATATCGTGGAGATGGGGTGGCTGTCTAGTACCTCAGAGGTGCTGGTTCGTGGTTATCTCCTACATCGTCAGTCCATACCGTCGATGTCTTGAGTCGAAATTGAGCACATCGCTTAAACTTTCGGCGATGGCTATGAAGTGGGTGGTGGGTGGGTGTTGAATTTCTTCGTCGCATCCCAACCTTCCTGACCATAGTCCAGCCAGGCTCTCCGATAAAGAGAGAGACTTTAGTGAATTCCAGATGTCGCCAAAGGCGAGTGCTTTGAAAAGATGTCCTTGGCAGTGAACTCCATAACCGTGCCCAATCGGATTTGATTGGCAGGGCGGGAGGTTCGGAGTCCGGAGAGGAGTCCGCACCTCGAGTCACGGGCTTCGCAGCGACAGGATGGTGTTCGCTCAATCGCCAGAAGATCGTAGCCCCGAGGCGGTGTCCAACCACTCGTCGGCTCCGAGCTAAGGGACGGAGCGGACGCTGGTGCGGCCTCCAGGGCACTGTTCGGCGGCAGAGCTAGATCATACCCATCGAGACTGTGCGGCGCGCTTGGCTGTTGCTCGAATCCGTCAAAGATCAAGTCTCCGTGGATGTCAGCCGTGTAGTTCAAACTCCCAAATCTGACTCGATGGCTGTAGGCGTAGCTTTCGATCTGCTCCAGATGGCCAAGTGAATTGGCCCGCAGCGGCAGCCGAATCTGAAAGATCTGTCCGGGAGAAAAGTCTCACCACTGGACGCGTCGTTGTTGATGATCGAAGGAGCCATCGGGCCTAAAGGTGACGACACAGAGGAACTCTCAATGAAAGCACCAATGTCGGTGTCAAACCGGCGGATCTCGGGTAGGGGGTCCCGAATCAGTGTCGTCTAGGCGGATGGTAACAGGAGACATGGGACACGATGTTTTTACCCAGTTCGGGCCCTCTCGATGGAGGTAAAACCCTACTCCCGCTTGATTAATATTGATGATATGGGTTGTACAAGAGTAGATCTACCACGAGATCAAAGAGGCTAAACCCTAGAAGCTAGCCTATGGTATGATTGTTGTTAGATCCCCACGGACTAAAACCCTCCGGTTTATATAGACACCGGAGAGGGTTAGGGTTACTGAGAGTCGGTTACAATGGTAGGAGATCTACATATCCAGACGCCAAGCTTGCCTTCCACACCAAGGAAAGTCCCATCCGGACACGGGACGAAGTCTTCAATCTTTTATCTTCATAGTCCAGGAGTCCGGCCAACGGTGATAGTTCGGCTATCCGGACACCCCCTAATCCAGGACTCCCTCACCAAGGTTGATGCTGTTGAAAAGATGCCATGTCCCAAGGACATCAAAGGTATAAGAAGTTTCCTTGGTCATGCCGGATTTTATAGGAGGTTCATTAAGGACTTCTCAAAAATTTCTCGGCCTCTGACTAATTTATTACAAAAAGATATACCATTTGTCTTTGATGATGATTGTGTAGAAGCATTTGAAATAATTAAGAAAGCATTAATCTCTGCACCTATTGTTCAGCCACCTGATTGGAATTTACCCTTGGAAATTATGTGTGATGCTAGTGATTATGCTGTAGGTGCTGTCCTAGGGCAAAGAGTTGATAAGAAATTAAATGTTATCCATTATGCTAGTAAAACTCTAGACAATGCTCAAAGAAACTATGCTACTACTGAAAAGGAATTCTTAGCAGTTGTATTTGCTTGTGATCAGTTCAGACGTTATGTTGTTGATTCTAAAGTAACTATTCACATCGATCGTGCTGCTATTAAATATCTTATGGAAAAGAAAGATGCTAAACCTAGACTTATTAGATGGGTTCTCTTGCTACAAGAATTTGATTTGCACATTGTTGATAGAAAGGGAACCGAGAACCCTGCTGCGCATAACTTGTCTAGGTTAGAAAATGTTCTTGATGACCCACTACCTATTGATGATGGCTTTCCTGATGAGAAACTAAATGTCATAAATACTTCTCGTAGTACTCCATGGTATTCTGATTATGCTAATTACATTGTTGCTAAATTTATACCACCTAGTTTCACATACCAGAAAAGAAAAAGTTTTTCTATGATTTGAGACATTACTTTTGGGATGACCCACATCTTTATAAAGAAGGAGTAGATGGTGTTATTAGACGTTGTGTACCGAGCATGAACAGAACATGTCCTACGCAAGTGTCACTCAAGCTTACGGAGGACACCATTAATACCGGAGATAGAACCGCATATAAGGTATTGCAATCTGGTTTTTATTGGCCTACTCTCCAAGGATGCCCGTAAGTTTGTCTTGTCTTGTGATGAATGTCAAAGAATTGGTAATATTAGTAGACGTCAAGAAATGCCTATGAATTATTCACTTGTTGTTGAACCATTTGATGTTTGGGGCTTTGATTATATGGGACCTTTTCCTGCCTCTAATGGATATACACATATTTTAGTTCTTTGTTGATTACGTTACTAAGTGGGTAGAAGCTATTCCAACTAGTAGTGTTGATCATAACACCTCTATTAAAATGCTTAAAGAAGTTATTTTTTCCGAGGTTTGGAGTCCTAGATATTTAATGACCGATGGTGGTTCACATTTTATTCATGGTGCTTTCAGTAAAATGCTTGCTAAGTATGATGTTAATCATAGAATTGCATCTCCTTATCACCCATGTCTAGTGGTCAAGTAGAATTTAGTAATAGAGAGCTCAAATTAATTTTGCAAAAGACCACAATAGGACTAGAAAGAATTGGTCCAAGAAACTTGATGATGCATTATGGGCATACGAATCGCATATAAAATCCTATGGGTATGTCTCCGTATAAAATGGTTTATGGAAAAGCATGTCACTTACCTCTTGAACTAGAACATAAGGCTTATTGGGCTATTAAATAACCAACTATAATTTTAAACTTGTCGGTGAGAAGATGTTATTTGATATTAGCTCACTTGATGAATGGAGAACCCAAGCCTATGAAAATGCCAAGTTGTTTAAAGAAAAAGTCAAAAGATGGCATGACAAAGGGATACAAAAGCGTGAGTTTAATGTAGGTGATTATGTATTGCTATACAACTCCGTTTAAGATTTTTTGCAGGAAAACTTCTCTCTAAATGGGAAGGCCCTTACGTTATCGAGGAGGTCTATCGTTCCGGTGCCATAAAAATCAACAACTTCGAAGGCACAAATCCGATGGTGGTAAACGGTCAAAGAATCAAACACTATATCTCAGGTAATCCTATAAATGTTGAAAGCTATGTTATTGATACCGTAACCCCTGAGGAATACATAAGGGACACTTTCCTAACATTTCGCACTCGTAAAAGGAGTAGGTATGTGGTGCAGTAAGTAAACCGACTCCAAAACAATTTTTAAATCAATATTTCTCCGCTTTGGAATATTTAGAAAAATAGAAAAATAAGTAGCAGTCGGGAAGGACACGAGGGCTCCATAAGGGTGGAGGGTGCGCCCTACCCCCCTGGGCGCGCCCCCCTACCTCGTGGGCACCTCGTGTGCCTTCCGGACTCCGTTTTCTTGCACAATACGTATTTTGGTCGGTAAAAATTCATTATATATTCTCCCGAAGGTTTTGACTCCCGTATCACACAAATCTCCCCTGTTCTTGTTTCGAGCTGTTTTCCTGACAGATCTAGATTATCACGGCATCCCCAAGTGCTTCCAAGGACAAGTTCTTTGAGAAGGTCATCAACCCTTACCTTGCGGAGGTGCTGCGACACCCTCAAACCATTGAGTTGCGTGATGGGTTGCTGCACATCCACGATGAAGCGGGACCAAAAGGAACCGGAAGCGTGGAGACGAGGCTCAAAGCAGTGGAGCAACAAGTTTTCAAGTGTCAAGGGATGGTGGAACATGGACTTAATTCCATCCACATGATGATCGCGGAGTTTACTAGCAACCACAAGTTGGAGGTCGACAATATCGGGGAGGCCATCTTCAAGCTTCATGAGAAGATCGAGCACCTTCAAGCCCAAATCTATGACCTGCAAAATCAAAACTGTGAGTATGAATATAGATTCAAAAGGATGAGTTTGGTTGCAGATTTGAGGATTCCGGCGACTCGATCATCCTTCTATGATGGTAAGCCCATGCCTTGGAAGATGGACGACAAGCCAGCTGTTGGGGAACGTAGTAATTTCAAAAAATTTCCTACGCACACGCAAGATCATGGTGATGGCATAGCAACGAGAGGGGAGAGTGCATGTCCACGCACTCGTGAGACCGTGAAGCGGAAGCGTTATAACAACGCGGTTGATGTAGTCGTCGTCTTCACGATCCGACCGATCCAAGTACCGAACGTACGGCACCTCCGGAAGTTCAGCACACGCTCAGCTCGATGACGATCCCGGACTCCGATCCGGCAAAGTATCGGGATGAGTTCAACAAGACGACGGCGTGGTGACGATGATGATGCTTCATCGGCGCAGGCTTCGCCTAAGCTCCGCGACGATATGACCGAGGTGGAATATGGTGGAGGGGGGCACCGCACATGGCTAAGGAACGATCACCTAGATCGACTTGTGTCCTGGGGTGCCCCCCTGCCCCCGTATATAAAGGAGGGAGGGGGAGGTGCGGCCTGCCCTCCTAGGGTGCGCCTGGAGGAGTCCTACTCCCACCGAGTAGGACTCCCCTCTTGCCTTGTTGGAGAAGGAAAGGGGGAAGGGGAAGAGGAAGGGGGCCGCCTCTCCCTTGTCCTATTCGGACTAGGGGGAGGGGCGCGCGCCTGCCTTGTCCGCCCTCCTCTTCTCCCTTATGGCCCATTAAGGCCCAACATCCCCCGGAGGGTTCCCAGAACCCTTGTTCCTGAAAATTCGATTTCATCCTAACCATTCCGATATCCAAATATAGGCTTCCAATATATCAATCTTTATGTCTCGACCATTTCGAGGCTCCTCGTCATGTCCCGTGATCACATCCGGGACTCGAACAAACTTCGGTACATCAAAACTTATAAACTCATAATAAACTGTCATCGTAGCGTTAAGCGTGCGGACCCTACGGGTTCGAGAACTATGTAGACATGACCTAGAACTATTCTTGGTCAATAACCAATAAGCGGAACACGGATGCCCATATTGGTTCCTACATATTCTTCGAAGATCTTTATCGGTCAAACCGCATAACAACATACGTTGTTCCCTTTGTCATCTGTATGTTACTTGCCCGAGATTCGATCACAAGATCCAATACCTAGTTCAATCTCGTTATCGCAAGTCTCTTTACTCGTTCCGTAATACATCATCTCGTAACTAACTTATTAGTTGCAATGCTTGCAAGGCTTATGTGATGTGTATTACCGAGAGGGCCCAGAGATACCTCTCCGACAATCGGAGTGACAAAACCTAATCTCGAAATACGCCAACCCCACATGTACCTTTGGAGACACCTGTAGTACTCCTTTATAATCACCCAGTTACGTTGTGACGTTTGGTAGCACCCAAAGTGTTCCTCCGCAAACGGGAGTTGCATAATCTCATAGTTACAGGAACATGTATAAGTCATGAAGAAAGCAATAGCAACATACTAATCGATCAAGTGCTAGGCTAACGGAATGGGTCATGTCAATCACACCATTCTCCTAATGATGTGATCCCATTAATCAAATGACAACACATGTCTATGGTTAGGAAACATAACCATCTTTGATTAATGAGCTAGTCAAGTAGAGGCATACTAGTGACTATATGTTTGTCTATGTATTCACACATGTATTATGTTTCCGGTTAATACAATTCTAGCATGAATAATAGACATTTATCATGATATAAGGAAATAAATAATAACTTTATTATTGCCTCTAGGGCATATTTCCTTCACCTGCATCTCAACAACACCGCCACCTTCTTCACCAGCAAAGGAGATATAATTACATGGGTATGGGCACTCCCCTTGGCAACTACCAAGCTTGGGGGAGGTGCCCCGGTATCGTATCACAACCACATCTCCTATCTTTACCGTTTTTCTTAGTTCGATCCTATTAGTAGTATCTTGATCTAGTAGAATAAAGTTTATGGCATGATCTAGTTTTGAGTTTTGCTTTATGATCTCTCTATGTAATCGAGTCCGTGAGCTATATAATAAAGATTAGTGTTGAGTCAAGGGCTTGATTATTTTGCCATGATCTTGAGTGAATAAAATAAAAGAAGAAAAAGAATATAAAAAGAAACAAAAAGTTCATATTGATCTTATTGAGAGTAATGACTTCACATAGAAAGAGTATGATGAATAAAAGTTGTTGGGAGTTGGCAGACATAGCTTTGGTCGTCATTGCAATTAATAGGAAGTAATAAGGAAAGAGAGGTTTCACATATAGATATACTATTATTGACATCTTTTATGATTGAGAGCACTCATTAAAATATGACATGCTAAAGAATTGATGTTGGACAAGGAAGACAACGTAATGGGTTATGTTTTCTTATATCTGAGATAAAGTATATTGTCATGGATCTTCCAACATGTTGAGCTTGCCTTTCCCCTCATGCTATCAAATTCTCAGCACCAAGTAGAGATACTACTTGTGCTTCCAAAACCCTTAAACCAGTTTTGCCATGAGAGTCCACCATATCTACCTATGGATTGAGTAAGATCCTTCAAGTAAGTTGTCATCGGTGCAAAGCAATAAAAATTGCTCTCTAAATATGTATGATTGATTGGTGTGGGAGAAATAAGCTTTATACGATCTTGTGATATGGAAGAAATAAAAGCGACGGACTGCATAATAAAGGTTCATATCACAAGGGGCAATATAAAGTGACGTTCTTTCGCATTGAGATTTTATGCATCCAACCATAAAAGCGCATGGCAACCTCTGCTTCCCTCTGCGAAGGGCCTATCTTTTATTATTATCTTCTACCTTATGCAAGAGTCATGGTGATCTTCACCTTTCCTTTTTCATTTATCCTTTGGCAAGCCCAGTGTGTTGGAAAGATCATGATTGATATATCTAATTAGATGTAGGTGGCATGAGTTATTATTGTTGACATTACCCTTGAGGTAAGAGGTTGGGAGGCGAAACTATAAGCCCCTATCTTTCTCTGTGTCCGATTAAAACTCCGTAACCACAAGTATCACGTGAGTGTTAGCAATTATGAAGGACTAAATGATATTTGAGTATGTGGACTTGCTATTTAGCTCTGACATAAACTCTTTCTGATGTTATGATAATTTGCAATTGCTTCAGTGACTGAGATTATAGTTTGTTGGTTCTCAATAAAGTTTATGATTCGTACTCTGTATTGTGAATGGATTATTACTTGAACATAAGAAATCATATGACAATACCTATATATGTTGCTGTTATGAGAATAATCATGATGCCTTCATGCCCGTATTTTATTTTTATCGACACCTCTACCTCTAAACATGGGGACATATTTATCTTTATCGGCTTTTCGCTTGAGGACAAGCGAGGTCTAAGCTTGGGGGAGTTGATACGTCCATTTTGCATCATGCTTTTATATCGATATTTATTGCATTATGGGCTGTTATTACACGTTATGTCACAATACTTATGCATATTCTCTCTTATTTTACAAGGTTTACATAAGGAGGGAGAATGCCGGCACCTGGA
Organism: Aegilops bicornis; assembly: GCA_021605145.1. Lineage (NCBI taxonomy): Eukaryota > Viridiplantae > Streptophyta > Magnoliopsida > Poales > Poaceae > Aegilops > Aegilops bicornis. The sequence continues at coordinate 464,642,112 of CM038671.1, forward strand.
ATTCTGGGCTGGAAAAGGAGCAAATATTAGAGACCTATTCTCACAACTCCAAAAGTCCCGAAACTCCACGGAATATCTTACAATAAATAATAAAAATCCTCGCCAAATATGAAGGCCAGGGGCCCACACTGTCCACGAGGGTGGGGCGCGCCTACCTCGTGGGCCCCTGGTGGCTCTCTGATGCCCATCTTCCGCTATATGAGGTCTTTCGTCGAGAAAAAAAATAAGAAGCAACCTTTCGGGACGAAACTCTGCCGCCAGGAGGCGGAACCTTGGCGGAACCAATCTAGGGCTCTGGCAGAGCAGTTCTGCCGGGGACACTTCCCTCCGGGAGGGGGAACTCATCGCCATCGTCATCACCAATGCTCCTCTCATCGGAGAGGGCAATCTCCATCAACATCTTCACCAAAGACCATCTCCTCTCAAAACCCTAGTTCATATCTTGTATCCAATTCTTGTCTCCAAGTCCGGGATTGGTACTAGTAGGTTGCTATTAGTGTTGATTACTCCTTGTAGTTGATGCTAGTTGGTTTATTTGCTGGATGATCATATGTTCAGATCCTATATGCATATTAATACCCCTCTGATTATGAACATGAATATGCTTTGTGAGTAGTTACGTTTGTTCCACGAGGACATGGGAGAAGTCTTGCTATTAGTAGTCATGTGAATTTGGTATTCGTTCGATATTTTGATGAGATGTATGTTGTCTAGCCTCTAGTGGTGTTATGTGAACGTCGACTACAAAACACTTCACCATTATTTGGGCCTAGAGGAAGGCATTGGGAAGTAATAAGTAGATGATGGGTTGCTAGAGTGACGTGCTTAAACCCTAGTTTATGCGTTGCTTCGTAAGGGGCTGATTTGGATCTATATTTTCATTACGTGGTTAGGTTTACCTTAATACTTTTGTTGTAGTTGCGGATGCTTGCAATAGAGGTTAATCATAAGTGGGATGCTTGTTCAAGTAATAATAGCACCCAAGCACGGTCCACCCACATATCAAATTATCAAAGTACCGAACGCGAATCATATGAACGTGATGAAAACTAGCTTGACAATATTCCCATGTGTCCTCGGGGCGCTTTTCCTTATATAAGAGTTTGTCCGAGCTTGTCCTTTGCTACAAAAAGGATTGGGCCACCTTGCTGCACTTTATTTACTTTTCTTACTTGTTGCTCGTTACAAATTATCCTATTACAAAACTATATGTTACCACTTATTTCAGTACTTGCAGAGAATACCTTGCTGAAAACCAATTATCATTTCCTTCTGCTCCTCGTTGGGTTCGACACTCTTACTTATCGAAAGGACTACGATAGATCCCCTATACTTGTGGGTCACCATCCCTCGAACTCCGATCCAGTCGAGCTTCGAGGGAGAGTTCCATCAGCACGACGGCGTGGTGATGATGATGATGTTCTACCGACGCAGGGCTTTGCCTAAGCACCGCTACGATATTATCAAGGTGTAATATGGTGGAAGGGGGCACCGCACACGGCTAATAGATCTCAAGGATCAATTGTTGTGTCTTGAGGTGCCCCCCTGCCCCCGTATATAAAGGAGAAAGGGGGAGGGGGCGGCCGGCCAAGAGGAGGCGCGCCAGGAAGGAGTCCTACTCGCACCGGGAGTAGGACTCCCTCCTTTCCTTGTCCAAGTAGGAGAGGGGGAAGGAAGGGGAGAGACGAGAGGAAGGAAAGGGGCGCGCCGCCCCCCTCCTTGTCCTATTCGGACTAGAGGGGGAGGGGGCGCGTGGCCTGCCCTGGCCGCCCCTCCTCTTCTCCACTTTGGTCCCATGAGGCCCATTTACCCCCCAGGGGGTTCCGGTAACCCCCCGGTACTCCGCTATACATCCGATAACCCACGGAACCATTCCAGTGTCCGAATATAGTCGTCCAATATATCAATCTTCATGTCTCGACCATTTCGAGACTCCTCATCATGTCCGTGATCACATCCGGGACTCCAAACTATCTTCGGTACATCAAAACACATGAACTCATAATATAACCGTCATCTAACCTTAAGCGTGCGGACCCTACGGGTTCGAGAACTATGTAGACATGACCGAGACACGTCTCCGGTCAATAACCAATAGCGGAACCTTGATGCTCATATTGGCTCCTACATATTCTACGAAGATCTTTATCGGTCAAACCGCATAACAACATACGTTGTTCCCTTTGTCATCGGTATGTTACTTGCCCGAGATTCAATCGCTTCGGTATCTCAATACCTAGTTCAATCTCGTTACGGCAAGTCTCTTTACTCGTTACGTAATGCATCATTATGTAACTAACTCATTAGCTACATTGCTTGCAAGGCTTATAGTGATGTGCATTACCGAGAGGGCCCACCTCTCCGACAACCGGAGTGACAAAACCTAATCTCGAAATACGCCAACTCAACATGTACCTTCGGAGACACCTGTAGAGCTTGTTTATAATCACCCGATTCGTTGTGACGTTTGGTAGCACACAAAGTGTTCCTCCGTAAGCGGAGTTGCATAATCTCATAGTTGTAGGAACATGTATAAGTCATGAAGAAAGCAATAGCAACATACTAAACGATCAAGTGCTAAGCTAACGGAATGGGTCAAGTCAATCACATCATTCTCCTAATGATGTGATCCCATTAATCAAATGACAACTCATGTCTATGGTTAGGAAACACAACCATCTTTGATTAACGAGCTAGTCAACTAGAGGCATACTAGTGACACTATGTTTGTCTATGTATTCACACATGTATTATGTTTCCGGTTAATACAATTCTAGCATGAATAATAAACATTTGTCATGATATAAGGAAATAAATAATAACTTTATTATTGCCTCTAGGGCATATTTCCTTGATCTCCCACTTGCACTAGAGTCAATAATCTAGATTACACAAGAATGATTCTAACACCCATGGAGCCTTGGCTGATCATGTTTTGCTCGTGGAAGAGGCTTAGTCAATGGTCTCGCAACATTCAGATCCGTATGTATCTTGCAAATCTCTATGTCTCTCTCTCTGGACTTGGTCCCGGATGGAATTGAAGCGTCTCTTGATGTGCTTGGTCCTCTTGTGAAATCTGGATTCCTTTGCCAAGGCAATTGCACCAGTATTTTGTCACAGAAGATTTTCATTGGTCCCGATGCACTAGGTATGACACCTAGATTGGATATGAACTCCTTCGTCCACACTCCTTCATTTGTTGCTTCTGAAGCAGCTATGTACTTCGCTTCACATGTAGATCCCGCCACGACGCTTTGTTTAGAACTGCACCAACTGACAGCTCCACCGTTCAATATAAACACGTATCTGGTTTGCGATTTAGAATAAATCGGATCGATGTCAAAGCTTGCATCGACGTAACCATCTACGACTAGCTCTTTGTCACCTCCATAAAGCGAAACATATCCTTAGTCCTTTTCGTGTATTTCAGGATATTCTTGACCGCTGTCCGATGATCCGATCTGGATTACTTTGGTACCTCCTCGCTAAACTTATTCCTAAGCATACATCAGTCTCGTACATAGCATTGCATACATGATAGAGCCTATGGCTGAAGCATAGGAACATGTTTCATTTTCTCTCTATCTTCTCATTGTGGTCGAGCATTGAGTCGACTCAACTTCACACCTTGTAACACAGGCAAGAACCCTTTCTTTGCTTGATCCATTTTGAACTTTCAAAACTTTATCAAGGTATGTGCTTTGTGAAAGTCCAATTAAGTGTCTTGATCTATCTCTATAGATCTTGATGCCCAATATATAAGCAGCTTCACCGAGGTCTTTCATTGAAAAACTTTTATTCAAGTATCCTTTTATGCTACCCAGAAATTCTATATCATTTCCAATCAATAATATGTTGTCCACATATAATATCATAAATGCTACAGAGCTCCCACTCACTTTATTGTAAATACAGGCTTCTCCAAAAGTCTCAGATAAAACCATATGCTTTGATCACACTATCAAAGCGTTTATTCCAACTCCGAGAGGCTTGCACCAGTCCATAAATGGATCGGAGCTTGCACACTTTGTTAGCCCCTTTTGGATCGACAAAACCTTCGGATGCATCATATACAACTCTTCTTCTAGAAATCCATTCAGAATGCAGTTTTGACATCCATTTGCCATATTTCATAATCATAAAATGCGGCAATTGCTAACATGATTCAGACGGACTTAAGCATCGCTATGGGTGAGAAAGTCTCATCGTAGTCAACCCCTTGAACTTGTCGAAAACCTTTACGCAACAAGTCGAGCTTTGTAGACAGATAACATTACAATCGGCGTCAGTCTTCTTCTTGAAGATCCATTTATTCTCGATGGCTTGCCGATCATCGAACAAGTCAACCAAAGTCCATAATTTGTTCTCATACATGGATCCCATCTCAGATTTCATGGCCTCAAGCCATTTTATGGAATCTGGGCTCATCATCGCTTCCTCATAGTTAAATGAGGTTTGCCATGGTCAAGTAACATGACTTCCGGCATAGGATTACCGTACCACTCACAGTGCGGATCTTACTCTGGTTGACCTACGAGGTTCGGTAGTAACTTGATCTGAAGTTTCATGATCAATATCATTAGCTTCCTCACTAATTGGTGTAGTTGTCGTAGGAACCGGTTTCTGTGATGAACTACTTTCCAATAAGGGAGCAGGTACAGTTACCTCATCAAGTTCTACTTTCCTCCCACTCACTTCTTTCGAGAGAAACTCCTTCTCTAGAAAGGATCTGAATTTAGCAACAAAAGTCTTGCCTTCAGATCTGTGATAGAAGGTGTACCTAATAGTCTCCTTTGGGTATCCTATGAAGACACATTTCTCCGATTTGGTTTCGAGCTTATCTGGTTGAAGTTTCTTCACATAAGCATCGCAGCCCCAAACTTTAAGAAACAACAACTTTGTTTTCTTGCCAAACCACAGTTCATAAGGTGTCGTCTCAACGGATTTTGATGGTGCCCTATTTAACGTGAATGCGGTCGTCTCTAAAGCATAACCCCAAAACGATAGCGGTAAATCAGTTAGAGACATCATAGACCGCACCATATCTAGTAAAGTATGATTACAACGTTCGGACACACCATTACACTGTGGTGTTCCGGGTGGCGTGAGTTGTGAAACTATTCTGCATTGTTTCAAATGTAAACCAAACTCGTAACTCAAATATTCTCCTCCACGATCAGATCATAGAAACTTTATTTTCTTGTTACGATGATTTTCCACTTCACTTTGAAATTCTTTGAACTTTTCAAATGTTTCACACTTATGTTTCATTAAGTAGATATACCCATATCTGCTCAAATCATCTGTGAAGGTGAGAAAATAATGATACCCGCCGCGAGCCTCAATGTTCATTGGACCACATACATCAGTATGTATGATTTCCAACGAATCTGTTGCTCGCTCCATAGTTCCGGAGAACGGCATTTTAGTCATCTTGCCCATGAGGCACGGTTCACAAGTACCAAGTGATTCATAATCAAGTGATTCCAGAAGTCCATCAGTATGGAGTTTCTTCATGCGCTTCACACCAATATGACCCAAACGGCAGTGCCACAAATAAGTTGCACTATCATTATCAACTCTTCATCTTTTGGCTTCAACATTATGAATATGTGTATCACTACTATCGAGATTCAATAAAAATAGACCACTCTTCAAGGGTGCATGACCATAAAAGATATTACTCATATAAATAGAACAACCATTATTCTCTGATTTAAATGAATAACCGTCTCGCATCAAACAAGATCCAGATATAATGTTCATGCTTAACGTTGGCACCAAATAACAATTATTCAGGTCTAAAACTAATCCCGAAGGTAGATGTAGAGGTAGCGTGCCGACTGCGATCACATCGACTTTGGAACCATTTCCCACGTGCATCGTCACCTCGTCCTTAGCCAATCTTCGCTTAATCCGTAGTCCCTGTTTTGAGTTGCAAATATTAGCAACAGAACCAATATCAAATACCCAGGTGCTACTGCGAGCATTAGTAAGGTACACATCAATAACATGTATATCACATATACCTTTGTTCACCTTGCCATCCTTCTTATCCGCCAAATACTTGGGGCAGTTCCGCTTCCAGTGACTAGTCTGCTTGCAGTAGAAGCACTCAGTCTCAGGCTTAGGTCCAGACTTGGGTTTCTTCTCTTGAGCAGCAACTTCTTTGCCATTCTTCTTGAAGTTCCCCTTCTTCTTCCCTTTACCCTTTTTCTTGAAACTGGTGGTCTTATTGACCATCAACACTTGATGCTCCTTTTGATTTCTACCTCCGCAGCTTTTAGCATTGCGAAGAGCTCGGGAATAGTCTTGTTCATCCCTTGCATATTATAGTTCATCACGAAGCTCTTGTAGCTTGGTGGCGTTGATTGAAGAATTACATTAATGACACTATCATCGTGAAGATTAACTCCCAGTTGAGTCAAGTGATTATTATACCTAGACATTTTGAGTATATGTTCACTGACAGAACTATTCTCTTCCATCTTGCAGCTATAGAAGTTATTGGAGACTTCATATTTCTCAATCCGGGCATTTGCTTGAAATATTAACTTCAACTCCTGGAACATCTCATATGCTCCATGACGCTCAAAACGTCATTGAAGTCCCGGTTCTAAGCCGTAAAGCATGGCACCTTTGAACTATCGAGTGGTCATCGGCTTTGCTCTGCCAGACGTTCTTAACGTCGTCGGCCAGACATCTGGCAGTTCGCACCAAGTGGTGCTTCCAGGACGTAATTCTTCTGTGCAGCAATGAGGATAATCCTCAAGTTACGGACCCAGTCCGTGTCATTACTACCATCATCTTTCAACTTAGCTTTCTCAAGGAACGCATTAAAATTCAACGGAACAACAACATGAGCCATCTATCTACAACAAACATAGACAAGCAAAATACTATCAGGTACTAAGTTCATGATAAATTTAAGTTCAATTAATCATATTACTAAGAACTCCCACTTAGATAGACATCCCTCTAATCATCTAAGTGATCACGTGATCAAAATCAACTAAACCATGTCCGGTCATCATGTTTGATGGAGTAGTTTTCAATGGTGAACATCACTATGTTGATCATATCTACTATATGATTCACGCTCGACCTTTCGGTCTTAGTGTTCCGAGGCCATATCTGTATATCATATGCTCGTCAAGTTTAACCTGAGTATTCCGCGTGTGCAACTGTTTTGCACCCATTGTATTTGAACGTAGAGCCTATCACACCCGATCATCACGTGGTGTCTCAGCACGAAGAACTTTTGCAACGGTGCATACTTAGGGAGAACACTTATACCTTGAAATTTAGTGAGACATCATCTTATAATGCTACCGTCAATCAAAGAAAAATAAGATGCATAAAGGATAAACATCACATGCAATCAATATAAGTGATATGATATGGCCATCATCATCTTGTGCTTGTGATCTCCATCTCCAGTAGCACCGCCATGATCACCATCGCCACCGTAGCGACACCTTGATCTCCATCATAGCATCGTTGTCGTTTCGCCACCTATTGCTTCTACGACTATCGCTACCGCTTAGTGATAAAGTAAAGCAATTACAGGGCGATTGCATTGCATACAATAAAGCGACAACCATATGGCTCCTGTGAGTTGCCGATAACTCGGTTACAAAACATGATCATCTCATACAATAAAATATAGCATCACGTCTTGACCATATCACATCACAACATGCCCTGCAAAAACAAGTTAGACGTCCTCTACTTTGTTGTTGCAAGTTTTACGTGGCTGCTACGGGCTGAGCAAGAACCGTTCTTACCTACGCATCAAAACCACAACGATAGTTCGTCAAGTTAGTGCTGTTTTAACCTTCTCAAGGACGAGGCGTATACACTCGGTTCAACTAAAGTTGGAGAAACCGACACCGCCGACCACCTATGTGCAAAGCACGCCGGTAGAACCAGTCTCGGCGTAAGCGTATCGTAATGTCGGTCCGGGCGCTTCATCCAACAATACCGCCCGAACCAAAGTATGACATGCTTTGGTAAGCAATATGACTTGTATCGCCCACAACTCACTTGTGTTCTACTCGTGCATATAACATCTACGCATAAAACCAGGCTCGGATGCCCTTTGTTGGGGAACGTAGTAATTTCAAAAAATTCCCTCGCACACGCAAGATCATGGTGATGCATAGCAACAAGAGGGAGAGTGTTGTCCACGCACCTCATAGACCGAAAGCGAAGTGTTAGCACAATGCGGTTGATGTAGTCGTACATCTTCACGATCTGACCGATCAAGTACCGAACGTACTGCACCTCCGAGTTCAGCACACATTCAGCTCGATGACGTCCCTCGAACTCCGATCCAGCCGAGCTTCAAGGGAGAGTTCAGTCAGCATGACGGCGTGGTGACGATGATGATGTTCTACCGACGCAGGGCTTCGCCTAAGCACCGCAACGAATTATCGAGGTGGAATATGGTGGAAGGGGGCACCGCACACGGCTAATAGATCTCAAGGATCAATTGTTGTGTCTTGAGGTGCCCCTGCCCCCGTATATAAAGGAGCAAGGGGGAGGGGGCGGCCGGCCAGGAGGAGGCGCGCCAGGGAGGAGTCCTACTCCCACCGGGAGTAGGACTCCCTCCTTTCCTTGTCCAAGTAGGAGAGGGGGAGGAAGGGGAGAGAGGAGAGGAAGGAAAGGGAGGCGCCGCCCCCCTCCTTGTCCTATTCGGACAAGAGGGGGAGGGGGCGTGCGGCCTGCCCTAGCCGCCCCTCCTCTTCTCCACTTTGGGCCCATGAGGCCCATTAACACCCCCCCTCCCGTACTCCGGTATACATCCGATAACGCCCGGAACCATTCTGGTGTCCGAATATAGTCGTCCAATATATCAATCTTCATGTCTCGACCATTTCGAGACTCCTCATCATGTCCGTGATCACATCCGGACTCCAAACTATCTTCGCACATCAAAACACATGAACTCATAATATAACCGTCATCTAACTTTAAGCGTGCGGACCCTACGGGTTCGAGAACTATGTAGACATGACCGAGACACGTCTCCGGTCAATAACCAATAGCAGAACCTGGATGCTCATATTGGCTCCTACATATTCTATGAAGATCTTTATCGGTCCAACCGCATAACAACATCGGTTTGTTACTTGCCCGAGATTCGATCGTCGGTATCTCAATACCTAGTTCAATCTCGTTACCGGCAAGTCTCTTTACTCGTTACGTAATGCATCATTCCGTAACTAACTCATTAGCTACATTGCTTGCAAGGCTTATAGTGATGTGCATTACCGAGACGGCCTGTAGATACCTCTCCGACAATTGGAGTGACAAAACCTAATCTCGAAATACGCCAACTCAACATGTACCTTCGGAGACACCCAGAGCTCCTTTATAATCACCCGATTCGTTGTGATGTTTGGTAGCACACAAAGTGTTCCTCCGATGGCAGGAGTTGCATAATCTCATAGTTGTAGGAACATGTATAAGTCATGAAGAAAGCAATAGCAATATACTAAACGATCAAGTGCTAAGCTAACAGAATGGGTCAAGTCAATCACATCATTCTCCTAATGATGTGATACTGTTAATCAAATGACAACTCATGTCTATGGTTTGGAAACACAACCATCTTTGATTAACGAGCTAGTCAAGCAGAGGCATACTAGTGACACTATGTTTGTCTATGTATTCACACATGTATTATGTTTCCGGTTAATACAATTTTAGCATGAATAATAAACATTTATTATGATATAAGGAAATAAATAATAACTTTATTATTGCTTCTAGGGCATATTTCCTTCAATATATACCTACCGCTGCCCTGGAACTGTTCATACCGTTTGTTTCTACATCTCCTAAGAAACAAATGACTGTCAGAGACGTGCAGGCACCCCAAGCTCTGTTGCCTGGCTTGAGACACGTACTATATATGCTGTTGTCTTGTTTCAGTTTAGTACAATAGTTTTGCCATTTGCCAATTTTATTTGTTATAGTAAAAAACACTAATAATTAAGAAGAAGACATGGCTTGTAAATATACAGCCGCTAGCTTTACCACATAGTTGTTGTTTGACTGAAATTCTAAAACTGTTACTTTCATGGTCACATTCTTAGGCAGAGAGCAGCCACATCCATGTTACAGCAACCCAAGCTAGGCGTAGCATGAAAACACGAACACCATAGACATAACCACAGCCAAGAGAAATTCTCTAGATTGGCACACGCGATCTTGTCAGAGAGGTGAAACCACTGGTTACATATTCAGTTGGTTAATCAACACAAGACAACTCAATCTACAAAACTACATATATGACTCTTATTTACACGTATAATACCTAGGCAGAACGGATGAACCTAGCACCCTGCAGAGCCACCACATTCACAGGTAAATATGCAAGTGATCATCCGTATATGAGCTTACAAATATTATTGTACTACAGATAACTTAGCCTAACATTTTCACTGCTGCTGCTGCTGTACTACTTGTGATGATGCTGCTGCTATACTACTTGTGATGCTACTGCTGCTGTACTACTTGTGATGATGCTGCTGCTGCTCTACTACTTGTGTACTACTTTTGATGCTACTGCTGCTCTTTGTACTCCTTTGTATTCACTTTATTGCTTTGTACTACTTGTGATGTCACTGCTACTTGTGATTTTGTCAACTTGTGATGTCATGTTGCTACTTGTGATCTTCCGAAATGACCCCTTTCTCTGAAATGTTGATTAATTTCCGTTTCGGTTGAGAATGGGGCACTCCTAGGTCAAGAAAATTAGCAAAGGTCATGCCCAATTTTCTTGACCTAGAAGGTGCCCGATTCTCAAATCAAACAAAATTAATCAACATGTATCTTGACATCAACCAACTTTCTGGACACATCCCTCGACAACTAGGTTATCTTGGGAACTTAGAGGAGTTGTGGCTTTGCTACAACACACTAACAGGTTCCATCCCAAACTGCTTAGAAAATTTGACCAAACTCACAACTTGGATCTTGAGAGCAACCAACTTTCTGGACACGTCCCTCGAGAACTAGGTTAGCTTGAGAACTTAGAGAAGTTGTTTGTTTGCTACAACACACTAACAGGTTCCATCCCAAACAACATAGGCAATTTGACCAAACTCACAGCCTTGTATCTTTGCAACAACCAACTTTCTGGACACATCCCTCAAGAACTAGGTTACCTTGAGAATATGGACTTGGACCTTAGCAACAACACACTAATATGTTCCATCCCAAAACACCTAGGCAATATCACAAACATCTCTCAGTTGTTCCTTGACAATAACCAACTTTTTGGCGACATTCCTCGAGAATTAGGTTATTTGGTCAACTTAGAGATCTTGTTCCTTGACAATAACCAACTTTTTGACCAAACTTTTTTCCTATTTAGAGTGAACATGGCCCACAACGATGAGGCTCATGCGGTTGAGCAAGCAATTACAGGAGCTGTCCCAGAGATGGAGGAAGAACCTCACCGCTATGAGGACACCGAAGACACCGATCCCGACTACACAACCCCTAGTGGCGTCGGTGATGACACCACTGATGGTGCCGCTGAGGATGCCACAACTGATGATGGCAGCGCACGCACATATGTGTAACATCCCAAATTTTCAATTTGGAATGTTATACATAGGTCATCTATGCATATCATATTTTAATGCATCTTAGATTCCATAATCCTCGAAATCCTAAGCAACTCAAGGACCCTCGGAGAGTTGGGGATTTTCCGGTTTTCATATTTGATTTTTATCAAATCTTGAGAAAGAGGATTTTTATTTTAATTATTCTTCTCTCCGGAAAATATTTCATATTAAAAAACAAATAAATGAGGGAGATAATATGACTTCTCCAAAATAATTGAAATATTGGAGGAAAATATTAAAATCATTATTTGGATTTTATTTGATTTTATTTTGGATTTTATTTGCCCTAGAAAAATTTTGCACGATTTAAAATTGCATTTTAGGGCCAAGTAAATGTTCATCTTGTTCTAAATATTTCATTTAGACGGTGAAAATTTGTTTTGGCATTTTTGGATTTTTATTTTATTTTATAGGAGTTTTTCCGTCAGTGAACTATTTAAAAAACTTCAAGGCTACCAAGACCTGACTGGGCCGAGGCCCAGCCAGTCGGCCTAATCGCTGCCGCCTTCCCATGACGCCGCCAGGTCCGAGGCGGACACCACCACCGCCGCTTGCCCCTCCCCAAGCCACAGAGCCCCCCCCTCCTATAAATGTCGCCCCTAGCCGCCACCACCACCGCCGCCTCCCGAGCCTTGAGCCTCGAGCACTTGCCCGGGTCGCCGCCACGCCTCTGCGCCCGCCCGCCTCCCGCCGCCACTCCGCCATGAAGCCCTTGAGCCACCCATGAGTAGCCGCCCACATACCCGATTTTCCGAAGAAAACCGTTTCGTTTTTTTTCAAAACCCTAGCTGCGTTTTTTAATTTAGATCGGTTTATTCCTTCGGTTTATTTATTTAGCGAGCGTTCGCTCGTTCGTTCGTTTTAGTGAACGCGTTCTTCGTTTAGGTTCAATTAACGAACGTTCGTTCGTTACACTGTTTGACATTTTTTCTTTTATCGGATTTATTCCGCGATTTTCCTGATGGCGATTTCTGATCCGATGTTCGAACTAGTATAACTTTTCGCGTGTTTATCGGAATCAGGCAATTCAAGCGCCTAGAGTTACGTTTCGAAACCCTCTTTCCGAATAACCAACTCAAACAAGTTTTTGCCTCTGTAAAAATTTGTCCCTAGTTCAGATTAGTAAACGGATCTTATTTCTTTCGCCGTTTGAGTTTTGTTGTTTCGTTTGGTTTGATTCTTTTGTGACCCGGAGTTCTTAAGTTGAACTTTCTGGTCAACTTTCTTTCAGTTGGAGTTTTTCTTGTGCATCTTTGCCTGTTGCTTATGTATGTTATTGTTTGCTTGCGATAGAATTCCCGGAGTGCCATGCGTGTTACTACGAGTCTCTAGGATTCACGGATCGTCGAGAAGGCAAGTAACACTTTGATCATACTCTTTCCATACCCAGTTTATGCATTAGTTCCAATCCTCAAACATTGCATTGATTAGGATGTCATTAACTTGTGGGTTGGGAAGTAGTAGTTGAGGTAGAACCTATTGCCATGTTACTATCAAACCCTTGGGAGTTACTTCTACGTGTCGCTTATATTGCTATGCTATGCTCGTAGACGTGGTTTGGGTTTGAGTGTATTCCATGACAGATGTGAGATTGTTAATTAATGGTTCAACTTAAGGTGGCAAATTAAATTAACATCTGGGTGTATTGAGGCACCTGGGGAACCCAATGTTGTCTGTTTAATTTTTGGAAATCCCGGGGTACTCGTGTGATCTTCCTATGGACCGCCACCCAGGCTCAAAGGGAACTGAGATTATTCATGCTAGAAACTTCCGTGTGCAGCCACAAGCTATTATGGGCTCTAGCATAGTTGAGTAAGTTACGTGAAGCTCTTGAAGAGGTAGATCAGCGGGTAGTGGGTTTGTAGGTTTGGTATGGTCTACCCGGAGTAGAGAGTTAATGTTTACAAAGACTGTGTCTCGGCCATCCGCTTCTCAAACACCATGCAGTGCGATAAATCAACGGAGGCGATCGAGTCTTGTGGGGAAAAGTGCGCAAACCTCTGCAGAGTGTACAATCTAATCATGGTTAGCCGTGTCCCCGGTTATGGACAATTCTGAGTATCTAGTACTTGAGTATTCGCATGTATCTCATCACTCTTAATTAATACTGTTGGGTTGTTAATTACTTTAATTGGGATTGAGTTGGGGTTATACCTTCTCAATGATGTTTCAACCACCATGATAGTTAAAATAAAATATATTCCTTTGCTGCAGGGAAAAATTGGCTTTTCGCAAAACTGTAACCATAGAGCTTTCCACCAGTCAAATATTGCATGTAGTGATAGTATTATTCTTGCTCTCTGCGGTTATATTGCCAAGATATTCCATGTGTTGACCCGTTTTGGCTGCAACGTATTATGTTGCAGACTTTTCGCACGAGGAGTAAGGTTCGATAGGTCGTTGCCGTGCAGCTCAGCTATGCCGTTGGAGTTGATGGACTCACTTTATCTTCCAAGCCTTCCGCTGTTATCGCATTAGATGGCCTTAGGCCATATTATTGTAATAAGTTCTCTTATGAGACATTTCGATGTAATAATTGTGTGATTGCTACTCTGTTATGAATCCTTCGAGTAATGTGTGTGTCAGCACTACCGATACAGGGATGACACTAAAGCACAGAGACTTGACCATCTGAGGTCGGGTCGCTACAAGATGGTATCAGAGCACACGCTGAGTGTAGGACACGACTGTCGGTGTCAAAACCGGCGGATCTCGGGTAGGGGGTCCAGAACTGTGCGTCTAGGCGGATGGTAACAGGAGACAAGGGACACAATGTTTTTCCCCAGGTTCGGGCCCTCTCGATGGAGGTAAAACCCTACTCCTGCTTGATTAATATTGATGATATGGGTAGTACAAGAGTAGATCTACCACGAGATCAAGGAGGCTAAACCCTAGAAGCTAGCCTATGGTATGATTGTTGATGTTGTAGTTGTTGTCCTCTGGACTAAAACCCTCCGGTTTATATAGACACCGGATAGGTTAGGGTTACACAGAGTCGGTTACAATGGTAGGAGATCTACATATTCGTATCTCCAAGCTTTCCTTCCACGCCAAGGAAAGTCCCCTCCTGACACGGGACGAAGTCTTCAATCTTGTATCTTCATAGTCTCGAGTCCGGCCGTGATGAGATAGTCCGGCTGTCCGGACACCCCTAGTCCGGACTCCTCAAGAGTCTCCCCCTGCATTGTGCTTCAATGACGATGAGTCCGTGCGTTGATTGTCTTCGGCATTGCGGCGGGTTCTTCTCCAAATTCCATATACTTGTCAAATAGTGTCCCGGCTTCGATAAATGCTGCGCTCTTCAGCTTCTCGCCCAATAATGGCAATCTTCCACGTGTTTGAATGAATGTGAACAGCCGGTATTTTACAATTACCCCCTAGTCAAGCACAAATGAGCCGCCCATAAAAGGGGCAAGGATCTAGATCTGAGTCACACCATCTCCCTTTGCAAGCTTTCATCAGAGAGCCTCGACCAAAGTCCATTCCATCATGGATGTACCGACGCGACTCCTCTTCTCAAGGCCCCATTTCTTAGCCGTGAAATTGGGAGAGATGCTCACCCATATAACAAGCTAGTTATACTCCAAACCAAGGGATTTCTCCCCAGCCTTCTTGGTTCCTGTTCGAGCCGCATTTGCCACCTACAAGGGCGGAAAGCAAGCGGAGAGCGCCCCGATCCCTCTAAAGGAGAGCGGGTATGCTTCATCTCTTATCTAGTAAGAGGCCTCAGATTTCCCATCCATCCGCTTTCTCCGGGGCTCTTGGAGTTCTACGGCCTCCAATTGCACCATCTTACTCCCGCCTCCATCCTCGCACATCGCGGGCTTTGTGGCCCTCTGCGAACTATTCTTGGGCGTTGAGGCTCACTTGGGATTGTGGAAGAGAATATTCTGCCTAGTACCCCGCTCTTATGAGGGGTCAATATATCAAGTGGGCGGAGCCGAGCTATGGCGCATCGCCGGGACGGATACCTATCCGAACCCCAAAGAAGGCATCCGAAGACCGGCCTTCGGAATGGTTTTACATGGAGGACGCCCCACCGCCGGATCCTGTTGGATCGGCCTTCCGGAGTTCAACAATGCTCCTCTGAAGAAGCGCCTAAGCTGGCGCGCCTCGGAGCCCCGAGAGAAGATGACCAGACGTCCGCTATTTGATGAGCCGAATAAGGTTACTGGCTCATGCCGGATTGACCATGCCAGGAGTCATGGCAATCTGCATTATGAGGGGAGTGCAGCCACTTCAATACAGAGGCCACCCCATGTGGGACATCAACATGGAGGACGACGCCACCCGTCATGGCCGCAAAGGGCCGGAATCGGTCACCGAACTGGTGAAGACCTTGTCTGCCATGTACAAAGGAGAGGAGGAGGACTTCCTCCGTCTCAACCCACTAAAGGAGTTTTCTTCGAGTAATCCTCGAAGCTGGGTAAGAAAACATCTTTGTGATCTATCTGATCCATGTTCCCTTAGTTTAAATATCTCATTTCATGGCTTTTTGCGCAGGACCTGCGCCAGACTATGGAGAAAATACACAGCCCGCCCCCACAACCCGAGGATCCGGAACGGTCCCTCGATCCGACCTCTAAAGAGGATCCGGATATAAAGGTGGAGTTAATCAATGGGGTATTCTACCAACTTAGCATCGACAATGCGTTGGTCGCCATTACGGCTGATTACCCCGGAATATTTCCAGCCTCACAGTAAAGGAGACCGAGATCCCAAAATCCTCGATAACGACCCATCCATGCTTTATTTTTGATCACCGTATACCAATGGTGTTTCGCAGGGGGTACCTTCGAGGCAGAGTCGAGCTGCGTGGCTGGCCAACAAAGGGCATTTCGCCCCGCAGTTAAAAAAGGAGGCGGTCCGGATCGAAACTCCGCCGCAACGGTATGGCATGTCACCATACTCCCGTGATTGATTCTCGGAAGGTGTACTAACGCCGATACTCTTTTCGGGAAAAGAGCGCCACCGGATTGAGTCCGGAGAGGTTGCCTATCGAACCTTACCGGCCAGGCTTCAAAGCTGGGTCCGGAGGCGGAGGCGAAAGCACGAGGCGTCGTCGGATGCTCCTCCGGCAGAGGATGCCGACATGTTGTCCGCCACCAACTCCGAGGTGGAGAGCGCCTTGAACCACAAAGCGCCGCCAGTACAGTTCTTCGTGGACGCTGTTTCTCCCAGAGGCCTTAAATGCCTTTGATTCGAGATGCGCACCTCCGTGCCACTCAAGATGGACTAGCCAGAGCTACCGGAGGCGATATGTGAAGGACATACGGGTAAGTAAATTTGACAGTTATATATATCAGTAGCCCCCGAGACTTAAAATAGTTAGAATAACTGATTTAAGGATCACTTGTTATGCAGGATCTTACAAAGAAGAATACCCGACTATCCCAGGAGCTCAAAGAGTGCAAAGCCCAACTTGAGGCCCCACTAGCCGCTGCAGGGGGAGCTATAGAGTCCCCCGCTGGTAATATATGCTTCAAAAGATAAAAAATTTAGGAAGTGTGGCGTGTGTGTAAAGCTAACAAAAACATTGCGAGATGGCGCCGGATCGATCCGGACAAGCAACAGCTCTTACGCCAGCTTAAAAGGCTGGCGAGAGCGTGCTTACAAAGTGCGGCAGGAGAAGAATAACCTCCAAGACGCCAACACCAAGCTGGGTGAGGAACTCAAGGACGTTCGTGCACGCTTATCTCGACTCCAGAAGGAGAATCGGCGGCTTCGTCGCGGCATTTTCGATAAGTGCTTGAGCGAACTTTGAAAAGAGTTGGCGAGGAAGGCGACTAATATAAACATGTATGTAGGTTTGCTCACAAGTCGTCTGAGGAGGAGATGCCCAATTCTTCGGGTGATCTCCTTCCCGAATTAAGGCCGTCAATTTACGAACGAGTCCGGGCAGTGATGAAAGGCATCGGCCAAGCCTTGTGGCTATCTATTTCCCTACTCAAGGCATTGGGGAGTCATGAGCGGCTTCAAGGGCACGCGGCGCTTCCGCTATGGAAGATATCGGCCTGCCATCAAGGCGCCCGTGGAGGCTCGGGCCATGGTGAAGACACGGTACGACACGGCTGTCGACCCAAACCACATGGCCGAGGTCAGACCTGTGGGGCCAGATGGGATGGAGATCCCTGTAAGCTTAGTGTATGGCCAAGTAGAATTGGCCACCAAGTATTCCCAGGAAGATTGTAAATTAGATAGCCTATTAGATGGCATTGAGGAGGAATACAATGAGTCGAATTGACTATGTTAAAATATGACATGAAAGAAATGTCTTCTATCCGGATTGTAGATCGTTTGTCGTGGCGGACCTTTTCGCTTCAACCTCCGGACCCAATAGTCTCGAGTCTGTCCGAATACCCTCGTGGTTATATAAGAACCGTGGTATGCATGGAGACAAAGGCGTAGGGGTCATTGTTGCCGTATCGTATAAGTGCCCAACTAGTTATGCGATATTACATGGGTAGTAAGAAGCATCTTCCAGGAGAATAGTTCCGTTAAGGGTTCCTTTTCGCTGGGTGCATGCCCTAAAGTGTATGTCAAAGCTGCTATGAAAGCGTAAAATCATCTCAGGGCAGATGGGTAAAAGCTAAAAAATCATCTTTCAATTCACCGATCGAATATTCCCTTAAGAACGCTTAGCTTTCGGCTTCACCCAAGATGAGGTACACATCCGGTGACCGCGGTAAGAATAACGCATAGGTGCTCCCTTTACCACCTAGCCGAACAATCGGGAACGTGAGGGTAAGCACAGGAGCCGTGCAACCCAGCTTGGCCAAAACTTAAGTCATATTGATGCATATAATGGCGAATAAAAGGTACATGCGGAAGTTTAACACATGTGCCGGGCATGAAGCCCGTATAAATAAGCTTCGCTAAAGAAGCCCCCTGTATAATGAGTGCGGAAAAAGCACAGACGAGCCTCTAAGTGATACAAGAAGAAGAAGGAGGAAGGAGAGAAATAAAAGACAGCAAACAACAAAAATAAAGAATGCGGACGGAGGAAGGAGACGAACTTGAAGTCCGACACTTAGGCGTAGAACCTTCAGAGACGGGCTGCGTTCCATGGGTTCGGCTCAAGTCGGTTATCCGGCGCTTGGCAGCAGACGGTATGCTCCGCCGGTCAGACTCGGTCGATGATGAAGGGACCTTCCCATTTGGGCTTGAGTTTGTCCTTTTCTTGTCCGGCAGGCGTAGAACTAGTTCGCCAACGTTATAAGCTTTGGCCCGTACTTCCCTGTTTTGATATCTTCGAGCCTGCTGTTGATAGAATGCGGAACGAGCTTTTGCCACGTCGCGCTCCTCCTCCAATGCGTCCAAACTGTCCTGCCGATCAAGTTCGGCCTCTCTTTCTTCATACATGCGCACTCGAGGTGAGTCATGAATTATGTCGCAGGGCAAGACTGCCTCTGCGCCGTACACCATAAAAAATGGTGTGAATCCGGTAGTGCGATTTGGCGTGGTCCGCAGCCCCCAGAGTACGGAGTCGAAGCTCCTCAACCCAAAGGCGTGTTAGATTCCTTGAGGGACCGCACTAGTCTGGGTTTAATGCCGCTCATGATTAGACCGTTTGCCCGCTCGACTTGACCATTAGTTTGAGGGTGATAGACTGAGGCGTAATCGAGCTTGATGCCCATGTTTTTGCACCATAGTTTGACCTCATCGGCTGTGAAGTTGGTGCCATTATCGATGATGATCTTGTAGGGAACACCGTAACGGTGTACTACCCCGATATGAAGTTTATCAACGGGTCCGGATTCGCCGTTTTAATGTGCTTGGCCTCTATCCATTTGGTGAATTTATCTACCATGACCAATAGGTATTTCGCCAGGGCTCCTCCCTTGAGGGGTCCAACCATATCAAGCCCTGCATCATGAACGGCCGGTGATGGGTATAGTCTTAAGGGCGGTGGGTGGCATGTGGCTTTGGTTAGCAAAAAGCTGGCAACCGACGCATCGTTGGACTAAATCCTCTGCGCATCTGCCGGGCCGTTGGCCAATAAAATCCCTGTGGAAGGCCTTGCCTACAAGGGCCCGGGCTGCGGCGTGGTGCCCACCAGTCCGCATGAATTTCAGCCAGAGGGTTCGCCCTTCCTCTTCGGAGATACACCTTTGAAGGACTCCGTAGTGCTTTTCTTATAAAGCTCTCCCTCATGGACTTGATAGGCTTTAGAGCGCCGTACTATGCAGCGAGCCTCATTTTGGTCTTCGGGGAGTTCCTGCCTAGTTAGGTAGGCTAGGAATGGTTCCATCCACGGGGCGATAACCGCCATTATTTCGTGAGCAAAGGCTGTTATCTCGGGGGCAGAGCCTCCGGTTGTGTCAGAGTGTTCGGCGTCGGCAAGCGGTTGGGTCCGATTGTTATTGCTCGGACTCCCCTTCCCATAGTAATGCGGATGGCTTGAACAGCCATTCCAAAAGATATTGGGTGGGACGCATCGCGTTTTGCACCGATGCGTGCCAATATATCCGCCGCTGGTTGTTATCCGGGCTATATGATGAAATTCGAGCCCTTCAACCGTCTTGACATTTTTAGGACCGCATTGCGGTATGCTGCCATTTTCGGATCTTTGGCATCAAAGTCTCCGTTTATTTGTGATATTGCAAGGTTTGAATCCTCAGCACCTCTAGGCATTGAATGCCCATGGAGATCGCCATCCGGAGGCCGTGCGTAAGGGCCTCGTATTCGGCTGCGTTGTTGGAGTCCGTATACATTATCTGAAGGGCGATTGGATCGTGTCCCCTGTTGGGGACGTCGGACGACGCCAAATTTCGTGCCAGCCAACATTTTGGAGCCGTCAAAGTGCATGATCCAATTGAGTACGCTACCGTACTCTTTAGGGAGTTCGGTTCACCATTCGCCACGAAGTCGGCCAAAACCTGCGACTTAATAGCTCGTCGTGGTTTATAAGTTATGTTTAATGGAAGGAGCTCTATGGCCCATTTAGCAATCCGCCCGCCGTCGCCAGCGGGTTGTTTATAATGTCGTTAAGAGGTACTCCGGAGGCTACCGTTATCGAACACTCTTGAAAGGAGTGTCGCAGCTTCCGAGATGCCATGAACACCGCATATGCTATCTTTCGATAGTGTGGATACACGGGACTTGCATGGAGTTAGGACAGTGGACACATAATAAACCGATTTTTGAACAGGGAACCGGTGTTCGTTCGTTTCTCGTTCAACAACGAGCACCGCGTTGACAACTTGATGTGTTGCGGCGATGTATAATAGGATTGGTTCGCCCATGTTGGGCGCGGCCAGGACCGGATTTGTTGCCAGAATGGCCTTTATTTCTTCGAGTCCGGCCAGGCGTGATCCGGCCCACTCGAAGTGTTCGTGGCGCGGAGGAGGCGGTAAAGAGGTAATGCCTTTTTCTCCTAAGCGGGAGATAAAAGCGGCTTAGAGCCGCTACACATCCCGTCAATTTTTGTATTTGTTTGAGGTCTTTTGGAATATCCAATTGTGACAGAGCTCGAATCTTGGCTGGGTTTGCTTCAATTCCTCTACGGACACAATGAAGCCTGTGAGCTTTCCGGCTGGAACACCGAAGACGCATTTTTTGGATTGAGCTTGATGTCATATTTTCGAAGATTGTCGAATGTGAGCCTCAAGTCGTCTACTAAAGTTTCGACGTGCTTGGTTTTGACGACCACGTCATCTACATATGCTTCCACCGTTTTGCCGATCTGGTTGGCCAGACATGTCTGAATCATGCGCTGATATGTTGCGCCGGCGTTTTTGAGCCCAAAGGGCATTGTGTTGAAGCAGAGCGGGCGTATGGAGGATGAATGCTGTTGTAGCTTGGTGCTGCTCCGCCATCTTGATTTGGTGGTAGCTGAATACTGGCGTCGAGGAAGCACAATAAGTCGTGTCCTGTTGTGGCGTCAATGATTTGATCAATTCGCGGGAGGGGGAAGGGATCCTTTGGGCAAGCCTTATTGAGGTCTTTGAAATCAACACATAGGCGCCAGGATTTATCCTTCTTTGGTACCATCACCAGGTTCGCTAGCCAGTCCGGATGTTTTATATCTCTGATGAATCCGGCCTCCAAAAGTTTGGCTAGCTCCTCTCCCATGGCTTGTCTCTTGGGTTCGGAAAAGCGCCGAAGAGCCTGTTTGACTGGCTTGAATCCTTTTAGGATATTTAGGCTGTGCTCGGCCAGTGTCGTGGGATTCTGGCATATCCGAAGGGTGCCAGCAAAGATGTCCTCGCTTTTCTTGTAGAAATTTTAAGTAGTCTGGCGTCTACATCAGGGTTTAATTGTGCCCCGTTGAGGCCGTCTTTGCGGGGGCCGTTAGGTGGACCTGGAATTTGACTATTTCATCCGCTGGTTTAATGTAGTGGACTTGGATCTTTATCAAGTATCACATCGTCCTCGTTTCACCGTGGAGCGCATCGCGGTGAGTTCCTCGGCCGCTAGGGCTTCGGATAGTGCCTCGAGGGCTAGTGCGGCTGTCTTATTTTTCGGCGTGAGCGCTATGCTCTGGATCACTAGCGAGAGTGATAATTCCGTTCGGACCGGGCATTTTAAGCTTCATATACCCGTAATGGGGTATAGCTTGAAAATTGTGAATGCCTCTCGTCCTAGTATCGCATGATATCCGCTGTTGAATGGGGCCACTTGAAATGTGACCTCCTCGGACCTGTAATTGTCCGGGCGAGCCGAAATAACACTACATCCAAATGTGATTTTTCCCTGTAAAGATACTTCCGGGGATTATTCCTCTAAAGGTTGTGCCGCTTCGCTCAATGCGGTTCCATCTATTTCCATCTTTCGGGAGTTTCCTCATAGATGAGGTTTAGTCCGCTGCCGCCATCCATGAGTACCTTAGTAAGGCGAAGCCGTCTACTATCGGGCCGAGAACCAATGAGGTCGGGTGCCCGGGCAGTTCAGAATTTAGGTTCGTCACTGGCATTGAAGGTAATAGCCTTGTCACTCCATGGATGCATTGTTGCTACTTGGTAGACTTCGGCAAGGTTGCGGAGTTGTCGTTTTCGCATGTTATTTGATGCGAAAGTCTCGAAGACTGTTAAGACCGTACTGGTGTTGCTGGGCTGGGATTCTGAAGCTAGAAGCTCTTCGCCACTTTTTGCCACCTGCCGTAGTATCCAACATGCTCGAAGGCTGTGAGTTGGGGCGGCGCCCTCATGCTATGAATTTTGCAGGTCCGTTTAGCCAACCCTCCAAAGACGGTTCCGTGCACTTTAGGGGTTTTGGTTTTTGGTATTCAACCCGGTGCTTGATAATTATGCACCCTTTTGTTCCGGACTAGGGATGTATTCGGTAGGATTATCCCAAAATTTACTTTCGGTTTTCGAGCGCTCTCCATCGCATGATTTTTTGTACTATGGTCACCAAGTCAAGAAAGCGTGTAATTTTATGACGACGACTTATATGGCGTTTAGGATTCCCTTGTCCGTGCAATTATTGCAAAAATTGGGATTGCGTCCTCCTCTCGGCAGTCCTTTATCCTGTTCATAACCAGGAGGAATCTGGCCTAGTAATGATGTACTGTTTCAGCTGGCTCTTGCCGAATTCGAGAGAGATCGCCAATGTTTGGGTGGGCGGGTGGCACTAAATCCGGAACCCCGTCCAATTCAGGACTCAAGGGCCGAGGAGTTTCCGAACTCGGAATTTTGGATTTTTGAGTGCAATCCAATGAGTCCGCCCGCCGCCGACTTTAGGGTCGTGGCTTGATCAACATCCGCCCCTCCGCGGGGAATCCGGCATGGAGGGATCGGAATCCGACATAACTAGTCCTTAAGGTAGGGAAGAATCGCCGCATTGCTCCTCTATCACAAAGAACATGATGGGTAGCACAGGGAGAGTTGATCTCTCTTAGATCGGTTTTAGGCCCGATCCGGTCGTAATCTGTGGCGACTCCTAGGGCGGCGATGCAATCCAAGAGCTCGCTTATGGAGGAGAGCTCGATCGGATCTAACTGTTCGGCAAGTTCCGAACTAACATGAAGATTGGACTCGATGACTCGAGAGGTCATCGTCGGCGCGCCGGCCGAACTAGCGGTCATGAGAAAACCGCCAAGTCAAGAGTCGACCCGACTGGCCAAAGGCTTCTTTGATGAAGGTGTCGCCTTTAAAGACGAGGCGAGGCATCCCACCTAACGGCAACGCACAGAGGAACTCTCAATGAAAGCACCAATGTCGGTGTCAAAACCGCGGATCTCGGGTAGGGGGTCCCAACTGTGCGCCTAGGCGGATGGTAACAGGAGACAAGGTCCACAATGTTTTTACCTGTGTTCGGGCCCTCTCGATGAAGGTAAAACCCTACTCTGCTTGATTAATATTGATGATATGGGTAGTACAAGAGTAGATCTACCACGAGATCAAGGAGGCTAAACCCTAGAAGCTAGCCTATGGTATGATTGTTGATGTTGTAGTTGTCCTACGGACTAAAACCCTCCGGTTTATATAGACACCGGATAGGTTAGGGTTGCACAGAGTCGGTTACAATGGTAGGAGATCTACATATCCGTATCGCCAAGCTTGCCTTCCACGCCAAGGAAAGTCCCATCCGGACACGGGACGAAGTCTTCAATCTTGTATCTTCATAGTCCTGGAGTCCGGCCGTGAGGATAGTCCGGCTGTCCGGACACCCCCTAGTCCGGGACTCCCTCAACGACCACTAAGATAAACCATAGGTCACTCTTCTCTACTCATTTCTGACTCCTCTCCATTTTTCCACTCTTTAGGATGACGGAGATGAAGAACAAGTTTGCACAAGCGGATGAAGACACACCTTTTGGACGCCACTTGAAGGAAGTCACTAGGTACTTGAACATTGGTATACCAAGCTTCACCGACGCATAACGCCACTTTACCGTAAGAAGAGTGCTGGATGATTGAAGTACTAGTTTCAGGTAGGACGTTCTCACGATCTTCTAAGCCCATAGAGTTTTCTTTCGATGCACCCTCCTGGAGTCTTGGCAAGAGTATGGCGGCTCACATTACCATGGGACGATTGGAGAAGTCTACAACAGGAACTTAAAGACACCATCTACCAAATATGTGGGCGCCGAGACGAGCAATGGGAAGTAATCAGCACCAAGAAGGATAGATCCATTGCAGCTTTCATCCAGAGCTAAACCAAAGCACATACGACGTCAGAGAACCAGGATGTCTGTGAGACATGATGGAGTTGAAGAAGGCGAAGACCGTAATCATCGAAATGGAGGAAGAACTCAAGTTTACACGTGATGGATATGAGGAGGAAATCAAGACACTACTGGAGAAGAACAACGATCTAGTCAAGAAGATCGGAGTATTCATGGGAGGACCCGCACCGGAAGAAGAGGAAGAAGATCCCACTTGCCCGGATAACTACATCATCATAGACGACACCGATTCTCGATCCAAGTGATAATGATCATGCGAAGATGAAGTCGAGCCGACATCATGGAGTCTTCCACCGATCAAAATTTCTAGATGACCACCATATATTAGTAGTATTCCCCCATGTAACTAGTAGTAGTTGAGCACTTTTGCGATAGTCCTAGAGTGTTTGTATGCCCTTGCTTGATTGATTGAGTGAAATAATTGTGTTTGCCTCATATGCATATGGGTAGTGCTTTCTCATTAGACCCCTTTCTATTCTAATCTCTTCCCTCTAAACCCATCAGATGCCTCCGAGACGCGACACCGGGTTTGTTTTTCCACCAGAGCTTACCCAATTGATCCAGCAGCAAAATGCCTTGATGCAATTGCTAGTTCAGAACCAGGGCAACAACAACAACAATAACAACCCGCCGCCAGTGGACAATTTAGCCCGTTTCCTGAGGTTACAACCGCCGGTGTTTTCCAAAGAGCACCGAGCCAATAGTTGTTGATGATTGGCTACGCCCGTATTGGAAGGAGTTAACCACCGCAGGATGCACGGATGCGGAGAAGGTGCGCTTTGCGCACATCAATTGGATGGACCGGAGCCGCATGGTGGGAGAATTACACGGCTACTTTTCCTATAGCCAATGTCACTTGGGACCAGTTTGACAGCAGCTTTTGCATACGCCCATGTCTCAACTGGAGCCATGCAGATGAAGAAGCGTGAGTTTCAACTTACGCTTAGGGAACCGTCTTCAGGCCCAAAGACGCTGCTGAGTTTAGCAAGTTATCACGCTATGCCCCGATGATGTGTCCCACAGATGCCGCGAAGGTGAGAAGTTTATGGAAGGGCTGAACGATGAGATGAGCATGCAGCTTGATGTTGGCAACTTTCAACAACTACCAGGAGTTGGTAGACAAGGCCCTTATGATTGAAGGAAAGCAAAGACAAATTGAGAGCCGTAAGAGGAAGTATGGACAAGGGAAGTACAACTCAGAGCTCACCAGAAGCCTCGCTTAACCCCCGAACTCGGGAGGACTTGTTCATAACCATGGAGGTCATAACCACCTTTGGAGGAGGTTCGCATAACCACAATGGTGCGAAGAATGGGAACGAGAACGGAGTCAATAACAATCAGAACTGCTCTAACCCATCTACACCCGCCAAAAGAGACCTAAGTCAAGTTATTTGCTTTAAGTGCGGGAAGACTGGGCACTATGCCAATGACTGCCCTGAAGGGAAGAATGGAAACGGAAATGGGAGCGCTGAGAAGAAGCCAAATCCATTCAACAAAGGACAAGTGAACCACGTTAACGTGGAGGAAGTTGAAGAGCAGCCGGACGCGGTAATAGGTAAGTTTTTGGTTAAGGCATTTACCGCTCTTGTTCTTCTCGATACTGGTGTATCGCATTCATACATATCAAGGGATTTGTGGATAAGTTTGTTACCAACCCAAACCCTTAGGGACCCCTCTTTTAGTGAGCTCGCACGAGTAGAGTACATGGCTAGCCGATGGTGCAACCAGATACCCCTAACCATTGGCCCGCATGTTTTTCCGTCTGACCTAATTATCTTGGAGTCGCAAGGATTCGATGTGATATTAGGTATGAACTGGATGTCAAAGTATGGAGGAAGCATTGATTGTGCTAGCAAATCAATTTACCTTACCACCCCGGAGGGAAAAAGGATTAAGTATGTATCTCGGCATGTGCCAAATAGGAGCCAAGTGAATGCCCTCACGGGAGTTGTTCAGGAGGAAGTGCCTGTAGTAAAAGATTTTCCGGATGTTTTCCCGGAGGAGTTACCAGGCATGCCACCGGATCGAGACATCAAGTTCCTGATAGAGCTATTGCTAGGTACAGGGCCAATATCCAAAAGACCCTATCGGATGCCCGCAAATGATCTGGAGGAAATTAAGAAGTAGATCAAGGAGTTATTGGAGAAAGGTTACATTCGAAGAAGTTCATCACCTTGGGGAGCACCAGTACTTTTGGTCGAGAAGAAGGATAAATCCCTGAGGATGGTCGTTGATTACCAAGCCTTGAACGAAGTAACAATAAAGAACAAGTATCCACTACCGATGATCAATGATCTGTTTGATCAATTGCAAGGAGCTAAGGTGTTTTCGAAGATCGATCTACGATCAGGATACCATCAGTTGAAGATTCGAGAGAAGGATATACCAAAGACAGCATTCACCACGCAGACGGATTATACGAGTATCACGGTCATGTCGTTTGGACTGACTAACGCCCCAAACCTATTTCATGAGCATGATGAACAAGGTGTTCATGGAGTATTTGGACAAGTTTGTTGTGGTGTTTATTGATGATATTATGGTATACTCGAAGAACAAAGAGGAGCACAAGGAGCATTTATGCTTGGTTCTCGAGAAACTCAGGAACACCGCTTATACGCCAAATTCAGCAAGTGCGAGTTTTGGTTGAAGGAAGTTGGATTTCTTGGGCATGTTATATCGGGAGAAGGTATAGCAAGAGATCCCAAAGAAGGTTCAAATCACCGAATGGTTGGCACCCACTTCGCTTAGCGAGATCCGCAGCTTCCTTTGGACTCGCAGGATATTATCGGAGATTCATTGAGAATTTTTCCAAGATTGCTAAGCCAATGACTGAATTGCTAAAGAAGGATACTAAGTTTGAATGGATAGAAGATTGCGAGGCAAGTTTTCAGGAGTTGAAGAAACGTTTGACTACAGCCCCAAGCTAACATTGCCGTGATATACATAAGGAGTTTCAAGTGTATTGTGACGCCTCACGCTTGGGACTGGATGTGTGCTTATGCAGACGGAAAGGTTGTTTCAGATGCCTCACAACAATCTGAAGCCTCATGAGTTGAACTATGCCACGCATGATTTGGAGCTAGCGGTGAGTGCACGATTGAAGACTTGGAGACACTATCTTATCGGAAACCGTTGTGATGTGTACACGGATCATAAGAGTTTGAAGTACATTTTTCACTCAAAAGGAGTTGAACCTTAGGCAGAGGAGATGGTTGGAACTTATAAAGGATTACGATATGAAGCTGCACTATCATCCAGGAAAGGCCAATGTCGTGAAAGGCACGCTTTGAGCTGGAAGAGTTATGCTAATATCCTCGAAAGTAAAGGATTGCCAAAGGAGTTAGCTGAGGACATCATGGAACTTTGGTTGGAGATTGTCCCAAGAGGTTTCATTGCAACAATGGAGGTTCAGTCGACATTGTTGGACAAGATTCGCGAAGCTCAGAAAGAAGACAAAAGATTGCTGAGATAAAAGAAAAGATGAGCAAAGGTAAAGCCAAAGGTTTTCGCGAGGATGAGCACGATACCTTGTGGTTTGAGGACCGAGTTTATGTGCCCAATAACCCAGAGATCAGGAAGTTAATAATTCAAGAGGTCCATGACTCGCCATACTCGATACACCCCGGAAACACCAAGATGTATTTGGATTTGAAGGAACGCTTTTTCTCGTGGACCTGGTATGAAGAAGGATATTGCCGAGTATGTAGCCGTATGTGATGTATGTCGAGTGCAAAAGCAGTAGCATCGTAAGCGCCAGGACTGCTACAGCCTATGCCGATACCCGAATGGAAGTGGGATAAACTTGGCATGGACTTTATCACCGGATTACGCAGAACCAAAGCAGGATATGATTCAATATGGGTAGTAGTGGATCGTTTGACTAAAGTAGCTCACTGCATCCCAGTGAAAACAACTTATACAAGTGCAAAGTTGGCCAAGATATATATGTCCAGGATCGTATGTTTGCATGGAGTTCCGAGGACAATTGTATCGAGATAGAGGAACACAATTTACTTCAAAATTTTGGCATCGGCTACACTGCACCTTGGGTACCAGTTGGAGTTCAAGATCGCTTTCCACCGCATGACGGATGGGATGTATGTAGAGAGAGTCAATCAGATTCCGTGGACATGTTGAGAGCTTGTGCGCTAGATTATGGCTCTAGTTGGGATGACAATTTGCCTTTACGCAGAGTTCTCATACAACAACAGATACCGTGCCGCTTTGAAGATGGCACCGTTTGAAGCTCAGTATGGAGGCGGATGTAGAACACCTCGATGTGGGATGAGGTAGGAGACCGTCATTGTTTGGACCAGATTTGATCAAAGAATCGGAGGAGAAGGTTAAACTGATCCGAGACAGTTAAAGATTGCTCGATCCGTGCGGAAGAGTTATGCAGATTCAAAACGCAAGGAAGTAACCTATGAAATTGGAGACAGAGCCTATCTCATGCAGTATCACCCTTGAGGGGAGGAAACGTTTTGGAGTTAAGGGAAAACTAGCTCCATGATTTGTAGGACCGCACCGTGTTTTGGAACGGATGGGGAGAAGTTGCCTACAAGCTGGAGTTACTCGAAGGATTGTCGAGGAGTTCACGATGTGTTCCACGTGTCGCGCTTGAAGAAGTGTCATGCCGAGATGGCCGATATACCGTTAAGAGATACAAAGGCCCTAGAGGCAATTCAGCTTGGATAATAATCGACCTATGAGGAGAAGCCAAGAAGATTCTTGACTTTGACAAACGAGTCACTCGCAGAAGGTTATCAAGTTTTGCAAAGTTCGATTGGAGCCACCATACCAAGGAAGAAGCCACACGGGAACGAGAAGATGATATTCGCAAGGACCATCCGCACCTATTTTCTAGTTAATCCGAATCTCGAGGACGAGATTCATCTTAAGGAGGGTAGGTTTGTAACATCCCAAATTTTCAATTTGGAATGTTATACATAGGTCATCTATGCATATCATATTTTAATGCATCTTCGTTATTTGGATTTTATTTGAAATATTGGAGGGAAAATGTTAAAATCATTATTTGGATTTTATTTGATTTTATTTTGGATTTTATTTGCCCTAGAAAAATTTGCACGATTTAAAAATTGCATTTTAGGGGCCAAGTAAATGTTCATCTTGTTCTAAATATTTCTTTTAGACGGTGAAAATTTGTTTTGGCATTTTTGGATTTTTATTTTATTTTATAGGAGTTTTTCCGTCGGAACTATTTAAAAAACTCGCCACACCAAGACCCGGACCGGGCGAGAGGCTCAACCAGGCCGCCCAACCGCCGCCGCCTTCCCAAGGACGCCCGTGGTCCGAGGCGGACACCACCACCGGGCCGCTTGCTCCCTCCCCAAGCCACGGAGCCCTCCTATAAATGTCGCCTCCTAGCCGCCACCACCACCGCCATCAGCCTCCCTGTGAGCCCGAGCCCAGGCTCGAGCCCCGAGCCGCTTCCCGAGCCGCCACGCCTCGAGTCGCCCGCCGCCGCCTCGCCGCCACTTCGCCACCACATGCAAGGTAGCCTACCCCGGTTTCCGAAGAAATCGCTGCTTTTTTTCAAAACCCTAGTTGCATTTTTTTATTTAGATCAGTTTATTCCTTTGGTTTATTTATTTAGCGAGCGTTTGCTCGTTTGTTCGTTTTAGCGAACGCGTTCTTCGTTTCGGTTTAGTTAACGAACGTTCGTTCGTTACACTGTTCGATGTTTTTTCTTTTATCGGATTTATTCCGCGATTTTCCTGATCGCGATTTCTGATATGATGTTCGAACTAGTATAACTTTTCGCGCGTTTATCGGAATCAGACGATTCAAGCGCCTGGAGTTTCATCTCGAAACCCCCTTTCCGAATAACCAACTCAAACAAGTTTTTGCCTCTGTAAAAATTTGAACCTAGTTCAGATTAGTAAACGGATCTTATTTCTTTCACCGTTTGAGTTTTGTTGTTTCGTTTGGTTTGATTCTTTTGCGAACCGGAGTTCTTAAGTTGAACTTTCTGGTCAACTTTCTTTCAGTTGGAGTTTTTCTTGTGCATCTTTGCCTGTTGCTTATGTATGTTATTGTTTGCTTGCGATAGAATTCCGGGAGTGCGAAGCGTGTTACTACGAGTCTATAGGATTCACGGATCGTCAGCAAGGCAAGTAACACTTTGATCATACTCTTTCCATACCCATTATTTATGCATTAGTTCCAATCCTCAAACATTGCATTGATTAGGATGTCATTAACTTGTGGGTTGGGAAGTAGTAGTTGAGGTAGAACCTATTGCCCTGTTACTATCAAACCCTTGGGAGTTACTTCTACGTGTCGCTTATATTGCTATGCTATGCTCGTGAGACGTGGTTTGGGTTTGAGTGTATTCCATGACAGATGTGAGATTGTTAATTAATGGTTCAACTTAAGGTGGCAACTTAAATTAACATCTGGTGGATTGAGGCACCGGGGAACCCAGTGTTGTCTGCTTTATTTTTGGAAATCCCGGGTACCCGTGTGATCTTCCTATGGACCGCCACCTGTGCTCAAAGGGAACTGAGATTATTCATGCTAGAAACTTCCGTGGTGCAGCCACAAGCTATTATGGGCTCTAGCATAGTTGAGTAAGTTACGTGAAGCTCTTGAAGAGGTAGATCAAAGGTAGTGGGTTTGTAGGTTTGGTATGGTCTACCCGGAGTAGAGAGTTAATGTTTCGAAAGATCGTGGTCTCGGTCATCCGCTTCTCAAACACCATGTAGTCACGCGAAATCAACGGAGGCGATCGAGTCTTGTGGGGAAAAGTGCGCAAACCTCTGCAGAGTGTACAATCTAATCATGGTTAGCCGTGTCCCTAGTTATGGACAATTCTGAGTATCTAGTACTTGAGTATTCGCATATATCTCATCACTCTTAATTAATACTGTTGGGTTGTTAATTACTTAAATTGGGATTGAGTTGGGGTTATACCTTCTCAATGATGTTTCAACCACCATGATAGTTAAAATAAAATATATTCCTTTGTCACAGGGAAAAATTGGCTTTTCGCAAAAACCGTAACCATAGAGCTTTCCACCACCAAATATTGCATGTAGTGATAGTATTATTCTTGCTTTCATCAGGTTATATTGCCAAAGATATTCCATGTGCTGACCCGTTTTAGGCTGCAACGTGTTATGTTGCAGACTTTTCAGACGAGGAGTAAGGTTCGATAGGTCGTTGCCGTGCAGCTCAGCTATGCCCTTGGAGTTGATGGACTCACTTTATCTTCCAAGCCTTCCGCTGTTATCGCATTAGATGGCCTTAGGCCATATTATTGTAATAAGTTCTCTTATGAGACATTTCGATGTAATAATTGTGTGATTGCTACTCTGTTATAAATCCTTCAGTAATCGTGGTGTGTCAAGACATTACGATCCAGGATGACACTGAAGCACAGAGACTTGACCATCTGAGGTCGGGTCGCTACAATATGGCAGCCAACCGAAGAGGCAATAGAAGGACCGGCGCCCGAATGTGCTCGGCACCGTCAAGGAGAAATTTACTGAAGTGTCCTCCAGTGGGCATCCAACGGCGCCCAAAGAATTAGTCGATGGGTACTTTCGGGACAACTCGGGTGCATTCTCCGAGCACCGCCGATCAACACCGAGAACCTAAGGCATCGTAACCGAGGGAATTTGGCAAACTCCTCTTCACGAAGTTGCACGAACGATACAAGTTCCCCGGTGACTTCGCAAACACACGCCTCTCGGGAATAAAGTGAACAAAGGCCGCCCTCACGAAGATGAGCACGACCACAGCTAATTGGAGAGCCGCGGTGAAGAGAAGGATTCTAAGAGGTGATAGTTATGATAAGACCAAGGAGACAAATCCTTCGATCAGCGAAGCTGACTACCGGGAGTTCAAGATCAAGTGCGAGAGCAACGCATCCACGGAATCAAGTCGCAGGGGAAAGATATGCGGACTTGAACTTAGGGGTCCACAAACTCGGTCCCGGCGGTTACAGAGTGGCGGAACCTATATGGGACAAGGAGGACGTGGAGCATGCCGAGCAAGGCCTACCGCCCCTCTTCGATAAATACCATGACAAGCAGACTAGGAACTATGTCAGGGCCCAGTACAAGGTGGACCCAGTGACAAAGGAGCTTACCACGGATCCGAAGACCAAGGCGCTTGAGCTTGTTCTGGTAAGGAATACACCCCCGCATAATTAGCTCCATATGGTTGCATTCTAATTAATGAAGCCAAATTTCTAAATGGTTCACGCTCCTTCCGCGGAGACCTTTGAAAGCGATGAGTCTTGAGGTCATCTCAGAGCTCCCTTGGGACACCACTTTAAATAGGGCGTTGAACGTAATAAAACACAAGGATAATTCAAGAAGCCGTCACACCGGTCGTGTGGCTGGCAAAAGGCTTGTCCACGAAACGGTCGGAATACTATACCGCTGGGCGAAAGGAGAGAAAGACCAACTCGGAAAGCCAGGAGCGCGAGGTTCAAGAACTCAAGGCACAAGTGGCGTGGATTCCGGAGATAGTCGAAGAGCAAGTACGAGACCAACTGGGAGCGACGATCACCGCGATTGTGCCTACCTTGATTAAGGGGCTGCAGGCATGGATTGCGGGCGGCCAACAGGGGCCTCCCCCGATTCCCATCTTCACGGGCAAAGAATCAAGACAACGCTACCGGGCGACGCCATTGGTGTTCCGGTGGAGGCGGCATTGGTGTCTCTGGCGTTACGCCGCATTGGAGCTTAATGCACCCGGGTGTGGGAAGAATACGCCGGCCGGCACCTCGGCGACAAGCGGCCCCTCCGCTACTTGCACGCCAGCCGTTGGCGGTGCCTCAACATTAGCCGAGCTCGACGCCATCACGGTAATCTAAGCCTCTCGGCCGATGACTTCATCTCCTTGTTTTGACCGGGCATCCTCGACGCCCTACATGTTTTCGCATGGCGCCGCCGACGCTCCATGCACTCTCCCGCACTTCGTGGATGGCGAAGTTGATCAATGTCGCCAAGGCCGTAATCGCTCAATCGGGCAACCGCGTGTTCCACGGTAATCCGATGCCACCCACCGTGTATAGGGTTCAACTGTTCGGTGTCAAGGCTGCGACGACTTGTTACCTCTCGCTTTGACCCCCACAGGGCCGACGCAGATGATGTGATGACCCTCGGCCACCGCTTAAGCTGGGCCCCTGCTTTGGCCAAAGAACCAGATTCTTTTGGGGCCGGGACACCACCTCATTGACAACACCGCTACCGAGTCAAGCGCAGCCATGGCAAGACCGCCGCAACGCTACCGTCAGCTGATCCGGACATGCATATGGCACAGGATCCGGACGACGACGACGGTACATTTACCAACGTCGGTAAGTACTTCAACGAACATGGATACGCTGACGAATTCTTGGGGCCTCCTTCTCAAGAACCCAACCTTGCAAAAGACGATCGCGATCTAGCTGGTACCACGGAGAAACCCAATTGCAACAGGCATCTTCTGGCGTTCAGTTCTCGAGACGCCTCCAAGCCGCCTTCACCGAGCCTCGGAGTAGCCGAGGTGCGAAATATTATCAGCCCCAACACACTTCAAGAATGCGGTCTCGGAGCGTAACTCGATCCCATTACAGGAGAAGAAGCAGAAGGGACGGAAAGAAAAATAACAAGGGTGCGAGCCAGCCGGCACCGAGTACGATCCGTGCTCAGGACGGGCCACCTTCACCTAAGGATATCTCGAGGAGGGTGCATGTGGCGGGTAGGCCGATGCTACCGACTAATCTGCTCAATGCTACAACCGGTGCTATGCGGAGTCTGCATGACAGTGTTCTTTCTTTGGAGAAGCGGCGTCTCTCGAGAATGATGTGGCATACCCGGTATTCGTGGCCAAGGTGCCAGAGGGCAAGGGCTTTGTCGATAGCACCATCGGGGGTATGATCGTCCTACGGTTTGATGACATCTTCGCTATGTTTAACCTTCATCCGCTGCACTACACCTTCATTCGGCTATTTTCGGCCAAGATGGAGATGTCGATCGTTAGAGACAAGACCCGTACATCATGATAGTCGACCCCTTCTACATGCGTGCCAAGATCTTGGGCAGCGCAGGGGACCAGCAAGTCGCGAGTTCATACCTCAAAGGCGTCATTCTGGCGAACCCAGATAAGGATGACTTCCTCGTGCCTTACTTTCCCGAGTAAGTCATCCCCTCACCGCCCCGTAACATATGATTTCTTAGATTTCGATCGTTCTTTTTTTTCTAACATTCCGTGTTTTGTGCAGTGACACACATTGCACAATCATCCTCTTAAGCCCGAAATTTTCCATGGCCATGTATTTTAATTTCGGACCGTCGAACGAAGAAAGACTACACAAATATCAAGAAAGTTCTTGATGATGCTCTCCTGGCTACGCCAATTCTGGAGGCACCTTCAGGAGGCCAATTTGTAGGTACGACAAGCACGTGTTCACCCACGTATGACGCTCCTCACAAGCAGCCGCTTTGGCGGTCGAGAAGGATGCCTACTCGCCTCCATCACATGCGGGCGATCGACGACCATAATCACCTTCGCTACCAACTAATCTCAAAGATTGGGCCGCACGCTTGTCGGCAATCCAGACGCCAACATCGACAAGAATTCTTTCGCATCCAAATGAGTTTGCGGAATCATCCATCAAGATGTCCTTCGTACCTCGGGGCAGTTCTACCTCAAATATCAACCGTCCAACAAAGTGAAATAGAAACAACGCTACAAATGCAGTCGACAACGATCGCGATTTCATGACCATCCCGACAGACGGCAGCTTCATCCATGCTCCGGCCCCTGAGTCGAGTCGAAAGTAATGATGCTATGTAGTTCTGAAATATTGATTAGCTCATGTTGTAATTAAACTTTAATGAACTTGTATGTCTCTTTAGTTTGGACAGTCGTTCAACTTATATGTAATAGATGCTATTTATTAGTAGGACCATGAATCATGATATTAATGTGTTGCTTTTCTCTTCAGATCAGTTTGTTGCATACTTATATATTGCTTATGTATTGTCTCAGGAATTGCTACTAACGCTTTTGTTTGTCTAGTATATAAAGATGCGTCGTATGTCATGTACAAGGGTAAGGTTCCGGAGTCTCTACGACGACTAGGAGGAGTGTCGGAGACAGGTTCACCGTTTCAGCGGTAACAGTTACAAAGGGTGCACCACTAGGGCGGAGGCGGAAGCTAGATACGCGCGCTATCTAGCGGAAGAGAGGAGGGAGCGGAGGAGGAACCGGATGAAGACCAGTTTCATCGCGATGATGCTCATCGTGACCGCAACTCTCTTCTATGTGATGGTAATTTAGATATCGACTTGTAATGTGAAGACAAACTCGCAACTCGCGGTCTCGAGACTTGTAATGTTCTAACTTTGTTCGGTATTTTGAATTCAGAGACTAATATGATGAATTGTATTCTGAGACTAATCTTCTATTGTATTCGATAAATCTGCTGTTTATATGTTGTGTTGTTTATATTCTGTGTTGTAAAGTATTTTGTAACCTGTGCAAATATCAGAAAAGCAAAAAAAAATCCTAATATTCATAGTAGTGGCGCACCATATTGCACTTTAGTGGCGCACAGAAATAAACACACCAGTGACGCATTATCTAAAAGTGCGCCATTAGTAACCGAGAGCACAAGGTAAATATGGCCCCCTGGGAGGCATAGTAATGGCGCACTATGTGGTGCGCCACTATTATCTGGGATAGTGGTGGCGCACCAGAGGTGCGCCATTACTATTTTTTACTAGTGGCGTGTTAATAGTGGCGCACCTATAGTGCGCCATTAATAGCAAAAACAGGTGCGCCACTAACATCCTTTTTTCTAGTAGTGTCATGGTCTATAGGGCTACATGGTTGTGTCATATCCGCTAGACTTGGGAAGGAGGGGCTCTACATGGGTTGTGGCTGGTACCGAGTGGTGACCACCGAGGTGGTTGGAGGGAGAGGAGGGGACATACATGGAGGGTCTCACGGGAGTAGGGAGGTTCTTTTCTTTCCGAAACAAAGTACAAAATGCAGATGCACACATACACTCGTACCCTACCCCTATGAGTCCTTAGAGAGACCGGGCTAGTATATCTTGAGATTGACGAAATCACCGCAAGTCTCAGATAGTCGACGGGAACGTCGTCTCGTACTAAACGAACATCGCCAAAAATCGGGAAATTAATCCATGGAAGATAATAAGGAATAACATGAACCCGAATGGGTTGGTTCCACCACAAGGAAGCTAACCATGTGAGAGACACACACAGTTCACGAGAGTAAGAAATCTCAGGCAATTCCTTTAGCGGTTGCCTTCTTTTTAAACAGCCTCGCTGACAGTGGAAATTCTACAAGGAGGCTTCAATAGGCTTAAGCCTACCCTCCAAAATCCTATTTCAGCAAAAGATACCACATGAGAATTATATTGAGGTGCTTTACATCATGCAACAATTGCAATGCATTTGGTAATTAGGCTTAGTAAATTGATGTTTCGAGCCTGCCCTCCATTATCATGCTAGATTCGCCACTGCTTGTTGATGTCTGGCGACTGGCGTTTGGAAATTTTCTACCCTTTCACTTGTGTGGCAAGGCAAAGATAAGAGTCGGGCAGGTTGTTGAGATCTTATCTTGGTTATTCATTTGCAGTTTTCCCTATTTTTTATGTATGACTTAACTTGTAAATATTTTTTGTAAAAATTTATATAGTAGGATAGTTTTCTAGGGTATTTTATTTATATAAGAAGCTCCGGGTTCTCCCTAGAAAAAAGAGGAAAAGTGTTGTAGGGTTCCTCTCCTTTTATACTATTACTATCATTTCTCTGTTAGAAAACCTTTGCATCTCCCAATGCATAGATGCTTAGATAAGGTGTTAAGTGCATGAAAAAGTTCATCAAATAAACTCCTCAATGCATAGGTGCTTACCTTTTTGTAGCTAAATTTTGTTTAGCAATCAAACTCTCTCATACATAGCGATTTTGTAGGTCCGCATGCTTGACACCGTTTTTTCTGGGTCACCAAAGTGCTTCTCTCCTTAATTAATTGCTATATGTCAGGTCAGGTTTTCATCTACGTGTTATTCTTAGCACTTTGTACACCGTGAAGCACTCAAAATGGCTAGTCTCGTTCTTCCCAAGTGTGAATTAAGTGGCCTCTTTCTTGACACCTTTTTTTTTCAGAACCATAAAGACCAGCTATAGCTGTAACATACAGTCTTAAATGGTTAACACTTAACACTTAGTAAGCCAACGGCAACGTTGAATTACCAATCGGTTTCACCCATGGTTTTTATGCTCACTAACTTCTGTTTTGGTGTTTCTTTTTCAGAGATCGCATCCATATAAATGCCAACGGAGCATGCGTGCTGGTGAAATCAGATTTGCAGGAGAAGA
Source organism: Aegilops bicornis (assembly GCA_021605145.1). Lineage (NCBI taxonomy): Eukaryota > Viridiplantae > Streptophyta > Magnoliopsida > Poales > Poaceae > Aegilops > Aegilops bicornis. The sequence continues at coordinate 464,680,262 of CM038671.1, forward strand.
ACGAGAGCGATGGCCACGATCACAGTTCCTCAAGTTGTCCCTTCTCCGGCTGAAGATGCTGAAGCACTCATGAAGGCCTTCCAAGGTTATATTATCCCCGGAAATTACCTCGCTGTGTTGGTCTATCGATTTATTCTGGTGCATAGGTCCTGAATCTTGGTCATAACCTCGCAATATGTGTAGTGATTTTTGCAACACTTTTGTGGTTCAGGATGGGGCACTGACGAGCAGGCAGTGATCTACATACTAGCTCACCGGGACGCGGCGCAGAGGAAGCTGATCCGGCTGGCGTACGAAGAGAAATACGACGAGCACCTCACCGACCGGCTCGAGTCAGAGCTCTCCGGCGATCTTCAGGTGACATGACATCTCCAGAGAACACTAACGTTCAGAGCTTCCAGTTTTATTTTCTGAATGAACCAGCGAGCGAGCTTGGTGATCGCAGACGGCGATGGGCTACTGGGTACTCGACCCCACGGAGAGGCAGGCCGTGATCGCCAACGCCGCCACGAAATGCATCGACGAGGAGTACCCCGTGATCGTGGAGATCGCCTGCGCCAACTCGCCCGCCGAGCTCCTGGAAGTGAAGCGGGCCTACCACGCCATCTACAAGCGCTCGCTGGAGGAAGACGTCGCCGCTGGTGCCACGGGAAACCTCCGTAATGTATGATGGCTATCGCTAGAGCACGCGCCAAAGGAAACCTCTGTTCTGCAGACTAATGTCGGTCTCTGTCCCTGCTGTGTTCAGCTCTTGGTCGCTCTGGTGAGCACCTACAGGTACGACGGCGACGAGGTGAACGGCGGGCTAGCGAGGTCGGAGGCGAAGATCATTCAAGCGGACGTGAAAAACGGCGTCACGGCGGATCACGGGGAGCTCATCAGGGTCCTGGGCACCAGGAGCAGAGCCCAGCTCGGCGCCACGTTCAACTGCTTCAGAGATGAGCACGGCACCACCGTCACCAAGGTCCGGTCACCACCCATAACCAAATTTTGCTCAATTTCTCCAGGCTTTGGATCAATTTATTAGGCGAAGATGTCGTCGATAATGCCATCTGTATCCATCGGCTAGGCCCTGCTGCATGCCCCCGACACGACGGGCTACGCGCGTGCGCTGCGGACCGCGGCGAGGTGCATCGCCGACACAGACAAGTACTTCGCCAAGGTCCTGAGGAACGCGATGCACAAGTCGGGGACCGACGAGGAGAGCCTGCTCCGGGTGGTGGTGATGCGCGCGGAGAAGGACCTCAGGGGCATCAAAGACGAGTTCCACAAGAGGGCGTCGGTTGCCCTGGAGCAAGCCATCGCCAAGGAAACCTCCGGTGACTTCAAGACCTTCATCACGGCTCTTGTTGGGACTAGCCAATAAACCATATGCATCCAAAAAATAAGATCTCTGCTTTTTACTATCTTCCGTATTGCAAGACTTAAAGTATCTCAATTAATGAATAATGTCTAGGTAACTAGATATAATAGCTCGTGTGTTGCTGCGGATATTGGTTGTAATAAATTTTAATAATATATCTGTTCAGTTTGTCCAATTCACATCTAAATGTTTTTTAAGCATGTCAAATCTAAGCTCCCAAAAATATATAATGCAGCAACCAGAAACAAAAAAAAAACTAGGACAAAAAAAATAGACAACAAGCAGAGTGGACATCAGTTTAGATATGACATAACTATGTCATATCTAGATGTGTACTAGACAAACCCATATTTGTTTGTATGGAACAAGAATATTTGGATTAACAATATGGAAAATAAAACTAGTAATACATATGATAATTGAATTTCGTTATCATCGTATATCTGTATTTTCAAAAATATAATTGTATAGTTGAAACAACTGAGATTTTTTTCAATAAAATTTTGTCACTCATAAGGTGACACCAACCACACCAGGGTAGCATCCTTCTCGCTCATATTTTTTCGATAAAGAGCGTTCTTATTGACTCATATCATAGCATCGAGGAATACAATCATAATGAATGCATACCCGACCAATGCATGCCTAGAATACACACAGCCAACACAAACACAAGATCACACCGGCAAGGAGCAATGCCCATGAATGAAAAAAAAATACCGAAGCAATGAAAACAGTGATAGCGGTGACCATCGGCACCAACCATATCATGACAACACAAGAACTACAAAACAAATGTTCTCCAAAAGCGTCACCTCTAGAAAGGGAACGGCACGGGCCATCGCTGGATCCAACTATCGAAGGTCAAATCATGGGTTTTCACCCTGAAGATCAAGCCAGAGCAAACTCCCAGAAATGCCTTCGCCAAGGTAATGACGCATAGAATGCCAGCATTGCCAGGTATAACACACTTGAGTCACACATAAACTTTTTCACCCCAAAACTTGAGACCGGGTACTCAGAGAAGCGCCACCCAATCAAAGTCATGTGTTGTCTCCTCCACTTGCCACAATCCCCCCGCAGTTGCACATGTGCAAGAGGTGCTCGCAACTTCACGACGAAGTTTTTGACAGAGAGGATGGACACCACCAAAATCCCGAGTTCGGGACACTCCGAAGGTGTTGCACCATCCAAACAAGTGGCATTCTACTTGAAAGATTGCAATAGCATACGAACGCAGGAAAAAATGATATAGTATATGATGTCCCCAAGACTGTGCTCAATATTATAGTTATGGGGTGCTGGAGCATACATATGCAAAGGAACAATATGATGTTCGAAAATATTATCCCTGGGATAAATTCCTGGAAAGTTATATTAAAGTAGGTTCTCAAGATTGTGAATCATCAAATTAAGAATAAGAATCTAACCTAACTTTTGGATTGGATAGATTTGAAGCTCTCATTGTAGTGGCATTGTTTTGTCAGTCCAAGCAAGTAGCATAATGTTACCAAGACAAGGAATGTAGTGGTGTCGAAGTCTTATTCCGCTTGCATCCACCGGCGGCACCATGAGCAAAGCTTATTGCCGCCTTTGGGCCACCTCCTCAGCAGAGTAAACTTGTTGAAAGTCGGGAGCTTGTTGAAGAAACAACCAGGAAGTTGTCAATGTAGACCAAAAGACGCCGACGACCGTGATCTGCTGGCCGCCTCGGAGAGAGCCTATAGAACACCCCGTGTCTAATTAGATGAAGTCGAGGAACACAAATGTCACACGCTCCCTGATGAGGCCGATGTTGGAAATATGCCCTAGAGGCAATAATATTTGTCTTATTATGTATCCATATTCATAATGAAAGAGTTTATATTCTATGTTATAACTGCTATGATCCTGAATATGCGATTCACTGGAAAACTCATATGCACATGTGGGATGCTAAACGGTTAAATAAAAGGTTCCTAGTCTTGTCTCTAGGACTAGCTCAAGCGTTGTTGGTGATCACGTTTTCTGGATCTTAAGATATCGTTAAGTGTAACGATAGTCCTAAAACAACATTAAGATTATGAAGTTGGAAGAATGATCATATTGAATTGACAAACTTGTTTGTTGTGAATTGGATTAATATCGTCTATATTCAATTCTAATAACACAAAGTGTTAATATGTTATCTTGCTCCTTAGACCATGAGAGTATCGTGGTCACTTCTTACCGTACGATGGGCTTTGGGGTTGCTCAAACGTCACCTGTAACACGGTGATCACAACGACAACCACTACAAAAAAAAGACACATCCGTGACATTTTGGGCCGAACGAAAAAAAAATATGTCATACATTTGACACTTCTATGACGATAATTGTGACAAAACCCGGTATCATCATAGATGTGGTGGGCTCCTACTTCTATGACAAAAAATCATGACAGAAAATGGGCTTTTCGTCCTCGGCGGGCGGAGACGCATCGCATGACATTCTTTGGGCCGTCCATGACGGAAAAACCATGGTAGAAGCGAGGGCGAGAAAAATTTCGGGAGTTCCGGTTACGATGGGAGGTCAGGCCGGCGATGCGCGCTTTCTCACTGACACGACGCTGCGTGTGCGGGCGTTGGCTCTAATCAACCCGAAGCGAGGCGTTGGGCTCAATCGAACCCGGCGATTGCACTGCGAACTGGCGTTATCGAACTGCAATCGATCGATGGTCGTTAATCAACCCGATCGAGTGATTCTTCGCTCTGCCGCTTCGCTGACCGATTGATGCTGCCTCTGGGATGAAGCAGGTGGCGTTGCGGGGTTTGGATGAATAAAGGAGCGGTGGCGTTGCCTCTGGATGAACAGACACCCCATGGTGTGGAGGGCTGGATGAACGATGAGACGGTGGAGGGGTGCCCATGGAGGGTTGGTTGAACAGACCCGTGGTGTGGAGGGCTGGATGAATAGTAGACGATGGAGGGTGCCCGTGGAGGGGTGGTTGAACAGGACCCCATGGTGTGGAGGGCTGGATGAGCGATGGGCAGGTGGAGGGGTGCCCGTGGAGGGGTGGTTGAGCGATGGCCGGTGGAGTAGCGCCAGTGGAGGCTAGATGAGCGAGGAGCCCGTGGAGGCCGGAGGAGGTCGTGACGGTAGCCCGTGGAAGCTGGAGGAGGTCGACGGGGAGATGAACAGTATCCGTGGAGTCCCATTTTGCGGTCGCCATACCTCCTCCCGATGAACAGGACCCCGTTTGACCGTAGCGCTCCAACACAAGTCCGTTTGGCCCATTTTGCGGTACGCCACACCCCTCTCGATCAACAGGACCCCCGTTTCGAACGTAGGAGGTCGGTTTCCTCCGTTTTGCGGTACGCCAGACCCCTCCCGATCAACAGGACCCCCGTTTCGACCGTAGGAGGTCCGTTTCCTCCGTTGCGCGGTACGCCAGACCCCTCCCGATCAACATGACCCCATTCCGAATGTAGGAGGTCCGTTTCCTCCGTTGTGCGGTACGCCAGGCCTCGTTTCCATCGCCTGTTCCGTCCAAGCCCTCCCGATGAACACGACCACGCATTCCGTTCCGACCCACCGGTTGACTCCCACGCGTTCCGTTGCCTCCCGATGAACACGACGCATTCCGTTGCCTCCCCATGAACACGGCGCATTCCGTTGCCTCCCCATGAACACGACGCATTCCGCGTTGCCTCCCGTGAACCACGAGCCCTCACCGTCACGTATGCGCGAGTAGGCGTTGAGACCCGCCCGTATGTACACATACGTGGCCGTATTTTCTTTCTTGCACCGGCCGATGTACGACGCGTGTACATGCTACATGCGCCGCCTCTACTACGACACGTCGCGCCGCCTACATCCACCGGTATATATATGTACGTATCGTTCTCGACCAGAATGACAACGCTTCGTGCGCTTGACCAGGTGGGTCCCGTATCGAGCACTTCCTTGCCTGCGAAGATGTAGCTGGTGGATCCCAACAGTCAGGGGGGCGAATCGTTTTTTTTTCGAGACGCACTTCCTTGCGTGCGAAGATGTAGCTGGTGGGTCCTAGCAGTCAGGGGGGCGAATCGTTTTGTGTTTGTTTTGCCCGGACGCACTTCCTTGCGTGCGAAGGTGTAGCTGCTGGGTTCCACCAGTCAGGGGGGCGAATCGTTTTTGTTTGCCCGGACGAACTTCCTTGCGTGCAAAGGTGTAGCTGGTGGGTCCCAACGATCGAGGCGAATCGTTTTTTGGACGCACTTCCTTGCGTCTGAAGATGTAGCTTGGGGGTCCCAGCAAGCCGAATCGTTTTTTTTCTGGACGCACTTCTGCGTGCGAAGATGTAGTCAGTGGGTCCAAGCGGTCGGGCGAATCATATTTTTCGCGAATACGTAATAAGGAGGCACTTCCCTTGCGGCTGCCGTGGACCCAGCGTCGACCACTCCATGTCTGATCCACGTCCGATGGAAGTCGTTCCTGGACCACGTTGACCACGCCGCGCCGAGAGCACCACGGCGGTGGATGACGGCGAGGCCTAGGGAGGGGACGACCGGAGCCGGGGAAGACGCGGCAGTGGATGCATGATAATCCCCAAGTGCAGGGAATCATCGTAGCAATTCCCAAAGGTGGAAGTGATTAGTATGGAGTGTCGAACCCACAAGGAGCTAAAGGTAAGATCAATATTCTCTCAAGCCCTATACGCCCAGCATCGACTCTCACGTGCACCGACGTTTGCTTCCAACTAGAAACAAGAAATAAAACTGTGTTGTGCGTATGAAGAGGATAACTTTGTATGATACCGGAGAGCTAAAACATAAAAGTAGGTGTTGTTATCATAAAGTAAGAATATATTACTAAATAATATAAATAGCGACTATGGAATAATGATGGATCGGTGTGCGGAATTGTCCTAGGCAATTGTTAACAAGACCGATAGTCGTCATTGCAATTTCATATGAGGGAGAGGCATAAGCTAACATACTTTCTCTACTTGGATCATATGCACTTATGATTGGAACTCTAGCAAGCGTCCGCAACTACTAACGATCATTAAGGTAAAACCCAACCATATCATTAAAGCATCAAGTCCTCTTTATTCCCATACGCAACAACCCCCTTTCTCGGGTTTGTGTTTCAGTCACTCACCAACCCACTATAATCAAATCATGAACGTATTGCAACACCCTACAGCGGGAATCCCTCACGCTTGCGTGACACGGAGGGCACCATAGGACAGCACCAAGATAAAACATACAACTCATACCAATCTAGACCATCAATCAACCCAAGGACAAAAGATATCTACTCAAAACATCATAGGATTGCAACACATCATTGAATCATAATATGCACCATAAAGCACCATGTTCAAGTAGGGATTACAGCGGGGTGCGGGAGAGTGGACTGCGTAAAAGAGATGAGGATGGCGATGTTGATGAAGACGATCACCGCGGCGATGATTCCCCTCCCGGTGGCACTCCGGTGCCACCAAGAGAGAGGAGGAGAGGTTCTCCCCCTTGTGCTTCCTCCTCCATGGCTTTCCCCCTCTGGTCCTTGGCCTTCATGGCGATGATGGCCCCTCTGAGATCCTCCTCCATGGCCTCCGGTGATGATGGCCCCCTCCGGCAGGGTGCCAGAGAGGGCCTGGATTGATTTCTCTTGGCTATAGAGGCTTGCGGCGGCGGAACATCCGATCTAGGTTAATTCCCGAAGGTTTCTGTATTTATAGGAATTTTTGGCGTTGGTTTCACGTCAGGGGGTCTCCGGGCTGTCCACGAGATAGGGGGGCGCGCCCCCCACTCTTGTGGGCAGCCCGGGACTCTTCTGGCCCAACTCCGATGCTCTGTGGTCTTCTTTTGGTCCATAAAAAATCCTCAAAAATTGGCACGTCAATTGGACTCCCTTTGGTATCCCTTTTCTGTAAAACACAAAAAGAAGGAGAAAACAGGTTAATAGGTTAGTCCCAAAAATCATATAAAATGACATATAAATGCATATAAAACATCATAAATGGATAATATAGTAGCATGAATACTTCATAAATTATAGATACGTTGGAGACATATCAGCATCCCCAAGCTTAATTCCTGCTCGTCCTCGAGTAGGTAAATTATAAAAGAAATAATTTATGAAGTGTGAATGCTAGCAGGTGCACAAGTTTGATCAATGATAATTTCAATCACCTTTTCTAGCATCAATATGTGTCATAATAGTAGCTTATCTCATAAAACTTTTCATGATCAAGTAACAATCTATTCACAAGTCAAGTATGGTTCAAAAACTTCATTGAGAACTAACAAACTATAATCTCAGTCATTGAAGCAATTGCAATTTATCATAACATCAGAAAGAGTCAAGAATAGAGCTTTTCAGCAAGTCCACATAATCAACTATAATAAAGTCTTCAACAATAGATAACACTCACGCAATACTAGTGGGAATGGAGTTTCAGTAGGACATCGAGAAAGATAGGGGCTTATTGTGTTGCTTCAACGTATTCACCTTTAGGTGATGTCAACAATAATAGCCCATGCTAACTTACATCCAATTGGATATATATATCATGATCTTTCAAACACGAGGAGCTTGCCAAAGGATATAATGAAAATGTAAAGGTGAGGATCACCTTGACTCAAGCATAAAGTAAAAACATAAAAAGTAGAAGATAGGCCCTTCAGAGGGAAGCAGAGGTTGTCATGCGCGTTTAGGGTTGATGCACAAAAACTTAATGCAAAAGAACGTCACTTTATATTGCCCCTTGTATGTGGACCTTTATTATGCAGTCCGTCGCTTTTATTACTTCCACAACAAGATCGTACAAAGCTTATTTTCTCTGCACTAATAACTCATACATATTTAGAGAGCAATTTTTATTGCTTGCACCGATGACAACTTACTTGAAGGATCTTACTCAATCCATAGGTAGGTATGGTGGACTCTCATGGCAAAACTTGGTTTACGGGTATTTGGAAGCACAAGTAGTATCTCTACTTAGTGCAAGGAATTTGGCTAGCATGAGGGAGAAAGGCAAGCTCAACATGTTTGGAAGGTCAATGACAATATACTTTAACTGAGATGTCGGAAAACATAAACCATTACGTTGTCTTCCTTGTCCAACGTCAACTCTTTTAGCATGTCATACTTAATGAGTGCTTCACAATCATAAAAGATGTCCAAGATAATATATTTGTATGTGAACCTCTCTTTCCTTATTACTTCCTATTAATTGCAACGATGACCAAAACTACGTTTGCCAACTCTCAACAACTTTTATGCCTCATACTTTCTATGTGTGAAGTCATCACTAACCATGTTATAAGCATATGAAACATATAAAAATTCAGATTTATGACATTCAATTCATTCCCCCATTTACTTATAGGATATACATGAAGCACATGAGTAAATGACAAACTACTCCAAAAGATATGAGTGGAGGACACTGAGTAGTCAAATAATTAACTAGCCATGGGAGGGTTCCCTTTTTTATTCAATAATTCAGATCCAATGATTTTATTCAAACATCAAGTAAAATTGAAAATACGCTCCAAGCAAAACACATATCATGTGACGAATAAAAATATAGCTCCGAGTAAGGTATACCGATAGTTTTGAAGACGAAAGAGGGGATGCCTTCCGGGGCATCCCCAAGCTTAGGCGCTTGAGTCTTCCTTGAATATTACCTTGGGGTGCCTTGGGCATCCCCAAGCTTAGGGTCTTCCCACTCCTTACTCTCCTTCTATCAATATCTCACCCAAAACTTGAAAACTTCAACCACACAAAACTTAATGGAACTTCGTGAGACAGGTTAGTATGATAAAGAGTAAACCATTCACTTTGGTACTGTAAAAGACAAGGTTCATAATTGTTTTCACATAATTCCTACTGTAACATATCATTTCTACAATTTATATTGAGAAATATAAGCCATAGAAACTAGAAAACAAGCAAACTACGCAATGAAAACAGAATCTGTCAGAAACAGAACAGTCTGTAATGATCTGGACAATAAGCATACTTCTGCTACTCCAAAAATTATGAAATAAATTTGTGGACGTGAGGAATTTGTCTATTAATCTTCTGCAAAAAGAATCAACTCAAAATCACTCTTCTATAAAAAATTACAGCTAATCTCGTGAGCGCAAAGTTTCTGTTTTTTTACAACAAGATCACATTAACTTTCAGCCAAGTCTTCCCAAAGGTCTTACTTGGCACTTTATTGAAAAAAAAGCTATAAAACATGATTACTACAGTATCTTAATCATGTATACACACAAAAACAGTAAGAATAAATATTGGGTTGTCTCCCAAGAAGCGCTTTTCTTTAATGCCTTTTAGCTAGGCATGATGATTTCAATGATGCTCGCATAAAAGAAAAGAGTTGAAACACAAAGAGAGCATCATGAAGAATATGACTAACACATTTAAATCTAACTCACTTCCTATGCCTAGGGATTTTGTGAGCGCACAATTTATAGGAACAAAAGTCAACTAGCATAGGAAGGGAGAACAAGTATAACTTCAAAACTTTAAGCACATAGAGAGGAAACTTGATATTATTGCAACTCCTACAAGCACATATTCCTCCCTCATAATAATTTTCAGTAGCATCATGGATAGCAACTTTGTTCTCATACTCAATTGGAACCTCTTCCGAAATAGTGGAATACTAACTAAAGTTGACACTCTTCCAAATCCACTTTCATAAATATCGTACGAAGGTTCAACACACTCCAAGATAGTGGGATCACTAATACCTAAAGTTGACACTCTTCCAAACCCACTTTAAATTATAGTATTATTCATACTCCAAAAGATATAAGTGAAGTTCCTGGAGCATTTTACAATTAATATAGACTAGCCAATATCCAAGCTCAAAAAATATATAAGTGAAGCACAAAGAGCAATTCTATAAGATCATACTTAAAAGATATAAGTGAAGCACATGAAGTATTCTATAAATCAATGAAGATCTATCTCATACTAGCATGATTCTTAAAGAAAAGTAAAAAACACAAAGGACACAAATCATGTGAACAAAACAAAAACCGAGGTATACCGATATTTGTTGAAGAAGAAAGATGGGATGCCAACTGGGGCATCCCCAAGCTTAGATGTTTGAGTATCCTTTGAAATATTTACTTGGGGTGCCTTGGGCATCCCCACGCTTGAACTCTTGTCTCTCTTTATTCTTCTCACATCGGTAACTCCTCGTTCTTCAAACACTTCATTCACAAAAACTTCAACAAAAACTTGTGAGATCCGTTAGTGTAATAAAGCAAACTACCACTTTACGGTACTGTAATTAACTCATTCTTTGTTTATATTGGTGTTAAACCTACTCTATTCCAACTTCTCTATGGTTCATACCCTACATACTAGCCATAGATGCATCAAAATAAGCAAACAACACACGAAAAACAGAATCTGTCAAGAACAGGACAGTCTGTAGTAATTTGGAAGTTTAGTATACTTCTGTAACCCCAAAAATTATCAAATAAATTTGACGATTTGAACAATTTGTACAGAAGTAATGTGCAAAAAGTTTCAGACCCATTTGGCTTTCCAGTAAAAAATGTAAATTCATGCACTACAGCCAAAGTTTCTGTTTTTGTTCTGCACATAGTAAGCAAGCAATCTTATCATACTAAAACCAAGGCTTGGCACATTATTTTTATAATACAATGGATATATACAAGGGGATAATTACTTACAGAGAAACTTCCATGAAAAATTCTACATTGTTTCCGTGAGCATGAACACAAGTGCTCAAGGTCGACCCTCACTTCTTCAATGCATAACTTTCCAATCACTTCTCTTTTTGAAAAACTTTTTTAGGCATGAGAGGCAAGTAAATATTTTTTTGGTATTTTCATTCTTTTTATATTTTTTTGTATGTTTCACCCACAAATAAACAGAAATAAAAAGGAAAAACAAAATCAACTTAGTGAAGAAAGCAAACAAGCACACATGAGAATATCAACCCCACGCTATTGCTCCAAGAACAGCGGCTTGGAAAAGAGCTTGATAATCCCCAAGTGCAGGGAATCATCGTATCAATTCCCAAAGGTGGAAGTGATAAGTATGGAGTGTCGAACCCACAAGGAGCTAAAGGTAAGATCAATATTCTCTGTAGCCCATTCCGCAATCGATATCACTTAATTTCACGTGCAATCTAACGCTTGCTTCCAACTAGAAACAAGAAATAAAACTATGTTGTGGGTATGAAGAGGATAACTTTGTATGATATTGGAGAGCTAAAACATAAAAGTAGGTGTTGTTATCATAAAGTTAGAATATATTACTAAATAATATAAATAGCGAGTGTGGAATAATGATGGATCGGTGTGCGGAATTGTCCTAGGCAATTGTTAACAAGACCGATAGTCGTCATTGCAATTTCATATGAGGGAGAGGCATAAGCTAACATACTTTCTCTACTTGGATCATATGCACTTATGATTGGAACTCTAGCAAGCGTCATAACTACTCAAGATCATTAAGGTAAAACCCAGCCATAGCATTAAAGCATCAAGTCCTCTTTATTCCCATACGCAACAACCCCCTTTCTCGGGTTTGTGTTTCAGTCACTCACCAACTCATCATGAACGTATTGCAACACCCTACCGCGGGAATCCCTCACGCTTGCGCGACACGGAGGGCACCATAGGACAGCACCAAGACAAAACATACAACTTGTACCAATCACTAGTAGAAAAAGGGCCTATTGTCCCGGTTGGTAAGGGCCTTTAGTCCCGGTTGGTGAACCGGGACTAAAGGGTCGGTACTAATACCTCCCCCCTTTAGTCCCGGTTCAATCCAGAACCGGGACTAAAGGCCGCGGCCACGTGGAGCTCCACCTTTAGTCCCGGTTGGTAACACCAACCGGGACTAATGGAAATTTTATGATTTTTTTTTGAAATTTTTTTTTGAAATTTTTTTGAATAATTTTTTATTTTCAAATTTCTGAATTATTTTAACCCCTAATCTCTAATCAGCACCCCTCATCACTGCTCAATTTATCCTCTTCTCTAATCACCCTCACCATTCCAAATCACCTAACTTCCCGAACGATCACCCATCCTCCCACTCCCCCAGCCTGAGCACGCTTAACTTCCGGGTTCTATTCTCCCTCGTTTCCAAGTACGCACTTGTTGTTTTCACGACAATAGTAAGATGTCAATTCTATTAACCCACAGGAATTGTGCTAGAGCATGAATTCACACATTTCACTGATTGAGTTTCAAACTATTGTTTTCAAAAACAATAATTATTTAGAAAACAATAGTTATTTTTAATAATTAGTTTGACCATGGTTTGACCATAGTTTGACCATAGTTTGACCAATACTTGACCATAGTTTGACCAGATTTGACCAAAATTCAAAATAACTGAACAAATTATTTAGTAACACTAATATTCTAGAATAATTAGTTTGACCATGGTTTGACCATGTTTTGACCATAGTTTGACCATTGTTTGACAATAGTTTGACCCGCAGTTTGACCAGATTTGACCAAAATTCAAAATAACTGAATAAATTATTTAGTAACACTAATATTCTAGAACAATCAGTTTGACCATGGTTTGACCATTGTTTGACCACAGTTTGAAAAAAATTCAATTTTTTCCACTCTAGATATTAAAAGCCCCGTTACTTTTTTTCTGTTAGGTTTTTGAGGATTTTGAAAATGTTTAACGGGGTTCTCCCGTTAAATTTGGATGTAACTTTTCGAGTAGATGATTTTCATATAAAAACTTTTTCATCCGAGTTAGTATGCAAAAGTTATGCCCATATTTACAAATTCGGAGAGATTTTGCAAATAAAGTTGAAATTCACATTTGCAAATTTTCCCAACAACTAGACCACATATCACATGGGAAACTTATTTTCTTTTAGTTTTTTGACATTTCCATCATTTTCTTTTTATTTTTTTAAAATTGAAAAGGCGATCCACGAGGGTAGAGTTTGAAAATGGGACCTTTAGTACCGGTTCGTGGCACCAACCCGGACTAAAGGTCTCAACCATTAGTCCCGATTCGTGCCTCAAACCGGGACTAAAGGTCTAATCTTTAGTCCCGGATTGAGACATGAACCGGGACTAATGGGCATCGCACCCTTTAGTCCCGGTTTGAGGCACAAAGCGGGACTAAAGGGCATAAGTGAACCGGGACTAATGCCTTAGCCGCACGAACCGGGATAAATGCTCACATTAGTCCCGGTTCGTGATTGAACCGGGACTAATGTGAAATTTGGCCCGGAACCATAGCCCTGTTTTCTACTAGTGAATCTAGACCATCAATCAACCCAAGGACAAAAGATATCTACTCAAAACATCATAGGATGGCAACACATCATTGAATCATAATATGCGGCATAAAGCACCATGTTCAAGTAGGGATTACAATGAGGTCTTTGGAGAGTGGACCGCGTAAAAGAGATGAGGATGGCGATGTTGATGAAAGGCGATCACCATGGGCGATGATTCCCCCCCGATGACACTCCGGCACCACCAGAAGAGAGGAGGAGAGGTTCTCCCCCTTGTGCTTCCTCCTCCATGGCTTTCCCCCTCTGGTCCTTGGCCTTCATGGCGATGATGGCCCCTCCGAGATCCTCCTCCATGGCCTCCGGTGATGATGGCCCCCTCCGGCAGGGTGCCAGAGAGGGTCTAGATTGAGTTCTTGTGGCTACAGAGGCTTGCAGCGGCGGAACTTCCGATCTATGTTAATTCCCAAAGGTTTCTGTATTTATAGGAATTTTTGGCGTTGGTTTCACGTCAGGGGGGTCTCCGGGCTGTCCACGAGATAGGGGGTGCGCCCCCCACTCTTGTGGGCAGCCCGGGACTCTTCTGGCCCAACTCCGATGCTCCTTGGTCTTCTTTTGGTCCATAAAAATCCTCAAAAATTGGCACGTCAATTGGACTCGTTTGGTATCCCTTTTACGTAAAACACAAAAACAAGGAGAAAAGCAAGCTGACCTTTGGGCTCTAGGTTAATATGTTAGTCCCAAAAATCATATAAAATGACATATAAATGCATATAAAACATCATAGATGGATAATATAGTAGCATGAATACTTCATAAATTATAGATACGTTGAAGACGTATCAATGCACACGCGGAGAGGAGTACGAGGGTTTCTTGGTTACATTCTTGTGCGTCGCCTTGAGAATAACAGGGGTGTGGGTGAGTGGAGGGATGGCCCGCCAGTGATGGGAGTAGTAGGCGGTGAGGCCTCCGTGGCAACCTGGACCCGCCACGGGAGGCGAGAACCTGTGACACGACCGGCGCTGCTTTGAATGGTGGAGCAAGAAGACCAGAGGTTGAAGAAGCACAACGACCGTTGGATGGACATCATACAGTCACTGCAGCTAGAATCGTTTATATTGACTAAGTTGACAAAGCCCTTGGTATGTCAACGTAGTAGGCCCACGTGTCAGCTTCGAAATGGTGCGCCCGGATGTCGGGGAGGAATCATTTTTGGGAGGTGAAGCTAGAATATCCGAGATTGAGGAAGAAGACGGCACGTTGGATGGACATCCAACGACCACTGCTAGAACCGTGTGTTGACTATAAGTTGACAAAGCCTTGCATACGGGTCAACTCTGTTTTTTAGGGGACACGTCAACTTAGTAAGGCCAGAAGTGTGTGGCAGAGAACTTATAGCCCATTTGATATTTGTAAGAATGGGTAGCCCATTTGAGATTTGTAAGAATGTGTAGCCCATTTTTGAATTCTAATGGAATTTACTACAGCCCATTTACAGTTTGTTAAAAGTACAGCCCATTTCAACCAACCGTTCAAAACATAATTCAGTAAAATTTCCCACATTTTGATGGGATCAGAATATTTTTATATAAATTTACAGTCAGATTAAATACAATTTCAATATAAATTTATATTACGTAAAAATCCAACGAAACATTGCGCTCGCAATAATTAATGAAATTAAAATTTTCAATATCCAAAAATAATATTTATAAAGTAATTACGTGTTTGGTGCATTTTTTTATAGTTACTTCCCAGTTTTTATAACTACATCCCATTTATTATTTCTTAAAGCTCATTTTCTTGTTAAGCCTAATGCATCCCTCTTAGGAAATATTTGCAGCCCAGCGGGGCGGAGAATAACAACTTGACCTTGCCTGGGTATTCCTAAAAAAAGTATAGCTGGGTTAGCCATTTTCAGCTTGAAAAAAATTAATATCTGGGTTGGATAAGCGGCACAGGCTAGACGGCAGACCCTGACCAGCGATTAATACTGCAGCGATGTTTTTCGTTGTTGTTCAGAGGAGAAAAATTAATATCTGGGCTAAACATCGAAAAACTCTGTAGTGCTCACACCTCAAAAACACAAATACTGCTCGAGCTGCTTGGTCCCAATTGTCGGCCGCTTCTTGTGGAATTCTCTCGTTTATTGACTACTCCCTCCTTTCCGGTTTATAGTGCTCAATTCAAAAATTCCACCAATCATGGTAGATGGCGAGTGGTGGAATACTTTTTGTAGTTTTGCAAAAGCACCTAATTAATGCTCTTGTTATCCTCAAAAAATTATGTTTATCAATGCATTAATTGCAATGCATGCATGCATAAAGTACATGCATTGGTCAATTTTCTCTTAATACTTGCATGCAATGATTTAATGCACCTTGGAATCTGAACATGTGATGGAAAACAACCAAATTCAGCCTTATAAAATGGAAAAACTAAAATTTTGAGATAAGCCCTATAAACCGGAAAGGAGGGAGTACATAGGTTGACAATGGTGTGGGACCGTGATGTCAGGAAACCAGGAGGAAGCAAAATAAATTATAGTTATATATATATATATAATAAGGAGGCACTTGCGTACGTGAGGCTATGGCCTGGTGGGTCCCCATTGTCATCCTCTCAAGTAAAGTCATCTCTCGCTCACGCTTCACCAATAGCGCTCAGTGGCCGCCCACTTCCCGGTGCGGCGATTGCTCCGCCTTCAAACGGTTACAAGTGTCGTTCATCCGCTCCATCTGCCGCCCACATTAATGATACACGGTTCGAGGCGGCTACTCCGGCGCCACGTCCGTCCTCCGCCGCCCACCATTGCTATATAAAGCTGCTGCGCCGCCATAGCTGCAGTCATCCGCATCCGTTCCCTTTCTCCTGTCCACACCACTACTGCCCACCATGGCTTCCTCGCGCTCCAGCGCTCTTCGGGACGGGCGGACGACGGACCACAAGGAGATGGCAGCCATTGCTGCCAACCGGCTGGCCGGCAGGCAGCCAGAGGACGACGACGTCCCAATGGAGAACATGGTAGTCGACGATCCGGCGCCAACCCCCTCCTCCGCGCCATCCTTGCCGGTGCATTGCACCATGACCATCGGCGAGGCCCGTGCCCAATATATGGACACGGTGAGGCGATGCGTGAGGAAGCGATTCCGGGAGGCGCAGGCCGACGCCGCTTACAACCACCATCTCCTCCGGGGAGCACTGCGGCGGAGGAGCGGATCGCCAGCCAGGCCAGCGGGCAGGCGAGGCGCTGCTCGACTCGTACTGGCTCCGCCCGCAAGGGCCGCCTCAATCTTTGCGGTACCGCATGCGGGTGGCGGAGGCTGCAGCCGCCTACAAAGAGGCTAGCAAAGAGGGAGATGAAGCGGGTGAGGCGCTGTTTGGCGAGACCGAGGACGAGGCATAGGACAATGCCGGATCCGACGAGTCCCCGCTCCTCTGGCGTCGACGAGGCCCCGCGGCGCCAACAACGAGGCAGAGGACACCGCCGGCTCCGCCGAGGCCCCGCCCCGCCAACAGCGAGGCAGAGGACATCGCCGGCTCAGCCAGGCCCCACCTGCCAAGCAACGTGGGGAGGATTTCCACCGCTCGGCCGAGGCACCGCCCACCAGAACGGAGACGAAGGGACATCGCCCGGCTCCGCCGAGGCCCCGCCCGCTGCCAACAAGGCGCGCACACCGCAAACGAGGAAGAGTAGAACCACGGTGGGTCGCCGCCGCCGGGTCCAAGTAAGGCCACCGCTACTACCCTCCGGTTGAAGCCAAGCTAAGCGGGTTGACCATTGACGGCGGTTAGCTTCTTGGCAGCGACGTGGAGTCGGAGAGCTGCCGAGAAGAACGCTGCTTCTACTTAATCGCTGATGCGATTGGTGATCGACACGTGGGCCCAACAAGCCACATGTCGATTCATGCGAATCGCACTTGCAGCTAAGTCACCGAAAACTTTCGCTTGGCTCAGCGGGACACAGGTGGGTAGCTTCGGTTAATTAATTATACCTCCAGCGCACCCCTTTTTAGTTGAAGAATGTATGAAATGTAATGTAATCCGGCATGTTTATATGAAACCGACCGTGTATGAATAAATTTATTTCGATTAGTTTGAATTCCTGTATCACTGGCATTGGATGAGCATGTAAAACAATACGTACTAGCATTATTCCCAGGGTGATCATCTCGTTTGCAGCAGTTTCACATGTACTCCCTCCGGTCCTTTCTAGTGTGCATACAAGTTTTGTCTGCAGTCAAAGTATCTCTACTTTGACCAATCTTATACAAAAAAGTATGCACTTTCGCAATGTGCGAA
This sequence comes from Aegilops bicornis, assembly GCA_021605145.1. Lineage (NCBI taxonomy): Eukaryota > Viridiplantae > Streptophyta > Magnoliopsida > Poales > Poaceae > Aegilops > Aegilops bicornis. The sequence goes on from CM038671.1 coordinate 464,698,154, forward strand.
GTAAAAAGGAACAGAAGGAGTACAAAGAGTTTGAGCAGCTTTTTAGCGTATCTGTACATTGCAATCAAACACACAGGGCTGGCAATTCATAGAGAACATTCAAAACAATCGATGATTATGCATCTCGGCGACTCACATGTCGAGGCAATATTTACTTCACAACTAAAGAATAAAGAAAAAAATGGATCGGCCTGCTTGCAAAGACAAAGGCGTCCCATTCGAAAATATCAAACGCATGTCTTGCTAAAATCAATGAGCAAAATTTGACGGGGTTGTCCCATTCCAAAATATCAAATGCCTAAGATTGTGGAATGGGCGGGGTTTGCCATCAGTTAGGACATTGACATGGCACCTCGGGCTAAATAAACCAAATTGTTCTTTTTGTGCAGTTCCACCAAAATCAACCAAATTCGCCGTAGCTTGTATGATTTGGCCCTTATATGTTGCACACCTTGAACTTATCGGCACCTCCTTTCTTGTGGTGAAATGAATGATTCGATGTATTCATGAACATTTTGTGCAGTTCCGTTGAAATCAAGCCGAGCACCCTGTTTGCACAAATACAAAAAGTGATTAGTATAAAGCAAAGCTGTACTATGAATTGACAGTTTCAACGAGCACCTACATGGTCCATGTAAAGCACACTTTTAGAAAAATGGAACTCACCAGGAAGAATCCTAGAACAACATTGTACTCAAGCATCACAAAGCAAAAAATGGACATTTATCGATCCTTACGAGCTGAAGTTAGTTTGGTCTTGTGGGGAGTAATGTAACCATCCTTCAAGCTGCTCCTTTTGATGAGAAAACGACATGGCTTCTTCATCCCGCATAATCAGAACTAGTCACTTCATGTACTCCATATTCTTCTTCAGAGGAAGATGATCCTGTTGTGCAAAGACAAGAGGACTACTAAATCCTAGCATCCTGTTTCCTCGAAAAAAGGAAAGGAAATATTTAAAACAGCACAAATGAAGCACTTCTCAAGGACAATACCACTTTTTCATGACAGTATCTAAACAGTAGCACAACACCAATAGAGATGACAAAGCTCAATCATATGGATGAAATCAGTGGGCGAGTACCAACCGAGGCTTATTGTGTAGAGCATACAGATGAAGCACTTCTCCGGAACCATCTGTTGCTATATACGGTGGTGGCCATGCTTACTATATACTCCTCGATCAGTTTAATGTTTCCAACATCTTCTTGTGCAGTTCCACTAAAATATATGGTATGTTCAAAGAAGATCCCTGTTTGCACAAGTAGACATAATTACGTATTACATTAAGAGTGGCATCAAATCAGTAGCAAAACAATTGCTCGTTCCAGCCATAGCAATAAATTAAGATGCAAAACTATATCATTACTTGTGTCATCACAGTTCCGGTCTTCACAGACCGGAATTTATTTTTGTTTTCTTCCACTTGTTCTTCCCCTTCATCACTTGGTTCAATAATGCATAAGCTTCGCCTTCAATGTAAGATTTGGCATGTCAATTAGGAGCACAAGTATAGTACTAAACTTAATTTTCTGATGAAAGTGGCAAAATACAAAGTGACGGTTGTGAAATATCCTTATCTTACCTCAATGGGATATTACGGTGCACATGCAGATTGGAAGTCTTGTCTCCATTTGTGCGATTCACTAAAATCAAGCAACATTATCGTACAAGTAGCACAACATATGAAAGCACACTGCAGAATCATCTGAAAGAAGGCTAGTCCTGACCTCTCATGACGCGGAATTCAAACAACTCACAAGAAGAAGATCTGAACCAAATTTGCCAACACGGATAGGAAGTAAGATCTCCTCTTGTGCAGTTCCACTAAGATCAAGCAATCAAGCAACGTTGTCGGTGTGACATTTTGGTTGAACTGCACAAAACAATTTTAAAAAAAAAGTGTTTTTGTGCGATTGCAACAAAAGGTCACAATGGCAACAGGTGAAAATAGATAACCCTGTTTACACAGAGGTGCAAAGGAAACAATTAGTGGTCAATAACGGTGGATGACCACGAAGCCAACAAAAAGAAGCATCTACCTTATCTAAATGGGAAAAGAAAGCAAGGCGGTAGCATTTTTCAAGCGGTGGCATTGATTAATATTTACATAGAGATTATATTAACAATAAAACTCGTTAAACATGTAATTTGCTTTTTAACTATGGCATTGCATCAATTTTCCAATGACATTATTAGAGGTGTTTTTTACAAGGACATTTTGGTGTAGGGACTAAAAAACTCCGTGTCAGTCCATCGAAATCAAGCAGGAGGGACTTTTAGGGACTAAAAGTGGGCATTTGGGACTAAAGAAAGAAGACCCCGAGGAGTCTTTTTGGGACTTTTTCCAACAGTTGCCCTGCCACGCATCGCACCTTGTCTCTATTAGTTCATTACTAGGGGTAACATTGTCTTTTAGCATGTCATTTAATAACCTCTAGTCCATGTTTAGTCCACAGAACCAAGCGGTAGGGACTAGGGAGTTTTTAACCAAACAGGGCCTTAGATTAACAACAGCTAATGAGTTGCAGGGGATGGTGGGCCTTTTGACACCATGTGCATCTACCGATGTACTATGGTCATGCACAGTCTATTGCAACAAAGAACAAACAACCAAGGAGCATATTTGTGTTTGTCCCAGTTTTGTTATCTTAGACACCTTTCCCTATGTGAGGGCAGCAAATCTAGTCCTGCTCAAACTCTACAGCCTTGTCCCTTCCTTTCCTTTTTGAACTAGTACTTTCGTCCCTTTCTTTCCACTTTGAACCACGTCCTAGATTTATGCGATACAACTTTCCCCACTACTTTCCCCCATTCCTTTCCTCTTTGAACCACGTCCTAGATTCATGCTATACAACTTTTCCCCTTCATTTCCTCTTTGAACCACGTCCTAGATTCATGCTATATACAACTTTTCCCACTACTTTCCCCCACTCCTTTCCTCTTTGAACCACGTCCTAGATTCATGGTATACATGCAGCTAGAGCAATGCATGTGGAGTAAGTAAATTATGCCTTAAGGTTCTTGGGCGTGGTTTGGTGGCTGACGAGACGGCCAGCGAAGAAGAGAAAGAATTCGGAGAGCCCTCCAGCGCCCTTGTTTGGGTGAAAAGTGAACAGCTTGCGCCCGGTAGTAGATTCCCTCCCTTGCAGCGGCGATAGTGTTAACTTCCTTCCCTTCCCAAGGACGGATCCTGCCGGCTCTTTGAGCAGCGGTGAGGGAGAGAGAGGCCAACGATGTCTTGTTTAGATCTCGGAGAGGGCGAAGAGTGTGAAGAGAGTTAAACTTCTAGCGCGAGGCTCCAGCGTGTATATATATCTTGGAGAGAGAGTGTGAAGCGTGCAAACCCTAGAAAACAAGTGCCGAGGCTGCAGCTTATACATGATGAGGTGATTATCTGATCACTCTGAGATCGTATAGCTCGTATCCATCCATTTTGACCGATCAAAAGAATCCTCCCGCACAAATTATGCTCAAGTGTAGTTATCGAACCCGAGACCTCAAGTTTGATGAGCGAACAGGCTAACCAGCTACACAACCCTCCGTTATGTTCAACGAGAGGAAAATAACCTTTATACATTCCTGCATTAGTGTGACAAGCATGCCATGTTTTTTTTATTGTGTGTGTGTAGAATTAGATTTGGGATTTCAATCATAATGCGTGTCATGTGGCTTTGGTGGTAAGACTATCCACGATTAGTGCGGAAATAATGCAGCCTTAGTCACCTTACCTCTCTCCACGTAGTACGTTGGGTCCCACCAATCGAGGGTGAAACAAACAAATTAATAAGAAAAATTAAAAGCGCCGTGATGTATCTTACCTCACACATCTACGCATCTGCTCGGGAACAACATCCAATTGATCCCTCTGTTAAGCTCCGTACTATTTTAAGTGAATCCTTATTATAACATGCACACAAATTTTGAGCACTTGTATCCGACTTAAGTCAGTGTGCCACCGTATCTCGTATACTTACTACTCCCTCCGTCTAGGTGTAATAAGCACTACTAGGAAAAGGCCTACTAATGGCGCACCAGTTTTGCCTACTAACGGCGCATCACTGGTGCGCCATTACTAGCAGGCCATTAGTAATTTTTACTAATGGCGCACCACTGGTGCGCCATTAGTATAGGCCACAATCGCCATTAGTATAGGCCACCGGTGCGCCATTAGTATAGGCCACGGTCGCCATTAGTATTTTTGAATTTTGAAGGCGAAAATAGTAGTGGCGCACTGCCTAACCCCCACCGCAGTCGCCATTGCTATTTTTGAATTTTGAATTTGGATCTGGTCGTGATTTTTTGCCCATTTTTGCTAGTTTTTTTGCTCGTTTTTGGCATGATATTATTTCAAATTTTGTTCCTGTTTTTGGATCTTGTCGTTCTTTTGCCGTGTTCTTTTGCCGGAGAGGAGTTTCACGGGAGGAGGAGGAGGAGGTCACTGGAGAGGCTTCGCCTACATCGCCGGAGAGAAGGAGGAGGTCATGGAGAGGAGTTCACCAAGCATCGAGAGGAGGAAGGAGAAACCATGAGGAATGGGAGGAGGAGGGAGGAGGAGCTCCTTGGAGGAGGGAGGAGAAACCGTGAGGGAGGGAGGGAGGAGAGAGGGAGGAGGAGGTTCCCGAGAGGAGGAGGTCACGAGAGGAGGAGGAGGTCGCCGGAGGAGGAGGAGGTCGCCCGGAGAGGAGAAGGAGGTCACGGGAGAGGAGGAGAAGGAGTGGAGGAGAGGAGAGGAGGAGATGGAGTGGAGGAGAGGAGAGGAGGAGATGGAGTGGAGGAGAGGTGGAGTGGAGGAGGTGCGCCCAACCATATATCTGACATAGTAATGGCGCACCGTGGGCAAAAGTGCCATTACTAACTTTTACTTTTTGACTTATTTTGAATTTTTGAAGGCGGGAAGATACTAATGGCGCACCATGGGCCGGTCGCCACTAGTAACTTTTTTTATTTTTTGACTTATTTTGAATTTTGAAGGCGGGAAGATACTAATGGCGCACCATGGGCGGTCGCCATTAGTAACCTTTTTTTATTTTTGACTTATTTTGAATTTTTGAAGGCGGGAAGATACTAATGGCGCACCATGGGCAGGTGCGCCACTAGTAACTTTTTTATTTTTTGACTTATTTTAAATTTTGAAGGCGGAAGATACTAATGGCGCACCATGGGCGTGCGCCATTAGTGAGATTGAATTTTTTTGAATTTTTTTGCCTCTCCAGATCTTAAAAGCCCCGTATCTTTTTTCTGTTAGGTTTTTGAGGATTTTGAAAATGTTTAACTGGGTTCCCCTGTTAAATTCGGATGTAACTTTTCGAGTAGATGATTTTTTCATATAAAAACTTTTCATCCGAGTTAGTATGCAAAAGTTATGCCCATTTTTACAAATTCTCGAGAGATTTTGCAAATGAAGTCGAAATTCATATTTGCAAATTTTCCCAACAACTAGACCACATATCACATGGGAAACTTATTTTCTTTTATTTTTTGACATTTTCATCATTTTCTTTTATTTTTTTAAAAGCTGAAAAGGCGATCCACGGTGGTGCATTAGGTGGAAGTGGTGGTTGTTACTAATGGCGCACCGTGGCATGGTGCGCCATTACTAGTTCAACTACTAATGGCGCACCACTCACGGTGCGCCATTAGTAGTTTTGACAAAAATTTAAAAAAAATTTACTAATGGCGGACCCGCGATGTGGTGCGCCATTAGTATTTGGACACTAATGGCGTACCAACACACGGTGCGCCATTAGTATATAGTAATGACGCACCACATGTCCGGTGCGCCATTAGTGTCAATTCCATATATAGCCCTTTTCCTAGTAGTGAAGTCACGTTAGAAGGTGCAACGGGACCAAGGTGTGTGCGTGTGCGTGTGTGAGTTTAACATCATGTGTGTGTTAGAGAGAGCGATAGATCGACCTACTCCTACAGAGAGATGGTGTGTAGCGTACGATTTTAGCCGCGAGAGTCGGTGCATCCTCTCGTTTCCGGGCGTGTCCGTGAGGACATATCAGCCTCCCCACGCCTCCTTGGCTCCTCACCAGCCTGGCCCACCCAAAGCCCTCCATCGCCAGCTTCCCGCCTGAACGGTCAGCGGCTCCAAAGAATCGGTGTCGCATTCATGCAGGCAGAGGCGGACGCGACCTCTCCCAACTGGCGCAAGAGTGATGGTTGCTTCGTCCGTCCAACTTCTTTGCTGGGTCTATGTGATTTGATGGCTCATTGGTCTTTATTCTTGAGGTGGTAGGACTGCTGGATGTCCCACGCTTTGGCCGAAAGGAGGTACTACTACTACTAGATTACAATTTTCTCCATTCTTCTGATGGAGGAGTGCAAGAAGCGGTGAAAACACGCAGGCTCGGTGATTACATGGCCCACCTCACACTATCACCGTCTGACGCCTAACTCTTTACATAGTACTCCCTCCATTCCTAAATATTACTAGATGAGTCCCCAGCGTTGCCTTGGAGACAACGTATATCTCTCTGCGCAAAATTATCGATTTCATAGAACTAAAAAAACTCAATAACCGCATGACAAATGTGGTAGCCAAACTAAATAAACTCCCATCATCATTTAGATCATCACACGTAAGGAAAAAAGAACAGCCAACTCCTACTGCATAATGGGATTATAATTTTCTTTTTGACATGTTAATGGGACTTAAAAGCTCACTTACATGCATGCTACTGTGCATGCTTGCATCTGCAGAACATGTTGATGTGATTTAAAACCCACTCACATGCATGCCACGGTATTTCTGCATGCTTGCATGTGGCTTAGTGCGGAGCCTCTCAACGTCTAGATCAGACGGCTATTGTGGACTGATTTAGTTCATCTAACGGCTACATTAATTTTGATGATGTGGCTCAAGGAGAGGATAGAGAATTCCTAGTGGTGGGGGCTAGCTATTACTAGTAGATAAGTCTTTGTAGAGATTCCACTAGGTGAACTACATACGGAACAAAATGAATGAATCTACACTTAAAATGCATATATATACATCCGCATGTGGTTCATGGTGAAATCTCTACAACGACTTATATTTAGGAACGGAGGAAGTACTAGTATAGTACATACTGTAATTTATCAATGAGATAAATTTGTACAATGCTCTGAAGCTTCCAAATTTCGTTACATGTATCTTCGTCCAAGGTTGCCCGTTGCAACATTTCATCAAATACAAAGGAGACTAACATGCATGCTATTGCATCTCAATGATTGACAGGTCATAGCAAATACGTACTCCCTCCGTTCCAAAATAAGTGTCTCAACTTTGTGCAAACTTTACTACAAAGTTGTACTACTACTAAAGTTGACACTTATTTTGGAACAGAGGCGCCTAAAGAAAAAAGCGATCCATGCAAATTCCTAGCCCTTGAACCGTGAACCACGACCAGGCTTCAATTTGTTGGCAACATTCGAGCTTCCTAATAAATGAAGTTTGCAACCTTTTGACCATCGGATCATTTTGTGCAGTTTCACCAAAATCGAGATGAGCATCCCTGTGGCAAAGAAATTGAAGAAGCGTGATTAGAATAAGATTACTCGGACTAGTTGATGAGACATAAACTCATCACAAATACAAGACGTAGAAGCCGATAGAGGTATGTAAAGGGCAAAGAAGTAGAGAAATATCCACAAGGAGTGATGTGGGCAGCTGGAGGCGATGGTGCAAGCCGATTGTAAAGGGAGTTGTACACGAGGGGCGTAGCTCAACCTTGAGGAGGCGGCGGAGGCGGCTTAGCCCCTTACGTCAGCGGCGGTGAGCAAGGGACGAAGGCAACCTCACTAGCTTTGTGAGAGAGAACGGCGGGGACCCCTGATCGGGACGTGCCGACAGTGGGTTTTCGCCGTCGGCGACAGCCATTGCATCTACACTAAGCATCGACCCCTTCCCCAAGCAGACGTGATCCGCCGGGATGTTAGAGATGTGGCCACAGTCATTTTGTGCGAGAGAGAGTGTGAAGAGAGCAACCCAGCAAACAACCGTGTAGGCTGGCCCGTCCTGACTATGTATATAGTGGAGCGGTTTCCTTTTCTCTCCATATGAACCTATCATATTGCGTACGTGCCACTGAAGAAAAAACTTTATTTATAAATGACGCGGCACCTACTACTCGTTCTCCTATAAGCTTGCGCTTGGCATCTCCAAAATATTAACCTTGCGATTGGCTCTTCGCCTCTTGAAAGTCGAGCAATAATGGTAGTCATTATATATCGTTTTGGCTATATGAGACCGAATGAATTGTTGCACGCCCACCACGCGGGCGAGGGTCGAGGGCGAGGGAGAGTGCTACATACGAGCAAAATGAGTGAATCTACACTCTAAAATACGTCTATATACATCGGTGTTTGGAGTATGTACTAGTAGTTCATATTGAAATCTACTAAAGGACATATATATTCCAAACAATATGATATAATCTCTATAACCAAGGTAGTAGGGACGAGGAGTAAGCGAAGGGAGTAGTAAATTTTTCTCCTCATCCTGCATGAGCCACCGCATGCATGGGCGGGGACGGGCGTGAGGCGAGCAAGCTTCACCTCATCCTCTGAGCCACCCGCGCCTTGGTGGGCGGGGACAGCGTGCTAAGCAAGCTTCTCCTCATTCTCGAGTTGACGGGACACATCAAAAGTACTCCAAAGATATAGAGCTTTTGCCTCTAAGGTAGGCCCCACATGGTTTGCCTCTTTTTTAATTTAACATAACGCGTCAAGTCGCAATTTGTTTGTTCACCCGTGGTAGGCGATCCACCCTCCACCAAGTGGACAACCAGATCTGGTGCCAAATTACCACGTGGGCTGCCTTTTTCAGGTATAGAAATGAGCTCCACCGTGTACCCTGCTGGTGTGGTTGGGAAAGAGACGGGGAGTATGTGCGCCGTGCATGCACCTCTTCTCTTTGTGCACGTCCCCCACCCACGTGGGTGTGTGTGTGAGAGATACAAACCACGTTCGTGAGTGTTTTTTGTTTTGGGGTGGGGGTGGGGGTTGATTTACGTGAATTATTTGTGGGAATATGTGTCGATGACATCTCAAACAAAATTTTGCATGCAATGTATGTGAAATGGAGGCCTATCCATATCATACATAGAGGGTCGGGCAATCCATGAGAAGAGAGGGAGGGGTCATAGCTATCGGTAGAGTCAAAGAGAGGATCAAGTGGGTGGGTGCGAGATCGATTAAGAGAGCCATCGAAATTGTGTGTGTGTGCAAGTCAAAGATATAGGGCGTGGCCCTGCAGGAACGTTAGAGGGCACATGTCAAGTTTGTGTGTGGGGAGACATGACTAGAGTGCTCGATGTATCGGTGTGTGTGTGCGGGGAGGGGTAGGGAGGGGTAGGCGGAGGCCTAACTATAGAGGTAGAACGACTTCGTATATGTGTTGAGAAGGAGAGACCCAGCTATGTCTTGAGGGAGATCGGTCGACATCCATACATAAGCGAAGGACGGGGAAATATGATGGGACAGAGAGAGAGAGGAGAGAGAGAGGAGGGAGAGGGTAGAGTGTTGGATGGGTGATGGAGTTGCTTCTCGGAGATGGTGGGAGAGGCCTACTAGACAAGCCGAGGTGGAACTGCAATGTTATCAATAAGAGTGGGGATGTGTTTACATGTGTGTGCACATGTCGTGATAGATCTGTCGGGACGCATCCATGGATGATGAAGGGAACCATGTGTTTGGTAAGCAAACCTAACTAGATCGATAGATCAATTGTTGTTTGTCGGGAGGAAGGAGAGACACAACTAATGAGGTAGATCGATCGACGTGGGTACAAACGAGTTATAAGGACCTAGCTAGCTATATGTATAGCGAGAGATCGGTCGGTGTCGTCCATTTGTTAGAGGCAAATAAGGCCCAGTGAGGCGGATAGACAGAGAGAATGGAGCTAGGAGGTGGTGCGAGAGGCCCAACTACTAGCTAGATAGGGGGAGGAGTGTGCGGTTGTGAGATCGATGGAAAGAGGGGCGAGATTTTACACGTGTGTGTGACCGTATGAGAGACACGAGGCAAGGACACATAAAGGAGGAGATTGAAGGTGTGTGTGTATGTTGTAGACAGGCATCGCTGGAGACGTTTATCGATCGGTGTGTGTCGGAAAGGAGTTGTGGAGACTCGGGAGAACGACCTAAGAAAAAAATGAATGTGCCCGGTGGATAGAATGCCGAGGAGGGGAGGCGAGGGCGTGTGCATGCACGAGAGGAAGTTAGTGGTAGCTACAAAGGTTAGAGGATTGTGTGGGTGTAAGAGACTAACAAAGATCACAATTGATATGAAAGCGGATTCATATATTTGAATAGGAGATCATAGTGTTTTAAACATTGCATGCATGAATATAGCGGTGATAGGCGTCTTTGTGCACATGTTATACCATAATGTGATAATGCATGGCGTTTGCAACTCATGACTAAATGCCGAACAATCTAAACCATACTATATATCAAACAATCTCACATTTTATTTGAATTTGTGATAATGTGTGGCGTTTGCAGCTTACAACTAAATATCGAACAATCTAAACAATAATATATATCAAACATTCTCACATTTTATTTGAATTTGTGGTAATGTGTGGTGTTTGCAACTCACATCTAAATACTTGTAGGTGTAGGGGGCGGGGCACCATACATAATGTGATAAACACATTATACATATGAGACATGGTTTAGATTATGAAGATCTAGCTAGAGCTAGAAATGTAATGTGATTTGAAATCAAAATAAAGTGGATTCAAAAATCGAGTTCGAGTTCATATAGTACACATAGTTCATATGTAACTCGAGACTAATCATGTGGTGTGCTGTGAAGATAATACACAAACAATGGTTTAACTTGATAATAATGATGATTGTAGATCTTATTAAAATAGAGAAACGAATTAAAATGCTTTGACTTCACAACAATCATTACTGATTGATCTTATTAAAATGAAAGCGAATTCAAATTTAGTTCATATTGAAGCGGTAGTATATATCGTTTGGAATGCACTAAAACGTTCATTTGAGTAGTAGGTTGCATGCATTATACACGTGGCGAAATATTTTAATTGAACATAACATGAATTCAAAGTTTTGAATGACATTTGTAGTGCGCATTGATTTGATGCGATTACCGTTAGGCTTGTCCGGAAATTCTAACCAGCCTTGTTAGCCCGAAATATTTAAGATATATCTTTGTCTCGTTGTGCTCGACAACTCCCTCCATCTCAACCCGCCTTTGCTATTCCGAAATTACAACGCATGCGAAAACTCCCACCTCCTGTGAAATCCCGACACGTGAAATGCCCGTGGTACCCTGAACCGAAGAACCGCCTCAAATCGGTGGGGTACTTTCAGAACTTACCCCACATTTCGGACAAGCGGCGTCCCTAAGCCATGGTTCCCCATCGCCATCCCATCCGCCCACCCATTCGTGCACCGAGGTCGCGAAAACCAGCGGCGAAACCCACACCCTAGTCCGTCCGCCCACCGGTAGGAGCCTCTTCCCCGGCAGCGTCCTCCACAGCAACACCTCGGCGTCCCTCATCCACCGTGCGGATGAGGATCCATCGTCGATCTCGTTATTCCGCCGGTTCAGCCACCACTGTCCTCCACCTCCAAGGAGCTGCCACAGCGTTCCCCTTGTCTTTCGCGCCACCTCCATTCCCACACCGCCGTCTTCACCGCACCACCGAACAACATCATCATCACCGTTTCCTCGGATGAAGCTGCAGCCCTAATCGGCGCCACCAAAGAGGTTGTACACTAATCGCCGCATTTTATTCTTGATTCGATCTCACAGTGCTTTGCCCGGCGCTCGGTCTGAGCCGACACGGCGGCTCCATCCACGGCGGCGTTACCACTTCCTCCACGGCGTCGCTCCTCGGCGGTGACGTCCACATCGATAAGAGCTGCTGCTGCTTTAGCTCTCGCTTCGTAGCTTCTTTCTGCTCTTGCTCTCGGTCCCCTGCCTGGTTTGCTCTTGCTCTTGCTCTTGCTCGCGCTGCTTCTCTCGCTTTTGCTCTTGCTTGCGATGCTGCTCCGATTTGGCTACACTTGGTCGGTAGAATCGACTTTTGGGTCGATCGATTTTTCGGGTGGGGGGCTCATTGGTGAAGGAAGAACCAGCCCCATGTGAGCAGAGGCTCATGGGAGAGGTACCCCACTATCTATCTTAGGGTTGGTGGGGGCGGTGGTCGCGGTGGCGAAGCGTTGGCGGGGCTGTGGCGTAGGGATCACGGAGAAAAAGCTTCGGCACGGGGGCCTAGAGGATGGCCAGGCGCAAGCGTGACGTGGGCTGCTGTTTGGCGGTGGTGGCTGGCGGCTCGGAGGGTGGAGGTTGAAGATGAACCGCAGGCCCTTGATTTCGTATCCAACGGCTGCAAATTGATCGACCGAGAGATGAAAAAAGTCGATCGACGTAGTAGCCTCACACCTTGCTTGTGCGTTCTGTGTTCGGCAGCAAAATTCAGTTTCAACGGCAAAATTCAGTTTAAGCTGATTAAGTTCGATTTCCAGTTAAATTCAGTTTCGACAGTTAAGTTCAGAGATGAGCGGCTGATGTATTTTACATCTAGCACTTTGTGGTTATGTATTTTACGTCATGTATTGGAGATGCTATTAGAATTCCACTCAGGTTAACGTTGTTCGTTGTCTCTCTTGTCCTCCTTCAGCCTCGGCATCGTACAACTCACCGGAGCTGCTCCAACGAAGAAACCCTCCATCACGGTGGAGCGGTACCCCGGGCTCCATCTCCAGGCGCCTAAGATCTTCTTCCCCCCCTCCGACAGCCAAGTCAGTCGGAGCATCCTCACCGGCCAACCCAATCACGCTGAGATCGACATGGCTTCGCCAAAGAGGTTGTACACTTGTTGCATCTCTTTTTTACTCTACATGTGTCACAGCCCTAGATCAGCCCTTGTTTGACTTTGCTTGCTCATCATATCATCATGTTTAAATTCCTAACAAACTTGAAATGGGGATTGCCTAAACCCTAGCATCAAAGGAATCCACTAGGTTCACCTAAAATATTTTCAAGAAATCAAATGGCCTTCAAAATGTTCATCATTTATGGGAAATGTTGTAAAATGATGAACTTGAGGTGATGCACATTTTCCATGACATATTTGGGCTCTGAATTAAATCATATGGTATTTTCATTTGGGCATTTAAATACTATAAAATATTTTAAATGCTCAAATAGTCATAAACTTAAATGTTTGTCGTTGGATATTTTCCAAGCGATTGAAGCTTGAAGCAAGTTTCATGATTTTTGGGATAGTATTAGTATTTTTAATAAAGCCCTAAAGACTACGTAGAATATTAGAAAACAAAACAATTAAAAGAGAGAGGTTTTTTACCTTGGCCAACTTACGGCCTTCCGCCCCACCTAGTGGCCAGTGGCGGCCCACCCACCGAGGCTCCCGGGTCTTCTCCTTCCTCTGCCCAGAAGGACCGAGGCGTGGCCACCTGTGACGCCGCCGCTCCTACCTGCCTTCCCTCGCCCCGTTGCCTGGACCTCCCTCGCGACCCCTCCCCCCTCCTCCTCCTCTGCTCTCCCTCCCTCTCGTCACCGAACGCACTGAGGCGCCCTTCATACGTAGCCATGACCACCGGCCACCCCCCTGGCCAGTGACTGCCCAGAGTAGCTCCAGTCGAGGCACCACATCCCCAAGCCGAAGGAAACGAGGCGGAGGGCTTTGCTTCGTCGCCAACGTCCTCGTCTTCACCGTGGCGCCGGAGATCGTCTCCGTCGATTAAATCGGCTTCCGTCGCCCCGAGGGCCGACCTTCTCTACCGCATCCTTGTGAGCTCCTACACTTTTCCCGTGCTCACCCCCTCTGTTCCCGCCTCTAACCGCAGCCCCGCCATGGCCGAGCACTCATTGCCGCCAAGAAGCTTCGCCCGTCATTCTAGCCGCCCCACCGACCAACCCAAGCATGGAGTCGTGCTCGGGTTTCTCCAGAACCCGTGGCGGCGCCTCTCAGTCGTCTTCGTGTCTGTGGCCCTCGCACCCGTGCAAGCAGCGGCTGCTGCGCGCTGAACTCGGCGATGTCGACATTCACAGCCACCCTAGCATCGCTGAGGCCACCAATGACGCGCCTCCTTGCTCCGGTTCCACGCGCCCGACCGCCGCGAGCTCCCATCGCCGGAGATGGTCGGACGAACAACGCCCGCCAGCGTCCACAGTTACGCCCGGCGATTAGCCGCCGGTGATAGCAGTTGTTAGGGTTAATCACCCCACTAACTAAGCCTCTATGCCATCGACAGCGGGCCCCACCCGGCTTAGTTAAACCACTAACCAAATTAGTTAGACTTAACTTAATCCCGATGGACCCATCGCGTCCAGATTGACCCTGGCGGCGTGGCCGTTGACGAGCCCACTTGTCGGCCGACACTAACCAGCCACAGGTCAGCGACGATGGACCCCACTGGTCGAGTTTGACCCGGACCAGCCCTTTGACCTCCGGGACGTCATGCTTCCACATTCTTTGGCCGACGCGAAGAAAGGAATTTCTATATTAAATCTAATTCAAGAAATTCCAGAAAATGTTTAAAACTTGTAAAAATCATAGAAATTCAACCGTAACTCCAAATGAAATAAATTATATATGAAAAATGATCAGAAAAATCCAATCGTTCCATCTGTACTATTTTCATGCATGTTTGAACAACTTAAAGCTGCTGTATACAACAATTTGAATAAATGGCAATTGAAATGCCTTATGTGGAGTTTGAATTTGAACCTAAGGTTCAAACCAACTTCATTTAACTTTCGCCGCTAGTTGCATTAGCTCAAACCGCAGCATATTGCCATGTCACACTCATGCATCATATTGTTGCATTGCATTGATTGTGTTCTTTCTACTGCAGGTGTTTGTCCCCTCTCGATAGACGTGGTTTCGACGATGAGTTCGATAACACCGACGAAGAGTTATATCATCTTCAGAAGTGCCAAGCAAGCAAAACCCCCTTGTTCATTCCGATACAATCCCACTCTCTCGCTCCTGCTTTATTTTATTGCATTAGGACAACAACGATTCATCTGTTACTTGCTGCGGTAGCTGAACCCCTTTATCCTCTGCATGACCTGTCATTCCACAGTAAATAGATGAAACCCACTAGCATGAGTAGGAGTTGTTTGAGCCCTGTTGTGCCTACTCATTCATGCTTGTTTGTCATGCACCGCTCTTTGCTTAGAGTTGAGTCAGTCTGATTCATCAAGGATGAATCGAGAGGTGTGTGAACATGTCCTACTGTGTGTGAGCTAAGTGTGTGAACACGATTTGGTAAAGGTAGCGGTGAGAGGCCATGTAGGAGTACATGGTGGGTTGTCTCATTGCAACTGGCCCTCGAGAACTGAGTTACGTGTTTGTGATCCATGAAATAGTTACTACCACACATTGGGTTCCGGTAACTTGACCCTCTCGGCTTATTAACCGCCTCGATCTCTCGCTCTAGGAGTTGCAACTAGTTTACGGTGTTTGTAGGATATGTGTTGGAGGCCGTATGAAGGCCGACCCTAGGGGTGGGCTATGATGCGGTAGATACACCATGGCCCGTGTACCGAGCGCCCGTTTGGTGTCTCGGGAACCCCACACACATCGTTTGGGGCCGTCGGCGACACCGGCCGGATCTCCTTGCGGATGGAACCCGAATAGGTGATAAACACCGACTAGAGACTTGTGTGGTTAGTCGTCGTCGTGCCCGACTCTCTCGCCAAAGCTTCCGCTTGAAGGTTGCCGAGATACACGACGTGTACATGGTGGTAAGTGGCGAGGCGTGTGTGAAGAAGTACACCCTGCAGGTTAATATGATCTATTCGAATAGCCGTGTCTTGTGGAGAAGGACTTCAGGTTGCTGTCAGTTCATAGACAAGTGAAAGTGGATACTCTAAAATGCGCAAGATAAGCGTGAGTGCTATGGATGGCGTTCTCGTGAGGGAGGCAGGAGGCGGGTCCATAGTGGTGTATTGGTATGGTGAATATGTGGACTGCGTGCGCCACCTCAAAAGAGTTACTTGCAGTCATAGTTCAGGATAGCCACCGAGTTAAAGCTGGCTTGCTGCTGTTAAACTCCACCAACCCCTTTGTTGATACCGATGCATATGTAGTTAGTTCTGATGTAAGTCTTACTGGGTACATTTGTACTCACGTTTGCCTATTTTATGTTTTGCAGAGAGACTTCGGTCTCGCTAGTAGTTCTAGCGTGGACTTGACCTTTAGCTTGTTACCTCAGCTATGATCTTGTGCCCTCGGCGGAGATCTGGTAGATAGTCGGGCTTCCAAGCCTTTTTCATTTGTAGATGTACGTACTTTCGGACATGTTAAGCTTCCGCATGTGCTTTGACTTGTATGCTCACGAGTGTTGGGTCATGAGACCCATGTTTGTAATATCTCGCTCCTGAGCCTATTGAATAAATACTTGAGTCGTGAGAGTTATGTTGTGATGCCATGTTGTATTTACACATATCCAGGCATATTGTGTGTATGTTTGAAATGCTTGGTATGTGTGGGATCCGGCCAATCTAGTTGTTTATCCTTGGTAGCCTCTCTTATGGGGAAATGTAGTCTAGTGCCTCCTTGAGCCATAGTAGTCCGCCATGACCCGGTTCACGGAGTCCTGCTAGCCCAGACTACTGCTCGAGACACTTGACCGGCCGACATGTGTTTCACTTGCTTCCTGTATCCGCCTTCGGGAAATGTCACGCGGTGACATCCGAGTCCTGCCTAGCTCAAGCATGACCCGGGTTCCTGAGTCCTGTTAGCCAGTGCTACAGCCCAGATTCACACGCTGTTGACCGACATGCTCGATGTGATTCATGTATGCCTGTCCCCATGGGTTAGTGCCGCTTTGGGTTCACGACTAGCCATGTCGGCCCGGGTTCTCTGTCATATGGATGCTAGCGACACTATCATATACGTGAGCCAAAAGGCGCCAAACGGTCCCGGGCCATGGTAAGGCGACACCGTGGGAATACCGTGCGTGAGGCCGCAAAGTGATATGAGGTGTTACCACTAGATTGATGTGACTTGGAATGGGGTCTGACAGCCTTGGTATCGAGCCCCGACCATTGTAGGATTACCAAGCCAAACTGGTCGAAGTTGTGTCTAGAAATGCTTTAGTTATGTAAGGGAATTGATTGTGGAAGGAGCGTAAGGCTCTTTTTACTCCTTATACCTCATGGCCCTCTTGATCTGAGTCATCCTCTTCTCTTCTCTGAGGATTAAGAACTAGGCCTTCTCATCTATCTATTAGGATGACGAGTTACTATGTTAGAGACTTATATGATTGATGGTTTCAAGCCTCAGCTCAGTTTCTACTACTTCCGTGTGCTCATAGCTGGTCTCAGAACCTTGATATTGTGATGTTGAGTGGTCATGCCACTATTTTGCAGGATGTCTCAAATCATTTTGAGCATTTACAGCCCGTTATCTTTGTCTGAAGTCATCCCAGGTCTCTAAATAGTCTGATGCATTTGCAAACCCTCTCTTTCCGTTCCCGATGTCCTTTTTGGTCAGAATAAGCACACTAATAGGTGAGTTGAGGTACTTTGTTGCCTCGGCATATATGTTGGAGCTATTACTATGACCCTAGGTGTTTTAGGGAGTCACCTAGTAATTTAGCCATGCTTTGTGTTCCCAGTGTGATGATTCTGGCCATCATTCTCAAAAGCATCCCGTGATGCCATTTAGTAGTAGGTATTCTATTCCTGGGTTCTTGAACCCGAGATTCACCCTACTTACCTCCTGTTGATAGTGTTTGCTAGTTCCTTTAGGATATTAGTAACTTCGATAGTCCTCGAGGTCCGTGGTATTTCTTTCTTCCAAATACTATGAACCGCTTATGGCGAAAGTTCCTCGGCGAACCAAAGGATCACCATCAGAGTACTCTTGAGGAGTTCTCCATTCATAATTGTGAATCTGCCCGGTTCTACCCTTTACGCATAGGTTATCAGGAAGAAACCTGTTGAACTTGATTCGACATACTAACCTATGCATCCACAACTCAGAAAGTTATATGTTCCTCGAGTTGTTCCTCCTTATTTGTATTCTGAACACCGTCTATAAATTGATAGTCAAGGGTATGCATGCATTCGTTTATCTATGACTATTACTATTGTGGTCCGTCAAGCCATTCTATCCGGAATGACTTGGAGAAACAAACTCGATACCTCATCCATATCTAGGATTGGGTCAAAGCGGTTGTATTCCGCAGATCAAAATGCCAATCCAGCTTTTGATTCTGTTCCACCTGGAGTGTTACCATCTTTATGTCAAGAATGTCATGAGAATTGCACCACCTCTTATGGATTCTTGACGCAGTGATACTTCTCGCTATCGTTATTCATTCCTCGGTCCCGTGTTATTGTAACCGGAATGCTGACAAGTGAACTGTGGTGTGCGAAATCGATACTCCTGCAACCTCGTTGCTTGGTAGCTAATGGACAATATTCTCATTCTTAGTGTGTTGGTTAGTAAATCATCACCCTAAGATTGATCGTGCTACCTAGTCCTTATTTCCGGTGCACTCTTCGATCAATGAGTTAGGACTGTGTCAATTCCTCACTCTTTTGATCATATCATCTTGCCCTGAAAAGCAGGATTGTTCTCGAGCTTAATAACATATCGTTGGTTCGTGATATTCCGATTATCTTCTCGGAAGTATCACCAGGTTGTCACCTGACCGCTATGTTGAGTTAAGTGATCAAGTTGGTTATTCTCTAAACCAGCCATTCTCCAAGAATGTGTGTTGGATACCCCTGAGCTAGTCGGTTAAGCTAGACAACAACTTGGAGAGTTGGAAGATGAAAGCTTGTCCGACTTAGTTCA
The DNA here is from genome assembly GCA_021605145.1 of Aegilops bicornis. Lineage (NCBI taxonomy): Eukaryota > Viridiplantae > Streptophyta > Magnoliopsida > Poales > Poaceae > Aegilops > Aegilops bicornis. The sequence continues at coordinate 464,716,968 of CM038671.1, forward strand.
TTTTAAGGGATATCCTTTTGAGTGTGTGTTGAAGAGAGATGATATCTTCATCAATTGTTCCTCGTGATCGGTTGTTGAATCTATCGTCTTGTCCAAACCTTGATTTGAGTGTGGGCTATCGTCAAATCAAATCAGAACCAACGATGTTCGTAATGTTGTCTTACTCGTGGTTGGTCCCTCGAGCATACACCGTTACATCTTTTGGGTCTGACCAATACTATCGCCTTGTTCACATAGTTTTGGAATTCCACCTACATGGAAGCCTGGATGGATTGTTGTTGAGCCCATTGACAGCAATTTCATCTTGTCCATGATTCATGTTGAACATCTAAGTAGTATTGGAAACTTTGTAACCATTGCCCTCATGTTCCGTTCATGAAGCATATGTTCGGATGAAAGAAGTGATTTCCTCTAATACATGTGCATTTGATGCAAGTTGCCGTCGTGAATTCGAGAAAGTCAATGTTGCTTCCTCTGGAATCGTCCCAAGTTAGTCATGCACGCGTCACGAAGTGCCCTATGGTTTGATAGGTTGGCCGCCTCCACTCCATATGTGTTCCTAGCACACCAAGCCACTGATTGATTTGTTCGAGCAAAAGGAGTTGCTGTGCGAATACTAGTTCATGCACAAGATTCCAATATCCTCGATGATGGTTCCCCAACTGAACTCAGTAGTGTTTTATCATAAGGCTACTTCGTGATCATGCTTGTCTGGGACAGTGTGTTCTCATGTATGTAGTAGAACCAGCTCATGTTTTGGAGCTTGCTATCGTAGTTCATCTCCCAAGAATCTCGCAACGTCATCTCATCGGTTTGTGTTGCAAACTTTCTTCTCCAGATATGTTGTCTGAAATATTCCGTTAGCAACCAGATCTGAATCTCAGGCAGATATGATGGTTGGAACATTCCAATGATTGCATTTAGTTCGACTTGCACCACCATTGTGCCAATTTCCCATGGGCTGCCCTCCTCGAAGCTTGTTGTCCAAGATCATCTTCAAAAGTGGTCCTTCCATGGGTCCCATCCATCCCCGATAATAAGCAAAATCATCCATTGTGTTGTCTTCAACAAGGTAGTCCACATCATCTATTCTGGTATGATTATGCCATTCTTTCGAATTCGTTCTCATGATCGTTTGTGATTGCCTTAGGCTGGTATAAAGAGTTTCAATGATCTAGATATCAAAAGTAATTCTTTTTGCCATTTAAGGTAATAACTCTACGAGTCACCTCCCCCAAGGTGCCCCGTTATTGAATCATGGCAATTATTTCCTCGCGACCATGACACCATCCACCGTCTCTCTAAACGTGGAATTGTTGCCCACCAAATCAAACCCCGTCGTTTGTTCTTCCATCCCTCCCGATGTGTTTTGTGTCTCAACTCGAGTTATATCAACATCTCATTCCACGAGTTGATCTTGAGTGCTCGATCTTCGAAGAGATCGTTTCTATAGAGTTTCTTTCTGTCGCCATCGTGGTGGATGAAGATCTCAAAAGCAAGGACGTCAAGAGCAATTGGAGCAATGAACCAACATCTTTGGGAAGGGCAATTAGATCGACAAGTTCGTGTTAGCTAGTGTCCCCTCGTCTTCTTACCTCACGTGCGGAATCTCGGGACGAGATTCTTGTTTAATGGGGGTGAGTACATCTGACCCTAGATCAGCCCTTGTTTGACTTTGCTTGCTCATCATATCATCATGTTTAAATTCCTAATAAACTTGAAATGGGGATTGCCTGAACCCTAGCATCAAAGGAATCCACTAGGTTCACCTAAAATATTTTCATAAATCCAAATGGCCTTCAAAAATGTTCATCATTTATGGGAAATGTCAGAACAAAGAATCAGAGGTGATGCACATTTTCCATGACATATTTGGGCTCTGAATTAAATCATATGGTATTTTCATTTGGGCATTTAAATACTATAAAATATTTTAAATGCTCAAATAGTCATAAACTTAAATGTTTGCTGTTGGATATTTTCCAAACAGTGGGCTTGAGCAAGTTTCATGATTTTCGGGATAGTATTAGTATTTTTAATAAAGCCCTAAAGACTACCGAATATTAGCAAACAAAAACAATTAAAAGAGAGAGGGTTTTTTTACCTTGGCCAACTTACCTAGCCTTCCAGCCCACAGTGGTGGCCAGTGGCCATGCCCAAACCCCAGGGGCTCCCGGGTCTTCTCCTTCCTCTGCCCGGAAGGACCGAGCAGCGTGGCCACTGTGCACGCAAGCCGCTACCACCTCATGCTGCGCTTCCCCGTCGCCCTGGACCTCCCTCAACGCCACGCACACCGTGACCGCCCCTCTCTCTGGACCCCCTCCTCCTCCTCCTCTGCTCTCCCTCCCTCTCGTCACCGAGCCTTTGAGGCGCCCGCTCATGGTAGCCATGACCACCGGCCACCCCTCGTCCCGTGTTGTGCCCAGCAGCTCATAATCGAGCACCACATCCCCAAGCCGGAAGAAGCAGGCGGAGGGCTTTGCTTGCCGCCAACGTCCTCGTCTTCACTTGGCGCCCGGAGATCGTCTCCGTCGATTCGCCGGCTTCCGTCCGTCCCCGAGGCCGCTGACCTTCTCTACCGCATCCTTGTGAGCTCCTACACTTTTCCCCGTGCTCACCTCCTCTGTTCCCGCCCTCTAACCGCAGCCCCACCATGGCCGAGCACTCGATGCCGCCGCTGCAAAGCTAGCCGCCCCGCCCGACCAACCCAAGCATGGAGTCGTGCTCCGGGTTTCTCCAGGAACCCGTAGCGCGCCTCAGGTCGCGCGCTCGTGTACCGTGGCCCTCGCACCCGTGCAAGCCCGGCTGCATGGCCACGCCCGAACTTCGGCGCGTCGGCGTTCCGGCCACCCTAGCATCGCTGAGGCCACCAACCGACGCGCCTCCTTGCTCCGGTTCCAATGCGCCCGGCCGAGCTCCGTCATGCCGGAGATGGCGGACGGGCAACGCCATTGGCGTCTGATTCTGTGCCGATTAGCCGGTGATAGATAGCAGCATTGAGGGGTTAATCACCCCACTAACTAAGCCTCTATGCCGCGACAATTGGGCCCCACGGCTTAGTTAAACCTCTAACCAAATTAGTTAGACTTAACTTAATCCCGATGGACCCATCGCGTCGATTGACCTCCGGCGTGGCCGTTGACGAGCCCACTTGTCGGACACTAACCAGCCACAGGTCAGCGACCCAGTGGACCCCACTGGTCAGGTTTGACCCGGACCAGCCCCTTTGACCTGCTGACGTCATGCTTCCACATTGCTGACGCAGCAAAGGAATTTCTATATTAAATCTAATTCAAGAAATTCCAGAAAATGTTTAAAACTTGTAAAAATCATAGAAATTCAACCGTAACTCCAAATGAAATAAATTATATATGAAAAATGATCAGAAAAATCCAATCTTTCCATCTGTACTATTTTCATGCATGTTTGAACAACTTAAAGCTGCTGTATACAACAATTTGAATAAATGGCATTTGAAATGCCTTATGTGGAGTTTGAATTTGAACCTAAGGTTCAAACTAACTTCATTTAACTCTTTGCTAGTTGCATTAGCTCAAACCGCAGCATATTGCCATGTCACACTCATGCATCATATTGTTGCATTGCATTGATTGTGTTCTTTCTCTGTTGCCGGTGTTTGTCCCCTCTCGATAGACGTGGTTTCGACGATGAGTTCGATGACACCGATGAAGAGTTATATCATCTTCAGAAGTGCCAGGCAAGCAAAACCCCCTTGTTCATTCCGATACAATCCCACTCTCTCGCTCCTGCTCTTTTTACTGCATTAGGACAACAACGATTCATCTGTTACTTGCTGCGGTAGCTGAACCCCTTTATCCTCTTGCATGACATGTCACTCCACGGTAAATAGATGAAACCCACTAGCATGAGTAGGAGTTGTTTGAGCCCTGTTGTGCCTACTCATTCATGCTTGTTTGTCATGCCTACTTCTTAGAGTTGAGTCAGGTCCGATTCATCGAGGATGAATCGGAGGTGTGAACATGTCCTCACGTGTGTGAGCTAAGTGTGTGAACACGATTTGGTAAAGGTAGCGGTGAGAGGCCATGTAGGAGTACATGGTGGGTTGTCTCATTGCAGCCGTCCTCGAGGAACTGAGTTACGTGTTTGTGATCCATGAAAGCGATTACAACCACACATTGGGTTCGGTAACTCGACCCCTCTCGGCTTATTAACCGCCTCGATCTACTGTCCGTGAGTTGCAACTAGTTTACGGTGTTTGTAGGATATGTGTTGGAGGCCGTGCGTGGCTGACCCTAGGGGTGAGCTATGATGCGGTAGATACACCGTGGCCGGTGTGCAAAGTGCCCGTTTGGTGTCTCGGGAACCCTGCACACACATCGTTTGGGGCCGTGGCGACACCCGGCCGGATCTCCTTGCAGATGGAACCCGAATAGGCGATAAACCTGGACTAGAGACTTGTGTGGTTAGTCGGTTCGTGGCCGACTCCCCATGAGCTTCCGCTTGAAGGTTGCCGAGATACACAGCGTGTACATGGTGGTAAGGCGAGGCGTGTGTGAAGAAGTACACCCTGCGGGTTAATATGATCTATTGAATAGCCGTGTGCGCGGAGAAGGACTTACGGGTTGCACTGCAGTTCATAGACAAGTGAAAGTGGATACTCTAAAATGCGCAAGATAAGCGTGGAGTGCTATGGATGGCGTTCTCGTGGGGAGGCAGGAGGCGGGTCCATAGTGGTGTATTGGTATGGTGAATATGTGGACTCGTGTGCGCCACCTCAAAGAGTTACTTGCGGTCATAGTTCGGGATAGCCACCGAGTCAAAGCTGGCTTGCGTAGTCAAACTCCACCACCCCTTTGTTGATACCGATGCATATGTAGTTAGTTACGATGTAAGTCTTCTTTGGGTACATTTGTACTCACGTTTGCCTATTTTATGTTTTTCGCAGAGAGACTTGATCTCGCTAGTAGTTCAGCGTGGACTTGACGTTTAGCTTGTTACCTCATTTCACGATCTTGTGCCCTCGGCGGGATCTCGGTAGATAGTCGGGGCTTCCAAGCCTTTTTCATTTGTAGATGACTGTACTCAGACATGTTAAGCTTCCGCATGTGCTTTGACTTGTATGCTCTGAGTATTGGGTCATGAGACCCATGTTTGTAATATCTCGCTCCTCGGAGCCTATTGAATAAATACTTGAGTCGTAGAGTTATGTTGTGATGCCATGTTGTATTTACACATATCGAGCATATTGTGTGTATGTTTGAAATGCTTGGTATGTGTGGGATCCAACAATCTAGTTGTTTATCCTTGGCAGCCTCTCTTATGGGGAAATGTAGTCTAGTGCCTCCTTGAGCCATAGTAGTCCGCTACAGCCAGTTCACGGAGTCCACCTTAGCCCAGACACTCTTGCTCGGGACACTTGATCTGGCGGCATGTGTTTCACTTACGTTCATGTATACATCCCTTGAGAAATGTCACCTTGGTGACATCCGGAGTCTGCCTAACTGCTTTCTGACCCGGGTTCCCTGAGTCCTGTTAGCCAGATGCTACAGCCTGATTCACACTGCAGCTGTTGACCGACATGCTCGATGTGATTCATGTATGCCTCCCCCATGGGTTAGTGCTTTAGGCGTGGCTTTGGGTCCAAAGTAATAGAAGTAGCACAAAAACATTTTTTAGTGTAGGATTTTCCTTGCTCAAGCACTGCCTACTAGAATCGCTTGATTGCTTGAAAGGAAAAGTGAATGAAAAACATAGGAATTGGAAAGTTTCCTATGGTACTACTTTTTATGATTTTGGTGCAAAGGAATGGAGCGAAGGAAAACTGTAGGATTTGTTCCTTTAGTGTCTCCTTGAAAGAAAACCGTAGGAATTCTAATTTCCACTTCTCCTCCTTTTCATATTCCTATTCATCAAGCACAAGACTAAGAGATAGTAGCATAATAGCATTATAACCGTACATTTTCTTGTGGTTTGACTTAATCTCACCATGCTTTTTTTGCATCATGTGATCTTCCAATTGTTGTGAATCAAACACCCAGTTGGCGAGAAATCACATGTTTTTAAATTCTACTGTTTTGCACGTGCATTCCTATCCTATTCCTATCTATTTCCTATCCTTGCATTGTTAGAATCCTCAAATTCAAACAAGCCCTTACTCAGTACTTCACATTCTGAGATATGTGTCAAAAGAAAACCTTGTGTGGTTTGTCACGCTCTGCTTGTGGCCCTGTTTCCACCCCATTTCAATTTTGCTCCAACAACGGAAGGGTTCACCACATGCGAGGATCGCTCTCCGGACTATCTTCGCGCTTCTCCAGATCTTCTTCCACCGCCTTATCCAACCACTTGACAACCGTGATTACCATCATCAATCGAAAGGCAGATGACCTTGAGGACTACTCGGGTCCGCAAGAGAGGTCGCACTCTTCCGTGTCCGCTTACGTTGTCGTCGCTTAATATGATGACATGCTACATTATCGTCGTGTTCACCTATTAGACTCGAGTCGGTCCAAACTAATCTTTGAAACTTGAGTTTTAAATGGTTGTGGGGTACATATTGGGGTAGCAATCGGTACTATCTGTCTATTATCTGGTTAATCTCCGGTGTCTACTATGAGTTTCATGTTGGGTGAAAACAAACATTAAAGGAGCCATTATCTGTATTTTTAACTAAAGCTATTATCACTCGCTATCATTGTTTTGAGTCTATCCACGATTTGCTACCATCACTCCGGATTTGTGCATGCACTCCTTACATAATGTCACTATGTTTTATTCCTATGCATGCCGCTTATTGTACACAATGGAACTAATCATGTAGAGCAAAGAGACGAGCCTTGCGTGGCAATAAAATTTCATGCGACGTTGCTCCATGGTGGGCGCAAAGGCAGCCCCCCTCCACCCATTTGGGATCGTAATCAAGAGGAAGATAACTGTTACGAGCATGATTCGGAAGGAGAAGACCACTCCTATTTACCCCATGAGGTCTTCGCTCTAACTTGGCATGCCGATGTTGGTAATATCATGCATATGGTGCCTTGCATTGCTTATCAGATACATTAAAGATGTCATCTGCTTAGTTTAGACATGCTTTGTGTCAATGCCATCTGTTTAGTTTCTTTATCGTCTATGTGAAACATGCAATGCCATCTTGTTTAGCCAGGCATCATATATGTGAATTTTGCAATGCCACCCTGGTTAGCCAGTCACCTTATATGTGAATTATATCATGCCATCTTTTTTTTTATTATGTGTTAAATTTGTCAACAATTTTAGTACATTCAATTAATCTTCCTGTGCATCAGCCATTCGGCACGGTCATGGAAAAAAAATCTGGAGTGAAACAAGGTCTTGAGCGGAACAATGCTATCTGACGAAGCGCATGTCTTCTTTGATTACCGATAGCTCCTCGGAGGAGGATTCGTAGACAGATGACCGGTCATATTCCCCCGAGGTGCATGCCCTAACTTGGCAGGGTTATGTTGCTCATATCGTCGCGTATGGTATCTTGCATTGCAATGTCATTTGCTTAGTTTAGACATGCTTTGTGTGAATGCCACTGTTTAGTGTCTAATTACCATATATGTGAATTACGAATGCCATCTTGTTGCAAGACATTATATATGTGAATTATGCAATGTTATCTTGTTGCAAGGCATTATGTATGTGAATTATGCAATGCCATCTTTGTTTGAAACAGCGTCATATATGTGAATTATATCATGACGTCCTTTTTTGTATTTCTCATTGCTTTTGTCGACAATGTTTGTATATTCAACTTCTCTTCCTGTGCATCAGCCATTTGAATTGGTGATGGAGAAATCTGGAGTGAAAACAAGGTCTTCAGAGTAGACAATGCTACCTGCTGAAGCAGATATCTTGCTGGTTACAGATAGCTCTTCAGAGGAGGATTCAGAGGCAGATGACCAGTCCTATTATCCCCCTGAGTTGTATGTTTAAACTTGGCAGGGTTATATTACTCATATAATGCATATGTTGTATTGCAATGCTTAGTTTTTACATCATATACACAATATTGAATGCCATCTCCTTAGTTGACACATCATATATGCGATTGCCCTCTCTTCACTTCCTTAGTATATAAATCATATATTTGAATTATGTCATGCCATGATGTTTACATAGACAGCATGTATCTGAATTATGGCATGCCAACGCATTTTCTAAAGACATAATATAGTTATATCATCTCATCCTGTTTACATAGTTATCATATTTTAAATTATGTCATTCTATCCGTGAATTATATCATGACATCATGTTTCCATCGACGGCATGTTTGTGATTTATGGCATGCCAACCACCTTAATAGACACATCATATAATTATATCATGTCATCCTATTTACATAGTCATCATATTTTGAAGTATGTCATTCTATCGTGTTTAGTTAGCCATCATACATGTGAAATTGTGTCATGCTATCTCTTTGTTTAATTAGCCATCATATATGTGAAATTATGTCCTGCTATTTTGTTTGCTTAGACAACATAAATGTGAATTATTTCATGCCCTGTTTTTCTTCTCGCTATCCATTGCACCTGTCTATCTTACAATGTATGTACATTCAATTACTTTTCTTGTTTATCAGCCATTTCAATTGGAGGGAGTGATGGCAGTATCTGTGGGAGTAAAAACACGGTCTTCACAAAAGATCGTGCTACCCATCAATGCAGATAGAACCACGGTTGTACGTGCCCAAGAACCAGCCCCACCACACATAACCCACACTCATGCAGATTGTACCCCTACCCAGTTGGACAGAGAACCAGCTACACCCCTTCTAACCCCAACCCCAGCAGATAGACACCCTGGGCCTCGTTGACACATGCCGTCTCCACCACAGAGCACCCAAACACGAGCAGTTAGTAAGGCAATTGCGATTGCCCAAATCACGAGGACCACCACTCCGAACCCAAGTCAACGCTTAAAGTAGAAGAAGGATTGTTCTCGTGTCGGGTTCCGTAGCTATGGTTCATACTACTTTGCTCTTGCATCACTGTATTCTGGATACCAACTAATTTCAAATTTGAAGGATGCAATTGAAACTCCAATGGCGCCAACAGGTATGTTTTAAACCTGCTTTCTTCAACGTGTTTGGCTGTTTGCTGTTGTAACTTGCTCTATGTTGATTTCAGTTTCAATTGGATAAACAGTTATGTTCTCATGCCATGCACATTACAAGTGTTGTTATTCTTTGCTGTGTAGTTTCCCACACTTACATTCCATCTATGTTGCTTTGTCTTAAATAGATATGATTGAGCAGTATCTATCTTGATTTGGAAACATAAACTAGAATGATATAGACCATCTGATGACCATACTAACGATATATGTTTGTTTCATCTGTTATCCTTTCCACCTTACTCTTGAACTGGTTTACCAAAATGAGTTTCAAATACTACATTGTAAACCTGAGATGTGTTTGTTTGTTTTCTCTTTTAGAACGCTGGACAAAATATTGGAGAAGAGTACCCTGTTATGCAATGGTAAAGGAAGTAATGCAGATAAGGTTCAAGATAGTGAGACATCCCTGTTGGTCTCCAAGAAAGCTGATAAAAACTATATGGGTTAATTATCCTTTTGCCCTCAGTGGTGTCCATCTGGTCGGTTTTGCCCTCAGATGCAAATTGTGCTCAGTTTTGCCCCTAGTCCATGCGCACCGACTCGCTGTGAACTCTGGCGTCTCCGTCAGTCAACGTTTGACTCGGCCCTTACAGTGGGACCAGCGGCGAGAGGCGGCCAATTTTATTCAGGACCGTTGCAGCGTGGCTTGCGGGTCCCAATGAGCCGTTGAGCATAGAGCCGTTCTTGGTGTGCTATATAAGCGGGCAACAAGGGCGGTGACCACGGCGTCGAGAGCACGGCAGTCTTGACCATGGCGAGAGGCGAAACGCAGCGGTGGGAAGCTAGCCGTGGAGGGCGCAGCCGCGTTGAGATCCCGTTCGGCTCCGAAGCTCCATGTCTTCCATAGCTCCGCGCCACCTCGCCGGATGCGAGCCGGGCGTGTGTGTAGATGCCTGTCTTCGTCTGTCGGCCGTGCCGGCGAGTGTTGCTCGGAGGTTTCTCACACACCAGGAACCAGAATAAATCGTCTGCCTCTACGTGGTGCAGCGAGAATGGGGTAAGAATCGGGCAATTGCACCATTTTCGTGCTTTCGGGATCTTTGAGCAATGGGTTGATCTGTTCCGTGTTCATGCAGGTGACATGCTTCTTTCTTTGGGTCGATGCTCTGGCCAAGACTCTGATAAATGAACTACAAGAAGAGCATGAATAATGGTTGTGCATGCTGCCACGAACGGCAGTGGCCGCAGCACGAGCTCCGGAAGAAGAGATGGAGGGCGAAGCACGCGCTGACAAAGAGCTAGCTGTTGAGCTTAGGATGTTGAAGAAGAAGGTTAGGAAGCTTGAAGATCAAGCACTACCAATACCCATTTGCAAATACTTTTGGGCATTTGTAGGTATGGTAATCGCACTGGTTGTAATGTTGAAAATGTATGGAAAGGCATGAATTATAGAGGAATTTGTAATCTTGAAATTGTATGAGAAATTCACCTAGTTTAAATGTTGTTCAAAGTTGTTTAAATGTTGAAAAAAAGAGAAGAAGTGACCAACATTTAAATATGTTGAAAAAAGGAGAAGAAATGAGGAATTGTAAACTTTTGATCAATGAAATGCAGCTAATGAATTATTCCAGAGCCAAAAATTAAGGTTAGAATTTTTTTGGAGCTGTTAAATATTTAATAGCAATTTAAGTAATCCAATTCAAATACACCGTGATTTAAATCAAAGACCAAAATGTCATGGAAAATGTGCCTCAGCTCTGGTAGAGGTTTACACCTAGTGCCAAAATAAATGAACATTTTTTAAGGGCATTACATTGAGTAAAAACTAATTTGTCTAAACAATGAAGGGTGGAAAATGCACAAAAAATTGGTGCGGCTGGGGACTCGAACACAGGACCGCGTGGGTTTGTGGTGTTTAGGGTTCTTACTGGTAACCGCTAGGACAGATGGCAAGAGTTTGACATGGGTAGGGAAGGAAGGTATACATAGTGAGGTGTGAAATTTGTCAAAAGAAATAGTGAGACCGTGAATGTTTGCTGCACGCGTGAGTGGTTTTCCTTTGTTTTGCACTGAAATTTTGGAGGGTTGGAAAGTTGAAAACGTATGTTTGCACTGCCACGTGGTTTTGGTTAGAGTGGCACTTGGTTTAGGGTTAGAGTGGTACTTGGTTTAGGATTTAAAGGGAATAAATTTGCATGTTAGTTCATGACTTAGTTTTTTGAATGAAACGGAGGGCTTCTCACCCCCTCCGATTTTCATTAATGAAAACCACAAGTTCTCGAACTTCATGACTTGGTTTAGGGAAGAAATTATATGTTTGGGCACGAACATTTTTAACACACATAATAAACCCTAATAAATAACTTAGATTAGATGCAACACAAGTACCATTACAATAATAAGTTCACGGACACATGACGAAACATGACACGACACGGCACGACATGGAAAAGCAACAAATAAAAAATGAAACAGTCTTCATCTTGACCTCCTCCTTCCTCTTTGGCCACGCGCGCCCCTTCAACACCGTCTTCATCTTCACACCTCCTCCTCGTCGTCGTAGGGAAGGGAGTGCATCCCGGATGGAGTGGGGAAGATGCTCTCGTAGTTGGTGTAGATGTTGTAGTCGGCGAAGAAGATGGCCTCGCAGCCACACCAAAAGACTTGGCCGAGGAGCTCGCGCACGTCAAACGGGTTGGTGAAGGTGACCATGAGCAGTAGGAAGATGTCGCCGCGGTCACGAACCTCGTTGAGGGTGAACATCCTCGGCTCGGCCCGTGGGAGGTGGGCATAGCCGGCTCTAAGGAAGGCGCGGGTGAGTTCGACGGAACTCCTCCACCTTGAAATAGCCCACACACGGAGCTCCCTCTCCACGAGCACGCCCGGTAGGTAGTGCAGCTCCGGCACGACAGGCGGACGGCTGAAGGTCGGCCCGTTGAACTGCATGGTCTCGCTTGGGGAGGGCTCGGTCGATTGGGTGTTTGAAGTTGGAAGAATGGATCGGATCCGCTTATGGGTGGGAGAGGAAGATAGGCACCCCATTTATAGGCCTGTGGGTGGGAGAGGAAGAGAGAAAGGATGAGAATGGTGCGTGTGTGAATCCGAACGCGTGTGTGTATCCGGACGCATGTGTGTATCCGTTACGTTTTGCACTCTTAAATTTTTGCACGAAAACGATGCATGGGGCGCGTGCGTGCATTTGAATCACTTCATAGCTCTTTGGCCGGACGGTGCATCCGACTCGCTGCCACGAACCACCTAGCTGGCCTCGCTTAGCCTAAGCGGCGCCTACCGCCTAACTTCGCATGCATGTATCGCCGCAGCCTCCCTCACAAGATGTAAACCCACGTCGCCGCCTCCCATGCATGCAAGGCCTGGAAAGGCTGAGACGGGCTATTTACTGCGGTCAGGCCCAGACAACGAGACGGCCCAACGGTCCATCCAGCGCGCGTGGTGTTTGTTTTAAAAAAAAGAATCTCCCAGCGATTCAGATTGCATCTCGCGGATCACCCCCCTCCTCCCCGCAGATTCCTTCTAGAAGGGTTAGATCGACGGCCCTTGTTCAGCGCTAGTGTTAGATGAACGGTCCTGGTTCAGCGCTAGGGTTAGCGGGGTTTGGGAGGGGTTTGGAGCGATCAAAGCTATGTTTGACCAGATTTCAAATGAGCATAATAAATTAAATAAAAATCAGAAAAATAAAAACCTGCACATAGTCTTCTTATGTCATATACTAATGATTTAAGTTGATAAACAAGGTTTACATACATTTAAACGATAAGTTCATGTGTATTGTGTGATATCTCGAGTATCTCAAACTCTCTTCTATGAAGTGAAGAGAAGTGTTTTGGGGAAATAAACATGAAAATTTCAAAAAACTCACCACAGCTTCATTTTAGAGTGACTAAGAAGGATCCAGGCTTAGTTTTTCATTGTGATGTTTTACACTTGTTTAAATCTTGGTCAAAGTTAAGTTTGACCAGAATTCAAATGAGCAAAACAAATTTAAAAAAATCAAAAAAATGGAAAAACCAGCGCACATAGTCCGTATATATAGAATATATAGAATATATGTTTAGGAAAGTTATTTGGCTGATTTAGACAAGGTCGAAAAAAACCTTGCTTAGAAATGAGGTCGTTTACCCTACCTTTGGACCCCTCATTTTAGCACATTTTTCATGAAAATTTCAGAAACCTCACCACAGCTTCATTTTGGATTGACCAAGAAGGATCCAGGCTTAGTTCTTCATTTTGATGTTTTAGACTTGTTTAAATCTTGGTCAAAGTTAGGTTTGACCAGAATTCAAATGAGCAAAACAAAATTCAAAAAATCAAAAAAAGGAAAAACCATGTGCTCATTCAAACATCATCCAACAGATTACATCATGTCAAACATAGTTCTAACATAGGTCCAACATCATCCAACAGAAATACAACATTATTCATAATGTTTCATAATTATTCATATATAGCGTTCGGGCTTCTGTCTGTTCCTTGAGCTTCTTGCCATCACTTTGCTCCTCGTGCACATTGTGCTCATTGCTTCTTCTCTTCTCCTCTTGGTTGTCCGGCACCTTGTCGTCTTCTTCAAACCTATCATAGAGCTGTGCAAAACATAAAGGGTAATGAGATCATGTCAAGTGATAAATGTCTGATAGTATTTGACCCTTGCAAGATTTACATACCTAGCGTAACTCACAACAATGTAAGGTTGGTCACCATTTGGAGCCTCACTTGGATCATCATTTGGAGCCTCACTTGGATCACCATGATCATCATTTGGAGCCTCACTTGAATCATTATTTGGAGGATATTTTGGATCATCGTCAAAATCATGCGGTCATTGACCATCATCATTTGAACCTTGTCAAAATCCTCATCCGATGCAACCGGGTTGTTGACCATCATTTTCATCATCTGTTGAGGCAACCGCCATCTTGACCAACATTTTCATTGAAGCCTTCATCGAAACTCTCTTGAACGCCGGATCTACTCTGTGTTATCACAATACTTCTTTGAAATGACCGGACCCACCACACCTTGTGCACTTACGATTCCTCGCTCCAAGTCCGGCTCCTTCGCCGCGAGGTCCGATTCGACTCTTCCTTGGTCTACCTGCTGCTCTCTTGAACTTGGCGCTAAAGCTTGAATCCGAGGTCCACCATGTCCCATTGTTGTTTTCCCTCCATAGCGGGCAAGGCATAAGCATATGTGGCTTTGAACCTTGCAACAGAGTAGTAATCATGCACATCTTTGCTTTGTATGTTCCCTGCTTTGGACACAGGAGAGAAGTGATGAAAAACAAGGCATGAATGCATGGAACCCGGTTATACGCCATTGCCTACAACTTCAAGTTCTAGCTTCTAAATCCATCGGATATCTCCATTCCCTCTTCTCTTTATCCAAATGTGATATCTACGATGTGGTACCCGAGCAAAGAGTCATGTTCATTTCCAAGCACATTGTTTTCGCTTGAGTTCATTCATCACGGCGGGGATGATAATGTAACCCATGAATTTTGCCTCGGCTATTCCTCAAGACGATAATGAAATTTCTGCATGTATTCTATCCTTATCCTGTCCAAAGCAAATCCACCACATAATGACCCTTTAGTTTCCGGATCGTTGAGTTGAAAGACTACGCTAGATTATTGTGCACATAGTCAACTTTGCTCGAGTTCACTGAATTGGCTTGGCCCATAACTTGGAGTGGTGTGTTTCCAAGTATTCTTTCACTTTGGGATTCATGTATAACTGCCTCAAGTGGTAGTTGTGCTTCTTTACTTGCAAGTCAAAGACTTTGGCCATAAATTGTCGGTATACACCTTTCCTTTGAATTTCTTCATGAAATTTGCAGCAAGGTGACGCATGCATTCCCTATGCTCTACTCCGAGGAACACATTGTCCACGACCACTTCTAAACCTTTGCGAGGCATCTGTATGAATAACCAACCCATTGGGATGTGCAATAGCCGGTGCAGATTATGCAAAACCAAGTCCAGCTCTCCTCGAGACTTTGTCTCTAGCACACCGTAGGCAATGGAAATACAAAAGCTGTGTGCATCAACTGCACAAGCTGCTACTAAGCATCCTTTAAACCTCCCAGTGAGAAAAGTGGCATCAATAGCCAAATAAGGCTCGCAACCTGCCAAAAACCCTGGTGACAAGCCTCAAAGCAGACAAAAACCCTCCTAAAGCATTCCTTGGTCTTTGTCACTCCCCTGAATGTGTACTCCACGGTGTGGTGATCAATATCTACAATACTACCTAGGCTTGTCCTCTCCACTTCACCTTTGAATGAATACAACAATTGAAAACTTTCACCGCTAGTTACCATAAATAGAATCCATAGCATGCTGTTTACCATTGAACAACCTCATGTATGGTAAATCTATCTTGAACTTATCTTTGATGTTCTTCGCAATTCCTTTGGACCCACTTCTTTGGTTTTCTTTCACCCACTTCTTTACTTCTTCGCCACCCATCTTGACTTGGCTCTCTTGATTGTATCCTTCCTAAGGGTTGATTCTGGCATGTGTGCTTAAAAGGGTTCACTTTGACCTGAACATTAGTGCTATTTCGCATTTTAGATGCGAGCAGCCTCCATGGACAACCCTCGATTCGTACAAGGCACTCAGAAACGTGCTTGATCGCTCTTGTGAACTTTGAAAGTACGTTCTACCTTGATGCAGTATGTCACAAGTGCATTTCTACACTCATTCATGGATGCAAAAACTGTACCTTCTTCCATATGAGGGTTCAAAGGGTCCCATTCAACAGCTGCAAGGTCTTCGTCCTCACCCACCGCGTCATCATCCACACGAATCGCATTGTGAGCCTCATCTTGGTTATCGGCCGAGGTGCCCGTCAGAATTCCGAATAACATCGTAATATAGCTTCTCTTCATCAACCCTGCAATTGTAGTCATCAGGCTCCACTTCAAGGGGGACCCTACTGCTGTTTCCCACACTTGTCGAGCCACCACGCCGTCAGGCACCAATCGAACTGCTCTCGCTTGAGATGCCATTCTGACGACTTGGTTCTCCCGAGATGTTGCACCCGTCATCCTAGGTCCAAATGCTGCTCAAGCACATCAACTTGCAGCCTCACATGAAAATTATCTTTCTCTTTATGCCTAACAAACATGGTAGCTAGGTCTTCATCATTACTAACTGTCACCCATTTCTTTTCCCCATCATAGTATTTGTATACCACTTCATCAAGCAAACCCCAAGGATATTGGCTACAAATTACCTCCCCAAATTATGCGAAACTCCAATTACTAGCCATTGGCAACCGATAATCAAAACCTCCTTGGTATTTCTTCTTATCCTTTGCATCGAACGTGTACCAGTCCCTTCTAATGTGCATCAAGAAAGCAAACCGCAACTCCATCCTAACCGGTGAAAAACAGAGACGCAATCAGCACACTAATTGGGCAAACCTGCTCGAATCGAGTGTTCAAATGCACAACTAAGCTCAATCTAAACAGGGGGCGAGACTTACCCCTCGGGAACCCAGTCGTGGACGCGGCGGATCTCCGGCCCGATGCCTGCCTCGCCAAATACTCCGGGGTCGCCACTGCTCTCCATTTCGCCCTAGGGTTCTTCCTCCTGGTTCAAATAGCTCCAGCAGCCCCCCACCTTTGAGCGCTCGCCCGGCCGGGCGCATGGAAGGAAACCCATGACCTTGGTCGGCAGTGGCGGGCGCCCACCGTGGCGTCGCGAGGGAAGGTGTCGGGCGTCGCCGAGTAGCCGTGGAGCGTAAGCGCGGGGCAATGTAGCAGTGGAGTAGGCGTGCGGTGGTGGCGGGGCCGAGTCTTTGGCAATGGCGCACAGTGGCAGCGGCGTGGGCAACAAGCCGGCGAGGAAGCGGTGGGCGAAACAAGCGGTGGCGGCGAGGATTAAGTAGCACGGGCATACATGTCAGCTCCGGACCCACATCCACGCGGTCCCACGTGTAAGCTCCGGACCCACAACCACTAACGCTGGCGGACGGAATGGACTCAAATATGGCTGTTTGGCCTCGTCATAGTAGTTGTGCATGGACTAGGGGAAAACTGAGCACAATTTGCATCTGAGGGCAAAACTGAGCACAGAGACATCATTAAGGGCAAAAGGATAATTAATCCAAACTATATTGAAGACACTGAGACAATCCCAAAGTCCTGTCTTGATGTAGTGTTCGAGTTACTGGCTACCACTGCTGGCACCAGCTCTTCAAACTCGTTGCCTAAATCAGTTCGGCTTCTTGAGTCTCAACTTCAAGTTGAAAGACATCGATCGAGATGTTATGCGACGAAGCCAAGGGCGAGGAAGTCCTGCGAAATTCGGATGCATACTTTACGGTGCAACGAAGAAGTATTTGGAGGACTTAAGCGCCAAACAAGAGAAAGTTAATAAGCTTGCTAAGCATCTTGCCGACATTATGGGTACCCGAGGATATTGTTTCTTGAGCTCTTACGAAGTGGTTTCAGCTTACGGACTTGTTTTGCTCTTGGCGTTTATATCTTCTTTGTGTTCCCTATATTTACCTTTGGTGGCGAACTTTGATGCCAGTGGAAATGAGCAGGGCCGTAAGTAAATGAATCTTTGAAATGAGCCCAAGAATAACTGGGCTCTAAGAAGGCCGAAAGATAACATGGGCTGGAAATGGCCCAACGGAATAACGGGCCGTTAATGGGTATAAAGTGATACACTGTTCTTTACGGGTGTCGGTGTCAAAACCGGCGGATCTCGGGTAGGGGGTCCCGATCTGTGCATCTTAGGCTGATGGTAACAAGAAGCAAGGGACACAATGTTTACCCAGATTCGGGCCCTCTCGATGGAGGTAAAACCCTACTTCCTGCTTGATTAATATTGATGATATGAGTAGTACAAGAGTAGATCTACCACGAGATCGTAGAGGCTAAACCCTAGAAGCTAGCCTATGATGATTATGATTGTAGTTGTGATCGGCCTTCTAAGGACCAACCTCTCCGGTTTATGTAGACACCGGAGAGGGCTAGGGTTCACACGGAGTCAGTTACAAGGAAGGAAACACAATATCCGGATCGCCAAGCTTGTCTTCCATGCAAAGGAGAGTCCCATCCGGACACGGGACGGAGTCTTGAGTCTTGTATCTTCACGCTCCAATAGTCCGGATGATGTATATAGTCCGGCTGTCCGGATACCCCCTAATCCAGGACTCCCTCAGTAGCCCCTGAACCAGGCTTCAATAACGATGAGTCTGGCGCGCGGTCTTGTCTTCGGCATTGCAAGGCGGGTTCCATCTCCGGAATACTCCAAAGTACCTGTTACGACGAATAGTGCCCGGCCTCCCATCAATGTTGTACTCCTCGGCTTCAGTGCCTCAATAATGACCATCCCCACATGTCGAGCGAATGCGAGGAGCCGAGGCATTTTTGCATTTGCCATCCCCGATCCTTCGGGCTGACCGTCTATTTGAAGAGACGGGGATTCTTAGATCCAAACCTCACTCTCCCCCCTCGAGCAAGCATCCAACAGAGCGCTCCGGAAAAACCATTCCAACATGGCCGGTCGCCGCTGCTCTTCTGCTCACTCTCCTCGCTCCAAGCCGGGGGACTGGGAAGAGTTCTCAGTTCCTCATAGCCGTTTGATAGAGTTACAAACCCAAGGGTTTCTCCCACCGACGTTCATGGTCCCCGTCCGAGCCGGAATAGCCACCTATAGCGGCGGGGAACAGGCGGAGGGATCTCCTAATCCATCTCCAGAGGAGCGAATATGCCTCATCCCGCATACGCTAAGGCGCGGGTTTCCCATCCACCCGTTTCTTCGTGGGCTCTTGGAGTTCTACGGCCTCCAGTTGCACAACTTTACCCCT
The DNA here is from genome assembly GCA_021605145.1 of Aegilops bicornis. NCBI lineage: Eukaryota > Viridiplantae > Streptophyta > Magnoliopsida > Poales > Poaceae > Aegilops > Aegilops bicornis. Next base: position 464,735,876 of record CM038671.1, read on the forward strand.
GCCTCCGTACTACATATAGCAGGGTACGTTGCCCTTTGTGAGCTATTTCTAGGCTGCGAGGCTCACTTCGGGTTATGGAAGAAGCTGTTCTGCCTTGTCCCCCGCCACCAGGGAGAATCCCTATGTCAAGTGGGCGGGGCCGAAGTATGGCGCATCGCCGAGGCCGGATACCTATCTGGCACTCCCAAGAAGGCACCAGAGAACTGGCCTTCAGAGTGGCTTTACATTGATGACGTTCCCCTTCCGGATCCAGTCCGGACAGGCCTCCCCAAGTTCAGTAACGCCCCGCCGAGGGCATGTCTAAGCTGGCGCCCCGGGGGCCCCCAAGAGGAGGATACCAGGGAAATACATTTCCTGATGAGCAGGATAAAGTTACTAGCCAAATCCGGACTGACGATAGTCGAGGTTATGGCAATATGCATAATGCGGGGAGTGCAAGCGCTTCAATATCGGGGGAAGCCCATGTGGCACTTCAGCGGGGAAGACGATGCCACCCGCTGTGGCCGTAAGGGTCCGGACTCCGCCACTGCTCTGGCAAGGATATTGTCCGCTTTGTACAAAGGGGAAGAGGAAGAATTCCTTCGTATTAAACCACGGGATGTATTCTCCATGTACAACCCCCCAAACTGGGTAAGTCGTCATTCCTTTCCCCGCTTCACTTACTGTGGCATTCTTTGCTAAGATTATCGGCCTCGATATCTCCGGCGAGGCGAGGAGGGCCGTGAAGGAAGCTCAAGCCCCTCCCCGCAGCCAGAGGACCCCGGAAGGGCCCTAGATCCAGGACTCGAAGAAGATCCGGATATTACCGTGGAGCTTGTCAACGGGATATTTTATCAAGCGAGCTGCGATGGCGCCTCAGTGGCCATTATTGCCGACTATCCCGGACTGCTTCCTACACCATCTGTAAGCCAAGCCGAAAACCCTATCCTCCGAAGAGGACTCCTTTTAGATGCCATGCCTTACCCTTGAAGTGTCGTGTTTTTGCAGAGACGATGGTCGAGGCGGGGCGAGCCCCTAGGGACTCGTCGACCAAGGGCGTCCGGATCGGGCAGGCTCAAGAGGAAGGCGGTTAGGGTCGACACGGTGCCTGCAGGTAAGGCAAAACCTGTCCACTTGATTATTGTATTTGAAGTATAACAGCGCCCCTTGTGTCTCGGTCAGGAAGAGGAGTAGCCAGACTATATCCGGGGATCCTGCCAATCGCACCTCCACCAGCCGGATTCCAGAACCGGCTTCGAGAGCGGAGGCGGACGTGGGGCCGATGCGCATAGTTCTCCGACGGAAGGGCGTGGATATGCTCTCGCCACGAATTTGAAGTAGAGAGCGCCATGAATCACCGGCGCCCGACGGGCGTGCCGCAACATCTTTTACGAAGAGGCATTTAATGCTTTTAATTCGGGGAGGCATATATCCGAAAGCTGCTCAAAGGCGGGCTTGCCGAAAGTGACGGACCAAAGATACCAAAGATATCTGATAAGAAAATTTGATAAGCATGTATAGCAGTAGCCCCTGAGACTTGGAACAGTTGGAACAACTGTTTTTAGGATCAATATATGCACAGGTCCTTGTAGATAAGAATGAGCAATTGTCTCGGGAGCTGGAGGAGTGCAAGGCCCAGCTGAGGGCCACGGTTGCCAATTTAGAGGAATCCCAGAAGGCCTCATCTGGTAACATTTGTCTCAATTGTATGAAGATGCACCAGTTAGTAAATGGCTGGTATGACGAGTCTAACAGAAAATTCTGCAGACGATCCCGGGGTGAATCCGGAGGGCGTAAGAGATGACGAGACACATATCAAAAGGCAGCTAAAGGCTGGCGAGCGCGTTCTTACACAAGTTAGGCAGGAGAAGAACAATCTTCACGATGCCAATGTCCGGCTGGACGTGGAATTGAAAGACGTCCGCGCTCAGCTGGCGGACTCCGTGAAGGAGAACAAAAGGCTTCGACGCGGCATTTATGGTAAGTGCCTAGACGAATTGTATTATAGTTCGGCAAGGAAGTATATTGAAAGAATTTTTCTTGTAGGAATGTTAATGGGTCGCCCTGAGGAGGAGATGCCCTCATCTGCAAGCGATTTACTGCAAGACCTCTCACAACTGCACGAGCGAGCTCGGCAGTGATGCATGCTGTTAGCTTAGGCCTTGTGGCCATCAAGCTTCTGCCCGAATGGCATGGGGGAGCTTGTGGATATGCTTCAAGAGCACGGCGGCGCTTCGATTGTGGAAGATGTCGACTTGCGGCAAGGTGCAAGAGAAGCACAGGCTATGGTGAAGACGCTACACCAAAGTCGACCCAACCATATGGCGAAGTAGGACCCGGCGGGGCGGATGGGCAAGAAATTCCCGTGAGTCCGATATATGACCGGTAGCGTTAGCCGCCAAGTATTCTCAACAGGATTTTAAGCTAGATAGCACATTGGATGGTATAGAGGAGGAATATAGTCAGTCCAAGTGGACTGTAATTCAATGGACATAAGTAGTCCCTAGCGGATTAAAATCATTTGTCGTATGGCGGACCTTTTTTTAAACTGACCCCGGATCCTATGCAGGGTGTGTCCGAATACCACTCGATTATCTGAGAACCGGGGTATGCGTGGAAACCAGGGTAGGGGTCATAAGTGCTTGAACAGACAAGTACCCAACTAGTTATGTTATATTACATGGATAGTAAGAAACATCTTCCAAGGAGAATAGTTCCGTTAGGGGTTCCTTTCCCTGGGTACGCATGCGACGATGCACATGTCCGGACTGTGAACAAGGGCGCAGGATACAAAACTTCTGGGGATTTACGTTGTGATCAACGAATACATCTTTTGTTCACCGACCGAATATTCTCTTAAGGACGCTAGCTTTCGGCTTCACCCGATCGAGGTACACATCCCGGCTGAACCGGGCGGTAATAACCGAAGTGCTCCCCTTATGCCCTAGCCTAATTAACGGGAACGTGGGGCATAAACACAAGTGCCGAACAACCCAGCTTGGCCACATCTTAAGTCATAACGATGCATATAATGGTGAAGAAAAGGCACATATGGAAAAAGAAACGCATATGTGATGGGCAAAAGCCATTAGAGTAATTATTTTAGCTTCCGTATAGGAAGCCCCAGTATTGCTTACACACATAGTGCGGCCGGAGTGATCCGGAGTCCGTCTTGTATTAAATACTTTGTGTGAAGAGGAAAAAGGTCGAGAAAGGAAAAGGGATGGAGCATAATTAAAAGGAGGGGGTAAGGAGACGAACCGAAGTTCGGTAGCTAGGCGTCAGAATCTCCGAGTCCGCCGCGTTCCATGGGTTTGGCTCGAGTCTGTTATCGGATGCATTACGTAAGCGGTGCGCTCCTCCGGTGAGAACTTTGTTAATGTGAAGGCGACCTTCCCACTTGGGTTTGAGCTTGTCCTTCTTCTTCTTCTCCGTAGGCGCATGAGCAGGCTCGCCAATATTATAAGTTTTGGCCCGCACTTCTCTGCTTTGGTATCGTCGAGCCTGCTACTAATAGAATGCGGAGCGGGCTTTTGCGACGTCGCGCTCCTCCTCCAGGGCATCCAAGTTATCCTGCCAATCTAACTCAGCTTCCTTCTCTTCGTACATGCGTACGCATGGCGAATCATGTATTATGTCGCAGGGTAGTACTGCTTCTGCGCCGTACACCATAAAAAATGGTGTATATCCGGTGGTGCGATTCGGCGTGGTCCGCAGCCCCAGTACGGAGTCGAAGTTTCTTCGACCCAAAGGCGTATCCGACCTGTCAAGGAACGCACTAATGTTCCTGGTTTGATGCCGCTCATGATGAGACCGTTTGCCCGTTCGACCTGGCCGTTTGTTTGGGGATGGTAGACGGAAGCGTAGTCAAGCTTAATGCCCATTTGCCGCACCAAGTTTTCACTTCATCGGCTGTGAAATTTGAGCCATTATCGTTGATGATCTTTGTGGGGGACACCGTATCGATTATGCGACCGGATATGAAGTCTATTACTGGTCCGGATTCGGTCGTTTTGACTGGTTTGGCCTCTATCCATTTGGTGAACTTGTCCACCATGACCAATAAGTATTTTTCCTTATGGCTTCCCCCTTTAAGAGGTCCGACCATATCCAGCCCCTGCATCGCGAAGGGCCAAGTTATGGGGTTGTTTGGAGAGCGGTAGGGGCATATGACTCTGATTGGCAAGAGCCGGCAACCGGCGCGGTGTTGGACAAGGTCCTGTCGTCTGCTTTCAGGCCGTCGGCCAATAGAAGCTCAGTATGGAAGGCCTTGCTGACTAGTGCGTGAGTCACAAGCGTGGTGCCCGCCGGTCCGCATGGATTTCAGCCAAGAGCTGCCGCCCTTCCTCTTCGGAGATGCACCTTTGGAGCACTCGGTCGCACTTTTCTTATAGAGTTCCCTTCATGGACTTTGTAAGCTTTAGAGCAGCCGGACGATGGAGCGTGCTTCATTTTGGTCTTCGGGAGCTCCTGCCCTATTTAGGTAGGCCAAGAAAGGCTCGATCCACAGGCGATTACAGCCATGATTTCGTGGGCGAAGATGTTATTTCGGTGGTAGAGCCTCCGATTATGTCTCGATAGTTCGAGAATGCTGGGGTGTATTCGGATCCGTGCTAGTATTGCCGGACTCCCCTTCCCATACCGCGGATGGCTTGAACAGCCTTTCCAGGAATATGTTAGGTGGGACAGGGTCGCGTTTAGCACCGACGCGGGCGAGAATATCCGTTGCTTGATTGTTTTCTCGAGCCACATGGTGGAATTCGAGCCCCTCGAACCGAGCTGACATTTTGAGGACGGCGTTATGGTAGGTCGCCATTTTCGGATCCTTGGCGTCAAAGTCTCTGTTTATTTGAGATATTGCGAGGTTTGAATCCCCACGCACTTCTATGCGTTGAATGCCCATAGAGACTGCCATCCGAAGACCGTGCAACAGAGCCTCGTATTCGGCTGTATTGTTGGAGTCTGTGTATAATATTTGGAGGACGTACTGGACCGTGTCTCCGGTGGGAGACGTCAGGACTACACCTGCTCCAAATCCGGCCAGCATTTTAGAGCCGTCAAAGAGCATGATCCAGTTAGAGTACGCACCGTACTCTTTAGGGAGTTCGGCTTCTATCCATTCGGCGACAAAGTCAGCTAGTACTTGCGACTTGATGGCCCGCCGTGGCTTGTATGTTATGTCGAACGGAGGGAGCTCGATGGCCCATTTAGCGATCCGGCCCGTAGCATCGCGGTTATTTATTATGTCGTTGAGTGGTACTTCGGAGGCCACCGTAATTGAACACTCTTGAAAGTAGTGTCGTAGCTTTCGGGATGCCATGAAGACCGCGTATGCTATTTCTTGATTGTGTGGGTATCGGGATTTGCATGGGGTAAGGACCGTGGATACGTAATAAATCGGATTCTGGAGCGGGAATTTGTATCCGTCAACCTCTCGTTCGACGACGAGCACTGCGCTTACAACTTGATGTGTTGCAGCTATGTGCAATGACATAGGTTCGCCGATATTTGGCGCTATTAGGACCGGATTCTGGCCAATAAGGTCTTTATTTCATCGAGTCCGGCCGGTACGCATCCGTCCACGCCAGTGTCCGTGCGTATAAGAAGAAGGCGATAAAGAGGTAATGCATTTTCTCCTAACCTGGAGATAAAGTGGCTCAAAGCAGCCACGCATCCAGCTAGTTTCTGGATGTGCTTGAGGTCTGTTGGTATAGCCAACTGCGACAGAGCTCGGATGTTTGCCGGCTTCGCTGCAATTCCTCTAATGGAAACAATGACGCCCGTTAGCTTCTCAGGAGGGGACGCCGAAACGCATTTTTCTGGGTTCAGCTTGATGTCGTATGTTCGGAGGTTATCGAACATAAGCCTCAAGTCATCTATTAGGGTTTCGATGTGTCTTGTTTTTGTGACCACGTCGTCCACATATGCCTCCACTGTTTTGCCGATTTGCTTTTCCAGGCATGTTTGAATCATGCGTTGATAGGTTCTTGGCGGCATTCTTAAGCCCGAAAGGCATAGTGTTGAAGCAAAAGGGCCATATGGCGTTATGAAAGTCATTGCGACTTGGTGGGACTTTGCCATCTTTATTTGATGGTATCCGTGAGTATGCGTCTAGGAAACCACAATGAGTCGTGTCTACGTGGCGTCGATGATTTGATCGATGCGAGGGAGGAAAGGGATCCTTGGGGCAAGCCTTGTTGAGGTCTTTGAAGTCGGCGCATAGGCGCCAGATTTGTTCTTCTTTGGTACCATTACAGATTTGCCCAATCCGGATGCTTGATATCTCTGATGAATCCGGCCTCGAGTAGCTTGGCTAGCTCCTCCCCCATGGCTTGCCGTTTGGGCTCTGAAAACCGCCTTAGGGTCTGCTTGACAGGTTTGTATCCTTTTAGTATATTGAGGCTGTGTTCGGCCAATCTGCGTGGGATGCCCGGCATGTCCGATGGGTGCCAGGCGAAAATGTCCCAATTCTCGCGTAGGAATTCTCATAGTGCGGCGTCCATTGTGGGGCTTAACTGTGACCCGATGGAAGCTGTCTTCGTGGGGTCCATTGGATGGACTTGGAATTTGACTATCCCGTCTGCGGGTTTAAATGATGTGGACTTGGGTCGCTTGTCGAGTATCACGTCGTCCCACATCCCGCAGTGGCCTGTGATGTTGTTAATTCTTAATTTGCTAGGGCTTGGATAATGCTTCGAGGGCTAGTGCTTTGCGGTTTTGTTTTCAAATGAAGTCTGACGTCCGGATCACTGGCTAGAGTGATGATTCCATTGGGTCCGGGCATTTTAAGCTTCATGTACCCGTAATGGGGTATAGCTAGAAAGCTTGTGAACGCGTCCGGCCCTAGAAGGGCTTGGTATCCGCTGCTGAAAGGAGCCACTTGGAATGTGATTTCTTCAGACCTATAATTCTCCGGGGTGCCGAATACCACATCGAGTGTGATTTTCCCGCAAGCGCTGCTTCCGACTAGGGATAATCCCCCTGAAGGTTGTGCCGCTTTGTTCAATGCAGCTTTTGTCAATTTCCATCTTGTCGAGTGTTTCTTTGTAGATCAAGTTTAATCCGCTTCCGCCGTCCATGAGTACTTTAGTGAGCCGAAAAGTCATTCCACGATTGGGCTAAGGACCAGAGCGGTTGGTGCCGGACGGTCCTGAATCGAGGTTCAAATCCAGGCATTGAAGGTTATAGCAGTGTCATTCCACGGATTTATTTTCGCCACATGGCAGATTTCAGCGGAGCTTCGATCAGCTTGCTTGCGCCTATTGTTTGAGGCGAAAGTCTCGAAGACTGTTAGTACCATATTGTGTTCTTTAGCGGGATGTTGTTCTGCTCTATGGCTTACAAGGAGATCCTCGCCACTTTTTGCCACCTGCCGGAGTATCCAACATGCCCTAAGGCTGTGAGTTGGTGTTATGTGCGGCATACTGCGGAGTTTACATGGCCCGTTGAGCCACTCTTCCAATACGGTTCCACCCCCTGGGGTGGGCTTTGGCTTCTTGGGGATTGGATCGGTCGACTTTCGAGAGTTCGCCCGTTTAGCTCGAACAAAGGTTTTGGTGAGAGCCGGACTATCCCAAAATTACATTTGGGTTTTCAAATGCTTTCCATCGCACAATATTTCTGTACTATGATTGCCAAGTCAGCGAAGTGTACTATGTCACGGTGACTTAAGGCATTAAGAATTCCTTTATTCGTACAGTTTTTGCAGAAAAGCGAGACAGCGTCCTCCTCACGACAGTCCTTAACCTTATTTAGCACAAGGAGGAATGCAGCCCGATGGCGATGTACTTTGTCTCATGGGGCTCTTATGCGATATGGGAGAGGCGGTTTAGAATGCGGGTGGGTGTTCGTGGCTGAATCCGGATTACGATCCGATCTAGCGCCTAGGGGCGAGGAGCTTCGAGTTCGACAACTCGGGATCCGAGGTCTTGCCAGCTTTTCCGGCCAATACCCGATCCTAAGTCCGGATCTGGGTCATGTCTTCCTTAGGCGGAGTCCGCTCGGGGAGCTCGGTGATCCGGACATAATTAAATCCTCAAAATAGAGGGGTAATCCGTATGTGGTTCCTCCACTACCGCCATCTCATGGGTGGCCGGCGGGGATTTAATGTCCCTTCGGTCGGGTTTAAGCCTGATCCGGTCATGGTCCGTAGCAACACCCAAAGCGGCGATGCGATCCAAGAGCTCATTAAGGGAGGAGAGCTCTACCGGATCCATCTGTTCGGCGAGTTCCAATTGATGCGAACGTTATGCGTGACGACCCGAGAGGCCATCGTCGGTGTGATAGCCGATGGGGCAGCCATGATAAAGCTGCCAAGTCGGAGAGTTTGGCCTACAGCCAGAGCTCCCCTGAGGTAATGTTGTCCTTAACAACGAGACGAGCCATCGAGCCTTGCGGTGACGACACAGAGGAACTCTCAATGAAAGCACCAATGTCGGTGTCAAAACCGGCTGATCTCGGGTAGGGGGTCCCGATCTGTGCGTCTTAGGCTGATGGTAACAGGAAGCAAAGGGACACAATGTTTACCTGTGTTGGGCCCTCTCGATGGAGGTAAAACCCTACTTCCTGCTTGATTAATATTGACGATATGAGTAGTACAAGAGTAGATCTACCACGAGATCGTAGAGGCTAAACCCTAGAAGCTAGCCTATGATGATTATGATTGTAGTTGTGATCGGCCTTCTAAGGACCAACCTCTCCGGTTTATATAGACACTAGAGAGGGCTAGGGTTTACACGGAGTCTGTTACAAGGAAGGAAACACAATATCCGGATCGCCAAGCTTGTCTTCCACGCAAAGGAGAGTCCCATCCAGACACGGGACGGAGTCTTGAGTCTTGTATCTTCACGCTCCAATAGTCCGGACGATGTATATAGTCCGGCTGTCCGGATACCCCCTAATCCAGGACTCCCTCAACGGGCCAGTTTCACCACGGGCCGTTAATGGGTGTAAAGTGGTACACTGTTCATTACGCGCCAGTTTCACCACGGGCCGTTAATGGGTGTAAAGTGATACACTGTTCATTACGGGCCAGTTTCACCACGGGCCGTTAATGGGTGTAAAGTGATACATTGTTCATTGCGGGCCAGTTTCACCACGGGCCGTTAATAGGCCAAGAGTTACATAGGGCCTCATATGGGCCGAAAGACGTCATGGGCCATACATGGGCCAGAAGTGAAAGCGGGCTGGAATCATATTGGATGGCCCAGATGACGCTACTGGGCCCTAATTCGGATAGGGCGAACGGGCCTTGGGTTAGCCGGTACGTAAATGGGCTATATGCGAGCAGGGCCGTTAACGAGCTTTCCATGGGCGCCCGCCACCTTTGACCAAGTCAAAGCGGGCGGCCTTTTCATAGGAATGGGCCTCTGTTGGGCGTGCCACGTGTCAACGTATCATAGGCGCCTATACATCCAATGAGTGGATGACATACATCACGGTGATGAGCCGACACGTGTTTCCTCCGACCAATGATGATTTTACACATGGAAAATCCCCATTGGTCGAAGTGTTAACGGAGTTATCGGATCCAAAACCCGACCCGATAGCTTAACGGCGTTCCGTTACGGTGGATGCCACGTGTCGGTCACCCTTGATGAAAGCACTTGACGCTACGATTTATCGTCATGGAAGTGGACACTTCCGTGATGATAATTTTGGTAATGTCATGGAACACTTCTACGACAGCACAGGTATGACTATCTTGATTCTGTCATAAATTTTTCATGGATGTACATGCATGACAAAAAATGTGACCTACTGTCACAAACACGTATCATCACGGAAGTGTATTTTTTTGTGTGAACATACAAAATCATCAGAAAGTTTGACAAGTGGCCGGATAGCTCAAGAGTGGGATTTGCTCCTCCAACTATGGAGAGATATTCTTACGGCCCTCTCGGTTGACGGCATCAATCATAGTCTGGCCAGACATGAGTAACTTTGTCACGGGGATGCTGGAACACAATAACAAGAAAGAAGAACAACACCGGTAACGAGGATTTCAGTATAATGAGCATAGTGATGACTCGGGAGGATACCGATGCATCTTGGGTTTTGTGAAGTATCGCGAATCAAAAGGAACATCACATGATAACCAAAGGTTCACTCAAATGTCATTTGTGTACTCATAGGGACTAATATGGACGTCCAAGGTACGGTCCCGTTGTCGGTCATTGAACAAACGGTTTCGCCCATGTCTGTGAGTTACTAAACCTACGGGGTCACAAGCTTAAGGCAATCATGATCTTCTGAGTGTTAGTAGGACGGGAGTCATGAGAATATATTTGTGGAATTATTTCATGAATATTCAGAATAGTTCCGAGAAGATCCGAAAGCGTTTCGGGGTCACCGGAAGGGTTTCGATGCATATCGGGTAATACCGGGTATTCCCGATATATTATATATCGGGTAAGACCCCCATCCATGTGGCCCGCTTCACGTGACAATCTGACCATGACAAATCTACAGAATGAAAACCATGACACAAAGAACCAAATGTGGGAATAAACCACCTTCCACGCACCTCTCAATGATACGATGAAGCATAGTGAGAACAGGGGCGAGGCAGGGAGACATTATCCCATGTTGACATCGATTCCATTGTCTTGCCACTACTCTCTTGGTGATGAGCTCTAGAATTTATTCTGAACCCTACCTCCACTAGACCGAAGTCTTGAGACAACCCCTCCCGTCACTGGAGCGACACGCGGAGGGAGAAGGAACTCTCAGTCTCGCCGGGGAGCAGGGAGATAGGTCACCGCTTGTTCGCTAGGTCAAAAAGAGCGAAGGAAGAACACTTGATGGAGATGTGATCTGGTCTATCTAGTGTATATGGTGCTTTTGTTGCATATATGAAAGTACCATAGAACGATTGTACTATTGTTCTTGCGGAAATAAGTGTATGGTGCTAGGTCAAATGGGAGATTGTGTTCCCACTTAATATGGGTGGGTTGGGGATCCTTTACCCTGGACAAGTTTTCTCGTCCTCTGCGACTGTGATGGTCGTAGTTAAAGGGGACGGTGCAGGAAAAAACTTGGGTGGGCTTTGAAACTGATGCAATAGTGAGAACATGCTTCTTTTCCGCTCCCCGACCAAGGTCACCATTGGAAATAGGGAGAAGGCAAAATTTTGGCGGTCAATGCACAGGAAATCCCTCTCCATTAGTCATGAGGTTTCCAAGAAAAAAATGAAATGAGACAATCCTTGGGTAGACCAAATCGACAATACAATGACATGACGACCAAGCACATCAGCAAATTCTTCAATCTGTGGACACTTCTTCAATATTTCAAGCTTCAGGAAGGGGTCGAGGACTCCATTCTTGGAAACTCATTACTGGTTGTGCTATTATGCTAAGTCGGCCTACAACACTCAATTCACAGGTATCACACCGACTATTCAAACCTAACATTTGGAAGACTTGGGACCCCTGAAATGCAAGTTGCCGCTTGGCTAATCATCCAAAACCGGGTCTGAACAGCCAGCAGGGTGGCCAAGCAGGGTTGACAAGATTGTGAAGTCTGTCAAACTTCGCAAGCGCGATCTAGAGACGGCGGTCCACCTTCTTTTTTAAAAGCCGCTTCTCCATGCATATTTAGAATATGATCAAACTTTGGCTTAACTAGCACGACCTCGACCCCACTTCCTAGCAACGCTTTGACTCTGTCATTGAGTGGTGGGAGGCGGTCCACAATGGCAACTTTTCAAAATCCACCGCTTCAATCCTCGTGCTTGTTTCTTAAGAAATTTGAAATGAGCGCAATGCTATACTCTTGCAAAACACCTCCACGATGCCTAGCACTGTCTTCTCCAACATCAAGATTGAAGGAGGGGCACATCACCTTAGAATCATAATCCTGGAGAGTAATTCTTTTGTATTGGCTACAATCGGTGTTTGTCTCTACTTAAACATGTTCTCCATAATCAATGAAATGTGGCAAAACTACCATTCTTTTCAAAAAATAAATAAAAATAATAATTAACAACACCGGCCTGAAAGAGTCCCAGCCATACATACTTGTCACTATTTTGGCAATTACCGATCCTGTTAACATGAAAATCAAGGTTAGAGATGCAAAAGGATGGGGCGCGTGACAGCTGTGCCGACTGCTGAGGCCATTTCGTTTCGTCCAGCTTTCCAGCTTTGGTTGTTCCGTGACAGTGCGGTAGGGCCCACGCTGCAGCAGCAGTGATCAAATCCCTCATACTTTTGTCTATGCTGCGTGCTCTGAACTTTGGATTCCGTTGGTCGAAAATACGGCGTATTTTGAATCTCAAGCCGCCCTGGTCGCCAGTACGAAGCTTTACCGTTGGGTACGAGATGGAGGTGACGTTTGCGTTGCGACGGTGGCATGCGCGGTCAAATGTTGAGCCAGAGTCAACGGATCAAGAGTGACGGACACGGACGCATGGTCCATCCTATCCAGATATGATTCGAAAAAGAAATATCGTGCGTACTCACCAGCTGCACTTCAATTCTCCATGACACGTGAAGATGAGATTCTCTCCCCGTTGAGGCCAAAGAAAGAATGACGACGCTGCTGCTGCTGCTGCTGCAGCCAAACTCGAATCAGCATGACACATACAGTAGCTTTGGACGTGCTCCCAACACAACGGTCGATTCTTTGCGTCCAAAAAATTTCTTTGAGTACAAATAAGTATACTGCGAAATGGCTCATCTGCCCCTCTCTGACGATGTCCGGTCTCAATTTGAATCAACCAGGGGTAGTGGGCGGAACCATTGGCCGTGCCCACAACGGCTTTCTCCTGTGCGCACCGTGCGCCGCTCAGGCCGCTCACAGTCCCCTGACGCACGGAACGGCCCCCAAATTTTGAAATCCCTCGAGCTCTCTCTCGCTCACAGACGCCACTGCCAGCAGCCACTAGTACAAAACACACTCTCCGAGGCGCACTTTACTGTAATCCACTCACCCCAAAGCCGTGTCCTGTGTGCGCTCAAACGCCGGACACCACCTCAGCTCAACTCCGGCCCACCTCCACCCTCACTCACCACCGCTCCGCCCCCAAACCCCAGGTCCCGGATCCGCCTGAGCCAATGGGTCTCTGCCTCAGCAAGAAGCAGCAGCAACGGCGGCAAGAGGAGCAGCCGCGCAATGCGGCCAGAAGAGCGCCACCGGCACGGACGCCGCCCCGCTAGCCCCGGAGACGAAGAGGGCGCCGACGACGGCCAAGCCGGCGCCGTCCAGGAAGGCTACTGCGCCCAGGCCGGAGGAGCCGGCGGCGGACAAGCGGACGGTGTTCGTCGTCAAAGCTGCCGCCGCCGCGGCGGCTGCCGAGGTGGCGAGCGGCGGGGAGAGCGACGGGGTGAAGAGGGCGCCCCCCGCTCCAGCCGCGCCGGTCGAGGAGGCAGCGAAGCCGGTGGCTGTTAGCAGGGTGCCGGTGCGGACCTCCAGCTGCACCAAGGAGGAGGTGGACGCGATTCTGATCCAGTGCGGCCGGCTCAGCCGGAGCTCGTCGGCGTCGGGGAAGGCGGCCGCGTCGGGCGAGAGCGGCGGGGGCCACCGGAGGTATTCTGGATCCAAGAGGAGCTACGACTTCGACCGGGAGAGGAGGGCTGGGGGCGTCGACGACGAGTGCGACTGGGACAGGCTGGGCGGCGGCGGCGCCGCGTCGAGGCCCTCGCCGCGCCGGAGGACGCCGGACCGTAAGCGCTCGGCGAGCCACGAGAGCCGAAGCGGTGCCGGGAGCGGCAGCAGGAGGGTGAGCCGCTCGCCCGGACGGCGCGGCGAGGGCGCACCCGCGGCGGCGAGCTCCGTGGGCGTCGAGCGGTTCGCGCGGCAGCCCGGGAAGTTGGTGTCGGTCCCGGCCCGAGAGAAAGGCCGAGCGCCGTCGCCGGTGAAGGCTGCGCCGGCAGGGAAGAGGTATGCGTCGCCAACCCTGAGGTCCAACTCCCCGGCAAGGGCCGCGGCCGTCGCGAATGAGAACGCCGGGGTGCAGCCGACGCACGGGCCGTCGCTGAGCCGAAGCTCATCGAGGAAGGCCGATCACTCGCCGTACCGTCGCAACCCCATGTCGGAGCTCGACGAGAACGCTCTGGCCAACATCCACCACACCACCAACACCGGCAAGCCCCAAAACCAAAAGGTACGGATCGATAAAAGCTTCAGTATTTGGAGAATTTTAGCCATCAGTTTTGTCCACCAAATTGCTCAAATCCTCGAAACGACTTTCGTGCAGAAACCCATCGAGAGTGTCGCCGCCGTTTCACAGAGGTTGGGTGAGCGCTCCCAGATCACGAAGGACAAGCAGGAGACCGCGGAGGAGGCCGTGGCGTCGGACACCAAGGCACCGTCCGCGAGGATGAACGCGACGCACACGGTGAGCATTGTGGCCGAGCGTCGTCAACAACACGAGGGCGGGGCCTGGGTGCCGGTCGTCGAGGCGGTCCTCGCGGGACTTCGACCACAGCGGCAGTTCTTTCGCCTTCATGGAGGATGCCATTGCGCCAGACACCAGGGCGCCGTCTTCCAAGATCAACGCGACGCACTCGGTGAACATCGTGGCCGAGAGCGTCGCGAGCACAAAGGCGGGGCCGGTGGGCCGGTCGTCGAGGAGGTCGTCCCGAGACTTCGACCACGCCTTCCTGAATGAGGCCATGGCGTCGGAGACAAAAGCACCGTCGTCCAGGATGAACGCGACGCACACGGTGAGCATCGTGTCGGAGAGCGTTGCCAACCAGAAGGCCGGGCCGGCAGGCCGGTCGTCGAGGCGGTCATCCCGCGACTTCGATCACAACGGCAACTCCTATGCCTCCCTGCTCCTCGAGGACATCCAGAGCTACCACGAGCAGAACGCTAGCGACACGGCCGCGGCGGCGGCGCCGGCGTTCTCGCTCCCGGCGTGCGTGTCCAAAGCCTGCTCCATCCTTGAAGCGGTCGCGGACCTCAACTCCTCGCCGTCGGAGAACAGGAGCTTCGAGCTGGACCGGTCGGCCGACGACAAGGGGTCGGCCAACGTGAGCTGCTACAGCGCCGGGAAGGCGGCGGGAGCAGGCACGCACGTCGTCGAGTCCGAGGTCGTTGTCAAGGACGACCTCATGGAGCCGAGCCTGCACAAGTACGTGTCCGTGAGGGACATCCGCGGCGAGGCCGAGCCGCAG
Source organism: Aegilops bicornis (assembly GCA_021605145.1). Lineage (NCBI taxonomy): Eukaryota > Viridiplantae > Streptophyta > Magnoliopsida > Poales > Poaceae > Aegilops > Aegilops bicornis. The sequence goes on from CM038671.1 coordinate 464,750,977, forward strand.
GAGTCCGCCGGGAGCAACAGCTTCGCCGGCAACCCGTGGACATGCTCGTGGGAGCCCAATTCCGTCGAGTCCACCGACCGGACGTGGACCGCCTCGCAGTCCAACAGCGACGATGCCGAGCAGCGCAGCGGCGGCACGGTCGGCACACCTGAACAGTCTTGGCAGAGCAAGCAGGAGTCCGGTGGCCGTCCGCGGTTGGGCTCTGCCGGCAGCGCTCAGCTCGGGCACGGTGGTGCTCATCGGGGCGGCGGCAGCGTCGCGCGATCCGATGCTCGGACTGCCTCGGCGAACTCTTCTAGCGCTTAGCAAAAATTACAATGCTGCTGTCATTTTTATGCGTTCTGGTTTTATAAACTTGTAATGGCAAGACGGGTTGCTGTTCTTTGATTCATTTGATAATAGCTTGGCGATGTACTTATCCTTGGTAATCTAATAACGAGCGCTTGAACTATGAATATGAAAAACTTCTGAAATGGATTATACACCTTCTTGTTTCCTAGATTTTTTTTTTCTAATTTGTTGAAACGAGTTATGAGACCCATCAATTTTAGATTGACCGACCATTACGAGATGAAATTCCACTAAACCAAGAACAATTAGTTGATCAAGTAACCAATGTATAGCTTGGTTTTTAAAATTTATTCGCAGCGCTTTCATAGCTCAGTTGGTTAGAGCACCTGTTTAGTAAGCGGGAGGTCTTGAGTTCAACTCTCAATGAAAGCATTTTTGTTTGTTTCGTATGTTTTTGACTTAAGTTAGCACATATTTTGGCTTCCTAGACGTATTCAGCAATATTTTTATCACAGCACCGTTTCTATTCTAGAAAGAACGCCTCTCATTTTTTCATGAACTTCCAGGGTCTCTTTTGATTCATGTGATCCGCAAATCACACGAATAGCAAAAGACCAAGATTAGAGTGTCATCTCCCGTCGAATCCTACATGAATTTGCATTGACGAGTGTTAATATCATGAGAAAAACAAAAGAATTTTAACAAGATACCCGAGTGGATGGAAATTTTCCTCCAAAACATAATGCAATGCCTTTCTTACTGTAAGATCTTCTCTATTTCTGTAACTGCATTGTTTCTATTCTAGAAAGTAAACGTCTCTCATCTTTTTTCATGAACTTCCACGGTCTCTTTGATTCACGTGATCTGCAGAACGCACGAAGAGCAAACCCCAAGATTAGAGTGTCATCTCGTGTCGAATCCTACATGATTTTGCATTGAAGAGTGTTAATAGTAACGAGATATTTGAGTGGATGGAAATTTTCCTCCAAAACATAATGCAATGCCTTTCTTACTGTAAGATCTTCTCTATTTTTGTAACTGCATTGTTTCTATTCTAGAAAGTAAACGTCTCTCATCTTTTTTCATGAACTTCCACGGTCTCTTTGATTCACGTGATCTGCAGAACGCACGAAGAGCAAACCCCAAGATTAGAGTGTCATCTCGTGTCTAATCCTACATGATTTTGCATTGAAGAGTGTTAATAGTAACAAGATATTTGAGTGGATGGAAATTTTCCTCCAAAACATAATGCAATGCACCTTGAGAAGAAAAAAGCATAAAAGATTTCATCACATGAACCAAATGATGTACATATGAAAACAAATCCTAAAGATTCAAATCCTCCAAAATTTCTTTATTTTTTTCTTTGAATCAAAGAAGCCCTAACTATGTTGAGCTTATATAGTTAATGGGGAATGACGACTGAAACACGCAACAGAGAGGGCGACTCGGGCGATTCGCTCGAGCCCCAACCGAGCGTTCGAGATGGGCTTGCCAGCGACGAGCGGAGCGCGGGGGAGGAGAAGATGGCGGGAGACAAGAGGTGGTCGGCTCTCTACAACCCCTGTCTCTTCGCGGCGGGGCTTCTCTGCTACCGCAACGGCGCGGTGGTGGTTCAAGGTACGATTCGTCGCGTCCTACTACTCGATGAGGAGAATCAAATAATTGACAACTGAGGATTGCGCGACGAGGAAGCAATTTCATGGCGACCGAGGGTTTGGTTTCCGTGCCATATAGCTTGCGTCGGGAATTCGCTCGATTCGGGAAGGGGAGATGGCGGGGGGGGGGGGGATTCCAAAGCGAACGACCGCCATGAATGCGGGCAGATAGTGGCAATAAATCCCCACCGCCTGGTGGCTGGGAGATGCAAATCATCCAAAATCCTCCCCTTATCCACCACAACGAGCGGCGACCACACCCTGAGAGAGAGAAAGTAGAGCGTCGAGAGGATGGCCGACTGGAGGATGAGGATGGAGAAATCCATGGTGGAGCTGGCGGCGGCAATGAGGCGAAGCTGGAGAGGGCGCAGGAGATCGTCTCCTGGTTCTCCGCAAGGAAGGAGATGAAGCGTGCGGCAAAGCGCGTCTTCAGGAACCTAACAGTGGAAGAGGACGAGAGGCTCGCCCCGAACGGGTTCACCACTCCGACGGGTGCGCTGGTGAGGTCACTTGCTGCTTTGGTTTGGGCCATGGAGGAGACCGAATTTGGGGATCAGGCTCAGAAGGCGAAGTGGTGGGGGCTCCGCTCTCGCCGCCGCTTCCCAGCTGGGACAGAGGAGTTCGTGGTCGGGGCGGTGATGGCCATTCCCACTCTGGGGACGCGCTAGGTGCCGATCCCGATCGAGGACAGCGAGGAGGAGAAGGAGTCGGATGCAGAGGAACGGGAGACAGAGCCAGATCTTGTTGGGAGCGGAGATGGGGGAAGAAGAAGCAGAAGGCACAGTTGCCCAGGCGCTCCTTACGTTTCCTCCGCCGCTCGCCGCGCCTCCTCAGCCTCTCCAGGTCCGCTCCGGCGGAATAGGCGTCTCCCCCGTCGGCAATCGCTTCTGGTTGCTGGCCGGGGAGGACGCTGACGAGGAGGCTGGGGACTCGTCAGAAGAAACTGGTAAGACTCCGGTCCTTGATAGAGCTTGCCACTACTTGCTTGATGATGATGTGGGAATTAAGCCTAGAATATCTATGCATGTTAGTAAAATTAGAAGAGACAGAAAAAATGTGGAAATGTTGATAGAAACCTTGCAAATATAAATTGCAAGGGGAAAAATGTGGAGAGGGTGATGATAAAATTGGAAAAAAATATTTAGATGGATGGATAGTGAAAAGTTTCATGGAAAAAATCCCAAAAATACGTGACTATTGGTCAGGAATTGGGCACGATGATTTCATAATATGTGCCTCTGATTGTGTGGTGAAGCTAGATTATACTAGACAGAAAAATGATATTCACAGGAATGAAATTATTGAGGAGTGGGCCGATGACTTGTTTAACTGGGCAGGCTTAAAGCCCAGCTCAGATAGCAGGGAAAGCCTAGGGGAGAGAGGGCTCTGGGAGGAGACATATATAAACTCAACCCCCTCCTCCTCATTTGGGTCAGCCGTCCACACCGAGCTAGAGTTAGGGTTTCCCCCTCTGTAAGCAAATTTGAAGACGAGGAAGATGGATAGATTTGGGGTCGATTTGGAGGAGGGAAGATTCAACAAAGGGGCGGAGAGAATTTCCAATACTGAAAGAAAGAAGAAGGAAGTGATAGATTCGAAACTACAACGAAAGAGAGAGCAAGAAAGATTGGGAACAAGGAGGAGGCAGCAACAACCTTCAGATGAGGCAGGAGCAACAGCAAGATCAGGGCAGACAAGAAGAAGAAAGAGAGAGGATGAGATCAAAGAAGGAAAAAGAAATCCAGAAGACATCTAATCTAGGTATGGCGGATTCTAGTAGAGGTACAGCTGGTAATGAGATGGATATGATACAACAACAGCGAATTCTATCTGCGTTGCTCGCTCAATTGACACAAGGGAATACTTTGCTAGGGGGAAATAATCTGAATGTACAGGGGGGTGCTAGCATGCTTCAGCAAAATGTTGGCGGAGAGGCAAGCAGAGGCGATGCCAACTTAGTTCAGAGTGGAGAGATTCGGAGAAATTCATGGGCCAACAAATCTGCTAGCACTTTTGAGAGAGATGGAACAGGAAAGGAAGATTTTCAGGGAAGAGAGTTTGGAAAAAGTGGACAGTTTAAAGAGGGCAGCAAGATGGTGATAGGAGGGGTAAGCAAACTGATGTGCAACAAGTGCAAGGACACCAGACATGCTACAAAAGATTGTAAACTTTATCATTGTGTAGTGTGTGGAAAAAGAAACCATCTAACTGATGACTGCACCTGGCTGAGGAAATGAAACCTGTTCCCAAGTTTGTGGGGTATGCTGCTAGAGGTTTGGGAGTGCTGCTAGTGCAAAGCTCTAAGGACAGCAATGAGTTTGAAATCCTAACCCAATGGCTTTAGTCACAGTCAGATCAGTGTCTTTGAATGAAACACAATTGCTGGAGGGATTCAATTACATGTTTAGTTGGGGCTGGCAGTGTAGATGTAAAAAGCAAGGAAGCAATGCCTTTCTGATGATATTTCCAAACAAGGGCAGATTGATGGAATTAATAAACTGTGATGATTTCAAACTGTTGGGTACTAGGGCTGTGATAAATATCAAAAAAATGGGCTTTTGACTCACAAGCAGTTGGAAAGCTTCGCACAGCATGAGTGAATTTTGAGAAGGTGCCAGATTGTTTTAGACATTTCTTTGGCATGTATGAAGTTGCTGCATCCTTAGGGCCAGTGTTAGAAATTGACATGGATACAATTACTCATAAAAAATTAGCGCAAAAGTGGGAGTAAGAGACTTTGAGAAGATCCCATGATACACTGAAATCACAGACACAGACTTGAACATCTACAGAGTAATGCCTAAGCTGGAAAAAGTAGTGGAGATGGGCTGGTATGGAGAACTGATACGTCTCCAACGTATCTATAATTTTTTATTGTTCCATGCTATTATATTATCTGTTTTGGATGTTTAATGGGCTTTAATATGCTCTTATTATTTTTGGGACTAACCTATTAGAAGGCCCGGTGCGATTTCTGTTTTTTTTTTGCCTATTTCAGTGTTTTGCAGAATAGGAATACCAAACGGAATCCAAATGGAATGAAACCTTCGCGATGATCTTTCTTGGAAAAACGCAATCCAGAAGACTTGGAGTTGAAGTGCGGAACTCCATGCGGCCACGAAGCGAGGAGGGCAGCCCGGGGGTAGGCGCGCCCCCCACCCTCGTGGGCCCCACGGAACTCCACCGACGTACTTCTTTCGCCTATATATACTCTTATACCCTAAAATCATCAAGGGGAGCCATGAAACCACTTTCCACCACCGCAACCTTCTGTACCCGTGAGATCCCATCTTGGGGCCTTTTCCGACGATCTGCCAGAGGGGGAATCGATCACGGAGGGCTTCTACATCAACACCATATCCTCTCAGATGAAGCGTGAGTAGTTTACCATAGACCTTTGGGTCCATAGTTATTAGCTAGATGGCTTCTTCTCTCTCTTTGGTTCTCAATACAAAGTTCTCCTCGATGTTCTTGGAGATCTATTCGATGTAATACTCTTTTGCGGTGTGTTTGCCAAGATCCGATGAATTGTGGGTTTATGATCAAGATTATCTATGAATAATATTTGGTTCTTCTTTGAATTCTTATATGCATGATTTGATATCTTTGCAAGTCTCTTCGAATTATCAGTTTAGTTTGGCCTACTAGATTGATCTTTCTTGCAATGGGAGAAGTGCTTAGCTTTGGGTTCAATCTTGCGGTGTCCTTTCCCAAAGGCATGAGGGGCAGCAAAGGCACGTTTTGTACTTTATTGCCATCGAGGATAAAAAGATAGGGTTTATATTAAATTGCTTGAGTCTATCCCTCTACATCATGTCATCTTGCTTAATGCGTTACTCTGTTCTTATGAACTTAATACTCTAAATGCATGCTGGATAGCGGTCGATGTGTGGAGTAATAGTAGTAGAGGCAGAATCGTTTCGGTCTACTTGACACGGACGTGATGCCTATATTCATGATCATTGCCTAGATATTCTCATAACTATGCGCGTTTCTATCAATTGCTTAGCAGTAATTTGTTCACCCACTGTAATATATGCTATCATGAGAGAAGCCACTAGTGAAACCTATGGCCCCCGGGTCTATTTTACATCATATTAGTTTCCCGTCAACTTGCCAATTTCTGTCGCCGTTTATTTTGCAATCTTTACTTTCCAATCTATACAACAAAAATACCAAAAATATTTACTTTACTATCTTTATTAGATCTCAATTTTGTGAGTGACCATGAAGATTGACAACCCCTTTATCGCGTTGGTTGCAAGGTTCTTGATTGTTTGTGCAGGTACTAGGTGACTTGCGTGTAATCTCCTACTGGATTGATACCTTGGTTCTCAAAAACTGAGGGAAATACTTACGCTACTTTGTTGCATCACCCTTTCCTCTTCAAGGGAAAACCAACGCATGCTCAAGAGGTAGCAAGAAGGATTTCTGACGCTGTTGCCGGGGAGATTTGCACCAAGTCAAGTCAAGATTTGATCTCCCGTCAACTAGCTATTTCTGGCACCGTTGTCGGGGAGATCTACGCTCAAGTCAAAACATACCAAGTACCCATCATAAACTCTTCTCCCTCGCATTACATTATTTGCCATTCGCCTCTCGTTTTCCTCTCCCCCACTTCTAAAACAATTTTCGAAAACCTTTGCCTTTTCTCCGCCCTTCTTTTGTTCGATCTTTTGTTTGCTTGTGTTACCATGTGCCTTCCTTTTGCTTGCGTCTTCGCTTGCTAAAAGTTTATGGATCCTCATCCACTTGCTAATCTTTTTAAGAGATCCAATTATGATGAACCAATTTCTAGTGATGTGAGTGCACTAGATTATCTTTATGAGGTTTTGCTTGAAATTCGTGAATCTAAAAATTGTGATGAAGTGTTGAAAGAAGAAATTTATAAAGTGATTCACGATAGCTCCTTGAATAAAAAGCATGATTGCAATGATTCTACTATAAATTCTATTAATGTCAATTATGCTAATAATATGCAAAACCCTAAGCTTGGGGATGCTAATTTTGCTATGTCTACTACTTGTTGCAATGATCATGATTGGGGTGATTCTTCTTATGATCTTGAAAATTTATTTAAGCCCCATGATGAATATGAGATTGATAATAGTGTTTCCAAAAATATTGAAAGTGGGTTTGGAAGAGTGTCAACTTTAGATCCCACATATTTGGAGAATGTTCAATGGTATTTTTGATAAAAGTGGGTTTGGAGAGGTCATGACTTTAGTTAATGATAATCCCACTAGTTTGGAAGAGTGTCAACTTCGCATGCATGTGGATCGTGTTGAGAATATGTTATGTGATAGCTATTTTGTTGAATTTGCCTATGATCCTACATGTAATTATTATGAGAGAGGAAAATATGATTGTAGAAATTTTCATGTTACTAAATTACCTCTCGTTATGTTGAGATTGCTATTGTTTCTTTCCTCTTCCTTGCATATGCTAGTTTTTGCTTGCTATGATAATTTGTTTGCCTATAAGATGCCTATGTATAGGAAGTATGTTAGACCTAGATGTGTTTGTCACGTGTTTCATGATGCTCTTTTTGCGCTTCAATTCTTGTCTTTCATGTGAGCATCATCAAAATTATTAATGCCTAGCTAGGGGCGTTAAACGATAACGCTTGTTGGGAGGCAACCCAATTTTTGTTTTTTGCTTTTTGCTCCTCTTTAATAATAAATAATTCATCTAGCCTTTGTTTAGATGTGGTTTTATGTTTTAATTAGTGTTTGTGCCAAGTAGAACCTTTGGGAAGACTTGGGTGAAGTCTTTGTGATCTTGCTGTAAAAATCAGAAACTTTTGCGCTCACGAGATTAGCTGCCATTTTTACTGGAGAGTGCTCTTACGTTGATTCTTTTTGAAGATGATTAATAGACAAACTCCTCACGTCCACCAATTTATTTCAGAATTTTTGGAGTTACAGAAGTATTCAAATGATACAGATTGCTACAGGCTGTTCTGTTTTGATAGATTCTGTTTTTCGTGTGTTGTTTGCTGATTTTAATGAATCTATGAGTAGTATCGGGGGTATGAACCATAGAGAAGTTGGAATACAGTAGGTTTAACACCAATATAAATAAATAATGAGTTCATTACAGTACCTTAAAGTGGTGGTTTGTTTTCTTATACTAACAGAGCTCATGAGATTTTCTATTTAAGTTTTGTGTTGTGAAGTTTTCAAGTTTTGAGTAAAGATTTGATGGATTTTGGAATAAGGAGTGGCAAGAGCCTAAGCTTGGGGATTCCCAAGGCACCCCAAGGTAAAATTCAAGGACAACCAAAAGCCTAAGCTTGGGGATGCCCCGGAAGGCATCCCCTCTTTCGTCTTCGTCTATCGGTAACTTTACTTGAGGCTATACTAGCACATATGCCCGTGCGTTGCAACGGGGGGATGCTTTTTTTTTGCAAGAAGCAGCGCGAGAGATAATTGATGTGTTCATCAAAAACAGTCTCCACAGTGGTGGGCGACAGAGCGAGGAGCTACGGTCTTCTCATGGGTCACCGTTAGCCCGCGAGATCTTGATAATGGTGGGGCTGATCACCGTGGCGGCGAACACCCAACTGGTACCTTTTTAGATTCGGGTCCACCTCCTCGTCTCAGAGTTGTGGTTGCGTTCTCATTTGGTTGTTGTCTGGCGACCTTGAGGCACGGTTGCTTCGACCAGTTTCTCCTGTGATGATGTAACGAACGGATTACTAATTGCAAGCGCATAAATTATGCTTCACATAACCAGGCATGAACATTCCTTCATTGCCAAGGTTTATTCTCTCAACTATTTTTGCACTCAAGTGGCCATAAATTTTATTAATTAGAGCAAAACCAGCATATTCTCTTTTATTAGCACATGCCCACATTTTTTTTCATTATAGCCAACCAACATACTGTCTTTTATTGGCACGTGTAATTTACCTCCGGTAATAATTCGTGGAGTCCCTCGTTCTGCTCATAATTCTCGAGACAACTTCCTTATTCTCGCACAACCTCCTTATTTTCAGACAACTTAGGGACATATAAAATTGGTGTGATTTAGTATAAAATTCCAACATGGGACTATTTCTATCATAACTGCAAGCTAGCTGAGTTGGTTTTATTCGTCGGCACAATAGGGAAGGTCCATAGTTCAATCTCCTTGCGCCCTTTGTTTTCTTTGCTTTTCCATCCGATGGAAATAGAAATACGTGGTAGGTCCAGTTTGGCCCACCGAGGGATAACCAAAAAATTGGTGAACTATGTATGGAATCGATGGAACAAAATGCATGCACCAAAATAAGTTGTGTTTGCAAGGTACAGGTAATAATTCAAAAAACCACGTGTTAAACAATGTTTTTAATATTCCGTCCATTTTGGAAAAAACATGAACAAAATTTGAAACAACATCATTTTCTGAAGACATGAACCTTTTATCAAAACCCAGACATTTTATTAATTTGTGACCAATTTTTTAAAAAGGAACATGTTTTGATCATTCAGAACAAATTTATAAAATATGTTTTCAAACACTGACATTATTTTGAATCTGCGAACATTTTACTAAAACAATGATATATTTGAAAATTTGAATAATTTTTGAAATACATGTACTTAAAGCCCAAACAATATTTTAATATTTCTGAATTTGAAAAGAAATTCAGAACGAGAAAATAAATTAATGTTACAAACATTAAAAAAAGGGAAGACAATATTCTAATTCAAGAAAAAATCGAAAATTTGAAAAAGAATCATGTTCTAAACTTTTTTGAAAATTATGAATTACGAAATAAAGTAAAAATAAAAATAAATCCGGACGGAAAAAGAAAACGGGCCGCCCCGGTCTTGTACGCCCTGTGTGAACTCCGACTATCTACCGCACAAGGCGAGAAATAGACTTTTGGCGGCTAGATGGGCAGGCAAATAAGTGGGCTGACTTTGATGGGCCACAGCGTGTGCAGGCCAAGTATAAAATTCTGAATTGCTAAAAAAATATAAGTACGCACAAAAATATAGTACCACCTCGGATAGAAAAATAAATTTCGACGGTGAACGGATGAAAATATTGGCGAAATGCACCTTGCTTTATTAGTAGGTATAGATTTTTATTCACAACTTATATTATTTTGAGAGTCTTTTAGAACAGCATGGTAATTTGGTTTGGCTATAAAATTAGTCCTAATATGATGAGCATCCAAGATGGGTATAATAAAAACTATAATATAAAGTGCATTGAATACTATGAGAAGTTTGATTCATTATGATTGTTTTGAGATATGAAGATGGTGATATTAGAGTCATGCTAGTTGAGTAGTTGTGAATTTGAGAGATACTTGTGTTAAAGTTTGTGATTCCGTAGCATGCACGTATGGTGAACCGTTATGTGATGAAGTCGGAGCATGATTTATTTATTGATTGTCTTCCTTACGAGTGGCGGTCGGGGACGAGCGATGGTCTTTTCCTACCAATATATCCCCTAGAGCATGCGCGTAGTACTTTGTTTCGTAGAGTGGCGGTCAGAGACGAGCGATAGATTTTTGCAATAAGTATATGAGTTCTTTATGACTAAAGTTGAGTCCATGGATTATACGCACTCTCACTCTTCCACCATTGCTAGCCTCTCTAATACCGCGCACCTTTCGCCGATATCATACACCCACCATATACCTTCCTCAAAACAGACACCATACCTACCTATTATGGCATTTCCATAGCCATTCCGAGATATATTGCCATGCAACTTTCCACTGTTCCGTGTATTATGACCACGCTCCATCATTGTCATATTGCTTTGCATGATCATGTAGTTGACATCGTATTTGTGGCAAAGCCACCGTTCATAATTTTTCATACATGTCACTCTGAATCATTGCACATCCGGTACATCATGGGAGGCATTCACACCAGTCATATTTTGTTCTAAGTATTGAGTTGTAATTCTTGAGTTGTAAGTAAATAAAAGTGTGATGATCATCAATATTAGAGCATTGTCCCCGTGAGGAAAGGATGATGGAGACTATGATTCCCCCACAAGTCGGGATGAGACTCCGGATGAAAAAAAAGGCCATAATAAAAAAAAAAGAGAAAGGCCCAAATACAAAAATGAGAGAAAAAGAGAGAAGAGACAATGCTACTATCCTTTTACCACACTTGTGCTCCAAAGTAGCACCATGATCTTCATGATAGAGAGTCTCCTATGTTTTCACTTTTATACTAGTGGGAATTTTGCATTATTGAACTTGGCTTGTATATTCCAATGATGGGCTTCCTCAAATTGCCCTAGGTCTTCGTGAGCAAGCGAGTTGGATGCACACCCACTTAGTTTCTTTTGTTGAGCTTTCATACACTTATAGCTCTAGTGCATCCGTTGCATGACAATCCCTACTCACTCACATTGATATCTATTGATGGGCATCTCTATAGCCCGTCGTCGCCCTAGTTGATGTGAGACTATCTTCTCCTTTTGTCTTCTCCACAACCACCATTCTATTCCACCTATAGTGCTATGTCCATGGCTCACGCTCATGTATTAAGTGAAGATTGAAAAAGTTTGAGAACATCAAAAGTATGAAACAATTGCTTGGCTTGTCATCGGGGTTGTGCATGATTAAATACTTTGTGTGATGAAGATAGAGCATAGCAGGACTATATGATTTTGCAGGATAACTTTCTTTGGCCATGTTATTTTGAGAAGACATGATTGCTTTATTAGTATGCTTGAAGTATTATTATTTTTATGTCAATATTAAACTTTTATTTTGAATCTTATGGATATGAACATTCATGCCACAATAAAGAGAATTACATTGAAAATTATGTTAGGTAGCATTCCACATCAAAAATTCTGTTTTTATCATTTACCTAATCGAGGACGAGCAGGAATTAAGCTTGGGGATGCTTGATACATCTCCAACGTATCTATAACTTTTTATTGGTCCATGCTATTATATTATCTGTTTTGGATGTTTAATGGGCTTTAATATGTTCTTTTATATTATTTTTGGGACTAACCTATTAACCTAAGGCCTAGTGCCGATTTACTGTTTTTTTGCCTATTTGGTGTTTTTGCGTAAAAGGAATACCAAACTGAATCCAAAGCAGAATGAAACCTTCGTGATGATCTTTCTTGGAAGAAATGCAATCCAGAAGACTTGGAGTTGAAGTCTGGAACTCCACGAGGCGGCCACGAGGCAGGAGGGCGCGCCCGGGGGGGTAGGTGCGCCCCCACCCTCGTGGGCCCCATGGAGCGTACTTCTTTCGCCTATATATACTCATACCCTAAAAACATCAGGGGGAGCCACGAAACCACTTTTCACCTGCAGACCTTACATGCCGTGAGATCCCATCTTGGGGCCTTTTTCCCGATCTGCCGGAGGGGAATCGATCACGGAGGGCTTCTACATCAACACCATAGCCTCTCCGATGAAGCGTGAGTAGTTTACCACAGACCTTCAGGTCTGTAGTTATTAGCTAGATGGCTTCTTCTCTCTCTTTGGTTCTCAATACAAAGTTCTCCTCGATGTTCTTGGAGATCTATTCGATGTAATACTCTTTTGCGGTGTGTTTGCCGAGATCCGATGAATTGTGGGTTTATGATCAAGATTATCTATGAATAAGGTTCTTTTCTGAATTCTTATATGCATGATTTGATATCTTTGCAAGTCTCTTCGAATTATCGGTTTAGTTTGGCCTACTAGATTGATCTTTCTTGCAATGGGAGAAGTGCTTAGCTTTAGGTTCAACCTTGCGGTGTCCTTTCCCAGTGACAGTAGGGGCAGCAAGACACGTATTGTATTGTTGCCATCGAGGATAAAAAGATGGGTTTTATATCATATTGCTTTAGTTTATCCCTCTACATCATGTCATCTTGCTTAATGTGTTACTCTGTTCTTATGAACTTAATACTCTAGATGCATCTTTGGATAGCGGTCGATGTGTGGAGTAATAGTAGTAGAGGTAGAATCGTTTCGGTCTACTTGACACGGACGTGATGCCTATATTCATGATCATTGCCTAGATATTCTCATAACTATGCGCTTTTCTATCAATTGCTCGACAGTAATTTGTTCACCCACCATAATATATGCTATCATGAGAGAAGCCACTAGTGAAACCTATGGCCCCCGGGTCTATTTTACGTCATATTAGTTTCCCGTCAACTTGCCAATTTCTGTCGCCGTTTATTTTGCAATCTTTATTTTCCAATCTATACAACAAAATAACCAAAAATATTTACTTTACTATATTTATTAGATCTCACTTTTGTGAGTGACCGTGAAGGGATTGACAACCCCTTTATCGCGTTGGTTGCAAGGTTCTTGATTGTTTGTGCAGGTACTAGATGACTTGTGTGTAATCTCCTCTTGGATTGATACCTTGGTTCTCAAAAGCGAGGGAAATACTTACGCTACTTTGCTGCATCACCCTTTCCTCTTCAAGGGAAAACCAACACATGCTCAAGAGGTAGCAAGAACACAAGAGACAACACTTGGATGAAACTGGTATGGACTGTGTGGGTGATGAAGTGAGAAAGAGACAGAAGAACAGTGATGCTGGAGACTGTAACAGAGAAAATGTGACCCTAGGTAGTATGAGTTTGGTTCAGTTTGAAGAATTCAAGAAAAGAAGTGAGACAATTCTGGTGGCCCAACAGGAACACAATAAAGAGAGAGAGAGACTAGGAAAAAAGTGGAGGCTGATTTGGGGATGATTATCAGAAAGATGGAAGAAATTGAAGAAGAGAATGTTAGACAAAAAGCCCTTAAAAGCCAGGATGATAAAAAGATCCAAGAAATGGAGATAGAAAAGAAAAAACTGATGGACCTGGTCAATCAACAACAAATCATAATATCCAGATGTGTGGAAAAGATTGAGAGATGGGAGGAAAGAGAAAGAGAAATGGAAGATATCACTGGGAATGAATTGAAGAAAATGGAAGAGGAAAACCAAGTAGAAGACAATGATACATATGTGGAGCCAGTTAATTATGGAGACAGTCAGGAGTCTGTAGACTATTTTGCTGCCAGGTTGGGGATAAACCCTGGAGACCAAAAAGAAGAAGGCTGACCAGACAACAATATAGAAGACAATCGATAATATGTGGAAGATCAAGGCGGACAAACAAGATGCCAAGATAGAGGAGCCGCCAAGCGGAGAGCAGCAGACAAGGACAATTATGGTAAGGAAAATGATGTGGATGTTAATAATGAAGGAAATATCTTTGTAGGACCTTGAAGTATGTCTAGAGGGGGGTGATTAGACTACTTGACCAATAAAAACTTGACCTTTTCCCAATTTTATAGTTTGGCAGATTTTAACTATTTTAGGACAAGTCAAGCAATCATCACACAATTCAAGCAAGCATGCAAAGAGTATATAGGCAGCGGAAATTAAAGCATGCAACTTGCAAGAAAGTAAAGGGAAGGGTTTGGAGGATTCAAAGCGCAATTGGAGACACGGATGTTTTTGGCGTGGTTCCGATAGGTGGTGCTATCGTACATCCACGTTGACGGAGACTTCAACCCACGAAGGGTAGCAGTTGCGCTGAGTCCACGGAGGGCTCCACCCACGAAGGGTCCACGAAGAAGCAACCTTGTCTATCCCACCATGGTGCCGCCCACGAAGGACTTGCCTCACTAGCGGTAGATCTTCACAGTAGGCGATCTCCTTGCCCTTACAAACTCCTTGGTTCAACTCCACAATCTTGTCGGAGGCTCCCAAGTGACACCTAGCCAATCTAGGAGACACGACTCTCCAAGAAGTAACATACGGTGCATTGATGATGAACTCCTTGCTCTTGTGCTTCAAATGATAGTCTCCCCAACACTCAACTCTCTCTCATAGGATTTGGATCTGGTGGAAAGAGGGTTTGAGTGTAAAGAAACTTGGGGAAGGCTAGAGATCAAGATTCATATGGTAGCAATGGAATATCTTGGCCTCAACACATGAGTAGGTGGTTCTCTCTCAGAAATGGTAAGTTGGAAGTGTAGGTTCGTTCTGATGGCTCTCTCTACGAATGAAGAGGAGGTGGAGGGGTATATATAGCCTCCACACAAAATCTAACCGTTACACACAATTTACCAAACTCGGTGGGACCGAATCGTTAAACTCGGTAGGACCGACTTAGTAAACCTAGTGACCGTTAGTGATTTTCGGTGGGACTGACATGCATCTCGGTGAGACCGATTCGGTCAGGGTTAGGTCATAACGTAATCTCGGTAAGACTGATTACACAAACTCGGTGAAACCGATTTGGTAATAAGCTTTCCAGAGAGTTGGTCGGGTAAACTCGGTGGGACTGATTTGCTCTTCTCGGTGAGACCGAAATGTTACAAAAAGGAAACAGAGAGTTTACATTGTAATCTTGGTGGGACCGATCGCTCACTTCGGTTAGACCGAAATGTCATGAAGGGAAACAGAGAGATTGCAACCCCATCTCGGTGAGACCGAGATCCCTATCGGTAAGACCGATTTGCTTAGGGTTTGTGGCAGTGGCTATGACTTTTGGAATCGGTGGCGCGGATAGAAAGAATCGGTGTGACCGATTTTGGCTTTAGGTTTAGGTCATTTGTGGATGTGGGAAAGTAGTTGAGGGTTTTGGAGCATATCACTAAGCACATGAAGCAAGAGGCTCATTAAGCAACACCTCATCCCTTCTTGATAGTATTGGCTTTTCCTATAGACTCAATGTGATCTTGGATCACTAAAATGTAAAACGAAGAGTCTTGAGCATTTGAGCTTGAACCAATCCTTTGTCCTTAGTATTTTGAGGATCCACTTGCATCATCCATGCCATGCCATTCATTGAGCTTTCACGAAACAATAGTCTTGGAATAGCATTAGCTCGATGAGCTATATGTTGTTATGAACTACCAAAACCACCTAGGGATAGTTGCACTTTCAATCTCCCCCTTTTGGTAATTGATGACAACATATAGATCAAAAGCTTCGACAAATGATAATAAGATTTAAATAACATCGTCAGCTTTGAGAAGTATGTGATAAGCAAGAGCTCCCCCTAAATTTGTGCATAGTTTTAGATTTGCTTTGGACTGCAAATGCACAATGAATTAGGCTCATGGGTTACTCTTCCATGTGTAACATCCCAAATTTTCCTATTTGGAATGTTTTACAATTATAGCTAAGCATCCTATGCATCCTGCTTGAATTTGAATGCCATTTGAAGTTTTCAGAGCTATTTGAGTTGAATTTGAATTTCAAACTTTGGCATGTGGGAAACAATTCAAAAACTAAGCCCTGATAAATACTTGATCAAAAGTATGAGAGGAGCAAACATGACACTCCAAAAATATCGGAGGAAACATTGCCAAAAGAATTGGAATTCAAATCTGAATTTTATTTGAATTTGAAAAAAATGAATTTTTATAAAGTTTGGATTTTGCCTTTGGAAAAATGTTCAAATGAAAGGAATATTCCCGATCATTTTGGTATATATATACCCTATATAAAATATTTATAGTTTAGGTTTTATTTTTTGTTTTTGTTTTAATTAAAAAATAAAGAAAAACCCTTCAGTAGCCAAAAGGCCACCCCAGCCCAGCCAGCCACCTCACCCTCCACCCACTTTGGCCCAGCCAGTAGGCCCACTGAAACCAGCCCGGTAAGCGAGCCAGCCCAGCTCCACCGGCCGGCCTCGCCCCTGGCCCGACCCCTAGGCTTCGCCACCCGTCCGAACCCTCCCTCTCTCTCTCATCACCCTTGGGCCCCGCCCGTCTTCTTCCCCTCGCCCAAGCCACGGAGCTCATGGGAGATCCACCGGATCCCGAAGGATCCGGATTCCCGATGCCCCGATGCCCTTCCGATCACCCCGACCCCAGCTATAAAAGCGAGGCCCCGCACCCATTCCCCCCCTAGCGACGCCGGAACCCTCTACCTCTCCTCCCAGAGCTCACCGAGCACCGAACCCCTCCCGCCAAAGTCGCCACGACGCCGCCTACAGTGCACCCGACCCTCCCCAACACCACCGAACCCTCCCCCGTGCTCGTGCGCGTCTCCCCGACGACTCGCCGGAGTTCACCGACGTCCGGACGCCTCGGAGCACTCTCGCCGCCGCCGTCGCCGAGTCCAGAAGCCCCCAGCATCCCCTCCCCGTTCGATCTTAGATCGACTACCACGATTAGAACTCCCAGAAGGGTATGTTTTTATTAGAAAACCGGCCCGATCGGTTTAATTTTAGTTTAGGTTTATTTTTATTAGGCCGGGTTCGTTTTAGTTAACCCTAGGCCCATTTAGCCTATCTAACGACAGTATACAGCTTTAGGCCCATTAGGCCTTTTTTCTTTTAATTTGATTTTCTGTTTTAGCCGAATAGTTTCAATTTTTCAAAAATGTATATCTTTTATTCTGTTTAATATTTTTGAGTGATTCTTTTTCTGTTGGATTGCAAAGTTTATGTAGTTTCTGAAAAATATATATATAGCTATGTTAAAAATAAATAAAAATGCTTTAATATTGTTTTAGTCAGAATAGTAAATCTGCTATAACTTTAGTTAGAAAAATTATTTTTGCATGATTCTTTTGTCACCACTCTATTTTGACATTGCCAAACCCTAGAAATTAATTTGGGTATTTTAGGATTAATAAATAATTAATTTTAGACAGAATCCTATTAATCCTAATTAATTGACTAGTTCTGTTTTCCTAATTAATTAATTAGTAAATTAATTTATTTTTAACTTGTGATTAGTTATTCTAGGTTAGTCTCTGTCATTCCATTAGATGAACTTTTATTCATAATTAATAAAAGTTTTAAATTATTTTTCTTAGTAGAAATTGGATTAGGCCTAAAATGAGTTTTATAATAGCTATTTAATTAATTCTTTTTGCTCCTAGTTACTTAGTTAATCCTTTTCTGTTAAGTTAACCTAAAACCATGATTAGGTTATTTTAAGGAATTTTGTTGTATAAAAACTATTTTTGCTATTGTTTGGAGTAGGGAAAAACTTTGAATTGGTTTCTTTGACTTTTTCTTTTGGATTTGGTTTTGATTGTTTTGTTGTGCTATGTTACTATTGTTATCTTGTGTGATCCTCTTGCTTTGTGCTTATTGTGTTATTGTTTGTCTCGGTAGAGTTTCCTTGAGTGCTTGAAGCTTGCTACTACTGACTCTTTAGCTTCTGAGGATCATCAGCAAGGCAAGTTTTGATCATGTTATTTCTATACCTATGTTTTGTGCATTAATAGTTGTCACCACCCCACCATTGCATGCAGTAGTGAAATCTTGAAGTCATTAAACTTGAGTAGTATCATGTGGTAGGATGAACCAATCCCCTTGTTACCATGACCCCGGGACGTAGTAGCTATTTTGCTATGCTCGTAGACAGGATTTGGGATGAGTGAAATTCATAAGCAAGATGTGAGAGTCAATGATGATGACAACCCATGGACTACAATGATCAAGATGGACTTGGAAAAATCACTCTTGGGTGGAGGGCGGTTGGCCGGGCACCTGGAGCACCAGTGGTGGCCGGATGCATGGAGAAGCGCCATGACATCCTGCGGAAAGCTTCACCCAGCCACGAAGAGAAGGATGGATGCCCCATGACCGGAGCTTACCTGCAGCCGCAAGCCATTATGGGCTCTGGCTGGGTCAACCCTAGTAGTGACGCTTGGGCGGTACTACGAGATGTAGAAGAACGGTAGGATTGGATGGGTACCGGTAGCAGAAGAACTCTTTGGAAGACCCTGTTTCATCTGGTCTCCGTCTTCAAACACCATGAAGTGCGAAGACTTTAAAGGAGGGAATGATTCTTATGGGAAAGTGCGCCAAACCTCTGCAGTAGTTTAAAGATCTAATCGATTAGCCGTGTCCCGATTCTACGGACATTTGAGCCTCTGGACCTTGGAAGTATTCGGATATCTCAACACTTAAAATTAATGGATTAATTTGAGGGTTTATGACTTAATAATAATTTGGGAACGAGATATTGGTTGGCGGAACCATCTCAATAACTACCAACAATTTGTAGTAATTTGCAAATAAGTCCACCATAGAGGATAAAATTGGCTTTTACGCATAAAATGATGAAACTTAGAGCTCCACGACCAAAATGCATATAGTGTTAGCAACTTTATTATTGTTATTCTTCATGACTTGCCGACTTATTCCAAAAGTCGACCTACATGGCTGCAACGTATTATGTTGCGTAGATATATTCGATCGGGGAGTGAGGCTACGCTCCGCTTGGCGATTGCCCTTTGAGTCGGATGGACTCGCTTATCTTCGACGCTTCCAAGACATTTTAGTTTATTTCTCATGAGTTGGCCTTGAGCCAATTCTATTCCCTTGTAATAAAGACTCTATATGAGAATCGATTAATGATATTCAGGTGTGATTGAACTTTGATTACTTTATCGATGTAATCGTGAGTACCAAAGATGATCTTGGGATGGTATGCATACGTAGATTTGACCGATTTTGGGTCAGGTCGCTACACCATGTCACATACATCTTGGTGGAGCGCTCAAAATAATAAACAATGAATACATGCACTCATCACCAAGCCTAGTGAGTGATCACATAAGATAGATAGGATAATATCAAGCATGCATAAGTGTAGCTTATGATCAAACACATGATCATCAATGTCTCACAAGCATAGTATCTCAACCAAAAGCAAACAGAGATTGAAAACCACCAAATAAAGCAAGAGAGAACAAAAGCAACACTCTCTCTCTCTCTCGAAGCCTATGATCTATACATTTTTCTCCCCTTTGGCAACAAGTTACCAAAAAGTTCATAGAAAATGCATAGTGCTAGATCGACTCTCAGGCTTGATCTTCTGGTGGTGGTGTCCTGATAACTCCAAGGACGAAGGCTTCAGTTGATGTAGAGGGTGCTGGAGTTGGTGCTGTAGCTGGTTGCACTGGAGCTGAAGGGGTAGTAGCTGGTGCTGAAGAAGTTGCTCTAGTGTCATTCTTTGGGCTACGCAATCGACCTCGGGCTCTGGGCATTCTGGCAAATGCATCGGTTGTCGTCTTGCCCTTCCTCTCCTGCATATCATCTTGTAATCGCTCCACGGTGACTAAATCTCGATCACTTTGACATCAAGATCATAGAATTTTTGTTCCATGATTCTCTCCAGTGCCTCTCTGGTTTTGAGTTAGGTGGCCAACCCTTCTCAATCCTCGGAGATGATGCTATCAAGTAACCAAGCTGCTCTGTTTGGTTTTCAAGAAATAATCCGATGCCTCCTCTTGAGTTGGCATCTTGGCAGCCTTCTCCCTCTTGGCCTTCTCCTTATTCTCCCGAGCTTGAACTGATTGTGGATCATCTTCATTCATGACAACCTCATTGTCCTCAAAGTCTGGATAAAGTGGAAGGTGTTCCTTATCCAACTGATATTTTCCTGTGCCCATTTTTGAGTTTATCAATTCTTGAATCTGAGGTGCATATCCACAGCTCCTCTTACGATCTGCTGCGATCCTCTTGATTGTTTCAATGATCGTGCTCATGACTTTGAACTTCTATGGCACATCAAACACATGCAACATGTTGATGGCATGCCCTCTGATCATGTTATGGTCACCTGACTTGGGGCAACAAGGTGTGCCTCAGAATCCAATTAATGGTTGGCAACCCATGGCAGTGAAAGTGAACTGACCCAAACTTGTGAGTCTCTAATGCCTTGTCCTGAATTTCTTTGTACATGTGAGCCATTGAATTGTGACCCAACTTCTTCTTTGCATAAATGTCTAGGTCATCCTCATTTTCCTTGGGGCATTGATCAGACTTGCCCATTCTTCAACAGTGGACTGGTACCTTGTACCTTCAGACATCCAAACTATTCTTCCATCTGGGTAGAAGTGTGTTGTGGAGTAGAACTGCATGATAAGCTCATCATTCCAGTTGGTGAACTTTTGTCCAACAAAATCTGCAACTCCACAAGCAACAAAGCTTTCTTGCACTCCAGGATAGTGCTGTTCATTGTCCTTGATGAAATTCCAGTCAACCCACCTCATGTCACAGACTATGGGCTTCTTGTCCAATAGAATTGTTTCATAGAAGTCCTGCTGTTCCTTTGTGTGGAACCTGTAGTCAACAGCAGTTCTTCTTCTTGAAGCATATGGATCTACCATTCTCCACAGTCTCACCCACAGATCCTTCCTCGATTCTCATGTCCTCACCACAGGATGGGCATCATTGTGGTCCAGTATCTTGGCTTGAGCTTTCTTAGAACCTGTCCTTTTCTTCCGAATCTTCAAAGCAACATTGGGCACTTTGGGGCCTTGTTCTTCTCAAGAATTTGGAATACTCCTAGTATTCCTCTTTGGTGCAGACTTGGCCTTGGGGGCAGCTTTGGGTGCTTCCTTGGGCTTAGAGGTTGCAGCCCCATTTAATAGCATCACCCATAAGCTTTGGTGCCTTTGGTGCTGGTGCGTAAGGCTCTTCCTCTTCTTCCATCATGGAAGGCTCCCCTATAACTTCGCCATGGTCTTCTTGACCCTTTCCTTCCTCTTCTTGCTTTCATCACCGGCTCTTTGGGATCAGGATTTTTCAGCAGCTTGAGTTGATGCTCGCCTTGGGCATAGGTTGCCTTCTTGCAGGCCTTTTAATCTTCATGCCCGGCTTTACATCCTTTCTTTGAGCCATATTCCTTCTTGAGCACCACTTTCTTGGAAGTAGCCTCATCCTCCTCGACTTTGTAGTCTTCATCCTCCTAATCTGAAGTTCTTTTCCTCCTTTGCCTAGTTGCAGCCTTAGGCAAGTTGCTAGGAGTACTTTTGCTCCCTTCATCTCGAGGTTGAGGGACTAGTGCCCTCACTCAAGTCCATCTGCTCTTCCGACCTGTTTGTCACTTTGACGGACATACCGCAAAAGTCGATCAATTGACCACCTGAAGAGTTATAGATGAGATAGAAAAGATGAGCATCACAAAATGCAGAGGTTTTTGCAAAGAATGACTCAAAAGTTCAGTTTTAGTTTTCCACGAAGCATTTGGATCCACCGATTTTCAAACTCGGTGATACCGGGCAGCTTTGGAACCTAAATCGATGATCTCGGTTGGACCGAAGTTTCGATTCGGTGGTACCGAGACTGCTAGGGTTTCACAGAATCCTCAAATCGGTTGCACCGATTAGTAATTCTCGGTCGAATCGAGAGTCACTAGTGCAATGGCATAAGCCAATCGGTGAGACCGAGTTTTCAACTCGGTGGGTCCGAGATGGTTTCATGAAACCTAACCTAAAAATTTGAATCACATCTAATCTATGAACTACTTTGGCTGGATAGAAGAGTTTCAATCGTGGCAAGAATCAATATGAAGACAATGTGCCAGAATCGACGTGGATAGCACAAAGATTAAGTCCATACCCTAACTTGGCGGTGGACTTGCTACGGCAACGCGGGGACGAAATCCGTTGGCTGACGGCGGCGGAGACCAATGACGGCAGGAGGCTGTGCTGACGAGGAGACGATCCGGAGACCAGATGGCAGAGCGAGCTGTTGCTGTAAGGGTTTCGGAGAAATTTCCAAAATTTTGCCCGTGGCAATATATAGCCCGACTTCGCCGGTGTGGATCGAGTGGAACAACTCGGTGGCACCGAGATGCATAACCGTGTTCGATTCTGACTCGGTGTGACCGAAAAGTTCAAATCGGTTGCACCGAGATTGAAAACTCAGATCAACTTAATGATCTCGGTAGGACCGAAATGGAAGAATCGGTCAGACCGAGAATCACAAAGAGGTTTTGGAAGTTTAAGTCTATGACGAATCGGGGACTCCGAGTGCTCCTCACACATAGTGGTTCGAATCTGGCTTGATCAAATTTTGTGATGTAGCATGAATAGAGTTTGAGACGAGAAAAGCATAGATAGCTAAAGAAGGTTCTTAGGCATTCTTGTCCATCCACTTGGCCAAAAGAAGAGAATCCAAACAAACAAAACAACAAGTGGATGTCCTTGAATGAGTAAAATATGCACCAACATGTTCACACAATAAGATGGCAATTGAAATATGTGGCAAAGCATGCACAACCAATTTTAGCATCTATCATAGCAATTGGCGATGACTAGGTCATCTATATATGAGTATATTGACTTAGGAGTCAAATGAGAACATTTGATCATAGGCCATACTCATCGTTTAAGCTCAAGTGGGGTTACCACTTTTACATAATGCATTAATGTATTCACACCATTAGAGTTGCTTTGACTCAATTCTTAGAGTTAAGCTCCCCTAGATGTGAGATCCCCCCTTAGAGGGATGAACTAACCTTGGGTTTTGTCGATGATGACTTCATGTAGGTGTTGAAGATGTAGATGCTCGATGTTGATGTAGATCATTTGGAGCAATCCTTTGGAGTGAGTTGCACTTTCAACTTGCCCACATGGTTTAGTCCCACAAGGAACAAACAAGAATATCCATAGACATAGAGTGATGCACACACAAGATGATGTCCATGAAAACATTAGGTTACCTTGTCCCTTGCCTTACCAACAAGAGGGTTTGTGACTCCTTGAACTAGTGCAAGATGTGAAAGTTGATTGCACTTGTTCTTGCCAAAATGATATGAGTGAAGAATGTTGGCGGAGTCACCCTCAAGAACTCTCTAGTTCTTCTTCTTGGGATCCACATCATCTTGATGGGAATCCTTGGAGTTGTAGTTGTACTTGATGAAGTAGAACTTGGCGTAGTCTTAGGGACCCAACTGAGCGAGGCTTTAGGTGCTTCTTCAAATGCATCAATCTCTTCTTGAAGCTTGTCCTTGCCTTTGTTCTTGTGGTCTTGTGGTGGAAGATCATCTCGAGCTTGTGTCCCCTTGAAGGAAGTAGGATCATACTACTCTTGTTGAGGAACAAACTTTGTCTTGGGGTATTGATCTTCTTCCCACTCAACTCCATTGGCGTTGAACTTTCGCTCAAAACCAACACCTTGATTCTTCCTGTCTTCCTTGCTTGCGTATAATTTCCTCGAATTGCTTACTCCCAAAGAAGGCTCTTGTAAACACCTTTCTCTATAATTCCCTTCAATAAACTATTTTCTTGCTCAAGTGTAACTTGGCTAAGAGAATCATTACTGGAATCAAGAGAACTACTAGAAGTAACAACATTGGATTTGACATTGTTATTGTTACTACTAGAGGAAGCATCTTTTTTGTTCTTGTTACTAGACTTGACTTGAGGCATGTAAGTAGATAAGAGTAAATGCTTGGCAATGTAAGAAGAACTTTTCTTGCGGAGATCATCATTGATTGCCTTTAAGAACTCATGCTCTTGCTCAAGATTGAGCTTTTCAAAGCGTAACTTCTCATGAGCCCTTCAAAGTTCTCGATGATCTTCAAGATAGTTTCATGAGCCAACTTAAGAGTGTTTAGCTCTTTAGTTAGAAGCTCAATTTTCTCCTTATCATTGTCATTTGTTTGATTGGCATGATTAATTGACGTTTCATCATAGTATTCATCACTAGAGTTGTCAACAAGTAAATCATCATCCACAAGCAAGTCATCTTCATCACTATTGAAATCAACATACTGGATGTGTTACCTTTGGACCTTTGGCCATGAGGCATCTTCCAACTCCTTCATTTGGTGATTCAAATATGTCATAGGAGTCGGTTGACACAAGTGCTAGACCGGCAACACCTTCATCTTGAGTATATTCGGAGTCGGAGTGATAGCTTCTCTCGGAGTGATTGTCGGAGTCGAAGCCGGATACCCATTCACCAACATGAGCTTGATGTCTTCGTTTTGTGTAGCTCCTTGATGACTTGTCCTTCCTTTCCGAATCCTTGCGTCTCCGTGAGGGTCTTCGCTCATAACGATCATCTCTACTCCTCCTCTCTCTTGGTGGTGATTCTTCTCTTTTGCTCCTTCTTCTTGGAGAGTCTTCTCTTCTTTTGTAGGGTGCCGTACACTCATTGGAGTAGTGTCCGGTCTCCCACAATTGTAGCAATTGCGCTCTCGACTAGAAGATCTCTTGTCATGATAAGACCTTGACTTGGAGCTTCTTTTTTTGCTTCTACTCTTGTAGAATTTGTTGAAGTTCTTCACCATTAAGCTCAATTCTTCATTGAAGGTTTGTTTTTCACTTGATGATGTGGGGGATTCACTTGAGGCTTTGTAAGCACCACTTGACTTGTTGTGAAGTTCCTCCTTATCCTTGAGTGCCATCTCATGAGCAACAATTCTTCCAATGACTTCCGTTGGCTTGATATCTTTGTTGTTTGGCATCATTTGGATCAATGTGCACACGGTATCATACGTTCCATCCAATGCTCTTAGGATCTTCTTGATGATGAATTTGTCGGTCATCTCTTCACTCCCTAAGCCGCAATCTCATTTGTGATAAGAGCAAGCCTAGAGTACATTTCAAATGACACCTTCACCATCCTTCATTTTGAACTTGTCAAGCTCGACTTTGGAGCACATCCAACTTGGATTCCTTGACGGACTCGGTACCTTCATGCATATCAATCAAAGTATCCCATATTTCCTTTGCATTCTCAAGACGGCTGATTTTGTTGAATTCTTCAAGGCATAATCCGTTGAAGAGGATATCACAAGCTTGAGCGTTGTATTGCAGCATCTTCAATTCTTCCGCATTCGCTTCACGGTTCGGTTCTCTCCCATCAAAGAATTCACCTTGCAAGCCAATACAAATAATTTCCCAAACGGCGGGTTATGTCCGAGAATATGCATTTTCATCTTATGCTTCCAACTAGCAAAATTAGTACCATCAAAGTAAGGACCTCTACGGTGATAATTTCCCTCGCTAGACGCCATACTCTCCTAGGTTGTGAAACCAAGGCTATGACCACCAAAAGCTATGGAAATCAAAGCAAATGGAGACCAAAGCTCTGATACCACTTGTAGGACCTTGAAGTATGTCTAGAGGCGGGGTGATTAGACTACTTGACCAATAAAAACTTAACCTTTTCCCAATTTTATAGTTTGGCAGATTTTAACTATTTTAGGACAAGTCAAGCAATCATCACACAATTCAAGCAAGCATGCAAAGAGTATATAGGCAGCGGAAATTAAAGCATGCAACTTGCAAGAAAGTAAAGGGAAGGGTTTGGAGGATTCAAACGCAATTGGAGACACGGATGTTTTTGGCGTGGTTCCGATAGGTGGTGCTATCGTACATCCACGTTGATGGAGACTTCAACCCACGAAGGGTAACGGTTCTTGCCGAGTCCACGGAGGGCTCCACCCACGAAGGGTCCACGAAGAAGCAACCTTGTCTATCCCACCATGGCCGTCGCCCATGAAGGACTTGCCTCACTAGCGGTAGATCTTCACGGCAGGCGATCTCCTTGCCCTTACAAACTCCTTGGTTCAACTCCACAATCTTGTCGAAGGCTCCCAAGTGACACCTAGCCAATCTAGGAGACACCACTCTCAAGAAGTAACAAACGGTGCGTTGATGATGAACTCCTTGCTCTTGTGCTTCAAATGATAGTCTCCCCAACACTCAACTCTCTCTCATAGGATTTGGATCTGTGGAAAGAGGGTTTGAGTGGAAAGCAACTTGGGGAAGGCTAGAGATCAAGATTCATATGGTAGGAATGGAATATCTTGGCCTCAACACATGAGTAGGTGGTTCTCCCTCGAAATGGTAAGTTGGAAGTGTAGGTTCGCTCGATGGCTCTCTACGTAATGAAGAGGAGGTGGAGGGTATATATAGCCTCCACACAAAATCTAACTGCTACACACAATTTACTAAACTCGGTGAGACCGAATCGTTAAACTTCGGTGGGACCGATTTAGTAAACCTAGTGACCGTTAGTGATTTTCGTGGGATCGACATGCATCTCGGTGAGACCGATTCGGTTAGGGTTAGGGCATAACGTAATCTCGGTAAGACCGATTACACAAACTCGGTGAAACCGATTTGGTAATAAGCTTTCCAGAGAGTTGGTCAGGTAAACTCGGTGGGACCGATTTGCTCTTTTCGGTGAGACCGAAATGTTACAAAAAGGAAACAGAGAGTTTACATTGTAATCTCGGTGGGACCGATCGCTCACTTCGGTTGGACCGAAACGTTACGAAGGGAAACAGAGAGATTGCAACCCCATCTTGGTGAGACCGAGATCCCTATCGGTAAGACCGATTTGCTTAGGGTTTGTGGAAGTGGCTATGACTTTTGGAATTAGTGGCGCTGATAGAAAGAATCGGTGTGACCGATTTTGGCTTTAGGTTTAGGTCATTTGTGGATGTGGGAAAGTAGTTGAGGGTTTTGGAGCATATCACTAAGCACATGAAGCAAGAGGCTCATTAAGCAACACCTCATCCCTTCTTGATAGTATTGGCTTTTCCTATAGACTCAATGTGATCTTGGATCACTAAAATGTAAAACGAAGAGTCTTGAGCATTTGAGCTTGAGCCAATCCTTTGTCCTTAGTATTTTGAGGGATCCACTTTCATCATCCATGCCATGCCATTCATTGAGCTTTCCTGAAACAATAGTCTTGGAATAGCATTAGCTCAATGAGCTATATGATGTTATGAACTACCAAAACCACCTAGGGATAGTTGCACTTTCATATGCCCTAGAGGCAATAATATAGTTATTATTTCTTTCCTTATTTCATGATAAATGTTTATTATTCATGCTAGAATTGTATTAACCGGAAACTTAGTACATGTGTGAATACATAGACAAAACAAAGTGTCCCTAGTATGCCTCTACTTGACTAGCTCGTTTATCAAAGATGGTTATGTTTCCTAACCATAGACATGTGTTGTCATTTGATGAACGGGATCACATCATTAGGAGAATGATTTGATGGAAAAGACCAATTCGTTAGCTTAGCATTATGATCATTATAGTTTCATTGCTACTGCTTTCTTCATGACTTATACATGTTCCTGACTATGAGATTATGCAACTCCCGAATACCAGAGGAACACCTTGTGTGCTATCAAACGGCACAACGTAACTGGGTGATTATAAAGATTTTCTACAGGTGTCTCCGATGGTGTTTGTTGAGTTGGCATAGATCGAGATTAGGATTTGTCACTCCGTATATCGGAGAGGTATCTCTGGGCCCTCTCGGTAATGCACATCACTATAAGCCTTGCAAGCATTGTGACTAATGAGTTAGTTGTGAGATGATGCATTATAGAACAAGTAAAGAGACTTGCCGGTAATGAGATTGAACTAGGTATGAGGATACCGACGATCGAATCTCGGGCAAGTAACATACCGATGACAAAGGGAACAACATATGTTGTTATGCGGTTTAACCGATAAAGATCTTCGTAGAATATGTAAGAGCCAATATGAGCATCCAGGTTCCGTCATTGGTTATTGACCGGAGATGTGTCTTGTTCATGTCTACATAGTTCTCGAACCCGTAGGGTTCGCACGCTTAACGTTCGATGACGATTTGTATTATGAGTTATGTGATTTGATGACCGAAGTTTGTTCGGAGTCCCGGATGAGATCGGGGACATGACGAGGAGTCTCGAAATGATCGAGAGGTAAATATCGATATATTGGAAGGCTATATTCGGTCATCGAAAAAGTTCCAAGTGATTCGGGTATTTTTTGGAGTACCGGAGAGTTACGCGAATTCGTCGGGAGAAGTATTGGGCCTTATTGGGCCATACAGGAATAGAGGAGGGAGGCCAAAGGGAAGGAGGCGCATGCCCCCCCCAATGGGTCCAAATTGGACTAGGGGAAAGGGGGTGGCGCCCCCCTTGCCCTTTCCTACTCCCTCTTTCTTCTCTCCTACTCCAAAAAGGAAAAGGGGAATCCTACTAGGACTTGGGAGTCCTAGTAGGACTCCCCACACTTGGCGCGCCCCCTCTAGGGCCGGCCTCCTCCTCTTCCCTCCTTTATATACGTGGGCACGGGATACCCCAAAGGTACCACAGATAATCTCTTAGCCGTGTGTGGTGCCCCCCTCCACATTTACACACCTCGGTCATATCGTCGTAGTTCTTAGGCGAAGCCCTGCACCGGTAACTTCATCATCACTGTCGCCGTGCCGTCGTGCTGACGGAACTATCCCTCGGCCTCAACTGGATCAAGAGTACGAGGGACGTCATCGAAGCTGAACATGTCTTTGAACACGGAGGTGCCGTACGTTCGGTGCTAGGATCGGTCGGATCGTGAATACGTACGACTACATCAACTGCGTTGATAAAACGCTTCCGCTTTGGGTCTACGAGGGTACGTGTACACACTCTCCCGCTCATTGCTATGCATCACCTAGATGGATCTTGCGTGTGCGTAGGAATTTTTTTGAAATTACTGCATTCCCCAACAAAGTGGTATCCGAGCCAGTCTATGCATAGATGTTATATGCACGAGTAGAACACAAAGAGTTGTGGGCGATAATAGTCATACCGCTTACCAAAGATGTCATACTTTGATTCGGCAAGATTGTTGGATGAAGCGGCTCGTACCAACATTACATGACCGCGTTCATGAGACTGGTTCTACCGCCGTGCTTCTATTACCGTGGCTAGTGGGTGTCTATTTCTCCAACTTTAGTTGAATCGAGTGTGACTACGCCCGGTCCTTGTTGAAGGTTAAAACAAAACACTTGACAAAAAATCGTTGTGGTTTTGATGCATAGGTAAGAACGGTTCTTGCTAAGCCCGTAGCAGCCACGTAAAACTTGCAACAACAAAGTAGAGGACGTCTAACTTGTTTTTGCAGGGCATGTTGTGATATGATATGGTCAAGACGTGATGAGATATAGATTGTTGTATGAGATGATCATGTTTTTGAAATTATCGGCAACTAGCAGGAGCCTTATGGTTGTCTCTTTATTGCATAAGATGCAAGTGCCATGTAATTGCTTTACTTTATCGCTATGCGATAGCAATAATTACAAAAGCAATAGTTGGTGAGACGACCATATGATGACACGTTGATAGAGATCAAGATGATAGAGATCATGGTGTCATGCCGGTGATGATAGAAATCATGACGGTACTTTGAAGATGGAGATCAAAGACACAAGATGATGATGGCCATATCATGTCACATATTTTGATTGCATGTGATGTTTATCTTTTATACATCTTATTTTGCTTGGTTCAAGGTAGCTTTATAAGATGATCCCTTACTAAAATTTCAAGGTATAAGTGTTCTCCCGAGTATGCATCGTTATGGCTTCTTCGTCTTTGAGACACCACGTGATGATCAGGTGTGATAAGCTCTACGTTCACATACAACGGGTGCAACCCAGTTTTGCACATGCAGAATACTCGGGTTAAACTTGACGAGCCTAGCATATGCAGATATGGCCTCGGAACACTGGAGACCGAAAGGTCGCACGTGAATCATATAGATATGATCAACATAGTGATGTTCACCATTGAAAACTACTCCATCTCACGTGATGATCGGACATGGTTTAGTTGATATGGATCACGTGATCATTTAGATGACTCGAGGGATGTCTATCTAAGTGGGAGTTCTTAAGTAATATGATTAATTGAACTTAAATTCATCATGAACTTAGTCCTGATAGTATTTGCATATCTATGTTGTAGATCAATAGCTCGCAAATAGCTTCCCTGTTTTATTTATGTTATGTTCCTAGAGAAAACTAAGTTGAAAGATGATAGTAGAAATGATGCGGACTTGGTCCGTGATCTAAGGATTATCCTCATTGCTGCATAGAAGAATTATGTCCTTGATGCACCGCTAGATGACAGACCTATTGCAGGAGTAGATACAGACGTTATGAACGCTTGACAAAGCTTCGGATGATGACTACTTGATAGTTTAGTGCACCATGCTTTACGGCTTAGAACCGGACTTCAAAAATGTTTTGAATGCCATGGAGCATATAAGATGTTCCAAGAGTTTAAATTGGTATTTCATACTCATGCCCGTGTCGAGAGGTATGAGACCTCTGACAGTACTTTACCTACAAAATGGAGGAGAATGGCTCAACCAGTGAGCATGTGCTTAGATTGTATGGGTACTACAATTGCTTGAATCAAGTGGGAGTTAATCTTCCAGATAGATAGTAATTGACAAAGTTCTCTAGTCACTATCACCAAGTTACTAGAACTTCGTGATGAACTATAATATGCAAGGGATGACGAAAGTAATTCCCGAACTCTTCGCGATGTTGAAATTCGCGAAGGTAGAAATAAAGAAAGAGCATCAAGTGTTGATGGTTTACAAGACCACTAGTTTCAAGAAAAAGGGCAAAAGAATAGAAAGGGAACTTCAAGAAGAATGACAAAGTTGTCACTCCCGTGAAGAAACCCAAAGCTAGACTCAAGCCTCGAACCGAAAGTGCTTCTAACGCAAAGGAAATGGTCATCGGAAGTGGAACTGCCCCTAGATACTTGGCGGATAAGAAGGATGGCAAAATGAACAAAGGTATATTTGATATACATGTTATTGATGTGTACTTTACTAGTACAAGAACCCCTCGGTATTTGATACTAGTTCAGGTTGCTAAGAGTAGTAACTCGAAACGGAGTTGCAAAATAAGCAGAGACTAGTTAAGGGCGAGGTGACGATGTGTGTTGGAAATGATTCCAAGGTTGATAAGATCACCATCGCACACTCCTTTTACCTTCGGTATTAGTGTTGAACCTAAAATAAATGTTATTTGGTGTTTGCGCTAAGCATGAATATGATTGGATCATGTTTATTGCAATACGGTTATTCATTTAAGTCAAAGAATAATTGTTGTTCTATTTACATGAATAAAACCTTTTATGGTCATACACTCAATGTAAATGGTTTATTGAATCTCGATCATAATGATACACATATTCATAAATATTGAAGCCAAAAGATGCAAAGTTAATAATGATAGTGCAACTTATTTGTGGTAATCGCCGCTTAGGTCATATTGGTGTAAAGTGCATGAAGAAACTCCATGCCGATGGACTTTTGGAATCACTTGATTATGAATCATTTGATGCTTGCGAACCATGCCTCATGGGCAAGATGACTAAGACTTCGTTCTTCGGAACAATGGAACGAGCCACTGACTTATTGGAAATAATACATACCGATGTATGCGGTCCAATGAGTGTTGAGGCTCACGGCGGGTATCATTGTTTTATGACCTTCGCAGATGATTTGAGCAGATATGTGTATATCTACTTGATGAAACACAAGTCTGAAACACTTGAAAAGTTCAAAGATTTTCAGGGTGAAGTAGAGAACCATCGTAACAAGAAAATTAAGTTTCTACGATCTGATCGTAGAGGCAAATATTTGAGTTACGAGTTTGGCCTTCAATTAAAACAATGTGGAATAGTTTCACACACTCATGCCACCTAGAACACCACAGCATAATGGTGTGTCCGAATGTCATAACCGTACTTTATTGGATATAGTGCAATCTATGATGTCTCTTACCGATTTACCACTATCGTTTTGGGGTTATGCATTAGATACAACTGCATTCACGTTAAATAGGGCACCATCTAACTCTGTTGAGACGACACCTTATGAACTGTGGTTTGGCAAGAAACCCAAGTTGTCGTTTCTTAAAGTTTGAGGCTGCGATGCTTATGTGAAAAAGCTTCAACCTGATAAGCTCGAACCCAAATCGGAGAAATGTGTCTTCATAGGATACCCAAAAGAGACTGTTGGGTACACCATCTATCACAGATCCCGAAGGCAAGATCTTTGTTGCTAAGAATGGATCATTTACGAGAAGGAGTTTCTCGAAAGAAGTGAATGGGAGGAAGGTAGAACTTGATGAGGTAATTGTACCTTCTCCGAATTGGAAAGTATTTCTTCACTGAAATCAGTTCAAGTGATGCTTACACCAATTAGTGAGGAAGTTAATGACGATGATCATGAAGCTTCGGATCAAGTTACTACCGAACCTCGTAGGTCAACCAGAGTACGTTCCACACCAGAGTGGTACGGTAATCCTATTATGGAGTTCATGTTACTTGACCATGACGAACCTATGAACTATGAGGAAGCGATGATGAGCCCAAGTTCATGAAATGGCTTGAGGCCATGAAATTTGAGATGGGATCCATGTATGAGAACAAAGTGTGGACTTTGGTTGACTTGCCCGATGATCGTTAAGCCATAGAAAATAAATGGATCTTCAAGAGGAAGACGGACGCTGATAGTAGTGTTACTATCTACAAAGCTAGACTTGTCGAAAAAGGTTTTTGACAAAGTTCAAGGTGTTGACTACGATGAGATTTTCTCACTCGTACCGATGCTTAAGTCTGTCCGAATCATGTTAGCAAATTGCCACATTTTATGAAATCTGGCAAATGGATGTTGTCGGTGTCAAAACCGGCGGATCTCGGGTAGGGGGTCCCGAACTGTGCGTCTAGGCGGATGGTAACAGGAGACAAGGGACACGATGTTTTTACCCAGGTTCGGGCCCTCTCGATGGAGGTAAAACCCTACTCTGCTTGATTAATATTGATGATATGGGTAGTACAAGAGTAGATCTACCACGAGATCGAGAGGCTAAACCCTAGAAGCTAGCCTATGGTATGATTGTTGTTCGTCCTCACGGACTAAAACCCTCGGGTTTATATAGACACCGGATAGGGTTAGGGTTACACAGAGTCGCCACAATGGTAGGAGATCTACATATCCAGATTGCCAAGCTTGCCTTCCACGCCAAGGAAAGTCCCATCCGGACATGGGACGAAGTCTTCAATCTTGTATCTTCATAGTCCAGAGTCCGCCAACGGTGATAGTTCGGCTATCCGGACACCCCTAATCCGGGACTCCCTCAGTAGCCCCCGAACCAGGCTTCAATGACGATGAGTCCGGCGCGTAGATTGTCTTCGGCATTGCGAGGCGGGTTCTTCTCCAAATTCCATATACTTGTCAAATAGTGTCTGGCTTCTGATAAATGATGCGCTCCTTGGCTTCTACACCCAATAATGGCCATCTTCCATGTGTTGAATGAATGTGAAAAGTCAGGGTATCTTTACATTTACCCCCCTTGCTGTGCAAATGAGCCGTCTATAAAAGAGACGGGATCCAGATCCGATCGCACCATCCTCCCTTCGCGAGCCTTCATCGTGAGCGCCTTTGACAAAAAAATCCACTCCACCATGGACAATGACGCGGCTCCTCCTCTAGCGCCTCCCAAAGCCCTCAGCCGGAGATTGGGGAGATGCTCGATCCCTGACAAATAATTGGTGGTGCTCCAAACCAAGGATTCCTTCCCGGCCTTCTTAGTTCCGGTGAGTTCGGACTCGCCACTTATAAGGGCGGAAGCAAAGCGGAGAGCGTCCCCGATCCCTCTAAGGGAGAGCGGTGTGCTTCGTCTCTTACCTAATGAGAGGACTCGGATTTCCAATCCATCCGCTTTCTCCGGGCTTCGAGTTCTACGGCCTCCACCTGCACAGCCTTACGCTGCCTCTATCTTGCATATAGCGGGCTTTGTGGCCCTTTATGAAGCTGTTTCGGGCGTTGAGGCCCATTTCGGCCTCTGTGGAAGAGATTGTTCTGCCTTGTGCCTCGCTCTCACGAAGGGTCAATATATCAAGTGGGCGGAGCCGAATTATGGCGCATCACGGACTGGATACTTATCCTAACCCCAAAGAAGGCGCCCGAGGACTGGCCCTCGGAATGGTTTTACATGGAGGACGCCCCGCTGCCGGATCCTGTTCGGATCGGCCTTCCAGAGTTTAGGAACGCCTCCTCAAGAAGCGCCTAAGCCGGGCGCCCATGAGCTCCCCAGAGGGAAAATGACCGACGTCCTTTACTTGATGAGCCGAATAAGATTGCTGGCTCATGCCGGATTGACCATGATTGAGTCATGGCAATCTGCATTATGAGGAGTGCAGCCGCCCAATACAGGGGCCACCCCATGTGGGATTTCAACGGGGAGGATGATGCCACCCGCCATGGCCGCAAAGGGCCGGGATCGGTCACCGAACTGGTGAAGACCTTGTCTGCCATGTACAAAGGGGAAGAGGAGGATTTTCTCCGCGTCAATCCACTGAACGGGTTTTCTTCGAATAATCCTCGAAGTTGGGTAAGCGAATATCTTTGTGGCCTGTCCGATCCATGTTCCCGTGGTTAAATATCTCATTTCATGGTTTCTGCGCAGGAACTGCGCCGGGCCGTGGAGAAGATACACAGCTCGCCTCCACAACCAGAGGATCCGGAACGGTCCCTCGATCCGGCCTCCGGAAGAGGACTCGGATATAAAGTGGAGCTGATCGACGGGTGTTCCATCAACTTAGCATCGACAATGCTTTGGTGGCCATTACGCCGACTACCCTGCATTATTTCCGGCCTCCCAGTGTAACCGTGACCAAGTCCGGATACCATGACCCACCCGTGCTTTATTTCTAACCAAAGACGATTTGTTGGTGTTTCGCAGGGGTGCCTTCGTAACGGAAGCCGAGCCTACCGCGTCATTCAACAAGGGCAGCTCGGCCCAAAGAAAAAAAAGTGCGGTCTGACTCGAGACGTCGCCAGAACGGTATGATGTGCCATTCGTGTTTTAAGGAGAGGTTCTCGGGAGGCATGCCGACGCCGTGGTTTTTTTCAGAAAAGAGCGCCACCGGACTGAGTCCGGAGAAGTTATAATCGGACCTCCGCCACCAGGCTCAAAAGCCGAGTCGGAAGGGGTACAAACATGAGGCGTCGTCGGATGCTTCTCCAACGGAGGATGCCGACAGACCGTCCGCCACCAAGTCGGAGGTGGAGAGCGCCATGAATCATAGGCGCCACGACTGTTCTACGTGACGCATGTTTCTCCCAAGAGGCGTTGGATGCCTTTAATTCGAGAAGCGCACCTGCGTGCCGCTCAAGATGGCCTAGCCAGAGCCACGGAGCAGATGTGAAAGACATACGGGTAAGAAATTTTGATGCTTATATATGCCAAGAGTCTCGAGACTTAAAATAGTTAGGATAACTGATTTAAGGATCATTTGGAATGCGTGTTCTTACCGAAAAGAATACCCGCTTGTCTCAGGAGCTTAAAGAGTGCAAGGCCCAACTTGAGGTCAAGATCGTCATGCACGGGAAGCCATGAAGACCCCCTCTGGTAATATATGCCCTTCAAAGTAGAAGTAGTCTCGCAAAGTGCGGCGTGTGCATAAATCTGACATTAACAATGCAGATAGCGCCGGGATGGATCCGGACAAGCAACAGCTCCTGCGCCAGCTAAAGGCCGGCGAGAGCGTGCTTACGAGGGTGCGGCAGGAGAAAATAACCTCCAAGATGCCAACACCCAACCGGGTGAGGAACTAAAGGATGTTCGTGCTCAGTTGTCTGACTCAGAAGGACAATCGATGGCTTCGTCATGGCATTTTCAGTAGTGCTTAAACAAACTTTGAAAGAGTTCGCGAGGAAGGCGACTAACATAAACATGTATGTAGGTTTGCTCACAAAGTTGTCCCGAGGAGGAGATGCCCAGTTCTTCGGGTGATCTTCTTCCCGAACTGCGTCCACCGCATGAACGAAGTTTGGCAGGTGATGAAAGGCATCGCCCAGGCCTTGTGGCTATCTATCTCCCCGCCGAAGGCATTGGGGAGCTGGCAGAAGCGGCTTCAAGGAGCACGGCGGGCGCTTCCGACTATGGAAGATATCGGCTGCCGTCAAGGCGCCAGGGAGGCTCGGGCCATGGTAAAGACGCTGCACACGAAGGTTGACCAACCACATGGCCGAGGTCGGACCTGTGGGGCGATGGGAAGGAGATCCTCAGAAGCTTAGTGTACGACCAAGTAGAATTGGCCGCCAAGTATTCCCAAAGAAGATTGTAAATTAGACAGCCTATTAGATGGCATTGAGGAGGAATACAATCAGTCGAGTTGACTATGTAATTTAATATGACATGAAAAATGTCTTCTAGCCGGATTGTAGATCATTTGTCATAGCGGACCTTTTCGCTTCGACCTCGGGACCCAATAGTCCGGAGTGTGTCCGAATACCCTCGCGGTTATGTAAGAACCGGGGCATGCATGGAGACAAGGCGTAGGGGTCATTATTGTCAGACGTATAAGTGCCCAACTAGTTATGTTATATTACATGGATAGTAAGAAACATCTTCCAGGAGAATAGTTCCTTTAAGGGTTCCTTTTCTCGGGAGGCATGCCCTAAAGTGCATGTCCAAACTGCTAAGAAAGCAGAAAATCATCCGGGGCAGATGGATAAATAGTTTAAAATCATCTTTCGGTTCACCGACCGAATATTCCCTTAAGAACGCTTAGCTTCTGCTTCACCCTCTGAGGTACACATCCGGTGACCCGCAAAGAATAATCGCAGAGGTGCTCCCTTTACCGCCTAGCCGAACAATCGGGAACATAGGGGTAAGCACAGAGCCAGCAACCCAGCTTGGCCAAAACTTAAGTCATATCGATGCATATAATGGTGAGTAAAAGGTACATGTGGAAGCTTGACACATGTGTTGGGCATAAACCCCGTATAAATAAGCTTCTGTTAAAGAAGCCCCCAGGTATAATGAGCGCGGGTGGCGCGTCAAGTATGTGTGAACAAAGCGCAAGCGAGCCTCTACAGGCTTCAAGAAGAAGGAGGAGGAAGGAGAAAAATAAAAGACAGCTAAAGTATAAATTTTGGAGGGAGGAAGGAGACGAACCTGAGTCCGCGCTAGGCGAGAATCTTCGTGGACGGGCCATGCGTTCCATGGGTTTGGCTCGAGTCGGTTATCCAATGCGTTTCAGACGGTATGCCCCACCGGTCAGACCTGGTCGATGATGAAGGGACCTTCCCATTTGGGCTTGAGTTTGTCCTTTTTCTTGTCCGGCAGCGAGAACTAGTTCGCCAACGCCGTAAGCTTTGGCCTGTATTTCTCTGCTTTGATATCTTCGAGCTCTTTGTTGATAAATGCGGAACGAGCTTTTGCCACGCCGCACTCCTCCTCCAAGGCGCCCGCATCGTCCCGCCAATCGAAGTTCGGCTTCTCTTTCTTCATACATGCGCACGCCGAGGTGAGTCATGAATATATCGCAGGCAAGACTGCTTTCTGCGCCGTACACCATAAAAAATGGTGTGAACTGTAGTGCGATTTGGCGTGGTCCGCAGCCCCCGTGAGTACGGAGTCGAAGCCTCTACCCAAAGGCGTGTTAGATTCCTTAAGGGACCGCACTAGTCCGGGTTTAATGCCGCTCATGATTAGACCGCTTGCCCGCCGACTTGACCGTTAGTTTGAGGGTGATAGTCCGAGGCGAATCGAGCTTGATGCCCATGTTTTTGCACCATAATTTGACCTCATCGGCTGTGAAGTTGGTGCCGCTATCGCTGATGATACCGTGGGGGACGCCGTAACGGTGCACTACCCCGATATGAAGTCTATCACCGGTCCGGATTCGCCGCTTAACAGGCTTGGCCTCTATCCATTTGGTGAATTTATCCACCATGACCAATAGGTATTTTTGCTTGTGGGTTCCTCCCTTAAGGGGTCCAACCATGTCAAGCCCCTGCATCGCGAACGGCCAGGTGATGGGTATAGTTTTGAGGGCGGTGGGTGGCATGTGGCTTTGGTTAGCAAAAGTCGGGCAACCAACGATCGTAGTACTAAATCCTCACAAGATTCGCCCGGGCCGTCAGCCAATAAAATCCTGTCGAAGGCCTTGCCTACAAGGGCCGGGCTGCAGCGTGGTGCCCACCCAGTCCGGCATGAATTTCAGCTTAAGGTTTCGCCTTCCTCTTCGGAGATACACCTTTGAAGGACTCTGTTGTGCTTTTCTTATAGAGCTCTCCTCATGGACTTTATAGGCTTTTGGATCGCCGTACTATGCAGCGAGCCTCATTTTGGTCTTCGGGAGTTCCCGCCTAGTTAGGTAGGCTGGGAATGGCTCCGCCCACGGGCAATACCGCCATTATTTCGTGGGCGGAGGGTGTTATCTCGTTGGCGTAGCCTCCATTGTGTCGAGTGTTCGTGTCGTGCAAAGGCGTTGGGTCCGGATTGTTATTTCGACTCCTTCCCATAGTATGGATGGCTTGAACAGCCGTTCCAGTGAAGATGTTGGGCGTGACGGCATCGCGTTTTGCGCCGATGCATGCCAATACGTCCGCCGCTTTGGTTGTTATCCCTGCTATATGATGAAATTCGAGCCCTTCAACCGCGGCCGACATCTTTAGGGACTGCGTTGCGGTACGCTGCCATTTTCGGATCTTTGGCATCAAAGTCTCCGCTTATTTGAGATATCGTGAGGTTTGAATCCTCACAACCTCTAGGCATTTAATGCCCATGGAGATCGCCATCCGGAGGCCGTGCGTAAGGGTCTCGTATTCGGCTGCGCTTGTTGGAGTCCGTGGTACATTATCCGAAGGACGTGTTGGATCGTGGTCCCCGGTTGGGGACGTCAGGACGACGCCAGCCCCCAGGCCGGCCAACATTTTGGAGCCGTCGAAGTGCATGATCCAATTGGAGTAAGCGCCGTACTCTTTAGGGAGTTCGGCTTTAGTCCATTCGGCCACGAATTCGGCCAAAAGCTGCGACTTAATAGCTCGTCGTGGCTTATAAGTTATGTCGAATGGAAGGAGCTCTATGGTCCATTTAGCAATCCGGCCCGTCGTGTCGCGGTTGTTTATAATGTCGTTGAGAGGTACTTCGGAGGCTACAGTTATCGAACACTCTTGAAAGTAGTGTCGCAGCTTCCGGGATGCCATGAACACCGCATATGCTATCTTTTGATAGTGTGGGTATCGGGACTTGCATGGAGTTAGGACAGTGGACACATAATAAACCGGTTTTTGAACAGGGAACCGGTTTTTGATACTGTGGGTACGGCGCATATGGCTTTTATTTCTTCGAGTCCGGCCGTGGTGGCATCCGGTCCACCAAGTGTTCGGCACGGAGGAGGCGGTAAAGGGTAACGCCTTTTCTCTCCCAACGGGAAATAAAGCGGCTTAGAGCCGCCACGCATCCAAATAATTTTGTATTTGTTTGAGGTCTTTTGGAATATCCAATTGTGACATAGCTCGGAT
This sequence comes from Aegilops bicornis, assembly GCA_021605145.1. NCBI lineage: Eukaryota > Viridiplantae > Streptophyta > Magnoliopsida > Poales > Poaceae > Aegilops > Aegilops bicornis. The sequence goes on from CM038671.1 coordinate 464,790,749, forward strand.
CTTGGCTGGGTTTGCTTCAATTCCTCTACCGACACAATGAAGCCCAAGAGCTTTCCGCTGAACGCCAAGACGCATTTTTCCAGATTGAGCTTAATGTCATGTTTTCGGAGATTGTCGAATGTGAGTCTCAAGTCGTCTACTAGAGTTTTGACATGCTTGGATTTGACGACCATGTCATCTACATATGCCTCCACCGCTTTTGCCGATCTGGTTTGCCGACATGTCCGAATCATGCGCTGATATGTTCTTGTGCGTTTTTTAGCCCGAAGGGCATTGTGTTGAAGCGAGAATGGGCCGTATGGAGTGATGAATGCCGCTATGGCTTGGTTCTGCTCCGCCATCTTAATTTGGTGGTAGCCGGAGTATGCGTCGAGGAAGCACAATGAATCGTGTCCTGTCAGGGCGCCAATAATTTGATCAATGCGAGGGAGGGAAGGGATCTTTTGGGCAAGCCTTATTAAGGTCTTCGAAATCAACACATAGGCGCCAGGATTTGTCCTTCTTTGGTACCATCACCAGATTTGCTAGCCGGTCCGATGTTTTATATCTCGATGAATCCGGCTTCCGAAGTTTGGCTAGCTCCTCTCCCATGGCCTGTCTCTTGGGTTCGTAAAACGCCAAGAGCCTGCTTGACCGGCTTAAATCCTTTTAGGATATTTAGGTCGTGCTCGCCAGCCGACGGGATTCCCGGCATGTCCGAAGGGTGCCAAGCAAAATGTCCCAGTTTTCTCGTGAGAAATTCTCAGTGGTGCGGCGTCTACATCAGGTTTAATTGTGCCCCAATGGAAGCCGCTTTGCAGGTCCGCTGGGTGGACTTGGAATTTGACTATTTCATTCGCTAGTTTAAAAGAGGTGGACTTGGATCTTTTATCAAGTATCACATCGTCCCTGCTCACCATGGAGCGCATTGCGGTGAGTTCCTCGGCCGCTAGGGCTTCGGATAGTGCCTCGAGGGCTAGTGCGGCTGTCTTGTTTTTTGGCGCGGAGTGCTATGTTCGGATCACTAGCGAGAGTGATGATTCCGTTAGGTCCGCATCTTAAGCTTCATGTACCCATAATGGGGTATAGCTTGAAAAATTGTGAATGCCTCTCGCCTCTAATAGAGCGTGATATCCGGCCTTGAACGGGGCCACTTGAAATGTGACCTCCTCGACCTCTGTAATTGTCCGTGAGCCAACACTACGCCTAGTGTAATTTTTCCCGTGCAAAGATGCTTCCCGGCTAGGGATTATTCCTCTCAAGGTTGTGCTGCTTCGCTCAATGCGGCTCCAGTCTATTTCCATTTTTCGGAGGGTTTCCTCATAGATGAGGTTTAATCCACGCCGCCATCCATGAGTACCTTAGTAAGGCTTAAAGCCGCCCACTATTGGACCGAGGACCAATGCGGCCGGTGCTCGGGCTGTTCGAATTTGGGTTAAATCACTTGGCATTAAAGGTAATAGCCGTGTCACTCCATGGATTTATTGTTGCTACTTGGTAGACTTCGCAAGGTTATGGAGTGTTCGCCTCACATGTTATTTGATGCGAAAGTCTCAAGACTGTTAATACCAGACCGGGTATTGTTGGGCTGGGATTCTGAAGCTAGAAGCTCTTCGCCACTTTTGGCCACCTGCCGTAGTATCCAACATGCTCAAGGCTATGAGTTGGAGTGGCGTCCTCTGTGCTATGAATTTTGTAGGGTCCACGAGCCATCCCTCCAAAGACGGTTCCATTCCCTTTAGGGGTTTTTTGTTTTTGGTATTTAACCCTGTGGTTGGTGATGATGCACCCTTTTATTTCTGGACTAGGGTCAGTGTTCGGGGCGGATTATCCCCAAAATTTACTTTCGGTTTTCCAAGCACTTTCCATCGCATGATTTCTTTTGGTACTATGGTTACCAAGTCAAAGAAAGCGTGTAATTTCACGACGACTTATGGCGTTTAGGATTCCTTCATCCGCAATTATTGCAGAAGAGTGAGATTGCGTCCTCCTCTCGGCGATCCTTTATCCTGGCCCATAACTGTGAGAAATCTCGGCCCAAGAATGATGTATCAAGCTTTCAGCAGGCTCTTGCCGAATTTGGGATAGATCGCTAATGTTTGGGTGGGCGGGTGGAACTAGATCCTAACCCCGCCCAATCTAAGACTCGTGGACCGAGAATTTTCCTAACTTGGAAGTTTGGGTTTTGGATGTTATCCAATGAATCCAACCCGGCCACCGACTTTAAGTTCAGGATTTGATCGACATCCGTCCCTCCGGGAATCCGGCATGGAGGGTCGGGAATCTGGACGAAGCTAGTCCTTAAGATAGAAGAAGAGTCGCCAGATTGTTCCTCTACCACAGCAACATGGTGGGTAGCCTGGGAGAGTTAATCTCTCTCGGATCAGTTTTAGGCCCGATCCGATCGTAGTCGCTGGCGATTCCTGTATGGCGATGCGATCCAAGAGCTCGTTCACGGAGGAGAGCTCGATCGATCTAGCTGCTCGGCAAGTTCGAGTTAACACAAAGATTGGTTTCGATGACCCGAGAAGTCATCGTCACGCCGGGCGCCGAACTGGTGATCATAAGGAAACCACCTAGTCAAGAGTTCCGGACGGCGCCAAGGCTCCTTTATGATAATGTCGTCTTTAAAGACGGGATGAGGCATCCTTCCCGACGGTGACGTACAGAGGAACTCTCAATGAAAGCACCAATGTCGGTGTCAAAACCGCGGATCTCGGTAGGGTCCCGAATCAGTGCGTATATAGGCGGATGGTAACAGGAGACAAGGGACACGATGTTTTTACCCAGGTTCGGGCCCTCTCGATGGAGGTAAAACCCTACTCCCGCTTGATTAATATTGATGATATGGGTAGTACAAGAGTAGATCTACCACGAGATCAGAGAGGCTAAACCCTAGAAGCTAGCCTATGGTATGATTGTTGTTCGTCCCTACGGACTAAAACCCTCGGGTTTATATAGACAACTTGGATAGGGTTAGGGTTACACGTAGTCGCCATAATGGTAGGAGATCTACATATCCGTATTGCCAAGCTTGCCTTCCACGCCAAGGAAAGTCCCATCCGGACATGGGACGAAGTCTTCAATCTTGTATCAGCCAATGATGATAGTTCGGCTATCCGGACACCCCCTAATCCGGGACTCCCTAAGATGTCAAAACTACATTCCTTAATGGATTTCTTAAAGAAGAGTTGTATATGATGCAACCAGAAGGTTTTGTCGATCCTAAAGGTGCTAACAAAATGTGCAAGCTCCAAATGATCCATCCATGGACTGGTGCAAAGCATCTCAGAGTTGGAATATACGCTTTAATGAGTTGATAAAAGCATATAGTTTCATACATACTTGTGATGAAGCCCGTATTTACAAGAAAGTGAGTGGGAGCACTACAAACTTTCTGATAAGTATATGTGAATGACATATTGTTGATCGGAAATGATGTAGAATTTTCTCGAAAGCATAAAAGGAGTGTTTGAAAGGAGTTTTTCAAAGAAAGACCTCGATGAAGTCAAGCTTATATATTGAGCATCAAGATCTATAGAGATAGATCAAGACGCTTGATAAGTTTTTTCAATGAGTACATACCTTGACAAATTTTTGAAGTAGTTCAAATGGAACAGTCAAAGAAGGAGTTCTTGCCTCAGATTGTAAGGTGTGAAATTGAGTAAGACTCAAAGCCCCAATTAACGGCAGTAAGATAGAAAGAGAATGAAAGTCATTCCCTCATGCCTCACCCATAGGTTCTATAAAGTATGCCATGTCAGTACCAGATCTATTGTATACCCTACACTTAGTTTGGCAAGGGGAGTTCAATAGTGATCTAGGAGTAGATCATCGGACAACGGTCAAAATTATCCTTAGTGGAATAAGGATATGTTTCTCGATTATGGATGTGATTTAAAGGTTCGTCAGTAAAGGGTTACGCCGATGCAAGTTTTGACACCGGTCCAGATGACTCTAAGTCTCAATCTGGATACATATTGAAAGTAGGAGAAATTAGCTAGAGTAGCTCCGCAAGTAGCATTGTTGACATAGAAATTTGCAGAAATACATACGGGCTTTAATATGGCGTAATCTGGGCTGACTAAACTTCTCTCACAAGCAAAACATGATCACACATTAGTACTCTTTGGGTGTTAATCACATGGCGATGTGAACTAAGATTACTGACTCTAGTAAACCCTTTGAGTGCTGGTCACATGGCGATGTGAACTATGGGTGTTAATCACATGGTGATGTGAACTATTGGTGTTAAATCACATGGCGATGTGAACTAGATTATTGACTCTAGTGCAAGTGGGAGACTGAAGGAAATATGCCCTAGAGGCAATAATAAAGTTATTATTTATTTCCTTATTTTATGATAAATGTTTATTATTCATGCTTAGAATTGTATTAACCGGAAACTTAGTACATGTGTGAATAATAGACAAAACAAAGTGTCCCTAGTATGCCTCTACTTGACTAGCTCGTTTATCAAAGATGGTTATGTTTCCTAACCATAGACATGTGTTGTCATTTGATGAACGGGATCACATCATTAGGAGAATGATGTGATGGAAAAGACCAATTCGTTAGCTTAGCATTATGATCATTATAGTTTCATTGCTACTGCTTTCTTCATGACTTATACATGTTCCTCGGACTATGAGATTATGCAACTCCCGAATACCAGAGGAACACCTTGTGTGCTATCAAACGGCACAACGTAACTGGGTGATTATAAAGATTTTCTACAGGTGTCTCCGATGGTGTTTGTTGAGTTGGCATAGATCGAGATTAGGATTTGTCACTCCGTATATCGGAGAGGTATCTCTGGGCCCTCTCGGTAATGCACATCACTATAAGCCTTGCAAGCATTGTGAATAATGAGTTAGTTGTGAGATGATGCATTACAGAACGAGTAAAGAGACTTGCCGGTAATGAGATTGAACTAGGTATGAGGATACCGATGATCGAATCTCGGGCAAGTAACATATCGATGACAAAGGGAACAACGCATGTTGTTAAGCGGTTTGACCGATAAAGATCTTCGTAGAATATGTAGGAGCCAATATGAGCATCTAGGTTCCGCTATTGGTTATTGACCGGAGATGTGTCTCGGTCATTTCTACATAGTTCTCGAACCCGTAGGGTCCGCACGCTTAAAATTCGATGACGATTTGTATTATATGTTATGTGATTTGATGACCGAAGTTTGTTCGGAGTCCCGGATGAGATCGGGGACATGATGAGGAGTCTCGAAATGGTCGAGAGGTAAAGATCGATATATTGGCAGGCTATATTCGGACATCGGAAAGGTTCCGAGTGATTCATGTATTTTTCTTGAGCACCGAGAGTTACACAAATTCACTGGAGAAGTATTGGGCCTTATTGGGCCATACGGGAATAGAGGAGGCAGGACAAAGGGAAGGAGGCTACCATGGGTCTGAATTGGACTAGGGAAAGGGGGCGCCCGAGGGAGTCCTGGATTAGGGGTCCCTTGACCGTCGGACTATATACTTTGGCCGGACTGCTGGACTATGAAGATACAAGATTGAAGACTTAGTCCCATGTCCGGATGGGACTCTCCTTGGTGTGGAAGGCAAGCTTGGCAATTCTGGATATGTAGATCTCCTCCCTTGTAACCGACTCAGGTAACCCTAGCCCCTCCCGGTGTCTATATAAACCGGAGGGTTTAGTCCGTAGGATCACAACAATCATAATCATAGGCTAGCTTCTAGGGTTTAGCCTCTACGATCTCGGTGGTAGATCAACACTTGTAATACTCATATCATCAAGATCAATCAATCGTGAAGAAGGGTATTACCTCCATCGAGAGGGCCCGAACCCGATAAACATTGTCTCCCCGCCTCCTCGTTACCATCCGCCTTAGACGCACAGCTCGGGACCCCCTACTCGAGATCCGCCGGTTTTGACAATCGACATTGGTGCTTTCATTGAGAGTTCCATCGTGTCGCCACCATAAAGCTTGATGGCTCCTTCGATCATTGGCAACGATGCGATCCAGGTGAGGTTTTTTCTCCCGGATGATCTTCAGATTCGGGCGGCTTGCGACCGCGGGCCAACTCGCTGGCCATCCGAGCAGATTGAGAGCGACGCTCGCCGGCCGCCAAGTCAGGTTTGAAACTTAAACTATACCGCCGATATCCGCTGGATACTCGATCTTCGACGGATTCGGCCCATGTCAAAGCGCCGCCGTGATAGTCACGATTTAGCATGACTTAGCTCATTGCCGTCCGACGGTGTTCGGAGATCACACTGTGGGCTACTACGGCCCTCAATCCGGAAAGTAGATTGGCGCCGTCTCGAGGACGGGTGGATGGACCTCGCCACGGAGGCCGTGACACTCGCAAGGCGATAGAGCCAATATCGACTTCACCTCCTATGAGACTTGTGTTGCGGATCCTTGATTCATCTTCGCCACGGGCTCCAAACCGCTCAAGGTCTGTGCTTCATCGAATCTGATTGGGCGCCGATCATGGAGTTTTCCTCCACGGATATCTTTTTCCGCACTTCGCCTGTGGCGATGTGCTAAACTCATTTAGGTCTCTCTCCTTGTCGAGGCCCTTGGTCAACTATGTCTCGCTCGAGGGAAGCGGATTTAGACGAAGAAATCTGCTCCCCACCCACCACCCACTTAATAGCCACCGCCGATTTACTCTAACCGACATGCTTGATTTCGCCCAAGACATCGATGGTATGGACGACGATGTAGGAGAAGAACAGAACCACGCCCATTGTGGCTGGACTGCCACCTCATCATATGATATATACATGGTGGACACCCCCAAATAGAGCGATGGCAATAAGGAAACAGAGGATAATCCTCGAGAAGCACTCCAAGCACCGGCCAACGATGCCGCTTGCTAAGCCCCGGGCCATAGCAAAAAACGGGCGATGTCGACAAGAGAAAATATCGCTATGCGGATAGTGCCAAGATTTAAGACAATCCCTCTCGCCAGGCCTCGAGCGGGAGGATGGGCAAGCTAGCCCTAAGGAATAAAGGCAGACGGAGAGTCGAGGATGACAATTACATGCCTCTCTCCAAGACGCAGGTGAGCCTCGGCGATTAAGAATTTATCGTGCTCGAGGATCCCTGTCGAATAGGAGCGCTTCAAGCTACCGCTTATAGCCACGTAAAAAGCTTGAAGAAAAGCAACAACAGCTTCAAGCCGATCAAGATCTGCTACGGATAGATGGACCGAGCTCTGGCGGCCGAGGAATACGAACTCGAAAAGCCCAACCAAAAGTTACCCAAAGCGCAGGTTGCTACCCCAACTCGAGGAGGAAGCATTAAAGCCACGCCCAGCAGATGATACGGCTGACCGGCCACCTCGTGTCCGAGACAAAGCGGCATATCAGGCCGAAGTCCAGCCAGCACCCCGCCACCAGTCAAACAAAAATACCAAGGCACGGGGTAACACGCAGGACCTGCGAGACGTATTGGAAAACAAAGCAGGACATTCAAGATCGATCTACGGATCACGCGGGCACGCCTAACGCCAGCGATTTACGACCATCACGCCGGATATACTAAAGCAAATCCGGGCTGGGCCGAATACAGCAGCAACAAGACTCGTATGAATCGCGTGCGGATATAGCCCGCATGCAGGCGCCAAGACACCCCCTATGCTTCACCGATGAAGTAATGGATCATGAATTCTGTAAGGTTTTAAACCCGTGAACATTGAAACATATGATGGTACAACAAACCCCGCGTAATGATTGAAGATTTCTCCTCCACATCCACATGGCTCCATGGTGACGATCTACATGCCATCAAGTACCTCCCATTAAAACTCAAAGGACCTGCTCGGCATTGGCTCAATAGCGCCTGCCTACAACTCCACATGCAGTTGGGAGAATTTGGAGGACGATTCCTTGACAACTTCCTGTGGCACTTATGTGCACCACCGGATGCCGACATGACTTGAGTCACATAATCCAACAGCCTGTGGGAATCAACCAGGAAATTCTGGACTCGGTTCCTAACAAAAAAGAAACAAATTGTCGACTGTCCAGATGCCGGGGCCTTAGCGGCATTTAAGCATAACATCCGCGACGAGTGGCTCGCCCGACACCTCGGCCAAGAAAAGCCGAAGTCCATGGCAGCCCTCACGACACTCATGACCCGCTTTTGTGTGGGCAGAGATAGCTGGCTGGCTCGCAGCAACAGCACATAAAGAAACCCTGGCAATTCAGATGCCAAAGATAGCAACGGCAGGCCACGTCGCAACAGACACAAGCGCCGCAACAACGGCGACAACGCTGAAGACGCGGTAGTTAATGCCGGATTCGGTGGCTCTAAATCCGGTCAGCGGAAAAAGCCGTTCAAAAGAAGCGATCCGGGCCCGTCCAGCTTGGACCGCATACTCGATTGTTCGTGCCAAATTCACGGCACCCCCGATAAACCAGCCAACCACACCAACAGAGAATGCTGGGTGTTCAAATAGGCCGGCAAGTTGAATGCCGAAAACAAGGAAAATGGGCTACATAGCGATGACGAGGACGAGCCCCGGCCGCCGAACACAGGAGGACAGAAGAAATTTCCTCCCCAAGTGAAAACAGTAAACATGATATACACAACCCATATTCCCAAGCGGGAACAGAAGCGTGCACTGAGGGACGTCTATGCGATGGAGCCAGTTGCCCCAAAGTTCAACCCATGGTCTTCTTGTCCGATCACCTTTGATCGCAGGGACCATCCTACCAGTATCCGTCATGGCGGTTCTGCCGCTTTGGTCCTTGACCCCATCATTGACGGATTTCACCTCACTCGAGTCCTTATGGATGGTGGCAGCAGCCTGAACTCGCTCTATCAGATACAATGCGCAAATGGGTATAGACCCTCGAGGATCAAACCCACCAAAACCACCTTTAAAGGTGTCATCCTGTGTGTAGAAGCTCGTCAGACGGGCTCAATCACACCGGAAGTGGTTTTCGATCTCCTGACAACTTCCTCAAGCGTAGGAGTTAATCTTCCATATCGTCCCCTTCCGCAGCGGGCTATCATGCATCGCTTCTGGACGAACCGCATTTGCCGCTTTCAATGCGGTACCGCATTATGCATACCTCAAGCTCAAAATGCCAGGACCTCACGGGGTTATAACAGTTAATGGAAACACAGAACGCTCGCTCCGCACGGAGGAGCACACTGCGGCCCTCGCAGCAGAAGCGCAAAGCAGCCTTATGAGGCAAACCGCCAATTCAGCGAAAAAGACCCCGGACACCTTCAAGAAAGTCCGGAGTACCCTGCAAGAGGATTGCCAGGCACATTTAGAGCTCGACTAGTAATTCGGCCTCCGTCCTAGTCCCAGTCAAGCGGCGAAATTTGCGCCGCACGTACATAATTACGCACTCAAGATACCATGGGCATAGGCGGAGGCACAGACATGGCATGGCCCACAATGCGGCTCAGCCGCTTCAGGACATGTATACCTTTAACATTTTCTTCCTTTCAGCCCCTATTCTCTCAAGGCCCTCTCCGTTGCTTGATTATCGGACCACACGGAAGGAAACACCAAGGAAGCTAGAAGCTTTGACGTACAAGGGAATCCACAGGTGGTCTCTGATAACGATCGATATACCTGTTTTGCATACCCACACGCAGCTTGCCCTTGGATAGGACATGTCAAATAGTCCTATTTTTTACTTATTGCACTACATGTATGCGTACGCTTTGACGATCATTTAAATAACAATGTACAACATTAGCTCATTATTGCACTTCATATTTTTCCCGTCTCGCTTATTTACGACAAATTGCACCCAGTACATTCTGAGCCAAAGGCACCAGGGCTTTCAAAATTCTATAGCACTAAGCAAGAAAAGTCCGAACACTTTCGACAAGGCGGCACCCCGAACTTATAGCATTAAATGCATCAGCTCCGAATCATGTCTTAGGTCAATAGTTGGGTTTGCCCGGCTCCCATGTTTTGGTACCTTACGTTCCGCTATATTGGCTAAGGTAGCGCTAGGAGAACTACTGCGATTGTGTCCCGGTTCTTCCTGGACGAACACCTCAAGAGAGAAAGCCGAAACTGATCGGTCATGATGAGGCGAGAGCTGGTCGCTGCTCGAGAGGTCTCAAATCCTTAAAGATTTTTTCCGCTCGGGCAGGAGTTCTGCGTTGTCCAATTTAGGCGCATATAGCGCCCAAGTTCGCCTTCCGAATACTAGGGCTTCGCCAAAATTTAAAATTGTAGACTTCTATGGCTAAGTGAGAGTGATAAAGCTTTATAGTCCCATTGCCTAGTTCACAGTTAACACCTCCTTCAAGGACCCAAAATCGATAAAGAGGATCAGGTTTATCCCGAACACCTCAAGATTAGTTACATGGGGGCGTAAGCCACTAATCGGCCAACTCTCAAATTTTATAAACCGGCCGCATGTAAGGTAATATTTTAAATTAACAAGCGTTACTTAGCGCACATGAACTCGCTTCATATTACAGGTGATCACATGAGTACATTCATTCAAATATTGCATCCTTAGCACATTCCTCTCTCGCCACAAGGCGAAAGCACCCTTCAGACACTATCATAATACTTTTCGGGTGGCGATGCTCCTTGCCCTCCCGGCCCCTCCTTCACCAGCTTATCGGCCCATCTTCGCCCAGCAGACCGCACTTTCACCGCAAAGCCTCGCCCACCCCTCAATGCAGACGGATCGCTTTATAACTTCAAACCATGGGTATGCTCACAAGCCGCCTTACCAAGCCGAAATAGCTGCCAGGGCTTGCCAGCCACATCCGGACTATAAGGCCCTTCATGGCCAGCTCGCCGCTTTAGGAAGCTCGACCGCCATTTCAACTGTCAGCCATATATCGGATGTTCGGGTCCCAAAGACACCGAGACCGTAACAACTTTGTCGAACTCCCTTCCTCGGGCCGTAGAGAACTCCGCAGATCCGGCTAACACATCGCTGGGTAGATTCGCGAACGCCTGGAGAGCCCCAAATTCGGGTAAGTAAAAGGAAAGTTTCCTTCACATGCTTGCTTTGCATAATGAATGCCTTACCCGCCGCTATCTTCTTGACCACCTCAATTTCCTGGAGGGCCTTTTGGGCTTCGGCCTTAGCATTTTGTGCGTTCTCGAGGGCCTTCGCAAGCTCGGACCCTTGCGTCTTAGAGTCACGCTCCAAGGACTCTGCATTTTGACAAACTCCTGGAGTTTTGCTGAACCTCGCCGACTCGGCCTCTTGCTTCAAGGCCGGGCGTGTTCTTGGCCGCTTTGCCTTCGGCCTTGGACAACGCCTTCTTCAGGGTCGCCACTTTGGTCGTGGCCCCTAGCAAAATTCATGATGATCCTGTGATCTAAAAACCACCTTCCTTTTTTCTTTATCAAAAAACAGACAGGGTATTACTTACCTTTGTTCTCTTCGAGCTGCCTCTTGGTAAGGCCGAAGCCTTCCATGGACCGCTTAAGGTCCCGCTTCAAAGGTGGCTAATTACTCCGCGGCGAAGCGGGCAGCCAGCCAGCCAAAAGCCCGCTTATTCACATAGACATATTCTCGATTAAACTCATGTGATTATTATTTGATCCTCGGCTCGGCCTTTCTTTATAACACCAAACAGAGCATCGTGGGCTATTGTCTATGCTGTAACATTTTCTCATAATTTGATTACTTACCTCAAAGCTCGTTAGGAGGTCGCGCAGCTTCAGCTTAGTCCGCTTTTGGTGAATCGAATCATCTCGATCACCGCACTCATGTTAGTGGTGCTCTTTTCGTCAATGGAAGCGCCACAAGCTGCTTCTAGCAAATTGTCCGATGCCTCTAGATGGACAGAGGCCATCGGCACGCACGGATTGCCCCCTTTGCGAGGGGTCGCCTCGATGTAATCCGGAATCACCGGAGGTTCCTACAGAAGATTCGGCCGGGGCTAGACTTGCTGCCCCCGGCATTAGTGCCCATGGGAGTCTTGCCCCTCCTACGCCTAGCGTCTAGAATGTCGCCTTGGGGCGCCACTAGAGTTGTCTCCCCTTGGTTCAGTGCCCTTTGAGACAACACCTCGATGTCGTCCGTAGGGCGGGGGGAGGAGGCGGTCGGGAGTGAATCGTTGTTCATCTCCGACTGGCCCAAAGACTCTTCCTAAGAGGATACGTCAATATGGGCTTTGGATGGGCTACATGATCATGTTCGGCATGATAAGAAGCAATAAAATAAAGCATACCAAGAACTATTATGGTATCCGGATACTTACGACTTCACCAGGGACTTGTCCCTGGGTAACCATTCCCGTCACGAAAAGCTAACTGTTGTGGGAGCAGTCTGGAAGGAGAGTCCTTCCTTCTTGACCCTTCGGCCTCTCGACGGGCGGCCTTCCTTTTCTTGTCTCCCCGGCCGGGGAGAACTTTCCTCTTCCTCCTCCTCGCTTTTTGTGGGTGGAGGGCACTCGTGTTATCGGACGATGAGTCCGACATAACCTTGCGCCGGAGACCTTTCCCGGTCCCTCGTGGCCTTCTTCTTGGTTTTCTTCTCCGACGCCTCATAGGGCGCCGGAACCAAAGCATCTCCGCTAAGAGAGCCCTTGCTGGATCTTTGGGGCAAGGGGCCGATAATCGATCCTCTCACTGCCGCGACCCGGTCCTGCTAAATGGCGTGAAGGCTTAGATCTCTCACATGATTATAATCGGGAAAGAAACATCTTATGAGATATAAGAATCTTACTGATTGGCGAGGGCGCTATGCTTAAGTCCGCTGATCCTCGTAAGGGAGGAGGTACCGGCAGACTTGAACAAGCACCTTCCGTATGTCCCGTGCGTTGTGTCAAGAGCTCTCGCAGACCGGTGCTTAGCCGGTCGAACTCCCACATATTAAACGCCTGCCTTTGATGCGGAGGATCCGTGTAAGAGCATGACTTGGACCATGTTGACGAAGCTTGATTTTCTTGCTTATCATGTTTTTGACGCAGCTCGAGTCCGGCCACCCACCGATGAACCCTGTGATAGGCCCTTCTCTTCTGTGGAGGTGAGCCGATGGGGATGCCGGATCAAAATTCGGGGCCGCTACTGAAGTTGGTGTCACGCTGCTCGGTGATGTAGAACCACCCCGATTGCCACACCCCTTTACGGTCTCCACATAGGAGCCTTCGAGCCAGTGACATTGGGCATTTTGCCCACCATGGCGCCCAAGACTCCGCTTATGTCGGGCCACCACCACCTTCGGTTTCACATTGAAGGTCTTCAGCCACAGTCAAGTGGGGCTTGATGCGGAGGAAGGCCTCGCACGACGATAAACGCCGAGATGTTGAGGATGAAATTGGGGGCTAGATCATGGAAGTCCAGCCCAGTAGAACATGAGCCCACGGACAAATGGGTGGAGGAAATCCCAGTCATGGATTTAAATGGGTAAGGAATACAACCCTTTCATGAGGTTCAGGGGTGGGACGATCCGCCCCTGGCCCGGGAGCCAGGCGCGATATCTGCGGCTGTATCCGGCCTTGAGCTTCATAATGTTCTCCTCCAGAACGGAGGAGACCATCCACTTGCCTCCCCGCCTCCGGACATGTTTGGAGTGGTTTTATGAGAAAATGCGAATCTTACTGGAGCTCGAAAAGCGAGAATGGATGGCCAGGGAAGAAGAAGGCGTGGGTAAAATGGAATAGTCCTTGTCCCTTTATAAGGGCGGAGGAAACTGTGCGCCTCCTCACCTACCTGGTAAACTCGCTTATTCCCCAAGCGCCGTGATTAATGGCATGGTTGGGCTACCCACACCCGTATTAATGAGAATCCTGCGGATAAGGGGACACGGTCTCGCTCGACAAGACGTACAAGAAAACCGCCGCAATATGTGCAAGAGCTGGTTGAGAAAAACGGTTCAATAATGATCGGGCCATGGCGTGATGTCACGCTATGAAAAGTTGTCAAAGAGATTAGATTTGTGGAAATATTATACTTTCACGATGGTATGTGGAATTTGTTTTGCAGAGCTGGACACTATCCTTGTGTTCAAAATCTTCTATGGAGTATTCGAAGAAGAACCCGCTTGCAATGTCGAAGACAATCTGCTGCCTGCACTCATCGTCATTGAAGCCTGGTTCAGGGGCTACCGAGGAAGCCCTGGATTAGGGGGTCCTGGACTGCCGGACTATATACTTTGGCCGGACTGTTGGACTATGAAGATACAAGATTGAAGACTTAGTCCCGTGTCCGGATGGGACTCTCCTTGGCGTGGAAGGCAAGCTTGGCAATTCGGATATGTAGATCTCCTCCCTTGTAACCGACTGCAGGTAACCCTAGCCCTCCTCCGTGTCTATATAAACCGGAGGGTTTAGTCCAGAGACGACAACAATCATAATCATAGGCTTGCTTCTCGCTACCTCTTGAGCATCAAGCGCTGGTTTTCCCCTTGAAGAGGAAATGGTGATGCAGCAAAGTAGCGTAAGTATTTCCCCGCTTTTGAGAACCAAGGTATCAATCCAGTAGGAGGCTACGCGCGAGTCCCTCGCACCTGCACAAAACAAATAAATCCTCGCAACCAACACGATAAGGGGTTGTCAATCCCTACACGGTCACTTACGAGAGTTAGATCCGATAGATATGATAAGATAATATTTTTGGTATTTTTATGATAAAGATGCAAAGTAAAATAAAAGGCAATAAAAATAACTAAGTGTTGGAAGATGAATATGATGGAAGATAAATCCGGGGGCCATAGGTTTCACTAGTGGCTTCTCTCAAGAGCATAAGTATTTTACGGTGGGTGAACAAATTACTGTTGAGCAATTGACAAAATTGAGAATAGTTATGAGAATATCTAGGTATGATCATGTATATAGGCATCACGTCCGAGACAAGTAGACCGACTCCTGCCTGCATCTACTACTATTACTCCACACATCAATCGCTATCCAAAGATGCATCTAGAGTATTAAGTTCATCGTAATGTAGTAACGCCTTAACCAAGATGACATGATGTAGAGGGATAAATTCATGCAATATGATAAAAAACCCATCTTGTTATCCTCGATGGCAACAATACAATACGTGCCTTTGCTGCCCCTATCACATCGGGAAAGGACATTGCAAGATTGAACCCAAAGCTAAGCACTTCTCCCATTGCAAGAAAGATCAATCTAGTAGGCCAAACCAAATTGATAATTCGAAGAGACTTGCAAAGATAACCAATCATACGTAAAAGAATTCAGAAGATTCAAATATTGTTCATAGATAAACTTGATCATAAACCCACAATTCATCGGTCTCAACAAACACACCGCAAAAGAAGATTATATCGAATAGATCTCCACGAGAGAGGGGGAGAACATTGTATTGAGATCCAAAAAGAGAGAGGAAGCCATCTAGCTAATAACTATGGAATCTCAAGGTCTGAGGTAAACTACTCACACTTCATCGGAGAGGCTATGGTGTTGATGTAGAAGCCCTCCATGATCGATGTCCCTTCCGGCGGAGCTCCGGAACAGGCCCAAAGATGGGATCTCGTTGGTACAGAAGGTTGCGGCGGTGGAATTAGGGTTTTGGCTCCGTATTTGATTGTTTGGGGGTACGTAGGTATATATAGGAGGAAGGAGTACGTCGGTGGAGCAATGTGGGGCCCATGATGGTGGGGGGCGCGCCTGGGGTAGGCGCCGCCTCTACCTCGTGTGGCTTCTTGAAGCTTCCTTGACTTAGGGTCCAAGTCTCCGGATCATGTCTGCTCCGAAAATCACGCTCCCCGGTTGTTTCATTCCTGCTTGGACTGCTTGATATTCTTTTCTCTCACAAACTCAAATAGGCAAAGAACAACAATTTTGGGCTGGGCCTCCATTAATAGGTTAGTCCCAAAAATAATATAAAAGTAAATAATAAAGCCCAATTATGTCCAAAACAGAAGATAATATAGCATTGAGCAATCAAAATTATAGATACGTTGGAGACGATCAAGCATCCCCAAGCTTAATTCCTGCTCGCCCCTCGAGTAGGTAAATGATAAAAACAGAATTTTTGATGCGGAGTGCTACTTGGCATAATTTCAATGTAATTCTTCTTAATTGTGGTATGAATTTTCAGATCCAAAAGATTCAAGATAAAAGTTCAATATTGACATAAAATAATAATACTTCAAGCATACTAACTAAGCAATTATGTCCTCACAAAATAACATGGCCAAAGAAAGTTCATCCCTACAAAATCATATAGTTTAGTCATGCTCCATTTTCACACACAAGAATGCTCGCCATGCACAACCATGATGACAAGCCAAGCAATTGTTTCATACTTTAGTAATCTCAAACTTATAAACCTTCACGCAATACATGAGCGTGAGCCATGGACATAGCACTATGGGTGGAATAGAATATGATGATGGGGTTATGTGGAGAAGACAAAAAGAGAAAGTCTCACATCAATCGAGGCTAATCAATGAGCTATGGAGATGCCCATCGATTGATGTTAATGCAAGGAGTAGGGATTGACATGCAATCTAATGCACTAGAGCTATAAATATATGAAAGCTCAACAAAAGAAACTAAGTGGTGTGCATCCAACTTGCTTGCTCACGAAGACCTAGGGCACTTGAGGAGGCCCATTGTTGGAATATACAAGCCAAGTTCTATAATGAAAAATTCCCACTAGTATATGAAAGTGACAAAACAAGAGACTCTCTATCATGAAGATTATGGTGCTACTTTGAAGCACAAGTGTGGTAAAGGATAGTAACATTGTCCCTTCTCTCTTTTTCTCTCATTTTTTTGGCCTTCTCTTTTTTTTATGGCCGTTCTCTTTTTTTTTATTCCTCACTTGGGACAGTGCTCTAAAGAATGATGATCATCACACTTCTTTTTATTTACAACTCAATGATTACAACTCAATACTAGAACAAAGTATGACTCTATATGAATGCCTCCGTGGTGTACCGATATGCAATGAACCAAGAGTGACATGTATGAAAGAATTATGAACGGTGGCTTTGCCACAAATACTATGTCAACTACATAATCATGCTAAGCAATATGACAATGATGAACGTGTCATGATAAACGGAATGGTGGAAACTTGCATGGCAATATATCTCGGAATGGCTATGGAAATGCCATAATAGGTAGGTATGGTGGCTGTTTTGAGGAAGATATAAGGAGGTTTATGTGTGAAAGAGTGTATCATATCATGGGGTTGGATGCACCGGCGAAGTTTGCACCTACTCTCAATGTGAGAAAGGGCAATGCACCTGCATCAAGAGGCTAGCAATGATGGAAAGGTGAGAGTGCGAGTAATCCATGGACTCAACATTAGTCATAAAGAACTCACATACTTATTGCAAAAATCTACAAGTCATCAAAACCAAGCACTCATGCTCCTAGGGGGATAGATTGGTAGGAAAAGACCATCGCCATTCCCCGACCGCCAATCATAAGGAGGACAATCAAAGAACACGCCATGTTTCAAATTTGTTACATAACGTTTACTATAATGCATGCTACGGGACTTGCAAACTTCAACACAAGTATTTCTCAAATTCAAAACTACTCAACTAGCACAACTTTAATATCACTACCTCAATATCTCAAAACAATCATCAAGCATCAAACTTCTCTTAGTATTCAACACACTCATAAGAAAGTTTTACTAATCTTGAATACCTAGCATATCAGGATTTTTTAAGAAAATTACCATGCTATTTAAGACTCTCAAAATAATCTAAGTGAAGCATGAGAGATCAATAGTTTCTATAAAACAAATCCACCACCGTGTTTCTAAAGATATAAGTGAAGTACTAGAGCGAAACTATATAACTCAAAAGATATAAGTGAAGCACATAGAGTATTCTAATAATTTCTGAATCATGTGTGTCTCTCTCAAAAGGTGTGTACAGCAAGGATGATTGTGGTAAACTGAAAAGCAAATACTCAAATCATACAAGACGCTCCGAGAAAAACACATATCATGTGGTGGATAAAAATGTAGCTCCAAGTAAAGTTACCGATGGAAGTAGATTTAAAGAGGGATGCCTTCCGGGGCATCCCCAAGCTTTGGCTTTTTGGTGTCCTTAGATTATCCTGGGGGTGCCATGGGCATACCCAAGCTTAGGCTCTTTCCACTCCTTGTTCCATAATCCATCAAATCTTTCACCCAAAATTTGAAAACTTCACAACACAAAACTCAGCAGAAAATCTCGTGGAGTCTGCTAGCTTAAAGAAAACAAAAGACCACTTCAAGGTACTATAATGAACTCATTATTTATTTCTATTGGTGTTAAACCTACATTTATTCCAACTTCTCTATGGTTTATAAACTATTTTATTAGCCATAGATTCATCAAAATAAGCAAACAACACACGAAAAACAGAATCTGTGAAAAACAGAACAGTCTATAGTAATCTGTAACTAACGCAAACTTCTGGGACTCCAAAAAATCAGCCAAAATAGGACGACCTAGGAAATTTGTTTATTGATCAGAAGAAATTGGAATCAGTATTTTATCACGTTCTGGTGATTTTTAACAATTGTTTTCGTGAACAGAAAGTTTCTGGGATTTTCTGCAAGATCAAATAACTATCATCCAAGAAGATCCTATAGGTTTAACTTGGCACAAACACTAATTAAAACATAAAAACACGTCTAACCAGAGGCTAGATCAAATATTTATTCCTGAACAGAAGCAAAATGCAAAAAAACTAAAAATAAAATTGGGTTGCCTCCCAACAAGCGCTATTGTTTAACGCCCCTAACTAGGCATAAAAGCAAGGATAGATCTAGGTATTGCCATCTTTGGAAGGCAATCCATAAGTGGCTCTCATGATAGATTCATATGGTAGTTTTGTTTTCTTCTTAGGTAAGTGTTCCATGCCTTTCTTTAATGGAAATTGGAATCTAATATTCCCTTTCTTCATATCAATAATTGTACCAATCGTTCTAAGGAAAGGTCTACCAAGAATAATAGGACATGAAAGATTGCAATCTATATGAAGAACAATAAAATCTACGGGCACATAGTTCCTATTTGCAACAATAAGAACATCATTAATTCTTCCCATAGGTTTCTTAATAGTGGAATCGCAAGGTGCAAGTTTAAAGAGCAATCATCAAAATCACGAAAACCTAGCAAATCGCACAAAGTTTTTGGAATCGTGGAAACACGAGCACCCAAATCACACAAAGCATAGCATTCACGATCTTTAATCTTAATTTTAATAGTAGGTTCCCACTCATCATAAAGTTTTCTAGGGATAGAAACTTCCAACTCAAGCTTTTCTTCATAAGATTGCATCAAGGCATCAACGATATGTTTGGTAAAAGCTTTATTTTGACTATAAGCACGAGGAGAATTTAGCACGGATTGCAACAAGGAAATACAATCTATCAAAGAGCAATTATCATAATTAAATTCCTTGAAATCCAAAATAGTGGGTTTATTAACATCTAATGTTTTGATTTCTTCAATCCCACTTTATCAATTTTAGCATCAAGATCTAAAAACTCCGAATTTTTGGAACGCCTTCTAGGTAAAGGTGGATCATATTCAGTCCCATCATTATCAAGATTCATATTGAAAAACAAAGATTTAATAGGAGACACATCAATAACTTTTAGATCTTCATCTTTATTTTCATAGAAATCCGGTTTAGCGGCCATCTTATTAACTAAGGTAGCCTGCTTATCCGATATTTCAGCTATCAGCTTTTCAAGACGAGCAATTTGGGATCTCAAACCATCAAATTCTTTAGACATATCATCGAGCTCTTTATTCATATAACTCATAAAGCTTTTTTGTTCCTTAAGCTTGTTTCTGAAGAAATTATTATGCTCAAATTGCAAAACCATAAAACTCCCGACGTTGCTTTCGATCTCTTCTAACCTTTTAAGGTGAAGATCGCCAAATCTAGGTAGAGCCATCGTGACAAACAAGCAATCCAACACACAAGCAAACGAGAAGCAAGCAAAAAAGAGGCGAACGAAAAAGAGAGGGCAAATAAAACGGCAAGGGTGAAGTGGGGGAGAGGAAAGCGAGAGGCAAATTGCAAATAATGTAATGTGGGAGATAAGGGTTTGTGATGGGTACTTGGTATGTTGACTTCTACGAGACCCCCTGCAACGGGCGCCGTAAATCCTTCTTGCTACCTCTTGAGCACTGCATTGTTTTTCACTACAAAAAAAAGACACATCCGTGACATTTTGGGCCGAACGAATTTTTTTTCTATCATACATATGACGATAATTGTGACAAAACCCGGTATCATCATAGATGTGGCGGGCTCCTACTTCTATGACAAAAAATCATGACAGAAAATGGGCTTTTCGTCCTGGGCGGGCCGGAGACGCAGGTGCATGACATTCTTTGGGCCGTCCATGACGGAAAAACCATGGTAGAAGCGTAGGGCGAGGAAAATTTCGTGGAGTTCCCCGGTTATGGTGGGAGGTCGGGGCCCAAAGTGATGCGCTGCTTTCATACACGCATATGCATGTGTGCGCGGCGTTGGCTCTAATCAACTCCGAAGCGAGGCGTTACGCTCTAACTGAACCCGAGCGATTGCACTGCAGGCTACGCGTTATTGAACCCGAGCGATCGATCGATGGCTGTTAACTGAACCCGATCGAGCGATTCCTTCGCTACTGCTGCTAACTGAAGCCGATCGATGTTGCCTCTGGATGAACAGTGGGCGTTGCTGGGGGGTTTGGATGAACAAAGTGAGCGGTGGCATTGCCTTCTGGATGAACAGGACCTCGTGTGGTGGAGGGTTGGATGAACAAGAGACGGTGGAGGGGTGCCCGTGGAGGGTGGTTGAACAGACCCCGTGGTGTGGAGGGTTGGATGAATAGTAGACGTGGAGGGGTGGTTGAACAAGAGCAGTGGAGAAGCGCGGTGGAGGCCGGATGAACAGAGCCCGTGGAGGCCGGAGGAGGTCGACGGTAGCCCGTGGAGGCCGGAGGAGGTCGATGGTGGAGATGAACAGATCCTGTGGAGTCCCGCTTTTGCGTACGCCACACCCTCCCGGCGAACAGGACCCCTGCTTTCACCGTAGGGAGGTCCGTTGGTCTGCTTTTTGCGGTACGCCACACCCCTCTCGATCAACAGGACCCTCAAGCTTTCGGACCGTAGAGGAGGTCCTGTTGGCCCGCTTTTGCGGTACGCCACACCTCCCGATCATCAGGACCCCTTGCCGACCGTAGGGAGGTCCTGTTTTTCGTCTGCTTTGGCAGACGCCGCACTTCTCCCAATGAACAGGGATCCCATTTCGAACGTGGGCCGGTCGAACACAAGGCTGTTTCTCCGTCAAGGGTACGCCAGGCCTCGCTTCCATCGCCGCTCCGGCCCAAGCCCTCCCGGCGAACACGACCACGCATTCCGTTCCGACCCGACCGGTTGGCTTCCCACGCTGCCTGCTGCCTCACGATGAACACGATACATTCCGCTGCCTCCCAATGAACACGACGCATTTCGTTGCTTTCCTCATGAACACGACGCATTCCGCTGCCTTCCCATGAACACGACGACGACACTTGTTTCTGCTTTCGACCCAGCCATGTACACGCAGCCCTCGGGCCGTATGTATGCGCGAAAGTAGGCTTAGAGACCCCGCCATTATGTACACATATCGGGTCGTATTTTTTTATTGCACCCTGGCCGCTTGCACGTGACGTGTACATGCTATGCGCGCTACCTCTACTATGACACGACGAGCCTCTACTACGACGCCGCTGCACGCCTACATCTACCAAAGATATATGTATGCATAACGCTCATTACCGTAATGGCAACGCCACGATGCTTCGACCGGATGGGTCCCGACCGTCGTGCACTTCCTTGCGTGCGAAGATGTAGCTGGTGGGTCCCGGCCAGCTTAGGGGGCGAATCATTTTTTTGCCCGACGCACTTCCTTGCGGCGAAGATGTAGTCAGGGTCCCAGCAGTCAGGGGCGAATCATTTTTTTTGCCCGACGCACTTCCTTGCGTCGCGAAGATGTATGGTGGGTCCCAGCAATGTCGGGAAACTTTTTTTCGCGAATACGGTGGGCCATCCGTGGGTCCTCATTGTCGTGTGGAGGAATCATTATTTTGCTGTAATTAAGGCACTTCCTTGTCATGCGGTCGTGACTCCAAATGGACCCACAGCCTCTTCCACGACAAGTCCAAGTCCGATGGAAGTCGCTCCTTGACCATGTTGACCATCTATGCACCAAGAGCACCACGGCGGTGGACGACGGCGAGGACTAGGAAGGGACGACTTCGAGTCAGGGAAGACACAATGTTGGATGCCCACGCCAAGAGGAGTACGCTGTTCACCGTTCGGCTGCGGTGTGAGGCTGCTTGTTGCCGCAGAATAACAGGGGTGTGGGTGAGTAGAGGATGGCCTGGCCAGCGGTGGGAGTAGTAGAGGCGGTGAGGCCTCGCGGCATCACAGCCGCCACGGGGGAGGCGTGGCACGCACGACCGGGCGCTGGTTTGGGCGGCCGGAGCAAGAAGACCAGAGGTTGAAGAAGCACTACGGCCGTTGGATCAACATCGCACGATAACACGTGATCTAGAATCGCTCATATTGACTACTGTTGACAAAGCCCTCCATCCCCGCCAACTTGGTAGGCCCACAAGTCAGCCTCCCACTATGATGGGTTCCAAATGGCAGGGGAATATTCATTTTTGTGCGTAATAAGGAGGCACTTCCTCATGCGGCGAAGATAGCTGGTGGGTCCGACATGTCGTGAGGCACGTTATTTTCGCTGAATACGTAGAGGCCCTTCCGGTGGGTCCCAGATGTCAGGTGGAGGAATCATTATTTTGCGCGTAATAAGGAGGCATTTCCTTGTGTGCGTCCGTGGACCCAGCTATCGGCCTCTCCACGCACGCCTACTTCCGATGGTGTCGCTCATTGACCACGTTGACCACGCCGTTGTGAAAGCGATCCAAGGTGTGGACGACGGCGACGCCTCGGACAGCAACGAGCCGGAGATGGAAGACGCGGGAGTAGAGTCGCGCACAAAGAGGTGTACGAGGGTTAACTGGTTCTAGTGCGGTGTGGTTTGGCCGGTGAAGAAGAACATGAGGTGTGGAGGGTGGAGGATGGCCTAGCTAACGGTGGAGTAGAAGCGCTTCATAGCGAAGCGTGCAGCAAGCAGAGCTGCTATGTGGAGGCGGAGGTGGTCCCGGCGACGCTGGAGGAAGAAGACGAGAGGTTGAAGATGGATGCCGGTCGTTGCATGTAAATCCAACGGCTAACATGTCAGAATCATTTGTTGACTAAATTGACAATGACTTGCGTTGGCTTCGACCTATTGGCCCACATTTCAGCCTCCAAAAATGTGGCACGTATTCAACCCAACTTTTTCGCAATTTCTGATCTTTTTTTGCGGTGGAATTTACAAATCAATTTGATCTTTTTTCCAATTACAGCCATTAGCTGGGCTGGTGAACAAATAATGTAAGCGTCCATGCGCCAATTTATTTTATTTCCTAAAAATTACAGGCCATTTGCACTTTCTCGAAATACACAATTTTGTCGGGCTGATTCTAATTATAATGTTGGGTTGGGCCAGCAAATGTTATCAAAAAATAAAAAGGGCTGAGCATTTTTTATAAATATATTTAAATAATAGTGATATTATTACATTCGGCTCCAAATCTTACCAAGCTTTTGTACACAATCACTAGGATTTTCGTACAAAACAATCCAGGATTTTATTTGATAAGAAAATATTTTTATAAGTTAATAAGATGTGGGATATTGTTTTCTTACATATGTAAGTATCTCATAAATATATGATGACAATAAAAATAATATATAATAACATATAAAATAATTTAAATATATATAATATAGTTAGAAGGGAAACATAAGTTGGACCAAGGCCCTTATTCTTATATAGAAAAATAGAACAGACCTCATGTTTTCTTCAAAAAATACATAAATTGGGCTGTCAAAAATAAAACCTTGGATGGGAGGTCCATAGGCCGGTCGATACATGACGGCCCTAAGAAAATACAACAGGCTCTATGGACCTCCCATCCGAGGTCGTGGGCTGCGATGTTAAAAATGAAAGCCTAGACGGGCAGCCCAACACCACGCTCCAACACTTGCCAAAACTTCATTCCTCGCTTTCCTCGTGGTTTCGCACATTCGACATTGTGTGGGCATTTTGATCAGGCATCATATGAAGATGTGCTATGTATGAATGTTGATCAAGATGATGTTAACTATAGCCGGTAGTTCCATTTTCGACTACATGAATAAAACTTCCAACATGATGTTAACCCTGTTTGAAAAGGCCATGTTAATATAAATGCTCGCCTCTGAAAGTTGCAGTTTCTTATCTAAACTGAAACTTGCAGCTTTCTTTCTCTGAGAATCACATTGTTCCGCACTTTTATACTCCTATGAAACTACATTTTTAAGTGCTAAAATAGATCTCTAGAATTCATAAAATACTTCATATGCTCAATACTGCAAATCTGAAATTCAAAAGACATTAATATCTGAAAGTACTCTCAAGATACACAACACAAAACACAATTCACAACCTGCAAATACTGACAACCCTAAGATCCTCTTGACAATTCACAACCTCGCCCGGGACTATTGGGTCATGGGGAGCTCCCTCCCTATTCCTCGGCGGGCAAGATACCGCCTGCGGAGACGCATGTGGAACGGCGTAGGGAGACGATGGCGGGAAGCGTCGTCGGGCCAACTGCTTTTCTCCTCTTGCAGTTGGGTTCGGCCGACGAAGACTCCACCGCTCGCCTCGGGCAGACACCCTCACAAACGGCACCTCAGATGCTCGATCCTTCAATCTCTCCGTGGATGCTCCATCTGGGATCGATAATTCCCACCACCGCTTCCTCATGATCGGATTCGTGAATCATGCTTTGCTCCATGGCCCAGATGAGTAGTTCTATGTACTCCGCGCCTGACTCCTCCGGAGAGTATCGCCGGCCTTCACAGGCAGATATTTGGCCATGGATGTCACCGCCGCCGCTTAGTTGGTCCTTGTTGTCAAACCAAAGGACCAGATCTCCAACATCCTAGATAGCTCCACAGATTGGTCGCCCCATGCGATTCTCACGTATCGGTTGTACTCCTCCATCAATCTACTTCTCCACAGCACCTTCACTCGCTGGCGGTGGTTTTTGAATGGAAGAGGAGAGGAGCAGCGCTGGTTTTGGATTGGAACGAGAGAGGAGCGACGCTGGTTTTGGATTGGAACATGAGAGGAGGGGCGGTGGTTTTGAAATGGAAGAGAAGAGGAGCGGGCGCTGCATTTAGATTGGAACAGAGGAGCGGCGGTGGTTTAAGAGGAGAAGAGCTAAGAGCGGGCGCTTTGTCTTGGAAGTATTTTTTTGTTGTTTTATGCGATTTTGGGTCAAAGTTTGACTACGCATCGTGACTGATGCAAAGCAAAATGTGAATGCATGTCATAAAAATTGTATCGCTTTGGTTCAGATTCGAATGTACTTTCAAATTATATTATTTTTTTGCAACGATAACATATATTTTATGTATGTAAAAAATCATGGTCAATTATGACCTGTAATAAAAGGGAGACTAGTTAATGTGGGGTCGCTTTCTTAATTGAAGGGTAAATTGATTTTGATTTTGATCCTTCAAACAAGACCGTGCCCTCCTCGTCTAATCCTAAATCATTGTCACGTGACGCCTCCCTCTCCCTCTTCTCCATTGCAAAACCACCTCCTCTCCCTCTCTATCATCTCCATTCCAAAACCACCGCCTTCGCCTCTCCCTCTTCTCATCTTCTCTCCATTGCAAAACCACCTCCTCTCCTCTCCATCATCTCCATTCCAAACCAATCCGCCTCGCCTCTCCCTCTTCTCTATTGGTAAGACCACCATCTCTCCTCCCATCTTCCAAAGCTAGCACCGACCACTCAAGGACATCTATGGGAGAGGATGTGGCGTAATGAATCAGTGATCAAGATTGCAAACTGTGCAAAAGTTAGCTAGTTGAAGGAGATCCTCTTAGTTGGTTTGACAATGAGTGGGAGATTTCGAGGACGGTGCAAAGGGCCATGTGGCAATGTATGCGTAAAGAGCGAGACGGCAGCGATGAGGGCGGGCGATGTACATGTACTCCTCAAGGCGCACCACGCCAGCAATTCTCCGGAGTTCATCGAGTATCTCCTCCGGGCGATGGAGCTGGTATGACTATTCGCCCGAGGTGGCGATCAAAGTGAGAGGCAGGTAAGGTGGGCGACAGGTCAAGGTCGAGCACCCGGAGGATAACGAATCGACGGTATGGTGTGTCCGCCGCCTCAGGAAAGTGCGCAAGAGCTACCGGAGCCACAGAGTATTTGTTCTCCCACCGCAAGAGGAGGCCGATGGCACGACGCCACTTCCTCCGCCATATCCACGGTTCCCTCGACGCCGCTTCTCTGCTTCAACATCGGGCGTAGGGTTTAAGGTAAGCTTCAGACCGACCTAATCTTCCACCTCCTCATGCTTAATAATCACAGTGACAGACTAATGAAAATCATGCTACAATCGCCTTCGGTACTACGCCAATCACCCTAAAATAGCTCTGGACCTTTGGGGTCAAAGTTGTGACACAATGTACAAATAAAGAAAAATAGATTGGTGCTTCTTCTTTAGTAAAAGAGTGCTCCTAGAAAACTGCCAATATAAGCTACTAGTATTTGGTTAGATGATTTGTCTCAGAAAGATCCGGCTTCCCACAGAGAGCGCCACACATCCCAGAATCGGGTGGTGGTGGATGCCAATGCGTGCATGCAAAGCATGGTTGGTGTCGGTAATTTTTACTTGGCACACTTTCCTCGTCAGATATATGCTTGTTCCATACGATACATTTGTGCGCTTCCACCAAAATGTAGCTTTAATAACCCTGTTTGCACAGTATAATGGAAAAGCGTGATTACATTATAGTGGCACTAGTTGATGAAACACACAAAATAAATAGAAGAAAGACAAGTATTGCGATAGTATCATAGTATGCCATGTCATAGAGGCCGAGATGGGCCTCATGACGTGGCCTCATAATGCATGCAGTACCTCATATCGACATCGCCCCAAGTCTCCCTGATACACACCTTCAGCCAAAGGATGAATATCGGTGTACATCGGTAGTACAAGGAGGCGCCTTGAGACATTCAAATCTCTATTTTTGTACATATCAATCTAAAATTAAGCACCCCGATTTGTAAACGCTTAAACATTAACAATGGGACTAGTTGATGAGAACATACATTAACAAAGAGAAGCACTTTCTTTATCTACATTGGAAATGAAATGATAGAGATGGACACACCATTTATTTTAACTGTATTATTACTTCATTTTATCGGTGACACTAAGGGTCGAAAGTGTGGAAAACGAAGGTGTACCGCACGCCGCAAGGATGGAGGCTCGGGGTGCTTAGGATCGGGATGTCAAGGTCTGGCTGGCTTCAAATGTCACCAACATGGATGATTCAATTCATGGGACCTTTTGGTGCAGTTCACCTAAAATGAAGCAATGTCCCGTGAGCTACTTGTTTCTTCTTGTCAAATTTTTTAAGTTAAAAGGGCTTTCCACCGGTTGCCCATTTCCATCGGAAACGAAACCGATGTAGCTTCTTCTTCATTAGTTGAAATAAAATTGAAGCAACATCATAAGGTTGGTTGTGAAGCTCCTGGAATGCTCAACTATAATTTGGATATCTATTTGTGCAGTTCAACTAAGATCGAGCGTGAAATGTATATCTCTCGCTTTTGCACAAAAAAGGTGGAAAGGAGGGTGGACTAATAAGTGATAGAACATGCATCAAATGAAAAGAAGCATGTTCTTTAATTAATGGCAATCCTACAAGGATGTAAAGAGGCAATTTCTAAAGCACCTGCATTTGCTAGATATTAGTGTGGGCATTAGGGGATTAACTATGACAACCGTTAAATACGACATTACTTTGGGCATGGGAGAGTAGGGCGGATCCGGGATGCATTGCATTTCTAACCGAAAAAAGAACCAACTTATCTTAATGGGAAATTTTAGCAGACATGTAAAGAAGTGCTATTGATTCATATTATCGAGGCATTACATTGAAAACAACATTGGTTTAACGTTGTCCTTACTTCTTTAACAAAGGCGATCGCTACATTTTACCAAAGTGGCATTACATAAGAATGGGTTTCGGCAACAAACATCGTAATGTAAAGATATCCAAGTTGGTCCCATTTTTGTTCTAAGTGATAGCCACCTTATAATCGTGTGAGGCTAGCAGAAATCTAGTGTTGGACTTACCCGCCGACTTGTCCTCCTGGGCCCCACTTTCTTTCCTTTTTTCAACTCAATAGATCGGGTTTATATTGAGTTTGTACTATCACGCTTCCCTTATATTTCCTCATTAGACCTAGAGACCAGCTTGAGACAGCTGGCCTCTCAGCTTCTTTCGCCCACATTATTTCCTCTTTCGACCAAGTCCTCAGATTCTCGTAACAAATCCTCCCCACCCCCACCCCCTTTCTTTCCTTGTTTGAACTATGAGTAGTGCTAGATCTCGAAAAGTATGAACTAGTTTTACCTCTTAAACGTAAAAAATTTCAGGGTGGTTTTCGAACAGCCGATCGATCCCATTCACGAGGGGGGCCTGAGAAATAGTAAAAGATGCACAAATGCAGCGACGCTAGAGCTCTCGGGAAGTTCAGAGCATAGGCCTGTTTCTCAAGGAAGTTGAATACCGATGGTCGCCGGGATGTCGTTAGGTGGGCTGCGGGAGGCCGGATCTACCACTTAATAACCACTAGAAGCGAGGGAAGAAGGGGCCTCGGAGGCCCTCCCTCGCTGGCCTGCAGTGCTTGGGAGAGAATTACTAAGGCAAAGTTGATCGTGGGGACGCTACCAAGAAGTGGTAAGAGCCGCCAGCTTCGAGGACTCTTACCACGTGAACGCTTGCACCTTCTCACCCTCTTCCCCGGCTGGAGAGGTGAGATCCGGCGGATCTGTGGACCAAAGGTGAGCAAGAGAGAGAGAGAATGTGTGGCCAACCACCGCCAGGTTTAGATCCTCGAAGAGGCCGAAGATGCAAGCAGGTGAAGAGAGCAACACTAGCAAAGCAAGCGCCGAGGCTCCCTCCCTATATAGTGGGAGTAGTAACTAGTTTTCTTTTGTCTACTGGAGCCGCCTCGACCTCCCTCAATGACCGGCCGAGAAGTCTTGCATGCGTATCGTATTCTGGAGGTGCAGCTTGTCACTATTTTGATCTAAAGCAACCGGATTTTAAACATATAACACTAAAAATGCCACATGACAAGTTGAAATCATAACCTCACCTGCCTAAAGGGAGACAAGCATGAATCCCGACGGACAATCTAGGACAAGGAACAAAGCTCAAAATTTCAAAGATAAACTCAGTAGAAAAGGGGTCCGGCTGACAGTGATGTCCTAATTCAATATAGCCGGCCTGACCTAGATGGTGCAGCACTTAATAGTCACCGCTCGTCAGGCATGTGCTCCCCCAATGACTAGCCCAACTCAGCTTGTCGCTGTTTAACCCTTCGTAGTGATCGGAAGCACATGACAACCTAATACCTTGCGAGATGACAAGAAACCTTTTTTAGATTTCTCACCACAACTACAGCTATGTACAACATGCAAAGATGCACGAGTATGTAGACGATAATCGGATCCAGTGCACGTCTCGCCGAGTTCCGGGTCATCATGCATGGATTTAACCGATCTTCCGTGGTCCTTGCAGTGTGGATCGCCCAGGGCACCAACGTAGTACAACACTTCTAGTACTATCGCCTGCCTCCTCTTCTATTAAGTCACCCGACTATCGCGGGCTCGGGAGTGTGCGAGCAATGGTTGGTTTCTCACTGTCATTCCCACATGTGTGTGTAAACGCAATATGATCGCAAGGCTCCATTCGGGAGAGCAGCGGGGCCATAAGCTGCATCGTACCCGACCGGGTCTGGGTGCAATGCAAACGCGACGGGCGGTATGGTATACTCCGTACATGTGTACCGGCTGCTTAGGATCGCTTTGCTCCATGGCGCTGGGCGCAATCCATGGATACAAAATTAGTATACCGTGAGTACTATTTAAAAGTCGAGGGCAGGCTTTTTCCTCGCTGTATGGCGGCGGGTGCAAGTTCTCGCCTAGTCGGGCCTCGGACAGGTAGACACTTCCAGAGAAGACGAGAGGAGCTAGGCTACCGCAAACGTGAGGGTTGTGTGGATTGACAATGCGAGTTATTGGCCGGACAGGTGGGGCCCGGATTTTACTTGCCATTATCATTTTAATCACAAGGCCACGACCGGGCAAAGTGGAGTCTCCCGATTCCCACTCACCTCCATACAGGCTGTGCGCTCTCTCCCAATGCTCCACCATGTAGTAGGAGGCTGGCTCTGCATGAGAGCCCACTTCCCTCCACTTTTTCCCTTGCCTCTCTTTCCTCCACATATGCAAAATGTATGTAAAGCGCAACTCATTGTACTTACTTTAAACATTACTTGTCTTAGAAGCTTAAGCTTGCCACATAGGCATAAAGTCCTCGATGTGGCAAGTTAATCAAGAAGAGAGAGACTAGTTTGGTGACCTAAGGAAGAAACGGAAAAGCCAAGCACGTGTACCTAGGGTGGAAAAAGACACAATTTTGAGTCTATAGCTAATTAAATGAAGCAAACTTAGCAAAAATACTCCATTTCATTGGAAGAGGTCACTCCTCATGGCAATGCATTACAATACTAGTAGTTTTTGTGTCCCATATTGATAAGAACGCTTTTTGCACTACACTAGTGTCAAAAACGCTTCTTATATTATGGGACGGAGGGAGTAACAAGAAAGAGATAGAGAGGAGTAAAAAAAATGTTACACTTATAGCCAAACCTTATAGCCAACCTTGTCAGTAGTATGGAGTGACTAAGTGATGACTATGTATGACATGCCAACATCGGAGCAGCCTAACGCACCGTGTTAAATCTCTCAAGGGCTCGACTCATCGAGCGGACGCGATGGTCGTGGGTAGGCGCTGATTGATGATACGGGTCATAGCTAAGGCCCTTGGATCCGAGAGTAAACGGTCGCATGCTAAGTTGCTGGTAAAATTTGCGTAATAACCTCCAGATAGGATATTCACCCATAGGTCTAGAATCACGCCATGAATCAACTGCTCGATCTCAGATCCAAGGGCTCTCGAAGCCCTCAGATCATGGGAGAATGGAAAGCCACTACTCCTCGTCCGTTTTCAGACGTCCGGGTAAAGGCCATTTCCTATACCTGTTCCCTGCACGCCCCTTTAATACTACGGGCGGTTCGCTCCTAGTCGCCCCCTGGCCCATTCACAGCCATTACTAGCCTCCACTAATCCTAACCCTCCTCCCAAATCCATGGCGCCCTGTAAATCTTCCCCCCTGCTATCATGGTGAGTACGAAGGTTAGAAACCATCACCGGCACGACAGTTCGACGTTATCTAGCACCCGCATTCTTCCGCGAACGGGTGAAAGGATGCCTTTTCTTTGCTTCGCACGCATGTTCGAAGACTCGGGATGATGAGTGGTTCGCCAGGCTAGATGTTGAGTACACCAATGCCGTGGACGAGAGAAGGATCTAAAGTGGACGAAGAGAGGAAGAAGCCCGTCGTGATCCAGGGTTCATGCAGTGTATGACTTATGCTTTGGCCTACCACATGTTATGCTATGCCGAAGTTTTTGAAGTGCCAGGATTTTAAGGACTTCTCGAGAGCAAATCCTAGTCAAATTCGCATTGTAGACTTTCTAACGCACGGCGAAGTCCTGCTACGGATAGGCCTCGCTGTAGGCAACACTCTTCGATCTCCGTATAAGAATTGGTTGGTGTCCTCTCGTCGACAGTTTTCACGCCGACCGGGCAGAGCCATGGTTCATCCTTCAGACAAGAATTGGAGAAACCTCCATACATCGCTTTCATCGCTACATGGCATGGCAAATGAATGTACTAGATATAGACCCACATCCACTACGCTTACAATGGATGGCTACCTTTGCTTCAATATCTACAAGGGTTGGATGAAGAGCAACAGCCATAAAAGTGGTCTGGGCTAAAGGAAGTATCGGGCTATCGAAAGAGGAAGAGGGACAAAGGGACTGAAGTCGAGGGCACGGATGAGGACTCCGAGTAAGGTAGGTGGGCAAAGACGCTGCTCATGGTGGTTCCAATGCGGTGTCACCATCGGAATAGTTGCAAAGTTTAATTTCAGTGTGTGCTTAATTTAATTTGAGGGTGTGTTGTGCTGAGCCCCCTCAGCAGAACTATGTTATGTTTCTTCCTCACATTTTAACTCTTCAGCATGCGTATTATTACTAGTATATTTCTTACATTTCATCTTTTAGTTGGTATAGTAGTACTCACTCAAGCTGCTTCTTCACATTATATAATAAATATATATGGCCAACACTGCATATAGCCGCTAGTTTAGTTGTCAAAGAATTTCGTGGTGCTTAGTTTTGTCAAAGAATTCCAGGATGCTTAGAGGGTGCTTTGGATCCAAGGGACTTATTTTAGTCTCCGACTAAAAATAGTCTCTTTAAGAGGCTAAAGTTCCAAGCACCCCCACTAAAGAGGGGCTAAAACTAGTCTTGAGACTCAAATATTTTAATCGTGGGTACCCCTACTAAAATGTGGGATTAGTCTTCTCTCTACTCATTTAACCTCTCCTTTAACACAAAGTGAGTTCGGATTGGAGGGTTTGGAGGATAATAAATGCTCATTAAACTTGATTTTAGCCTTTTTAGTATTTCTGATCCAAGCATAAGAGGTTAGCATGTTTTAGTCCCACCACTTTTAGTCATGGGACTAAACTGCATTCAAGCACCCTCTTAGTTTTTACTTGAGGGGGTGGGTTGTGTCGGGATACCATTATTGTGACTAGCCTTTTTAATAGTACCATATGCATAATTTGCTAATTTGAGCGCCTCTATATGCACCATAATTTTTTAATTTCAAGTTTTGTCCACATGGCTTAATCCATCGATACCACCGGGCTGCACAAAAAGTATACATTTTTTAAAAGGCGAGGGCTGCTGCCTAGCTTGGCTCTGCTTTCACGAGAGTGCCAGGGCCTTTGTGACTTGATGGCTCACACGCTGGGAAGGCGGGGCCTTTGTAGATTTGACCGTCAGATAAATGCTACCGGACGATCTGATCGAGGAGGAGTGGGGAAAAGAACCGTGCTAGGTATACTCAAGCTTCCAATCGGAGTAGTAATCGCTGTGATTTGAGGGAGCACCTAAACATGGCAGCCCAGCACATATGGCGATAAAAAATGATCTAATTTTACAGTCATCTTCATTATTAGCATTGTTCTATTCATTCCCTAAAAAACATTAATCTATTCATGCCACGCAAGTAGAATGTGACACGTGCAGGCCAAATGGCCTCAGTGGGAGCCGATCGCCTGCCTGGGCGAGAGATCTTTCGAGGTCTCTCGATGGCGAAGCAGCCCTCTTTTTTTTTTCCGCAGAGCCTTGGTTGCCGCTTCCCTTGTTCTGGTAGTTCTCGACTCCAGAGCTCCTCGCTCACCGCTGCCATGGCAACGGCTGCATGTGATCAAGAAGAAGCACTTATGAGGAGGAAAGGTAGAGTAATTTTTCGGTTAGGTAGTTCCCTTTATAACCTAAGTACTAGCACTAGTACTAATACCTGCATAGTGGGAACACGTTTAGGTTTGGTACGCATTAGTAGGTGTGAGCAAAGGCTGAATGTGATGGGAACAAGGTAAAGATTAATTGATGGTTTTGGTTTCGAGGTCTCAAACGCTCCCCGATGAGTTTAGTGAACATAAATTTCAAGTACTACACCTTTGCTCAAATGCGTAAATATTATGTTACCGGGTCAAAAATTGGCACAAAATATGAAGGAGACCAATGGAAGTACTACTTAGCAACCCACGATTTAACTACTCGCATGCCGCAGCGGAGTAATAATGTCTTTCTTCCGCCCTCACGGCCCACTCAATTTGCATGCGCTGGGATTAATTGACCATCAATGAAGTGAACGACTTTACACGCCATCAAATTATCACATGGGGTGGATCTTGGTACAAAATTACATTGCGCTCCTGTACCCGCTGTGTGTGCGAGGGAATGAGTCGCGTAGCGTGGCGTGTGCACATCTTCGCTTCGCGTGCATGTAACCGGCCAAGAGTGGCTCGTGGAGGATTTGACGAAGTACATTCTTCCGGAACCAAAGAAGACGTCATCGTGTTCAATCCACGCAAGGAGGTCACGATAACGCCTCCACATGTGCCACACGTGGCTTCATGAACTGTAAGAGAGACACCGTGTAGCGTGCCATTGGTATTCTAATTTACGTGTTTTGTACATACCGAAGTACTAGTAAGGTACACGTGCATTGCACGACTGAGATTTTGCAACCAAATTATGAATAAATACCACACTATAGCATGTAAGCTCGAGAGTCATATATGCCCCGATGTAGCCCTTCGTTTAATTCCTATAGTTCATCTCATTCAAAATCAATTAGAGGGTGCTTGATAATGCTTTTAGTCCCATGACTAAAGCAAAGTGAGACTAAAACATGCTAGCTTCATCCATGCTTGGATCCAAATACTAAGGAGGCTAAAATCAAGTTAATGAGCATTTATTATCCTCCAAACCCTCCAATCCAACTCGCCCGTGTTAAAGGAGAGGAGTTAAATGAGGAGAGAGAGGACTAATCCACATTTTAGTAGGGTAAATTTCACTAAAAATTTTTAGTCTCAAGACTAGTTTTAGCCCCTCTTTAGTCGGGGGTGCTTGGAACTTTAGTCTCTTAAAGAGACTATTTTTTAGTCGACTAAAATAAGACCCTTGATCCAAGCACCCACTTAGTTTTTTATAAAAAGCTAAGAACGCATGAATAGGAAAAACATGGGATTATAGTGGAATGTCGCCTTGAACTCCTGTGTGATTGTATCACGAGTGTTTGATTGTGCATGGAAAAATGCAGAATTCTTTTTCAAAGAGGTTTGAGTGGATGGGATGTTTCCTATGAAATCTAGTGCAAATGAATCATATGGAAAAATTCCTATGGTTTACAATCCTCTTAATCAAACAACCAAGATAGGAAAAATTCCTAATGATTAGAATCCTCCAAAATTCCTTTGAGAATCCTTTGAATCAAAGAAGCCCTTAATCTATTTTATGATTCATGGAATTGTGCGTTGTAAAGCATAAAAGTAAAAACAAATAATGGCAATTCAACTAGAAAAAAGTTTGGGCAGTTATGATACGGAAGATTCTAGAACAAAGGAGAACCAGAGTGGTTGTGAGGTTTGTGCATTATGCTTAAGTTCAACCATGGCGTCTGCTAGATTGTACATGTGGCAAAATCAGCTGGGGGCTAGAAGATGGTGCGAGGGGGCGAGGGTAGGGAGACTATGAAGGAATGCACAAGTGCAAGATCGATATTTAGAGAGAGGGGGCGAACACGTGAGCTTGCTTGACGCGGCATGAGCCATGAAAATAAATGAGCTAGGGGGCCAAGCATTGCTAATCCTTTACGAGGAGGGTCAATTCATGAAATTAAACCTTTTTTAGCAGCAATTGTCTAATGATCACATCTCATATTAGCCTCGATATATAGTGATGTTAGGGGAGGCAGCGCCCTTATCGCCTCGTCTTCGCCATTGTGCACGCGTCTCGAGAGATGAAGCGAAGGCATGGATGATGAGAGGCGGACATTGGATATATAATTAATGTGGGTGTATTAGCTATATATGTTAATCCTATATAGAGAGGTATAGATTGATCGATGTGGACGTGGGAAAGAGGGTGAGACCTCACCGATATATCGATTGATCGCTTTTGTATGGAAAACTATGAAAGACCTAGCTATATACACACATACATAGAGGAACATCGATCGTTCTGCGCATGCACGCATGAGAGATAAAGAATGCCCGATATGATGGAGAGAGAGGGATGTGTGGGTGTGTGCCTTCATGGGAGACCGACCTGAAGAAAAGATTGCATGCGTATGGCGGATAATGCCGACTGGTAGTGTGTGTGTGCATGCATGCACGAGAAAGTTAGTGGTACAATTATAAAGAGAAGACTACTGTGGGTGTAAAAGAATAGGTGAGGTCATAATCAATGTAAAATTGAATTCAAATATTTGAATAAGAGATCCTGATGTTTGAAACCCATGCATGCGTGAATATAACGGAGATCTGCGCGGTGTGGTTTGGAAACGAGCATGTTGTAATCTATACACATTGGACAAGGTCAGACTGATTTGAATTTGAGATACCGATGGCAGACATCATTTGGCCATGTCGCATCCGTGCATGGACACTATTCTAATTGGAGATGATGGGCGGCTTTCGCATCACATATCTATATCTATACCCCTATATATATATATATATTTTTTATATTTTTTTATATTGTGTGCGGGTAACTTTAACTTTGAAAGATGGTCGTTGGATGAGGCGAATCCGATGGTCCAAAGATGGCAAATTTGAGCACTATTGGCCGTTGGATATCATCTAGATTCCACCAGATTTCTACCACATGTATAATCTAGAAGACTCCATGGTTGAATTTAAGCATAATGCACAAACATCAAAACACAAGCACTTCTTATTTGTTCTAGAATCTTCCGTGTCGTAATTGCCCAAATGTTTTTCTACATGATTTGCCATTATTTGTTTTTACTTTATGCCTTACAATGCACAATTCCATGAATCTTAAAATAGATTAGCTTTCTTATAAAAACTAGATGATTTTGAATGAAATGAACTATAAGAATTAAACGAACATCTACATCATGCATATATGACTCAAAGCTTGCATGCTATAATGTGGTATTTATTCATAATTTGGTTGCCAAATCTCATGCGTGCAATGCACGTGTACCTTACTCTAGTCTAAATGGTGTTTGTGTGTGTGTGTGTTTTGTGCTTGTTGAGGTGAAAATTGTCTTTTTTTGGGTACACGTTAAGCTTGTTCTTCCGAAATTTCAAGCCGCGCCTTGTTATGCCGAAAATTCAAGCTAGCGTCTCTGCTCATCATGTCTAAACTCCCGCCTCTTCAACCCGCGCCTTTGTTAGCCCGAAATATTTAAGATATATCTTTGTCTCAAGCAGTTCGGCTAACTCCCTCCATCTCAACCCGCGCCTTGCTATTCAAATTACAACACGTGCTAAAACTCCCACCTCCTGTGAAATCCCGACACGCGAAATGCCCGTGGTACCCCGAACCGAAGAACCGCCTCAAATCGGTGGGGGTACTTTCGTAACTTACCCCACATTTCGACAAGCGCTGCCTCTAAGCCATGGTTCCCCAACGCCATCCCATCCGCCCACCCATTCAGACACCGAGGTCGCGAAAACCAGCGACGAAACCCCACACCCTGCTCCGTCCGCCACCCACCGGAGCTCTTCTCCGACGACGCGTCGCCCACAAGAACACTCGACGTCCCTCATCCACCGTCTTTGATGAGGATCCGTCGTTGATCTCATCGTCCCGCCGGTTCCAGCCACCCCTGGCCCTCCACCTCCAAGGAGCTGCCCCGGACGTTTCCCTGCGTTTTCGCGCCACCTCCATTCCCACACCGCCATCTTCACCTGCACCACCGGAAGAGCATCATCATCACCGCTTCCTCGGATGAAGCTGCGGCCTAATCGGCGCCATCAAAGAGGTTGTACACTAATCGCCGCATTTTCTTCTTGATTCGATCTCATGGTGTCTTGCCGATGCCGGTCCCGAAAGCCGACACGGCCTTGCTCCATCCACGCGGCGTGCCGGCCACTTCCTCCACGGCGTCCCTCCCTCGGCGGCGATGTCCACATCAAGAGGAGCTGCTCTTTGCTTTAGCTCTCGCTTCGCCGCTGTTGCTCACTTTCTTTCTCGGTCCCCCTGCTGGGTCTGCTCTTGCTATTGCTCTTGCTCACGCTGATGCTCTCACTCTTGCTCTTGCTTGCGATGTTGCTCCGATTTAGCTACACTTGATCACGACCTAATCGACTTTTTGGGTTAGTCAATTTTCGAGGGGTGGGGGGGGCTCGCAGGTGAAGGAAGAACCAGCCCAGCAGCGGAGGGGGGGGCTTGCCGGAGAGGTACCCACTATCTATCTTAGGGTTCGTGGATGGGGCGGTGGTCGCCGCGTGGCGGGCGTTACGGGGGTGGCGTGGGGATCGCCCCAGAGAAAAGCTCGGCATGGGGGCCTAGAGGATGGCTGGCGGCGGTGGACCGGCGGTGGGGAGTGTTCAAGGGCGAGGCGGGGCGGCGCACCACCGGCCTTGGCGGCGGGGTCTGCTGTTTGGCCGGGTGGTGGTCTGGCGGCTCGTGGGGTGGAGGTTGAAGATGAACCGCGGGCCCTTGATTTCGTATCCAACGGCTGCAAAATCGACCGAGAGATGAAAAGTCGATCGACGGCGTGTAGCCTCACCTGCTAGTGCGTTCGATTTGCTGACAAAATTCAGTTTCGGCGCTTAAGTTCGGTTTGACAGTTAAGTTCGGTTTCGACGGCTTAAGTTCAGAGATGAGCGGCCCGATGTATTTTTACATCTAGCACTTTGTGGTTATGTATTTTACGTCATGTATTGAGATGCTATTAGAATTCCACCGGAGTTAACGTTGTTTGTTGTCTCTCTTGTCTCGCTTTAGCCTCGGCGTCCAACTCACCGTAGCTGCTCCAACGATTTAAACCCTTCATCACAAATAAGCAGATCTCGGCTCCATCTCCAGGACGCCTAAGATCTTCTTCCCTCCACCGACAAGCAAAGTCAGCGGAGCATCCTCACCGCCAACCCAATCACGCCGAGATCGACATGGCTTCGCCAAAGAGGTTGTACACTTGTTGCATCTCTTTTTACTCTACATGTTATATATATTGTCCATCGAGCACTCGTAGTAACGGGAAATACGATTATTTTATCCTACTATATGACAAGCGGTGAGGTACCGTGCAACTTAGCTATCCGTGATGGACTCTCTTGAACGCCATCATTATTTATCTCTCTGTAGCGTTTGAGCTGTGCATTTGTCGATGGGCCCCAGAGTTGAGCTTAGTATGGCAAAGCGTTGGCTCGGGTCCAAAGTAATAGAAGTAGCACAAAAACATTTTTTAGTCTAGAATTTTCCTTGCTCAAGCCTGCCTACTAGAATCGCCAGTGCTTGAAAGGATAAGTGAATGAAAAACATAGGAATTGGAAACTTTCCTTTGCTACTACTTTTCATGAATTTGGTGCAAAGGAATGGAGCAAAGGAAAACTGTAGTATTTGTTCCTTTAGTGTCTCCTTGAAATAAAAACCGTAGGAATTCTAATTTCCATTTCTCCTCCTTTTCATATTCCTATTCATCAAGCACAAGACTAAGAGGTGGTAGCATAGTAGCATTATAACCGTACATTTTCTTGTGGTTTGACTTAATCTCACCATGCTTTTTTGCATCCTGTGATCTTCCAATTGTTGTGAATCAAACACCCAGATTGGCAGAAATCCTGTGTCTTTTAATTCTCTATTTTGCACGTGCAGTCCTATCCTATTCCTGTCTATTTCCTATCCCTGCATTGCTAGAATCCTCAAATTCAAACAAGCCCTTACTCAATTAATTTTACATGTGATATGTGTCAAAGAAAACCTTGTGTGGTTTGTCCTGCTCCTGCGGTGCTGTGTTCCACCCCAGCTCAGCTGCTCCAACGATGGGAGGGTTCACCACAGCAGGGATCTGCTCTCCGGACCGTCTTTCGCCGCCTCAGATCATCTTCCCCGCCGCTGGCAGCCATGACAACTACATTACCATCATCAACTGAGCAAATGACTTTGAGGACTACACGGGTCCACAAGAGAGGTCGCACTCTTCCATGTCTGCTTACGTTATGCGTCGCTTAATATGATGACATGCTACATTATTGTCGTGTTCACCTATTAGACCTCGAGTCAGTCCAAACTAATCTTTGACTTGAGTTTTTAAATGGTTGTGGGGTACATATTGGGGCAGCAATCAAGATCACCGCGTCTACTATCTGGTTAATCTCCGGTGTCTACTATGAGTTTCATGTTGGGTGCAAACAAACATTAAAGGAGCCATTATCTGTATTTTTAACTAAAGCTATTATCTGCACCGCTATCATTGGTTTTGGGTCTATCCACAGTTTGCTACCATCAATCTGGATTTGTGCATGCACTCCTTACATAATCTCACTATGTTTTATTCCTATGCATGCCAGTTATTGCACACAATGGAACTGATCATGTAGAGCAAAAGAGACGAGCCTTGCGTGGCAATAAAATTTCATGCGGGCGTTTTCCATGGTGGGCGCAAAGACAGCCCCCCTCCACCCATTTCGGATCATAATCAAGAGGAAGATAACTGCTTACGAGGGGGATTAGGAAGGAGAAGACCCTCCTATTTACTCCACGAGGTCTTCGCTCTAACTTGGCATGCCGATGTTGGTAATATCATGCATATGGTGCCTTGCATTGCTTATCAGATACATTAAAGATGTCATCCGCTTAGTTTAGACATGCTTTGTGTCAATGCCATCTGCTTAGTTTCTTTATCGATATGTGTATCATGCAATGCCATCTTGTCTAGCTGTGCATCATATATGTGAATTTTTGCAATGCCACCTGGTTAGCCAGTCATCTTATATGTGAATTATATCATGCCATCATTTTTTTATTACGTGTTAAATTTGTCAACAATTTTAGTACATTCAATTACTCTTCATGTGCATCAGCCATTCGGCACGGTCATGAAAAAAATCTGGAGTGGAAACAAGGTCTTCAGAGCAGACAATGCTATCTCGACGGGCGCATGTCTTCTTTGGTTACCGATAGCTCCTCGAGAGGAGGATTAGAGACAGATGACCAAATCATATTTCCCGAGGTGCATGCCCTAACTTGGCAGGGTTATGTTGCTCATATCGTGCGTATGGTATCTTGCATTGCTATGTCATTTGCTTAGTTTAGACATGCTTTGTGTGAATGCCACCTTTTTAGTGTCTAATTACCATATATGTGAATTATGCAATGCCATCTTGTTGCAAGACATTATATATGTGAATTATGCAATGTTATCTTGTTGCAAGGCATTATGTATGTGAATTATGCAATGCCATGCTGTTTAGGCAAGCGTCATATATGTGAATTATATCATGCCGTCCTTTTTTGTATTTCTCATTGCTTTTTTAACAATGTTTGTATATTCAATTGCTCTTCCTGCATCAGCCATTTGAATTGGCGATGGAGAAATCTGGAGTGAAAACAAGGTCTTCAGCGGAACAATGCTACCGCTTTGAAGCAGATATCTTGCTGGTTACAGATAGCTCTTGAGAGGAGGATTCAGAGGCGGATGACCAGTCCTATTATCCCCCGAGGTGTATGCTCAAACTTGGCAGGTTATATTACTCATATAATGCATATGTTGTATTGCA
Source organism: Aegilops bicornis (assembly GCA_021605145.1). Classification (NCBI taxonomy): domain Eukaryota; kingdom Viridiplantae; phylum Streptophyta; class Magnoliopsida; order Poales; family Poaceae; genus Aegilops; species Aegilops bicornis. Next base: position 464,832,027 of record CM038671.1, read on the forward strand.
ATGCTTAGTTTTTACGTCATATACAAAATATTGAATGCCATCTCCTTAGTTGACACATCATATATGCGATTGCCCTCTGCTCACTTCCTTAGTATATAAATCATATATTTGAATTATGTCATGCCATGATGTTTACATAGACAGCATGTATCTGAATTATGGCATGCCAACCCATTTTCTAAAGACATAATATAGTTATATCATCTCATCCTGCTTACATAGTCATCATATTTTAAATTATGTCATTCTATCCGTGGACTATATCATGCCATCATGTGTCCATCGACGGCATGTTTGTGATTTATGGCTTGCCAACCACTTTAATAGACACATCGTATAGTTATATCATGTTATCCTGTTTACATAGTCATCATATTTTGAAGTATGTCATTCTATTCTATTTAGTTAGCCATCATACATGTGAAATTGTGTCATGCTATCCTGTTTAATTAGCAATCATATATGTGAAATTATGTCCTGCTATTCTCTTTGCTTAGACAACATAAATGTGAATTATTTCATGCCCTGTTTTCTTCCCTACTATCCATTGCACTGCTCTATCTTACAATGTCTCAGACATTCAATTACTTTTATTGTTTATCAGCCATTTCAATTGGAGGAGTGATGGCAAGATTCTATGGGAGTAAAAACACGGTCTTTAGAAAAGATCGTGCTACCTGTCGATGCAGATAGAACCACGGTTGTACTTGCCCAAGAACCAGCCCCACCACACATAATCCACACTCATGCAGATTGTACCCCTACCCAGTTGGACAGAGAACCAGCTACACCCCTTCTAACCCCAACCCAAAGCCAGATAGACACCCAGTTCCCGTTGACACAAAGACCGTCTCCACCACAGAAAGCACCCAAACACGAAAGCAGTTAGTAAGGCAACTGCAGTGCCCAAATCACGAGGACCACCACTCCGAACCCGAAGTCAACGCTTAAAGCAGAAGAAGAATTGTTCTCAGGTCAGGTTCCGTAGCTATGGTTCATACTACTTTTGTAACATCCCAAATTTTCAATTTGGAATGTTATACATTAAGTCATCATGCATATCATATTTGCTTGCATTTTGTTGATCCTAGAAATTCACGCAACTCAAGGACCCTCGGAGAGAGTTGTAGATTTCAAAATTTTCGTATTTGAGTTCTCTCAAAACTATGAAAACAGGATCATTGGATTTCTTTATTTATCTTCAAATAATTTTTCCAATTTCAAAAATAAGAGAGGGAATAATCTGACTTTCCCAAAATTTAGGAAAATGAAGATTTAATAAATAAATCAAATTTTGGATTTTCTCGGAGTTTATTTGCCTTAGGGAAAAATGCGTGTTTTCAAAGATTGCATTTTAGGCCCCAGTAAAAGTTCATTTTGTTCGACTCATTTTTAGGAGTCGGGAAAGTTTACTTTATTAATTTTGGAGTTCGCTTAGATTTTTCTCTCAGATTTTTTCTTGCTGAAACCGATTAAAAAAAAAAAAGAGTCAATAGCGCCTTTGGGCCAAAGGCCCAAGCCGTAAGCTTGACCAATGACCGGCCAGAGGCCAAGGCCATACTAGCCTGCCGCACCAGGAAGCCAGGAGCCACTTGGTTTCCTTTTTCTTTTACAAATCCTAGCAGGATTTGGACCCGTTCGTTATTCCGCTTTTTATTCCTAGGATTCCTAATCCTACTCTAATTCTTGTCCCCTACTCCAAGCAAAAACCCTCCCTCCCCAATATAAATACCCAAGCACCCCCTCTAACACATCAAACCAACACCTCTCCTCTCCTCTCCTCCAGAGGCAGCAGCTGCCCGCCCTACACCGCCGCCCGCCTTCTACATCGCCGCCCTACACCGCCCTACCGCCCGCTGCCAAGTGCCGCCGCCGCCACTTCCAACGCGCCGCCGCCGCGAGCCCCTCGCCTCTTCGAGGTACTAGCCTCGCAGCCTTCACCTTTTCTTTTTCTCGGTTCGGTTTTTTTAAATAAATCGTTCCGGTTTCCGTTCAGTTTCCGTTCCGGTTTTCTAGATCGGTTTTTCGTTTGGTTTCCTTTCCGAAACCCTAGATCGGTTTTTCTTTCCGGTTTTGTTTAGCAAGTTGCTCGCCGGACCGTCGCTCCTAACGAACGTGATCACCGGTTTGCTTCGGTTAATGAACGTCCGTTCGCTCAACCGTTAAATCGTTTTCTTTCTCATCCATTTATTCCGCTATTTTTCGATAGCGATTTCAGATCCGATTTTCTTTCTAGTCTATCTTCTCGCCGTTTATCGGAATCAGTGATTCAAGCGCTCGAGTTTCATCTCGAAACCGCCGTTCCGACTAATCAACTTAAACAAAGTTTTGCTACTGTAAAATTTGACTTAGTTTCAACTTGCTAGAACCGAGTTGTTTTCTTTTCGTCGTTTGACTTTCGTTGCTTTATTTGATTCGATTCTTTTGCAACCTGTGGTTCTTAAGTTGAACTTTATGCTTAGATCTTTTATTCGAGATTTACCGTGCATTAGATGAGTACTTATTGTATGCTTGTTGTTTGTCTCATGATAGATCACCCTTAGTGCGCCGCTTGTTACTTCAATCTCTAGGTTTCATGGATCATCGCTAAGGCAAGTAACACTTTGATCATACTTTCTCATACCCAGTTTTTATGCATTAGATCAATCCTCGAACACTTGCATGATTAGGATCTAAAATAAATTGTGGGATGGGAAGTAGATTGAGGTAGTATCTATTACCTGCTTTACTTATGAAACCTTGGGAGTTACTTCTACGCTTGCTTATTATGCTATGCTATGCTAGTAGACGTGGATTGGGTGAGTGTATTCCAAGACGGATGTGAGATTGTTAAATTAATGGTTTATTTAAGGTGGCAACTTAAACACATCCGGGTGGATTGAGGCACCTGGTTTCTATCAGACTTGCCTGTTTTCTTCGGACCGCCACTTGTGCTCAAAGGGATCATAAGATCATTCATGCTAGTAACTTCCGTGTGCAGCCACAAGCCATTATGGGCTCTGGCATAGTTGAATAAGTCGTGTGAACTCTTACGAGTGGTAGACTAGCAGATGTAGGGGTTGTAGGTGGTACGGTCTACCCATCGTGAAGGTGCAAATGCTTCGAAAGACTATGTCTCGGTCATCCGCCTCTCAAACACCATGTAGTGCGAGAAACCAAAGCGGAGGCGATCGAGTCTTGTGGGGAAAAGTGCGCTAAACCTCTGCAGAGTGTATAAACTAATCATGATTAGCCGTGTCCCCGGTTATGGACATCTTGAGTATCTAGTACTTGAATATCATGTGAATCTCAACATGTTACTCTAATTAATATTGTTGGGTTTTTAATGAGTACTTTTAATTGGGATTGAGGATGTCATTAACCATTCTCAATGTTCAACAACCACCATGATAGTTAAACAAATTTATTCCTTTGCGTGAGGGAAAAAGCGGCTTTATGCAAAATCAGAATCAGAGAGCTTTTCCACCAGCCACATATGCATGTAGTACAGGTGCTTATCATTCATTATTCTCTATGTGTTACATTGCCAAAGATATTCCATGTCAATTCGCCGTTTCGGGCTGCAACTTTCATGTTGCGCACTTTTCGCATTTACGACAGTAAGGTGCTTTCGGTCGTGGTTCTATACTCAGTGATGCTGCTGGAGTTGATGGACTCACTTATCTTCCAAGTCTTCCGCTGTTATCGTTATTAGATGGCCTTAAGCCATATTTCTTGTAATAAGTCCTCTTTTGGGCAACGATGTAATAAGTGTGTGATTGCTACTCTATTATAAATCCTTCAAGTATCGTGGTGGTGTCAAGATTATCGATCCAGTGGATGACACACGAGCACGTAGACTTGATCCACTCGGGTCGGGTCGCTCTACAGATGGTATCGAGCACACCGATGTAGGACACGACCACTAAGTTAAAACCATAGATCACTACTCTCTTCCCATTTTCTAACTCCTCATCTTTTCTACTCTTTTAGGATGAAGGACAAGATCAAGTACGCCCAACCAGATGAAGGCACACCTTTTGGATTTCACTTGAAGGAAGTCACCAAGTACCGAACATTGGACTACCAAGTTTCACCGGACTTTCAACGCCACTCTGCTCAAGAAGAGCGCTGGAAGATTCAAGCTCACGTTCCGGAAGGACATTCGCCCCAATCACCAAGCCTATAGATAGTGTTGTCGAGCACCAACTCGAGTCTGCGAAAGAGCATGGCAGCTCATATCACCATGGGACGCATTGGAGAAGTTTACCAAGAAGACCTCAAGGACACCATCTATCGATTTGCGGACGCCGAGATGAACAATGGGAGATAGTCGGCACCAAGAAGGATAGATCCATTGCAGCCTTTCATCCAGAGTTAAACCAGCACATTCGACGCCAGGAGAACCGGATGTGCAATGATATGATCGAATTGAAGGATGCGAAGGAAGGATCATCGAACTTGAAGAAGAACTAAAGTCTACACATAAGGACTACATGGACGAGATCGTAGCTGTAGCAAGACACAATAACGATCTTAAGTATGAGATTGAAGAACTCAAGAAGAAATTGGCACTCAAGAATGAAGACAAGTACGTCCGGTCCGAAAGCAACTACATCATCATCGACGACACCGATTCGGATCCAAGTGAACCCGACTTTGAAGACGAAGCTGGAGCAGACATCATGGAGTCTTCCACAGGTTCAAATTAGTAGATGACCCCCACACATTAGTAGTATTACCTCCATGTAACATCATAGTACACGCACTTTTGCGATAGTTAGATCGTTGTAAGCCCTTTGTTTGAATTGAATGAAGTGATTTTGTGTGCATTTGCTCATATACATTTGGGTAGTGTTTCTCCTTAGACCTCACTCTACTTCTTAATTTCTCATCTTTTCTAAACCCATCGATGCCTCCGAGACGCGATTCCCGGGTTTGTTTTCCGCCAGATATCACCCAGCTTGATCCAAAGAAATAGAACACTTTGATCCAAACATTGGTACAGAACCAAAGGCAACAACAACAACCCACCGCCACCACCACCGCAGATCACTTGACACGCTTTCTTAAGGCTGAACCCACGGTGTTTTCCAAAGAGCACCGAGCCGATAGTAGCAGATGATTGGCTCCGTAAGGTAGGGAGGAGTTGACCACCGCAGGATGTACAGATGGAGAAAAGGTGAAGTTTGCTGCACCAGCTTGAAGGACCCACAGCTGACATGGTGGGAGAATTTTACAACCACTTACCACAGAGACACCGCCACATGGGATCGGCCAAGCAAGCTTTTCAAGACCGCCCATGTCTCAAATAGGAGCTATGGCCATGAAGAAGCGTGAGTTTCGCAACTTACGCCAAGGAGGAAGGACTGTTGGCCAGTATGTGGATGATTTTAGTAAGTTAGCACGTTATGCCCCAGATGACGTTACTACTGGATGCAGCAGAGAAGTTTCGGAAGGACTGAATGATGAATTAAGCATGCAGTTGATGGTAGCAAGTTTCAATAACTACCAGGAGTTGGTAGACCGTGCCCTCATGATTGAAGGAAAGCAGCACAAATTGAGAACCGCAAGAGGAAGTATGGGCAGGAAGTATAACTCGGAGCCCAATGAAGCCCCGTTATACCCCTAAACAGGAGTTCGGTTTCAAGATACCCATGGAGGAGGTAGTTCGCACAACCATAATGGCCACAAAAATGGAAATGGGAATGGAAGAAGCAACGGCGTAACCGGACCACACCATCAACCCCAACCAAGAAAGACTTGAGTCATGTCACCTGTTACAAGTGTTCCAAGAACGGACATTATGAAAATGAATGCCCGAAGGCCAAGGTGGAAATGGAAGCTCAGGAAAGAAGCCAAACCCTTTCAATAAAGGACAAGTGAACCACGTTACCGTGGAGGAGGTTGAAGATCAGCCCGATGCAGTAATCGGTAAGTTTTTGGTTAAGTCATTTATCGCGCTTAGTTCTTTTCGATCTTGGTGCATCACATTCATACATATCAAGGGATTTGTGGATAAGTACAAATTACCAACCCAAGCCCTTAGGTCACCCATGCTAGTAACCTCACCCGAGCGTAATACATGGCTAGTATATGGTGTGATCGATCGCCATTAAGGATTGGACACTATGTTTTTCCTCGGACCTAATAGTTACGGAATCCCAAGGATTGGATGTGATATTAGGCATGGATTGGTTATCGAAGTATGGAGGAACATAGATTGCGCCACTAAGTCAATTTTTCTTACCACCCCGGAAGGAGGAGAATCAAGTATGTATCACGGCATGAGCCGAGGAGAGCACAAGTAAATTCCTTATCGTGAGTTGTGCGGGAAGAAGTACCGGTGGTAAGGGATTTCCACGATGTATTTCCTAAGAGTTGCCGTGAATGCCACCGGATAGAGACATTGAGTTTTGATAGAGCTTTTGCGGTATAGGCCCAATATCGGCGACCATACGGGATGCCCGCACGAGATTTGGCGGAAATCAAGAAGCGATTAAGGAGCTAATGGATAAAGGTTATATACGCCCAAGTTCTTCGCCTTGGGGATCACCTGTACTTTTAGTAGAGAAGAAGGACGGATCATTAAGGATGGTTGTAGACTATCGTGGTTTAAATCAAGTAACGATCAAGAACAAGTACCCACTACCTATGATAAATGATCTGTTTGATCGTTTGCAAGGAGCTAAAGTGTTTTCCAAGATCGATTTACGTATCGTGGTACCATCGATTGAAGATTCGGAGCAGGACATACCTAAGACAGCATTTACCACGAGATATGGACTGTATGAATATACCGTTATGTCATTTGACCGACTAACGCACCACCCTATTTCATGAACCCGATGAACAAAGTGTTTATGGAGTTTTTGGATAAGTTCGTAAGTGGTGTTCATAGATGATATTTTGGTTTTCTCGAAGAATGAAGAAGAACATAAGGAACATTTGCGATTGGTTTTGGAGAAACCGAGGGAACATCGCTTATATGCCAAGTTCAAGAAATGTGAGTTTTGGCTAAAGGAAGTTGGATTTCTTGGACATGTTATATCCGGAGAAGGGATAGCAAATGACCCCACGAAGGTTGAGACCAGAACCAAATGGGAAGCACCAACGGCAGTTGGAGAGATCCGGAGTTTCCTTGGACTCGCAGGATACTACCAAAGATTCATTGAGAATTTCTCAAGGATTGCAAAGCCTATGACGGAATTGCGAAAAAAGGATACCAAGTTCATATGGACTGAGGATTGTGAGGCAAGTTTTCAGGAGTTGAAGAAAAGATTGGTTACCTCACCGGTGTTAATTTTGCTGATCGGACCAAGGATTTTGAGGTGTATTGCGGCGCTTCACGCCGAGGACTTGGAGCGATGCTTATGCAGGAAGGAAGAGTTGTTTCAGATGCTTCACGACGGCTTAAGCCTCATGAGTTGAATTATGCCACACATGATTTGGAGTTAGCAGCCGTTGTGCATGCATTGAAGACATGGAGACATTTTCTCATTGGAAATCATTGTGAGGTGTACACGGATCACAAGAGTTTGAAATACATCTTCACGCAGAAGGAATTAAATCTCGGACGGAGGAGATGGTTGGAGCTTATTAAGGATTATGATATGAGATTGCATTATCACCCGGGAAGGCTAACGTTGTAGCAGGCGCATTGAGCCGTAAGAGCCACGTCAATACACTAACGGTGGGAGGAATACCCAAGGAGTTAGCCAAGACCTTCGAGAGCTATGTATGGAAATAATTCCGAGAGGCTATGTAGCAAAGATTGGAGATTCAGTCTACGTTGATGGACAAAATCGTGGAAGCTCAGAAAAGGGACAAAGAGATTGCGGATATAAAGAAGAAAATGAGCAAAGGAAAAGCAAAGGGATTTCGTGAGGATGAGCACGATACCCTATGGTTTGAGGACCGTGTTTATGTGCCAAATGACCCGGAGATCAGGAAGTTGATTCTGCAAGAGGCACATGATTCACCCTATTCGATTCACCCAGAAATACCAAGATGTATTTAGATTTGAAGGAAACATTCTGTGGACCTAATGAAGAAGGATATCGCGAGTATGTAGCAGTTTGCGATGTATGTCGAGAGTGAAGGCGAGAACATCGAAGCCGCAGGATTGTTGCAACCATTGCCGATACCGAATGGAAGTGGGATAAACTAGGCATGGATTTCATCACAGGTTTGCCAAAGACTCGATCGAGCTATGACTCGATTTGGGTTATAGTCGCATCGCTTGACGAAGGTAGCGCATTTCATTCCAAATAAGACTACCTATAGCAATTGCTAAGTTGGCAAAGATATACATGACCAGAATTGTGTGTTTGCACGGAGTTCCGAGGAGTATCGTATGAGATAGAGGAACTCAATTTACCTCAAAGTTTTGGAATCAGTTGCATGAAACGTTAGGAACCACGCTAGAATTCAGTATAGCTTTCCACCCACAGACCGATGGACAGACCGAGAGAGTCAATCAGATTTTGGAGGATATGCTGAGAGCTTGTGCACTAGATTATGGATCTAGTTGGGATGATAACTTGCCGTATGCGGAGTTTTCTTATAACAACAAATACCAAATCAGCTTGAAGATGGCACCTTTCGAGGCTTTATGCGGAAGGAGGTGTAGGACACCGTTATCATGGGGACTAAGCCGAGACCGTCGATTGTTTGGACCAGATTTGATCAAGGAGTCCTAATGTAGGTTAAGTTGATTCGCGATAGGCTCAAGGTAGCCCAGTTCTGACGGTAAAAGCTATGCGGATTCAAAACGCATAAGGCGATAGAATATAAAGTTGGAGACAGAGTTTATCTTAGAGTATACCCACTTCGAGGAGTTAAGCGATTTGGAGTTAAAGGAAAGTTAGCACCACGTTTCGTTGGACCGTATAGGATCTTGCAACGCATGGGAGAAGTTGCTTATAAGCTGGAATTACCAGAAGGACTGTCAGAGTTCATGACGTGTTCCATGTTTCTCACCAAGAAATGTCACGCCGATATGGCGGAAGTACCGCTTAAGAGATACAAAGTGCCACTTGAAGCAATTCGGTTGAAGGATGATTTAACATATGAGGAGAAACCAAACAGATTCTCGAATATGCCAGCAGAGTTACTACTCGCAGCAAGGTTATCAAGTTTTGCAAGGTTCAATTGGAGCCACCACACCGAGGATGAAGCCACACAGGAAAGAGAAGAAGATTTGCTCAAGGACCACCCTCACCTATTTTCTAGTTAACCCGAATCTCGAGGCGAGATTCATCTTAAAGGGGTAGGTTTGTAACATCCCAAATTTTCAATTTGGAATGTTATACATTAAGTCATCAGGCATATCATATTTGCTTGCATTTTGTTGATCCTAGAAATTCACGCAACTCAAGGACCCTCGGAGAGAGTTGTAGATTTCGAAATTTTCGTATTTGAGTTCTCTCAAAACTATGAAAAGAGGATCATTGGATTTATTTATTTATCTTCAAATAATTTTTCCAATATAAAAAATAAGAGAGGGAATAATATGACTTTCCCAAAATTTAGGAAAAATGAAGATTTAATAAATAAATCAAATTTTGGATTTTTCTCGGAGTTTATTTGCCTTAGGGAAAAATGCGTGTTTTCAAAAATTGCATTTTAGGCCCAGAGTAAAAGTTCACTTTGTTAGACTCATTTTTAGGAGTCGGGGAAAGTTTACTTTATTAATTTTGGAGTTCGTTTAGATTTTTCTCTGTATTTTTCTTGAAACCGATTTAAAAAAAGAGAGTCATAGCCGCTTTGGGCCAAAGGCCCAAGCCGCCAAGCCAAATTTACCGGCCAGAGGCTAAGGCTATCGCTAGCCAAGCACTGTGGAGCCAGGAGCCGCCCGGTTTCCTTTTCTTTTACAAATCCTAGTAGGATTTGGACCCGTTCGTTATTCCGCTTTTTTATTCCTAGGATTCCTAATCCTACAATAATTCTTGTCCCCTACTCCAAGCAAAAACCCTCCTCCCCAATATAAATACCCAAGCACCCCCTCTAACACATCAAACCAACACCTCTCCTCTCCTCTCCTCCGAAGAAGAGTTAGCCGCCCTTCTACACCGCCGCCGCCTTACACCGCCGCCGCCAAGTGCCGCCCGCCGCCACCCAACGCCCGGCCGAAGCCCTCACCTCTTCGAGGTACTAGCCCAGCCGCGTCACCTTTTCTTTTCCTCTGTTCAGTTTTTTCAGAATCGTTCCGGTTTCCGTTCGGTTTTCTAGATCGGTTTCGTTTGCTTTTCTTTCCGAAACCCTAGATCGGTTTTTTCTTTCCGGTTTTGTTTAGCAAGCGTTAGCGGACCGTTCGTCCTAAAGAACGTGATCACCGGTTTGCTTCGGTTAATGAACGTCCGTTCGTTCAACCGTTCGTCGTTTTCTTTCTCATCGGATTTATTCCGCTATTTTTCTGATAGCGATTTCAGATCAGATTTTCTTTCTAGTCTATCTTCTCGCTCGTTTATCGGAATCAGGTGATTCAAGTGCCTGGAGTTTCATTTCGAAACCGCCGTTCCGACTAATCAACTTAAACAAAGTTTTGCTACTGTAAAATTTGACTTAGTTTCAACTTGCTAGAACCGAGTTGTTTTCTTTCGTCGTTTGACTTTCGTTGCTTTATTTGATTCGATTCTTTTTGCAACCAGGGTTCTTAAGTTGAACTTTCTGGTTAGATCTTTTATTCGAGATTTACCCGTGCATTAGACGAGTACTTACCCCGGAGTGCGCCGCTTGTTACTTCGAATCTCTAGGTTTCGCGGATCATCAGCAAGGCAAGTAACACTTTGATCATACTTTCTCATACCCAGTTTTTATGCATTAGATCAATCCTCGAACACTTGCATGATTAGGATCTAAAATAAATTGTGGGATGGGAAGTAGATTGAGGTAGTACCTATTACCTGTTTTACTTATGAAACCTTGGGAGTTACTTCTACGCTTGCTTATTATGCTATGCTATGCTAGTAGACGTGGATTGGGTGAGTGTATTCCAGACGATGTGAGATTGTTAAATTAATGGTTTATTTAAGGTGGCAACTTAAACACATCTGGGTGGAATGAGGCACCTGGTTTCTATCAGACTTGCCTGCTTTTTCTTCGGACCGCCACCCAGTGCTCAAAGGGATCATAAGATCATTCATGCTAGTAACTTCATTGTGCAGCCACAAGCCATTATGGGCTCGCATAGTTGAATAAGTCGTGTGAACTCTTACGGTGGTAGACTAGCGTATGTAGGGGTTGTAGGTGGTACGGTCTACCCATCGTAAGGTGCAAATGCTTCCGAAGACTATGTCTCGGTCATCCGCCTCTCAAACACCATGTAGTGCGAGAAACCAAACTGAGGCGATCGAGTCTTGTGGGGAAAAGTGCGCAAACCTCTGCAGAGTGTATAAACTAATCATGATTAGCCGTGTCCCGGTTATGGACATCTTGAGTATCTAGTACTTGAATATCATGTGAATCTCAACATGTTACTCTAATTAATATTGTTGGGTTTTAATGAGTACTTTTAATTGGGATTGAGGATGTCATTGTCACCATTCTCAATGTTCAACAACCACCATGATAGTTAAACAAATTTATTCCTTTTCAAGAGGGAAAAACTGGCTTTATGCAAAATCAGAATCAGAGAGCTTTTCCACCAGCCACATATGCATGTAGTACAGGCTTATCATTCATTATTCTCTATGTGTTACATTGCCAAAGATATTCCATGTCTTGACGTTTTCTGCTGCAACTTTCATGTTGCAGACTTTTCGCATTTACGAGTAAGGTGCTTTAGGTCGCGGTTCTATACTCGATGATGTCACTGGAGTTGATGGACTCACTTATCTTCCAAGTCTTCCATTGTTATCGTTATTAGATGGCCTTAAGCCATATTTATTGTAATAAGTCCTCTTTTGGGCAACGATGTAATAAGTGTGATTGCTACTCAGTTATAAATCCTTGAAGTCTGTGTGTGGTGTCAAGATTATCGATCCAGGATGACACCTGAGCACAGAGACTTGATCCACTCGGGTCGGGTCGCTTCAACTTTGCTCTTGCATCACTGTATTTACTGATACCAACCAATTTCAAATTTGAAGGATGCAATTGAAACTCCAATGGCGCAACAGGTATGTTTTAAACCTATTTCTTCAACGTGTTTGGCTGTTTGTCACAGTAACTTGCTCTATGTTGATTTCAGTTCCAATTGAATAAATGCTTATGTTCTCATGCCATGCACATTACAAGTGTTGTTATTCTTTGTGTAGTTTCCCACACTTATATTACATCTATGCTGCTTTGTCTTAAATAGATATGATTCGAATCAGATTCTATCTTGATTTGGCAACATAAACTAGAATGATATAGACCATACAAAGGACCATACTACATAGATATATGTTTGTTTCATGCGCTTATCCCTGTCCACCTTACTCTTTCGAATCAACTGGTTTACCAAATGAGTTTCATATACTACATTGTAAACCTGAGATGTGTTTGTTTGTTTCTCTTTTAGAACGCGGATAAAATATTGGAGAAGAGTACCTGTTATGCAATGGTAAAGGAAGTAATGCAGATAAGGATCAAGATAGTGAGACATCCTGTTGGTCTCCAAGAAAGCTGATAAAACTATATTGAAGACACCGAGACAACCCCAAAGTCCCTGTCTTGATGTAGTGTTCGAGTTATCGCTACCATCACCGGGCACCAAATTTCTTGAACTCGTTGCCTCAATCGGGCCAAATTTCTTGAGTCTCAACTTCAAGTTGAAAGACATTGATCGACATGTTATGCGACAGAAGTCAAGGACTGAGGAAGTCCCCGCAATTCAGATGCATACTTTCTGTGCAACAACAAGTGCCGGAGGACTTAAGCGCCAAACAAGAGAAAGTGAATAAGCTTGCTAAGCATCTTGCCAAAGATTATGGGTACCTGTGATATTGTTTCTTGAGCTCTTCAAGTGGTTTCAGCTCGACTTGTTTCTTGTCATGGCGTTTATATGCTGCTGTGTTCCCTATATTTGCACTCGTGGCGAACTTTGATGCCCAGTGGATGTAATATGTGTAATAGCCGTGATAGCCTAGTGTAAGTTGCTTGCTTATTTATTTCCTTGTTGTCTTGTTTATTTGTTTGCTTGTAGTTAGTGCGCTCTTTTTCTGCGGTTTGCTAGTGGCTGCAATAACCTATTTTTTAAAACTAGGCCACAATAAACGCCACAAAGAGGTGACACTGGGCCTCACGGTCCGAGAAACAATGGGCCTTCTATGGGCGTCAGAAGCGTTGGGCCTTCTACGGGTCAGAGAAGCGATGGGCCTTCTACGGGTCAGAGAAACAATGGGCCTTCTACGGGTCAGATCATCAATGGGCCTTCTACTGATCAGATCATCAATGGGCCTTATACGGGCCGTATGATCGATTGGCACAAACATGGGCCAAACAGATCGTGATTCGCCGTGAACGGGCTAGAGTTAGAATCGTTCATTCATGGGTCGACCATAACGGGCCATTGTTAATAGGTCATATTTCATGACGCTATGAAAACGCCCAACGTGATAATCTGACCACAAACGGGCCAATCAGAACCTGGGCTGAATTTGGCCCACAAGCATAAAATAGCGATAACGGGCCGTAAGTAAACGAATGTCGAAATGAGCGTAATAAATGGCATCTGGGAAGGCCGAAGATAACATGGGCTGAAACGCCCAACCAATAACGGCCGCTTATGGGTATAAAGTGATACATCGTTTCTATACGAGCGCTTCACCACGGCGTTAATGGGTGTAAAGTGATACCTTTGGTCATTACGGGCCGCTTTCACCATGGGCCGTTAATAGGCCAAGAGTTACATAGGGCCTCATATGGGCCGAAGACGTCATGGGCCATACATGGGCCGGCGAAGTGAAAACGGGCCGGAAGATGGCGAGATGATGCTACCGCCTAATTCGAATAGGGCATAACGGGCTTTGGGTTAGCGGGCCGTAAATGGGCTATATGCGAGCAGGCCGTTAACGAAGCTTTTCCATGGCCGGCCCGCCACCTTTTGACCAAGTCAAACGGGCCTTTTCACAAAGAATGGGCCTCTGTTGGGCCGTTACACGGTCGACGTATCATAGGCGCCTTCATCCAATGAGTGGATGACATCTGTCCCCACGGTGAGTCGACACGCAGTTTCCTCTAGCCAATGATGATTTTACACGTGGAAAATCCCCATTGGCTCCGGCCACGGGTTATCGATCCAAAACCCGACCCGATAAGCTTAACGGCGTTCGTTCACATGGATGCCACGCGGTTTGGTCACCCTTGACGAAAAGCACTTCATGCGACGCGATTTATCATCATGGAAGTGGACACTTCCGTGATGATAATTTTGATAATGTCATGGAACACTTCTTCGACAGCATTTGTATGACTATCTTGATTCTGTCATAAATTTGTCATGGATGTACATGCATGACAAAAAACGCGACCTACTGTGACAAACACGTATCATCACGGAAGTGTATTTTTTTTGTAGTGACTGTTGGGAACGTAGCATGCAATTTCAAAAAAATACGTACGATCACGCAAGATCTATCTAGGAGATGCATAGCAACGAGACAGCGAGAGTGTGTCCACGTTCCCTCGTAGACCGAAAGCGGAAGAGTTAGTTTACCGCGGTTGATGTAGTCGAACGTCTTCACGATCCAACCGATCCAAGTACCAACGTACGACACCTCCGTGTTCAGCACACGTTCAGCCGATGACTTCCCTGGAACTCTTGATCTAGTAGAGGGTCGAGGGAGAGTTCCATCAGCACGACGGCGTGGTGATGGTGATGGTGATGTGATCCGCGTAGGGCTTCGCCTAAGCACTACGATGCTATGACCGGAGGAGTAAACTGTGGGGGGGGGCACCGCGCACGGCTAAGAGAATTCTTGGTGTACCTCTGGGGTGCCCCTGCCCACGTATATAAAGGAGGGGGAAGACAGGCCGGCGGCCAGGAGGGGTGCGCCATGGGGGGAGTCCTACTTGGAATCCTAGTCGAAGTAGGATTCGCCCCCCCCCCCCATTTTCCTTTCTCCACCGGAGGGAATAGGAAGGAGAGGGATAGGGAAAGGGAAGGGGGCACCGCCCCCTCCTCCTTGTCCTATTCGGACTCCCTAGGAGGGGGCGCGTGGCCACCCCCCGTAGGCTTCCCTCTCTCTCCCTTAGGCCCATGTTGGCCCAACACTTCCCCGGGGGGTTCCGGTAACCCCTCGGTACTCCGGTAAAATACCCAAATCACTCGGAACCATTCCGATGTCCGAATACAACCTTCCAATATATGAATCTTTACCTCTCGACCATTTCGAGACTCCTTGTCATGTCCGTGATCTCATCTGGGACTCCAACAAACTTCGGTCACCAAAACACATAACTCATAATACAAATCGTCATCGAACGTTAAGCGTTTGGACCCTACGGGTTCGAGAACTATGTAGACATGACTGAGACACATCTCTGGTCAATAACCAATAGCGGAACCTGGATCTCATATTGATTCCTACATATTCTACGAAGATCTTTATCGGTCAAACCGCATAACAACATACGTCATTCCCTTTGTCATCGGTATGTTACTTGCCTGAGATTCGATCACAGTATCATCATACCTAGTTCAATCTAAATTCTTGGCAAGTCTCTTTACTCGTCACAGTAATGCATCATCCCGCAACTAACTCATTAGTCACATTGCTTGCAAGGCTTATAGTGATGTGCATTACCGAGAGGGCCCAGAGATACCTCTTGAAACACGGAGTGACAAATCCTAATCTTGATCTATGCCAACTCAACAAACACCTTCCGAGACACACCAGAGCATCTTTATAATCACCCAGCATTACGTTGTGATGTTTGATAGCACACAAGGTGTTCCTCCGTATTCGGGAGTTGCATAATCTCATAGTCAGAGGAATGTGTATAAGTCATGAAGAAAGCAATAGCAATAAAACTTAACGATCATTATGCTAAGCTAAGGAATTTCTTGTCCATCACATCATTCTCTAATGATGTGATCCCGTTCATCAAATGACAACACATGTCTATGGTCAGAAAACTTAACCATCTTTGATTAACGAGCTAGTCAAGTAGATGCATACTAGGGACACTCTGCTTGTCTATGTATTCACACATGTACTAAGTTTCCAGTTAATACAGTTCTAGCATGAATAATAAACATTTATCATGATATAAGGAAATATAAATAACAACTTTATTATTGCCTCTATGGCATATTTCCTTCACACGGAGGGGTTCATCATCCTCATTGGTGCCTCTCTGATGATGCGTGAGTAGTTCATTGTAGACCTATGGGTCCGTAGTTAGTAGCTAGATGGCTTCCTCTCTCTCTCTCTCTCTTTTGATTCTCAATACAATGGTCTCTTGGAGATCTATTTGATGTAACTCTTTTTGCGGTGTGTTTCTTGGGATCCGATGAACTTTGAGTTCATGATCAGATCTATGTTTTTATCCATGAAAGTTATTTGAGTCTTTTGATCTCTTATATGCATGATTACTTATAGCCTCATATTTCTTCGATATTTGGGTTTTGTTTGGCCACCTTGATCTATTTATCTTGCAATGAGAAGAGGTGCTTTGTGATGGGTTCGACCTTACGGTGCTTGATCCTAGTGACAGAAGGGGAACCAACACGTATGTATCGTTGCTATTAAGGATAACAAGATGGGGTCTATTTCTACATAAAAAGATCTTGTCTACATCATGTCATCGTTCTTATTGCATTACTCCGTTTCTCCATGAACTTAATACACTAGCTGCATGCTGGATATCAGTCGATGTGTGGAGTAATAGTAGTAGATGCAGGCAGGAGTCGGTCTACTAATCTTGGACGTGATGCCTATATAATGATCATTGTCTGGATATCATCATGATTATTTGAAGTTCTATCAATTGCCCAACAGTAATTTGTTCACCCACCGTATGCTATTTTCTCGAGAGAAGCCACTAGTGAAATCTACGGCCCTCGGGTCTCTTCTTTATTATATTTGCCTTTGCGATCTATTTTTATTTGCTTTTGCTTTCAGATCTATTAATACAAAAATACCTTGCTACAATTTATTACTATTTATTTTATCTCGCTTTTCCGTGAGATCTATTTATCCAATCTATGACGATTTTATCTATGTTTTTACCTGTGAGGGATTGACAACCCCTGTCTTACGTCAGGTTGCAAGTATTTGTTCTTTGTGTGCAGGAGCTGTTTACGTGGTGTTGCGTGGTTCTCCTACTGGTTCGATAACCTTGATCTCATCACTGAGGGAAATACCTACCGTTGTTATGCTGCATCATCCCTTCCTCTTTGGGAAAATACCGACATAGTTCAAGCAAACATGAAAAGGAACTTCTGGCGTCGTTTCCAGGAGACATCATCAACCTCTACCAGGTTCCTAATCACAAATCTCATCTCCTTGCAATTTACATTATTTGCCATTTGCCTCTCGTTTTCCTCTCCCCCACTTCAAAAAAAATGCCGTTTTATTCGCCCTTTTTTTTCGTTCGTCATCTTCTCGTCAGATCTGTTTTTGCGTGCGTTCTTGTTTGCGTAGTCATGATGCCTCAAAGAAAATATTATGATGTTCCTTACCCCAATATTTTGCTTGAAACTGAGAAAACTACCAAGGAATATATGGCTAGACAATTTGAGCACAATAAATATTTTACCGAAGAACTTAAGGAGCACTCCGTTGTGCTAGATGCTATAAAAAACAACTTGATGATATTAGTAGAGAAGTTTGCAATATCGAGTCTAAGTATTCTTTTGCCGAAAGTTTGCTAGAAAAAAATATCCGATGCACAAGCTACCCTAGTAAATCAAATGGCCGCTAAACCAATCTCGTTAGAAGATAAAAGTGATGAAGATCTTAAAATGATTGGTGTTTCTTCTATTAATTATTTGTTTAGTAAAATTAAAATTGATAATAAAGGGACTGAAGAAGAGTCAACTTTAGCTAGAAGACGTCCCGATAATTCAGAGGGTGAAAATCTTGTTGAGAAAATTGATAAAAGTGGGTTTGAAGAGGTCAAAACTTTAATTAGTGATACGCCCACTCTTTTGGATTACAAAGACTTTAATTACGATAGTTTCTCTTTGGTTTATTGTATTTCTTTATTGCAATCCATGATAAATTCACCCCATACTTATGAACAAAATAAAGCTTTTACTAAACATATTGTTGATGCTATGATGAAAGCTTTAGAAGAAAAGTTGGAATTAGAAGTTTCAATTCCTAGAAAATTACATGATGAGTGAGGACCTACTACTAAAGTCAAGAATAAAAATTATGAGTGTTTTGCTTTATGTGACTTGGGTGCTAGTGTTTCTATAATTCCGAAATCTCTATGTGATGTGCTTGGTCTTACCGATATTGAAGAATGTTCTTTAAATTTGCACTTGGTGGATTCCGCTATTAAAAAGCCTATGGAAGAATTAATGATGTTCTTATTCTTGCAAATAGGAATTATGTGCCCATAGATTTTATTGTTCTTGATATTGATTGCAATCCGTCTTGCCCAATTATTCTTGGTAGATCATTTTTACGTACTATTGGTGCCGTGATTGATATGAAAGAAGGCAATATTAAATTTGAATTTCCACTAAGGAAGGATATGGAACACTTCCCTAGAACAAGAATTAGGCCACCATATGAATCAATCATGAGGGCATCATATGGATCTAGAAACAAAGATGACAATACTTAGATCATTGCTTTATGCCTAGCTAGGGGCGTAAAACGACAGCGCTTGTTGGGAGGCAACCCAATTAATAAAATTTATTTTTGTCGTTTGGTTTCTGTTCTTGAGTGTTTGCACAAATATTCTACTGTTATGATTGTGTTTTTTGTGTTTTAATTAGCGTTTGTGCCAACCAAAGCCTTTGGGATCATGTTGGGTGATAGTTGCTTTGATCTTGCTGAAAAACAAAAACTTTTGCGTCCAGAAAAACAATTTTTAGAAATCAGAGAAGCGATGAAAAATTCTGTATTCTTTACAGGAGATTGATATACAAATTTCTCACGTTTTCCTATTTTTTCAGAATTTTTGGAGTTACAGAAGTATTCCAAATATCCAGATTGCTATAGATTGTTCCGTTTTTGACAGATTATGTTTTCTTTGCGTTGTGTGCTTGTTTTGATGATTCTTTGGTTTCCTTTGAAGAGTTTTTGCCATAGAAAAGTTGGAATACAGTAGATATAATGCAAAAAAAATATGAATGGGTTTGCAACAGTACTTATAGTAACAGATTTCACGAAGGTTTTGTTGAGTTTTGTGTGATTGAAGTTTTCAAGTTTTGGGTGACATTATGATGGATGAAGGAATAAGGAGTAAGAAGAGCTTAAGCTTGGGGATGCCCATGGCATCCCAAGCTATTATCCAAAGAGAAGCAAGCAACTAAGCTTGGGGATGCCCAAGTGGCATCCCCTCTTTCTTCTAACGACCATTGGTACTTTACTCGGAACTATATTTTTATTCGTCACATATTATGAGTTTTTCTTGGAGCGTCTTGTATGATATGAGTCTTTGCTTGATTTGCTTTTTAATTTGAGTCATGATTCCTTGCTGGACACACCTATTTGAGAGAGCAAAAATTATGCTATGACTTGTTAGAATTGCTCTCTATGCTTCACTTAAATCTTTATAAGCTATGGAATTGCTCTAGTGCTTCACTTATATCTTTTTGAGCATGGTGTGCTTTAGTATTTTTGAAGAAATGCTCTCATGCTTCACTTAGATTTATTTGAGAGTTAGTAATTTTTTTAAGAAATTCTCTCTTGCTTCACTTAGATTAATTTGAGAGAAATAAATATAATACTCATGTTCTTCAAAAATGCCAAACGGAGACCGAGCTTCATGGAGGCCTTTATTTGAAAACTTTAAAAATTCAAACTTTTCAATTTCAAAAAATTCTGAAAATAAATACACATATACCTAGATATATAATGTACATGTGTGCAAATTTTTAGGTCAAAATACATTAAAGTGTGAGCTACACAAAAAAGACAAATTTGGGGCCTTTTAGCATATATACTGTTCATCTATAAAGTCCATGATTTTGGTTTTTTTGTACAGCTCGCAATTCAAGGTATTTCATCCTGAAATTTGTCACACATACACTTAACATCTTTGCATACATGCGTATTTTTTTCAGAATTTTTTAAAACAAAAATTTATGAATTTTAAATTATTCAAAATAAAGGGCTCCATGGAGCTCTGTCTCCAAAATGCCCTACTCCATGTTCTTCACTTATATTTGTTTGAGCTTAATTAAAATCAACATATGAATCTAGTGCCAAAGTGATATATATCCAAGGAGGATATAATAAAAACTTTCATGAAGATCATTGGACAAAATAAACTTGATTCTTTGTAATAGTTTTGAGATATGATGATAGTGATATGTGAGTCATGTTGATGAGTAATGCTTTAGTAAGAATATTGGTGTTAAGGTTTGTGATTCCCCATGCAAGCACGAAACTCAATAGTTATGCAATGAAATTACATCCTACTTGTGGTGCATTATTCGGTGTTAGTTATGCTTGATGCTCTCTTATGAGATTTTTCGTTTCTTGGTTGGATGCTTCTCAATCTTTTGCTAGCCTTCACTTGCACTAAGTATGATCACTACTTGTGCATCCAAAATCCTTTAAACCAGTTTTGCCACATGAGTCCACTATACCTACCTATATGCGGTATTCTTTTGCCATTCTAAGCAAAGTTGTATGTGCCATCTCTAATTTTCAAAATAAACTTCTCTTTTGTGTGCTCGTACCGCTCATGAAATGGTAGGGGGTGGCTAATATATTTCCATGCTAGATATGTTATTCTCAAGAAGAGTGTTTATTCACTTGTCATTGCACGAGAGTACGACAAAGGTATTAGGGATGCACAGTCCTGAAATGAAAAATGAATTTACTTTATGTTGTCAAATAATAAATTTCTTGGTAAGTGTTGGTATGGAAGGCACCCGTGAATACGGGTAGTCATGGAAAGTGAAAGCATGGTTGAAAAAGGAATAAACTTTATTTTCTGTTTGGGAACCGCCTATGATATATCTAGCATGGAAAGTATTGGGAACTACTCGATCGTTTTCGTTGATAGGAAAAGCATGCCTCCCAAAATGTTTGTATCTCTATCTTTTTCGCTTTGAGTTGTGGCACCTCTACAAATCCCTACTTCCCTCCGCGAAGGGCCTTTCTTTTACTTTATGCAATTTTTATTATTACGTGAGTCTCCATCTTCTCTTATAAAGCACCAACTAAGGGGCACTATGATCGTACTTGAGCATTGGGTGTAGCTAATATGCGAGTGTGTTTAATGGATGGATCAATGATTGAGCATAATGGGCTAGGGATAACTTGCTTTAGCATTGATATTTTCAAAGACATGGCTGCTTACTGATATGCTTGAGTATTAAAGTCCTCGTGTCAAAACTAGACTATTGCTTTGAACCATATAAAAGTCCAAATGTCCATGCTACAAACAAAATAATATGTGATGAACATGTCAGGCTGTATCATTTACCTACTCGAGGACGAGCACGAATTAAGCTTGGGGATGCTGATACGTCTCCAACGTATCTATAATTTTTTTATTGTTCCATGTTGTTATATTATCATTCTTGGATGTTTTACAATCATTTTATAATCATTTTATAACATTTTTTGGTACTAACCTATTGACATAGTGCCCAATGCCAGTTGTTGTTTTCTGCTTGTTTTTTACATCGCAGGAAATCAATACCAAACGGAGTCCAAACGCAGCGAAACTTTTTGTGGATATTTTCTGGACCAGAAGACATCAAATGGTCCGAAGAAGTACCAGAGGGGTGCTCCGAGGGGAGCACAACCCACTGTATGCGCGCCTGGGGCCCAAAGCACCAGTGGGTTGTGACCACCTCGGTGGCCTCCCACACCGCCTCCTTGCTCTATAAATACCCCAGTATTCCAGAAACCCTAGGAGAGTCGAAGAAAATCAGTTCCAGCCACCGCAAGTTCAAGAACCACCAGATCCAATCTAGACACCATGACGGAGGGGTTCATCATCCTCATTGGTGCCTCTCCGATGATGCATGAGTAGTTCATTGTAGACCTACGGGTCCGTAGTTAGTAGCTAGATGGCTTCCTCTCTCTCTCTCTCTCTCTCTCTCTCTCTCTCTCTTTTGATTCTCAATACAATGGTCTCTTGGAGATCTATTTGATGTAACTCTATTTGCGGTGTGTTTGTTGGGATCCGATGAACTTTGAGTTTATGATCAGATCTATGTTTTTATCCATGAAAGTTATTTGAGTCTTTTGATCTCTTATATGCATGATCACTTATAGCCTCGTATTTCTTCTCCAAAATTTGGGTTTTGTTTCGCCAACTTGACCTATTTATCTTGCAATGGGAAAAGATGCTTTGTGATGGGTTCGATCTTACGGTGCTTGATCCCAGTGACAGAAGGGGAACCGACATGTATGTATTGTTGCTATTAAGGTTAACCAGATGGGGTCTATTTCTACATAAATAGATCTTGTCTACATCATGTCATCATTCTTATTGCATTACTCCATTTCTCCATGAACTCAATAGACTAGATGCTTGCTGGATAGCGGTTGGTGTATGGAGTAATAGTAGTAGATGCAGGCAGGAGTCGATCTACTAATCTTGGACGTGATGCCTATATAATGATCATTGCCTGGATATTGTCATGATTATTTGAAGTTCTATCAATTGCCCAACAGTAATTTGTTTACCCACCGTATGCTATTTTTCTCGAGAGAAGCCACTAGTGAAATTTACGGCCCCCGGGTCTCTTCTTTAATATATTTGCCTTTGCGATCTATTTTTATTTGCTTTTATTTTCAGATCTATTAATCCAAAAATACAAAATAGCTTGCTGTAATTTGTTGCTATTTATTTTATCTTGCGTTCCCGCGAGATCTATTTATCCAATCTACTACAATTTTATCTATCTTTTTACCCGTGAGGGATTGACAGCCCGTCTCTTACGTCAATTGCAAGTATTTGTTCTTTGTGTGCAGGAGCTGTTTATGTGGTGTTGCGTGGTGATACATCTCCAACGTATCTATAATTTTTGATTGCTCCATGCTATATTATCTACTGTTTTGGACAATATTGGGCTTTATTTTCCACTATTATATTATTTTTGGGACTAACCTATTAACCGGAGTCCCAGCGCAAAAATTGCTGTTTTTTGCCTATTTCAAAGTTTTGAAGAAACGGAATATCAAACGGAGTCCAAACGGAATGAAACCTTCGGGAACGTGATTTTCTCAACGAATATGATCCAGGAGACTTGGACCCTACGTCAAGCAACCAACAGGGAAGGCACGAGGTAGGCGCGCCCTCCCAGGCGCCGCCTCCACCCTCGTGGGTCCCCTGCTGCTCCACCGACGCATTTCTTCCTCCTATATATACCCACGCATTCCCCAAATGATCGACACGAGCCAAAACCTAATTCCACCGCCGCAACCTTCTAGACTCCATGAGATCCCATCTTGGGGCTCGTCTTTAGCTCACCGGAGAGGGCATCCACCATGGAGGGCTTCTACATCAACACCATAGCCCCTCCGATGAAGTGTGAGTAGTTTACCTCAGACCTTGGTCCATAGTTAGTAGCTAGATGGCTTCTTCTCTCTTTTGGATCTCAATACAATGTTCTCCCCTCTCTCGTGGAGATCTATTCGATGTAATCTTCTTTTTGCAGTGTGTTGGTTGAGATCGATGAATTGTGGGTTTATGATCAAGATTATCTATGAACAATATTTGAATCTTCTCTGAATTTTTTTATGTATGATTGGTTATCTTTGCAAGTCTCTTCGAATTATCAGTTTGGTTTGGCCTACTAGGTTGGTTTTTTTTATGGGAGAAGTGCTTAGCTTTGGGTTCAATCTTGCGGTGTCCTTTCCCAAAGGATGTTAGGGGAAGCAAGGCACATATTGTATTGTTGCCATCGAGGATAACAAGATGGGGTTTTTATCATATTGCATGAATTTATCCCTCTACATCATGTCATCTTGCTCAAGGCGTTACTCTGTTTTCTTGAACTTAATACTCTAGATGAATCTTTGGATAGCGGTCGATGAGTGGAGTAATAGTAGTAGATGCAAAAGGTGAGTCGGTCTACTTGTCTCGGACGTGATGCCTATATACATGATCATACCTAGATATTCTCATAACTATGCTCAATTCTATCAATTGCTCAACAAAGAATTCGCTCACCCAATCAGAGAATATTTATGCTCTTGAGAGAAGCCACTAGTGAAACCTATGGCCCCGGGTCTATCTCCATCATATTAATCTTCCATCACTTTATTTATTGCCTTTGCTTTTTACTTTTCTTTATTTTACTTTGCATATTTATCATAAAAATACCAAAAATATTATCTATCATCTCTATCGGATCCCACTCGTAAAGTTTAATTGTGAAGGGATTGACAACCCCTAATCGTGTTGGTTGCGAGGAGTTATTTGCTTTGTGTAGTTACGAGGGACTCACGCGTAGCCTCCTACTGGATTGATACCTTGGTTCTCAAAAACTGAGGGAAATACTTACGCTACTTTGCTGCATCACCCTTTCCTCTTCAAGGGAAAACCAACGTAGTGCTCACGAGGCAGCAAGAAGGATTTTTGGCGCCGTTGCCGGGGAGTCTACGCAAAAGTCAACATACCAAGTACCCATCACAATCCCTTATCTCCCGCATTACATTATTTGCCATTTGCCTCTCGTTTTCCTCTCCCCCACTTCACCCTTGCCGTTTTATTCACCCTCTCTTTCCTGTTTGCCTTTTTCTCGCTTGCTTTTCGTTTGCTCGTGTGTTGGATTGCTTGCTTGTCACGATGGCTCGAGATAATACCAAATTATGTGACTTTACCAATACCAACAATAATGATTTCCTTAGCACTCCGATTGCTCCTCTTACCAATCTGCGAATCTTGTGAAATCAATCTTGCTTTGTTGAATCTTGTCATGAAAGATCAATTCACCGCCTTTCCCAAAGGAAGATGCCGCTACTCATCTAAATAAGCTTCGTTGATTTGTGTGATATGCGTAAGAAGAAAGATGTTGATAATGATATTGTTAAATTGAAGCTATTTCCTTTTTTCGCTTAGAGATCGTATAAAGCTTGGTTTTCATCTTTGCTTAAAAATAGTATTGACTCTTGGAACAAGTGCAAAGATGCTTTTATCTCTAAGTATTTTCCTCCCGCTAAGATCATCTCTCTTAGAAACGATATTATGAATTTTAAGCAACTTGATCATGAACATGTTGCACAAGCTTGGGAGAGGATGAAATTAATGATACGTAATTGCCCTACTCATGGTTTGAATTTGTGGATGATTATACAAAAGTTTATGCCGGATTGAATTTTGCTTCTAGAAATCTTTTTAGATTCGCCGCGAGAGGCACTTTTATGGGAATCACTTTAGGAGAAGCTACTAAACTCCTAGATAATATTATGGTTAACTATTCTCAATGGCACAATCAAAGATCTACTAATAAAAAGTGCATGCGATAGAAGAAATTAATGTTTTGAGTGGAAAGATGGATGAACTTATGAAATTATTTGCTACTAAGAGTGTTTCTTCTGATCCTAATGATATGCCTTTGTCTACTTTGATTGAGAATAATAATGAATCTATGGATGTGAATTTTGTTGGTAGGAATAATTTTGGTAACAACGTGTATAGAGGAAACTTTAATCCTAGGCCTTATCCTAGTAATTCCTCTAATAATTATGGAAATTCCTACAACAACTCTTATGGAAATTTTAATAAGATGCCCTCTGAATTTGAGACTAGTGTTAAAGAGTTTATGAATTCACAAAAGAATTTTAATGCTTTGCTTGAAGAGAAATTGCTTAAAGTTGATGAATTGGCTAGGAACATTGATAGAATTTCTCTTGATGTTGATTCTTTAAAGCTTAGATCTATTCCTCCTAAGCATGATATCAATGAGTCTCTCAAAGCAATGAGAATTTCCATTGACGAGTGCAAAGAAAGAACCGCTAGGATGCGTGCTACGAAAGATGCCTTTATTAAAGCGTGTTCTTCTAGTTTCCATGGAAATAAAGATGAAGCTCTAAAAGTTATTGATGTGTCCCCTATTAAATCTTTGTTTTGCAATATGAATCTTGATAATGATGGGACTGAATATGATCCACCTTTACCTAGAAGGCGTTCCAAAAAATCGGAGTTTTCAGATCTTGATGCTAGAATTGATAAAAGTGGAATTGAAGAAATCAAAACCCTAGATGTTGCTAAACCCACTATTTTGGATTTCAAGGAATTTAATTATGAAAGTTGCTCTTTGATTGACTGTATTTCCTTGTTGCAATCTATGCTAAATTCTCCTCATGCTTATAGTCAAAATAAAGCGTTTACTAAACATATCGTTGATGCCTTGATGCAATCTTATGAAGAAAAGCTTGAGTTGGAAGTTTCTATCCCTAGAAAAATTTATGATGAGTGGGAACCAACTATTAAAATTAAGATTAAGGATCATGAGTTCTATGCTTTATGTGATTTGGGTGCTAGTGTCTCCACTATTCCCAAAACTTTGTGCGATTTGCTAGATTTCCATGATTTTGATGATTGCTCTCTAAACTTGCACCTTGCGGATTCCACTATTAAGAAACCTATGGGAAGAATTAATGATGTTCTTATTGTTGCAAATAGGAATTATGTGCCCGTAGATTTTATCGTTCTTGATATAGATTGCAATCCTTCATGTCCTATTATTCTTGGTAGACGTTTCCTTAGAACGATTGGTGCAATTATTGATATGAAAGAAGGAAATATCATATTCCAATTTCCGTTAAGGAAAGGCATGGAACACTTCCCTAGGAATAAAATAAAATTACCATATGAATCTATTATGAGAGCCACTTATGGATTGCCTACCAAAGATGGCAATACCTAGATCTATCCTTGCTTTTTGCCTAGCTAGGGGCGTTAAACGATAGCGCTTGTTGGGAGGCAACCCAATTTTATTTTTAGTTTTTTTGCTTTTGCTTATGTTTAGGAATAAATCTTTGATCTAGCCTCTGGTTAGATGTGTTTTATGTTTTAATTAGTGTTTGTGCCAAGTTAAACCTATAGGATCTTCTTGGATGATACTTATTTGATCTTCTTTCAGTAATTTCCGTAAAACTTTCTCTGCTCATTTAAAAAATTGTTAAAAAATCACCAGAACGTAACAAAAATGTGATTCCAATTGCTGCTGATCAATAAACAAATGCCTAGGTCGTCCTATTTTGGCTGATGTTTTTGAGTTCCAGAAGTTTGCGTTAGTTACAGATTACTACTGCATCGTTACTCGCTTTTGGACAGATTCTGTTTTTCGTGTGTTGTTTGCTTATTTTGATGAATCTATGGCAAATAAAATAGTTTATAAACCATAGAGAAGTTGGAATACAGTAGGTTTAACACCTATATAAATAAATAATGAGTTCATTACAGTACCTTGAAGTGGTCTTTTGTTTTATTTCGCTAACGGAGCTCACGAGATTTATGTTAAGTTTTGTGTTGTGAAGTTTTCAAGTTTTGGGTGAAATCTTTTGATGGATTATGGAACAAGGAGTGGCAAGAGCCAAAGCTTGGGTATGCCCATGGCACCCCCAAGATAATCTAAGGACACCAAAAAGTCAAAGCTTGGGGATGCCCCGGAAGGCATCCCCTCTTTCGTCTACTTCCATCGGTAACTTTACTTGGAGCTAAATTTTTATTCACCACATGATATCTGTTTTGCTTGGAGCGTCTTGTATGATTTGAGTCTTTGCTTTTTAGTTTACCAAAATCATCCTTGCTGTATACACCTTTTGAGAGAGCCATACATGATTTGGAATTTGTTAGAATACTCTATGTGCTTCGCTTATATCTTTTGAGCTATATAATTTTGCTCTAGTGCTTCACTTTTATCTTTTAGAGCACGGTGGTGGATTTGTTTTATAGAAACTATTGATCTCTCATGCTTCACTTAGATTATTTTGAGAGTCTTAAATAGCATGGTAATTTGCTTAAACAACCCTAATATGCTTGGTATTCAAGATTTGTAAAGCTTTCTTTTGAGTGCGTTGAATACTATGAGAAGTTTGATGCTTGATAATTGTTTTGAGATATAAAGATGGTGATATTAGAGTCATGTTAGTTGAGTAGTTGTGAATTTGAGAAATACTTGTGTTAAAGTTTGTGATTCCCGTAGCATGCACGTATGGTGAACCGTTATGTGATGAAGTCGGAGCATGCTTTATTTATTGATTGTCTTCCTTATGAGTGGCGGTGGGGATGAGCGATGGTCTTTTCCTACCAATCTATCCCCTAGGAGCATGCGCATAATACTTTGCTTTGATAACTTGTAGATTTTTGCAATAAGTATATGAGTTCTTTATGACTAATGTTGAGTCCATGGATTATACGCACTCTTCTTCCTTCCACCATTGCTAGCCTCTCTAATACCCAAGACTTTTCGCAGTATCACACACCCACCATATACCTTCCTCAAAACAGCCACCATACCTACATATCATGGCATTTCCATAGCCATTCCGAGATATATTGCCATGCAACTTTCCACCGCTCCGCTTATTATGACACGCTCCATCATTGTCGTATTGCTTAGCATGATCATGTAGTTGACATCGTATTTGTGGCAAAACCACCGCTCATAATTCTTTCATACATGTCACTCTTGATTCATTGCATATCCTGCACATCACGAGGCATTCATATAGAGTCATATTTTGTTCTAAGTATCGAGTTGTAATTGTTGAGAAAATAAAAGTGTGATGATCATCATTTTCAGAGCATTGTCCAAGTGAGGAAAAGGATGATGGAGACTATGATTCCCCCACAAGTCGGGATGATACTCCGGACGAAAAATAAAAAAACAAGAAAAGAGGCCATAAAAAAGAGAAAAGGCCCAAATAAAAAAATGAGAGAAACAGAGAGAAGGGACAATGTTACTATCCTTTTACCACACTTGTGCTTCAAAGTAGCACCATGATCTTCATGATAGAGAGTCTCTCATTTTGTCATTTTCATATACTAGTGGGAATTTTCATTATAGAACTTGGCTTGTATATTCCAATGATGGGCTTCCTCAAAATGTCAGAGGTCTTCGTGAGCAAGCGAGTTGGATGCACACCCACTTAGTTTCTTTTGTTGAGCTTTCACATACTTATAGCTCTAGTGCATCCGTTGCATGGCAATGCCTACTCACTCACATTGATATCTATTGATGAGCATCTCCATAGCCCGTTGATACGCCTAGTTGATGTGAGACTATCTTCCCTTTTTTGTCTTCTCCACAACCACCATTCTATTCCACATATAGTGCTATATCCATGGCTCACGCTCATGTATTGGCGTGAAGATTGAAAAAGTTTTGAGAATGTCAAAGTATGAAACAATTGCTTGGCTTGTCATCGGGGTTGTGCATGATTTAAATACTTTGTGTGGTGATGATAGAGCATAGCCATACTATATGATTTTGTAGGGATAACTTTCTTTGGACATGTTATTTTGAGAAGACATAATTGCTTAGTTAGTATGCTTGAAGTATTATTATTTCTATGTCAATATGAACTTAAGTCTTGAATCTTTCGGATCTGAATATTCATACCACAATTAAGAAGAGTTACATTGAAATTATGCCAAGTAGCACTCCGCATAAAAAATTCTTTTTTTATCATTTACCTACTCGAGGACGAGCAGGAATTAAGCTTGGGGATGCCTGATACGTCTCCAACGTATCTATAATTTTTGATTGCTCCATGCTATATTATCTACTGTTTTGGACAATATTGGGCTTTATTTTCCACTTTTATATTACTTTTGGGACTAACCTATTAACCGGAGGCCCAGCCCAGAATTGCTGTTTTTTTGCCTATTTCAGAGGTTCGAAGAAACGGAATACCAAACGGAGTCCAAACGGAATGAAACCTTCGGGAACGTGATTTTCTCACCGAATATGATCCAGGAGACTTGGACCCTACGTCAAGCAACCAACAGGGAAGACACGAGGTAGGGGGCGCCCCTGTGCGCGCCCTCCACCTCGTGGGCCCCCTCACTCCACCGACGCATTTCTTCCTCCTATATATACCTACGCACTTCCCAAACGATCGAATCACGGAGCCAAAACCTAATTCCACCGCCGCAACCTTTCAGACCCACGAGATCCCATCTTGGGGCTCGTTCGAGCTCCTCAGGAGAGGGCATCCACCACGAGGGCTTCTACATCAACACCATAGCCCCTCCGATGAAGTGTGAGTAGTTTACCTCAGGACCTTCGGTCCATAGTTAGTAGCTAGATGGCTTCTTCTCTTTTGATCTCAATACAATGTTCTCCCCTCTCTCGTGGAGATCTATTCGATGTAATCTTCTTTTTGCGATGTGTTTGTTGAGACCGATGAATTGTGGGTTTATGATCAAGATTATCTATGAACAATATTTGAATCTTCTCTGAATTCTTTTATGTATGATTGGTTATCTTTGCAAGTCTCTTCGAATTATTAGTTTGGTTTGGCCTACTAGATTGGTATTTTTTGCAATGGGAGAAGTGCTTAGCTTTGGGTTCAATCTTGTGGTGTCGTTTCCCAGTGACAGCAGGGGCAGCAAGGCACGTATTGTATTGTTGCCATCGAGGATAACAAGATGGGGTTTTTATCATATTGCATGAATTTATCCTCTACATCATGTCATCTTGCTTAAGGCATTACTGCTTTTCTTGAACTTAATACTCTAGATGCATGCCGGATAGCCGTCGATGAGTGGAGTAATAGTAGTAGATGCAAAGGTGAGTCGGTCTACTTGTCTCTTGACGTGATGCCTATATACATGATCATACCTAGATATTCTCATAACTATGCTCAATTCTCACAATTGCTCAACAAGAATTGCTCACCCACCGTAGAATACTTATGCTCTTGAGAGAAGCCACTAGTGAAATCTATGGCCCCCGGGTCTATCTCCATCATATTAATCTTCCATCACTTTATTTATTGCCTTTGCTTTTTTACTTTTCTTTTATTTTACTTTGCATCTTTATCATAAAAATACCAAAAATATTATCTATCATCTCTATCAGATCCCACTCTCGTAAGTGACCTTGAAGGGATTGACAACCCCTGATCGCGTTGGTTGCGAGGAGTTATTTGCTTTGTGTAGGTACGAGGGACTCGTGCATAGCCTCCTACTAGATTGATACCTTGGTTCTCAAAAACTGAGGGAAATACTTACACTACTTTGCTGCATCACCCTTTCCTCTTCAAGGGAAAACCAACGCAGTGCTCAAGAGGTAGCAGGTGGTTCTCCTACTAGTTCGATAACCTTAGTCTCATCACTGAGGGAAATACCTACCATTGTTGTGCTGCATCATCCCTTCCTCTTTGGGGAAATACAGACGTAGTTCAAGGAAACATCAGACCCGTAGGCCTGTCGCATCTCCAAACAGGTGAAGGAGCTCTAGAAGGTTATCTACTCAAAACGCACAGGGTTGATGAAGATTAGGCGTCATCTACGTGCAAGCTTGTGCGCATCTGCGCCACCGTTCCTGGAATGGTGTTCAGCGCCCCCGCCCTGGTGGCAACCTCGAGAAAACGGTGGAGGGGATCAATGCAGAGGATGAAAAGGGGTGGCGAAAGCGAATCGCCATGCCGCAGTCCTCGCTGATGCAAAAAACTCTCACCAGGGTCGCCATTAAGCAGGCATGCCGAGGAGGAGGTTCACAGGAGGAGTGCTATTCAATCTATCCAATGAGAAGAGAAACCTAGTTGTTGGAGAAACTCCATCATGTACTCCGAAGATACACTATCAAAAGCTCTAGCAATGTCAAGCTTGAGGATAAGAGCCGGTGTTTTATTCCTATGAAGAGCCCGAACAGTGTTCTGAACATTAAGATAGCTGTCGTGAATGCATTTCTTCCTCTGAAAGGCCATTTGCATGGGGGAGATGATCCGGTCGATGACAATAGCCAGTCTCATGGATAACACCTTAGTGATCAGCTGAGCTATGGAATGGATAAGGCTGATGGGCCTAAACTCGTTTATTCTCATGGCCCCGTCCTTCTTCGTATGAGAGCGATCATGGTTGTGTGAGCTTAGCAAAATTGCCATCTGCCAGCCTATAGAACTTGTCAAAAACTGCCATGACATCATCCTTGATCGTGCCCCAACATGATCTGAAGAAAGTGCCCGGAAAACCGTCGGGACCTGGCGCTTTTTCTGCCGGGGAAGCCAAGATAGTAGCCCAAACTTCCTGCTCATAGAACGGGTTATCGAGCCCTTCATTTTGCAACCTTGGCATGTCTAGTTCATCCCAATTGACGGACCGTCCTCTGGTTTCCTTTTGTCCCAACAGGTTAAAAAAGTGGTGGTGTGCAACTGAAGCTTTGTCTTCATGGGCAATGGCAGTAGCCGTGTCTGTTTGCAGAGAGTGTATGAAGTTCTTCCTTCTTCTTGAGTTGATCTTTGCTTGGAAAAATGTCATGCATGCATCTCCAGCTTTAAGCCATGTGATCCTAGATGCCTGTCACTTTCTTGCTCTCTCCACCGCAGCTAGACCCACGATCCTCATCTTGAGTTGCTTCCTCCGGAGGAATTCACTCTGTGAGAGCCTTCTATTCTCTTGTGCAACATCTAGCCGAAGAATTACCTCGCATGCCAAGTGGAACTGCACTTTTGCGATCAGCGGCCATCCTTTCCATCTACTTCTCCATCCGGATGAAAGGGCAGTTGTGGTTCACCGGTCGTTGCCAAGCTCTGGCAACAGTCTCCTACAAGTGGGGGAAGCTCGACCGGAAATTTTGAAAGCAGAAGTTCGGCCTTCTACGCGGGGCAGCAGTGTTCGCCAGCAGGAGAGGGCAGTGATCCGAGCAGGCTGTTGTCGAAACCATGAGCATGAAGCAGGGGAAGAGAGCCTCCCATTCCATGTTGCAAAAAACTTTATCAATGCTAACCATCGTTGGATATCTCTCTCATTTGTCCAAGTAAATCTTCCGTTTTTTGCACTTAACCTCTCTTAGGCCTACTCTATCAATTGATGATCTAAACATCCCCATAATACTCATGTTCAGGTTGAGGTTGTTCTTGTCACGGGCTTCGTAAATGATGTTAAAGTCTCCATTGATCAACCACGGATCTCCCAGGGGAGGGGCGGCATGAGCAAGCTCTCCCAGGAAGGCGTCTTTGCGCGTGTCATCCACCGGTCTGTAGTCTGTCGTCAGCCAGAACCAAGATCCATCATGCAGCACTGAGACCTTTCATGTGACCGAAAAGCAGCCAACTACCTGTGATGCAAAACTAACAATGTTCTTGTTCCATAGGATTGCATCACCTCCCCTAGTGCCCATGGTTGGGAGAACACTGCAGCCCTCTGATGTGCTTCCTCCCAGATCTCTGACAGTGGCAGGCGGCCAGCCCTCAATCTTTGTTTCCTGTAGGCAGAGAATGGACGCTCGCTGCGCTTCGGCGATCTAGCTATCGTACATCAGTTCTCTTTGCCAGCGAGCTCAACCCTTGCACATTCCAGCTGAAGATTGCAAGGTTTGTGTTATTCATTGGGCACACAAATCATCTCCATCAGCAGCAAGCACAAGTTCCGACAGCTAAAATGACTATTTCCAAACAGGTACACATCCGGGCTTGCCGAGGGACGCTGTCGACCACCAATAGGCCCCAAATCTCGACGACGCCAGCAGCACCACCTACCGCTACTGGTATAAAGAAGGACTAATCCTAGCTCAAGCCACCCTAATGGTGACCGCTGCCGGATGTTGGGGAACATAGTAATTTCAAAAACATTCCTACGCACACGCAGGATCATGGTGATGCATAGCAACGAGAGGGGAGAGTGTGTCCACGTACCCTCGTAGACCGAAAGCGGAAGCGTTAGCACAACGCGGTTGATGTAGTCGTACGATCCAAGTACCGAACGCACGGCACCTCTGAGTTCAGCACACGTTCAGCTCGATGACGTCCCACGAACTCCGATCCAACAAAGCTTCGAGGGAGAGTTCCGTCAGCACGACGGCGTGATGACGGTGATGATGATGCTACCGACGCAGGGCTTCGCCTAAGCACCGCTACGATATGATCGAGGTGGATTATGGTGGAGGGGGCACTTTGCACGGCTAAGAGATCAATGATCAATTGTTGTGTGTCTATGGGTGCCCCTCGCAACGTATATAAAGGATGGAGGGAGGAGGAGGCCGGCCTCATAGGGCGCGCCAAGTGTGGAGTCCTACTAGGACTCCCTAGTCCTAGTAGGATTCCACCTCCCACATGGAATAGGAAAAGGGAAGGGAGAAGGAGAAGGAAGGAAGGTGCGCCTCCCTAGTCCAATTCGGATCTGTCCATGGGGAGGTGCGGCCACCCTTGAGGCCTTTCTCTCCTTTCCCGTATAGCCCATTAAGGCCCAATACGAATTCCTCAGAATCTCCCAGAGATTCAAAAAGACTCGAATCACTCGGAACCTTTCTGATGTCCGAATATAGTCGTCCAATATATTGATCTTTACGTCTCGGCCATTTCGAGACTCCTCGTCATGTCCCCGATCTCATCCGGGACTCTGAACTAACTTCGGTACATCAAAACACATAAACTGATAATAAAAATCGTCACCGAACGTTAAGCGTGCGGACCCTACGGGTTCGAGAACTATGTAGACATGATCGAGACACGCCTTTCGGTCAATAACCAATAGCGTAACCTGGATGCTCATATTGGCTCCTACATATTCTACTTAAGATCTTTATCGGTCAAACCGCATAACAACATATGTTGTTCCCTTTGTCATCGGTATGTTACTTTCCCGAGATTCGATCGTCGGTATCTCAATACCTAGTTCAATCTCGTTACCGTCAAGTCTCTTTACTCGTTCCTAATGCATCATCCCGCAACTAACTCATTAGTCACATTACTTGCAAGGCTTATAGTGATGTGCATTACCGAGAGGGCCCAGAGATATCTTCCCGACAATCGGAGTGACAAATCCTAATCTCGATCTATGCCAACTCAACAAACACCATCGGAGACACCTGTAGAGCACCTTTATAATCACCCAGATTACGCCAGGACGCTTGGTAGCACACAAAGTGTTCCTCGGTATTCGGGAGTTGCATAATCTCATAGTCATAGGAACATGTATAAGTCATGAAGAAAGAAATAGCAACATACTAAACGATCAAGTGCTAAGCTAACGGAATGGGTCAAGTCAATCACATCATTCTCTAATGATGTGATCCCGTTAATCAAATGACAACTCATGTCTATGGCTAGGAAACTTAACCATCTTTGATTCAACGAGCTAGTCAAGTAGAGGCATACTAGTGACACTCTATTTGTCTATGTATTCACACATGTATTATGTTTCCGGTTAATACAATTCTAGCATGAATAATAAACATTTATCATGAAATAAGGAAATAAATAATAACTTTATTATTGCCTCTAGGGCATATTTCCTTCAGTCTCCCACTTGCACTAGAGTCAATAATCTAGATCACATCGCCATGTGATTTAACACCAATAGTTCACATCACCATGTGATTAACACCCATAGTTCACATCGTCATGTGACCAACACTCAAAGGGTTTACTAGAGTTTGTAGTCTAGTTCACATCGCCATGTGATTAACACCCAAAGAGTACTAAGGTGTGATCATGTTTTTCTTGTGAGAGAAGTTTAGTTAACGGGTCTGCTAAATTCAGATCCGTATATATTTGGCAAATTTCTATGTCTACAATGCTCTGCACGGAGCTACTTTAGCTAATTGCTCCCACTTTCAATATGTATCCAGATTGATACTTAGAGTCAATTTGGATCGATGTCAAAACTTGTATCGACATAACCCTTTACGACGAACCTTTTGGCACCTCCATAATCGAGAAACATATCCTTATTCCACTAAGGATAATTTTGACCATTGTCCAGTGATCTACTCCTAGATCACTATTGTACTCCCTTGCCAAACTCAATGTAGGGTATACAATAGATCTGATACACAGCATAGCATACTTTATAGAACCTATGACTGAGGCATAGGGAATGACTTTTCATTCTCTTTCTATTTTCTGCCGTGTCGGGTTTGGAGTCTTCACTCAACTTCACACCTTAAAACACAGGCAAGAACTCCTTCTTGGACTGTTCCATTTTGAACTACTTCAAAATCTTTGTCAAGTGTAAGTGCATCTAGTGCCCCATAGTGATTTTGGTGTATTGAAGACTTATAGGTTAAGGGACTAACGTGTTTATGAGTGTACAGTGTCTATAAGTCTATGAGGAGTTTGATATTTACAGAGAAAGTCGACCCCTAAAAATGAAGTTCTTTGACTGAAGACTTTGGATTTCTGAAGACTTTCTGAAGACTTTGAAAGTGAAGAAATTGGTGTGACCTTGAAGACTTGGTATTCATTTGAGGAACATGAAGCGTGAATACTTTAGTTTTCGTAGTTTCATTTTCTCTTTCTTGAGTCATAGGAAACACCGTACTATTAAAGGGGGTCGAGGAAATACTAAGGAAAAATTTCCATGTGATACTCAACTCAAAATATTACACCTACCAATCCCTTCGAGTGAAGCCATTGAAATGTCATACGATTCGATCAATTTCTTCAAAGGATGTGAGACGAAGTTCTTGTGGTCGCTGAGGAATTTGTTCTGACTGAGGAGTTAGGAATTCGCCAGTGCGGATTGCCTATACAGTGAGGAACATGATAGCCCTGAGGAATTTGAGCCTCAAAATATCCGACCGTTGATGTGCTACGCGCTAGCTGTCAAAAAATATCTACCCTCCCAACGGTCATAACATTGAAGGGCATTTATGTCTTATCATGTCGGGCTGTTCCCTAGGCTATAAATAGCCGCCCCCTACAACAACTAGCTGGTTGGTTGCTCCGAGAGAAACTGACACTTGTCATTTGAGAGCATCCCATCCTCCGAGGACTTTGAGCGAAAATCATCGAGTGAGGAAAATCCAAACCCAAACACCTACAAACCCAAAGTGATTGAGCATCACTGAAGAGATTGATCCTGCGTGGATCCGACGCTTTTTACCTTTGAAGATCAGGCTTCTTCCAGACGGTTAGGCGTCATGGTCTAGAGCATCCAAGAGGAATTGTGGATCGCCGAGTGGCCGAAGTTTGTGAAGGTTAGGAAGTCACCAAGACTTACCACG
Source organism: Aegilops bicornis (assembly GCA_021605145.1). Lineage (NCBI taxonomy): Eukaryota > Viridiplantae > Streptophyta > Magnoliopsida > Poales > Poaceae > Aegilops > Aegilops bicornis. Next base: position 464,869,210 of record CM038671.1, read on the forward strand.
AGTGATTGGGCAAGGTCTGTGTGACCTTAGCTCAAGGAGAATACGGTGAGGACTGTGTCCCGGAATATGTGTCCTCGTGTTTAAATACCTAGCCGCTCCTACCGGATGTACAACCCAGACAAATGAGCTTGGAACTGGTCTACCAAATCATTGTCTTCACCAAGCTTACTAGTTCTATTTCCTCAAGCCTTCCATTTCCTCATTACAGTTATTGTGTGCTTGTTCATATCTGTTTGAAGACTTTGACTGAAGACTTTCTCAATTGCCTCAGTTCAATTTCTTCAGTCTCTTTTTCTTCATCCTGTGTTATCCTGTGATTACGCTTTCTGTACTCTGTGCTTGTCTTCATTTCATCATGATGACCATGCTTGTGTTCTGTTAGTTTACTTTTGAGTACTTATTCCGCTGCTAGTAGTTCTTCATTAAGGAATTTCCTCACCGGCAAATTCCTCAGTGAAGAATTCATAAAAATCGCCTATTCACCCCCCTCTAGTCAATATAACGCACTTTCAATTGGTATCAGAGCAAGGTACTACCTTGTTCTGTGTGATTTTGGTTTAACTGCCTGGAGTTTTAGTTATGTTGACCGCAGGTATGATCAAGGTCTTTGCTGGGTGTCCTACCTTCGATGGGACGGACTACCCCTACTGGAAGAATAAGATGCGAATGCATCTTGAGGCAATTGATAACCATCTACGGTATGTTTTGGAAAATGGTGTTCCCTCACCACACCTTCTCTCAATGTCAGCCGACGTGAAGAGATTCAAGCAACTCAATTCTCAAGTGAAGAATATCATATGTGGCCATCTGAGCAAAGGACAGTATGGAAGAGTGAGCGCTTTGGAAACTGCTAAGCTTATCTGGGATAGGCTGTCCAAAGTCAATGAAGGAGTCTCAACACAGCGTGACTCTTGAGTTGATGTTCTTCGCAATCTCTTCAACCGCTTCAAAAGACTCGGCAATGAAAATGTTCAACAAACCTTCGATCGCCTCACTGACATCTCAAATGAGCTTCAAGCACTTGGTGCCACTGACATCACCGACCATGAGGTGGTGAAGAAATTGCTGAGATCGCTTGATTCCTCATTTGATACTCACCCCCGATGATACAAGAGCGCGTCTTGACTACAAGTCACTTGATCCCGCCGATATCCTTGAGAGGCTAAATAATCATGAGTTCCGACTTCTTCAAAAGAGAGATCTCTATGGTTCGAGCTATGGCGCATCACGTGCCACGAAGGCCAAGGCGTTGTCTCGAATCAAGATGAAGATTCTCGCAGCAGCCTTGGTGATCCTGAAGAACTGAGCCATGAACTAGCACTGCTCGTGAAGAAATTTCAGAAGTTCTCAAGACGTGGTTGCTTTGGAAAACCCTCAAGGAGCAATGTTTCCTCATCCAGTGACTACAAGAAGAGGCTATGTCACAAATGCAAGAAGCCTGGTCACTACATTCAAGATTGTCCTCAGTGGGAAAAGGAATTAAAGAAGAAGAAATACAAGGATTACAATTCTGATGACGCAAAGAAGAAGAAGAAATCATCAAAATCCTCATCGTCAAAATCCTTGAAGTCTTCATCTCACAAGAAGAGCAGCTCCAAGAAGGCTCAGGCATTCATTGGCAAGGAAATGGACTCTGAGGCTGAATCTGAGGAACATGAGGAAGAGGAGGCATCTGAGGAGTCCGAGTCCGGTGTGGCGAGTCTAGCCCTCGCTACTGCATTCGTCAGCAAGTCTATCTTCAACACTGAAGAAAATGACCTCACCAACAAGGCTGATGAAGGCAATGATGACTACGCTCCCACCTATTGCTTCATGGCAAAGGGTGCCAAGGTACTCAAATATACCTCCTCTGAATCAAGTGAGAATAAATCTAATGAAAACCTCAAGCCCAGGTACTCTAAACTTGCTAAGATTGCTGTGAAACAACAAAAGGCTTTTGAAAAGGTTCAAAATATGCTAGACAAAAGTGATGACATGTTGGGTGAAGAAATGGATCGCACTAAAACCTTAACTGAAAATCTTCAGAGACTTCAATTCTAGGTTTGACAACCTTCAAGGTCATCATAACACTCTCTTATCTCGATCATGAGAAGCTTTCTTATGAATTTCTTCAAAGAAAGCAAGATCTTGAGAAGCTAAGAGTGAATTATGAAGATCTTCGTAAGGAGCGCGATTCATTACTAGCTCAACAAATTAAGCGCTTCTCGTGAAGAATTTGTTCCTCCATGTTAGAAATGCATTGAGCGTGAATCTGCTAATTCATCACCTGAATGCTCAAATGCTTCTAATGTTACAAATTCTTCAACTATCTCTGCTATCACTAATTCCTCACCTGAGGACATTGCTAGTATCACTGATGATGCAGGGCTAAAGGAATTGTACATGACAGGCATGTACAAAAGCCTCAAAGGGCATCCGACTCTTTGTGATGTGCTTAAAAAGCAGATCCTCAATAGGAACCTAGGAAAGAGGGTATTGCCTTTGAGAGGAAACTCAATGCTGATGGTACATATTGGAAGCCTGAGAAGTACCCCAAAACCTCATGGAGTTTCTTTGCCAAAGGGACCTCCAGTTGATCCATCTAATCTATCTCGGCTTTACATGTGAATATCCTCATTCTTCCGATGAGTCATTTGACTCCAACTATAAACTGTTCAAAAATCGTAATGGTGAAATATTTGCTAGATATGTTGGCACTAATCTGCAGAACGGTTCCCCTATGAAGAAAATCTGGGTTCCCAAAAAGTGCCTTGAAAGTCTTCAGGTGAATGTCCTCATGACACCGCCTGTGAAGAAGAGGAACCCCAGATCGAATTCTTCATATGGACCAAACTCTTCATATGGATCCAAGTCCTCATACGGACCAAAGTCCTCACCTGGATCAAATTCCTCAAAAGGATCAAAGTCCTCATATGAATATCATCATGCTAACAACTCTGTTTCGCAGGGAAGAGCTAAGGGCTATGAATATGAGCATTATTCTTCTAACCATTATGTTCATAGGTCCTCGAAGAATTCCTCTGCTTATTCATATGCTTATCCTAACTCCTCTTATGTGAAACGAAATGGGTTGGCTTCTATGCCGCCTTTCTCGTATGGAGCTCGCAGAGTGATGAACTCTTTGCCACCCCTTCAGATGTGGGTGGTGAAGTAAAACAACTAATCTCTTATGCAGGGTCAGGTCTCCAGACGTGCGTAAACGTTTGAAGAATTTTCTGGAGACCTGAAAAATGCCTGAAAGGACGTAGGCTAATCATGAAGAAATGAACTTTCATTTCTCACGTCCTCATACTGCTTTATCTGTTCTATTGCTTCATGAAATTGATCTGATGAATCGATGTCATATTCTTCCCTGATGAAGTATATGAGTTCGTAAGCTGCACTAATTCATCTGCAGGATGACCAACCCAAAGCCACTGAGTGGGTCCTCTATAGTGGATGTACAAATCACATGATTGGTGACAAGAATCTATTGATGGATGCTCCCTTATCTCCATCGCATCTGAAGCATATCATCTTTGTTGACAAATGCAAACGTCAGGTATTGGATCTAGGTAAGGTTGTGATCTCAAAGGGTCGACACATGGACAAAGTCATGCTTGTCGAGTCCTTAGGATACAACCTCATGTCTGTCTCAATGCTTTGCGATCTTGATATGGTTGTTGTCTTTGGCAAGTATCGTTGTGTTGTGATCATGGAAGTCGACAATTCCAAAGTCTTCAAGGCTTTAGGAGAGGAGACTTGTATATTGTTGATTTCTCTGGGATGACAACCAGCCGTGTGGCTACTTGCAAAAGCTTCATAAAGGTGGCTATGGCATCGACGACTTGGTCATGCATGCATGAGGAATTTTACTGCGCATCATGCGAAGAAGAAGCACGTCATTGGCATTGAGAATGTCAAATTCCTCAAGGATCACTTATGCGGAGCCTGTGAAGCTGGAAAGATAACCAAGGCCAAGCATCCAGCAAAGACTATCATGACTACTACTCGACCATTTGAATTGCTTCATATGGATCTCTTCGGTCCTAACCATTATTCTGCAGTTTCAAATGATGCATCTCAATATGGCTTTGTTATTGTTGATGATTACTCTCGATACACATGGGTACACATTGTTACTTACAAACATGAAGTGCGTGAAGTCTTCAAACGATTTTCCTCAAGGGCTTCAACCAACTTTGGTGTGAAGATCAAGCACATCGAAGTGACAATGGAACTGAGTTCAAGAATTACGGTCTTGATGACTATCTTGATGAACTTGGTATTACTCATGAGTTATCCGCCTCATATACTCCTCAAAGAGAATGGGCGTCGTGGAGCGCAAGAACGGGACTCTTCTTTGAGATGGCTCGCACTATGCTTGATGAATACAAAACGCTGGATTGATGCAATTGATCTGCGTGCCACATCATCAACAGTATATCTTCACAAATTCTTCAAGAAGACTGCCTATGAACTCCTCACTGACAAGAAACCCAATGTGAATTATTTCAAAGTCTTCGGTGCTAAATGTTGGATTAGAGATCCTCATCACAACTCAAAATTTGCACCGAAAGCATATGAAGTTTTTATGCTTGGTTACAGAAAGGACTCGCACACCTATAGAGTCTTCAACAATGTTCTTCACAAGGTTGTTGAAATTGTAGATGTGCGGTTCGATGAAACTAATGGCTCTCAAAGAGAGCACCTACCTTCTGTGATAGATGAACCAGCACCTAAGGAAACTATCAAGTTCAAGGCTACTGAGGATGTCATTCCTACCAAAGAATCTGCTGAAGAATTCATTCCAGAACATGAAGAACGTCGAGCTAATGCACCTGAAAAAAATGCTGAAGAACATGGTGCTGAAGGAAATGCTGATCAAATTCCTCGACGACAACCAGCTCATCTCGCATTGCAAGAGAAGTGCAAATTGAGAAGATCATCGATGACATTGAAGCACCAGGTCCTCTCACACGCTCAAGAGCTTCACATTTATCTAACTTTTGTGGGCACTTTGCTTTTGTCTCTATCACAGAGCCCACTAAGGTAGATGAAGCATTTATGGAGCCTGAGTGGATTCAAGCTATGCAAGAAGAATTACATCAATTTGAGCTCAACGACGTCTGGAAACCCCAATTGACGTCCAGATCCTCGCATAAGCACAATATCATTGGCACAAAGTGGATCTACCGCAACAAGCAAGATGAAAATGGCCTTGTGGTGAGGAATAAGGCATGACTTGTAGCTCAAGGCTACACACAGTTGAAGGAATTGATTTCGATGAAACTTTTGCACTGTTGCTAGACTTGAGGCTATTCAATATACTACTTGCTTATGCTAACCATCATGATATCACTCTATATCAAATGGATGTGAAAAGTGCATTCCTCAATGGTAAGCTTGAGGAAGAAGTATATGTTGCTCAACCCCTGTGTTTTGAAGATCCAAAGAATCTCGACAAAGTCTTCAGACTCAATAAGGCCCTCTATGGCCTCAAGCAGGCCCCTCAGGTGTGGTATGATACTTTGAAGGAATTCCTCATGAAGAAAGGCTTCAAACCCGGTTCACTCGACCCTACCCTTTTCACTAAATCTTATGATGGTGAACTTTTTGTGTGCCAAATAAATGTTGATGATATTATCTTTGGCTGTACTGACCAACGTTATAGTGATGAATTTTCCTATATGATGAGTGAAGAATATCAGATGTCTATGTGGGAGAATTGAAATTCTTCTTAGGTCTTCAAATTCGTCAACAACGCAATGGCATATTCATATCTCAGGAGAAATACCTCAAGGATGTACTGAGAAAATTCGGCATGCAAGATTGCAAAGGCGTCAAAATTCCTATGCCCACAAATGGCCATCCATAAATGCCTTTGATGAAAATGGTATTGACTTCAATCATAAGGTATACCGCTCCATGATTGGTTCTTTATTGTACTTATGTGCATCTAGGCGGATATTATGCTTAGTGTTTGCATGTGTGCCCGATTTCAAGCTACACCGAAGGAATCACACCATAAGGCTGTGAAGCATATTCTTCGATATCTAGCTCACACATCAACACTTGGATTATGGTACCCCAAGGGCTCGGCTTTTGATCTCATTGGATATTCTGACTCCGACTATGTTGGTGATCGTGTGGACCGCAAGTCAACATCTGGCACATGCCATTTCCTCGGAAGATCCTTGGTCTGTTGGTCCTCGAAGAAACAGAACTGCGTATCACTATCTCTGCTTGGTGAGTACATTCTTTCTTTGGTTCTTCTTTGTGCTCAATTCTTTGTGGATGACGCAAACTCTCAAGGACTATGGTGTCAACGTGAAGAATGTGCCTCTCTTACGTGACAATGAGAGTGCCATCAAGATTGCTCACAACCCGATTCGGCACTTTCGAAGACAAAGCACATTCAGATTCGTCATCATTTTCTTCATGATCACGTGTTGAAGGGCGACATTTCTATTGAGCATGTGAAGACTGAAGAACAGCTATCCGATATCTTCACAAAGCCCTTGGATGAGAAGAGATTTAGCAAGTTGTGGTGTGAGCTAAATATCTTAGAATCTTCGAATGTTCTTTGAATAGGACACTCATCCTAACACTTATGCATAAATTGATGACTTAGATGTGCAACACATGGAGAAACGTTTTTCTTCAATCAATGGAGACTAACACTCTAAGTGTGAAGAAATTAACGAAGAATTTGATTCTCAGAGCCCTACGACAATTATACGAGGTGTCCGAAATCATCATTCTTACAATTGAGTCACGCCACCACCAAAAGTTGAAAATCTTCAATTTGAGTTTTTCCTCAGTTTTGAAATTCCTCAGTTGTTCAGGTTCTTCAACTTTGCATTATCTTCACTGTTTCCGTTGTTCTTCTTCATTGGCTATATATATATATATGTGTGTGTGTGTGTGTGTGTATCGGGTCGCGCTATTCGTCACCCTGGCTGAGGAATTCGTCCACTATTCAAAACGTAAGAAACAACATGTGAGGTAAAATTACGGCAAGACTTTTTTATTTTCTTTTGGCATGTGGAAAGAACCGTAAGAATTGCAAGTTAAATTTACCTCACGCATCTATACTGCTAAAATAATTGGGAGAAGACCAGATCGTGGGAGGGCTCTGCCATTTTCCGAACGATCTCCGCCAGTCCACCGCCGCTATGACCGACCAGTTTCGCACGCAGCCGCGGCAGTTCCCCTTCTCCAGAGGCCAGCGGAGCAGGTCATTCTATCCCTGCGGCCGCGTACCTGCTCCGGTGGATTTGTAGAAGAAGTCGTCCCACCGCCTGGATCGAGTTCAACGAAAGCGACGGTGTCAAGTCTGACCTCGACCTCAGCGCCAGGGCGCTTGGTCGTGTCGATGCACTCCGCGAGCTCGGGTCTGTATTTCTCTCCTCTCCCACCCCTCACCTCCCTGATTGAAAGGAACGCAAGATTTCACCGGCCATTGAGTCATCATGGTCTATTCATCATCGACCTCCTCTTAAGTTTGGTCGCTCCTCCTACTTCATGCGCCCATGAGCTTGAGGTCTGCCCCTTGGCTCTCTCGAACATGGACGACTCCATTCCCCTGGTGATATTCCTACATATTTTGGATATACTAAAGCTTTTTTGTGATGTCAAGACTCAAGAAAGCATCTTTGTGTATTACGAGATTGACATCTTTATGATGGGGCAATTACTTCTCAAGGAATTACTCGAGCCTGTTGTAATGAGAACATAATGAAATTACCATGTTATGTGAAATTAAAATGCTTGTGCTAAGGTTTGGTAATACCAGAATCTATCCTGCTGCATGTGCCACAATGCTAGCATGGTTGCGACCTCAGCATGTAGCTTAGCTACTTGCAGTTTTTCCTCAGCTTGTAGTTTGGGTACTGCTAAATGTTAATTTTGTTAGCTAAGTTCTTCTACTGTTTCCTGATTTTCATGGGGATACCAATATCCAATTCAGGAAGAAAGGTCTTCGTCTCCAGCTAGTGTTCTTTCTTGATGTTGTTCCCGTAAATTTGTTCAGTTCAATCTTTTTGTTGTTAGGGATCCAGGTGAGGCCTCACTATATAAGTAAACTCTAGTTACTGTCATCAATGATGATGAACTCCATCAAAACACACTATTTTTTTCCTTTGCAGAATTCGCTTTTGTGAATCGAGTTTAGTTGTATAGCCTGATTGCCTTATCAAACTCAATGAATTTTCCTTATCATTTTTTGGAAGGTATGGACAATTTTTTTTGTTCTAGAATATAGCTTTGTACCACAATAGATGATGGCAAATCTCACTGTAAATACACTTTGTATTGTTCAGAAAGGTTCTTGTTCTATTATTCAGAGTCATACCTGCAGGCTGCAGCCAGTAGCTCTTTCAAACATTATTATAATGTTTCTACTTAATGTAGATTCTGGAGGTGCTGCTAAATTTTCCATACCTTCCAAGGATTGTGTTGCATGGAAGCACGTGGAGCAGTATTGCAGTAAAGCCGGGATGCTCATGTCACCTACTTAGAACGAGCACAACCACAACCATGTGTAACTGATCGACCGGTCAATGCTACCCGCGAATTCAGAAGCCTAACTGAAGCTGCAAATGCCATAGGAAGATGAAGAACTCTAAATTTTTATGCCATGAATTGAACATGTCATTCAACTCTTCTCTGGTTATTTAGTATGATAAAAGATCTGAATGAGAGCAAAATTAGTATTAGGAAGGCAAAGATTTCACAACCAACTTTTTCATGATGTATAGTGAATACTTGATTGGGGTGCAATGCATTTGACTTTTGAAATATTCTGTCGATAAAATAAAATCGGTCCATGTGAATGCTTGTCAAATTTCCTTGTAGAAGTACAACTGGAAGTTTATTCTTCTAAGTTGTGCGTGTTTTTCAACAGAGTGTGATATGCTTTTCAACAACTGTCTTTGTTGAGTGTATCCGAGAAAAATCTTGTTTATTTCTTAGTTTGGGATATTCTTCCTGTTTGTATCTTCCTCTAATATTTTGCCTGGTGGTTGTCTACCAGATCATCTTGTTGGCTATAGACCCCACACAAAAAGATTACTGATATGCTAATTCAGAATGCACTATTTCTTTGAATACTATCAATGCCAAGGAACCTTCTCAATTCTTGCCTTCGGTGTTATGCGCGAGTTAAGTTCCATCTATTCAATTTTGTGGCATTATAGTACCTACAATATGATAGTATGTGTCTTGGTTATTCTCTGACAGAAAAACTCGCTTATACAAGATTCAGGACCTCTGATTAGGAGGACAATATGTTGTATTAGATGAAGGATGTAGGAAGTCTTCTTTTTTAGTGTACAAGAAAAGATGAAGGATGCGGTAAGTCGCAAGCCAATGGTGTAGTGATCAAACGGTATATGCTGACATGTTTTGTATTGAGAGGATCTAGTGTCTACAGGATAAGTGTGCAATGTATCTTTTTCTATATGAAAAACACATCGATGTTTGGAAAGCAGGTCTACGTACTTCTTTGATTATTATAAAGAATTCAAATATGTTATTATTTCTCTGATTGCTTTCAAAAATAAAATATGAAATATTGTGTAATCTATAAATAAAGAGAAAATACTCTGAAATTCTATGTTTCCAATGAAAATTTAGTAACACATTGAAAGACAAAATAAGATCCAGTATATTAAGAAGTACAGTTCATGCATACACCAAAGTCCATCCAAATAAAATCAGAAATTCTCTGAATTTTTAGTAATACCAAATACACCACTAGTATGCAAAGAACTTAACTAATTCCTCTGAGCTGTAAAATATCTCAACTAATCAGGATGACCTCTAGCTGACAAACCTCCAGTCTGACCAAAGAATCACCGTCGGCCCCAATATCAATCACTTCTTCTGTCCCGGTGGGATCATCTTTGGAATTCTTCTATCCTGTAGTAGAGGGGTCATCTTTAGTCTCTTCACATATACACGCAGTAGGATTGGCAAAGAATCCGCCTTTTTCCAGCATGACTTCCATGGAATCTGCCATAGATCCTTACTGAACTACTCGCACCTGCACCAAGAATTCATTCCATGACATATCACCCTTGTTTAAAAATAAGTCGTAGAGTTGTTCAACGTTTTTTGTTGCCAATATATCTCATGCGAAAAACAGTTTCATAATTCAGAATGAACTAAGATGAAGACGAATACATATAGCGAACAGGGATGTGCAATGAAAGAGCCCAAGCATCAGTGCATCACCTTGGCCCAGCAACACATATTCTGGCCATGTACAATTATTTTCAGAATCAATTCCATTGTAGAAAATGAAATCAACTGAAATCATGAGAGATGAGTGTGCCAAAAATGGAGTCAACTCATCTTTGCTTTGGCAATGATCCTTTTGTATGGAAATATGGAAAGAGCTCTTTGAGGGCTTGTATTGAAATATGGAGTCAACTCATTTTTGCTTGCGAACTAACTAAGTGTATTGAGATGTGAAACTATTCATACATGTAAGTTTTGCATCGCTTGCAAATGGCACCTTGATCTCTCCTCTCATTTCCTCCGCCCCATAGTAACACCCTAAAAGACAAGCATATCAATTTCAAATCTGCCATAAAGCCATGCAACACATGTTCATAAAAAACAAAAGCATAAAGATGCATGCTGTAATATTTTACAAACAAAACATAATTTCACTTTCTTCTTTCCTTTTGATTAATTAGCCAATTAGCCTTCATAAATTTGGTGCTCCGTTATATTTTTGATATAAAGATAAGAGAACTCATTGGCTCGGAAAGGCAACTAAATAATAATCACTAAATTGTACTGGCATTAGCTGTACTTGGATAAATAAAATTCGTGCTTCATTCCTTCCAAAAGAGTAAGCGGGGAATATCCTCAAACTAGAAATGCCAAAACAATGTTTCTCAGTGGGAAAAAATTGGGGTGCTAATAAAAAACAATAGATGGCCACAAGCAACATACGAGAAGAAACTAAATACTGAGACAAAGTCCGGGTCTCTTCTATTTTCCGATGAACTAATAAGTCATATCATGGTATGAAGTGAGTCATGCACAACCATCAGCCATGCTACATTTTCGAATGAAATGTCAGTTTTTTCCACAGCTACAAACTGCGCAAGTTGCATGCAGCCTTCTACAAATTACTTACAAATGTACAAGGGTAACTTACTTTTTATCCTTGTTAGCTTAAAAAGACACCACAGCTTCACTATGACTCTCATACAAGCTAACTTCAGAACAATTTCTCCAACAGTATAGTATGTGTCACCTCAGCAGCTTGGATATCTAATGTGGACAGAAATGAAGCATCAGGCAATCAAAACAAAAGAATGACACCTCTGCACCTTCAGAATTAATTAGTAGTATCAATTAAAGAAAGACACTGAGCGTCATGCCTACCTTTTGTTCTAGATGATATGCCCCTTTTTGACTATATATATGCTAGCTAGCTTTTGCCGGTCTCAAAAAGAAACATCAAGCATTCAGGCAGTGACATGCATATTTCTTATAAATTGTGGAGCATTAATGTTTCTGTATCTTTTGATACACATACATGGAGTTTAATTTTCTCCTGTTATCAAATACGCAGTGAAAAACTACCGAAGTACAACAACTAATTATATGAGAAAATCATCATCCAACCTAATAGCTACAAATTACAAGTAAGCAACCCATCATGTTTAATTAAACACAGGTATACATGTCATTATACTTGATTAACCCTACTTAATTTCTTTCTCTCCTATAGCAAGTAGAGAGCCTACACTGGAATAGGGGTTCTCTCCTCAAAAAAATGATGCAGCCTCCATCAGGAAAGAGGAACAACTAATTAGGCACCCTCCAATTAAATTTCACTTTATCTTATTTCCATGAGAAATTAATTGATTAAAGAGGGGCTAGTCCAGTTCATCCAAAAACAGTGGGGCTCAAAGAAAGGAGGGACGATTAATCTAAAGCCGAGAAGAGACAGAGCTACCATCTTTGGCTGGATCAAAGAAGATAACCTTGTGTTTTCCTCCTCCTCAGGAGCCTTGTGCTACTTCTCTTATTCTTTGATAAGAAGCCCATTGCCGTCCAGCTTCTTTTAATCTCCGACGTCAGCAGTTCCTTTACAGCATCCCATTGTCCAGAGTCAAGCTAATTAAATTTCTATCAATCTCTCCCTCAAAAAAATCTATCAATCTCAGAGCTTAGAAAGCATAAGCGTGCAGACGTTAATAAAGAGACGGAGGAACTTTTACAATCCAATTTGTAAGCATCAATATCAAGGAAGGATGAAATCATGGGAGAACTAGACCAAGGAGAAAAAAATTACTAGGTTAGAGAGAGATGAGAGCAGACCATACAGAGGGCAGTCACCGCCGTCTTCTTGTCGCTGGCTCCTCCGCCAACATAGGAAGCCTGGATTTGCAGTGACCGGCGCCGCCGCATCGCAAATCGCCGTCCCCTCCGCCCCTCCACCGCGGCCACCGGCACTGTCGCCTCCTAATCGCCAAGATGTACTGGGGAGAGGAGGACAGAGGCGACAAAAATCTCCGGCGAGCATCACGTCGTCGATCCCCACCGCTCACCGAGCCCTCCATGTTCAAAGTAAAACCGCTCGTAGGTGAGTACCTAATTAGCGAAGGCACTGAGGAGTGGGCTGGCTCCTCCCAGCGTCAAGGTAATCTTACAAAGGTACTGATATACTTTTACATCGGTTGAAACCTGGCCATGCTGTACCGTGGCTGGGTCAATCGACCGGGGTGAAGAATAAGTAATTCTTCACCCTGGGTTACTAATAGACTTTCTATATTTCTCTCTCTCTCTCTATATATATATATATTATATATATATATATATATATATATATATATATATATATATATATATATATAGGTAAATTGTTTGGGGCACCTAGGTGCCCATGCACCTAGGCGCGTTATGGCAAGTACTATTCATTAGTGCATGGGGGTACAATTGACAAAATAATGACCTTCCATATTTTGTTTGCAGATACCCACGTGTATATGTTATTAGACCGACATACTAGGTAATGGGTATTGTACCTAACGCAAATTTGTATGCATTGATGTTATACCCAATGAAAATATGCACATAAATATCATATATTTTAATAAGTACGTGTTGATGTTATACCTAATGAAAATATACACATAAATATACCTCGATGCGAATATACAAATAAATATATACGTGTATACCCAATAAAAATATAAACATAAATATACATACCTTGATGTGAAATTTTTCTTTTATATACCCATGTCACACATTTTATAAGCGGTATATGTACCCGAGATAACCACGTCTATATTTTTTAGACCGCGATGGCAATTAATGGGAATTATACCTAATAAAAATATGTGCATGTTGGTGTCATACCCAATGAAAATACATACATGTTAGTATTATACCCAATGAAAATATGTATGTATTGGTGTACGTGGTAAAAAAATTGTATGGTATTTTTTAATTAATTATTATGCACCTGTCATACATGGCAACGAGTATGCTAAATAATTAGTTGCAATTACTATCATGAAGGGAAAATAATGACACGTATCAATTAGGCAACCTTTATTACTTTCCATAGAAGTAGCGTCATGCAAACAAATAGAAAAGTAATAATGCGGGTATGCATGCAAAGCCAATACCTATTTTAACAGTGAGATCAAGTATTATCCAACGGCATCTAGGTAAGGAGTCTGGGCACCTAGGTGTCACAAATGATTGTCCTATATATATATGAGTTTATGTCCTCTACAGCATTCACTTATTGCTAATTCTTCAAATTGCTATTTCTGCTAAGTGAATGTGATCGGACCCTTCCCCCTCTATGCTATACTCAACCCAATCTTTTCACAAATTCTTCATGTGCGTTCTATTTGAAACTCGTTCAAAATCTTCACTGTGTCCTTGTCAGCTGAAGAATTTGCGAACGCAACGTTAAAACTTATCTTATCCAAATTTTCGGTTTTGTCGCTCAAATCGTTCCGCATCCCACGAAAACACTTATCTATTCACCCACGATCTCACACGATCTCCACTTCTCAGTACGTGGGTGACACATGTCAAGCAAATGAGATGGGTTTGGGGCACGTTAAATCCAAATTCTTGAGTGAAGCAGTTTTTCACCGTGTCTATAAATACCCCTCCCCTTCCTCACATCACCTTTACTCTGCTCGACCTCACTTCAGCTCGAGCTTCCCAAACCCTAGCGCCGCCGCTACTTCATCGTCGCCGGTGAGGAAGAGCTTCACTGCCTCGACCTCGTCATTGTCAGACTTCATGGACCATGATTTCTTCACTCTGCCGCCTTGGCCGTAGTTGTCTTCCTCTGCCAAGTTAAGCGCGGAAGATGCACTGACGAACTTCACATCTCCACTTCCCGATTGCCGTGTTCTTTTGTCCAGGTAATTAAAAGTTACTTTTATTGCCCTCTGTAATTCATATGATTTCTACAAAATCTTCAAAGGTGTTTTTCTTCAAATCTTCACACATTAAAACACCTCACATGTCATCTGTTCTTGATTCATTTTTCTAAGCTATATTTTTCTTCAAGATTTCTCAATTGTGTGGATTTTTGATCTGTACAACTCTGGAACCTAAGACAAAGAACGCTTAGTGAAATTCTTCAAGACTCATCTGGTCAAATTCCTCAAACTTGTTCTTTTATAAAACCTTACGAGAACGAGCATATGACCTCTCCAAATTCCTCGCAACTATACTGCATTTCACGAAGTCGATGTCCATTCTTTGAATCACTAGGTTCTCATCAACTTAACTCATTTGCAGCGTTCCTCGAAGAAAAATTGCATACATCTTCGTGAGAATTCCATTGTTCAAATTCCTCATCTGAAGAAAATGGCTGATGGAAAGAAGCCACAGAAAGGAGGAAAGAGGCCTGAGGTCAACACTTCTTTTGAAATACCTGAGGACATCTATGCTGGGTACTGCACACCCCCTGAGGAAGATAAAAATTAGTGCAAGGTGCGCATTCAAAAGATTGAGAGGAGATGGGCAAGAGAATGGAGGGAGTACAGGTATGTTACTCCCAAATACATGAAGAAATTCGCTGTTACCCCTCCATGCTCAAGACCTCCATTGGCTTTTGGCCAAGTAGCAGATCCCACCGACCTCAAGCGCGGTGAGGACTATCCTGAAGAATGGGCCAAGCGCAAGGCCAAGTTGGCCAAACAGGCAAAAGATGCAGTGAGGAAATTCAACGAAGACTCTGCTGCTGCTGCTGCCACTGCTGAGGCCTCTGCTAGCAAGCCAAAGAAGACCATGGCAAAGATGCCTGCGCATAAGCCAAGTGCTTCACCTTCAATGCCCTCACGGCCAAGTTCCTCAGCAATGCCCTCACGGCCAGATTCCTCAAAGCCCTCACGGCCAACTCCTCAAACTGCTCCCCTCCTCCAAAGTCCTTAGCTCCTCTGCCAAAGTCTTGGTACGCTCGAGCTAAATCCTCAAGACTGTGCATCTCGCCACGTGCCAAAGACAGCAGGCGGTATCTATTGCCTCGGGAGCCTCACTGCAAGTTCCTCACTGCTCCAAGTTCCTCGGTGGCCCCTCTCTCTTTGAAGAAAGAGTCTCTTCTTTGGGCCGAGGTCCTCGACCAAGTCCTCACAAGAAGCAGGTTGCTTTCCAAGTGCCCTCTGATGATGATGAGGCTTATGATGAAGAACTAGCCGAAATCATCGAGATGAACAAGTCAAGGCCGCTAGAGCCAAAGGAAGCAATGTGCACCGCTTTTGGATCCAAGTCGATCCTAGACTACATCGATCTCGCATTAAAGATCCCAACACTCCTTTGCCGGAGATGAACCTCACTCCTAGTCAAAGTCATGTTTTGACTGCCTTCATTGAAGAAGAAAAATGGAAATTTGAGAAGGCAAGACAGCTGAAGAAAGCTCAGTACAGGAAGGAGTGCTTCCTGAAAAAAACGTTATCTCTATGACAATTGAAGAACTAGTGAAGATCCAGGCTGAAATCAAAAGCCTCAGCGATGACTTCAACGCTTACTATGTTGATTGGCAAGGCGCCAAGGTCAGGTTTGTAAAATTGACTTTGAAATTCACTTCAAAGGTTGCAGCTCCATCGCAACCAGAAAATCCTCAGGCTGAAGCATCTGCTCAACCAACGAGAAGAGCACGCGCGGCACCATTGATGAAAATCGAAATTTCTTTGAAGAAAATGTGAGTTCCAGGTCGATGATCGCATTCCACCGTTGAAGAAATTGCCAGGGCGTCCACTAGTGGTGCGCCTGAAGAAGATGAAGAAGTCAGGGCAACTGCATCAGTTGTGCCTGAAGAAATTCAACCAGATTCCTCTGCTCCTCCTGTGCCTACCCCAACTCCGATCCTTCCATCTGCATCAGATGTGAAGAAGACCAAAGCTGCAGAGCGTGCAGCTGTGAAGAAAAGGAAGGCATCAACTTCATCAGATTCTTCAATGCCTAAGAAGATGAAGAAATCAGCAAGCTCATTCGCAAATCCAATTGATGATGTTCCTGTTTCCAGCATGCCATCAAAGGAAATCGTCCCTTTTGATGGAGATTATGTGATTCCAAGTGAATCCGATGAAGACATTCCTCTGCTGCTTCTCGGGCGGATGGATGAAGAAGAAATTGAAGCGGATGCAATCCCTTCAACTCCAATTGTCTCCTCGCCCATGCCTCAGTTCACTGCTGAAGAGGCCGGCGTTGAGGAATTGGATGAACAAAATTCTGACATGGACATTGGGAGTACTACTCCATTGATGAATGATAATTTTTGGGATAGTCAGCATCTCAACTCCCCTCTATTCACGCCATTACAACAAATTCCTCAGTCCCCTGCACAAACTGTTCAAATGGACTCTGAAGAAAATCAACCCACTGCATCTGTTCATGAAGAAATTCCAGCCACTAGTCTTTGAAGAAAGCTGTTGTCTTTGAATCTTTGAAGGCACATACTGCCTTTGAAGAGGAACGAAATTCCTCGGCTGAAGAACACGAGATTGCGATTCACGAGGTTGTGATGCAACCGGCGGACACTCCTCAACCCAAGCCAAAGGATCCATTCTCAAGGAAGCAAAACTTCAAGGCGATGATTTCTTGGCGAGCATGTATTCTTCATCGATTACAACCCCTATGACTCTGCTCGCATTAGGAAGAGGCGTTTACGGACTGCCGGCCGGGCAAACTTTTATTCCTCGGTCTTTGTTCAACAAAGACAAAGTCTTGATCATGAGCACATTCCTCACGTGGATATGGAATCTACATGCGTTAGCCGTGCAGATCCTCGATGTTCTTCATGATGCTGGACTATTAAATTTCTGCACTGACATCTGTGATTGGAATGAAGAACTCATTCTTCAATTCTATGCAACGCTGCACATCACCGGAGACTCTGAAGATGTGAATTCATGGGTGCTAGACTGGATGACTGAAAATACTCACTATAAGGCACCAGCTACTGAATTGCTTCGTGCTCTGCCTCTCAGTCCTCCCCTTGAAGCTTTCGTTGCATGTACCAAGAGCCCGAAGCTTACGGATCACTATATGCAAGTGCTTGATGAAGCCATTGAAGCCGTGTCGGGCCCAAGAACAAAATTCCTCGTGAAGGAATTACTATATGTGCCTCGGACCGTCTATCGCATTCGACGAAGACATTGAGTCCTATCAAGGGCCACGACTAATGAAGAAGAAGTCGTTGGCATCATGAAGAATCTGATTTTCAATATCATGCATGGCGTTCCCGTCAACTTCCATGATTTCTTCATGAGGACTCTGGCCAATGTCGCTATGTCACCATTTGAGTTGAAGCCTTATGCTCCGTGGATTATGAGATTCATTAGAACAAGGTCTTCACTCAACTACAAAGCTGATCCACTGAACCATTGCAGCTACTTGCCCCTGATTGAAGTCCTCAAACGGACATTTTCCTCAGCCGATGACAAGGGCAAGGCCTCTGCTGTTGTTGATGAAGGCATTCGTCCATTGGATGGTCAATTTCGCAAGGCTGCATCTTATTCCACCAATGATGACTCTGCTACCCATGACGCTGCCGCCAATGCACCCAAGCAAAATCCTCAAGGCACTGCTCCCAGGGTGATGACTGATCGTGAGCTTCTCCTCAGTCTTCATCAGAAGGTTGATCGCAATCACAAATGGGTCACGCGTCAGTTTGGTTCCATTCTTCACAACATGACTGCTACCCACAATGCAGTGAAGAAAAACCATTACTACCTCCATGAAACCTTCAACCGCATTCGGGTTGTTCTGTCTCACATCTATAGCGAAGAAGATCTGAAGAAAATGGGTCTCAAGGAAGATTTTGGTGGTCTGCTCCTCCAGAAAGAAGTACAAGAAGGTCAAGGTTCCTTCCTTGGTGGCCAGCTCCTATTCTTCATCGTAGCGACACCGACAAAGTATGAAGACTTGGACAACAACTGCTGGCAGGCCCTACATCAACAATCGACCCCAACAACGTCATTTGGCTCCTTCGTCGACTTGATATTCTTGAGGCGTTAGTCCTCATTTTGGATCCTTTTGGTCATTCGATGACAAAGGGGAGAAATTTGAGTTAGTATTCAAGCGGGTCCTATCTTATATGGGCGTTTTTCTAAGTTACAACTCTCGTTCTTCCGATGACTTTCTTTGGATCGAGTTGTAAACTTAAACTCTATGGTGGCCTGATCCTTTTGCTGTGATTCTCTGCATGCTTATTCCTCGCTAATGTTAATGCACGCATGCTGAATTACATCAGTCACCATATTTCATCATGCATTTCAGATTCTTCATATTATATGTCAAATGCGTGTATGAATTACAAGATATAGCGGGAGATCTCCATGATTCAACTCTTCAAGTGTGCATTTCTTCAAAAGCAAATTCCTCACTATGCACATCTTCAGGGGGAGTTCTTCTATATCTTGCAATCACATTCCTCAATCTCAGTTTTTACACTTCATATGTTTATCCCCGTTGAAAACTTAACCTATATTGCCATCAATCACCAAAAAGGGGGAGATTGTAAGTGCATCTAGTGCCCCTTAGTGATTTTGGTGTATTGAAGACTTATAGGTTAAGGGACTAATGTGTTTATGAGTGTACACATGTCTATAAGTCTATGAGGAGTTTGATATTTTCAGAGAAAGTCGACCCCTAAAAATGAAGTTCTTCGACTGAAGACTTTGGATTTCTGAAGACTTTCTGAAGACTTTGAAAGTGAAGAAATTGGTGTGACCTTGAAGACTTGGTATTCATTCGAGGAACATGAAGCGTGAAGACTTTAGTTTTCGTAGTTTCATTTTCTCTTTCTTGAGTCATAGGAAACACCGTCTTTGTTAAAGGGTCGAGGAAATACTAAGGAAAAATTCCATGTGATGCTCAACTCAAAATCCTACACCTACCAATCCGTTGAAAGTGAAGCCATTGGAAATCTCATACAGTTCAGTCAATTTCTTGATGTGAGAGGCGAAGTTCTTACAGTCAGCAGAGGAATTTGTTCTCGACCGAGGAGTTAGGAATTCGCCGGTCTGATTGCCTACCTGATGAGGAACATGATAGCCACGAGGAATTTGAGCCTCAAAATATCCGACAGTTGCTGTGCTGCGCGCCAGCTGTCCCAAAATATATACCCTCCCAACGGTCATAACATTGAAGGGAATTTATGTCTTATCATGTCGGGCTGCTCCCTAGGCTATAAATAGCCGCCCCTACAACCACTAGCTGGTTGGCTGCTCGAGAAAGCGACACTTGTCATTTGAGAGCATCCCATCCTCAGGGACTTTGAGCGAAAATCATCGAGTGAGGAAAACCCAAACACCTACAAACCCAAAGTGATTGAGCATCATCAAGAGATTGATCCTGCGTGGATCCGACGCTTTTACCTTTTGAAGACTGTGGCTTCTTCCGCATTTGTTAGGCGTCATGGTCTAGAGAGCATCCAAGAGGAATTGTGGATCGCCGAGTGACCGAAGTTTGTGAAGGTTTGGAAGTCACCTGAAGACTTACCACGAGTGATTGGGCGAGGTCTGTGTGACCTTAGCTCAAGGAGAATACGGTGAGGACTGTGTCTCCTCAGGTTTAAATACCTAGCCGCTCCTACCAGATGTACAACTGAGACAGTAGTTGGAACTGGTCTACCAAATCATTGTCTTCACCAAGCTTACTAGTTCTATTTCCTGAGCCCTTCCATTTCCTCATTACAGTTGTTGTGTGCTTGTTCATATCTGTTTGAAGACTTTGACTAAGACTTTCTCAATTTCCTCAGTTCAATTTCTTCAGTCTCTTTGTCTTCATCCTGTGTTATCCTGTGATTACGCTTTCTGTACTCTGTGCTTGTCTTCATTTCATCATGATGACCATGCTTGTGTTCTGTTATGTTTAGTTTTGAGTACTTATTCCGCTGCTAGTAGTTCTTCATTAAGGAATTTCCTCACTGGCAAATTCCTCAGTGAAGAATTCATAAAAATCGCCTATTCACCCCCCTCTAGTCGATATAACGCACTTTCATCAAGGTATGTACTCATTGAAAAATCTTATCAAGCGTCTTGATCTATCTCTATAGATCTTGATGCACAATATGTAAGCAGCTTCACCGAGGTCTTTCTTTGAAAAACTCCTTTCAAATACTCCTTTATGCTTTCGAGAAAATTCTACATTATTTCCGATCAACAATATGTCATTCACATATACTTTTCGAAATGTTGTAGTGCTCCCACTCACTTTCTTGTAAATACGGGCTTTACCGCAAGTCTCAGATAAAACTATATGCTTTGATCAACTCATCAAAGTGTATATTCCAACTCCGAGATGCTTGCACTAGTCCATAGATGGATCATTTGGAGCTTGCACATTTTGTTAGCACCTTTAGGATCGAAAAACCTTACGGTTGCATCATATACAACTCTTCTTTAAGAAATCCATTAAGGAATGTAGTTTTGACATCCATTTGCCAGATTTCATAAGATGTGGCAATTTGCTAACATGATTCGGACAGACTTAAGCATCGCTATGAGTGAGAAAATCTCATCGTAGTCAACACCTTGAACTTTGTCAAAACCTTTTTCGACAAGGCTAGCTTTGTAGATAGTAACACTACCATCAGCGTCCGTCTTCCTCTTGAAGATCCATTTATTTTCTATGGCTTACCAATCATCGGGCAAGTCAACCAAAGTCCACACTTTATTCTCATACATGGATCCCATCTCAGATTTCATGGCCTCAAGCCATTTTACGGAATCTGGGCTCATCATCGCTTCCTCGTAGTTCGTAGGTTCGTCATGGTCAAGTAACATGACCTCCAGAACAGGATTACCGTACCACTCTAGTGTGGATCTCACTCTGGTTTACTTACGAGGTTCGGTAGTAACTTGATCTAAAGTTACATGATCATCATCATTAGCTTCTTCACTAATTGGTGTAGGAGTCACAGGAACAAAGTTCTGTGATGAACTACTTTCCAATAAGGGAGCAGTACGATTACCTCATCAAGTTCTACTTTCCTCCCACTCACTTCTTTCGAGAGAAACTCCTTCTCTAGAAAGGATCCATTCTTATCAACGAATGTCTTGCCTTCGGATCTGTGATAGAAGGTGTACCCAACTGTCTCCTTTGGGTATCCTATGAAGACACATTTCTCCGATTTGGGTTTGAGCTTATCAGATGAAACTTTTTTCACATAAGCATCGCAACCCCAAACTTTAAGAAACAACAACTTTGGTTTCTTGCCAAACCACAATTCATATCATCTCAACAGATTTAGATGGTGCCCTACTTAGCGTGAATGCAACTGTCTCTAATGTATAACCCCAAAATGATAGTGGTAAATCGGTAAGAGACATCATAGATTGCACCATATCTAATAAAAGTCTGATTCGATGTTCGGACACACCATTACTGTGGTGTTCCAGGTGGCATGAATTTGTGAAACTATTCCACATTGTTTTAATTGAAGACCAAACTCGTAACTCAATATTCATCTCCACGATCAGATCGTAGAAACTTTAATTTCTTGTTACGATGATTTTCCACTCCACTCTGAAATTATTTGAACTTTTCAAATGTTTCAGATTTATGTTTCATCAAGTAGATATACCCATATCTGCTCAAATCATGTGTGAAGGTCAGAAAATAACGATACCTGCCGCGGGCCTCAACACTCATCGGACTGCATACATCAGTATGTATTATTTCCAACAAGTCTGTTGCTCGCTCCATTGTTCCGGAGAACGGAGTCTTAGTCATCTTGCCCATGAGGCATGGTTTGCAAGCATCAAGTGATTCATAATCAAGTGATTCCAAAAGTCCATCTTTATGGAGTTTCTTCATGCGCTTTACACTGATATGACCCAAGCAGCGATTGCCACAAATAAGTTGCACTATAATTATCAACTTTGCATCTTTTGGCATCAATATTATGAATATGTGTATCACTACGATCAAGATCCAATAAACTATTTTCATTGGGTGTATGACCATTGAAGGTTTTATTCATGTAAATAGAACAACAGTTGTTCTCTGACTTTAAATGAATAACCATATTGCAATAAACATGATCAAATCATATTCATGCTCAACAGCATAAGCGTAAATAACATTTATTTAGGTTTAACACTAATCCCGAAGTATAGGGAGTGTGCGATGATGATCATATCAATCTTGGAACCACTTCCAACACACATCGTCACTTCACCCTCAACTAGTCTCTCGTTTATTCTCAGAACTCCTGTTTGAAGTTACTAATTTTAGCAACCGAACAAGTATCAAATACCGAGGCTACTATAAACACTAGTTAGGCTCATATCAATATCCTGTATATCAAATATACCCTTGTTCACTTTGCCATCCTTCTTATCCACCAAATATTCAGGGCATTTCCTCTTCCAGTGACCATTTCCTTTGCAGTAGAAACACTCAGTTTTAGGCTTCAGTCTAGCTTTGGGCTTCTTCACAGAAATGACAACTTGCTTGCCATTTTACATGAAGTTCCCTTTCTTTCCCTTTGCCCTTTTCTTGAAACTAGTGATCTTGTTAATCATCAACACTTGATGCTCTTTCTTGATTTCTACCTTCATCGATTTCATCATTATGAAAAAGCTCGGGAATCGTTTTCATCATCCCATGCATACTATAGTTCATCACGAAGTTCTACTAACTTGGTGATGGTGACTAGAGAATTATGTCAATCACTATTTTATCTGGAAGATTAACTCCCACTTGATTCAAGCGATTGTAGTACCCAGACAATCTGAGCACATGCTCACTGCTTGAGCTATTCTCCTCCATCTTTTAGCTATAGAACTTGTTGGAGACTTCATGTCTCTCAACTTGAGTATTTGCTTGAAATATTAACTTCAACTCCTGGAACATCTCATATGGTCCATGACGTTCAAAACGTCTTTGAAGTCCCAATTCTAAGCCGTTAAGCATGGTGCACTAAACTATCAAGTAGTCATTATATTGAGCTAGCCAAGCGTTCATAACGCCTCAGCATCTCGCTCCTCCAATAGGTCTCATCACCTAGCGATTGCATCAAGGACATAATTCTTACATGCGGCAATGAGGATAAACCTCGGATCACGGACCCGATCCACATCATTGCTACTATCATCTTTCAACTTAGTTTTCTCTAGGAACATATATAAAACATAGGGAAGCAACAACGCGAGCTATTGATCTACAACTTTATTTGCAAAATACTATCAGGACTAAGTTCATGATAAATTAAAGTTCAATTAATCATATTACTTAAGAACTCCCACTTAGATAGACATCCCTCTAGTCATCTAAATGATCACGTGATCCAAATCAACTAAACCATGTCCGATCATCACGTGAGATGGAGTAGTTTTCAATGGTGAACAACACTATGTAGATCATATCTTCCATATGATTCACGCTCGACCTTTCGGTCTCCAGTGTTCCGAGGCCATATCTGCATATGCTAGGCTCGTCAAGTTTAACCCGAGTATTCTGCGTGTGCAAAGCTGTCTTACACCCGTTGTAGATGAACATTGAGCTTATCACACCCGATCATCACGTGGTGTCTTGGCACGACGAACTTTGGCAACGGTGCATACTCAGGGAGAACACTTATACCTTGAAATTTTAGTAAGGGATCATCTTATAAAGCTACAGCCGAACTAAGCAAAATAAGATGTATAAAAGATAAAACATCACATGCAATCAAAATATGTGACATGATATGGCCATCATCATCTTGTGCTTTTGATCTCCATCTCCAAAGTAATTGTCATGATCTCCATTGTTACCGGCATGACACCATGATCTCCATCATCTTGATCTTTTATCAACGTGTCGTCACATGGTCGTCTCACCAGCTATTGCTTTTGCAATTATTGCTATTGTATAGCGATAAACTAAAGCAATTACATGGCACTTGCATCTTATGCAATAAAGAGACAACTATAAGGCTCCTGCCAGTTGCCGATAACTTTAACAAAACATGATCATCTTATACAACAATTTATATCTCATCATGTCTTGACCATATCATATCACAACATGCCCTGCAAAAACAAGTTAGAAGTCCTCTACTTTGTTGTTGCAAGTTTTACGTGGCTGCTACGGGCTTAGCAAGAACCGTTCTTACCTACGCATCAAAACCACAACGATAGTTCGTCAAGTTTGCTGTTTTAACCTTCTCAAGGACCTGGGGTAGTCACACTCGGTTCAACTAAAGTTGGAGAAACTGACACCCGCCAGCCACCTGTGTGCAAAGCACGTCGGTAGAACCAGTCTCTCGTAATCAAATGCAGCGTAATGTCGGTCCGGGCCGCTTCATCCAACAATACCGCCCAGAACCAAAGTATGACATCTTTGGTAAGCAGTATGACTTGTATCGCCCACAACTCACTTGTGTTCTACTCGGGCATATAACATCTACGCATAAACCTGGCTCGGATGCCACTGTTGGGGAACGTAGTAATTTCAAAAAAAATCCTACGCAGAAAAATCCACACTGTTGGGGAACGCAGGATCATGGTGATGCATAGCAACGAGAGGGGAGAGTGTGTCCACGTACCCTCGTAGACCGAAAGCGGAAGCGTTAGCACAACGGTTGATGTAGTCGTCGTCTTCACGATCCGACCGATCCAAGTACCGAGCCTTGCGGCACCTCCGAGTTACGACATCGTTCAGCTCGATGGCGTCCCACGAACTCCGATCCGGTGAGCTTTGAGGAGAGTTCGTCGACGCCAGCGTGATGACGGTGATGATGATGCTACCGACGCAGGGCTTTGCCTAAGCACCGCTACGATATGATCGAGGTGGATTATGGTGGAGGGGGCACCGCACACGGCTAAGAGATCAATGATCAATTGTTGTGTGTCTATGGGGTGCCCCCTGGCAACGTATATAAAGGATGGAGGGAGGAGGAGGCCGGCCCTCATAGGGCGCGCCCAAGTGTGGAGTCCTACTAGGACTCCCTAGTCCTAGTAGGATTCCACCTCCCACATGGAATAGGAAAAGGGAAGGGAGAAGGAGAAGGAAGGAAGAGGCCCCTCCCTAGTCCAGTCGGACCAGTCCATGGGGAGGTGTGGCCAACCTTTGAGGCCTTTCTCTCCTTTCCCGTATGGCCCATTAAGGCCCAATCTGAATTCCGTAACTCTCGGTACTTGAAAAATACCCGAATCACTCGGAACCTTTCCGATGTCTGAATATAGTCGTCCAATATATCGATCTTTACGTCTCGGCCATTTCGAGACTCCTCCTGTGACGCCCGGATAATTAGGCTACAGTAATCCCGCGTTAACGATGCCACGTCACCTCGATTACTGTTGCTAACCTCGTGTTAGTTCGAAACCGATTCAAATTCAAATTCAAAATCAATCAAACAATAAAAGTTTTCAAATATTAAAACTAAAATGTTCAGAGTGATCCAACTAATGCATAGTAATTATGTTGGAGAAACCAAACTTTTATAAAATGTCTAAATACTCTAAAATAATTTAAGCGATGGCAAAAACCACTATTTAAACGCCTTTGGTATTTTATAAAATACTAAACTATTTTATATCGGGCCAAAACTTATTACGATAGTGGATTGTTACGAAACATTATTTTAGGGGCTATTATCATATTTTACTAAACTAAAATTAATGTGTAACTAAAATAAAACAGAAAAGAAAAATAACAAAAAGTAAAACTAAAGCAAACAAAAAAAAAAAAGGAAAAGAAAGGAGAACCCTCCCCACCGATGGGCGGCCCACTGCCACTGGCAGGCCGGGCAGCCCAGACCCAGAGCCAATAACCCCTCCAGGGCACGAAACCCTAGGCCCCCGATTCCCCACGCCTCCCACTACCACCACGCACTTCCCCACCAATCGCTCGCCCCACTCTCGATCCAGATGGGATAAAGCGACCACGCCTTGCTCGGCGCCCGCCCATCGCGCGCCACGCGCGCCTCAGCCCAGCCCGAGCAGCGCCCCCATCGCTCGATGCCGTCGCCCGTCTCCTCCTCCACGGAGCCTCCCTCGCAGCCATCGCCGGCCTTTGCCTCGCCGTCGTCCTCCTCGCCCCTCCACTTCCTCGTGCGGCCTTGCCTGACAAGCGGCCTCGCCTAAATCACCGACCAGCGTCGCCATCGCTCGCATCCCCGTCTCCTCCTCGCCACGGCTCCTTGAGCCTGCCCGGTGTTCCCTGCAGCGGGGTGAGCCGCCATCCATCCTCCTCTCACCCCCTCGCCTCGATGTGGCCACCACATCCCGGTGCGCTTCGCCCGGCGCCCGTGCCGCTCGACCACGTTAAAGCCTGGCGCCCGGCATGACCCTTCGATGCGCTCACCTTGCTGCTTCGCTTCGCCCGTCGCCTTGGCCAAGTATTTGACGATCGGCGCCCGATCCGGCGCCAGGCTCTGCCCGCACTTGGCGCTGAGTCGGCCAAGCAGGCGCCCGCCCGTTATGGCCGCCACATACAGTGGCCTCTGAACCTTGACGTGAGGGCCCCACACCCTAAAAACGAAATTTAAAAAAAATTGAAAATGAAAAGGTTTTAATAAAATTATTAATTAGTTAATTAATTAATTAGTAAATTAATTAAGTTAACTAATCATGCTTAAATAATCTAATTAATTAGTTAATTTAATTAAAACAGAAATTAATTAGTTAAACCCTATTTAAACTAAACATTGTATGACATGCGGGACCCACCGTGGTTTGACCCAATCATTTGCCGATTATTTCTTGATGTCAACATGATGTCATCTTGGCGTCGTAAGCACTAATACGGATAATGTTAGTTTAAATTAATTAAATAAATTCTAAAATGTTTTAAAAACTTTAGAAAATCATATAAAATAAACCGTAGCTCAGATGAAAATACTTTGTACATGAAAGTTGCTCAGAACGACGAGGCGAATCCGGATACGTAGCCCGTTCGTCCGCCACACATCCCTAGCATAGCGAACACGCAACTTTCCCCCTCCGGTTCTTTGTCTGAAAACACGGAACACCGGGGATACTTTCCGGATGTTTCCCCCTTCACCGTATCACCTCATACCGCGTTAGAACACGTCTAGCTCGCTTGTTGTCCTGTTATGCACTTGCTTGCTATGTATTTACTGTTTCTCCCCCTCTTCTCTCCGGTAGACCCCGTGGCGATCTTGATGCCCACGAAGGTCGACTACGTCACCGGCGACCCCTCCTTCTTGCCGAGCAACCAGGCAAGCCCCCTTTGATCACCGGATATCGCCTACTCTCCTCTATCTGCTTGCATTAGAGTAGTGTAGCATGTTACTGCTTTTCGTTATTCCTATCACGATGCATAGCCTTTGTCTTTTGCTATACATTGAAACCTTTACCTGCATTCCTACTTGCCTAGTATAGGATGCTAGTATTTCCATCTATGGCCCTACATTCTTGTCCGTCTGCTGTGGTATCCTATCGGGCCGTGATCACTTGGGAGGTGATCACGGGTATATACTATATACTTTATATATGATACATGTGGTGACTAAAGTCGGGTCGGCTTGTGGAGCACCCGCGTGGATCTTTGAGGCGGAAGCGACCGGCGAGGTTGAGAACCGCCTAGGAGAGGTGGGCACTGGCCACTGTTCGGCGTTCGCGGATACTTAACACGCTTAACTTAACGAGATCTTGGTATTTGATCTCGAGTTGGGTCGTTGACCTTACTCGCACTAACCGCCACGTGGGACAAGATATGGGCAACCGGCGTCGTGGTATCGACCCGAAGCATTTGCGGACGTCGGCCGACCGAGCCGCGCCGCACCGGATTGGACTGGAGCGCCACTAGGCTAGTCTGCTTTCGGCGCGTTCATAGCGTGCAGGTGTGCTAAGGCGATGGGCCCGGACCCTGCGCTTAGGTTTAGAACCGGCGTCTTGACCTCTCTGTTATGCCTAGGTGGGGCTGCGACGTGTTGATCTTCCGCGGTGGGCATGACCGAGAAAGTGTGTCCGGCCAAATGGGATCGGCGTGTCGGGTAATGTGGTGCACCCTGCGGGGAAGTTTATCTATTGAATAGTCGTGATCTTGATAACGGGGCGACTTGGAGTTGTACCTTGACCTTATGACAACTAGAACCGGATACTTAATAAAACACACCTTCCAAGTGCGAGATACAACGGTGGTCGCTCTCTCTTAGGGCATTGAGGAGGGATGGCGGGTAGGATTATGCTATGCGATGCTACTTGGAGGACTTCACCCTACTCTCTTCTACATGTTGCAAGGCGGAGGCTGCGAGCGTAGTCTTGACGGGATTAGCTACCCCCCTCTTATTACGGCATTACGCGATTCGATCCACCGATATGGCCCTTTACACATATATCCATGCATATGTAGTGTAGCTCCTTGCTTGCAGTACTTTGGATGAGTACTCACGGTTGCCTTGTTCCCCTTTTCCCCTTTCTTTACGGCTGCTGCGGCAGACGATGGAGCCCAGGGCAGGCATACGCCACCGTCGATGGCGACTACTACACCGGAGGCGCCTACTACTACGTGCAGCCCGCGGGCGGCGACCCAGGAGTAGTTAGGAGGATCCCGAGGCAGGAACTGCGCTTCTTTCGATCTGTATCCCGGTTTGTGCTAGCTTTCTTAAGGCAAACTTGTTTTAACTTATGTCATGCTCAGATATTGTTGCTTCCGCCGACTTCGTCTATGATCGAGCACTTGTATTCCCGAGCCTCGAGGCCCTGGCTTGTATTATGATGCTTGTATGACTTATTTATGTTTTAGAGTTGTGTTGTGATATCTTCCGTGAGTCCACGATCTTGATCATATCGTTTGCGTGCATGATTAGTGTCTGATTGAATCGGCGTCACAAGTTGGTATCGAGCCATTGCTGTAGGAATCCCCTTACACACTCCTTGGCGAAGTCGAGTCTAGACATTGCTAAAACTTTTACTAACATGGCTGTGTGCCTTACGAATTACGCCCATCGCCATCATCGTGGTAGTAGGATCTTTTATTCCTCGACCTATGCTCTGGAACTCGACATCTCTTCTATTCGGTTAAACGATTTTACTAACTTCGGACTCTAGGTTCTCGATAATACTTTCTCCGGAGAGCCCCTTGATCCAGATGATTACTTTGTGCAATCAAGGATTCCGAGGATACCTTCCGATATTCTCCCGAGACCTTGTGCCCGTTGCTTATGCAATTCCCTACCACTGCAATATCCCTAAGGATAAATACTTACACCCGTCGTTCTTACTTTGTACCCATTCGATCTTGTTATTACAAGATACATCGAAATTCTCTATAATGTTCGAGAATACTTTGTGCCTCTTGCCTTGCAGTTCCTTGCCACTGAATACCCCTAAGAATAATTTCTACTTTTCCGAGTATCCGCTCATCCCGATTTGTTCAGATGTTTCACAAAAGTCTTTGAAATACTATTCAATCCTCCGAAAATCCTTAGCGACTTTATTGCTCTGTAAATACTTGTCTGCCTTGCATTATGGATGCTTCCCATATATCCGCAATATTCACTAGTATCTTTTGACACCGTATTTTTGTTCCTATTGTTTGAACATGTGTGCGAATGCACAAAATCATCTATCACCCCTTCTAAATTATCTTTCCGGCTCGGACATCATTTTTTGAACATGAGCTGGTTCTCGATAAACTATTGGTGCGTCAATTGTCTCTCTGGTCTATCCAACTTGTCCATCCTTGATCGGGCGGCTTCTGATCCTTTGTTTTGGAAATCGTAATTCCTTTGTTATCTAAGCGTCGAATTATTGGATGTTCTATAATATGATGCCCGTGCATTCTTCTTTCTACGGTTGAGTACCGATGCTCACATCGGATCCCTTGTGGACCATCGAGGTCCTTTGTTGGATTTTATCCGGCCAGGCGTCCTTCATATTCAATAACCCGTGAGTCCTTCCCACGATACATAATCTCTTTGGTAAATTGTATCATACGCTTTTGAACAATGCTCTACTTTTCGAGCTTATATTATTTACTCGAAGTTTGTGGTATATGTTCCTAAGATGCCCCGATGGGTTGAACCTCGCCTTCCCTAATCCGTGTGAACCCGAAAGATTACACGGGTCATACTTATCTGGTATTTCACCAGGTAAAAACTTTCGACAACTAATGTCATTTTCGAAATACGAGAGGTGAATGAAAGGTTATGTGTTGAACAAGTGGGAGTCGACCTTGAACCTTGTGTTCATGCCCATGGACACGATGTAGATCTTATCATTAAAGCTTCTCTTAAATTAATTATTCCTTTGGTATAAGTTCATCTTATATCTGGGATCTGGCCTCTTGCAATCGTGGTTCCGACCATGTTCTCCTTTAAATACCATTTCTCGTGCAAGTTTAAGCACTTGTCTTTTGTAGAGCAATACCCTAGTCCAACCTCTACTTTGATGCGTAAATGAGCATTACCCCACGGTATCTCGAGATTATCACTAACTGCATAACTTCTTATGAGTTCTTCATCAAGTGCTACATCCTCATTGATTCCAATTTTTCACGGGTCCTGTTATTAAACACTCAAAGACACCGATAAGCCCGACTTCGAGTCCGCATCGCGATTAAGCAACTCTTGGTAACCTTCATTACTTACGAGTTGAACTCAATCACGTCATTCCTAGCTTTGTTTGGCTATATCATTATCGTGCTAAATTTTAAGCGTGCTACGGGTCCTTCTTCTCGGAGCACAAATTTCGACGATGAGCTAATCTTACAATCGATCTTCCTCGTCATACCGCTTTGTCCTTGGGCGACAGAAGCGATTTCGAGTTTGTGTCGTACCCATGGTTCCAATGACTTTTGGCTTCATCATTTCCGTTGACTTGATGTCATCGCCATGATCGATTACATCTTCTGAAACCTCTCGACAAATGTGATGTGATCATCATCAACATTCTCGGGGTCTTCCAAGATATCTATCGAATTCTTGATGAGAAATACCATCCTTGCCCCTCGATGGTTTTGTATTATCGGCTGACAGCGTTAATGCCCTCCCTCCAACACAAACCTGCTCATGTTTTGTGTATTACCTTGAGTTCCTTCCCTACCCGCTTGTGTTATGTTCTACTTTGGAATATTGCCATCTTTTATGTCAAGGATGTCGTGGGAATTTCACCATCTCTTGAGAATTCTTGGTATGGTGATACTTCTCACCATCATCATTCTTCCTTGGTCCCCGTGTTGTTTTTAACCAGCATACCAATAGATGTTGTTTGAGTTCTGTACTTCTAGCAACCCTATTGCTTTGAAGTTAACGATCGACCGTTCGTTCTTAGACCGTTGATTATTGAATCGTCCCTCTAACATTGATCTTGCTGCCTAAGGTCATATTTCGGGCACGCCTTTCAACTAATGATTGATGGTGTATGTTTCCCTAGAGCATACAACATTATATCATTTGAATTGACAAGTGTCATCTTCTTGTTCACATTATTGTGGAAATCCATCTTTTGAAATCTCAATGAATTGTCATTTGAGTCAATCAGCCACCTCCTCACCTCTCCTTGGTTTAATGATGAACTATTGTTTCAGGAACCCGCTCCCATAGTTCATTTCCGAGAATCTTACAACGCCCATTTCAGCGATTTGTGTTGCGCCTTTTCTTCGGACATCCTGAGTCTGAGGTATCCTGACACCAATTGGATCTGAATCTCGGTCAGATATGATGGTTGGGACAACTTCCAGGAGTTATGTTGTTGGTCCTTTGATGACCCGGTAATATGATGTCATGCCTAGCACCCCCCCCTAGCTGGAGTACCTATCATTATAATTTCTTTTGCAAGGATAACCATTCCTCCTGGAGGAAATTGTAGGACTTATTTTATAAGTTACTCCTGATGGATCATTGGTGTATCCGAAGTCTGGCCCTTGATTGAAACACCATATCATTGCTACCTGAAGCATCTCTATGGTACTCCGTTCATCACCAAGAAAATTTGAAGCACAATGCTAAATTCTCTTTATCAATTATCCAAACAACTTTGTTGTATGGGTAATGTCATGAAATTTTCTCCCCTTACCTAAATGGTTTTCTACCTTCTATCCTGTCATGGATATCATCACTTGTCCTTGTGAAGGATATACCCACAGAATATGTGTTTAAACACATTTTTCCTTTCCATTGATCTGGTTAAATCTGATAATCATATCTTCCTTTCCATTGTTTGGTTTAACCTTTCTTGTGATCTATGAGATCTAAGCGGTAATATTCTCTGCTTTTGTAAACACCTCGGTGTACAATTCTGTCGGAAAAGACCACATTATTTTGGTGATGACATTCCGGTAACCACCGATGGGCCGAGAACTTTGCCTATTGGTCCGCCTCGTTCAACGAAAGCAGGAAGATGGTTCTCTTCGTCCCTCGCCCTTGGTACCGACGTTGTTACCGACATAACTGACGGGTTATTCTCTGGCATGCCTTGCTATCATAGCCGTGCAAGATGTCACCGCTCTTTAAACGTTTAACCCACATGGTGGGCCCATAACCTGAGTTTCACGGGATCGAAACCTAACTCTCACCTGCATACACCCTAGTGTGAAGTTATTCCTCACACTTGGCTTCAGATGTAATTCACGGGTCACCTTCCTAATGCTCTATTACGGTATCGGGCCATAATACTTACTCGTTGCTGTCGAACCCCTTTCTCACTCCGGTTCAGACTTCGAGCAACTATCTATCCGCTTGGAACCTCTTATTGAACCTTCGTACCTTACTCTCGACATATTTTATTGGTTCAATTCGAGAGGTACTCTTATGCTCATTCATGGGTTAACCCTGATTGTTTCCCTCATAAGCATTCTCGTCATGTAGCGAGCTGCCCTTACCTATTAAATGAAATGCGTTGGAGTTCGAAGAAAAGGACTGACTTCGCCATGATGACCTGAAGCAGAGAAATAAAGACGTCAATGTAACGGATCGACCTCTTCGAGAAGAGCAACCAAAGACGAGAAGAACCATTATAATTTCGTAACCAAAACTTTCCCCATTACACCCCTCATAAATCTCGGGACAAAATTTCTTGTAGTGGAGGAGAATTGTGACGCCCGGATAATTAGGCTACAGTAATCCCGCGTTAACGATGCCACATCACCTCGTTTACTATTGCTAACCTCGTGTTAGTTCGAAACCGATTCAAATTCAAATTCAAAATCAATCAAACAATAAAAGTTTTCAAATATTAAAACTAAAATGTTCGGAGTGATCCAACTAATGCATAGGTAATTATGTTGGAGAAACCACACTTTTATAAAATGTCTAAATACTATAAAATAATTTAAGCGTTAGCAAAACCACTATTTAAACGCCTTTTGGTATTTTCTAAAATACTAAACTATTTTATATCGGGCCAAAACTTATTACGATGAGTGGATTGTTCTGAAACGTTATTTTAGGGGCTATAGTCATACTTTACTAAACTAAAATTAATGTGTAACTAAAATAAAACAGAAAAGAAAAATAACAAAAAGTAAAACTAAAGCAAACAAAAAAAAAGGAAAAGAAAAGGAGAACCCTCCCCCACGATGGGTAAACTGCCCAGCCGAATGCCGCCAGGCCTGCCAGACCAGAAGCCAATAACCTCCATGGGGCACGAAACACTAGGCCCCCGATTCCCCACGCCCCACTACCACCATGCACTCCCCACCACTTTTCGCTCCCCACTCCGATCCAGATCGGGATCCAGGCGACCACGCCTTGCTCAAGCGCCGCCCATCGCGCCGCGCCACCGCCAGCCTCCAGCCGACGAGCCGGGCGCCCATCGCTTCGATGCCGTCCTGGTCTCCCTCCTCCACGGAGCCCTCCTCGCAGCCATCGCCCGGCGCTGCCTCGCGTCGTCCTCGCCGCCCCTCCACTTCCTGCGTGCGGCCTTGCTTTGAAGCCTGCCTCGCCTCATCACCGACCGGACACGTCGCCGCTCGCATCCCGTCTCCTCTCGCACCGCTCCTTGAGCCTGCGGTGTTCCCCTGCACTGAGGTGAGCCGCCATCCATCCTCCTCACCCCCTCTGCCTCGATGTGGCCACCACATCCCGGTCTTCAGCGGCGCCCGTGCTTACCGCTCAGCCACGTTAAAGCCTTGGGCATCATGACCGCTTCGATGCGCTCACACCCTTCGCTTCGCTCGCCGTCAGACGCCAACCGTAGCCCCGGGTCGGCGCCCGATCCGGCGCCAGGCTCTGCCCTTGGCGCTCGGGTCGACCCCGGCAGGCGCCCATGCCGTTACCCTGCGGCCGCCCGATCGGCCTCTGAGCCACCGACGTGGGGCCCACACCCTAAAACGAAATTTGAAAAAAAATTGAAAATGAAAAGGTTTTTAATAAACTTATTAATTAGTTAATTAATTAATTAGTAAATTTATTAAGTTAACTAATCATGCTTACATAATCTAATTAATTAGTTAATTTAATTAAAACAGAAATTAATTAGTTAAACCCTATCTAAACTAAACAATGTATGACATGCGGGACCCACACGTAGTTTGACCCAAATAATCAAGATTTTGCAGATTGATCTTTGATGTCAACATGATGTCATCTTTGTCGACAAAGCACTATTCTAGATAATGTTAGTTTAAATTAATTAAATAAATTCTAAAAATGTTTTAAAAACTTTAGAAAATCATATAAAATAAAACCGTAGCTCGGATGAAAATACTTTGTACATGAAAGTTGCTCAAAGCAGCAGGCGAATCCGGATCGTAGCCGTTAAATCCGCCACACATCCTAAGCATAGCTTAACACGCAACTTTCCCCTCGGTTCACTGTCTGAAAACCACGGAACACCGGGGATACTTTCCGGATGTTTCCCCTTCACCAGTATCACCTCATACCGCGTTAGAACACGTCTAGCTACGCTTGTTGTCTGTTATGCACTTGTTTTGCTATGTATTTACTGTTTCTCCCCCTCTTCTCTCCGGTAGACCCTTGAGCCCGGCAATCTTTGATGCCCCGAGGTCGACTACATCACCGGCTGACCCCTCCTTCTTGCCGAGCAACCAGGCAAGCCCCCTTTGATCACCGAGATATCGCTTACTCTCCTCTATCTTGCTTGCATTAGAGTAGTGTAGCATGTTACCTTTCCGTTATTCCTATCTGATGCATAGCCTGTCTTTTGCTACTTATTGATACCTTTACGCATTCCTACTTGCCTAGTATAGGATGCTAGTATTTCCATCCGTGGACCTACATTCTTGTCCGTCTGCTGTGCTATACTATCGGGCCGTGATCACTTGGGAGGTGATCACGGGTATATACTATATACTTTATATATGATACATGTGGTGACTAAAGTCAGGTTGGCTTGTGGAGCACCCGCGAGTGGATCTTTGAGGCGGAGCGACAGGGCAGGTTGAGACCGCCTAGGAGAGAGGTGGGCCTGGCCCTGTTCGGCGTTCGCGGATACTTAACACGCTTAACGAGATCTTGGTATTTGATGCAGTTTGGGTCGTTGACCTTATACGCACTAACATGCCACGTGGGACAAGATATGGGCAACCGCGTCGTGGTATCAGCCGTGAAGCATTTTCGTGACGTCGGCCATGACGGTAGGCGGGCGCCGGATTGGACCGGAACGCCACTAGGCTAGGTCTGCTTTTCGGCCCGTGTTCATAGCGATGCAGGTGTGCTAAGGCGATGGGCCCCGGACCCCGTGGCGCTTAGGTTTAGACCGTCTTGTCAATTCCTCTATTATGCCTAGGTGGGGTTGCGGCGTTGTTGATCTTCCGCGGCGGGCATGACCTGTGAAAGTGTGTCCGGCCAAATGGGATCGAGCGTGGTCGGGTAATGTGGTGCACCCCTGCAGGAAGTTTATCTATTCGAATAGCCGTGATCTTGATAACAGGGCGACTTGGAGTTGTACCTTGACCTTATGACAACTAGAACGGATACTTAATAAAACACACCCTTCCAAGTGCGAGATACAACCGGTGGTCGCTCTCTCTCGGGGCATTGAGGAGGGATCGGCGGATAGGATTATGCTATGCGATGCTACTTGGAGGACTTCTTCTACTCTCTTCTACATGTTGCAAGACTGAGGTCGCCAGGCGTAGTCTTGACGGGGTTAGCTACCCCCTCTTATTACGGCATTCTCGCAGCTCATCCACCGATATGGCCCTTTACACATATATCCATGCATATGTAGTGTAGCTCCTTGCTTGCGAGTACTTTGGATGAGTACTCACGGTTGCCTTGTTCCCCCTTTTCCCTTTCTTTTACCCGGTTGTCGCGACTGCACGATGGAGCCTGTGGAGCTGTGACGCCACCGTCGATGGCGACTACTACTACTGGGCGCCTACTACTACGTGCAGCCCATGCGGCGACGACTGTGAGTAGTTAGGAGGATCCTGTGAGGCCCGCGCCTCTTCGATCTGTATCCCAATTTGTGCTAGCCTTCTTAAGGCAAACTTGTTTAACTTATGTCCGGTGATTTCGAGATATTGTTGCTTCACGACTCTTCTATGATCGAGCACTTGTATTCGAGCCCTCGAGGCCCCTGGCTTGTATTATGATGCTTGTATGACTTATTTATGTTTTAGAGTTGTGTTGTGATATCTTCCCGTGAGTCCCTGATCTTGATCGTACACGTTTGCGTGCATGATTAGTGTACGATTGAATTGTGGGCGTCACACCGCCTCATGTCTCCGATCTCATCCGGGACACCAAACTAACTTAGGTACATCAAAACACATAAACTCATAATAAAAATCGTCACCGAACGTTAGCGGACCCTACGGGTTCGAGAACTATGTAGACATGACCGAGACACGTCTCCGGTCAATAACCAATAGCGGAACCTGGATGCTCATATTGGCTCCTACATATTCTACGAAGATCTTTATCGGTCAAACCGCATAACAACATATGTTGTTCCCTTTGTCATCGGTATGTTATTTGCCCGAGATTCGATCATCGGTATCTCAATACCTAGCTCAATCTCGTTTCCAGCAAGTCTCTTTAATCATTCTGTAATGCATCATCCTGCAACTAACTCATTAGTCACATTGCTTGCAAGGCTTATAGTGATGTGCATTACCGAGAGGGCCTAGAGATACCTCTCCGACAATCGGAGTGACAAATCCTAATCGATCTATGCCAACTCAACAAACACCATCGGAGACACACCTTAGAGCACCTTTATAATCACCCCGATTCGTTGTGACGCTTTGGTAGCACACAAAGTGTTCCTCCGGTATTCGGAGTTGCATAATCTCATAGTCATAGGAACATGTATAAGTCATGAAAGAAAGCAATAGCAACATACTAAGCGATCAAGTGCTAAGCTAACGGAATGGGTCAAGTCAATCACATCATTCTCTAATGATGTGATCCCGATAATCAAATGACAACTCATGTCTATGGCTAGGAAACTTAACCATCTTTGATTCAACGAGCTAGTCAAGTAGAGGCATACTAGTAACACTCTATTTGTCTATGTATTCACACATGTATTATGTTTCTGGTTAATACAATTCTAGCATGAATAATAAACATTTATCATGAAATAAGGAAATAAATAATAACTTTATTATTGCCTCTAGGGCATATTTCTTTCAGTCTCCCACTTGCACTAGAGTCAATAATCTAGATCACATCGCCATGTGATTTAACACCAATAGTTCACATCACCATGTGATTAACACCCATAGTTCACATCGTCATGTGACCAACACTCAAAGGATTTACTAGAGTTTGTAATCTAGTTCACATCGCCATATGATTAACACCCAAAGAGTATTAAGGTGTGATCATGTTTTGCTACTAACCCAAAGAGTACTAAGGTGGGGTATTTTATATCATTTTTTGGTACTAACCTATTGACATAGTGCCAAGTGCCAGTTGTTGTTTTCTGCATGTTTTTTACATCACAGGAAATCGATACGGAACGGAGTCCAAATGCAACGAAACTTCACGAAGATTTTTTATGGACCAGAAGACACCCAATGGGCCAAGGCTGCGCTTGGGGGGTGCTCCAAGGGAGCACAACCCACGAGTAGCCGGCCAGAGGCCCAGGCGCACCCTGGTGGGTTGTGCCCACCTCGGGTGCCCCCCGGACCGCCACTTTGCTCTATAAATACCCCAATATTCCATAAACCCTAGGAGAGTCCACAAAAATCAATTCCAGCCGCCGCAGAGTCCAAAACCACCAGATCCAATCTAGACACCATCACGGAGGGGTTCACCACTTCCATTGGTGCCTCTCCGATGATGCGTGAGTAGTTCTTTCTAGACCTTCGGGTCCGTAGTTAGTAGCTAGATGGCTTCCTCTCTCTTGTTTGATTCTCAATACAATGGTCTCTTGGAGATCCATATGATGTAACTCTTTTTGTCGTGTGTTTGTTGGGATCGGATGAACTTTGAGTTTATGATCACATCTATCTTTTTATCCATGAAAGTTATTTGAGTTTCTTTGATCTCTTATATGCATGATTGCTTATAGCCTCGTATTTCTTCTCCGATATTTGGGTTTTGTTTGGCCAACTTGATCTATTTATCTTGCAATGGGAAGAGGTGCTTTGTAGTGGGTTCGATCTTACGGTGCTTGATCCCAGTGACAGAAGGGGAACCGACACGTATGTCTACATAGATAGATCTTGTCTACATAGATGGGGTCTATCTCTACATAGATAGATCTTGTCTACATCATGTTATGGTTCTTATTGCATTACTCTGTTTCCCCATAAACTTAATGCACTAGATGCACTACAGGAATCAGAAACTTTGCCGTCAGCCATGGTGGACGGCAAAGGCATGCCTGGCGGACGACAACAGGTCCGGCTGAACAAGATATGGCAAAGGCATCTTTGCCGTCTGCCGGGCGGATCGACAAAGATGAAATGGTCTTTGTCGTCGCCAACGGCAAAGGACACAGACGACAAAGCGATATCGACTCTGGTAGACCGTTAGTGGGTTAACGACGTGCTTTACCATCAGCAGCGGACGGCAAAGACCTTTGCATATTTGCCGTCTGCCAGCGGATGGCATAGCTGTCCGCGTGGCAGCACCTGGGGGGCTGGCCTATTTGATTTCTTTGTCGTCCATTGGTGGCCAAGAAAGATGCAATGGTCTTTGGCGTCTGCCCGCGGACGACAAAGCAACCATATAGGCTAGTCCAGTGCCCCTAGGTTGCACAGGTAGCTGCCACGTGGCATATTTGCCGTCTGCTGGCTGATGGCAAAGCTCTTTGCCGTCTGCCAGCGGACGGGAAAGAGCACTGCATATAACCCCTATTTTTCTGATTTTCTTTAATTCATTCAATTTCATATATATATATATATATATATATATATATATATATATATATATATATATACACACACATATGAAAATACTTTTAACAAGCATACCAACACATATAGTATACATACCAACTCATATCCCTGCCATATGGATATAATCATCAAACACATATACAATAGCAAATCAAAAGTCTGTATGCAACATATATAGCTAGCCAACATATCCAACAGCAAGCATACAATGGTTTCATCCATACATACATATATAGGTAGCAAGTTTCACATTGTTCATCCTACAAAATCAAAACAAGAAGGAAGCATAAAGAGAAGAGTAGACTCCATCAACGCAAGCTTCCTCATCTAAAGCAAATCTGCAAATTGGGAAACAAGAAAGTTAGAAGAAGAAGAAGAAGACTAGTTAGAAGAAGAAGAAGAAGAAGAAGAAGAAGATTTTTTTTCTTCTCTTTCTCTTTCTCCTCTCCTCTTCTTTATCTTCTTCTTCTTCTAACTAAGGTGGGTAAAAATGCTATTTTATTGCTAAGATAGGTAAAAATGCCAAGTGTAGGTCATTTTAGAGCTAAGCTAGGTAAATAGGTCATTTTGGAGCTTATTAAAGTTATTATGTCATTTTTGAGGAAAATAAGCTAAGTGTATATCATTTTGGAGGTAACAAAGATTATCATGCCATTTTTGACCTACGTATACTAAGTATGTCATAAATGAACTGAAGAAGCTAAGTTTAGCTCATTTTTTCTCTAACTTAGGTAATTATGCCATTTAGGAGGAAAATAAGCTAGGTATCCATTTGTAAAGCAAAACACTAGAGAAAACTTACCCTCATCAACAAATGTGATGAAGATCGCAACTAAGGTAACAATTGATCCAACGGCATAATGATGCCAAGCCTCAGTATCAATGGCATATTTTCTAATCTTCTTAAGCTTGGTAGCATTGCATCCATCTTCAAGCGCATTGCATTCATCTTCATCTTGTGATCATCGGCGACATCGGCAAACATACAACTCCAATGTCATCTTCTCTTCTTCAATTCTTTTAATTTTTTCTTTCAAATACTCATTTTCTTTTTCAACTAAATTGAACTTCTCCACAAGAGGGTCGGTTTCAAATTCCGGTTCAAATACCTCCTATATTAAATGATCTCTATGGCAACTTGATGACCATAATTGTCATAAATGCGAAATGCAACAAATAGTTATGAAAGAGAATTTACCACATCTGAATCATAAAGCGGGCGAGGGCCGACGGGGACGGAAATCAAGACCATGGCACTATGTATAAGAAACAATCATACAATGTAAGAAAATTATACATACCAACTATATAAATCATACAATCATACAAGTAACTATATAAATCAAGTACAACATAAACAATTGAATACCTAATAATAATACGGATAAATCGGGTTCAATAAATGCTCCGGATCAATAAATGCATCATCATCATCACTATCGGTAATAACATGCTCATCATCATCATTAATAAATGCATCATCATCATGTGGAAGGCCACCTTTACGTGTCGGTCAAGCATTGACAGGTCATCCGCAGCGATAACCTCTTCTAGTTCGAGGCACTTCTTGTTCCGCTCGGGGGTGAAGTCGGGTTCAATTGTCGTTGTCTACTTCAATGTTCACGGGGTGAAGTAGAGCGGTTCTTGAAACATTTTTGGAAAGACGTGTTTCTTTGAAGAATTCTCCTTCATATGTGTGCAGGTTAATGTGAGGTTCATAATCCTCTTCATTGGGGGAGGTGGTCTAA
This sequence comes from Aegilops bicornis, assembly GCA_021605145.1. Taxonomy (NCBI): domain Eukaryota; kingdom Viridiplantae; phylum Streptophyta; class Magnoliopsida; order Poales; family Poaceae; genus Aegilops; species Aegilops bicornis. The sequence goes on from CM038671.1 coordinate 464,910,663, forward strand.
CACGTGGCGGCACTTCATAAAGCGACATCCCAACCATTGAGATTTGGATCACTTTGACAGGCCCACGGTAGATAGAAAACATGGGTTGCCTATTGAGCCATAATATAGACATCGGGAACATCCAAATTGGTGTTTTGATTGATTTCCACTAGTCCTAAGTGTTCATGAGTCCTTCTAGTCTCCTTCGGCTGGAACTAATAACATTTGAAGACTATGACGTTTGGTGGGTTTGCACCATAGAATTGAAGTTCATAAATTGCTTCAACTCTTCCATAATACTCGGTATCTCCTTCGCCGATAGCAGAGACACAATAATTTGTAGACTTTCGGTTGGCCCTAGATAGCTCTTTGCCATAGGTACGAGAGGGATACCCGTTGATGTCGTATTTGTCAAATGAGCGGACCTCAAAGTCAAAACCATTAGCGACTTGTATCAATTCGGCATCCATTAACTCTGAATTAGCCTACAAGTTTAATACGAAAGGGATTGTTGTATTAGCCACAAATTAGATGAAGAAATGAAATTGTCTAATGGAAATTATGTAACGACCCGACCCGAATGGATCGAAGTCCTTGTGCTTAAGTGTCATCCCTGGATCGGTATTGCTGACACAAACAGTACTCGAGGATTTATAACAGAGTTCAATCACACACTTAATACATCGAGTGTCTCAAAAAAAGTACTTATTACAATAATATGGCTGAAGGCCATCTAAAATAGATAACTGAGGAAGCATCGTAGATAAATGAGTCCACCCAACTGCACGGCAAAACTGAGTGCATGACAACGACCTATCGCACCTTACTCTTCGTCTGAAAATTCTACAACATGGTACGTTGCAGCCGTGTAGGTCAGCACATGGAATATGCTGGCAAGATAGCACTATAGAGATAATGATGCAAAAACAACTGTCACTACATGCATTTATGGCTGGTGGAAGCTCTAAGTTTAATATTTGCATAAAGCCAATTTTTCCCTACAACAAAGGAATAGATATTATTTAACTACCAAGTTTATGTCATTAATGAGAAGTCACCCCCAACTCAAACCCAAAATAGTATTAGGAACCCAACAAATTCATTAAGTAATGTGATGAGATCAAAACAATAATTCAAGTACCAGATACTCAAGATGTCCATAACCGGGGACACGGCTAACCATGATTAGTCTGTACACTCTGCAGAGGTTTGCGCACTTTTCCCCACAAGACTCAATCTCCTCCGTTGTATTTCTCGCACTGCATGATGTTTGAGAAGCGGATGATCGAGACACAGTCTTTCTGAAGAGGTCCCCTTAACCGATAGATAGGCCGGTACATCTACAATTCCCTACATCTGCTAGGCCATCATGGAAAGGTTTCCCACAACTTACTCAACTATTCAGAGCCCATAATGGCTTGTGGCTGCACGGAAGTTTCTAGCATGAATAATCTTATGATCCCTTTGAGCACAGGTGGCATTCCATAGGATGATCATCACGGGTACCCGGGATCTCCTAGGACAACACTGGATTCCCCGGTGCCCACAACCAATCCACCCGTGATTTGTTGTCGATGTACAAAGGAGGGCGCACCTTTGGACCCCTTTACCCGTGGCACGAGGCAATGGAGCCGGAACCCATACGGTCACACCAAGCGAAAGGGGAGGTGAGCCAAGGTAAGACCGAAGCCCAAGATAACGGAGTAACGCCAAGGCCAAGACAAAAAAGAAGCGGAGGGATGAGGTTCCCCGGCAAGACCCTTCTTTGGGGCAACCTCGAGAACCCCGGCAAGATCCTTGCGGGGCAGCTCACTTCATAACAGTAGCGAGCCACCCTTGAGCCCACGGTCTCCAACATCACGTTGGGCGTGGCTCTGGGAGAGCACCTCCATGGTGGCATGCAGATCTTTGTGAAGACAAGGAATACTCAAGATCAGATAAGGATTAGAAGGCGACGACCCTCGGCAAGATCCTTGCCGAGGAAGGCCAGTAGATCCCCGGCAAGGTCCTTGCGGGGGCGTCTTAGCAGTAAGGCCCTTCTTGAATACACCAACAAAGGCCTCACCATGAGAGGCGCCCGGCGGAGGCCACCGAGGCCGCGCCAGCCAAGTTTCCACCGGCATTTGTTAGCATGCGGTTGCAGGCTCAACCAGGCGGCGAGGCTGCGTGGCAACATCGCAGCTCCGGGCCAACTTCGTCAAGCGCTGCGTGGCGGCAAGCAGATCTTCGTGGAGGCTCCACCACGCACCACCTCAACTGCACCTTTGCCTACATGGCACCGCATGCCTCCTTGGCCAGAACGCGTGTCGGCGAGGAGGAAGCGGCGGCGGGCCAGGGGCCAGGCCTCGCCCCGTCCTCGATAAAGTTAGGGGACACCTAAGCTACGCATTAAATGCGTCTTGTCCTGTAATGCGACCGATAAGCTCATAGCATGGTGCGCCTTTCCACCTCCTATGTGCCACTATGGCAGCCCCTTGACTATAAAAGGAGGCCCATGGCATACTGGAGAAGGATTCGGCTCTTTCGAACCACACACTCACCACAGCTAGTTCGAGAGCTCAAGAACTCTCTGAAATACACCCACCAAAGCAGGACTAGGGTTTTACGCATCCTCGCGGCCCGAACTTGGGTAAACTATCCTCGTGCTGGTTACTAATCCTGCTCTTCTCGCAACCCCGCGCCCCGGCAACCATTGTAGGGATTCTTGTGATCCCATAGGTGTCGTTCCACACCGACATCTTTGGCGCGCCAGGTAGGGGGCGCAATTGTGAGAATCTGGTCTAGTAGCTAGCCTAGTAGTTCTTCGTCGCCATGGCTCCCAAGAAGAAGACGGCCATGGCGATCAGCTCATTGGGAGCCGAACAGCCCGTGCCGGTCTTGAGGCGGCGATGGAAGCGATCGCGGACGGGACCAGACGCGATCCCGTGAACACCAAGCTCGCCTTTGGCGGTCGAGCTGGCGAGTAGCGTCGTTCATGCTGCATGAACGACCGGCACGCATCGCCAGATCCAAAGACGGAGTTGGACCCCCCGCAGGCGGCGCGGGGCCCTCCAGGAGTGTCGTTGTGCCACCCTCGGGCGGCGCAGCGACCTCCAAGACGCCCAAGCCGGTGACCACTACGCGCTCTTCCCATGGTGTGCGCGACGAGTAGCGCCACCACGCCGGTGACCCTGGGCACCGCCGTGGGAAGAGCCTTGTGCGTCGTCCACGAGATGAAGGAGTTCAGCATGCCGCCCGAAGTCTTTGGCGAAAATGTACGCAGCAGCCCATTGGATCGTAACGGAGCTCCTTCTAACATGGTTAGAAGTCGAAGCGCGCCGCGATCCACGCATTGTCGCCGCCGCCACGCCAGATGAAGCTTTGGCGTAGCGGCTGTCTCCTCGACTTCCCTCCTGCTGCAGAGAAGCTCGATGAGTGGAGGGCCACCATCCGGAGCCTCGTCGCCATCGCCAACAAAGACGATCTGTGGCCGGCGGGGCCCTCGGGACGACGCTCCACCGAGCCACCCCACGCTGGTGTTGGGAGGACCGGGGGAGCTGTGGCCACGGTGCACTCTCCTCCTCCTCGCTAGCCGCCGCGGGCGTCGGCCTGTCGTGACGACGCTTGTGATAACATCTCCATAGCGTCGTCCAATCCGCGGACCCTCCGCGACCAGCGCCAGGTTCTTCGGGAACGAGCTCACGAAGACGCTCGGACCACCATCAAGCGGCGGCGCGAAACGTGCCACCAGTCGGACAAGCGGGCGGAACCCGCTATGGACCAGCCAGCACCGGGGGGCTCCGTTGGCCTACCTTACGAGGTGGGCTGCCCGGCCTTCACCCGTGAGCTGCGGCAGTTCCAGTGGCCGTCCAACCGCACGTCGGCGAGAAGTACACTCGCAAGACCCATCCGTCCGAGTTCCTCAGCATCTACACCATCACTATGCGGGACTCTTTGGAGCTCGCTGACGACAAAATGCTTGCCAACTATTTCCCGGCACTGAAGCCCAATTTATGTCTTGGTTGATGCACTTGCCGGTGGATTCCATTTCTTCTTAGTGGGATCATGCCATGAGTTCGCTAGGCGCCTTCACGAGGCCACCAAGCTCATGGCTGAGCCGATGATATGCATATCATTCCCGGAAGGAAGGAAACCCTGTGCAAATACATCCGGAGATTCAGCCGGTGCGATACAACATCCCGACGTTCATCTTTGTCATTGTGATCGGTAGCGTTCCATCGAACTTGCATAGCCGGATCCGGCAAGCGTGGCGGCCAAGGAGGCCGCCCGCAAAGGACAACCAGCAAGAGAGAGGCCGCCCGAGCCGTGATGAAAACAAGAAGATGATGATCACGACGAGGACCAGGTCCGGTGAAACAAGAGTTCGAGGAAACTACGGGGCCATGTAAATGCGTCGATGGTGGCGCCTCAACGCATACTTCTCCACTTTGCCGGCTCAAGCGGTGGGCACATGAGATACAGCAATGACGAAACGATGCGTTGGGCGCCGAAGCTTGGCCCAGAAGTGGTCGTACGCCCCTCATCTTTGAGACCAAGGACCACCTGACCGCACAACTGGCAGTGGTGGTGTTTGCCATTGTTGGTCTCACCAGCGATCTGCCAACCTCAAGGTGAACAAGATGTTGGTTGTGGCCGGGGCGGCTGAACTTGATCTCGCTGTCGTGATCAAAAGGCGCAAATTCCTGATGGAGACCTCGAGGAAGCGGAGTGCGTTTCAAGGGGTCAATCCGAGAGAGCCAGCCGAAGGGAAGATCACACTGCGCCCATGACGCGTTTGGAGGGGAGTTGAACTACGAGCGAGAGGATCATCTTCGACGTGGTCGAGATCCCCTTGCCCTACAACGGGATCCTTGCCGCCCGGCACTAGCCAAGTTCATGGCAGCATCACACTACGCCTACAACATGCTAAAGATGCCCGGGCCGTTGACCATCATCTCCGTCCCTCCGACAAGAAGGGCCAGCTGATTTGCGCCGACCAACTCTACCGGAAGCTATTAGCGGTGCCGTCAAGGCACCTACTCACCTGCCAACAAGGCCCGGAGGAAGAAGAAGCCGCAAGACCTCGCACCCACTTCGGCAAGTGCACCTCGTCGAGGTGTTGTGCTTTCTGTCGAGAGCGTGCTAGAGAGCTCTACCCGGCAAGAGCAAGAAATCGAGCTGAGCCGCCTTGAGACCCAAGAAGGTGTCAGCCGGGGAGGTTGCTTGCAGGAGGGGCCTTCACCATAGGCTCCACCCTCGGCGACAAAATAGGAAGGCGCGCTCATCACCTTCCTGCGGGCGAATGTCGGCGTGTTTTGCGTGGCAAGCATTCCACATCCGGTGTTCCCGAGAGAGGTGATTGAGCACCACCTGGCTATACGCCCTCATGCGCGACCACCGGGCCGAAGAAGGTCGGAAGGCTCACCGAGAGGTAGGAGTTCATCACAGAGGAGATCGGGGAAGTTGGGCGGCAAGTTTGGTGAAAGGAGGTGCTCCACCCGGCGTGGTTGGCCAATCCGGTGAGTGGTGCGCAAGGCGAATGGGAAGTGGAGGTTGTGTATTGATTACACAGATATCAATAAGGCCTGTCCTAAGGACCCCTTCGCGTTGTCGCGCATCGACCAGATTGTCGACTCCACGGCCGGGTGTGATCTGTTGTCATTCCCCGACGCCTACTCGGGCTACTGATAACCCACAAGTATAGGGGATCGCAACAGTTTTCAAGGGTAGAGTATTCAACCCAAATTTATTGATTCGACACAAGGGGAGCCAAAGAATATTCTCAAGTATTAGCAGTTGAGTTTTCAATTCAACCACACACACCGGATAACTTAATATCTGCAGCAAAGTATTTAGTAGCAAAGTAATATGATAGTAGTGGTAGCGGTAACAAAAGGTAATAACAAAAGTAATATTTTTTGGTGTTTTGTAGTGATTGTAACAGTAGCGGAAAAGTAAATACCGAAGAACAATATATGAAAAGCTCGTAGGCATTGGATCGGTGAAGGAGAATTATCTTGCGGATGCGGTTCATCATGTAACAATCATAACATAGGGTGACACATAACTAGCTCCAATTCATCAATGTAATGTAGGCATGTATTCGAATATAGCCAAAAGCGTGCTTATGGAAAAGAACTTGCATGACATCTTTTGTCCTACCCTCCCGTGGCAGCGGGGTCCTAATGGAAACTAAGGGATATTAAGGCCTCCTTTTAATAGAGTACCGAGAACAAAGCATTAGCACATAGTGAATACATGAACTCCTCAAACTATGGTCATCACGGGAGTGGTCCCGATTATTGTCACTTCGGGTTGCGGATCATAACACATAGTAGGTGACTATAGACTTCCAAGATAGGATCAAGAACTCACATATATTCATGAAAACATAATAGGTTCAGATCTGAAATCATGGCACTTTCGGGCCCTAGTGACAAGCTTTAAGCATAGCAAAGTCATAGCAACATCAATCTCGAGAACATAGTGGATACTAGGGATCAAACCCTAACAAAACTAACTCGATTACATGATAGATCTCATCCAACCCATCACCGTCCAGCAAGCCCTCACGATGGAATTACTCATGCACGGTGGTGAGCATCATGAAATTGGTGATGGAGGATGGTTGATGATGACGGCAATGACGAATCCCCTCTCCCGGAGCCCCGAGCGGACTCGAGATCAGCCCTCCCGAGAGGTTTTAGGGCTTGGCGGCGGCTCCGTGTCGTAAAAGCGTGATGATTCTTCTCTCTGATTTTTTCTCCCAAAAGCAAATATATAGAGTTGGAGTTGAGGTCGGAGGGAGCTCGGGGCCCACGAGGTGGGGGCACGCCCTAGGGAGGCGCGCCCCACCCTCGTGGATAGGGTGTGGGCCCCTGGTCTTCATCTTTTGCAAGGATTTTTATTATTTCCAAATAGGCGTTCCGTGGAGTTTGTGTCATTCCGAGAACTTTTGTTTACGCACATAAATAACACCATGGAAAGTCTGCTTGAAAACAGCGTCGATCCGGGTTAGTTCCATTCAAATCATGCAAGTTAGAGTCCAAAACAAGGGCAAAGTGTTTGGAAAAGTAGATCTGACGGAGACGTATCAACTCCCCTAGCTTAAACCTTTGCTTGTCCTCAAGCAATTCAGTTGATAAACTAAAAGTGATAAAGAAAACTTTTACAAACTCTATTTGCTCTTGTTGTTGTAAATATGTAAAGCCAGCATTCAAGTTTTCAGCAAAGATTATGACTAACCACATTTGCAATAACTCTTAGGTCTCATGTTTACTCATATCAATGGCATAATCAACTAGCGAGTCATAATAATAAATCTCGGATGACAACACTTTCTCAAAACAATCATAATATGATATAACAAGATTGTATCTCGCTAGCCCTTTACGAGACCCAAAACATAAATGCGAGAGCACCTTTAAAGATCAAGGACCCATTTAGACATTGTAATTCATGGCAAAAGAGATCCAATCATAGTCATACCCAGTATAAATTAATAGTAATGAATGCAAATGACATTTGCACTCTCCAACTAGTGCTTTTTAATAAGAGGGTGATGACTCAACATAAAAGTAAATAGATAGGCCCTTCAGCAGTAGGGAAGCGAGGATTTGTAGAGGTGCGAGCTCGGTTTTGAAATAGAGATAAATAATATTTTGAGCGGTATACTTTCATTGTCAACATAACAACCAAGAGATGGCGATATCTTCCATGCTACACACATTATAGGCGGTTCCCAAACAGAATGGTAAAGTTTATACTCCCCTCCACCAACAAGCATCAATCCATGACTTGCTCGAAACAACGAGTGTCTCCAACTAGCAACAGTCCCAGGGGAGTTTTGTTTGCAATTATTTTGATTTAGTTTGCATAAAGCATGGGACTGGAATACCGGTGACTAGCCATTTTCTCGTGAGTGAGGAGCGGAGTCCACTCCTCTTGAGAATAACCCGCCTAACATGGAAATAAGGGCAGCTCTAGTTGATACATGAGCTATTCGAGCATACAAAATAGAATGTTTATTTGAAGGTTTAGAGTTTGGCACATACAAATTTACTTGGAGCAGCGGTAGATACCGCATATAGGAAGGTATATTGGACTCATATGGAATAACTTTTGGGGTTTAAGGGATTGGATGCACAAAGCAGTATTCCCGCTTAGTACAAGTGAAGGCTAGCAAAAAGGCGGGAGGCGACCAACTAGAGAGTGACAACAGGTCATGCGAGATGCATTAAAATTAATAAACACTGAGTGCAAGCATGAGTAGGATATAATCCAAAGCATGAACATAAATATCGTGAAGGCTATGTTGATTTGTTTCAACTACATGTGTGAACATGCCAGAATCAAGTCACTTAAATCATTGAAGGAGGATACCACCCCATCATACCACATCACAACCATTTTAATAGCATGTTGGCACATAAGGTAAACCATTATAACTCATAGCTAATCAAGCATGGCATAAGCAACTATGATCTCTAATTGTCATTGCAAACATGTTTATTCATAATAATTTGGATCGGGAATGATGAACTCATCATATTTACAAAAACAAGAGAATTCGAGTTCATACCAGCTTTTCTCATCTCGGTCGATCCATCATATATCGTCATAATTGCCTTTCACTTGCCTACGACCGAACGATGTGAATAATAATAAGAGTGTATGCGTGCATTGGACTAAGGTATTTGGAATCTGCGAGCATTCAATAAAGCAGGGAGAAGACAAGGAAATATGGGCTCTTGGTTAAATCAACAATAATGCATATAAGAGCCACTTCAACAATTTAATCATGGTCTTCTCCTACGACCCCCAAAGAAAAGAAAAGAAATAAAACTATTTACTAAGAAGAACGGGAAATCTTTTTGGGTTTTCTTTTTAATTATTACTACTACAGCAAGAAAAGTAAACTAGATAAAAGCTACACTAATTTTTTTAGTTTTTCTTAAGGTTTATCAAACACACAAGAAGAAAGCAGGAAAAAGAAAATAAACTAGCATGGATATTACAGTGAAAGAGTATGAGCACCGACATCTAGCAATGAGTGTATGAACATAAATGTAATGTCGGTGAGAGAATCGATACTCCCCCAAGCTTAGGCTTTTGGCCTAAGTTGGTTCATTACCAAGGATGGCCTAGCGGATATCCATAATTGTAGCGAGAATTCGTCTTGAGATGAAGAAGACTACGATTGCCCTTTGGTTGGCAATCATCTCCGAGATCCTTATGGTAATTAGACTGTCGTGGAGGTTCAAATTGTGGTTCGGCTCGGCTGGTGTAGGGTTCCAAGAAGCTTGAATGGCCACCCACGGAGACAAGATACGGACCTTCGAGATAAATTAAACAAGGAAGGAGCGAGCAAGGTAATAGTCTCAGGGTGATGTTTATCAAAGTACAATTTGTATTTAAGCGCCCCTTCCCTATTCTTAACAATAAAATCATGCACTAACATACTCTTATAATCTAAATAAACATTGGGCAACAATTTTTCCTCTTTCTCATAGAGCCTAATAGGTATGTTAAAATGTGCAGCAGAGGCGTGAAAGCATAAATACCTCCAAAAGATGGGGCCCTTAGTATGGTTCAGACTTAACCGTTTAGCAATGATACCGCCCATACTATGATGTTATCGGAATATAAACCATGAAGCAAAATGATAATATCAGGGACACTAAGGTTTCCGCAGTTTCCGCGACCAATTAATTAACAACTAGCAAATATAGCAAAGTAGCGTAAAACAGGAAAATGTATGCTAGTGATTCTTGCATAGGAAACCTTCCTGGTTTCCCCCACAGTAATGGTGTCAATAAACCCGTCCATATCTTTGCGATGTTGTTCATCTAAAGAATTGCACCGTCGAGAAGGGTATTTTTGCAAACCTTGCAAAATTCTTCTAGTGGCATTTTCTTAACAACATCATATAAAATGAAACTCTCTTGAAGGAGGTGATTCCTTAGGAAAATAGTAGAAGTTTTGCACAAAAGTATTGGTGAGTAAGAGATCTCATGATGACATTGGTCATGGAGGAAGTCGGTGAAGCCTGCATTCTCAGCCAATGAATAGAAATCTTCATAAATCCGGCTTCTCTCAAGAAATTATCGGAAGGCCATTCACACGGCCGAACCTCCATGGTCTGAGGCAAATTATATTTGGGCCTCTGTGCTTCTTCATTTTGCTTTTCCTTGAGGCTTGACGATGAGCCCCTCAAAAATCTCTTCATTATTTTCTGAAATATTCTGAAATTTTTAGTAACTTCAAACAAAACTGAACCAAGCTCAATGAAATTGATAGCAACTACTCCTACAAGTGCCTAGAGACTATATCAAGCATTAGAACTACTTGGAACCATATAAATTTGACATGCAAGCTCAAGAACATGGTCACCTAGGCAGCACAAATTTGCAATGAATAAAGCACTAGAGCAAAAACTAATTGGACCAATGGAGGAGTCACATACCAAGAAACAATCTCCCCAAGCAGTGTCGTGACAGGTGCTTTGAGCAAGGGGATCGAAAATCGCAGCAAAATGAGCTAGAACTCGTGCTTGGGCTGGATATTGGTGTTTGTGGGTGGAAGAAGGAGTGTATGCGTGCAGGAATAAGTGGAGGAGGGCCATTATGGGCCCACGAGGCAGGGGGGCGCGCCCTCCACCCTCGTGGCCAGGTGCTTGCCCCTCCTGCTGTGTTCTCAGTACCATAAATTCTCAAAATCTAGAAAATCATATTCCATTTTCAGGGCATTTGGAGAACTTTTATTTTCGGGGTATTTTTATATTGCACGGATAAATCAGAAAATAGACAGGAAAATACTATTTTTTACTTTATTACAAATAAATAATGAGAAAGTAGAAAGAGGGTACAGAAGGTTGTGCCTTCTAGTTTCATCCATCTCATGCTCATCAAAAGGAATCCACTAACAAGGTTGATCAAGGCTTATTAACAAACTCATTCCGAATAACATGGAGCCGGAGAAATTTCAAATAACACTATGTTACCTCAACGGGGATATGCACATCCCCAATAATAAGAATATCATATTTCTTCTTGACAGTAGGAAGAGGAAATTCAAAACCTCCAAATATAATCGATGGAATTTTTCCAATAGAGTTGATACTATGAACTTGAGGTTGTTTCCTCGGAAAGTGTACCGTATGCTCATTGCCATTAACATGAAAAGTGACGTTGCTTTCGTTGCAATCAATAACAGCCCCTGCAATATTCAAAAAGGGTCTTCCGTGAATAATAGACATACTATCGTCCTCGGAATATCAAGAATAACAAAAGTCCGTTAAAATACTAACGTTTGCAACCACAGAGCATCGTCCTCACAAATACCGATAGGTATAGCGAGTTGATTTATCACCATTTGCAAAGATATTTTAGTAGGTGTCAACTTATTCAAGTCAAGTCTACGATATAAAGAGAGAGGCATAACACTAACACCAGCTCCAAGATCACATAAAGCAGTTTTAACATAGTTTCTTTTAATGGAGCATGGTATAGTAGGTACTCCTGGATCCCCAAGTTTCTTTGGTATTCCACCCTTAAATGTATAATTAGCAAGCATGGTGGAAATTTCAGCTTCAGGTATCTTTCTTTTATTTGTAACAATATCCTTCATATACTTAGCATAAGGATTCATTTTGAGCATATCGATTAATCGCATACACAAAAGATAGGTTTAATCATTTCAGCAAAGCGCTCAAAATCCTCATCATCCTTTTTCTTGTAATGCGGTTTGGGAGGAAAAGGCATGGGTTTACGAACCCAAGGTTCCCTTTCTTTACCATGTTTCCTAGCAACAAAGTCTCTCTTATCATAACGTTGATTCTTTGATTGTGGGTTATCAAGATCAACAGCAATGAGTTCAATTTCTACTTCATTATCATTACTAGGTTGAGCATCATCATGAACATCATCATTAACATTTTCACTAGGTTCATGTTCATTTTCAGATTGTGTTTGACATCGAAATAGAGATATCATTTGGATTCTCGTGTGGTTCAAAGAATAGGTTCACTAGAAGCATGCAAAGTCCTATCATTTTTCTTTTTCTTTTTTAGAAGGACTAGGTGCATCTATATTATTTCTCTGAGAATCTTGCTCAATTCTCTTAGGGTGGCCTTCAGGATACAAAGGTTCCGAGTCATTCTACCAGTTCTAGTAGCCACTCTATGACATAATCATTTTTCTTACTATTCACTTCATTGAGCAAATCATTTTGAGCTTTAAGCACTTGTTCTACTTGAGTGGTAACCATAGAAGCATGTTTAGTAATGAGTTTAAGTTCACCTTTAACTCTAGACATATAATCACCCAAGTGTTCAAGCGTATCAAAATTGTATTTCAGTTGTCTACCAAAATAAGCATTGAAGTTTTCTTGTTTGACAATAAAATTATCAAACTCTTCTAAGCATTGCCTAGCAGACTTATAGTGAGGAATATCACCTTCATCAAATCTATAGAGAGAATTTACCTTTACTACGTAGCCGAGTTATCAAGACCATGAGTTTCTTCAACAGGCGGTAAATTAAGACCATGTATTTCTTCAATAGGAGGTAAATTCTTAACATCTTCAGCTTTAATACCTTTTTCTCTCATAGATTTCTATGCCTCTTGCATATCTTCGGGACTGAGAAATAGCACACCTCTCTTCTTGAGTTGGTTTTAGGAATAGGCTCAGGAATTGGCTCTGGGCTGGCTCGGAAGCGTCAATTATTTTCATTTGTCAACATATTATTCAATAGAATTTCAGCTTCATCCGGTGTTCTTTCCTAAAACAGAACCACCACAACTATCGAGTAATCTCTGAGGCATCGGTTAGTCCATTATAAAAGATATCAAGTATTTCACTTTTCTTGAGAGGATGATCAGGCAAAGCATTAAGTAACTTGAGAAGCCTCCCCCAAGCTTGTGGGAGACTCTCTTCTTCAATTTGCACAAAGTTGTATATTTCCCTCAAAGCAGCTTTTTTCCTCATCCGTAGTATACTCCCTCTATTTTTATTTAATCCGCCTAAAACGGAGGGAGTGGTGGTATAATAAATGGCGCTTGGGCGGGGAGGGAGGGGCGTCAGTTTGCTCTCAAGCTGTGGTCCCACAAGCGAAACAAACGCCAAAGGCAAGCGCGTTCCATTCGGTGAGCGACGTGGAGGGTCCAGCGTGCCGGGCTGCAACACGAACGCGACATGAGCGATGTATAGTCGAAACCGATTGACCGCTTGTCACTGGAACCACTATTCACACCAAAACCTTCGCTGCTTTCGGCCCACGCCAGCCATCGCCCTAAAACCACACCAAATCTCCAGCCCATTCCCCACCTTTCGATCCCTAGCCTGCATCAAAAGCGTCCCTAGTTAGCCGGAAAGCCATAGTGCGCCGCGAAGATCACTTACTACAAGACGGCGATGCGCGCCACTGAAATCGCGGCGGCAGTCGGCGCCGCAGACCTCCGTTCCCAAGCTCGCTTTGCGGCGGGCCAATCCCCGAGTTCTCTGGAGCCAAGCTACGAGGAGGAGGAAGACGATCCAATGTTCACTATGGAGGTCGCGGCGCAGAAGGCCCCCGGCGGTATGAGGCGATGGGCGTCGACTTCGTGCCGCGTCCGAGTCCCCCATGGTGCAGGCCGGACCAGCGGTTCAACATGGCGATACTAAAGGAGGACCGGAGGCGAGAGGCTCAACTTCGACGCGGAAGCTGCCGCGCATGCCGCTGCCATCGAGGCTCTCTGCAGCGAACCGGATGTCGTGGATGTGAAGCCGGGCGGCGGAGGCTCAACTTGAGGCGGAGCGCGGATGCCGCTGCCATCGAGGCCCTCCTGCAGGCGTAACCGGATGTCACGGACATGAACCCGGCGGCGGAGGCTCGACTCGACCACAGCGCCGTAGATGCCGCTCTCATCGACGCCCTCCTGCGGCGGAACCGGGCGTCTGGACTTGAACCGGGCGGCGGAGGCTCGACTTCGGCGGAGCGCGCGGATGCCGCTGCCGCCGAGGCCCTCCTGCCCGAAGCGGAACGGGCGTCCTCGACTTGAACCGGGCTATGCTCTCATCCATGCAGAGCACCCATGCTCCGGCTCAACGAGCAGTAGGCTGAGGCCGAGGACAACCATGGTGCGGAGACACACGTCGGCGGCAGCGGCTGGTTAGCGCCCGGTAGCCAAAGACGACGAGGCCGTCTCTTTCCGCGGCAAAGGATAGTTTTTTCTTTATGTTGTTGTTTTATGGATCTTTTGCTATGTAAAACATACTATATTTGTTATGCAAGTCGCTTTGACTTGGGTCGATCTACCATTTCAGGCGGTTGGATGAATATCCCTCGTCTCCTAACCCTTCTTTCCTTCTTCCTCACCTCTTCTTCTTCCCCAACGAGACCACCGCTTACGGGCCATACGAGATACTCCCCAACATGCGGTTGGATAAACATACTCTATGAGCGAAAATTATGTGTCAGCGATAGGATGGATGAGTTTGGTTTGTTCACATGCGACAGCACGTGTCGATGAGGGTGCGTTCCTTGGTTGGGTTTGCAGCGTGCGAGGTGATTGTGTGAGGATGTGGAATTAAACAAGGCGTCTTGAGGGAAGCGACCCGTGTGAAAGTGCGGTGCGACGCGACAGCCATCTTGCGCAAGTGTACCTCCTTCTCATTTTGAAAACTTTAGGCAAGCTTGGCAAAAATGTGTGGCGAAGTTTGGCAATGCAAGGCCTAGACCCCAAGCAGGATAGAAATGCGTGCGTACTAGGAGTACTAGTGTTAAAAAAGAAAGGCGGGAGTTTTCCTTGTGAGGATTTAATCGATGCAAATCCTCGTTTCACGTGTCAATTAATGCGTATTTTTTTCTTGAAAGACCAAAGAGCTAACCATCTCACTCCTCATCGCTTGATTAATGCAGCACCATGCAAACCAACCTTCTCACTTCCGCATGCATGCAGGGGATATTAATGTCCTTGGTTGCTAACCCCATCAATTTTTGCCTCGATTAGTGTTAGTGGCCCTTTGCAAATTGTAATTTTGATAATCTGGCCTTGTGTACAAAAAATGGAGGTAGTAACTATATTTGACTTCCTTCCCCATTGCGGTGGCGTCGATGATTTTTTGTGTGGTTTGGTGAAGTGCGTTGACGGAGAACACCATTGAGGGAGACCACGGTAGAGTCGATTCGCAAGTGCCGCTTTGCAAGCCAAGACAACTGCCTTATTTGCATCCGGGGAAGTCCTTTACTAGTACTACTACTAGGAGTACTAGTGCGGTGAGATGGTTTCTCAAAGAAGGCGATGGAGAAGCGAGTCAGTGAAGAGTGAAATGATGGTTGCTTCGTTCGTGCTTTGTGATTTGACGCCTCACCGCTTTGTGATTTGTGATAGAAGGACAGGAAGTAGACTCTGTGCTCTATCTTTGTACTACATGCGTCCAAGCATGGGAGAAAGAGGAGAAGAGCGTTGCATTTTTCTATTCCTTCAATCAATCAATCGAGGAGCTTTGGTTCCATCTTTTGGCTTTGGCAACACCGTCCACAATGGTTCCCACGATGCCAAAAGCTATTTTCACATTTGGCTACACATTGTGGATGCCCTTAACCGTACCACTTGGTTTTTCTCCTGTGTGCTATCTATACAAATCTCAATTATATTGATCTAAAAATTATAGAATCAAGATTAGTAAAAGGAGGTGATTTTGCCGCGCGGATGGCGGTTTGCTAACATGCGGTCCCGTGTCGATTGCTTTACCAAGCCGATCCGCGTCCCATGAGGCGAGAACAACGGCGGAAGCAACACGTGGTTAAGTTGAAGAAGATGAGGAGAAGCGGATTCAGAACGAAGTGAAATGATGGTTGCTTGTCCCTCCAACTTCTTTTCTTTAGCATTATTACTTCGTCCCTACAACTTAAGCTGCGGGAAAGGTGCGACTTTGTGATTTGACGCCTCATTGCTCATTACTACGCCGGCGCCATGGTAGAGGTGCTTCACCCAGCTGCTCTGCATTGTATTCCGGTATGGCACGTGGACCCGGTAGCTTGATGTCCCACATGTCGGCGAAAGGGACTATAAGATTTATGAAAGCGGCGCTCCTCTTCTGACGGAGGTAGAGCGACCTGACAGCCCGATGGTATCACTTGTCTTGTATAGTACTATAGTTTTCTTTGTTTAACGATCCATCTATACAAACCCGATTAAGCGAAAAAGGGCGGGATTTTTCCCATGCGGTGAATAATCTTGGCCATACATTTCAAAGGCAATTTTAATGTATGCAAACTGAATAATTATAAGTAATAATATGATATCTAGTAAAACTAAAAACACATATGATTTATTGTGTTAGAGTGTAGTAGTGGTGTTGTATTGCATAGTTGTTAGATGTAACATGCGAGAACGTGTAGAGATGTAGTTTTGGGGGCCCTCTGAGAGAGAAAAGCGTATCTGGTCACCGAACTTCGAATAAGCTGATTACGGTCACTATATACGTTTTGCGGTGATTATCCGATCACTTGCTCCACGATTCAGCATCGGATTGCACTCGTTGACCGGCCAAATAGTTCTGCGTGGCGCCATGTTGACTAGTTAAATTGACCATGTTCCTTGTGGGTCCCACCTGTCAGTTTGCATAGGGAAAAGGTCGGATAAACACAAATTCTGCTTGAGTGCGACAAAGGCTCCAACCGTCTTGTGGAATCACCTGGTTGTGTATGTGTGCATCGGGGCTGATGTATGTGCGCATGCGTGTAGGTTGAGCACTTGAGCGTGAGAGTGTGTGTTGGTCGTGTGGTGTCTTTGGTGTGTGCATGCATGCGTGCGTGTGTGCGTGTGAGTGTTGCGTGCGTGCGTGGCTGCGTGTATGCGTGTGAGTGTTGCGTGCGTCGTGGGTCCATGTGTTTGTGTGAGTGTTGCGTGGATGCGGTTCGTGTGCATGCGTGCGTGTGTGTATAATCACCACACCAGCTCATGTGTGTTAAAAAGGCGGCTCGGCATACCAATACAAGGCCACCTTGTCCGGTGTGCCCAGCGGTCATGACTTGAACCACCGTCAAAATATATTTTTGTCGTTTGTTTTCATTCTTACTAGCAAGAGGCCCGTCGTTGCACGTAACATCAAGATGCATTTGTATGACTTGTTTATCTTGTGAGAGAAAAGGATGAGCGATGGAAGGCCTTATTTGCAAATGTGGAGAGGTGTGTGGGTACCTTTTTTGCAAAATTGCCATAGTTTCTTTCCTATCCGTCAGGATATAAATCGGACGGCCTATATTCTGGGATGGCGGGCACACCATCATCACCAACTCTGTTTTTTATAAGAGTGTATTTTATGTATTTTATAAGATTGTAGATGTAGAATAGATACAAGTCGGCTGTGTGGGCACGATGGTAGTGAGATAATGTGATGCAACACTAGAGGTGCCCACGTGGAGCGTTTAATCGTCAACTAGTCATGTCATGAGAAAATCTGAGTTGTACGGTGAGCCCGTGGTACGTATAATAACCACTAAACGTAAACGGTGACCATAATGAGTGGATTATGAAGTCCAATGTACGTATCGTGCTTTTCGCTTCAAATACAATGATCGTCATTGCATATATCGCGAGAGAAAGATGAAACACGCGTGAATTTTACGGGGGCTTACTTTAGAGGACACGGAGATAGTTTTGTGTGCATACGTGAAAAGGCGTCTGGGGGTGTATCACGATGGAAAGAGAGATGCTCTTCGTTTCTCTTTATTATGACTAATTTTGTATATAATATAAAAATATACAAATTCACGGTCTTGAATAAATATCATTGTGGGCACCATGCAATGCAAATTAAGCGTTCAGACTCCTCCATATAACTATGTAATGTTGTATATATGTAGAAACTCTAAAATATTTTTTTGCCCACACTTTATTCAAAAGGAATGTTGTATCTTGAAATAAGCGTGAAGAGAGGGCTTTTTAGATCAATGGGGTACGTGATGTAACATGTGTGAATGTGTAGTTGATGCATTTGGCGGGGCCTAGAGAGGTATGTGTGTGTATTACGTATTGAGAGAGGCATGGATAGAGGGGCCGGAGGCGTGGGAGAGATAGCACGAGAAATGAGAGTGGTCTAGAGAGAGAGAGAGACGAATATGGCGTCACAAGAAGAGAATCCATTCCCTTGAGTGTGTATATGCAAGGGGAGGAATAGAGGCACCAGGAGAAATTTTTACGTGTGTGTGGTGTTTGTGTTGGTATGTGTGGGTGTGAGAAGATAATGAGACGTGGGGGCAGAGGGCGTGTCACCGCGTGAGGTCCGGTGGGTCGAGGTGAGGCCCTTTCGTTGAGTTCATCTGCGCCACATTGGTGACCCATGACACATTTAGGAGAAGACCCATGGATGACTAGTCGTACAAGACAAAGATAGCAGAATTGTGAAGGACTCTGTGTCCACTCACAAAGCCGTCTAGGATTTGTAACCCTAGGTTCTCGGACTAAGGTAACCCCTTTATCTCTGATATTACTATTCATCCAACCTAACTTTAAGGGCATCCTCTGAGAATGCTCTGCTAGAATCATACTCGTCGATTAGGAAGAGGTGTGAGACAATGCATGAGAGGCAGGCGTAAAAGATAATGTGCGTACATGAGACACGTAGGCAGGTCCATGTATATAGAAAGGGTCGATGAGGATTGTGCGTGTGTATGTTTGCGAGAGGAAGAGTGCTTGTGATAAAGGTTAATGAAAAGCAGTTGTAAATGGTTACAGAGGGAGGGAGGGTTATATCTAGAGCATGTGTGCGAGAAAGACACCTCGGGAGAGAGTGTGTGAGCATGTGTGAGAGACCACCGATGGAGAGTGAAACTACACGTAAAAGACTGCTCTACACATTGATTAAAGATATAAATTGTATCCAAATATTAGGATGGGATCATGATATTTGCAATTCAGCGTAAGGAGGCGGTCATTGATCCATCGGACATCTAGATTCTATCGAATTTGAGCATGTCTATGTTATTATTCGACACAATTGATCCACATAGTTAGTATTTTGAACTCCGGACAATGCATCGCTTTAGCAATCGAATATAAGCGTGAGTATAGTTTATGTAGGTATTGTGTAAAGCACATTATACATATGTAAGTTACACAATGGACATTATAAATAGCTACATATGAACTAGCATACATTTGAATTCAACTTAAGGTGGTTTAAAAATCGAATTCAACATGAAGTCCATTCAATTATTTGAATTTGATATCATGGCATTTGTAAACCATACCTAAATTATGGGGCACCAATCTTTGCTCGATTTTTGTACATAATAGCATATGTAGTCCTATACAAAATAGATTCAAATTTAGCTCCTCCATTCCAAAATAATCGTAGTTATAGGATTTTCAAGTGTCAAAATTTCAAAAGAAGCGGATAATTTAATGAGGTTTTCAAACATACAAGGTCAAATACAACGTTGTCTATTTAGGTCAATCCTCATAGTTCAAGAGTACTCTAAGCGTGAATGCTTGTGTTTCAAAATTTTGAAAGCGTCACCAAAAGAGCCTCTACTCTAAACTGCGTGAGACCAATGTTTGGTAGTACAAAGGAAATTACTTTTCTAATAACTCCGACTTCGTGAAACCTACTGGCCCGACGTCCCCAAGGTCTAAACCGGGGTAGGTTTGTAGCTTCATCTACACGCCACGCATAGCCTCCGAAAAACATTCATACACAATGGCCGCCCTAAGCACACATGCAGCTGACCAAAATCGCTCCGCCCACTATTTGGGACACACAGGATTACCATCCTACCCCGAGGGGGGCAAAGTTTATACTTTCCCCAAATTTCAAACAAGTGCGTCCCATCTTACATTCAAAAAGCCAAAAACAAAGCGCGTCCCTGCATCAAACATGGTCCCCCCACCCGTCCGATTCCCCATTCGCACCAAAACTACCTCTCCACCAGTCATGAAAACCCCCCGTCCTCCGGGTCCGCCACCCCATCCCACCCATCAACCGCCGCCCTCCTCCATCACGCCGAGCCGATACCCAGCGTGACGTCACCACCGCAACCTCAACCGCAACGCCCTCCACGGCTAGTAGTTGAAGCCGAGGCCGAGCCGTCCGTGCAGAAACCCAGTTCAACCACGCCGTCCTGCGCCTCACCACCGCCGCTCCAACCCGCCACCCTCCACTTGCACACCGGGCTGTTCACCTTTCTCGCCCTTCGCCGTAGCCTCGAGATCACTTCCCTCCGCCGACATGCTTGCCATGATGTCAACAATTTGGCCATGGGTTCGTCCAAGCCTACACCCTCCGTAACATCGTTTCCCGGTAAAGAAAGAAGAAGATTGGCGCGACATGTGGAGGTGACCACACCGGCAACGAAGAAGGTACTCCTCTTCCCTTATTCGTGCAAATCTTACGTTTCTGCTTGCACGGTATTCATCCCACAGAAGACACTAGTTGAGCGCTTCTTCTTGATACTAGATGTTCCTAGTAACTCGCGATGCACAAGGTTTCTCCTCATATACTATTTCACCTTAGCTAGAGTCCGTAGCCCCCACAATTTCAATTTACGGCGATTGATTCCCAATTAACGGAAGCATTCCCGGCGTAACAGGCGCTAATGCGACTATTACGCCGGGAAGCAGGCACTTTGGTGTTTATCTTAGGCGTGTCGCGGCCTAGAAACTCTTGGCGCGCCGATCTAGAGGTCGGCGGGATTAAAGGATAGCTGCAGGCGCCTGCCAAGCAGCCAGTGGTGTGAGGTCGATGGGAGGCGGGGTGGCGGAGGGAGTGCAGGCCGGTGGTCGTTGGCCGGTTCGAGAAAGATCGTCAATGATGGTAGCGGGAGGTGAAGCGAAGGCCATGTGCCCGTTCCTTATAGATCGGACGGTTCATAAAAATCGATAGCCTATTTATTTTTAGTCATTTGTTATCTTGATCGGACCACATGTGGTGGTGTCTTTGGAGGAGTACACGCATTTCATGTGCTCATATATTACAAAATCATACGGAGTAGAATCTAATTTTGTTTGCCATGCAATATTGTAAAGCTATCATATGTCTCATGTCATTTATTTTTAGCCACCTGCTATACTGCTACTTTTACGATTGCACTACTTTTGCACACTTCACCCATACTCTCACTATTGTGTTTTTTATGCAAGGGTATTTCAGACCTGCCTTGTGACAGCGAAAGAGAAGAGAGAAGTCGCCTCGGCGTGAGTACGTGGCTAGGCAGACACGTTTCAAGACTTTAAAGGGTGTAGTGTCGTGAGATGGAGACGGGAACGTAGCTCTGGAGTTGATGATCTCGCTACTTCGTGAACCACCATCCCAGTGCTTGCTTTAACTTCACGGTGTCATATGTGGTTGCATGTTGCATATGGTGTCTAGCTTGTATTCAAAGGCGAAGTCGGTCTTTATCAAGATAAGGAAAGATATTTTTACATGAACCACCATCCCGGAGCACCAAAACAAATAGCTAGTCGAGGGCCTTTGGCCGAGCCGATGACAAGCCCGACAAAGATAGGGATCACCTAGAAGCCAACTAAAAAGGCTGCGATGGTGGCGAAGCAGCCCGCCTCCCACCGAGCTCTCGAGGTCCTAGATGATCATGCTCACCACTCCAGCCGGATGTCTAGCTTGTATTGCTTCCAATTTGGTTAAATTGCATCTTCTTAGCTTACACATTATACCTTTGAATATGACATGCCTTTACATTTTGGTACATACTAGTACATTTGTGTATTAACCATGTTCTTACATCAAACTAATGTTCTTGTGTATCCCTCATCAATCACTTATGGCCAGGCGGGCAGGCAAGGGGACTACTCATTTAAAGAATGCAACGTCAGCCTCCGACATGATTCTCAAGAAAGCAGATATGCTAGATGAAGATAGTGAGCGTAGCTACATGCTTGATTACTGACATTTCTACACTAGCATCGCGAGTCCTTGCTCTAACTTGGCAGCGTGATATGTGGTTGCATGTTGCATATGGTGTCTAGATTGTAATTCTTCCAATCTGGTTAAAGCTGCATGTGCTAGTCTGCTTAGCTTATAGTACATTATACCTGTAAATGAGACATGCCTTCCTATTTTAACTACATATTACATCTGTCTAATAAGCATGTACTTACATAAAACTATTGATTTTTTGTATCAAGCATCAATCAATATTATGAGACACCTTTAGTATATGCACAGCGATATTAGTTGCTTATATCATATGATTTATATCATGCACTTCGCTTTTAATTTGTTGAAATTCCATTTATGATGGGACGCTTTTTAACTTGGCGAGTCATATTGGTTGCATCTTTCATGTGGTGTCTAGCTTGCCTTTGCTTCTTATTTGCTTTGGAATGGTTTACTGCTTAGTTTACACAAAGCAGTTGTGAACATGCCATGCCGTCCTGTTTTTCGTACATATTCCATCCACGGTATCATGTGTTTGCCTTACATCAAAGTAGTGATTGTCGTTATCATGTATGAATGAGTTACGAAGAGAGAATTTTATTGCTTTTTCTAGTCGGTTTTACTTGACAATTCAAAATCAATAAAGCGGAAGGAAGTTAGCAAGGCAGCGGATAAAGGTGCTCCTTCCGAACGGAGGGCCTCTCTGATTTCTACTCCTCCACATCCCCAAGATGATTTCCAAGACAACACATGCATAGACACTCAACAAAGCCGTGTTTATGATGAGCACGTCTCCCTAGTGCAAGACATCACCGGTGCTCCCTCTAACTTGGCACTGTTATATGTCGTTGCATGTTATGTGTGATGTCTAGCTTGTATTGCTTCTAATTTTGTTGAATTCCATCTGCTTACTTTACACATTATACTTGAATAAGACACGTGTTCCTGTTTCTAGAACATACAATATATGTCTATCACACCATGTTCTTACATCAAATTACTACTGTTGTGTAACCTACAACAATCACTTATCATAAGACACGTTTGACTTCAGAGTGTGATATAGGTTAAATCTCACATTCTTTTCTAGCTTGTACTACTAATTTGTTGAAATGGCACTTATGACAAGACAATTTTAACTTGGTAGAGTGATATTCGTTGCATCTTTCATATGGTGCTCTAGCTTTCATTGCTTCTAATTTGTTGAAATGCCTTCTCCTTAGTTTACACATCATAAGCTGTGAATATGCAATGCCTTGTGAATATGCAATGGCACTAATATTGAGAGACCTCTAACATGGTAGTGTGATGTTGTTTGCATCTTACATATGAATTATTTCTTGTACTGCTTCACATTTATTTAAACACCAGTTATGATGAGACACTGTTAACTTGGCAGAGCAATATTTGTAGCATCTTTCATATGGTGTCTACCTTCCATTGCATTGCTTCTAATTTGGTGAAATGTCTTCTTCTTAGTTTACACATCATAGTTCCGGGTTATCTCTTCCATCTGTTTTCATACATATTACATCCTCCTATCATGTGGTTGTCTAACATCAAAGTTCAGTTCGTTAAAGCATCACGCATCAATTTGTTCTCAAGAACTAAATTGTTATTCATTTTCTTGTCGGCTTGACTTAACATGGCACAGAGAAAGAGGAAGAAGAAACACGTAATGGCGGGGAATGAGAAGCGGATGAATCCTGCAGATTCTGCTGGTAATCGATGGTGCAATAGAAGGTCAAAGTCCAGGAAAATTCTACAAACACGGCATCCCATGCTACACGAGCTGCAAAAAGCCAAATAGAATAAAATAGCTGCCACCAAACAAGCGAAGACAGCCCTAGTTCTTGCAACACCTACCACAAGATACTACCAAATGCACGACATACTCGTGCAGTCAATCGAGCTAGCAGCATGTTCCCAAGCTCCCTTGCCACGACACTACTTCCTAAGCACTCTTGACACAAGACGAAGTTGGCAATATCGATGAACCTTGGGAGCTTCAACAACAAGAAGGTAGTTGCTGGAGTCAAGTTACAGTTCCATGCTTCTTTATATATAGTCTCACAGTTTGATGTACACTAACACTTCCTATGTTCGTTATTGGACTAGCACCTAGGTGCAAGAGGAAACAAACATCAGGGATAATGCTCGATAGGTTAACTAAATCTAGAGGAGGAAGAATGGAGATCCGTTTTGAGTCAGGTGTAAAAAGGCCATGTGATGCTACTGAGTCGGCCAAGTTAGTATCGAGGCAGGCAGCTGTTGCCGTTAGGTGTCATGTCGTATCCTCCCAACATGGATTCAAGACAGAATGACAAGGACGAAACCCAGTTCAACACCTTCCTTGACCATTTATCTGTAAGTATGGTTATGTATGGAAACTAGTAATATCGTCTTGCTCTGTCCCATACTTTCTAGGTTGCTGATAATGAGACTCCCATAATTTTCAACAGATGAGGTTCAAGTTGGATAGCCAATATGATGCAACCAGACAAGCTTGCACCCATGTTTTCAAAGTCTCCCTTTCTGCGACGATGTCGATATAAATTGAGGAAAACTCACTTTGAAGGCAAGGCTATGGTGAAATTTCCCAAACATCTCGATGGAAAATATATCGGATGAAGACCGGAGGGGCCTTGTTAAACCAGTGCAGTCCGAAGTATCGTGTACATTATATATATGTGATCGGATCACATGTTGAAGTCCTATTCTGCATGTGTCACACAAATCTATCTTCTTGTAGGTGAACTGCTCAAAGAACAAGGCCAACCGTCACGAAAGTGAAATTCCAACACATTTGCTGGATCTACGTAGCTATATTGCACCTTGCGAGGCTCTTGTAATTAGTCGATGTTCCACTCTTTTCGTTTGTACCATATTATCAGATCTATATTGACTTGTTCGAAATGCGAGGAAAGCCTGCAAGGACCAAAAAGTACCTGAACCAAATCTTTGTGGAAATCTTCAGGGACATCACACCGGCCAAGAAGAAAGGGCATGACTACACGATCAAAGCCCGCTGTTGTAAGTCCTTAATCCTCATGCCTTTTAACTACTACTTACTCGACTTGTGCCTTGAACTGCATGGTTTTGCCAATGTCTATTACTCTTTTCAATTTTATACACAATTGTCTTAGCGTATCATTGCACCTTACAAGGTTTAAAAGAGAGGAGTGATGTTCCTTTGATCTTGACCCGTAATCTTGTTCCGTGTTGGACTTGCCCACACAACATTACAATTGCCTGTTTGTCTTTTCTCAGTTGTTTTGTGATATGAATGATGTCATACTATGCTTACCGTATTATAAACTTCGTCTCTTTATCCTTAGCCCTCAATACAATGTGAAGAAATAGACAATACGTTAGCGATGGTACATGGTCATATGTTTGGAACCTGGTTTTATTATGTACTTTGCAATAAAATACAACTAATATTTTACATGGGTTCACCAGAATAAGTTATGTATATAGAACAAAGCTATTTTGTTTGGTTTTGTTGCCTCCTTAATATCTTACATTGCAGTACTACTAATGTAAACCTCAAATTTTATTGAGCTATGGAAAAATGGTGGAACCGCCACCTTACGAAGGTGGCGAGGCAACTATAACCGCAATGTCGGCTCTTGCTGCGGTGGGTGACTGCACGTCCACTAACGATTGCCAAAAGCACGTTCTGCGTATCTTGGGTTGGTTGTTAAGGCAATATCGGCTCATGATCAAGATATGCAAGCTCAAAGCAATGTTGTATCTGCGCTCCAGACACAAGTCCATTCCCTAACAGAGGCCCTTTGTGAAACAAGGAGAAACATTGATCAATGTCGTCCAGATATGCATGGTTTTGAAACCGGACTATCAGACATTTGCTATGTTGTTAATGAGCCTAGGGGAAATGAAGGCGAGGGTTATGGTGCTCCATCGGACGATACAACATGAAAAGCATGTGATCGAGGTCAAATGAACTGAGCTTACGAACTTCGGTGGTGCATTTATCCGCTAGACTGTTAAGTTTTATGCCAACCTTCTTTTTGTTATATAGTTGTAATTTGTTTTGGTGCGATACAAAATTTATTCTTAACGTGCAGTACCACCGGCTGAACAAAATAACAAGCCATTTTTGTATAGTGTAGGGTGTTTCCCTATATTTGCACCGGTGGCGATCTTTGATGCAGTGGATGTAATCTGTGCAATCGCCTTAATAGCCTAAGCGTTAGTTTACCTTATTTATTTCCTAGTCTTCTTTTTCCACTGGTTAGCTAGTGGCCGCAACTACCATGGGCCATATCTGGGCCGTGGGATCCATGGGTCTCCTACGGGCCGTCGATAAATGGGCCTATAATCGGTGGGCCTCGGGCCGCTGATAAATGGGCTCATGAATCCGGTGGGCCTCGGGCCGTCGGATAAATGGGTCTACATGGGCGTGTCGGGCGTAATTGGTATTGGCTCAAGACGGTAACGGGCCGTTAACGGTCCGTAGGACTCCAAAAGGCTTAATTCTATCACGGGCATAACGGGTCGTTAATGGGCGAGAATATAGGGCCGAAGAAATGGCGCAGCGGGTTAACGTGCCGAACGGGCCGGAAACTCTTGCCATGGGCGAATTTGGCCCATTAGGTATGAGCTAGTAACGGGCCGACTCTTTCCATGGGCCCAATTTGGCCCTTTTGGGAACATGCGATGCTTGGGTCGACTCTTGCCATGGGCGAATTTGGCCCATTAGGGGAACGAGCCAAGAACGTGGGGGAAGTAATCGCAGGCCGAAAAGGAGCCCAAGAACATATGGGCCGTCAATAGGCCGAAAGCCAACACGGGCTGGAAACGGGCCATGTAAATCACGGGCCATTAACGGGTACAAAGAAAATTACTGTTCATTATGGGCTAGAGTCACCGTGGGCCTGTAAAGGGCGAAAGATACTGAAAGGCCTCATATGGGTGAAAAGACATCGTGGAGCCATACATGGGCGAAAGTGAAATGGGCTGGTGTTATATTCGACGGCCCACATGGCGTTGTTAATGATTTCCTTTAGGGCCTAACGGGCCGTGAGTTAACGGGCCGTAAAATGGGCTATTTGCGAAGACATCGTTAACAGGCTTTTCATGGGCCAGCCCGTTACCTTTTGACCAAGTCAAACAGGCCGGCTTTGTAAGCTAAATGGGCCAGTGGTGGGCCGTGGCACGTGTCGACATATCATAGGCGCCTATCTGACCCACTGACGAGCTGACACGTGTTTCGTGCGGCCAATAAGAATTTTACACGTGAAAATTTCCCATTGATCGGGGCTGTTAACGGGTTATCGGATCCAACACCCGACCCGATAGCTTAACGGCGTTCCGTTATGGTGGATGCCACGTGTCGTTCACCCTTGACGAAAGCACTTCTATGACGCGCGATTTATCGTCATGGAAGTGGACACTTCCGTGATGATAATTTTGTTAATGTCATGGAGCACTTCTATGACGGCCACGAGTAAGACTATCTTGATTCTGTCATAAAATCGTCATGGATGTACATGCATGAAAAAAAGCGCGACCTACTATGACAAACACGTATCATCACGGAAGTGTATTTTTTTGTAGTGAAAGTGTTTGGAAAAGTAGATACGACGGAGATGTATCAGCTACCACCAAATCTTCATGACAAGAGAGGATGAAGAAAAGACAGCATTCATCACCCCATGTGGTACGTATTGCTTTTTACGGATGCCTTTCGGGTTGAAGAGTGTCTTGGCTCGACGCGTTGCAAGAGCAGTCCAAATTGGTTTTGAACCTCAGCTCCATAGAAATATGGAGGCATACATGGATGACATAGTGGTCAAAACCAAGGACGGGCCAACTCTTGTGCAAGATCTGGAAGAGACATTTGCCAACCTGCGCAAGATCAACCTTAAACTAAACCCTGAGAAGTGTGTCTTCGGCGTTCCGTCCGGCAAGCTTCTCGGATTCTTTGTGTCGCAGCGCGGGATCGAGGCAAACCCAGACAAAATCAAAGCTATTGAGCAGATTAAGGCACCCAAGCGGATCAAAGACGTGCATCGGCTCGCTGGCTGCGTCGCCGCCATGAGCCGATTCATTTCCAAGTCCGCCGAGTGTGCCCTTCCCTTCTTCAAAATCTTGAAGAAGGCAGGCCCAATGGAGTGGACCCCGGAAGCCAAGGCGGCATTGCAGGATCTGAAGAAATACCTTTCCTCCATGCCAATACTGGTTGCGCCTAAACCACAAGAGCCGTTGCTGCTGTATCTAGCGGTGACGAATCAAGTGGTCAGCGCCACACTGGTGGCACAGAGAGAGGTTGACAAAGGGGTAGTGGCGGCGGCAGAACCAGCAGATGGAAAGCCAAAGATCCCCCCGGCAGGGCCTGGTGCCGGCAAGGCAGGGCCCCCGACAGGATCCGACGCCACCGAGGCAGTGCTTGTGCAGTCAGGCGAGGTGATGCGAAAGAAGAAGATTATGCAGCACCTGGTTTACTTTGTCAGCTCCCTCTTGCAGGGGGCTAGGTCGAGGTATTCCGGTGTGCAAAAAATTGCTCTTCGGCCTCCTTGTGGCCTCGAGGAAGCTGCATCATTACTTCCAAGCCCACGAGATCAATGTCGTCACCCCCTCCCATTGCAACGGATACTCCATAACCCAGATGCAACCGGTAGGATTGTGGAATGGGCCTTGGAGTTGTCAAGCTTTGGTTTGAAGTTTGAAAGTACCTCAACAATCCAGAGCAGAGTCTTGGCGGAGTTCATTGCAGAATGGACCTCAATGCGTGACGGAGAAATCCAGGAGACCGCTCTCCCCGGCAAGGAAAGCGAGACCCATTTGGGTCATGTACTTTGATGGGGCTTTCTCAGCAAAGTATTTGGTGCCAATGATGCTACTCGTCACGCCCACCGGAGAGCACCTCAAGTACGTGGTCCAGATGCACTTTCCCAGGGAGATGTCCACCAACAACACTGCGAAATACAAAGGGCTGCTTGCCGGTCTCAGGATCGCGACTGACCTCGGGGTTAAGAAGCTCATCGTCAGGGGTGACTCACAACTCGTTGTCAGACAGGTCAACAAGGATTATCAGAGCCCATTGATGGAGGCTTACGTAGATGAGGTGAGGAAGCTGGAGGAACGCTTTGACGGAATCCAAGTGGAGCATGTCCCCCGAATGGAGAACGACATCGCCGATTACCTGTCAAAGCATGCTGCATTCAAGCTACCTGTGGAACCAGGTACCTTTTTTCTCCGGTTAACTCAACCATCTGTCGAACCATCAATGGGGCAGAACAAGCGGAGGAAGTCAGGTCCCGGCAAGTACTTTCCTACCGAGGCCCCTCAGGGCTGCCGGCAAGTCTTTGCCGCCTTGAGCCCAAGCTTTTCAATGGCCCAGCTCGCGTGCGTCTAGCCCTGGCCATGGAGACAGCCGCGCCCATGGCTGAGGAAATGCCTTTGGTCCTTGCCGTCGAGCCCCAGGCTCCGGCATGGGCACAACATACTGTCTGATTCCTCCAAACAGGGGAACTTCCTGAGGAGCAGGAGGAAGCGGAAAAAGTAGCCCGCCGATCCGCCCTGTACCAGTTCGTCGACGACGTCTTGTACAGGAGGAGGCCGAACGGCGTGAAATTGAAGTGCATCCCCCGGGAGGAAGGACTGGAGCTGTTGGCAGAGATACATGGAGGCATATGTGGCTCCCACATAGGGTCGAGGCCCCTTGCCGGAAAAGCGTTCGGCAAGGTTTCTTCAGCCCACCGCCCTCCAGTACTGCAACGGCACTAGTAACCAAGTGTGAAGCGTGTCAGTTCCATTCAAAGAAGCTTCATCAACCAGCTCAAGCCCTTCAAACAATCCCTCTCTCCTGGCCATTCTTGGTCTGGGGCTCAATATACAGGGCCCTTTCCCCCACGCTGTCGGGGGCTTTGAGTACTTGTACGTTGCAATTGACAAGTTCACAAAGTGGCCGGAGGTGGAAGCAGTGAGAAAGGTGACTGCTCAGTCAGCTATCAAGTTTTTCAAGAGACTGGTCTACCATTTTGGTGTGCCAAACAGAGTCATCACCGACAACGGCATGCAGTTCACAAGCCACACCTTCATGCAATACATTCAAGACCTCGGCAGCAAGGTCTGTTTTGCTTCCATGGCACACCCACGGAGCAACGGCCAAGCGGAGAGGGCAAATGCTGAAGTGTTGCGAGGCCTAAGAACAAAGACTTTTGACAAGCTGCGCAAGAGTGGAAGGCGCTGGATTGATGAATTGCCGGCGGTTCTTTGGTCGATCAGGACGACGCCAAATCGAGCCACCAGCCAGACACCTTTTGCCCTGGTATACGGGGCAGAAGCAGTTCTCCCCACGGAACTCATATATGGGTCACCTCGAGTGCTCGCTTATGATGAGCTTGAGCAAGAGCAGTTGTGCCAAGATGACGCGATGCTCCTTGAGGAAGATCATCTTCGGGCGGCTGTGAGAGCAGCACGCTACCAGCAAGCCTTGCGCCGCTACCATAGCCGCAAGGTTCATGCCCGAAGCTTTGAGGAAGGCGACCTTGTTCTTGGTAGCGTTCGATCAGCCAAGAATTCCAACAAGTTGACGCCAAAGTGGGAAGGCCCTTATCGGGTGTCACGAGTCACCGGGCCCGGCGTGAGTCCGCACTTTGGAGACCAAAGATGCTGTCCCGGTGAGATACTCCTAGAACATCGAGCATCTCCATAAGTTTTACCCGTAAAGCGCTGACTTGTCGAGCCTCCCGGCAAGCCACCTTTTGTACAAGCTTTCTTGAAGCCAAGGCATGTAACCCCTTTCGTACAAAGCCGGTATGAGACCACGAAAGCATAAATAAATGAATATTTGGCACCCTAAGTTATAGCATGCATGCTAGGTGAGTCTCTTCCTTGGTTAGGGTTGATAGTGCTTAGCGGCGACTAACCCCTAGCCTAGAGGTCGAAAAGTCTTGGCGTCTATCATTTCTTTTCTGTCCCCTTTGGTTCATGGGGCACATGGGCACTTCTGGCTGAGCTACTTGGAAGAAAGAAGCGGACCGGTGTCCCGACCCGACAAACCAGAGTTGTCGAGGCTGCAAGCACAAGGATCCAACAGCGGCAAGACAAGGTTGCCGGGGCTGCAGATCCAGATAAGTCTTTCATCCTCTATTATGCATTTCGAACGGCGGGATATGTGAAACCTCATTTTATTTCTAGGCCACGCGCTCCCTTTTCTATACCCAAGGATTATCTCCTGGGCCCGGATTTGGTTGTAGTCGCGGTGGCAAGGAAGTAGAACGAGGAGCCTAAGCCCGCTTCATCCATGCCTCCGCCAAGGGCACGAGAATGGTCGAGTGAAGTGGGGGGACGGCAAGGCCTGTTGCCGGGTGAAAACCTTTATCTTAAATTGTAACAAGGATTCGCTCCTTGTCGCGGGGTCTACTCCATTTAACGAAAAACACAGCAAACATCCCTTTTTCATTAAAAGCATCCCACAGTGCAGGGTTAAATGCGGAATGAAAAAACATGAACAAGGGGGATTGCAAGCTTTAAATTTAAGAAGGCCCAAAGGCTTATAGATTAAAAAAGAGATAAGATGCCCGTGATCCCTTTCTTGTCCCTCTCCTCAGGAGGCAGGTCAAGGAGGCGAAAGGGCAAAAGGGGCGCCTAGGTGAGCTACGAGCAGCAGAAAGCACCAAGAGAACACCTCGGTGGCCGCCCACAGGTGGGCCGGAGATGACGGTGCCGTGAAAGGAGTCAGAAGATGAGGCGGCAGGACCGACAATACGCGATGAAGGCGTCGGTGCCCGCGTACTCCGAGTTGACGGCCTTGCCGCCCCCCTCTTCCTCTTCCGCAACCTCCCAACGCCAGCCGCCCAAGGAGGCGGCCCTGAGAAGTTCAAGGAGCTGGCCCCACCCCCGGTAAAACTCTGCGGAGGTGGCCAGTGCAGATGTCTTCTTCTGCCGCACCGCCCAGCCTGGGGCGTCAACGCCTAATCGGACTCTCGTCCCGTCATCTGCCCGCTGTCCTCCTCATCACTTTCGCTCGAGGAAGAGCTTCCATCGTCGGAATCTCCATCGGAGGAGCTCTCCACGCAGCACTTCAGGCGAGTCCCGAAGTCTCGGAAGACCTTGATGGAGAGCAGGCCGTCCTCCATTAATTTGAAGTAGAGGACGAGCCCCGCCGTCAGGCTGTGGATGCGAGCGAACGTCTTCCATCCACGAGGGAGGTACATGACCCAAGGAGCCGGGAAGTCGACGTTGACCCGCGTGCCCCCATTCCCACAGCCCCTCATGTGCAATCTGAGGGATTGGGGCGGGTCATGCTCCATCTCCCGAGCAAACGGGGCGGGAACACGAAGACGGCGACGCGGAGGCCGGCGCAGCCTGATGAAGAACTCGAAGGGCTGGTCTCCAACATGGACTTTCATCGGAAAAGGCATCATTGGCGGGGCGAAGCGGCCCGGCGCGCCGCCCGTCCTCCTCTTCCCCGAAAGCACCTCGACCTCTGCCTCGGCCTCGCCCAGCCTCGCCCTCCCCTTCCCCTCGCGGCGGTTCCACCACCGCAGGCTCGGGAAGGGAGGGGCGCTGTCGAAGTCGGCGGCCACCCTCACCGCCACCGACAAAGGACCAGGATTCCCTTTCTCCATGGCGAGTGAAAGGAAGAAGCGGAATCAGGAGGAGATAGATGACAGAAGAGTGCGGGATGCCATTCCCCCATCCCCCCTCCTTATAAAGGGGCGGGGTGGGGCTCGGCCACCCGCCAACGGCCAATCCAGCCACTGGCCGCAGGGAATCGAGACCGATCCATTTGTCCCAACCAGCAACGGCTCTGTTTCCCGCCTCCACCGCTAGCCACCCCAAGCTCATGGAGGACGCGTGGCAAACGTGCAGAATCGAGGGGACGGGTGAAGCAACCTCTCCCCACCCTGTGATCGTGGGGTGTTGACGCCTTGGATACCGCAACCCGGCCCCGCGCAGTAAATAAGCCGCGCCTCCACGCCTCCCTCCTTTCATGGGGAAGGTGCAAGCTGCCCATTTACTGCAATGTGATGCGTGCGTGTAGGAACCGCACCACGCATGCCGCCCACGCACGCACACGCATTCTCCACGCCACACCACGCCACTGCGGTCGTGGGAAGCGCATGCCGAAAGTTTTAACCAAGAACCGCCTACCGCTCACAAGACCGCTTTTGGGCCTGGCCCAACAATGTGTCGCGCTTATGTGTGGCCCAGCCCGGGGCTCACTGTTGGTGTACAAAAGGAGGCGCGACCTTTGTACCCCTTTACCTGTGCAGGCGATCGGTGCAGCGCCAAGGTCACACCAAGCGAGCAGGGAGGTGAGCCAAGGTAAGACCAAGCCCAAGATAACTGTGAGCAACGCCAAGGCCAAGAACACAAAGAGCGAGAGAGGATGAAGCGGGTTCCCCACCCAAGACCCTTGCCCTTGCAACCTCAAAGCAGCCGGCAAGACCCTTCTTTGGGGCAGCTCGCCCACACCAATGTAGGCGAGCCACCCTTGAGCCCACGGTCTCCAACATCACGTTGGGCGGGGCTCGGAGGCACCTCCATGGTGGCATGCGGATCTTTGTGAAGACAAGGAATACTCAAGATCGGATAAGGATTAGAAAGGCAGCGACCCTCGGCAAGATCCTTGCCGAGGAAGGCCAGTAGATCCTGGCAAGGTCCTTGCCGGGGACGACAATGCGTCTACGGCAAGGTCCTTGTCGGGGCGACGGCGTCTGCAGAAGGACCTTGCTTGGCCACCCGGCAAGGCCCTCACCAAGGACGCCCAAATAGGCCACCGCGCCAGTAGCGCCAACCAAGTTTCCACCGCCCGTTAAGATGCATTTGCCGGCTCAACCAGGTGGCGAGGCACCTGCGTGTGCAAGATGACTCCGGGCCAACTCGTCAAGCGCTGCGTGGCGACATGCGAATCTTCGTGGAAGCTCCACCACTACACCACCTCGGCTACTGCTGCCTACATGGCACCGCATGCCTCCTTTGGCGAAAGGCGGCGTGTCGAGCGAGAGAAAGCGGCGGCGGACGGGGCCAGGCGTCGCCCCGTCCCGATAAAGTTAGGGGACACCTAAGCTACGCATTAAATGCGTCTTGTCTCGTAATGCGACGATAAGCTCATAGCATCAGGCGCCTTTTCCGCCTCCTTGTGCCTTTGTGGCAGCCCCTTGACTATAAAAAGGAGGCCCATGGCATACTTGGAGAAGGATTCGGCTCTTCAACCACGCACTCACCACAGCCTAGTTCGAGATCTCAAGAAATCTCTGAAATACACCCACCAAAGGAGGACTAGGGTTTTACGCATCCTCGCGGCCCGAACCTGGGTAAACGATCCTCGTGCTGGTTACTAATCCTGCTCTTCTCGCAACCCCGCGCCCCGACAACCGTGGTAGGGATTCTTGTGATCCCATAGGTGTCGTTCCACACCGACATTTGTATTAAAGTAGCCACCTTAAGTTTCCCTTAGTTAAATATAACTCTCACATATTTCATGAATCTCACATACCAATCTACGTCTACGAGCATAGCAAAACAATATGAGCATAACGTATAATCCCAGGGTTGATAAAAGACAATAGGTTCCTACCTCAACAACTACTTCCCACACCCACATGTTGCCAAAACCTACTCATGCAATGTTTGAGGGTTGAAAATAATGCATAAAACCTGGGTAATAAAAGGGATATGATCAAAGTGTTACTTGCCTTGCTAACGATCGAAAAACCCTAGAGATTCGTAGTAGCACGCTTCGCACTCCAGAAACTCTATCGTGAACAAACAATAGCATACATAAGCACTCAAGCATAAGATACAAAAATAAAAACCAAATAAAAAGATCTAAACAGAAAGATCAAGTGAAGAGCTTCAACTGGCAAAAAGAATCAATCGACTAGAGCTACTTAAACAAAAACTACGATCAAAAGAAGTTCAAATTCAAATCTGCTTGAAACCAAATTTTAAATTTTCAATATCATGTTCAAGTTGTTTATCTGAACAGAGGGGGTCAAGATGAAGAATTTGGCGTTGGTTTCATTGGATTTGGATAAACGAGCAAAAAGTAATGAGGGTTTAAAGATTAGGGACTAATCTGTAAGAAAACTAATCATGAATAGGTCCCTGGCCGAAAATAAACTAAAAGGGAGAAAAATCTATCGGACGAACGTCCGCTAACAGAGACTAACGAACGAATTCGTTTGTTAACAGAACCAATCGGGTGAACGCTCATTATATAAACTAACTAAAAAACGAACCGATCTAAACCTACAAACAAGAAAAACCGAGAAGACCGACGGTTTACCGGTTCGGTCCAACGGCGGCGACGTCAACGACGAGGCGGGGCGGCGGCTCCGGCGAGCGAGGCGGCTCTGGGCTATTAACGGGCGGCGACGCGAGCGAGGCAATGACGGCGGCGGCGGCGCAAGAACAGCCAATGACAGGCTTCGGGCGGCGGAGGTGCGACAAGAAAGGTGGCAGCTCGTATGCAATGGCGATTTGTGAGGAGGAAGGCGGGTCGGCTTTAAAAGGCCCGGGGGGTGTGGCCGACTTGGAGCAGGAGCGAAGCGGGCACGACCGGACTCCTAGCCGAGTCCCATGAGGACACCAAGCGGCACGGGAAGGCGGTTGAGTGGTCGGGCCTTGGCCTCGGCGGGCTTACGGCCCGACGCTTGAGATTTTTTATTTTTTTATTTTTTTAATAAATTTCGCCATGAATAAAATACCAAATAAAAATAAAATAAAGATCCTAAAATTCTAGAAATAACTTTCACCATTCTCTCCTAATATTTTAGGACAAAGTGAACATTTTTCTGAGCTA
This sequence comes from Aegilops bicornis, assembly GCA_021605145.1. Lineage (NCBI taxonomy): Eukaryota > Viridiplantae > Streptophyta > Magnoliopsida > Poales > Poaceae > Aegilops > Aegilops bicornis. The sequence goes on from CM038671.1 coordinate 464,946,286, forward strand.
AATGCAATTTTTAAAAATGCATATTTTTCTTAATTTAATAAAATTCAACTGAATGAAATTTCAAATAAAATATATATTTTTATTCAAAATTAGATTTCCATTATTTCTTAGCTGTTTTGAAGAAGTCATATTATCTTCTCTCATTATTTTATTTATTTTGGAAATAATTGGAAAAATAATTTCAAATAAAAATCACCTTGATCCAATTTACTAAATTTGAAAAATTCAAAATGGATTTTTGGGAAAACCTCCAACTCTCTCAAATGGTCCTTGAGTTGCTTAAGGTCTCTAGGATAAAAATGTCCAAATAAATCAAATTAAAAAATGCACAAATCATGGATGCATATGATGACCTAAGGATTAGCATCCAAATTGAAAATTGGGATGTTACAAATTACCGTTTGTTTGAACCAAGAGGTGAAACCGGGATAGCCGCCTCCATGCTTTGCCAGAAGCTCATACTCTTCGACAGGATCCTTTTGGATAACCACTCCATACGAGAATTTGGCGACGTATCGACTGTATCAAATTTATCCAGGAATAAGGGAAGTTCAAAGGAATTAGAAGTTGCGAAACAATGTACTGAGAACTTACTCGATCTACGGCCGCACTTCTGTTAGGTTGGTGAAGATATACAACGAAATGATCTGCCATTCTTCAAAATCCAAGGTTAAGGAATTAGAAGCACCGGCTGGTGCGAGATCCCCTTTGAATAGGCTGAGGTTGGATCCACCCTTTTTAGGTTCACAAGATTGTACCGAGGCTTCGGATTATGCAACTGACGATTTTTGGCTTCGTAGTGTGCTGTCACGAAGTTTGTCGCCTCCTCAGTAATGAATGCCTCAGCCATAAATGCTTCAATTCTACGTTTATTTTTACATTTTGCTCGTAGCGTCTTTTGCATCCTCTCAGTGGTGTAGCACCAAAGATTTTGCACGCCCCCAATCTTTCATCGGTTGGCAGATGCAAAATCAAGTGTTGCATTGGGTTAAAGAAGCCCGGCGGAAAGATCTTCTCTAACTTGCGGATCAACTCCGGCACCAACTCTTCCATTTCTTCTTGCGGTGCCAAAGGCGATAGTTCTTTCGCACAAAGAACACGGAAGAAATAGCTCATCTCTTCCGATTACTAGCCATTCATCCTCGGGGATGAAGCCACGCAACATCACCGGCATTACTCGCTCAATCCATATGTGCCAATCATAACTCTTGAGACCAAATATCTTCAATTTATCAAGACTCGCTCCCCTCTTTAGATTCTCTGCATACCCATCAGGGAACATCAACTGCTGTTGCACCCACAAGATAGTTTCCCTCATAGCTGTCCTTCCAAGATTGAACCATGCCTTTGGCTTCGTCCAATTATGCTTTCCTTTCGGTTCTTTCATGTTCTGTAACGGCCTATCACATAGCACCTCCAGATCAACTCTAGCCTTAGTATTATCCTTTGACTTCCCATCTATGCCGAACAATGTACCAAAAAGTGCCTCGGCGATACTCTTCTCAGTGTGCATCACATCGATGTTGTGTGGGCAAAGGAGGTCTATGAAGTACCGTTGTCTACCACAACATACCTGGATGACTTGCAAATGGGACAATAGTTCAAGTCCGTGTACTAAAGCCTAAATAAGGCACATCCTTTCTCACAGGCATGTATCTTCTCATTGGGCATCTTAAGAGCACGGAGGATTTTGTCTGACTGGTACAGGTTTGCAGGTAGTACATGGCCTTTGGCTAGAAAACGTCCAAATACTATCATCATTGCGTCGTAGCATTCTCTGCCCAAGTTGAATCGAGCCTTCGGAGCCATTATTTGGGAGGTGGCATCCAACTGACAAAGCTCGGTGTGCTCGTGGAGAGGACATTTTGAAGACTCCAACATTTCATTGGAGGCCTTTGCAGATTCCTCCATCACATCGTCTGAGTCCCTAGCATCATCAAAGTCTTGCACCAAGTCTTCCATCCCGGGACCATGCTCGTCGGTGCATCGACGGCACACCTCACCGCACGCTTAAGCGGACTCGCCATGAAATCTCCACACCGTATAATCAAGCGTAAAACCCCACTTCTGCAGGTGTTTGCCCATTTCATCCTCTATCCTCTTGTGCCAATTTTTGCACCCGGCATAAGGGAACCATGTTGTCCTCTGGCCATTTGCAAATGCAGCTCTCAGAAACCCCTTGGTTTTTGTTAACCATTCAATGGTCATGTCTTTCTGACTAGTGTGACCGGTGTACATCCACGTACGATCAGTCATCTTGCCTAGCTATCGACACATAAGAAATATATATATATATATATATATATATATATATATATATATATATATACACACACATCTAGGTTATTTCATTACAGCGTAATGTAATATTATTCTGTTACCCTTTTTGAACTGACGGTTTCAGGTGGTTGTCCTGATGTTTTCAAAGCGGTTGAACTGATGCTTTCAGTTGTGTTAAACAGATCGTTTTCTTTAGTTCAAAAACTTTTTGTAATTTTTTTGTCGGAACGGGGCGTGTAATATATCATTGGAAAGCTCTTGAGAACCATATTTCAAGTATGTTTAACGTTTTTGCAAAATCATTATGGTTTAAGAGCAGTTTAAAAAAACTGTTTTTTTAGACGGTTTGTCGGAATTGAGCAAATAAGATGGCGTTAGGAAGCTGGTGAAAATCCGCATCTTCCATATATGTATTGTTTTTTCTAATTCTATATGATTTAAAAGTAATTTGAAAAACGGTGAAATTCTGGGCGAAAAATATTTTCACGATTTTTTGCAAACGGTTTGTCAGATTGACGCAAACGATACGACGTTGGAAAGCTATGGAAATTGCGCAACTTTTTCGTATAGAAATGTTTTTCTAATTCCTTACGGTTTAAAAACAACTTCGAATACGGTCAAATTTGATTTTGAACGCGATTTTTTTAAAAAGTTTGTCGAAATGTGGCAAATAATATACTGTTGGATAGCTATCGAAAATGCGTAAACTTCGTCATGTTGAACGCTTTCTCTACTTCATAACCGCTTAAGAGTAATTTTGAATATGGCATGACGGATCCTGATGTTTTCTCGTCTGAAAAACAGAGTAGTCGTACTGATATATGTGTATGTTTGTACTGAGCTATTTTTTGTAGAGTAATTTTGAATGATTCCGAAAAAGGGTACTTGTACCATCGATGCTTGCATGGGTTTGTCTTGGCGTGTTTTCACTAATGAGACTTTGCTCTGTTTTTTGGGTAATATTTTTCTCGTAAGTTTTCAACGGTTTACTGTATCGTCGCCCCTGTACTTGTATGTTTTGTATCATCGAACTGAATAATTTTTTATTCAAAAATATAATGTGTTTGTTTTGTTTCTTTTTTTTAACTCAACATTTTTTTGACAACGTTGTTCTGAACTTCTCTCATTTTACGACTTGTACTGAGGTACTTACTAAGCAGGATTTTCATGGGGTTTCTTTTTTGCTTGAACTTTACAATTTGAATTTCTGCCATTTTTTATTCCGAATGGACCACTGCTTTTTAACTCGTGACCGAGGTACTTACTACGTCCCAAACTGGGTGGCTGTAGCATGTCTCTCGGCGAGGAAGAAGACTGCTTGGGGCGAGGGCGGGATTCGGCCGGGTACCGTCGGCTTAAGAGGATGTCATGCATGGCGGGGGTGACAGGCGCAGGGCGGTGGGGCTCAGAGTGGCGGTGCACGGCAGAGGGGCTCAGGGTGGCGGCACGGGGCAGGGATGGCGGCGCTGGCCAGCGGAGGAAGGCGGGCGCGGCACGGCTCCGGGGGAGATGGGAGGCGGGCTCTGGCGGGTCGCCAGAGCCGAGGGAGCCAAGCGGGGGTGTGGGTCACGGATGTGGGAGGCGGCGCGACAGCGCGCACGGGAGGTTGAGGCAGGGGCACGGCGACGCCGGAGGTGGGAGGCAGGGGCATGGCGCGTTGCCGGAGATGGGAGGCGGCGGGGCGCGCATGGCGTGGTCGGGATCGAGGCAGATGAGTGGGAACTGTGGGGTTAGTGGGTCGATTCCTTTTTCTCTTTTCTAGCGGGGAAAACACCGTCGGCTTGTATATAGGGCCCGATGGTAACAGAATAATATTACATTGCAGTAATGTAATAGTCCAGCCCTATATATATATATATATATATATATATATATATATATATATATATATATATATATATATATATATATATATATATAGGTAAAACTGTGTCTACCATAGCTTGCCACAAAACTAGTTAAGGGTCGCTAAACTTATAACGGTTTAAAAGTTATCAAAAAATATGAAATAAATTTGGAAGCATCTCTCTAATGTAATAAGATGATCCAACGGAGGGATTGTCAAAATATGCATCTATTTGTTCTCGGCAAAAATAATAAGCATTTCAGCTCACTCCTACATAAATATATACTGAGCTATTTGTTTTTTTTGTCCAGGACCAATATAGTCGTTTTTTTTAATCCCTCCGTTGGATCATGTTATATTATAGGTGTGTTGGTTCAGTATTTTTTTCATAATTTTTGAGAACTTTTGCACCGTTGAAACCCTTAACTAGTTTGTGGCAAGCACTTGCCACAGAACTAGTTAAGGGTTTCAATATATATGTGTATATATTCATCAGTTAATGAAGTTTGTCACTTTTATTACGTCCATGCAACCTAGACGCTAATAGGTAAAGATAGGTCCTAATCTAACCCGAGTATGTGTAGATTGGGTTCATTTTCCCATGCTTTGCTCCGAATCCGACGCAAAATTTCGGAAGCACCGCCCCGCTGTTCTCCTGATACACGTCTCGGCAATAAGCAGAGAGGATGTGTACCTGGAGAACAACAGGGAAGCACTGATGAAATTCTGCATCGGATCCGGAGCAGAGCATATGGGAAAATGAACCCAATCTACACATACTCGGGCTATCCATGGATAACGTTGGACAATTCGAAAGAATCACGGTTATAAATATGCAAATGCATGCATATTTATAGATGTAACCCTTTCGAACGGGAGACGCATAGTGGTCACGCATATCATCGATGATTGAAGACACCTACAGCTAGCAAGTTTGATCGGCACGAAGACCGGAATAGAGCAAATGAAGGGGGGAGGAGGAGATGTCATTTGTGCTCACCCACGAACGCAGGGGCAGAGCTCGTCGAACACTAGAACCTCGCAGCGACGAAATAACTGCACATTTAAATCGAACGATGAGTAACATAGCAATTTTGTTTTTTACATCGACCTAACTAAATATTTACAACAGGACGAGCGGGTTAGAGGGTTCCTTGGCGTCGATGGAACCCTAAATAGCAAGTATCATTGGTGCGAGATACATGTGGCTCTCGGTGTTGAACACTAGATCAACATCCCACAAGTGAAGCCGGCGCCTGCGTCTCCGCAACAATAGTTCTGGTGGCCGATGACGGTCGAACACCTTGGCGAACTTGTCTGGCAGCCTCTGCAATGAGGATTAAAGCCAAGTTTTGAAATTTCAAACAACCAAACCGACTTGTGTCAATTTGGGTGTTTCAAGTTTCAACACTTTCCTTTTAATCGTCATCACAGAGGCTGCCAAACAAATTCGCAATGGTGTTCCACCGCCATCGACGCCAAGAACTGTTGCTTTGGGACGCCGGACGCCGGCGTCACTTGTGGGACATGGATGTAGTGTTCGACACTGACGGCCACATGTATCTCGCATCGACGATACTTGCTATTTAGGGTTCCATCGACATCGAGGAAACCCGTAACCCGCTCGACCAGGTTTCATCGGTGATGCACCCCTAATCTTCTTCTTCCTCCTCCTCCTCTTCTTCTTCCTCCTTTTCTTCTACTTCCTCTTCTTCTTCTTCTTCTTCTTTTTTCATCTTTCTTCTTTCTTCTTAACCTAACCTAAACCTAATAAACTTAACCTAAACTAAACTAAATCTAAACCTAAAAACAGAAAGTAAACCAAGCCTAAATTAAACTAAACCTAATTAAACTAAATCTAGAAAAACAGGAAAACAGGATGTCACCTTCAAAGTGCGGCGGGTGCCGGATGGAGGAGGGGGCTGAGGCTGCGGGCGGCGGGCTGGGCTCCAGGTCGCCGGGCGCCTCAAGGCAACTGGGCAGCCGGGCGGCAGGGCGTGTCAAGCAGGGCGGGCGGCGGCAGGAGGCGAGGCGGCGGAGCGGGCGGGGCGGTTTGCATGGGTGGCGGCGCTGGTGTGATGAGGAGGAGAGAGAGGAGAGAGAGAGGGATGTGGCTGGCGGCTTTTTAGTTTAGGTCCACAGTCTTTGTCGTCATGGCTAGCGGGACAAGAAGACCGTAGCTAATGACGTTAGTTGGCCACTTTATTTTCCGTCCGCTTAGCCGACAAGAAGATTCTTTGCCGTCCGCTAGCAGACGGCAAAGAAAGTGGCCGTTAGGAGGCCCTCACTGGTACGCCCCCCTCCCTCTTTTTCGTCCGCTACGGCAAAGCTTCTATGTCGTTAGCTTTCTGTATGCTGATAGCAAAGACCTCCTTTGCCGTCGAACTGGCTGACGGGCAAGATCCTGATTCTAGTAGTGATGCATGCTGGATAGCGGTCGATGTGTGGAGTAATAGTAGAAGATGCAGGCAGGATTCGGTCTACTAATCTTGGACGTGATGCCTATGTAATGATCATTGCCTGGATATCGTCATGATTATTTGAAGTTCTATCAATTGCCCAATAGTAATTTGTTTACCCACCGTTTGCTATTTTTCTCGAGAGAAGCCACTAGTGAAACCTACGGCCCCCGGGTCTCTTTCTCATATTATTTGCCTTTGCGATCTACTTTTCCTTTGCTTTTATTTTCAAATCTATTAAACCAAAAATACAAAAAATACCTTGATGCGTTTTATTCTTATTTATTTTATTTGGCGTTCGATCTATCAATCTACTACAATTTTATTCACGTCGGTTTGCCTATCTTGAGGCTCCACTACCCCGAAAGGGATTGACAACCCCTTTTCCCATTGGGTTGCAAGTAGTTGTTATTTGTGTGCAGGGGCTGTTTACGCTGTGTTGCTTGGTTCTCCTACTGGTTCGATAACCTTGGTCTCATAACTGAGGGAAATACCTACCGCCGTTGTGCTGCATCATCCCTTCCTCTTTGGGGAAATACCGATGTAGCTTCAAGCCGCATCAAAAGGAATTTCTGGCGCCGTTGCCGGGGAGGATCTTCAACATATACCAGGTTCCTAATCACAAATCTCATCTCCTCGCAATTTACATTATTTGTCATTTGCCTCTCATTTTCCTCTCCCCCACTTCACAAATATTTGCCGTTTTTATTCGCCCTCTTTTTCGTATGCCGTTTTCTTGCCGGATCTGTTTTTGAGTGCAATCTTCTTGCGTAGTCATCATGACTCAAGAGAACACCAAGTTGTGTGATTTCCTAAATACCAACAACAATGATTTTATTGGCACTCCGATTGCTCCTCCCGCCACAAGTGCGGAGTCTTGTGATATTAATATCGCTGCTGAATCTTGTCATGAAAGATGAATTTTCATTACTCCTAATGAGGATGCGCGTCCCATCTTAATACCTTCGTGGAATTATGCGATATGGAAAAGAAAAAGATGTGAACAATGATGTTGTGAAGATGAAATTATTTCCGTTTTCTTTGCGTGATTCTGCAAAAATTGGGTTTTCTTCTTTGCCTCAGAATAGTATCGATTCTTGGAATAAGTGCAAAGATGCTTTTATCACTAAGTATTTTCTGCTTGCAAAAATTATTTTCCATAGAACCTAGATCATGAATTTCAAGCAACTTGAACATGAGTGATACGCCCAACCACTACAAAAAATACACTTCCGTGATGATACGTGTTTGTCACAAGATGGTCGCGTTTTTGTCATGCATGTACATCCATGACAAATTTATGATGTAATCAAGATAGTCATACACAATATTTGTCGTAGAAGTGTTCCATGACATTACGAAATTATCATCACGGAAGTGTCCACTTCCATGACGATAAATCGCGTCACTGCCGAAGTGCTTTTCGTCAAGGGTGACCGACACATGGTATCCACCGTGCGAGCGCCGTTAAGCTATCGGGTCGGGTTTTGGATCCGATAACCCGTTAACAGCCCCGACCAATGGGGATTTCCCACATGTAAAATCATCATTGGCTGGAGGAAACACGTGTCGGCTCGTCGTTAGGACAGATGTCATCCACTCATTGGACAGAAGGTGCCTATGATACGTCGACATGTGGCACGGCCCATCAAGTTTAAATGGGCCGGCCCAACTAAAGGCCCACAAGATTTTGCGGACCATAATGGGGCGGCCTAGCTAAAGGCCCACGAGATTTTATGGACCATAATGGCTGGCCCAGCCTAAAGGCCCACAAGATTTCAAGGGCCATAATAGGCCGCCCTGTAAAGGCCCACAAGATTTTTGTAGGTGCCATAATGGGACGTGCTCAGTAAAGGCCCCATAAAATTTTTTGCGGCGGATCATAATGGGCCGCCCAGCTAAAGGCCCACGAGATTTCGCTGACATTAATGGGCGGCCACCGTAGGCCCACAAGATTTTGAGGACCCTAGTAAAGGCGGCCCATTAACTGGTCGCCAAGTTACTGGGCCAAATGTCTACCATATTTGATCCGATCCATTAATGGCCTTTTGCCCGCGTTAAGGGCCTAATAATGGCCCTATATAAGATCCAAACCGTTAAAAGCCTCCCACTTTACAGGCCAAATCACGGCCTAGATCAGTCCGCCCTTTAAGAGGCTTTGGGCTCAATTATGGCCCATATCAGATTCGGCCCGTTAACTGGACGCTATGCTTTTGGGCCCACTTGCTAAAGGCCCATTTAGTAATTCGGCCTGATATTAGTTTCGACCTGTTAAGGGCCCGTTTAACATTTCGGCCCTATATTAATTTCAGCCTGTTAAAAGCCCGTCATATAGTTGGGCCTAACTACGGCCCGCTTTGTATCCGCACCTTTCGCAATGAGATATCTGATTGGGCCAAACAAGGACCGAGACAACTTTGGTTAAAAGCCCGTGAATTGATTCGCACAATCATGGGCGGGTCCATTTCGGTCTTGCCGCCGGCCGTGAGCTATTCGGCATGTTTCGTGCCCAACCTACTTCTCGGCCTCCTAAAAGCCCATTGAGTTTTATTATCGCGAAAAAGAGGGTCGGGTTACTCGGCCTATTAAAGGCCGAATCTACTAGTGGGCGGTTTGACGGGGCCCATGATGCGGATCATACATCGTGATTGCATGATTTGCCCGATTATGTACCGTAATTTTACGGTTTGGCGGTTCTATCGAAGACAGGATATATATACAAGAAAATAACTTCAAAGATCATGAATAAGAAAAACCTAGACTATACAATAAAGAAATTACGGCATATGACATCCACTTGGGCATCAAAGTTCGCCACTATGATAATAAAGCACAAGCAGACATGATTACATACACTTTGGGCATCAAAGATCGCCACCAAAGGTGCAAATAAACATGCCAACAAAATAATATACAAAACCGACAAAGACTTCAATAGAGTTCAAGAAAGGTTAGCCTCATTGGGAGCTGCAGTAAGCAATGAGCAAGATGATGAGATCAAGGCAGCTTGTTCAACACTTATATCCTCCTCACTCTGAAAGATAAACAAGCGAATAGATGACAGGTTTTTGCACATAAAAGGTATCGAGGTTGACAATTCATCACATTTCTTCTTGACGAATAAAGTGACGCAGTTTAAAATTGCATTAACACAATATGGTATTGTTCAGTCAAGACATGGCGGGAAATGACATTGTGAAGGAGTTGGCAGCTTCACGACACCACTCGATTACAGATCAAGAACTCATAAGTATCAATGGTTACTGTGTTGTCAATTTATCCCATTTCAGATTGGCAAATAGAGAGACGGTTTAAATAATAGTAGAATGATATGACATTGTTCATAGTTAAGACATTGCAGAATATGACATTGTCTTTGTAGTGGGTAGGTTCACCACACCAATTGGATTACGGATGAAGAATAGAAGCATACATGCGATTACAAAAGAAGATCACTTGCTCAGATAGTTTAATTTACATGGTATGAAGAAGGTACAATGAAAACTTAAATTGAGAAGGACAAACTTTTGTTTATGTACATAATAAACTTTAAACATGCAATTTGATGCAAACACCAAAATAAACATTTATTGCAGTCATGCCTAACCAAATATACACAACAAAGTTTGAAGGCTTGAGAAGGAAAAACTTACATTACTGGTGAAGACAGGCTCTATAAAGCCCTTGTCCATGCTGATGCGGGGGCAATTCAAGAAGTTTAGCACAAAATCTTCTTCATAAGCATTGCCTTTATTCCACATTTTGTTAAGAGTAAATATAGATGTGATAATATACGAAAAAATGGAGAATATTTAAGATAAGATGAAGAGTGATGCTACATAACCAAGTAGCTATAAATGTATGTGCAAGAATATTGTGCAAAAGGCACAGCCAAGAGCAATGCACAAATTTAAACTTCTTCAAGACTAACCTTCCGTAAGAGTAAATATAGATCCGATGTGTAGAAAATGGAGGGCAAAGGAAAAATAAGCTGCAGAGTGATGGTACATGAATAGCTACCCGTCAATATAAGTACATCGATAAAGGACAAAGATGTACTTACAAGAACAATGCGAGCTAAAAAATTCATTGGCATTGGATATATTCTACACTAATGTAACCATTCATACAGACGATAATTTGGAGCGAACAATTGATAAGCAAGCTATCATGCATATCATTGTCACATAATGAACCAGGTATGTATGCAAGTACAGTGATACATGACAACAGTACTAACAAGAGCAAAGCAGCGGGCAACATATTTGCGATATCCGTCGTTTCTTTTCAAACCGGAATTCTTCTTCGAAAGGCAGATTTCCTACAAAAAGATCCGTAAGGTACATGCGGAAAAGTAGAAGTTCAAATTGTCATGTGACTTCATAGATGCGATACCTCATCCTGGGAACGAGACCGATGCATAACAAGGTTTTTCCATTCAATGTCTTCTAAATTTAGCATGTGAGACTTCACCGTAAATTCGTTTATAGACTTGCCATCAAAGTGTGATTTTCCTCAGTAACACCGATATCTGCAATGCTTCCTTGAAAAGCACAAGCAAGCTTTGCTCTTCATGACTATCCAGATTGACCGGCCTAGTTACAACAATGTAATGTAAAACATTGATGTGTTCGATCAACCGAGAAAACAGGAAAATAATAACCATGAATAATAGCACTTACACGTAAGTTGGACAGAAGATGTGAAAATGGTGTTTGTCTTCACTATAATCTTCCCATGATGGGAATATATGCACGTGTCCCTAACAAAGATTGAAAACATTGTCTTTTAAACTGGAATAAATGGAATGGGGTTCCAATCTGCAGGAATTGGCCGCTCTGCGGTTGGGATAGGTCTTTGGTCGGTGGACTTGGTTGCACTTTTTGTCGGAGTGGGATTTTTTTACGTAATGCCGGTGCTATGGCAAATGAAATCGGAATACCTTTTCTTTGGAGGCAGGTCCGTGTGGTGGGGCTAGTGATGTGGCCGATTGAAGTATGGGTACATCTGCTGGAGTCGGTCCTATGTTTTGTGTCACTGGTTGTATGCGCAATATAAGTAGAGTCATTTGTCTGATTTCTCTCGGCACCACCATGTTTTTCAAGGACTTTGCTTTGGTGCTCCTTCAGTTCAGCAATCACCCTCTTCCTTTTGATGTCCGATGCACAAGAACATCATTGAGTGGAAAAACATGGTATGATGACAGATGGAATATGTATTGATAATGGATGGGCATGGCATCTCGAGGTTATATGATGAGTAAACTAAGCGGATGGCAAAGGCAACAAAGTAGAAGAAAATGCAAGACAACATATGCAAGAGATACGCTCAATCAATAAAACCTTGCCAAATTAGAACAGCACCTTGATGGGTGAACAGGACATGCCATACGCCTTTGACTCCTCGAGGTTAGAATAGTCATTAGGATGATATTCAACAAGAATCAACAGGTGGGGAGCGTCACGAGATTCATTGCTTCGAATGGCACTCAATGCCTTGGTGCCAATTTTGTAAGTCATTGCGGTGTTCCACAATATTCATCGATGCGGATTCGATATTCACTTTGTAATTGCGTATAATATCGAGAACCATGAAAACATAAATAGTTGTGAGATTATCTTTGTAATGCAGATGATATTCTAATATAGGGGCCCTGTAAACACTTATGTGCTATCACTAGATTACGATGAGAGAGCTCATGTGTCTGTAATATGGTGCGTGCATTTATATAATCCGCACAAGTACACAAAAATAGGCTCGTAAGTAAGGATAGCTGGCGGATGATAGGTTCATAATATCTTTGTATAGAGAGTTTATTGCCAAACCATGATAACAAGAGCACACAAGAACTAGGGCAGATCATAGTGTACATAATAGGTACACCATAACCACGATATATAAATCGGGAAAGTGGAACTGGCTTGAAAATACGATGTTGTATTGCCGCTTAGTAATTGAAAGCCTATCGATCACGTGCTGAGGCCAGCTCTATCGAACATGGTAAAGAAGAGCAAGCAGATTTTGGATAATAAAATGTTGGTTCTTGTGATGCCCACACATGATGAACTAGAGCGCATTAAGAATGCAACTCCCGGCTGTCTCTCGACCATTTCAAAGCGGTTGGATGAAGATCCCACGCCTCCTAACCCTTCTTCTTCCTCGTCTCTGATTCTTCCCATCTGAGAACACCTTGCAGACGGGCCGGCCGGGACCACCCCCACTTTGTGTTCCTCCACCACCCCACCCCCACCGCTAACCCCCCACCAGCGTCGAGTTTTCTTCGTTCGGCGAGGCCCCACAACCACCGAGCCCCTTCGATCGCACCGCTAACTCCGCGAGCTCAAAAATCGACCCACCCAATTTCGAAATTTAGTCTCACGTGATTTAACTAGTGTGGAATATAAAAGGTGAAAACCATAAGCATTGGGAGTATAGTGTTGAGCGTGCCATGGCGGATCCGAAGGTGCAAACCGGACAAAGGCAACCGCAACCAAGACAAGAGATCGAGTAAAGCGGTGGCGATCTATTTTCTTGATGCGATAAATAAGTTGAGCAGAATCTGAAAAGAGTACCGCCTCTGTGTGGCGCCGATGTCACGCTTGTCTGTGGCGAGAATTTGTGGTGCTGCGGTAGCGATGGTGTCGGCGGCGTGGAAGCAGAATCTAGGAGGGTAGACGATGGCGGGCGAAGCGCGGTGGGACGAAGACGATTCGTAGGAGCGGCGCCCGGCAAGGTGGACGATGCTCGAGGATGAAGCGAGAGGGGACGGATGCAAGGATCCGGTCCAAGGCGTGGATGAGAAGGTCGATCTCTTGTAATGGACGTCGGCATCGGGGTATGAGCTCTGGCATGGTGGAGGAGGATGGCGGTGGATGGGGTGGCGGACGGCCGGACGGAGGAGGTGGGAATTGAGAGGGTTTTTGGCGCCCACGAGTACTGAATGGGGAAAAGGGAGAGGTAGAGAGGAAGGGGGGAACCATGTATTCAGGGCACTCTTGTCTCAAATGCAAGGAAATTTACAAACTTAGCCCCGTTTCAAATTTCTACTACATCACACGGCAACATTAGTCGGTTCGGGATAGGACGGTAATCTCGCATACAATCAATATTTGCCGATTTAGAGTTTGTTTTTGGTGCCCACGTGTATGAATATGAATCGGGGAGAGGAGTCGATTTCGCCGAGGACACTGCTTGTGTTTTGGCGCCAGGTGTATGAATCCGGGTGAGGCGGTTACGTCACGTTTGGGTGAAATTACAAACCTACCCCTATCTAAACCTATAGAAATCCAGCGAGATAGGCTTTGCGTGGCAGGGATAGGCGATAGTGATTTCCATCTCATGATTTTGGTTTGAGGTTATTCTGCGACTTTCCCCGCTTCGTTCAAATTTTGCAGAGTGCACGTTTACCGTGCCAACTCAATTCGAATCCCGTTTGTATTCTATTTTTTCAGGCGGGATCCATTTTCAATTGGAATTACATTCTATATACATCATTTTTTTATATATACTTTCAAAAGCACAACACCATTTATACATAAATATGGTTTACAAATGGCATGATCTCGATTCATAAGGTTGTATCCATCAATTTCAATTTTCAAATATTTGAAACCACTTTATGTTGAAATCCAATGTATGCATTCCTCGCTAACTATCTCCAATTAATGTGTGTTTCATGCGGTTTTCTTACTTCTCAAACATGTATAATGTGTTTCACACGCAACATATAGTGTAATCCCGTTTAGACATTAATTGCATATAAACCATGCATTGTTTGTAATTGAAGAATCTATGGATCACCAATATTGATAAACTATATAACATTACACGTGTGCCCAAATTCAAATGAATATGCATGTTTGATACACCAATTTGCGTTATGATATTATCGATGTCGTGATCTCCGGTTTAAATATTTGAATCCCCTTTAATCCATATATTCGCCTCATATAGCTATCACTCATGCTTATATAGGACTATATATCTCTCTACGGACCTATCTGGCGTTCATCGCCTCTCGTATCTCTCGTGCTACACCAGTATAATACGACAATGATCTTTTATCTTCATAACACATTGTGGTACTCTCTCCCTCGACCTTCATCACTCTATCTCTCTCTAAGTATATCTCGCTCCACTGCTATGTGTCTCTAACTATTATTCTCCATGTGGAATCTCTTTCTCTCACACAAACACAAAACTTTGTCTTCCCGGGGTCTCATTTCTCTCTACTATTCCATGTGTGCCACTCGCACACCCCTCATGTCTGAGAGATGTCTTTCGCTCCTTAGATATGAGAACCTACGACTCTTCCTCTTCAATACCTCTTTCTCACACACAAACACAAACTCGGTCTCCAGGGTCTCATATTTCTCCATTCTTCTCTTGTATGTCGCTCACACACACCCTCTCTCCCTAGAGATATCTTGCGTTCCCTCATATGTCTCTCTAGCTATCACGCTCGCTGTGAAATATCTTTCTCTCTCAGACACAAAAACTCCGTCTCTCCTGGATCTCATTTCTCTCTGATATCTGTTTGTATGTGACTCACATGTTCCTCTCTCTCTATCTCTCTCACACCCACACACATAACCCAGCCTTACTTGATCCACTCGACTCCTATCTCTAACGCACACTAGCTAGCATCTTTATCTTTCTATTTATCATTTCTCCATCAACCTTCTTTTCTAGCCCTCACTCTTGATTCCTATCACGCACACTACATATGTTTCTCTCTACATGCAGTCAGTGCCCTCTCATACACATATAACTTCACCCTTTGAACCACCCAACAGTCATCTCCAACACCCAAACTAGCGGATGTCCCTCTAGCTAGCATCTCCATCTCTCAGATCTATCTGTAGTTTCTCCGTCAACATTTCTTTCTCCCACGGAGTCTTGCTTCCTATCACCCACACTATATATGTCTCTCCATACATATGCATTTATAGGTTGATCTCTTTTTGCACAATCGTTGCGCCTCCACCCCTCTCTTGCTGCCATAGATGCATGCTCCATTACGCCACTATCTCTTAAAGACAAAAACACATGCTCAATTGTCGGGCCTTCTTCCTGCATTCTCACATGCATGCATATTGTCATACCGATCCGTCTCTCCCATGTCGTTGATCTTATGACTTATGTCTTGTTTCTTTTATCTCGATCATGCGCTGCGTCTACACACACACATCCCACGATACATGTATACCTCTCACACATGCACGTTCAAGGTCTCTATGTCTCCATCGTAGTTAGTACCCTCAATCCCTAACGCATACATCGAATCATTCTCCTCTTTTGTGCACATAACTTCCGCTTTGGATGGGTAAAACACACACTCACACTTAACAATCTCCTTCTAGCTACCCTCCCCCCCTCCCCGCGCCTCACTCTTCCCCTATATCCCAAAACTAATAAGACCATCCCTTTGTTTAATTCCGCCTACATATGCACCATCAATATATAGTAGTCTTCCTTGGTGTCTCTCGAACAAACACGTTCTCTCGATGTCGACTCCTCTCACGCAGCATACGCACCTTCTCTTCCCTCTCTATGGGCATTTTCTCTCGCACCCCATCGTTGGTGGCCTCTGCGCCATACACATCACCTCTCTATGATGAAGCCATGCGCGCCAAATTACATCCTCCACAGAGGACCCCAGCGACACACACACACACACACACACACACACACGCACACGCACACACACACACGCACCTGCCACGCACCCCCCCACACACACACACACACACACTAAGACTCCATCTCTCTCTCACACACACAAACACACACACACACCCGCACGCACCACCCCACACACTTAGACTCCATCTCTCTCTCTCTCTCTCACACACACACACACACACAAACTAAGACTCCATCTCTCTCTCTCCTCTCTCTCTCTCTCACAAACACACCCCACACACACACTAAGACTCCATCTCACACATGCTCTAGGCGGGCATTTGTTCCTACCACCCTCCATCCAACCTTACCCGTATGATAAACAATCACCTTTATTTACTTGCATAACATGGACAAATTCCACTTTACTTTAGTAGTCGACAAACTTATCATTTGTACCCTTATAAAAAATGAGTTGGCGATGATGGTGTGCTGCACAACCATCTTGTAATACAGAGCTGTATGATCTATATCAGGCGGATAGAAAGCAAACTATGATAATTTTACAAAAGATACCGCACCTCTCTCCACATCATTATCTCCCATAACCTCATTGCTTTCATTAATTTAAAAAGGAATAAGTCTGGAACAATCTAGCATGCATGGTGGCGGCTGCACGCCGGGCGCCAAATCCATCCCCATGCCTCCGCCCATTGAGCCACCGGTCACCACCACGCTCCTCCTCCTCGCCTTATCTCTCATCTTTCATTTTTCGATGACATTCTCGAGATACCCGATTTCGATAAAATTCTCGAGATATCATTAGTTTTTACACATGGGATTACTCCTGCATGGGTCAATCACAACAGGTGTTTTGTAAAAAAATGCATATTGATAAATTCCGTGCAATGCACGAGAATCTTGCTTGTAATTATATAACGCAAATCACGAAAGGTGAAGTGACATTTTTTGACACAACCACGTTAACATGGCCACGTAAATCACTAGCTAAAGTAAATACCATTATACTTATATCCCAATGCAAAAGGTTGAGTACATGTCCGAAGAGTAGAGGTCGCTTTTACCGCACTCTATCTCTCTCGAATCTCTCTCTCACACACACACGATTACGTGATGCCCACTTAAGCGAGACACGAGTATGTTACAATTTGTGCACCTGCATGATACACGTGATCTTTGCGCATTTATCTAACCCGAAAGCGAACCCAAACGATAAGATGCATTCATTCCTCCTCCCTTGTAGCCTCTTCTGCAGTCGCGTCGCCCGCAGTAGCCATGGGCTGCCGAAAAGAGTAACAACACTCGCTATACTCACGTGAGCTAAGGCGCTTTAATATGGAAATTTTAGTGGTCATGCATGCATCTTTTTGTGCTAGCACTCCTATATAAGGGTTGACCGTCGCTTCCCTTGAACGTCGCGGCGCGCAAGCGATGGAAGAGGAAGGAGAAGGGAAGCGGGCTGTGGAGTAACGTTTTAACCACAATTTCTTAGGAAAGCCCAGGTGCAATAATTGAGTAGTTTTGCAAACTACCAGATTACTACACAAGCGGTTCAAAACCTATACTTCCTTGCCGGTAGCAGCTTCCGATGAAGCCAGGTCGACATCGCCATACGGAGGCGTCGTCTTTGCATTAATGCCCGGCGAGCGGGAGGCGACCTCTCACCGGGCGCCCGGCTTTTGAAGTGGCGCGACAGTAGAGAGAGCGCCGCTTCGGCACGCACTAGACTGCTCGGCGTCGAGGCCCAGCCATAGGCCACTGTTTGGATCCATGGGTTAGAGTTAGTTTGAGCTTGTTGGGGCTCAAATAGCCCTAAAGTATCCAAGCATGAGGGTTTAAAATTGGAGCAAGTTGCACCGAACCCACCAAAAAAACTATCCCACCCAAGAGGTGCTAAGCGGAGATAGTTCTCATTGGGACCACTGAAAAATCACTTTCTCTCCATTAAGTGCATTTATTGTCAATCTAACCTCGCCACCCAAACACCTCTTTGGCTACTGATTAGTTCATGGTTAGGCCCTTCCCGGTGCTCCACGATTATGCACAAAGGTGCTAAGGATGCCACATAGGCGAGAAAAATGATGTGGCAAAGCAATTAAAGAGGAGAGAGAGGATTATGGTGACCCCAACAAGAACCAATGCTAAGCACGTGAACCTAGACAAAAAGACTACCAACCAATACATGAAGGAGTTTTATTACTAAACAATTAAATAGAGAAGGCTTACCTACAAAACCTAGGCACCGATGCATTGGGGACATTAGTTGCTAAGCATTTTAATGCACTTAGCACCCCACTTTAGCACCAATACATTGGGAGAGGTCTTAGTCATGAGTTAGTCTAACCTCTAGCTAAGTTAGAGTATCAAACAGGAGCAGTATAGGACATGCAAGTTGCTCAAAGCATACAGGCAAATTTGTATGTGAAAGGATTTTTTCTCTTTTGAAAGCAGGAACTTGAAAGAAATTTTTTTAGAATGCTCTTGGCATGTCGCTAACATGTGATAGTTAACCTAACCTCAATAGACGGCGTAATGGCTTGTGACCGCCCGCACCATGATAGAGGCAGCGAGGAGGAGAAGCGTCTGAGCTCTTTGGATTACTAGAGATAGGTGTCATACGGAAGCCAAGAAATATGGTGACAAAGTGGGTTAGCCATGTACTAGTATGATGTAACTACACTGGGCTGCCGTGTTTCAGACTCTCACCGCTCCTTGTGGAGATGATCGGTTAATTTTATATCGCTGAATAATATTAAATATTATGAGTCTTGGGCGCTCCACCACGAGGTTCCTTGCTCCTTCCTCGGTGGTCCTAATCTATGTTCTTCCACTCTATTTTTTTACGTGAGCTTTGTCCATCCTTTTGCCAACACGCGAGACATCAAGGTGCACGTGTTATGCAAGGATCGTTCCATCTATATGAAGAACACAAGGGACTGGAACTACAAGACGGACATGTACCCAGGAGTGGACGTCACGAACTTTGAGTAATGTAGCGCCGATGAAAGTGAAGTAGAAATGCACAAATGGTATGAACATGCGTGACATATAGGGTGTGTTTGGTTGCAGTTCTCTCGACTCGGCATAGTTGTTTCCCTCTTCATGCCATGGTCAACTCAACACCCCTCTTCATGCATGCTCTCTTCATGCATGCTTCTAGTGTATTTGTGCTAAACTAGGTGTGGACTCATGCACCCTCCATACACTCTACCAAACACCCAAAAGTAGGTCGAGAAAGGGAACTCTTAGGCGACATTTGTCTCTTACTACGTGCTACCACTAATGTTATGCGTGCAATGCACGATGATGTTATAGATGCACGTGCCTAAGTACTCTACTACTACTATATTAGTTGGAGGCACATATTAACTTTTATATTTGTTTACGTGTATGCCCCGAGACCTTCCAACTAGGCGTGTCTTTCTCTCCGAGTCGCACTTTGTATCGTTCATACCACTAAAGTACTACTACGTGTGGTCTCGACGTAAGTGGAAGAAGTGGAGCGGCTCTACTGCAGCTGTTTTTTTCTGTTTGGGCTCTACCATCGCTGTTCATGTCCCACTCCTTTTGGCGTAGGTGTGGGACATCCGGCCGCGATGCCATGTTTGGCACCCTTCATCGTAAGAGTTGAAAGCGCTAGCATTCATCGAAATAAAGAAATAATTATAAATCGGCGGTGATAATATTTTTTGTAGAACCAATCAAGCGGTGATACTATACCACGCGGTTTCCTTGCTCCTCGATATCGAGAAAGAATACTTCCGTTCGCTAGCCAACATGTGGGACGTCGACCATCTTGGTCCACTTGCCATGCCACCTTGAGAACTCAAAGGAGTCACCCAGTCGTCGTCCTTGCGTAGTAACAATGACTAATGAGCACGTCAAATCACGAGGCCCACTTCCCACTTTGAAGTTGCTCGGACGAAGGAACCATCATGACTTCGTTGAATTCGCTTCTTGAAGAAAACTACATACCGGCGATCTTGCTAGCTACAATAGTTACTCCAACAGAGGCCTCCTTTCATTCGCATAGGATAGGAATATGAAAATCATAGGAAGTGAGATGACATGCATCTCAATTCCTATAGAGAAAGAAGATGCCATTTGATGCTTAGGATAGGAATTTTTCCATTTAGTCTAGGCTAATGTACTTTGGTAATTTGCTCTAAAAACTACAAGAGTAATGCTAGTACTAATATTGGTACATGCTCGTACTGAACAGAGACACACACACTAACTACTAGTACTACTACTTCTCTCACATGTCTTTGACCAACGATGTTGTTCTCCTTCGGGCTTTGTCGGCGACACCCCGTGCTTGGATCTCGCGCGGACCACTCAGCAGTAGCGTCAAATCCTTTTCTTTCTTGCAGCGGCCGGGCCTCTCTTGTCTTGAGTGCCTTCGACTTTTCCGCTCCTCATGCGGCTTTGGCCGCCCTCTTGCTCCTACCGCCCATTCGGCCTTGGCATCTTCAAATTCCTCCCACATAGTTGTCAAGTCATTGGCTGAGCGCGATGAACTTCGGCTGCAATGAGGATGCCATCGCTTCCCTACCATTTTGTGTGGGTGCGTGGCGGCGAGGAACTTTGCGCGGCGGGATGCCATCGGCTGCCTTACGGTGATGAAAGGTGTGCGGCGGTGGCATGAGCGGCCTTGGTGAGAGCTCTGGGGTGGAGTCGGCGGACAACCCGTATAGTGCATTGGTTTGTCAAGAGCTCAAGACGGACGAGAAAGCCGAAACAAATTTGGATTCCCCTTCAATCCACTGGTCATTTATTAATGAAGTAAAATGCATTGGCGGTCATCGAACTTGTCTTGATAGCTCACTTTGATCATTGTATACGAGATATGGTGATTATACGGTCACTAGCTCGCCAGATAGCTCCGTATTTATGTCACGGTTGACCCGGTCAAACAGTCCGCATGCGCCTCATCAGCTCGTGTTCTTTATCTATCTATCTATGTGGGCCTACCTGTCAGTGAAGAAAGAAATAAAAACCAAACTTATGCGTATGTGACATTACTATTTAGACGTTTGCTGGAGGCCTCCGTGAACACCAAGCATGTATTCACCTGGCTCAACATCAACGGTCATACTCGTGACTTCGGCGCCTTGCTCATGTATATCGTCCATCCTGTGACAATCTATAAAACAGCCTAGCTAGAGAGGGTACTATGTGCGGAGTATGTACTATCGTGAGCAACCGATCATAGTGCCACTTCACACGTATTAATGTCGATCGATTCGTCCACATTATTCATAAGTTATGTATGGTTGTGTGGTGTCTAATGGTGGTCGCCGAATGCTAGTGGCGACAAGAGCGGTTGCATGGGCGCCTTTGGTTGTCAATACGTGCGCATAAGGCCTGAGGCTCGTCATGTGATTCACATTTTACCACCACGCCAGTTGTCGACCATGCCGCAGCCTCTGCGAAACCCTTCCATCGCTAGCGGCTTCTGCTGAAAGCGATCACTGGGCTCTCTCCCGGAAGCGCCAATGTTGCATTCACCATCCTTAGCTGCAGGTGCGGTTGGTGTCAGCGACATGCGGGCTTTGATGCCCGTTGGGCCCACATGTTAGTGAGACAACGCACCTGCTTGGTTAAGTCACTAAAACAGCGTCCGCATTCACGCGAGCAACGACCTCTCACTTGGCCGCAAGCATTGCGGTAGCGGCCTTTACGTGCAGAAAGCGCCACCAGCGGCGCAGGCTTCCGGTGCACTGGCGGCGCTTTCCGCGTTAATGACACCCGCGGTACTGCCAGCGAACCTGCTCACTTCCCGGTGACCGATCCATCCCGTCACCCTGCTTGCGGCTCATTGCCATTCGCCCGCTATATTAGCAGAGCCCCGCCCCACACTGGCATTGTTCTCCTCCGGTCCCTTCCTTTTGTTGGCACCACTACAACCATGGCCTCACGGGCACTCAAAAGATCTCTTGGGCGTCTTGTCGCAGAGGAGGCGAGAACCCAAGGACATCGGTGAAAACTCCCGGCTTCGAAAGCGCGCTCAAAAGCTCTCTTGGAGCGTACTCTCGCCGGAGGCAGAGCCGAAGGAGATAGCCCAGCTCCCCGGCACGCCCTCAGCCAGCGCCCGACCCACTGGCCCGGCGCGTGCAGTCGCAACCCGGCCACCCGACAGCGAGGAAGAAAGTGGTGAGTACCGCGGTAGAGTCGCCACGCTCTACCGGTCCCGGGAAGGCCACCAGCTCCTCCCACTCGGTCGGCGTAAGATTGGTGGGATAAAATCGGTGGTGGCGATTAAGTAAACGGCAACGGCGTGTAGGCGGAAATACTTCATAACCTGTGTGCATCAGGGATGGAGAGAGGTTATCGAGGCGGATAAGGAGGAGGCAAAGGCAATGGCCCATGGCTTTCTCGGGTTCATGGCGACATGAGGGTGGTCGAGGGTCGGCAATCGTTTAGATTAGGTTTCTGATGGGTTTTAAGTGTGTTTGTGCGAAATATGTAATGAATTTCATCCAGTTTATAGGAAAAAGTTCTCGAAGTATAATGAATTTCATCGGTCGATTTGACAATTTGCTTTGTTTGCACAAATTTTTGTCCGGTTAGATTCTTATAGTTAGCCGAAGGTATCTGGGCAGCATCGGATGGCATCCATCGGTGTCCTCAGACCAGAGATCCGGTGTAAATTTGTGGGCGGTATTTGGAGATGCCCTAAATAACATGCTATAATCCCAGCTAACAATCCTCCATTATTTGGCGGGGGAAGCAGTTATCCCTCGGTCGAAAATCAGATCCATGGTGTTTCGCACTCCTCGGCGTATGAGTGTATACTCTTGCTTACATAAAAAATGAAGCAAGTGGGCGGCAGCAACGTACGTCATTATCCACTCGAACTAGCCGCCCTATACTTAGCAGTGGAAAGCACACACCCTCGTAATTTTGTTCTACGGATTTTGCTATCTCGATCGTCAGCAGCTTGAAAATGTGCAACGGCTTGCCAAGTTCTAAAGGAAAAGCGGCACCGACCCCATTTCGTCTTGCGGCGTATAACCCGACCAGTCAAACACGGCTCACTTGCTTCGCCCCGGAGGGACAACGCGTTGTCTTGCAATTTCAACGACAGCGTGTGGGACCGTAATTGAATAAACCGTCGATAGCCCAAAATCCTAATGTCGCTTGGCTGGCGTAGTGGTGAGTGAAAGCAGGGGAGGAGAAGAGATGGCAGCCCGCCACTTGGCGCCACCACAGACTCAAGAAATATGATGGTGACGTAATGTGAGGTGGAAGCCATGCTTTGGAGTCGAGGCAAGCCCAGACCCGCTCTCCACCGCCACAGCCCCTCAAGGCATGACTTGACTGCCCGCCTACATGCATGCATAACAAAATATGCACCTCCTTATGTGGAGGAGAGAGAGCATGGTGACAAGAGTCCAAGGAGTGGGCTTTTGCAAGAGCCCTTCTCTACCGCGATGCTCCTGGAGGTATAAAAAAATAATTCCTAAAAAAAAGGCATGTAAACAATTGTGTCTTAAAAAAAAGAAGGTAAAAACATTTGAGAGGAAATAGATAGAGAAAGTGAGAAAAAAAGATGTAACATGAGCATTACATGAGGAAGGGAGGAGTGGTGCACATGCACCAAGTTCAACTGGGCTGCCGTGTTTTCACACTCCTCGCGTTAAATGCCGATGGAACAATAGCTTTCCATCCAAAAATAAACAATGAATACTCGAATTGCTCGTCCTCTATATCGGAAAGAATACTTTCATTACCATGCCGACATGTGGGACATCGACCATCTGGAGTCCACACGCCATGCACCAAATTATCCCTGAACCTACCCGGTGCATTATCGCAGGCCCAGCCTTTCCCCATTGTAAGTTGTTGAGACGAAGGAACCATCATGACTTCGTTGAATTCCGCTTCTTCAATAAACTTTCTACTGTACGCAGCAATACACCTGCTACCACCGCGCGAAGACTAGGCGGCCCCTAGTGTACGCACGTCATATCCCTTTGAAACCCGACTAGGCCAAACTAGCACTGCCTGGGTCATCTATTTACATTTTGTAGAGCGGAGGGAATGCGTCTACACTTGCTTCCCGCTATGATTTTTGTAGTTTGCCACGTTCTACGTACTTTTGCTTCTACGATTTTCCTACCTATGAACCAAATGAGAGCCCGAAATGTGTATCGCCGACATATTAATACGATCGATCGCTAAGCCTACAATTTTAGGAGCTAGGGCTGTTATTACGATCGACGAGGGATAAGTATAAAAGCGTGCCACGACCTCGCATCAGCCCCAACGTTTTCTCTTCGATGAAGTGTTTTGCAGAGTGCTATAGCTTTCTTACGATAGCTAGCCTACTAACACCAAGAATCATCAAACAAGCCTGGCGTGCACTGATAACCAGTTCAAACTTACATCTAAGCATGCCATATATTACATCAAAAAAGCGGGTGAGAGATACATCTGTTTCCCATAACTTCGGAGGAGAAGTTAGCATGATTCACTATCAAACAAAAGTAGCAAGATCGCCCACAAGGCGATTGCACTAGCCCTAGATGGTTTGATAACACGCATCGATTACGGTAATTAAACACGGGGCAATGCAAACCTACACGAAGGATTAAGCGGCGACCAACTATTTCTTGTCGCCGATCTCTCGAGCGTGACCCGACATGCAGACAGACGGCATGCGGAATCGAATTCTGACGAGGCGATGTCGCCCACGAGGGTAATGACCGCGACATCGGAGAAGTCGATCTCTGGGGCGATGTCGCACGGGATGGGCAACGGCGGCATCGGAATGCGATCTCGGGGTGTAAATGCCAGACGGGCAGACCCGCGACGCCGGAATCATCAGGAAAGCGTCCACAGCAAACTTTTTGCATAACCCTAACATATTAGCAAGCACATTGCAAATAATCCAAAAAACACAACCTTATGGTAATAAGCCATTATTTTTTTACCTTGTGCAGCTCACCGGGGGATCTCATCCCCTCTCAAGAGCCATCTCCTGGGCTCCTCGATGGAGGGGCCATCACCTTGCCGAGAATCTTGCTTCTCATGACTGACTATCTCCTCAAAATGGGTCTTGAGCCTCACATAGAGTGTGGCAATCAGAGGTTCACAGGGTAGGCATGGTGGGGCCCTTGCTTTGTTCTTCCAACTTTCTTTGAGGGAGTTCGTAGCCAGCATCCTCAACTCTTGGGCGGTCTTGTTTCTTGGGTTCTTCGTCTCCATGGGTTGGCCCGCCAACATAGTCGACTTCGTTGGTCGATTGCTACCGCTTCCTACAGAGATCGGCTATTTGTCTCCGATTGGGTTGTCCGCAAGCAGCAACTCTTTGCCCTAGTGCTCGAGGATCCATCAATGGGCCGACAAACAAAAAGCAATCGAAAGGAAACCACAATCGCGCCAATGAAAGCGGGGAAAAGAATAGGATGTGAGGAAATCGGTCGGTGCTTCACCATAAAGAAGATTCTTAGAATGAAAATATAAGCGAAGCATAAAGAGGATTTGCCCACCTTTTTGCCTTAACCGGTCTGAGAAGAAAAATGGCGGAGAAGAGCGAGTAGCCAACTTTGGGTGAGAGTTTTCTTCAAAGAAAAGGGAAGAAAGGAAGCTTCGAGCAGCGTTCCATTGAAATGATGGTTACTTCGTCTGGTCCAATAACTTAGAGAGGCCCACCTGCCACTTCTTCTTGGTAAAGGTGTGGGTTTTTGTGATATGATTGGTCATAATGGCCAATACATCGAGGGTGTTGACGGTCTCGGCAATGTGTACCTCGCTGTGGTTTGATTAGATGGATAACTTACTTGAACGGATGCTTTTGAAAATGTCCACGCATGTAGATAAATGGCGGCTAATAGTCATATAGGAGTGCTCAATATTGTGCACTGCTTGACCAAAGCGGAGAGGAAAATGAGAGAACACTTCGTAATTAATGCATGGAGTTTAATTAGGGGTAGTTTTGTGAAGAAGTCACGAGATACATTCCTCCAATCCCCAAAATGCCTTGGTTCATGAGATTTGAAGATTTGAGCCCTATAAACCCGGAAGGGAGAAGTCTCTTTTGCACACGGTGTGAATCTAGTCCTTGTTGAAATCTCTAGAAAGGCAAATACTCACTTTCGGGTTCTGAGGTTCTATACTACTCCCTCTCCGTCTAAGGTGTGTAAGTCATCTTCACGAAAAACCAAATAGTCCCACAAAACACTTGGTAGCGGTGCATTAACTTCTACCTTGTTTCTTGTTTCTTGACATATCAACCAATAAGAGATGAGAGGTGTGCATAGCTTTTAATGACTTGCAATGGCTAGTTCATTTAGCCATGAAATGCTATTAATTAGCAAATAAACATTAGTGACCCCGAGGGAGGAAAGCGGTGCTAAAGCTAGCATTGGACCTATCACGAGAATGAGTATCAACCAATGGATAATGGAGTTTAATTGTTAAACAATACTTTCCCCTCCTTTCCAGGTTTATAGGGCTTTATCTCAAAATGTTATGTTTTTCCATTTATATAAGGCTCAATTTGGTTGGTTTCCATCACATTTTGATTCAAGGTGCATCTAAATCATTTCATGCAAGTCATTAAAAAGAAATTTGACCAATGCATGTACTTTATGCATGCATGCATTACCCGAATGTAATGCATTGATAAACATATTTTTTGAGAAAACAAGAGCATTAGTGCGGAATTGCTTTTGCAAAACTGGCTTACAAAGCATGTATTCCACCACTCACCATCTACATTGATTGGTAGAGATTTTTAGAATTGAGCACTATAAACCCGAGAAAGGAGGAGTAGTAATTTTGTCTCATGCAAGAGCACAGCTAGTATGTCGTGCTCCAGGAACACGCACCACCGCAGTTTCCCTTGGTCCGCCGTACTTGCGTTCGGGTTCGCGCTTCAGCTCTTCGCCTCTTGAGGAGAGGCGAACAATGATTGCTACTCCTAACTTCTCACCGATTGAATCGCTAACTGGCGCATGTCCGTAATAAAGTCCACCTCGTCGCGGGAGGGATAAGCGATGTAAGCGAAAGCTTTCTACTTGCTCCACTGCCCGCTGCGTCTATAGCCAGGTGGGCCCAGCAATTGGATTGGACTCTTGTCATGCAACCAAAAAGCGGTACCGATAATTTCTCCATGCAGCTCAATCGCCGAACTTTCGATCCCATGAGAAGGCGTCGTAGTAATCAAATTTCTCCGGTCTTATGCGAGTTGTTACGCTTGACACATCAAAAGCGGACTTCGATAAAGTCTTTTTACACACACATTTCGAAATGGGGAATTTGCCGTGTCATTATGTAAGGAGTAGACATATTACGCCCGTGCGTAGTCACTTGTTGCAATCTCTAAAAGACTTATATTTATATTGGAAGCGAGAGGGAGTACAACGCATACCACATGCATGCCATGACTTTCCTTTTGATACTTGCATGTGTTGATTTGATGCACCTTACAGAATTTTGACTATAAATTTAACTAACCAAATTTTTCATGCATGTCACAAAAAATTCTGGGGCTGTTTGGATTGTGACTATGTTTGTCTTATGTTGCCACATTATTTTTTTTCCCACACTTGCCACACTTGCCTAACTTTGAGTTGCTCAAATTGTTAGACACACTTTGGCTTGCCTAAGGGAATCTTGCCACAATTTTTGTGTCACACATGACATGTGGGAGTTCAACTTGCTAATAAAAAATTCTTGTCTTAGGTGTGGCTAATAAAAAAGACTTATATTTTAGGAGCGGAGGAGGAGTAGAAAATATAAATAATAATGCCATGTTAGGGGAGCCAACCCACGTTTCCGCTAATTTTAAGCGTGGAAGCTTTGTTCTACAATTTTTCACGAGGGGTGGTTGTTGCATTTAATGGAGGGACGTGTAGTACCAGACTTGAGCATGATACAAAGTCTTGGCACAGCTGCACGTAAACCACTTGGAACA
Organism: Aegilops bicornis; assembly: GCA_021605145.1. Lineage (NCBI taxonomy): Eukaryota > Viridiplantae > Streptophyta > Magnoliopsida > Poales > Poaceae > Aegilops > Aegilops bicornis. The sequence goes on from CM038671.1 coordinate 464,974,442, forward strand.
AGCGGGTAGTAGCTATCTCAAAAAACAATCAACAACTAAAAAAAAACTTAGCGACATGGCATGTAGTAGTACACAATTTTAAGCGATTGTTTTGATGGAGTAGAAAAGGAAAAACTACCCCACTACTTATATATAGGCCGGAGACCTCCGCTTGCTTGCTAGGGTTGCTCTGTTCACATACTCTCATCCTCTCGAGGATCCCTAAACAAGATAAGGGAATTAGTAACAGCATCTCTTCTCCCTTGGCAAAAACAACGGCTTTCTATCCTCACCCATTTGATTCTGAGATCCGGGCCGTCATCCCTCCGCCCAGATGAAGGGAGGAGGGGCAGCGTTCAAACCGTCGTTGTGGCAATGACGAGGAGAGACCCTGCTTGACGCCTTTGCCTTATCTCTGGTAAGCGCCCGGTAGCAGGAATCCTCTGAATCGCTCGTAAATGCGTTGCCTGTAGGCGGATCCGGCCTCCCGCAGCCCACCTATCCACATCCAAGTAACCTTCCGGGTATATCTTCGTTAAAACCGCCTTAGCTCCTACTTCCCTAGCTCGCTTGACGTGCATACATGCATGTGCATCATTTTTCTACCTCTCAGCCCCTCTCGTCCCGGATGGTCCAACGTCACCTATTATTTCTTTTTTTCTTCTAACTTGTTAGAGGTAAAAGCTACTTCATGGAGTCGAATCTTTATACTCCCTCCGTCCAAGAAAATACTTGTCATTGAAATGGATGTATCTATATGTATTTTTAGTTCTAGACACATCCATTTTGATGACAAGTAATTCGAAGACGGAGGAATCACTGATTCAAACAAGAAATAAAGTGGGGGGTGGGGAATTTAAGTATGTACATCGGACTTGGTACAAAAGCAGGAAGGAAAGGAAATTGAAAGTAGTCTGGGGCCCCGGTCATCCAATGGGTCTCTTAATTAGAAAAGGAAATATAGGGGAAGTAACTGTAGCCTGCGAGTGGTATGTTGAGGACTAGATTTGCTATCCACACATAGGAGTAGGTGGCTAGAGTGAACAAAAATGGTACCAACCCGGATATGTTTCTTGGATGTTTGTTTCTGGGGGCGACAAACTATGAATCACCACTTTATGCCCCTGTTTACGCATTACCATGGTGTTTGTATCTTCTGTTGGTGCATTGCCATTGTCCCATGCCCTATATACCAAATATTTAGGCTCACGAGTGCCGAGATAAAAAGGGGCAGAAAACTTATAGATCTTGATGAAAATAGAGAATAGGAAAGGAATCTTAGGTATAAAACTATGGAGCAATGAACCGGAGGAAACTCTCCAGAGAATGAATGTGTTGGGATGGACTACTGAAATGTCACAGATTTGTTTTTTTAGAGTAGCATGTGCTTGGCAGTATGAGATGCTATTTGTTTATTCACGGTACTTTTGATGACTACTCTCTTGTCCTATAAACCTCACGTACCACACATAAGTTGATTTTTTTTATTCCAGCAAACCACTGACCTGACAACCATTTTTGTCTAGCAGCATTATGGCGTGCGGCGCTTGCCTTACCGGACTTTCAGCTCAAAAAAAATGAGCGGTAGCGTGGATGCTTCTAATCCCTATGGAATCGGTACTACTAGACCAGCTTTCCTATGAAACACTATTCACACCTTTCCAGTGTATTAGAGCGGTTGGAAGGAAAAGAATACCGTCGGGAATTGTGTTCCCTACGAAAATCCACGCGCACCAAACACAGTGAGCCGACACGCATGACCTTAGCTACTCTTAATATAATGTACACTGGTAAAAATGAAGCCATGCCACTTTGTTTTTTGCACTGTAATTGTTTTGAAGACTACGACAAGTTTAGCCAAATGTTTTGCATGTAATTGTTTTGAGACTACTGTTGTTTCCTCTGTGCCTTTTTTGTGCAAGCAGGGGATATCCAATTCACATATGATTCTTGTTGTGACCTTTTGGTTTGCATTTTCGCACCAAAACTCTTCTTAAAAAGTAGCTTTTGTGTTGTTTTAGCTGGATATGTCGAGAATGGAGCGGTTGGTTCATTTTGAATTGGAGCTTGCACAAAGGGAAATCTGTTATCTTCCAATCCTCATACATCCATATTGGCGCCATAACCTTCCTTTTACGGTAAGAATGATATTTAATGCATGTATGTTCATCTCTATTTTCCGGCGCCATGCAAGAAAATAATGTTGTTTTTTACTAGTACACTTGTACTCCCTCAACGACAAAACCAATTACTGAATTAGAAGGCCAATCATGTACTTGGTTTCCACCAAGCTGAGTGAGAGAAAAGAGAGAAATAGAGCATGAAGAGGAAGAAGAAGAAAGAATGGCAGTGCCAAGGCTGATCTTCTTTGAAGCGAGAGGCCTCGATCGAAGGCCATTCAAAACCTAAAACAGCGACTACCTTACATGTGAGGCAGATCCTCCAGGAGCCTTCCCGCCTGCTCTGCTGTCTCCACTTAATTAATTAGGAGTACTTAAAAGTACCACTAATTTAATATTTTGCCCTAATTTTTCACTGTTGGAGTTAAATAAAATACTTTAGTAGGACCCTATCTTTGAATCATGTCTTTGGAAGCGGGAGGGCAGGAATATTATTAGTGTCATGACATAATAGTGTTATTGTTTTGCATGTAAATTTATTGCCATTGGATTCAATGAAAGCCCAATGTTTTTGCGTATTGTCCATCATGAATTTGATGCTACTTTGTTTGAGTAATGTATGCTAATGTCTTCCTATCCTTTCTCCTTGCAGCTAATGAAGGTTTCACCTTGTTCCTACTTGTGCAAAGCGAGAGGATCATGTTGTGCCAATCATACATTTTAGTGGAACTACACAAGGCAGAATACAATGAGAAGCTGTATCTGACCCTTGACTGCTTTAACTTTCTGCTGGAAGTTCTTGATAATCTTCGATATAATCTCGGCCCTTTGGTAAACAAGAGTGATTTTAACCATACATTTGAAGTGCACAAAATATATACTCTTTATTGTGTGATTCGGTGAGAGCTTTATCATCTCTTATGGGACTACATGAATAAGCTTTTTTCTCTCCAGGGTTAGTGCAGACCTGGGCCTTCATCCATAATGAGTTTGTTGTCATCTCTATTTTGTATGCGTTACTCTTGTCTGAGAAACTCCTTTATCTTTGCACTTTTAAGTTTTGCAACCTATGATATGATAAATGGCAATGCTTTGAGTGTTGAGTTGAGCTGATAGCGCTTTGATTAAATAAACTAATACCTCTCTTTAAAGCAAGACTACTATGTTTGCTAACTTTACCCATTAAGATAATGCAGGTGCTTCCTATTTGTTAGTGTATGTTTGTATCAACTAGTCCCACTATTACGGTAATCTCACTCTCTCTCAATATATAACCTGTATAGCGAGAGATGCTTGATTTGGGTGGAGCCCCACAAAACTTTAGGGTGCTTCATTGCCTCGGCTGACTTCATCCTTTCACATCAGATCCAGTCACTAATCTCCAGCTTGCTTTCTTCCTTTCTTTGTCGATCGCTTGGCTTATCTAAACTTCCGGTCAAAGGAAATAGTAATTGATATGCTACCTCACACGGGTTGGTCTTGGTCTTTATCCACGATTATTGTTACTTTGCCATCACTATGTATTGGTAATTTGGTATTGTGCCTCCCCATTTGTTTGCCGATTTCATAAAAAAGGAGTAATTTGGAGCATTTGAACTTCATGACTTGGGCAAATCATTACATCCCGGGTGATTTGATGGTGAAGCGCACAAAATGATCGAATAGACAGAGTGATACTTATCGCTGCTGCTATGTACTCAAAAGTTCACTCGACAGGACAAGCATCGATGTTGACAAAAGAAGTGCCTATATTCATTCGGTATCAACCGGCGTCGACCAATTGTCAAACTCAGAAGTATTAGGAGAGTGAGCGCTAAAAAATATTAGCAATTGGTGCGCATAGCCCGAGCTTATGATCCGATCTTTGGTCCCAACTTGTGCCTTTTGGTTATCGGCACATATGGTAGCGAACTATATGGCATGGAGTCTAAAGATTCCAGACAAGTTGGTTGGCGCGATATATTCATCGGCACTTCGTAATCTGATTACTGCATACAAGGATGCTCCATTTCGGTTGAATTGCACTGACAAAAATTTGGGTGGTTCATTTTCTCATACCGCCTCCTTTCTCATTTTGCAATGTAGAATTTTGGCGAGATACAAGACCAAAGATGAAGGCCGATAAACTAGTTGGATGAAAGTAGTGACCAAGTTGCTCAAACCTCCCTTGGCACTTTTGAGGCCACTATTTGAGGATAAACCTACAAGCAAAGTTCCGATTATGCATGCATTTTGCCTCTTATGTACTTTCGAAAGTTTTCATTACTCGTACAAGAACTAATTTTAGCAAGAAAGTACCTCCGATTGAACACCATTTACCGATCTGTATACCTAGGTAATTAAAGTTAGTCCATGGATCATATTGGGTACTGTGATCTCAATCATTTTGGATGCATAAACATACTAAACATGTGTATATCTGAATCTTTTTGTGAATTGTATGTATGGATATTAGCTAAATTGTGATCTATCAATCATTTGGATGCATAAGATATGCTTTAAGCTTGTGTATATATGAGATCTTTTGAGTTGTTGATAGTGAATGTTGGCTATGAATATGAGCGATGTCCTGTGAACTTTGAGTTTGATTACTGAATGTTTACCTTTTTAAGCATTGTATTTGTGTGTGAACTTGTTAGTATACCTCTTGTAGGGGTATAAAGCGTAGAGTCTCTTACTAAAAGTAATGCTATGTCAATTTATGTTTTCCCTTCTAACCACATATATATTTATATTATTTCTATTATAAAACGTATATTTTATAGAGACTTATATATACATTATAAAAACATCCCACGTGTTATTAACTTATAAAAATATAAATCGTTGAGCGGAAAATCCACAGTTGTTTTTTACTCCACAGGGCAAAGGAGGAAAAATCACAGTGATTCGCGGTACACAAAAGCTTGTGAAGATTTGAAGGACCAATTTAATAATAGCGCATCATTTTTTATTTTGGTAATAACTACTAATTTCTTAATTATATATATATATATATATATATATATAATGTGCCTCTCAGTTTATTCTTTGATATTAATGGTGCTCCTTCTAACATAACGTATATATATACTTGCAACCCCACCTAATCATGTATTTTCAAGGAAGTGCAAATGGGTTGGGATTTCTTAGAAAATATAAATATGGGCACGATTAATAGCGAAATTATTTGTTCACCCAATGACCAAATGGGTACTTACATTCTATCGAAAACATGGGTTAAATATGCCACATTTTGCGGTGACATGTGGAGCGATAGGTGAAACCTTCAGCTTCTACATGAAGCGTTATCAACTTAATTGACAAATGATTGGCGTCATCACGGCCATTGGATTTATATCAGCAATGGCGTAGGCATCTTCAATCTCACCGTCTTCTTCCTCCCGGCGTCATGGGGAACCCACTTCAGTTTGGCGACCTCACGTGACTAAGCCGGCTTTCTGCTTACTTGCAGCATCATTGTGGCATTTGACATCTACCCCACCAGCCGGCTGAGCTATCCCTCCACCCCTTGACACCCTCTGTTATTCTCCGATGACTACAATTACGCCGCCAGCATGAAACCGGTTATAACCCTTCTCCTCCTCTCAATCTCTCGACTCCCCTTTGCCGCGTTTTCCCCATCTCCAGTCGTTTCCCGATCCAAGAGCCTCGCCGAAGTAGTAAATCACCGCCTGGCTGTGTTCGGTCTGGCGTGTGGTCCCAGACAAACATGAGTCATCGAGAAGAGGCATGTAAGTGGAGAGCGGCAATTTGGGACCCATGAGGTCCATGGGCGCTTTTAAAGGAAAGTTCCTCGCTTATTAAAATTTGCTGAAAAAAATGTTTCCCTCCACGACGACGGTTTACAGGACCACTTGTTTGTACATCTTCGCCTTACGGAAGGAGTGCCTCCTTGTTTTACCAAAAAAAATATTCACATCCATTGGCTGAGATGAGACCCACTCAGTTGGTGGCCCGGACTTGTGGGCCTACTAAGCGAGCGATGTCGCGCGGCTTTGTCAACTTAATCAACAAATGATTCTAGCAATTTGGACCATTGGATGTTAATCCAGCAGCCGTGCTCCTTCTTCAACCTCTTCATTCTTGCTCACATGTCTCCAGTAAGTAACCGTGGCATATTTGTCTTCGCCCTTGTGCCGCACCCGGAACCGATTTCAGTGAAGTTTCCCTCTCCTCTCCATCTGCTGACTCCCTTGCCCGTCTTCCCCATCTCAAGGTGCGTTCAGGTCCAGGTGCACTCGGCTGCGGTGTGGTCGGCAGTAATTGGTGACAAAGCGAGAATCATCAGGAAGATGATGTATCACGTGAGAGGGCGGCGGTGGGGGCGCACTTACGCCCATGAGCGCATGCATGCAATGGCGGCCGTGACGAGGTCGACATCTGGTCGAGCGACTTCCATCGGAGTATCTTTGTCTTCGATGGAGAGTCTCGGTTGGGTCCACGGTAGCGGCAACAAGTAAGTGCCTCCTTATTACCAGCTAATAATGATTCACTCCAAGCGGCAGCGGCCGGGGACCCTTTGGCCAGACCCGCCGTGTTTCGCAACGTTTGCCCATTGCTGGAGACCACGCACTGACGGGCCACCATATTTACATGAAAAAAATATTTCCCCAATGTCAGCTCGGACCCATGAAAAAATGTTCCCCCATTTGTCGGCTCCGGACCGCTCCGGAGAGTGCCTCCTTATTACGCACTTTAAAAATGAATACTCCCACGCTGCGTGGGACCCGCCCAGTGATGGGAGGCCGACTTAATGGGCCTACTCACCCAAGTTGGCCAGGGGATGAAGGGCTTTGTCGGCTTAGTCAATATGAGCGATTCTAGCTCCGATGACCGTGCACGATGTCCATCCAAGCGGCCGTAGTGCTTCTTCAACCTACGGTCTTCTTACTCGACACCGCCCAAACCATCGCCGAATTGGTCGTGCCCTCATGGTCCACCGCACTCCGTGTGCCATTTGTCTTTGCTGCCTTGTAGGCCCTCACATGCCTACTATACCCACCCCGGCCGGGCCCGTAGCGTAGCAGCCTCACACCGGCGGCCGAACGGAACCCTTGTCCTCCTCTCATGTGCCGGGCTTCCTTTGCTGGCGTCATCCCGGCCTCCGCGTCGTCCTTCCTGGGCCTCGCCCGTAGTAGATCCCACCGCCGTGGTGCTCTCACGTGGCGTGGTCAGCTGATGATCAAGGCGACTTCCGCATCAGAAAGAAATCTTGCATGCATGGAGAGGGCGGCAATTTGGGTCCATAGCCATGACCCAGTTTTTTGTGATTTGCCAAAGTAAGAAATCGCTTTGTCACGCGCTGTTGGGCTGCTAAATCTTTCAAGGCAATGAGAGAGCTTTTCATTGGTGGCCGAGAAAATGACCCATCATTAATGACGAAATGGGTTGTACATTTTTCAAAACACATCAAGCACCCGGTGATTAGTTTCAAATATCTTTTTTTCATTTCAAGATTTTAAATTACATTAATTTTTATGCGTCTGGAAAATTTGTTGGATTTATATTGATATACATTTATTTTTTAAAAATCTGTTTGAATGTGGTCGAAATTTCGGGATTAAAAATGATTCGGACCGCTTGCAGAAATATGCAAAATTTCATATAATTCTTTTAACCGTGGCCTAATATGAGAATTTCGTAATGCTAACAAAAAGAATATGGGCTCAAAAAAACCTAGAATTATTAGCAAATGGGCTGTAAATTATTAGAAATAATGGCCGGATGGGTTGTATCTTTATTTTCCACATATTTGAGAACTTTTCTCCTAAAAAAAGGTTGGCCTTGCACAAAGCGTTATTTGGATGGCCATCCAACTTGTTGGTAGTCAAATCTTCTCAATATCTGCTCTTCTGCTCCCGGCCCGCTCAAACAAGCGCTTGGGCCGTGAGTGCACACTCCCTCCTCAGCAGTCGGCTCAGCTGCTGCGCCACATGAGGCCTCACCAGCCGCACCGATACTCGCCATGTCGCTGGCCTAGCCATCCCTCTACTCACCCACACCTGCTGTTATTCTCGTGCTGGTAGGCAGGAACCGGTAAACCCTCGTATAGTCATACTACCCTCCGTCAGGTGTGGGAAACAAGCTATGAGAGTCTTCACCTTGCCTCCGTGTCGTTCCCTTCCTAGGCCATGTCGAAGTCGATCCCACACTTGGTGGTGCTCTCTCGGTGACTTTGCACAGTCCAGGCACAGTCGGTCAACGCTTGACCGACATATTACATCCCAGAAGTGGATGTCATGTCGTGGAGAGGGCGGCGACTGGGTCCTGATCGCCTGCGCACTGAAATGCCTCCTTATTACACACAAAATAATAATGATTCCTCCACGACATCGAGGGGACCGCACCAAGAAAGGGCCTACATATTCCTTGAAAAAATATTCTTTTGGCCCGGCCCCGTATTCGGACCCTGACTATATCTTACTTGCATGTAAGGAAGTGCCTCCTTATTATGCTACAAAAAATGAATACTCCACACATTGTTAGGCTGGGACCCGATGCGATGTGGCGAGGTGACTCTTAATATGGGAGCCCTACTAGAGTTGTGAGGGCGGAGGGATTTGTCCAACAGTCAATATGCATGATTCTAAGCTCCGGTGGCAAATGCGATGTCCATCCAGCAGTAGTGAGTAGCTTCTTCAACCTCTAGTCTTCTTGCTCCGGCCGCCCAAACCAGCGCCAGTGCAGTCGTGCCTCGTGCTCCCTGCCTCCGTGGCCCGTGCCGATCGCGGCGGCCAGGCCTCAGCCGCCCATACTACTCCCCACCCGCATTGGCGGGCCGTGTCCCTCTACTCACCCCACACCTGACAATACTGCCCGGTGTGGCAGCCTCAGCAGCGAACTGCTCACGTACTCCTCTTCGGCATTGGGCATCCCTTTGGCTGCGTCTTCCCGACTCCGGCGTCGTCCCCTTCCCTGAAGCCTGCGCCATGGTAAGTCGTCCACCGCTGTTGTGGTGCTCTCGTGGCGTGGCGTGGTCAATGTGGTCGGCGTACCGACTTCCACAGCATCGGAAGAAGTATTGTCGCCGATGATGGAGAAAATTTGGCCGGTACAGGTCCTTGGGTCCCACACAGCGGCCGGCAGCAAGGAAGTGCCTCCTTTATTCGCAGCTGCCATGAAATAATTATTCCTCACACTGGCAGCGAGGGACCCACCGGGGACAGGGCCACCGTGTTCGCGAAAAAAAAACATTTCCCACATGACTGCGAGGACCCACCGGAACTACATCTTATACGCATAGGGAAGTGCGTCCTGACCAAATGCAGGCAAAAAAAAAGCAAGCGATTCGAGCCCCACGGCTGCTGGGACCCGCGGCTACATCTTGTGACATAGCAAAGTGCACGATGGTCCGGGATTCCCACAGTCCGAAAGCGTCACGTGCGCGTGTCATTAAATTACATGACGATATGCGTACATATATCTTGGTCGATCGTAGAGGCGCGCCACGTGCTGTCGCCTTGCCGTATCGTAGTGAGGCGCGCGTAACGTAGCATCTGTCTGCGTGCGACGTCTGGCGGCGAGGCTGCAAGAGAAAGAAAATCTGACCACATGATGTGTACATACGGGCGAGGTCTCGGTAGCGCTACTGTATGCATCAGCGCCTACTTGTTATGGTTGGGTTGGAGCAGGACTTGGCTGATCGTCGTGTCGCATTAAAATTGTTCATAGGGAGCCAACTTAGGACTGCGGGTCGGAGCAGGAATGCGTGAGTCGTGTGTTTCTCGGGAAGAAGCTTGGGCCATGGCAGTGATGGAAAGCCCAGGCGGAGCAGGCGATGGAAGCGGGTCTGGCGTACCGCCGCTGTGAAGCGGACCTCCCTACGTTCCGGAGCAGGGGTCTGTTGATCGGGAGGTGTGGCGTCTGCTGAAAAAAAATGGAGAAAGCAGGGGACCTCCTCACGGTCAAAGCCAGGGGTCTGTTGTTCGGGGAGGGGTGTAAGCGTGTGGCTGTCATACAAAAGCGGACCCAAACGGACCTCCTACAGTGCAACAGGGTCCTCTTGATCCCGGGAGGGGTGTGGCAATTGTACCATAAAAGCAGGACCATCGGACCTCCCTACGGAGGTCGAAGCAGAGGTCATGTTCGCTTCGGGAGGGAGTGTGGCGTGCCACCAAAGCAGGACTCGCAGGGATCTTGTTCATCTCCACCGTGTTCGACCTCCTCCGGCCTCACGGGCTGCAAGTCGAGCCTCCCTCCGACCTCCACGGGCTCCTGTTCATCCGGCCTCCAAATGCGCCTTCTCCACAAGCTCTTGTTCAACCCCAGCCCCTCCACCCGTCTCTTTGTTCATCCCGACCCTCAACACCCACGAGGTCTGTTCAACCCACCCCTCCACAGCACCCCTCCATGATCTTTGTTCATCCGACCCTCCACACACGTGGTCTGCATTCAACCACCCCTGCACCAGGTCTCACATTCATCCGATGCCCCTCCACACCACGGGGTCCTTGTTCATCCGAGGAGAACTAGCGCCACCGCTCACTTGATTCATCCAACCACCCCCACAACACTCCCACTTGTTCATCCCAGGCTGGCATGCTCGATCGGCTTCAGATTAGCGGTGATGGCGAAGAATCGCTTCGATCGGGTTCGATTCTTTTGACCATCGATCGATCGCTTTCCGGAGTTCGATGTAGCTGGCGTAACTCGCGGTTACTGTCGTCAGCTTTCCGGGTTCGATTAGGAAGCCCGCGCCTCCTTCGGGTTCGATTAAATGAACAGCGCCTCGCACCTACGCGTAAAGTGTATGGCGAAAGCAGCACTTGTCGCTTCATTTGACCCCGGCCTCCCCACCATAACCGGGAACTCCCGAAATTTTCCCTCCCCTACGCTTCTACCTGCGGTTTTTAGTCATGGGGACGGCCCAAAGAATGTCATGCAGCTGCGTCTCTCGGCCCGCCAGGAGACGAAAAGCCCATTTAAATCATGATTTTTACCGCCATAGAGTAAGGCCCACCACATCTATATGATGATACTAGGGTTTTGTCCACAATTATCATCATAGAAGTGTCATATGTATAATGTGAGGAAAAAAAATTATTCGACCCAAAATGTCACGGATGTGTCTTTTTTTGTAGTGTAAGCTAACGGATGGGTTAAGTCAATCACATCATTCTACTAATGATGTGATCCCATTAATCAATGAAAACTCATGTATGGTATGAAACATAACCATCTTTGATCATATGAATCGAAGTAGAGGCATACTAGTGACACTCTTGTTTCTATGTATTCACATGTATCATGTTTCCGTGCAAATACAATTCTAGCATGAATAATAAATATTTATCATGAAATACGGAAATAAATAATAACTTTATTATTGCCTCTAGGGCATATTTCCTTCAAGTCTCCCATGCACTAGAGTCAATAATCCAGTTCACATCACCATGTGATTAACACCCTAGTTCACATCGTCATGTGACCAACACCCAAAGGGTTTACTAGAGTCTAATCTAGATCACATCGCTATGATTAACACCCAAGAGTACTCGATCTGATCATGTTTTGCTTGTGAGAGAAGTTTAGTCAATATCATACATTCGGATCCGTGTGTATTCACAAATGTTCTATGTCTTCAATACTCACTGAGCTACTCTAGCTAATAACTCTTTCTGACGAACCTTTTGTCACCTCCATAATCGAGAAACATATCATGTATTCCACTAAGGATAATTTTGACCGCTTTCGAGAATCTACTCCTAGATCACTATTGTACTCCTTACATGTAGGGTACAATAGATCTGGTACACAACATGGCATACTTTATAGAACCTATGGCTGAGGGCATGAATGACTTCATTCTCTTTCTATCTTACTGCCGTGATGGCAAGACTTTGAGTCTTATCAATTTCACACCTTGTAACAAAGAACTCTTTTCTTTGAAATGGTTGTTGCCATTTTGACTACTTCAAAATCTTGTCAATATGTACTCATTGAAAAACTTATCAAAGCGTCTTGATCTATCTCATAGATCTTGATGCTCAATATGTAAAGCTTGCGAGGTCTTTCTTTGAGAACTCCTTTCAAATACTCTTTATGCTTTCCGGCAAAATTCTACATCTGTTCGATCAATAATATGTCATTTACATATACTTATCAGAAAGGTTGTAGTGCTCCCACTCACTTTCTTGTAAATACAGGCTTCACCGCAAGTCTATATAAAACTAAATGCTTTAATCAACTCATCAAAGCGTATATTCTGACTCCGACATGCTTGCACCAGTCCACAGATGGATCGCTGGAGCTTACACATTTTGTTAGCACCTTTAGGATTGACAAAACCAGTTTGCATCATATACAACGCTTCTTTAATAAATCCATTAAGGATTGCGGTTTAGATTATCCATTTGCGGATTTCTTAAAAATGCGGCTATTGCCACATGATCCAGACTTTAAGCATCGATCAGTGAGAAAATCTCGCCGTGTCGCTGGATGTTTCCGGCAAACCCTTAAGGTTCGAACAGGATGCCTGATGATCTTTCCCTCACCGACCTGATCTGGCTTCGAAGATCTAGCGGAATGAACTTCGGCGAACTGCAACACATAGACACAAGATTTATCTTTGGTTCGCCCCTGTGGTGTAATACCCTACTTGATGTGGTGGTGGTGGATTGCCTCTTGGGGTGATGATGAGCAGACAAAGGGAAGAACAACCCCTCTGAGGTTGAGGTGTTCTTGTATAGGGTGGCTCTCGATCCAGTGGATAAGGCTAAGATGAGATGCCCCTACTGTGGTGGCTAGTTCTACTTATATAGACCCTGGTCCTCTTCCCAAATATTGAGCGGAAGGGAACAACGGCGGGCAATTTGAAGGGGATAGCTAGTACAAGCTATCGACAAAATTTCTTTGCATGCGAGGCTCTCGTGGTGGCCTTGCCTTGGGCTCCACGATGACCTCATTTTCCTCCTGGTCTTGGTCTCGTTCTTGATATAGAAACCTTTGCGATGCCTCGGTACTCCTTGCACTGCGCTGGCTTCCTTAGCACTCAAAGAGGAAACAAGGATGGCTCCTTGCTGGTGCCGATCGTCATAGCTCACGACACGAGCCTCGTGAGGTTTGCCCTGCCTTGATATCTCCACTCCTCGTGAGCTTGCACTAGGCCACTCCCGAGGAGGTCTTACTTGTCGTCCACCGCGAGGCTTGGCCCTCAGCGGTCTTGATTGCCTTGTTGATGAAGATGGAATGAAAATTTCTTTTCTTGTTGGCCTTATGACGTGCCAGCAAGTCTGGGGACCCCGTTCTTGGAAGCCTGCTCCGCCAGTAGCCCCAGGCCCAAAGTGGCGCTTCGGTCTTGAGGCAAAAGCCAAGGGGCAAGTGCTAGGCCTTCGGGCCCGCACGCTTGCGGCGTGCGGACTTTGATTGGGCGATGGCTCTCCACTTGAGCTGCCCCAACAGCGCCCTTGTGTAGGCATGGCTCGAGCAACGCTTCGTCATTCTCTCTTACGCCTTGCTCCAGATCCCTTTCTAGCCCCTTGCTTCCAGAAATCTCCAGATCTTCTCCATCCTTCATCGGTGGTGTGGCACCCCGAAGGTCAAGGTTTGCCGTGCCACCTTGTATGAGCCGGCTGGATGCGCCCAATGTCTCGAGAGAAGAACCCCTGAAGTCACGCACCCTCTTGGCGGTGGGAAGTAGAGGATTAGATCGGTTTTAAGTCGGGGCCTCCGGCTGGCTATGTGGCCAAATGTAATACTTATGGGTCATATACACTTTTTTTCTTAAATCTAATAGGTTTCTTCCTCGATGATATCCCAAATTATCCCACCAAGAAAGATGGCCTCGCCGTCTTTGGCTCAAGGCTCCCAGCCACCCGGCTGAGATGTCCATTGTCGTTGCTAAGGGACGTGGAGCTGCCTTGGCCTCTGTTGGCGCACCGTGCCCAATGTCAAGCCCAATATTGCTTATTTGATCAACTTCGGTCGTCTGCAATAGTTTAATTAGCTCTTTTAGAGATATAGACTAATCAATACGGTAGCTTAATAACTTGTAAATCACTAGGGGCCAATTAGCGATGGGAGGCAGGGAGAAGCGAAGGTTGACGAGGCTTAGGCGGTCTGGCGGCGTGAAAATGCAATAGTGATTTCAAGAAGAGAAATGGAGGTGATGGTTGAAGCTCGGCACGACAATGTTGTCCGCCTCCTTGCTTACTTGATGAATGCGATGAGCGGATACTCATCTATAGCTATATGTCTAACAATGACATGGATCTCTGCTTATACTTCTATATTTTTTCTTGCCTATGCTCAGAATTTGGATCACAATAGTAAATAGATCATTAGTGTCGGTGTCAAAACCGGCGGATCTCGGGTAGGGGGTCCCGAACTGTGCGTCTAGGCGGATGGTAACAGGAGACAAGGGACACGATGTTTTTACCCAGGTTCGGGCCCTCTCGATGGAGGTAAAACCCTACTCTGCTTGATTAATATTGATGATATGGGTAGTACAGAGTAGATCTACCACGAGATCGTAGAGGCTAAACCCTAGAAGCTAGCCTATGGTATGATTGGCGTTAAGTCCCTCTGAACTAAAACCCTCCGGTTTATATAGGCACGGATAGGGTTAGGGTTACAAGTCGGTTACAATGGTAGGAGATCTACATATCCAGATTGCCAAGCTTGCCTTCCACGCCAAGGAAAGTCCCATCCGGACACGGGACGAAGTCTTCAATCTTATATCTTCATAGTCCGAGTGCGGCAAAAGATGATAGTTCGGCTATCCTAACACCCCTAGTCGGGACTCCTCGGTAGCCCCTGAACCGGGCTTCAATGTGACGCAGAGTCCGGCGCATATTGTCTTGACATTGCAAAGGCGGGTTCCTCCTCGAATACTTCATAGAAGATTTTGAACACAAGGACAGGGCGGTGTCCGGCTCTTGCAAAATAATTTCCACATAATACCCTAGAGAGAATAATATTTACACAAAATCAATCTGTTGGCGTATTAAGTGGCGTGCCATCACGCCACGGCCAAGTCTTATTTGAATTGTTTTTACCATACCACCTCATTGGCGTTTAGCGAGGCGGTTTCCTTAGCACGTCTTGTCAAGGCAGAGATCGTCATCCCCTTATTCCGGGATTCTCATCAATACGGACATGGCACCCAACTGGCCGCCTGCTGGCACGCCTCCCAATCGGCCACGCAGGAGGGCTCTTGGTATTCAACCTCTTTATAATGAGACCAAGGCCCGCTCCTTTCTTTCAATCTCAATCGAATCCGCCCCTCGGCTTGAGTTCCAACACCCAAAGCTCTAGATTTAGGCGCTTAGGACCTCAGGGATGTCCGGCTCGACACGCAAGGCGGTGGATGCCTTCCTCCGCTACTTTCGGGAAGAAAGGCGTGCTAAGGCCGAGAGGCGCCAGGTATCTAACCGGCAAGCGAAATTTCGCGACAAAAGGCTGCCTGCTCCGGTGGCAGGTCATTCCCTACTCCGAGCCCGGCGAGAAGCGTGGTGTTCGTGGTCTCACTTTCTTGAGTTTAGGTTTCCCTGGATGGACCCTTTAAAAGGGGGGGCTCATGTTTTATTATGGGCTGGAATTCCATGACTTGAATCCGAGTCCATCCTCCACATCTCGCCATTCATTGTCGTATGTGAAGCCTTCCTCCATGTTACCCTCACTTTGGATTGTGGCTCAAGACCTTCAAGGTGGAGCCGAGGATGATCGAAGGGCACCAAGCGAGTCTTGGAGGGGCGATCATAAGCAAGTCTTGACGCTCAAGTGGCCGAGGGATCTTTTCAAGAGGAGCTTGGTTTGTGGCAGGGAGTGGTTCTATATCACTTTGCTCCCGGAGGCACCAAATGGGTGGCGCTACCGCCTTCCCATTCGGAGGTCCACCACGGTAGTGGCATCATGGGTTAACCAGGGCTCATTGAGGGCCATCCAAGGGCGTTCCTCATTGCGGGGCACGTATTCGAGATCTCCGGAAAGAGAGATCAATCTGAGTCGTGGCGGTGCGAGGTTATGCTAATTGACGCCTTACGCCTCAAGCGTCGCCCCCTCCGTCTGTGGGAGTTTAATCCGGAGGGACCACAAGCTCTCCAACGCTTTTATGGGCGCGGCGCCCGTGGAGATGTATAAACTGTTCTTCGGATCACAAGAGAAGTGTCCGGACTTGGCCCGAGGGCATTTGTGATTAAGGCTGCAATTGCCCAGATACTCAAGTAAGTAGTCCCGTAACCGGACAGGCTGTTCATTCATTTATCATATATAGGCCCTTTAAAGGAGCCATTTCTTGAGCAAGGGTGGATAGCCAAGGCAAAGTTGATAAGGTGTCGGCTCCTCCCGGAGACCACACCGGACCCTATCTTGACCAAGATGTTGAAGGTCGCGCCTTTTGAAGAAAGCGAAGGGGAGCCGGGAAGCAACTGCCTCCATGAAGGAGGTTTTCAAGGAAGGAGGAATCGAGGATCCTACCTTAGGGGAGAAGAGGACCGCCTCTGAAGACCGGAAGCCAAAGGCCTCAAAGCGGGGAAAGAAATCTTGACGGACAGTCCGTGAGGAAATACCCTAGCCGCACTATTTCCCCAAGGAGATCAACCCTCCAATGAGCCGTAAGTAAAAGAAGGGTCTTGTGAATAAAGGATATCCTCAGTATTTATTTACGAAGATAACCAAATTGTACCTTGTAGTTTGGATCTTAGCCCTTCTCGTGAGCTCATCTTGAGGATCTTGATCTGGAAATGATGGAGAGCCAACGCCTCCACCTATCGCGCCTTCATGTGAAGCGGGGGACCACGAGGTGTAAATCACGAAGAGTTTCCCAGTCCGGAAGAAATTTGGAAGGTCCGGCGCCAATGGCCTTGCGATCGGAGGAGTGAAGGACACTGCTTGGGCGAGTGTCTATCTCGTAAGATCACCATGCACTAATGGCTACGGTGATTGAAAGAATTGCATCCGCCGAGGCGGATTGCACGAAACCGCCAAAGTTCTTGGCCGGGTTTGAGTGCAGAAAAAAGATGATGTACCTTGACGAGTTATGCATATAGAATGCGCCTGTATAGATAGTAGCCCACGAGACTCGGTATGGTGTCCGGCCCGGCGTCTTGAGGATCATAATCAAGATTAACATATTGCCCTTCCTATATAGGTGGCGGGGTGTCCGTGGCTAGCCAGGACCGACAAATTGCCGAACTAGAGCGGAGTCTTGGCCAGGCGGATCACGGACATCGCTGGTCAATAACGGTTTGACAGTGCATGAGGTATGCGACTCCTCCATGGGCACTGGTAAAGGGAGCTTGGCGCCCATGCCTTACTATTTGTATGCTTTGATGCGTATGGGCTTCTGCCGTGGAGAGGCTGCGAGCGGAACTCTTGAAGCTAAAAACAAGCCGAAATAGTAATGCGGCTGCTTTAAAAGGCGGCGAAGAGCTGAAAGCGAGCAGGCTGCTCACTTGCCCGAAGCAAAGAGGAGATGGCCGAAATGACCGTAAAGTTGAAGAATGCTACCAACCGTTGCGGGGTTCTTGATAAAGAACGACAAGCGGAACAAGAGGGCCCGAACAAGGCCACCGCTGAAGCCAAAGATGTTCGCTCTGCGATGAGAGCTATGAAAGAGGAGCTACGTTAGGCCGAAGAAATTGCAGCTGGAAAGCCTTTTCTGCTGCGGTGGAGATATACGGATCCGAAGTATGCTCAGTTGGATAAGCTGTGGAGTTCGGAGGATGCTTATCTGGACTTAGCGGCGGCGCTAACGGGACGCGATTGAGCACTCTCGAGGCGAGAAGGGGCCTGAAGGGAAGGGCTATTTTGGTCGCCAATTCCATAGTCCGGGCGTCCTCTTCCACGGCAGCGATCGGTTGGCGAATGGGCCGAACTGAATCGATTATCCGGACTTGCCATGAAGCATGTCGTGACTCATTTTGTGGCGAGCGGACTGACCCGAAATTAAGAGTTATTTTGGCTTAGTGCGGCCAGTTCCATGGTGCGGTATCAGCGTATCGGCGCAATGAAGCGGTCGGCGTGTATTGAGGGTCTTGTGGATGGCTCTTGCCCGTGTCAAGACATCTTTGGGCGGAGATGAAGGCCACCGACATTGCATCCCGAGGATTGAGACAAGCCGGTGTACCTGCCGAGCACTATTTTGAGGAAGTCTGCGAGGTGCTCGTTTAATAGAGGCAGCGATTGCTCGAAGGATGTTATGTTTGAATGACATGTGTAATTTTATGAAACATCGTTTTGATTTAATGTAAGAGCTTTTTATACTTGTGCCTTCAAGTAGCAAACTACCTCTGTCTGGCCGTTAATGTATATGTGTATATAACCCGAAAGATGGCAGTCCTTGGCTTTACCCCCACGCACATAGTGCGGGGGGTGTTTGCAAAAAGGCGCATTTTCACACTTAATCCAACGTCTTGGTCACTGTAGAAGGAGGTGATAAGCGTAGCAAACTAGGCAACCGGACTATAATGCTTTATCACTTTCACTTAGCCATAGGGGTTCGAGGGTGGGGCTACGATATAGCCCCACAGGGAATACCGTACTCCCGAATCGCAGGGTGCATATATGCACTGACGAAGCGGTCCTTCGTCTATGCGGAGGAATTCCTAAACATTCCTGTGGGTCATCGAAAGTGGTTGACCGGTCTCACGCTACATCATGACAGTCAGTTTTGGCTTTCTCTCTTGAGGTGCTTTCGCCGGAGGCGAACCGGGCACTGTCGCGATAGTTCTCCACGGTGTCAGCGTTAAGCGGTGAAAGCGGAGCGTAAAGGCAAAACACAGGGCCGGGCAAACCCAACATTTGACCAAAGACATGATTCGGAGCTGATGCATATAAGGCCCTAACTTTCGGGGCGGCGAACACTCCCTAAGGTATTGGGTCTTTATGGAAGTGCGTAACAATGCCCTAAGCCCCCTGGTGTCGAATGCAGCATAAAAAATTCCGACGCTGGCCGATGCCAAAAGCCTTGACCTCCTCCTCGGTTATAGCAAGAAACACAGGGATGTTTATCAACAAGAGGCGATGAAGAAAGGTTTACAGGGGTCTTAATCTGAAAGAATCCTTACAACGGGTCCCTCTTGCATGCGTACGCACTGTGTCTCCGTTGTGCCATATCCTCGGATTCGGTGTAGCACGGTGTTCATCTCGTGAAAAAGAAGAACTTAGTATGAAAAAAATATAAATGCGGAAATGTAATTGGAAATAATCATAGTACGATTCAAAATGAATAAAATTGAGCTTTATTGTCTCTCGTTGTACATGCATGGAGCCCCTTGTAAGAAGTGTACGCGACTAGTGAGCATTATGTTTATTTATGCGGACTTCGCCCATGCGTGCCGGGGTCTAAGCGACCTGCTTTAGGCGCTTTTTGGCCCAGATAAGGCCGTATTATTGTGAGGCTGTTAAGGCGGTCTCACATTCTTTCCTTAAAAGCATCTTTATAACTTCCCCTTAATGAAATGATGCCTCGTGGACCGGGCATTTTAAGTTTAAGAGATGCATAGTGCGGTATTGCATTAAAAGCGGCTAGCTTAGTCAGCCCAAAGTGCTTCATGACTACTCAATGGGGCGATGTGGAAGACCAACTTTTCGCGACGGAAGTTGTCGGGTGAGCGAACATAACTTCCGATGGTAGGAGCCCGTACAATGGGCGTAAGTGCTGGCATGATTCCTTGGAAGGAAGTGTTGCTATGGCTAATCCTATTTGGGTCTATCCCCATATTATGGATTGTGTCCACGATATAGCGAGGTTTAAATCATCGCCGCTGTCCATCAGACTTCTGCGTAAATTAAAGACCGTCGATTATAGGTTCTAGTATCAAGGCAGTCCATCCTGCGTTAGGATACTTTCTGAGTAGTCTTGATGGTCGAAGGTGATTGGTTTTGACAACCGGTGTTGGTACTCCATTGAGGTAGGTATGCGGTAGCGTAATTCAATGGGCGCCGCTCTATTTTCCCCTTTTGTTACTTGAAGTAAGTTTCTTGTTTTGACCTCTTGTGGGAAATTCTTTTGTTTTCGGTGCTCTGCTTGTGGGGTTCGTCATCGTCTTCGCTTGGTGCGTCCAGGCCCTTGTGTTCGGCGTTGAGTCTGCCGGATCGCTTGAAGACCCAACAATCTCTGTGGGTATGGTTTGCGGTGCTTCCGTGAGTATCTTGTGGATTTTGCATATCCTGTCCGTGATTTTGTTTAAGTTGGATATCTCATCGCTGTTATCCTTAAGGGGCAGTTTTTGTTGTTCGCTGCGTGAGCTTTTGAATCCGGCGTTATTTGCGCACTCTTTGGGCTGTTCCCCTTAATCCGGCTACCGGGTCCTTGCTACGTCGTGGTTTCCCGTTCCATCTCTCGACCCGGATGTACTTGGGTGTTGGTGCTGCATCTTGCTAGCCAGCTATCCTCTCCCGCATAAGCGGGTCATGAGGCTTATTAGTGCGGCCATTGTTCTTGGTTTTTCCTGGCCAAGGTGTTCTGGCGAGCCATTACGTCTCGGGACGTTGTGTTTAAAAGCTGCTAAGGCTTGGCGTCCGGACAATCGACTACTTGGTTCTTTTTGGTGAGGAACCTGTTCTGAATTTTCGGCTGACTCACCGAACATTGGGTTATGTGACTTAAATCGTCTGCGTCAGGAGGTCGGACATAGGTGCCCCGGAAATTGGCGAAAAGCATCCTCAAGCTCTTCCCAACTACCAATGGTGTTTAGGGAGGCTTTTAAGCCAATGCAAGGCTGGCCCTTTGAGCTTGAGGGGTAGGTATTTTATGGCGTGGAGATCATCTCCTCTCGCCATGTGTATGTGGAGGATGTAATCCTCAATCCGGAACTCAGTGGTCTGTTGTTCCATCGTATGCCTCTATGTTTATGGGTTTGAATCCATTGGGAATTCATGATCCGACACCTCAACGGTGAAACATAGAGGTGCACCACACCCTGTATTTGGGTATGCCGTGATGTTCTGACACTTGACGTGTTGTCTTGCTTGCTAGAGATTTCTCTCTTGGCCCGTAGATGGACCTAATCGGGCCATCCTTTTCTTTGCGAATCCTTATGCGGATCGCGTCTTGGGATTATGTGCGCGCCTCTTGCCGCTCTATTCTTGTTATGTGGTCGTCTATCCGGCGGGCCCTTTGTTTTCTCGATTGCGGGGCTCTAGGGCCTCCTCATCAATTCGGAAGCGATAGTTTTGCGCTTTGGGTAGCTCTTTGTTTGGCAACTATCGCCAGATTTTGTTCCGCGGTGTTGAGTACCTTGCTCCATCGATTACGAGTGCATCTTTCGCTGTTTTGAGCTTCCGCTTACGCTTTTTCAGCTACGCCGTAGTAGCAACGAGCCTTTTGTGGAGGTTCTTCGCTCCATTGACTTGTCCGGAGTGAGATCATCCAGATCATTATCTTCGCCGGGACGGTTGTTTATCCAAGTTGTCTGTTAGGACGGTTGTTCAATGTCGTGTTAAATGCGTACACCGGTTCGACTCTGCTTGATGGCTGGGTCTATGTGGCTGCCGCTTTTTGTCGGCGGGACTTGGTGCGGCGTTTACGTTGCTGCTTTGACTGCTTTTAGAGGATTTATCCTTCATAGCGTCCCGTTGTTCCTCGTTGCCCCTTCCTTTAGGAGTATCCACCATGTATACATCGTGAGATGAGGTGGCTGTCCAGTATCCTATAGGTGCTGATTCGTGGTTATCTCCTACATCGTCGTCCATGCCGTCGATGTCTTGAGTCGAAATTGAGCACGCCTCGCTTAAGCTTTCGGAAAGTGGCTACAAAGTGGGTGGTGGGTGGGCGTCAATTTCTTCGTCTTCCGCATCCCAACCTTCGACCATAATCCGGCCAGTGGCTCTCGACAAAGACGGAGACTTTAATGAATTCAGGATGTCGCCAAGAGGCGAAGTCTTTGAAAGATGTCCGCGACGGTGAACTTCCATAACCTGCGCCCAATCGGATTCGGACCGCGGGGGCGCTGGAGGTTCGGTCCGGAGGAGTCCGCACCTCGAGTCATAGGCTCTGCAAAGCGAGGATGGTGTTCGCTCAATCGCCATAGAGATCGTAGCCCCGGCGGTGTCCAGCCACTCGTCCTCGATCGGGTAAATCGGCTCCGGACTAAGGGAGGCCGAGCTGATTGACCTCGGGACCTCCGTGACACTGCTCGCGGCAAGAGCTAGATCATACCCATCGAGATCTGCGGCGCTTGGCTGTGGCTCAATCCGTCGAAGATCAAGTCTCCACGGATGTCCGCCGTGTAGTTCAAACTTCCAAATCGACACGATGGCGGTAGCTTCGATCTGCCCAGATGGCCAAGCGCATTGGCCCGCAGCGTAAAGCCTGGCGAATACTGAAGATCTGTCGAGGAGAAAAGTCTCACCCCTAGACCACGCGTCGTTGTTGATGATCGAAGGAGCCATCGGGCCTATAGGTGATGACACGTAGGAACTCTCAATGAAAGCACCAATGTCGGTGTCAAAATCGGCCGGATCTCGGGTAGGGGGTCCCAACCATGTGCGTCTGTAGGCGGATGGTAACGAGAGACAAAGGGACACGATGTTTTACCTGTGTTGGGCCCTCTCGATGGAGGTAAAACCCTACTCCCGCTTGATTAATATTGATGATATGGGTAGTACAAGAGTAGATCTACCACGAGATCGTAGAGGCTAAACCCTAGAAGCTAGCCTATGGTATGATTGTTGTTCGTCCCCTACGGACTAAAAACCCTCCGGTTTATATAGGCACCGGATAGGGTTAGGGTTACAGAGTCGGTTACAATGGTAGGAGATCTACATATCCAGACGCCAAGCTTGCCTTCCACGCCAAGGAAAGTCCCATCCTGACACGGACGAAGTCTTCAATCTTGTATCTTCATAGTCCGTGAGTCCGCAAAGATGATAGTTCGGCTATCCAACACCCCCTAGTCCAGACTCCTCAATTAGGTTCTCTTCTATAATTGTTGGTTGTTGTTGTTCGCGGCTCCAACACATAATGAGCAGCTCATTGTTGCACCGGAGATAAGTTTCATGCACATAATTAAACTTCCTGATAATCAAGTACAAATCAGTAAATACCTTTAGAGAAAGCTTGTATGCTTGACATGCTTGACCATGTAAAAGCTCATGCATGAGTAATTATATCGTCGAGGTTATTCTTTTTATACTCAAGGTGAGCTTCAAAATTGTAAACTAGCATTTCCAATAGTTCGAGCTGCCACTTTACTTTCGGTACTTAGGTGGATGATCTCTGCTTAAATTCCTAATACAAGTAATGCACTCCGGCAAGTTCTATTTATTTGTGTCCTTGCCGCCAATAGATGTAATTTTATCGCGAGCACCCAAGTACAGCAAGACTATTGTCGCTCATTATTGTTGGCTTATGCCCTAGAGAGAAAAATAATTAGCATTTACCTCGTACCGGATTGTAGTTGTACCATATGCCTATTGTATCATTTTCATCCTTGATAGATGCAACGAGTAAATTGTCACTGAAAAATGTTGTGGTTGCAGCGTTTGTTTTGTTAATTCTGCATTCCTTCCTTTATGAGAAAAGTGTTACTTCTGCTTTAGTTATATGTTATGTTTCTCTATGTCCAATTCTTGTATTGACTTCAGATTGTGCATATGTGGAGAAGCATGTCTGCTCCCAGTGGAGAGGACTTTCAGAAAGACAACTTAGACACTTGCTTTAGCATTCACGTTTACTATTTTTGTAAAAATATTCATACGTGTGTTTGAATTGTTTTTAGTAGCTGTCTTTATTACTCTCTCTGATTGAAAAAATAAAATCGGAGGCTGCCTACAGCAAGTCCGTTTGTCATATATGCCTTGATCATGCTTTTCTTCCTTTGTGTGTTACAACGAACCGTGCATACAGTTGTGAATAGTGAAAAGCATATATAGCTGTGCTATAGATTGAAAAGCTAAGTAAACAAAAACAATCAAACTTCTTTAGGCAATAAGAAATCCAATTAGTAAACAACAAAGGAATACAATTCCATAGTTCCACAAATAACCATTGCAGAGGTTTGATTGTTTAGGTAAGTCGCTTCTTGCTCTCCGTCATTCGTCCGAGTAGATCGATTCAATCTGCTTGTTTATTATTAAGTACTTGATGTAGCTAGCTTTAAGGTTTCCATCCGGTCTTCATTCTAGGCTAACAACTAATTTATGCTTTTTTATATAGGCTATAATTTCCAATATTTATGTTTGCTATATATTTGTTTTTTTCCTGAACATATAGCCAGACGTTAGGAGTGAAGGGCTCCAAGGTGGCGCAATGGTTTACAAGAAAGCATCCAAATGGAGAAGAGCAAAAATCGCTAAAGGCTGTGTATCTTTCTCACCTGCTCTTTCAAACACAATAATTCTTTATATTATTCCCCTTTTTATTTGTTAAAGCACAATTAATTATCGTAGAGAATGTAGGGGCAACGGAACATTTCATGTCCCGACATGCTATTTTGGTTTGAACATAGCTATATTAAGTAAGTTACTCGACCACATCGATACCGATGTTGTATGTATCAAAAGTCATCCTTCTACGCGGATTAATAAAGAAGGATGAGATGGTAAATAACCCACACTTTAGCAACATACTAAATTCTACACATCGCATAGTAGTAGTAGTATTTTTTCACTGCGAAAAGCAACCCTGAATTAGTTTTCAAAATTATTTTTCATGGCTTTCAAAGTTTTAATATGATTGTTGTTGCTATCTGCCATGTCGCAAACGTCGGCCGGTGCACACCATGTTGCGTCTTGCTCGCGATTTCTCGAGGTACTCTCTCTCTCTCTCTCTCTCTCTCTCAAAATGGTAAAAAAAAAACTCATACTAAACGGGAGGGTCTACAATTTTACTACCGACATGAGTTACCACCGTATTTTTCTTCTTCTAATTACAACATGTAGAAATGTGTGTTAAGAGTTCAATCATATACAAAGATGCCTATATGTTGTTTTTGGTTTTACCTCCATAAAACTAAAATGGTTCTCTCCTAACAGAGAGGCAAAGTGGATATGTGCTTCTCAATCAAGGAGCTTTTGTCAAACCGGTATGCAAACCATGCACGTTGTAGTTCATACTATATGGAATTTACTTTCGGTAGGAATGTGCGATGTTGCTCCGGTGATAGTAAGCATTTGCATTGTTTCAATACATATCACAAGTCCTATTTTACGATATAAGTTGCATCATAATAATCTTCACATTTTAGTTGCATCATAATAATCTTCTTCTTCTAGTCTTCTTCTTCTAACTTTCTTCTTTCCCATTTTGTAGATTTGCTTCAGACCACGGAAGCTTGGGTTGATGGAGTGCTTGTCTTTAGTTTTTTTTTACTTTGTGAAACTTGCTACCTATGATGAAAGCATGTAATATTGATGAAACTATGTATATGTATGGATGAAACTTGCTACTATTGGTAACATGTGTTGGATATGTGTTCGATATATATGTGTTCATGACTATTGGTAATATGTGTTGAATATGCTATATTGGTCACATAAATATATTTGTGTTTGATTTTCCTGTGAAAATGAATTGATATAAGAAAAACAAAATTAAATGGGGCAATATAGGCACTTTGCCATCTCACGGGCAGATAGCAAAGAGCTTTGCCATCACCGGCAGATGGCAAAGAGGCCACGGTCATCTACATGTAAAATTTGGGCTGGCCTATTTGGGCCCTTTGCCATCTGCCCAAATAGATGGCAAAGCTCTTTGCCATCTGGCCGAATGACGGCAAGAAGAGCTCAAGCCTTGCCATCACGGCAGACGGCAAAGTATGCCGTTAACCTTCTAACGGGCTAACCTCGTTAAGAGGCTTTGCCATCCGCCACCGATGGAAAAGGCACGAACTCTTTGCCATCGACCGCCAGACGGCAAAGAAGCGTTTGCCGCGAGGTTTCCGTATAAACTATTTGCCATCTATGGCGGCAGATGGCAAAGCCTTTGCCATCCGCCGACCATGTTTTGCCATCCGCCATGGCGGATGGCAAAGTGCCGCATTCCGATGAGTGCTCTCCTCCTCTCAAAGGGCGCCAGAGTGCCATCGGGAGGAATCATCACCGCGGTGATCTTCTTCATCAACATCACCATCATCATCACCATCCTCATCTCTTTTACGCGGTCCACTCTCCCGCACCCCGCTGTAATCCCTACTTGAACATGGTGCTTTATGCCACATCTTATGATCCAATGATGTGTTTGAAGGAAATATGCCCTCGAGGCAATAATAAAGTTATTATTTATGTCCTTATATCATGATAAATGTTTATTATTCATGCTAGAATTGTATTAACCGGAAACATAATACATGTGTGAATACATAGACAAACAAAGTGTCACTAGTATGCCTCTACTTGACTAGCTCGTTGATCAAAGATGGTTAAGTTTCCTAGCCATTGACATGGGTTGTCATTTGATTAACGGGATCACATCATTAGGAGAATGATGTTATTGACTTGACCCATTCCGTTAGCTTAGCACTCCGATCGCTTAGTATGTTGCTATTGCTTTCTTCATGACTTATACATGTTCCTATGACTATGAGATTATGCAACACCCGTTTACCGGAGGAACACTTTGTGTGCTACCAAACATCACAAATAACTGGGTGATGATAAAGGTGCTCTACAGGTGTCTCTGAAGGTACTTGTTGGGTTGGCGTATTTCGAGATTAGGATTTTTCACTCTGATTGTCGGAGAGGTATCTCTAGGCCCACTCGGTAATGCACAAGACTTAAGCCTTGCAAGCATTGCAACTAATGAGTTAGTTGCAGGATGATGTATTCCAGTAACGAGATTGAACTAGGTATTGAGATACCGATGATCGAATCTCGGGCAAGTAACATACCGATGACAAAGGAACAACGTATGATGTTATGCGTCTCAATTTGATAAAGATCTTCGTAGAATATGTGGGAGCCAATATGAGCATCCAGGTTCCGCTATTGGTTATTGACCGGAGACGTGTCTCGGTCATGTCTACATAGTTCTCGAACCCCTAGGGTCCGCACGCCTAAAGTTTCAATGACAGTTATATTATGAGTTTATATGTTTTGATGTACCGAAGGTTGTTCGGAGTCCCGGATGTGATCACAGACATGACGAGGAGTCTCGAAATGGTCGAGACATGAAGATTGATATATTGGAAGCCTATGTTTGGATATCGGAAATGTTCCAGGTGAAATCGATTTTACCGAGTACCGGAGGGGTTACCGAACCCCTGCGGGTTAATGGGCCATAGTGGGCCTTAGTGGAGAAGAGGAGGCGGCGGGGGCAAGGGCGCACCCCTCCCCTAGTCCGAATAGGACAAGGAGAGGCGGCGCCTTTCCTTTCTTCTTCTCCTCCACCTCTTCCCCTCTTCTCCTAATCCAACAAGGAAAGGGAGGGAGTCCTACTCCCGGTGGGAGTAGGACTGCTCTGGCCGCCCCCTCCCGGCCGGCCGCACCTCCCCTTGCTCCTCTATATCTGAGGCAGGGGACACCCTAGACACACAACAATTGATCGTTTGATCTTTTAGCCGTGTCGGTGCCCCTCCACCAAAGTCCACCTCGATATCAGAAGCGGTGCTTAGGCGAAGCCTGCGTCGGTAGAACATCATCATCGTCACCATACCGTCGTCTTGTGAAACTCTCCCTCAACACTTTCACTGGATCGGAGTTCGAGGGGCGTCATCGGGCTGAGCGGTGCTGAACTTCCGGAGGTGCCGTGACGCTCGGTACTTGATCGGTCGGATCGTGAAGACGTCACGACTACATCAACTGCTAAGCAGTTAACGCTTCCTCTTCGGTCTCACGAGGGTACGTGGACAACACTCTCCCCTCTTATTGCTATGCATCACCATGATCTTGCGTGTGCGTAGGAATTTTTTTTGAAATTACTACGTTCCCCAACAGTGTTGCCATCCTATGGTGTTTTGAGTAGATATCCTTTGTCTTTGGGTTGATTGATGATCTAGATTGGTACGAGTTGTATGTTTTATTTTGGTGCTGTCCTATTGTACCCTCCATGTCGCGCAAGCGTGAGGAATTCCCGCTGTAGGGTGTTGCAATATGTTCATGATTCTCTTATAGTGGGTTGCTTGAGTGACAGAAGCATAAACCCGAGTAAGGGGTTGTTAGCATTATGGGATAAAGGGGACTTGATGCTTTAATGCTATGGTTGCATTTTACCTTAATGATCTCTAGTAGTTGTGGATGCTTGCTAGAGTTCCAATCATAAGTGCATATGATCCAAGAAGAGAAAGTATGTTAGCTTATGCCTCTCCCTCATATGAAATTGCAATGACGACTATCGGTCTTGTTAACAATTGCCTAGGATAATTCCACACACCCAACCATCATTATTACACACTCTCTATATATAATAATTAGATATATATTCTAACTTTATGATAACAGCACCTACTTTTATGTTTTAGCTCTCCGATATCATGCAAAGTTATCCTCTTCATACCCACAATGTAGTTTTATTTCTCGCTTCTAGTTGGAAGCAAATGTTCGTGTAATGAGAGTCGTATCAAGGCGAGATAGGACTTGAGAGAATATTGATCTTACCTTTAGCTGCTTGTGGGTTCGAGCACTCCATACTTATCACTTCCACCATTGGGAATTACTACGATGATTCCCTCAGCACTTGGGGATTATCAAGCTCTTTTCTGGCGCCGTTGCCGGGGAGCAATAGCGTGGGGTTGATATTTTCGTCTATGCTTGTTTGCTTTCTTCACTAAGTAAATTTTGTTTTCCCTTTTTAGTTTTGCTTAGTTGTGGGTGAAACATATAAAAAATTTAAAAGAATGAAAATACAAAAAAATCACTTGCCTCTCATGCCTAAAAAGTTTTTCAAAAAGAGAAGTGATTGGAAAGTTATGCATTGAAGAAGTGAGGGTCGACCTTGAGCACTTGTGTTCATGCTCATGGAAACAATGTAGAAATTTTCATGGAAGTATCTCTGTAAATAATTATCCTTGTATATATCCATTGTATTATAAAAATAATGTGCCAAGCTTTGGTTTTAGGATGATTAGATTGCTTGTTTACTTTGTGCAATACAAAAACAGAAACTTTGGCTGTAGCGCGTGAATTTATATTTTTTAATGGAAAGTCAAATGGGTCTGAAACTTTTTGCACATTACTTCTGTACAAATTGTTTAAATATTCATATTTTTTCTAGAATTTTTGGAGTTACAGAAGTATACTGAAATGCAATATGTTGACAGATTCTGTTTTCAATGTGTTGTTATATTTTTATGATGAATCTATGGGTAGTATCGGGGGGGGGGGGGGGTATTAACCCCGGGGAATTTGTAAAACAGTAGATATATTTATAAAATTAAATTGGAATGAGTTTTAAAAAGTACAAAAAGGTAGTGATTTGCTTTATTATACTAACGGATCTCACAAAGTTTTTGTTAAAGTTTTGTGTGGATGAAGTGTTCGAAGATCGAGGAGCTATCAATATGAGAAGAATAAAGAGAGGCAAGAGTTCAAGCTTGGGGATGCCCAAGGCACCCCGAGTAAATATTCCAAGGATACTCAAGCATCTAAGCTTGGCGATGCCCCGGTTGGCATCCTATCTTTCTTCTTCAACAATTATCGGTATACCTTGGTTTTTGTTTGGTTCACATGATTTGTGTCCTTTGTGTTTTTCTTTTTCTTAAGAACCATGCTAGTGTTAGATGTCCTTCATTGATTTATAGAATACTTCATGTGCTTCACTTATATATTTTGGAGTATGAATAATACTATCATCTAAAGCGGGTTTGGAAGAGTGTCAACTTTAGGGATTAGTGATCCCACTATTCCGAATGAGAAGAATTTTGCTTATGTGGAGAATAGAAAATTTTCTATGCTTATAGATCATAAAAATAATGCTTTATGTGATGGTTATATGGTTAAATTAATTCATGATGCTACTGAAAATTATTATGAGGGAGGAATATATGCTTGTAGGAGTTGCAATAATATCAAGTTTCCTCTCTATGTGCTTAAAGTTTTGATGTTATACTTGTTTTGCCTTCCTATGCTTGTTGATTCTTGTTCCTATAAATTATGTGCTCACAAAATCCCTAGGCATAGGAAGTGGGTTAGATTAAAATGTGCTAGTCATATTCCTCATGATGCTCTCTTTATGTTTCAATTCTTTTCTTTTATGTGAGCATCATTGAAATCATCATGCCTAGCTAAAAGGCACTAAAGAAAAGCGCTTCTTGGGAGACAACCCAATATTTACCCTTACTATTTTTGTGTGTTTACATGATTAAGCTACTTTAGTAATCATGTTTTATAGATTTTGTTTCCATAAAGTGCCAAGTAAGACCTTTGGGAAGACTTGGGTGAAAGTTAATGTGATCTTGCTATAAAAAAACAGAAACTATGCGCTCACGAGATTAGCTGTCATTTTTTACAGAAGAGCGATTTTGAGTTGACTCTTTTTTCAGAAGATTAATAGACAAATTCCTCACGTCCACCAATTTATTTCATAATTTTTGGAGTAGCAAAAGTATGGTTGCTGTTTAGATCATTACAGACTGTTCTGTTTCTGACAGATTCTGTTTTCATTGCATAGTTTGCTTGTTTCTAGTTTCTATGGATTATATTTCTCAATATAAATTTTAGAAATGATATGGTACAGTAGGCATTGTGTGAAAATAATTGTGAACCTTGTCTTTTACAGTACCAAAATGAATGGTTTACTCTATATCATACTAACCTATCTCACGAAGTTCCGTTAAGTTTTGTGTGATCGAAGTTTTCAAGCTTTGGGTGAGATATCGATATGAGGAGAATAAGGAGTGGAAAGGCCCTAAGCTTGGGTATGCCCAAGGCACCCCAAGGTAATATTCAAGGAGGACTCAAGCGCCGAAGCTTGGGGATGCCCCATAAGGCATACCCTCTTTCGTCTTCAAAACTATCGGTATACCTTACTCGGAGCTATATTTTTATTCGTCACATGATATGTGTTTTTCTTGGAGCGTGTTTTCAATTTTACTTGCTGTTTGAATAAAATCATTGGATCTGAAATCTTGAATGAAAAAGAATCCTCCCGTGGCTAGTTAATTATTTGACTACTCAGTATTCTTCACTTATATCTTTGTGGAGTAGTTTGCCATTTACTCACGTGCTTCACGTATATCCTATGAGTAAATGGTTGAATGAATTGAATATCATAAATCTTAATTTATATACATTTCATATGCTTATAACATGGGGAGTAATGACTTCACACAAAATAAGTATAGGTAGTAAACTTATTTGAAAGTTAGCAAACGCAGAATTGGTCACTTGAACAATTCATGAAAGAATACTGAAGGAAGAGAGATTTCACATATAAATATACTATCTTGGACATCTTTTGTAATTGTGAGCACTCATTAAAATATGACATGCTAAAAGGTTGATGTTGGACAAGGAAGACAACATAATGGGTTATGCTTATATCCGAAATAAAGTATATTGTCATGGATCATCCAACATGCTGAGCTTGCCTTTCCCCCTCATGCTAGCCAAATTCTTTGCACCAAGTAGAGATACTACTTGTGCTTCCGAAAATCCTTAAACCCAGTTTTGTCATGAGGGTCCACCATATCTACCTATGGATTGAGTAAGATCCTTCAAGTAAGTTGTCATTGTTGCATGCAATAAAAAATTGCTCTCTAAATATGTATGATCTATTAGTGTGGAGAAAATGAGCTTTATACGATCTTGTGATATGGAAGCAATAAAAGCGTATTTTGCATAATAAAGGTCCCTATCACAAGTGGCAATATAAAGTGACGTTCTTTCGCATTAAGATCTTGTGCATCCAACTATAAAAGCACATGACAACCTCTGCTTCCCTCTGCGAAGGGCCTATCTTTTATTCATGTCTTATACCTTATACAAGAGTCAATCTTCACCTTTCCTTTTTACATTTTATCCTTTGGCAAGCACATTGTGTTGGAAAGATCCTGATATATATATATATATATATATATATATATATATATATATATATATATATATATATAATGAACTATTATTGTTGACATTACCCTTGAGGTAAAAGGTTGGGAGGCAAAACTATAAGCCCCTATCTTTCTCTGTGCCCGATTAAAGCTTTGAACCCACAGGTATCACGTGAGTGTTAGAAATTGTGAAAGATTAAATGATAGTTGAGTATGTGGAGTTTGCTGAATCAAAGCTCTTACGTAGACCCTTCCCGAAAATAAGATGAATTGGAATTGTTTGATGACTAAGAGCACAGTTTGTTGGTTTTCAAGAAAGTTTTTGATCTATACTTTAACGTGTGAATAGTTTGTTACTTGATCATGAGAAGTCTCATGAGTTGAACTACTGTTATGATATATAATGATGCTAGAAAAAGTGATAGAAACTATCATTGATCAAACTTATGCATTTGCTAACATTCACACTTCATAAATTATTTCTTTTATCATTTACCTACTCGAGGACGAGCAGGAATTAAGCTTGGGGATGCTGATACGTCTCCAACGTATCTATAATTTATGAAGTATTCATGCCATGTTTACAATATTTTTATATGATTTTGGTATGATTTGATTAGAACTAACCCGGACTGACGCTGTTTTCAGCAAAACTATCGTGGTGGTGTTTTTGTGCAGAAATAAAAGTTCTCGGAATGCGATGAAAATCAACGGAGAATTTTTCTGGAAAATATAAAAATTACTGGAACAAAAATCTTCCGGAGGGGAGTCCCATGGGCCCCACGAGGGTGGGGCGCGCCCACCTATCTCGTGGTGCCGGGGACCCCCGACTTGTTCTTGACGCCATCCTCTTCTATAAATACAGAAACCTTCAGAAAATAACCTAGATCGGAAGTTCCGCCGCCGCAAGCCTATGTAGCCACGAGAAGTCAATCTAGGCCCTCTCCGGCACCCTGCCGGAGGGGGCCATTGTCGGTGTCAAAACCGGCGGATCTTGGGTAGGGGGTCCCGAACTGTGCGTCTAAGGCGGATGGTAACAGGAGGCAGGGGACACGATGTTTACCCATGTTCGGGCCCTCTTGATGGAGGTAAAACCCTACGTCCTGCTTGATTGATATCGATATTGTGGATGTTTACAAGAGTGGATCTACCACGAGATCAAGGAGGCAAAACCCTAGAAGCTAGCCTATGGTATGATTGTAAGGGTTGTTGATGTTACGATTCTAGTCCTACGGACTAAAGCCATCCGGTTTATATAGACACGGAGAGGGCTAGGGTTACATAGAGTCGGTTACAATGGTAGGAGATCTACATATCCGTATCGCCAAGCTTGCCTTCCACGCCAAGGAAAGTCCCATCCGGACACGGGAGAAGTCTTCAATCTTGTATCTTCATAGTCTTGGAGTCCGGTCGATGATGATAGTCCCAGTGATAGTTCGGTGATGATGGTAGTCCGACTATCCAGGACACCCCCTAATCCAGACTCCTCAAGAGTCTCCCTGAACCAAGCTTCAATGACGATAAGTCCCGGTAGCGTATATTGCTTGGCATTGCAAGGCGGGTTCCTCCTCCAAATGATAGAAGATTGTGAACACAGGATAGTGTCCGCTCTGCAAAATAAATTCCACATTCCACGGTAGAGAATAATAATATATACACAAGTTCAATCTGTCGACGTTTTTGTGGCATGACGTCACACCACTACCAAGCCATTACTCGAATTGTTTTTACTTTACCACCCACAGCGCATTTAAGCGAAGCGGTTTCCTTGCACGTCTTGTCGAGCGAGAGATCGTGTTTCCCTTAATCCAGGGTTCTCATCAATACGCAAGGTAGAATCTAACCGCGCCTGCTCGCCACACCCCTCTATCGAAGGCGAGTCCCAAACGGGTCACGGAGACGGCTCTTGGTATTCTTCCTCTTTATAACGGGACCAAGGCTCGTTCCTTTTCTTCAATCCTCCATCGAATCCTCTCCCGCTCCAAGTTCCAGCACCTAGAGCTCCAGATTCGAGCGCCTTGGACGCTCAACGATGTCCGGTTCCGACCTCCGTGGTCGGTGGATGCCCTCCTCCGTCACGGAGGAGGACGTGCTAAAGCTGCGGAGGCCAAGTACCGCTTATGAGATTTCGCATAGGTTGCCCGGCCGAAGGGCAGGCCATCCCCACCCCCGAGCCCGGCGAGTATGTCGTTTGTATATCTCACCTCCGTCGGGGTTTAGGCTTCCCGATGGATCCTTTTGTGAGAGGGCTTATGTTTTACTATGGGTTGGAATTCCATGATTTGGCTCCGAAGTCTATCCTCCATATTTCCGCATTTATTATCGTCTGCGAGGCCTTCCTCCGCGTCACCCCTCACTTCGCCTGTGGCTAAAGACCTTCAATGTGGCGCCAAGATGATCGGGGCGTCGGCGGAGTCTTGGCGGGCGGCTATAAGTAGGAGAGCCGACGCCTGCGTGTGTGAGCTCCTTCCAAGAGGAGCTCGCCCGTGGTAGCAAGAGTGGTTCTATATTACCGTTCCGAGGGGCCGCAAGCAAAAGCCGCCGCCCTTATTCCGCCCGGGACCTCCATGACGGTTGATGTCGTGGGTCAACCAAGGGCTCAACTGGGGGCCGTCAAAGGACGTGCCCCTACTGCAGGGCCGGATTCGAGATCTCCAAACGAGGGAGGTCAATATGGTGGTGGTGATGCAGGTTATGCTGATTAGGCGCCTCCCGCCTGCAACGCCGCCCTCTCCGGCTATGGGAGTTTAATCCGAGGGCCCACGGATTCTTCAACACTTCATGGGTATGACACCCTGAGATGTACAAATTATTCTTTGGATCGCAAGAGGCGCGTCCGAATTGACCGAGGATGCTGGCCTAAGCTGCAATCGCCTTGATACTCAAGTAAGTAGTTCGAGTCCGGACATACCGCTTGTTTGCCTTTCAATGATTTGCCTTATGACCAACTTCCTTCTACACAGGAGTGGATAAGCGGAAGCAAAATTGATATGGTGTCCGCCCTCCCCGAGACCGCGCCGGATCCCGTCTTGGTCCGGATGTTGAGGTTGCGCCTTGGAGGAAGACGAAGGGGAAAGCGGAAAGCTACTTGCCTCGCCTAAGGAGGCTCTTGAAAGAGGGGGATCGAGAATCCTCCCTCCAAGGGGAGAAGAGGAGGCGCCACCGAGGACCCGGGGCAAAGCCCCTAAACGGGGGAAGAAATCTCGCCAGAGGGTCTCAAGGTCGGGGAGGCCCCGTCGCACAATCTCCCTTAAAGAGTCAGCCTCCAACGAGCCGTAAGTAGAAAGAAAGGAGTTTTATAATAAGGGACATCCCTATTTGTGCTTCCGAGGATAACTAAAGTTTTACCTTGTAGTTTGGATCTCCGCCCTTCGCAGATGAGCTCGTCTTCGGGGACCTTCGTCCGGAGATGATAGAGAGCGAGACGCCTCCGTCCAACACCGTCGAGATAGGGCGGACGAGCTGAAGTGTCGTCATGAGGGAGCCCCGGGTTTGGCAAAGCCGGATAGTTCGGCGCCACCGGTGTATGCATGAAGGATCTCGCTTGAGAAGGCGTCTATCTCGAAGATCACCACGCATTGATGAGCATGGTGATTGAAAGGATTTCGATCCGCCGCGGTAGTAACCGATGCCGTCGGAGTTCTTTGCCGGCGGGGTTTGAGGTACGTAAAAATGACACACCTTTTAACAGTTTTGCATATAGAATGCTCCATGTATTGATAGTAGCCCCTGAGACTCGGTAGGTTGTCGAAATCGACAGCGTCGAGGATCAAAATCGCAGGTTTAAATTCCCGTCATGCCGATGTAGGTGGCGGGTCGTCTGGGGCCAGCGGACCGATGGAGTTGTCAACTAAAGCGGCAACTCGATGTTGCGGATGCGGACATCACGCTGATCAACAAAGCGACTTGATGAGTCGCAAGGTAAGTGTTCTTGCGATCACTTGGTAAGGGAGCCAAGCCCACTCCTTACAACATGTGTGTGAAATCGAGATAGTGCCGCTGTTGTGGAGAGTCTTGAGCCGAACTTGCTCAAGCCAAGGAAGCAGGCCGAAGGAGTAATGCTGGCGGCCTCGAGGGCGGCCGATGAGTTAGCGGCCGAAGGGTCGCACATCGCCGAGCAGGGAAGAGATGGCATAATGGCCCCGGGTTAAAGATGCTACCGACCGCAATGAGGCTCGAGAAGGAGCGCCTAAGCGGGCAAGAAGACCTGCGGAAGGCCACCGCCGAAGCCAAGGATGCACGCTCTGCAATGCGGGCTATAAAGGAAGAGCTGCGCCAGTCGGAGATATTGTAGCCGGCAAGCCTTTTTCGTCTGCGCCAAAGGTTTACGGATCCAAAATATGCTCAATCGGGCCAACTATGGGGTTCAGAGGACCCTTATATGGACTTAGCGGCCGAAGTGCGGCGGATGCCAAGCAGTATTTTCGAGGCGGAAGGATCACAAGACTAAGAGCTATTTTGGTCTCAATTCCATAGTCCGGTGTTCACTTCAGTTGGCCGACCGTTTGGCTGAGTGGGCTGAGCTAAATAGGTTGTCCAAGCTTGCTATGACGGATATAGTGACCCATATCTGGCCGGGATAGGCCCCGCCGAAGAGTTACTTTGGCTTATTGCAGCAATTTCTTGCGGCGGTGCCGCATATCAAGGCGATGAAGCGTCGGCCTGCATAGAGGGTCGCGGATGGCGCTTGCCCGTAAAGACACATTGGACAGAGATGGATGCCACCGCTATTGCGACCACAGGTTCGGATGATAACCGGTTACCCGCCGAGCACTATTTTGGCGAAGTCTGCGTGGTGCTCGTGTAATAGAGTCGCAGGTTTCAAAAAATGTTACGCTCGAATGAACGTTGATATGATGTAAAACGATATTTATGATGTGGCGCCTTTTATACTTGTGCGTTCAAGTAATAGAATATCTCCTATGCGGCCGCTCATGTATACGTGTGTATAACCCGAAAGATGGCGATCGTCGGCTTACCCCCCACGCATAAGGTGCGGGGTGTTCGCAAAAATAGCGTTTCACACTTAATCCGACGCCTCGGTCCTGTAAAGGAGGTGGTAGCGTAGCAAACGAGGCAACCGGACTATAATGCTTTATCACTTTCACTTAGCCATGGAGTTCGAGGGTGGGGCTACGACATAGCCCTCGGGGCACCGCGCTCTCCGAATTTGGGGCGGATGTGCCTGGCCGAAACGCCCTTCACAAAGCGGAGGAATCCTAAACATTCCCATAGTCGATCGAGTGGTTGACCAGTCTCTGTTGTATCATGACAATCGGTTTCGGCTTTCTCTCTTGAGGTGCTCGCCCGGCCAAATTAACTGGGGCACAATCGCGATGAGTTCTCCACGGAGCCGCGTTAGCCGGGCGATACGCGAACGTAAGGCGGCAAAAACAGTGACCCGGCAAACCCAACATTTGACCAAAGACATGATTCGAGATGATGCATATAAGGCCTAACTCGAGACGCCGAACACTCCCGAAGGTGTTCGGTCTTTATAATAGCTGGCAAAACAAAGCCCTAAGCCCCATGTGTCCAGTGTATCGGCAGGTTCTTACGGCGCGACGATGCCAAACGCCAGTCTCCACTCTGGTTATAATGATAAACCAGGGATTATAGCAACAAGAGACAAAGAAGAAAGGTTTACGAGGGTCTTAGTCCGAAAAGAGTCCTTGCAACGGGTCCCTCTTGCGTCTGCGCTTTGTGTCTCCGTTGTGCAGCAGTATCTCGACGGGTGTGCACGTTGTTCATCTCAGAAAAAGAAGAACTTGGTTGGAAAGGAAATCGTGCAAGAAAGTGCATAAAAAATTGAAATATAGATTAAGAAAGCTGAGCCTATGCTAGCTCATTATGGCTTATATGTGCAAACCATTGTGAAGGGATGTGCAGCTAGGTAGCCCCTAGCTTATTTATTAGGACTCGTCCCGGTAGGTGTCAAGGTCTCAAGCGACCTTCTAATGAAATGATGCCGTGTTGACCGGGCATTTTAAGCGTAAGAGACGCGTAATGTGGTATTGCATTGAAGCGGACGAAAGCTTCCCGTCCCAGTGATGCTTGATAGCTACTTTTAAATGGGGCGACATGAAAGGTTAGCTTTTCTCATCGGAAGTTGTCAGGTGACCAACACAACTTCTAGTAATAATGAAACTGCACCGGGCGTAAGGGCCCGGGCGCCACTCCTTTGAAGGAAGTGCGGCTATGTCAATTGTAGTATGGTCTATCCCGACTTGCGGATTGTGTCCTAAATAGCAGGTTCAAGTCATTGCCGCCGCTCATCAAAGCTGCGTTAATTGCGATCCATCTATTATGGGATCCAATATCAGGCGCCTATCCTGCGGTCCGGATATACTTCGGACTAATCCGGATGGTCGAAAGTGATTGGTTTGACGTCCAATCTCGGTCCACTGGTGGATCGTGCGACACTTGTCTAAGCGAAAGTGCCGTATTGGCTTCCGTACTATCACGTGAAGCGAAGTTTACTGTTTTGACTTCTTGTGGGAAAGTCTTTTGACTTCCGTGCTTTCACGGTGGGGTTCGCTATCGTCCTTGCTTGGCACATCGAAGCCCTTGTGTCCGGGCGTTGAGTCTCACGGACTGTTTGAAACCCAACAATTTCGGTTGGTATGGTTTGCGGTGCCTTGAGGTATCTTGGATTTGACATATCCGATCTAAAATTTTATTTAAATTTGATAGCTCGTCTCTGTTCTCCTTAAGAGGCCGTGTTGTATTGTTTGGCCATGAAGTTTTGAATCCGGCGTTGACCGCCGTGCCTTTGGGCTTTTTTTCTTTATTCCGGCTACCGGTCTTTCCTCAAGGCCAGGATCATCGTCCATTTCCATCTCTCGATCTCGGATGTACTTTCGGTCATTTGGTGTCGCATCTTGCTAGCCATTTGTCTTCCTCTAACATAAAAAGCACGCTATGAGGCTTGTTAGTGCGACCATTGTTCTTGGCTTCTCTTGGCCGAGGTGTCTCGGCGAGCCATTCGCCCTTGGACGTTGTGTTTAAAAGCTGCTAGGGCTTCAAGGTCCGACAATCGACTATTTGGTTCTTTTGGTAAGGAACCTGTTCTGAATTCTATGCGTTGACTCTCCGGGGCTGTTGGGTTATATGACTCAGATCGTCTCGTGCATCCTGGGAGGGCTACATATGTCCCTTGAAAATTTGCTCTAAACGTCCTCAAGCTCTTCCCAACTTCCAACAAAGATTTTACGGGAGGCTTTTGAGCCAATGCCGAGCTGGCCCTTTGAGCTTGAGGGTAGGTATTTTATGGCGTGAGATCATCTCCTCTAGCCATGTGTATGTGTAGTATGTAATCTTCTATCCAGACTCGGTCTCATTGTGCCGTCGTATGCCTCTATGTTTATGGGTTTGAACCCCTGGAAATTCATGATCCAAAGACCTCATCGGTAAAACATAGCGGGTGTGCGGCGCCACAGATTTGGGTGTGTTGTCTTGGACACACTGTCGTGGTGTGTTACTTCTCGGGTCCTCTTTTGGCCCGTAGATGGACCTAGTTGGGCCGTCTGCTTTCCTGTGATTATAAGTCGGCTTGTGCGTGGCCCCGCTTGTCGCTTTTGGCCTATCATCGCCGTTGCCTATCCGCCAGTGGCCTCTTTATTTTTGACCGTGAAGGCTCTATGGCTTCCTCGTCAGTCTCGGCAGCTTGCGCTTGGGTAGCTCTTCGCTTGATGGCCATTGCCATATTTGTCTGCAGTCTTGAATACTTTGCTCCACTTCATTACGAGCGCGTCTTCTGCTGTTTTGAGTTTCCGCTTTCCTTCTTCAAACTTCTTGCGGTGGCGACGAGTCTTTTTGTATGCTCTTATGCTGCGGTGTTGTGTCCGGACTGTTGATTGCTCCGTGAAGGGGTTGATTATCCGCTCGTCACTGTTAAATGCCGTCCGGTTTGCCTGCTCTATCGCTGAGTCGTTAGGAAGGCTGCTTTGATCGAGGCGGGACTTAGGGCGGCGTTTACGCCGCCGTTTTAGTGATTTATCGGCGGGATTATCCTCTGCCCGCGTCCGTTGTTCCTTCTTATCGCTTCCCTTTGGGGTGTCCACCATGTATATGTCGTATGACGAGGTGGTCTTCCAAAGGTCTCGTAGGCACCGGTTCTTCTT
This sequence comes from Aegilops bicornis, assembly GCA_021605145.1. Classification (NCBI taxonomy): domain Eukaryota; kingdom Viridiplantae; phylum Streptophyta; class Magnoliopsida; order Poales; family Poaceae; genus Aegilops; species Aegilops bicornis. Next base: position 465,014,531 of record CM038671.1, read on the forward strand.
GGTAGTCTCCAGATAAATGCGTCCATACGGTCGATGTCTTCGAGTCGTGAGTCAAATACGCTTGCTAAATCGCCGATGGTGGCTACGGTGGGTGGTGGGTGGGCTCTGAATTTCTTCGTCGCCTGCTGTCCCGGCCGTCCCGGCCGTAGCTCGGCCAGGCTCTCCCGGCTAGCGAGAGATGCTTTAGTGAATTTATGATATCGCCAAGGGCGAAAAGTGCCGAAAGATGTCCGCAGCGGTGAATTCCATGATCGGCGCCTAATCGGATTCGGACCGGCGGGGGCGCAGGAGGTTCGGAGTCCCGGCAGAGTCCGCACCTCGAGTCATGAGCTTTATGCGGGACAAGGTAAGTGTTCGGCTCTATCACCGTGAGAAGTTGCGGCTCCGAGGCGGTGTCCAGCCATCCGTCCTCGATTCGAGCGATCGGCCCGGACTATGAGTCGGAGCGGATTCGCAGCGGCCTTCAAGGTGTCGCCCAAAGGCGAGTTAGGTCATGCCCATCGTGGATAGCCGCACGCCGGTTGTGGCCTCAGATCCGTCAAGATCAAGTCCCCGCGGATATCGGCCGTGAAGTTTAGGCTTCCAAACCTGACTCGGCGGCGTATGAAGCTTTTGATCTGCTCGGATGGCCAAGTGAGTTGGCCCGCAGCGAAGCGGCCGAATACGAAGATCTGTCCGGGAGAAAAGTCTCACCCGGGACTGCGTCGTTGTTGATTGAAGAGGCCATCAAGCCTATCGGTGACGGCGACGGAGGAACTCTCAATGAAAGCACCAATGTCGGTGTCAAAACCGCGGATCTCGGTAGGGGGTCCCGAATCAAGCGTCTAGGCGGATGGTAACAGGAGACAAGGGACACGATGTTTACCTGTGTTCGCCCTCTTGATGGAGGTAAAACCCTACGTCCGCTTGATTGATATCGATATTGTGGATGTTTACAAGAGTGGATCTACCACGAGATCAAGGAGGCTAAACCCTAGAAGCTAGCCTATGGTATGATTGTAAGGGTTGTTGATGTTACGATTCTAGTCCTACGGACTAAAGCCATCCGGTTTATATAGACACCGGAGAGGGCTAGGGTTACATAGAGTCGGTTACAATGGTAGGAGATCTACATATCCAGACGCCAAGCTTGCCTTCCACGCCAAGGAAAGTCCCATCCGGACACGGGGAGAAGTCTTCAATCTTGTATCTTCATAGTCTTGGAGTCCGGTCGATGATGATAGTCCCAAGCAGTGATAGTTCGGTGATGATG